>JAIOJX010000031.1:39193906-40443906 GCA_022376925.1 Tragulus kanchil | reverse complement strand
TATGCAGGGGGCAGAGGGTATTTTCTATAGAAAAGCTGAACCATCCCCACACCTCATACCCTGAGACCAGTCATCTCCACAAGCTTCTGTGCCCACTGGACCTCTGGTTCTGACTTCCGGTCTCCACACCAGCAAAGGATCGCTGGGGTCAGGACAGCTCTGTTCAAGCAAAATAAGACCAGCCCCAGAGGGACATGTGTCAGGGACTAGAGTCCAGCCACCATAAATGCCAACAGACAACAGACTCCGGGAGGGGAGCACAACTGCACACGATTCTTCTTATGGACGCAAAGTGGACCCCATGGCCGGGTGGAAAATAATGACTTTTGGGACCCATGGGAGTGGACTCCAGCACCAGCGAGGTCACTCCTGAGATGAGCTCGTCTCTTCTGAGATGGTCACACTCTGGATTCTTCCCAGATTTGGTTTCTTCCTCCTTAAAATGGAATAAAGATGCCTGTGTTGAAATGGACTCTCAGTGAATGTTAAATGTGTTTCCAAGAGCAAGTGTGGCTGGAGAAGGAAATGGTAATCCACTCCAGTGTCCTTGCCCAGAAAATCCCATGGACAGAGGAGCCTGGCAGGCTACAGTCCATGGGGTCGCAAAGAGCCAGCCAGCCATGACTGAGTGACTGAGCACAGAGCAAGTATGGAGATGGTGGACTTGCTCTGATGGAAAAATTAAAAAAAGAAAGCTGGGTAAGGGCAGACTATGAGAGTCAGTGAGGATCCCTCCTGCCCCAGATCCCATGGGCACGTTGTCTGGTGGTGGGGAACACCTCAGTGTTTCCTTTGAACATTGAAGGCTGCTTCCCAAGGTGGGATGTGGACACACATATGGGCCATTCTGGAGAAGTCACTGTTCCCGGTAATGATCCACATTTGAGCCGTGGACAGGGACTGCCTCTGCCAGTGTCAGACGGGGGACCTGGACAGTGTGGTGTTGGTGGTTGCTTTTCCAGAATTAAGTCCTGCCTCCAGAACCGTGCAGAATCTTCCCGGTTTCTTCTCCAGTGGAGACAACCTAGCTCATGTACACAACTGCATTTGGAGTCTAATTGCTGTCTAAATTGGCCCTGCTTTCACAGACAAAGATAAATGGTGTGGGGCTTCCCTGGTGGTCCAGTGGGTAAGGACACCACCTTGCAGTGCAAGGGGCGCCGGTTCGATCCCTGGCCTGGGAAGATCCCACGTGCCGTGGAGTGGCTGGACTGATGTGCCCAATTACCGAGCCAGCGCTCTGCGACAACAGAGGCCACCGCGATGGGAGGCCCACATGGGCCAAAGAACAAAGATGGATGAATATGAACAAACGAAAGACCAATAGAAGTGGCCCGCCTGCTCCCCTCCCTCCCCACCCCACCCCACCGAAATAAATAAAAAAATAAATCTTAAAAAAAAAAAAAAAAAAAGATAAATGGTGTCCTGAGAAAAGCGTAGGAATTTGATGGAGTTTTTGAAATCCCCTAGCAGCTGGTCTTTAATTCTCCCATTGGCATTTATGGTGGCTAGACTCTAGTGACACATGCCCTTACCTTCATATCCTAAAAAGATCCCAAGTCACAGACAAGCAGAATCAGGAAAGTGAAAGCATTATAGAAAACTTGTCATTAATTAATAAGTTGATAAATTAGGAAGAGACATTTCCGTAGGAGCAGGGCTCAGCTGAGAGTTCAGCACTAGCATTGCAATGGCACCTGTTTTGCTGTGTGACCCTAAGCAGTCCCCTTAACCTCTCTGATCATACACTTCCTCATCTATAAATGATCAGAGGACATCTGGTAACACCTGCCTTGTATATACCTTGAGGACGTCCAGGGTCCTATAAGAAAATAAGCCTGAAGACCTTTTGAAAAATAGCAAAGGCTATAAAACCTTATAACAGTACACTGTCATGGTTATTACATCCAAGGAGCACCAGCTGGAAGACGACAAGCCTTCCTCTCCCTCCTGGTTAACTGCTACTCAACATCTTCATGATGTATGTTTGTGCTCAAAGGTCACCCTGACTCAGACTATGAGTGTCTACTATGAAATCCTCCCAAATTTTCTGTACATTTGAAAATTGTCCTCATAAAATGTTGGAATATGATTTAAAAAAAAAAAAAAAAGCCACCTTACCTGAACACAGTAGTCTTGCACAGATCTAGAGGCAATGAGTTTGGGCTCTCCATTTTAGACAAAAAGAAAAAGAGAAATGGTTGCATTATCAAAATGGGGAACAAAACAAGTCATAAATTCTGGCACAGTGAAGTATATCACAGTCTGGGGATGATATTCACCAGTCTTATTTATAGTAGTACATCACTCTCTGAAAAAGAAAAATATTTGAGGGTGTCATGGCACATGACTTCAAGCAAATGCCTTTTACCTATTAAAACAATACGTAAAATGATGATACAGCAACTCTGAGCCTATAAGGATGCTCAGTAAGACAAGCAACAGAGAGGCAGATGTTTATATACATATGATAATTGTGTTAAATAAAAGAGAAAACAGAAAGCCTAGAGGTAGGGATACCCAAAAGATCACAGAGGTTGAGAGTGAGAGGGTTAGGATCACAGAAGGACTTGCTCTTTCTTTTGTGTCAGATGTTTCCTTTGATGTGGTTGTACTCCATTCATTACAGAAAAGAAAAAATATATTGTGATTTTCATTTCGTGTAATTCTTTGATATTGAAAAACACAGCGATTTGTGTATGCAGATCCTCTTCCTGGCATGGCTGGGAAGAGCAACTTTGCTTTGAAAGAGGACCTTGTGGGCGGCCAGGTACACTGTTCATCTGTGGCTGCCCCGTGACTTTAGACACAATAGTTGCCAGGTTAAGGAGCGCCTGCTGGGAGCCCAACCCAACAGTGATTCAAGTCCATTGTTGCTGCGAATGCCCCTTCAAGGAGCCCACATCACCGGGCTTTGAAGTCAACTTCCCAGAAGACCTTTAAGCCTGAAGAAAATAGCAAAGGCTATAAAACCTTATAACAGTACACTGTCATGGTTATTACATCCAAGGAGCACCAGCTGGAAGACGACAAGCCTTCCTCTCCCTCCTGGTTAACTGTTGCTCAGCATCTTCATGATGTATGTTTGTGCTCAAAGGTCACCCTGACTCAGACTATGAGTGTCTACTATGAAATCCTCCCAAATTTTCTGTACATTTGAAAATTGTCCTCATAAAATGTTGGAATATGATTTAAAAAAAAAAAAAAAGCCACCTTACCTGAACACAGTAGTCTTGCACAGATCTAGAGGCAATGAGTTTGGGCTCTCCATTTTAGACAAAAAGAAAAAGAGAAATGGTTGCATTATCAAAATGGGGAACAAAACAAGTCATAAATTCTGGCACAGTGAAGTATATCACAGTCTGGGGATGATATTCACCAGTCTTATTTATAGTAGTACATCACTCTCTGAAAAAGAAAAATATTTGAGGGTGTCATGGCACATGACTTCAAGCAAATGCCTTTTACCTATTAAAACAATACGTAAAATGATGATACAGCAACTCTGAGCCTATAAGGATGCTCAGTAAGACAAGCAACAGAGAGGCAGATGTTTATATACATATGATAATTGTGTTAAATAAAAGAGAAAACAGAAAGCCTAGAGGTAGGGATACCCAAAAGATCACAGAGGTTGAGAGTGAGAGGGTTAGGATCACAGAAGGACTTGCTCTTTCTTTTGTGTCAGATGTTTCCTTTGATGTGGTTGTACTCCATTCATTACAGAAAAGAAAAAATATATTGTGATTTTCATTTCGTGTAATTCTTTGATATTGAAAAACACAGAGATTTGTGTATGCAGATCCTCTTCCTGGCATGGCTGGGAAGAGCAACTTTGCTTTGAAAGAGGACCTTGTGGGCGGCCAGGTACACTGTTCATCTGTGGCTGCCCCGTGACTTTAGACACAATAGTTGCCAGGTTAAGGAGCGCCTGCTGGGAGCCCAACCCAACAGTGATTCAAGTCCATTGTTGCTGCGAATGCCCCTTCAAGGAGCCCACATCACCGGGCTTTGAAGTCAACTTCCCAGAGCCTGTTTCCTCAGAGCGTGAAGTTTCTGTCAGAGAAACACAGACTTTGGATTGGAGGCAGGGCAGATGTTCCAAGATGATTCCAAAGATCACGATGGTCCCCGCATGGGTCAGAGAGCCCTGAAGACCCCCTGCTAAAGGCCAGGATGTTATTGATTAGAAAAGTGAGCACGGGTGGGACATTTCTTTAAAAAAATCGAGCCTGTGATCAGGCCAGCCTTTAGGGAAATAGCCCTCAGCTTCCACTCAGCTGCCTCTCACAAAAGAGCCCAAGTTGTTCTTTGTTCTCAGAAGGCAAGAGTCAAGACTGTATCTCAGAAGATCACATCAACAGATGCTGGTTTCCCCACCAGGGCTGGCCAAGGCCACAAGACTCTGATTCCGGGACAGCAGGGTACGGAGCACTGGATCGAGACTGTGGAGTCCTGCCTCTGCCCTGCTTCCAGTCACTAGCGACTTCTGTCCCTGTAGCTTCTGCTCCAGCCTCCGATGCCCTGGGTGGAGGTCCTTGGGGCCTTCTTTAGTTTTTTGGAGAACCTGAGACTATTTCCAGGGCACTAAGCACAACGAGTTAGCAGCAGTACTTTCTGAAGACCATCTACATGTAAAGATCTAAAGTGGTGAATATAAATATACCAGGAACCCACAGCAGTCACAGAGGCAACCACTGTGCAGTAATAATCACTAATAGGTCTTCCCTGGTGGTCCAGGGGAATTAAGAATCTGCCCACTAATGCAGGGGACATGGGTTTGATCCCTGGTCCTGGAGGATCCCACTTGTCTCCAGGCAACTAAGCCCGTGTGCCACAACTGCTGATACCTGAATGCCCTGGAGCCTGTGCTACACAACAAGAGAAGCCACCAAAATGAGAAGCCCACAAACCACAACTAGAGAGTAGCCCTGATCGCTGCCAAAACTGAGAGCCACACTGCCAATGTGCTCCCGTGACTTTAGACACAATAGTTGCCAGGTTAAGGAGCGCCTGCTGGGAGCCCAACCCAACAGTGATTCAAGTCCATTGTTGCTGCGAATGCCCCTTCAAGGAGCCCACATCACCGGGCTTTGAAGTCAACTTCCCAGAGCCTGTTTCCTCAGAGCGTGAAGTTTCTGTCAGAGAAACACAGACTTTGGATTGGAGGCAGGGCAGATGTTCCAAGATGATTCCAAAGATCACGATGGTCCCCGCATGGGTCAGAGAGCCCTGAAGACCCCCTGCTAAAGGCCAGGATGTTATTGATTAGAAAAGTGAGCACGGGTGGGACATTTCTTTAAAAAAATCGAGCCTGTGATCAGGCCAGCCTTTAGGGAATAGCCCTCAGCTTCCACTCGGCTGCCTCTCAAAAAAGAGCCCAAGTTGTTCTTTGTTCTCAGAAGGCAAGAGTCAAGACTGTATCTCAGAAGATCACATCAACAGATGCTGGTTTCCCCACCAGGGCTGGCCAAGGCCACAAGACTCTGATTCCGGGACAGCAGGGTACGGAGCACTGGATCGAGACTGTGGAGTCCTGCCTCTGCCCTGCTTCCAGTCACTAGCGACTTCTGTCCCTGTAGCTTCTGCTCCAGCCTCCGATGCCCTGGGTGGAGGTCCTTGGGGCCTTCTTTAGTTTTTTGGAGAACCTGAGACTATTTCCAGGGCACTAAGCACAACGAGTTAGCAGCAGTACTTTCTGAAGACCATCTACATGTAAAGATCTAAAGTGGTGAATATAAATATACCAGGAACCCACAGCAGTCACAGAGGCAACCACTGTGCAGTAATAATCACTAATAGGTCTTCCCTGGTGGTCCAGGGGAATTAAGAATCTGCCCACCAATGCAGGGGACATGGGTTTGATCCCTGGTCCTGGAGGATCCCACTTGTCTCCAGGCAACTAAGCCCGTGTGCCACAACTGCTGATACCTGAATGCCCTGGAGCCTGTGCTACACAACAAGAGAAGCCACCAAAATGAGAAGCCCACAAACCACAACTAGAGAGTAGCCCCTGATCGCTGCAACTAGAGAAGGCCTGCACGCAGCAATAAAGACTCAGCACTGCCAAAAGTAAATAAATATATTAATTTAAAAAAAAAGGTATCAGAGAAGATGAGGTTATATAAGTAATAGAAAAATGGTACAAGTTAAATAGCCATATAAAGGAAGCCACTAATATCTGCTGACCCCACTACTTTTAAAGCCTCTGGACTTTCCCTGAATAAGTTAATTTAAGCCCCACCCCAGCTCCTTGACATGGATATTATATTTACATGCATTTTATAAAGAAGGAAACTGAGGCACAGAGAAGCAAAGGCACTCTGGCTCCAGAGCCTGGAATTCTGCTCACCCCCTGCACTCTGCCTCTGCCCCCATCCATGCAGTGACAACCATCCCTAGCCAAGCACTGGGGCAGGGAGGCAAGGGCACCTGTCCAGGTGCTTTGAAAGCTTTCTACTCCAATTTGAGCTTTTGTCAGAGAATAAAATTCTTCATTTACTTATTTCAAACTCTCAGAGTGACACTAAATAAAAAATACTCATTTGTCATTATAAAAATAATTTAAACAAACTGCAAAGAACTTTTCTTAGTTGAAAACAGGACCAGAACATCCTTCTGCAACTTCAGAGCTCTACCTAATAGCAGTGATGGTCAGGTGCTTTTCCTTCACCTTTTCCCCACGTGTTTAACAGTTACAAGAGCACAATAAGTGACAATTCACCTCCCTTGTGTTTGTGCCACTTAAACTTTTAGCAAGTACAAAGTTGTTAAATTGTTCTTCTATTCATCACTGTAAGGTACTCCTTCCAGTGGATATTCAGTCATCAACCTGACCCTTATTCTAATTTCGAGAACGTTCTCTATTATAAATATTATACTATAAATATATAAAATATATTATATATATTATATTATATAAATATATATTATAAATATATATATATATATATATATATTATAAAGAACAGCCATCTTTAGGTCTAAAAAATGTTTCAAATATTATGCTATATCATTTCCCAAACCTGGACTCTCAGAGATGAATTTACTGAATCAAAAAAATAGGACTAGTTAAAAAAAAAAAAAATCATTGGTCCGTACTGCATATGATCACCCAGATTATACCACAAGGCTAGATGCTTTGTCAACATTTGATTCCTGGCATACAGAACTTTGAGACCATGTTAAGGATGTGAGGACAAGTAAATAGGAGAATCCAAACTGAAGGAAGGGAGGTTTTTTAAAATTATTAGTAAAGATTCTTTGATGTGGGCCATTTTTAAAGTTTTTATTGAACTTGTTACAATATCGCTTCTCTTTTATGTTACGGTTTTTCGGTCCCATGCCATGTGAGACCTTAGTTCCCTGACCAGAGGTCGAATTCACACCCCCTGCACTGGAAGGCAAAGTCTTAACCAATGGACCACTAGGGAAGTCCCTGAAGGAAGGGAGATTTAAAATAAAGTCCCTGGAGCCCTGGGAGATAAGTTACCAGCCCTGACAGGAGGAAGGGGAGGAAGGCGGAGTGGAAGGGCATCTCCCACTCAGTGCTGCAGGATGGGGACTCAGCTATGGAGACAGTGGGGCCCAGTGGATGTGCTGCAGAGCCTTTGGGGTCTGACTTTCTCGGATGAAGGATCCTCCTGGGGAAAGCATAAGAGAGGATGGACCACAGGGTGATGATGAGAAGGCAGCACTCCCAGAAAGCTGACAGAGGAGTGGGCAGGTGACCTCCTGAGGACAGGCCTAGGTGATGGTGTAGAGACAGTTTGGTTGGGAGGGAGGAGCTCAGGTACCTCCCAGGTTCCTGGACACCATGTCACCTAGCATGCAAAAAGCACATGAAAGAGGGAAGGCTTGAAGAAGGGTTGTTTGTAGAACTGGGATTGTTGAGGTTCAGTTCTTTTCTGGCTATTGACTGGATGACCCTCATTCTTTCCCCTGGGGACCTTCCCAGCATGGCTGGTAGCTTGCTCCATCAGGGCAGTGAGACACAGAGATTGCCAGCAAAATGAAGGTCCCCGTCTTTTGTAATTTCAGCATGGAAAGGTGCACCCTCACTGTGCTCATATTCTGTTTGAAGAGGCAAATTACTCAAGGGGAGGAGATGACATGACGTTGCATGGATCCAAGAGGTGGGAGCCCTGGGATGACCTTGGAGTCTGCATGCCACACAGATGCATTGTTGCATGAGACCTATTTATTTATATTTATGTTGTTCTCGTGTAATGATTGATTATTCTTAGTCTTTTTAAAAAATTCTTGTGAAAATTGATCAGTCAGTAATATCAACTGATCATCACTTTAGAGACAGCCAAAACAACTCAAAGAATGCTGGTGGGAGAAGGAAAATCAACAACACAAAAACAGAAGATTTATTAGTGACTGACTCTCATACCACAAAATGATCTTAGACCAGGAAGGATCCAGAAACCACTATCCATATTCTTCACCCTCAGGGACCAAAGGTTTTAGAATTATGCCATTAGGGGTCTCTTTTTTAGAAAGCAAAAATAATTATGTCAACTCTTTTAGAACTTTACACATAGGAACTTATTTAATCCTCTGAACAACCTTGTGAATTAGGCTGCTATCTATCCCCATTTACAGGTGAGAAAAATGAGGCAGGCACACAAAAATCACAAGATGTAGCTGATTGCCTTGTCACTACTGAGTGGTAAGAGGAATCCTAACCCTTTGTGTGACCGCACACCTCCATCTCAACTACTTCAGGGTGAAACATTTCAAGAGTGGATGTGCTGCAGAGCTTGGGCTCCCGGATGAAGGATCCTCCTGGAAAGCATAGAGAGGATGGACCACAGGGTGATGATGAGAAGGCAGCACTCCCAGAAAGCTGACAGAGGAGTGGGCAGGTGACCTCCTGAGGACAGGCCTAGGTGATGGTGTAGAGACAGTTTGGTTGGGAGGGAGGAGCTCAGGTACCTCCCAGGTTCCTGGACACCATGTCACCTAGCATGCAAAAAGCACATGAAAGAGGGAAGGCTTGAAGAAGGGTTGTTTGTAGAACTGGGATTGTTGAGGTTCAGTTCTTTTCTGGCTATTGACTGGATGACCCTCATTCTTTCCCCTGGGGACCTTCCCAGCATGGCTGGTAGCTTGCTCCATCAGGGCAGTGAGACACAGAGATTGCCAGCAAAATGAAGGTCCCCGTCTTTTGTAATTTCAGCATGGAAAGGTGCACCCTCACTGTGCTCATATTCTGTTTGAAGAGGCAAATTACTCAAGGGGAGGAGATGACATGACGTTGCATGGATCCAAGAGGTGGGAGCCCTGGGGATGACCTTGGAGTCTGCATGCCACACAGATGCATTGTTGCATGAGACCTATTTATTTATATTTATGTTGTTCTCGTGTAATGATTGATTATTCTTAGTCTTTTTAAAAAATTCTTGTGAAAATTAATCAGTCAGTAATATCAACTGATCATCACTTTAGAGACAGCCAAAACAACTCAAAGAATGCTGGTGGGAGAAGGAAAATCAACAACACAAAAACAGAAGATTTATTAGTGACTGACTCTCATACCACAAAATGATCTTAGACCAGGAAGGATCCAGAAACCACTATCCATATTCTTCACCCTCAGGGACCAAAGGTTTTAGAATTATGCCATTAGGGGTCTCTTTTTTAGAAAGCAAAAATAATTATGTCAACTCTTTTAGAACTTTACACATAGGAACTTATTTAATCCTCTGAACAACCTTGTGAATTAGGCTGCTATCTATCCCCATTTACAGGTGAGAAAAATGAGGCAGGCACACAAAAATCACAAGATGTAGCTGATTGCCTTGTCACTACTGAGTGGTAAGAGGAATCCTAACCCTTTGTGTGACCGCACACCTCCATCTCAACTACTTCAGGGGTGAAACATTTCAAGAGTGGGGGTGCATGGTCTCTGGTCACTCAGCTAATAAGGAGAACCCAGAGATCAGGCTCCAGAAAAACTAGAGCTTTGAGGCAGGAAGAACAGGGTGGAGGGAGGAAGGAACACCAGGCAGACTCCTCCCGTGTAGATTTGCCAAGGTCCCTGCCCCCCACCGGTTCTGCATCTCTCTGGATGCCTGTTGGCCAAGACAGTTGGGCTCCTGTTGAACATTGCAAAGGATCAGGGTCCTAGTTACCCTCCTGGGAGCTGGGATGAATTTCTTGGACTTTCTAAACCCTGAGGTAAAAAGGAGGATACTCTTTTTTTTATTATTTTTATTTTTTATTTTTATTTTTATTCTTTATTTTAAAGATTTTACAGAGTTTTGTTGTTCACCAACATGTATGTTCCCAGATCATTCATATGCATATCCCTGAACCACCCCCCACCCAGTTCCCCCACTTCCACCCCTCCAGACCATCGCCCCAAGTGATTGTAGGTACTCCTATTCCCTTAGCACAATGTCCATACCTATCTTTTCCACACGTGCCAGTATAGGTTTCGATGTTACTTCCTCTATGCCTCCCTCTCACTGTTTGGTCTCCACAATGTAAAAAGGAGGATACTTTTAACAAGTCAATAAATTGTTTTTCCTATGATCAAGAGCCCACAAACAAACAGGCCTGGGTGACCTTCAGAGGCAGATTTGGGCCCCAACCTGTAAAAACCACAATGGCCCTCTTCACAGATGGATGCTTTGTGTAAGTGCAGCACAAGGCCTGGAAGCCTGACAACACATGTGCATGCTCTGAGCTTGGCAAGCCAAGAGCACAGCATGGCCCCTTTGGAGGACGTTCTGGGAAAATGTTGCCACAGGGCACCTGGTGTACGGGAGTGGTCCCCTTGCCTTCTCCCTCCTTACATTACAGAACAGCAGTTTAAAAAAAACTCCATCTTTCTCCCAGTTGGGTCCCAGTGGTGACAGGGACAGCCGTGGACCTTCTAAAGATGCTACAGGACTAACAGGCGAGTTGAAAAAGAGACAGAGCTCAGCATGTGATCATGGAAACAGATTGGAAGAGGGCTGAGAAGCCAGGATCCTCTGCCTCCATTCCTCACCTCCCTGAGAAAGTAACTGAGAAGCCAGTTAAAAGTCCAGGATTAGCTCCTCGAAAAACTAGAGCTTTGAGGCAGGAAGAACAGGGTGGAGGGAGGAAGGAACACCAGGCAGACTCCTCCCGTGTAGATTTGCCAAGGTCCCTGCCCCCCACCGGTTCTGCATCTCTCTGGATGCCTGTTGGCCAAGACAGTTGGGCTCCTGTTGAACATTGCAAAGGATCAGGGTCCTAGTTACCCTCCTGGGAGCTGGGATGAATTTCTTGGACTTTCTAAACCCTGAGGTAAAAAGGAGGATACTCTTTTTTATTTTTTTATTTTTATTTTTATTTTTTTTAATTCTTTATTTTAAAGATTTTACAGAGTTTTGTTGTTCACCGACATGTATGTTCCCAGATCATTCATATGCATATCCCTGATCCCTCCCCCACCCAGTTCCCCCACTTCCACCCCTCCAGACCATCGCCCCAAGTGATTGTAGGTACTCCTATTCCCTTAGCACAATGTCCATACCTATCTTTTCCACACGTGCCAGTATAGGTTTCGATGTTACTTCCTCTATGCCTCCCTCTCACTGTTTGGTCTCCACAATGTAAAAAGGAGGATACTTTTAACAAGTCAATAAATTGTTTTTCCTATGATCAAGAGCCCACAAACAAACAGGCCTGGGTGACCTTCAGAGGCAGATTTGGGCCCCAACCTGTAAAAACCACAATGGCCCTCTTCACAGATGGATGCTTTGTGTAAGTGCAGCACAAGGCCTGGAAGCCTGACAACACATGTGCATGCTCTGAGCTTGGCAAGCCAAGAGCACAGCATGGCCCCTTTGGAGGACGTTCTGGGAAAATGTTGCCACAGGGCACCTGGTGTACGGGAGTGGTCCCCTTGCCTTCTCCCTCCTTACATTACAGAACAGCAGTTTAAAAAAAACTCCATCTTTCTCCCAGTTGGGTCCCAGTGGTGACAGGGACAGCCGTGGACCTTCTAAAGATGCTACAGGACTAACAGGCGAGTTGAAAAAGAGACAGAGCTCAGCATGTGATCATGGAAACAGATTGGAAGAGGGGCTGAGAAGCCAGGATCCTCTGCCTCCATTCCTCACCTCCTAAATAACTGAGAAGCCAGTTAAAAAGTCCAGGATTTCTGCCATTGTTCTCCTCACCTTTGGGACTAATTAGCATCCCCCTCCTACTCCCCCAGGGCCAAATTAGCTCCTCGAGGAACAAAGACGGTGGGGGTAGGGAATCAAGAACAAAGCATTTCCCAGGGACTGGAGGTCATGCACTAGACCTGAGGCTGGAAAAGCAATCCAGGGGGCCATGCAGCCTGTAGAACTGGGATCCACTTCTGCAGAGTCAACCCTGAGGACCCTGGATGGGCTTCCCACAGCATTCTTTGAGAAGATCACTGTAAGCACCCACTTATGTGCACACATGCATCCCACCTCACTGCACCCTTCTCGAGGACTCCACATATTAGCCCTCATCCCGAAAGATGGAGCATGATCGGAGAGATCAAATCTTCTGTGACCTCTACATGAGTCCCCCATCTCTAAGAAGTCTGCCTTGATTCTAAGTCAGCATATTGTCTCTGACCTTGTTCTCTTTGAGGAGAAAAGAATTATCTTGAGAAGTTTGGGGACCTCCATAGCTCTATCTTCTTTTCCTAATCCTGGGAGTCTGGGCTTCCCTCCAAGTTCCCCATCCTAGCTGTGTTGCCTAGAACAGGTGTTCACCCTCTCTGGGTTTTAGCATCATCTCAGGAAGGTCTAGAGCATCACAAACAAGGTGGCTTTGTTTTGAGCACTGAGTCTTACAAAGTATATGAGACCTGACTCATGGTTGGCCCTTCAGTTATGAAGCATCTCCACCAAGGTTCTCAAAGGCACTCCTGTCTCATCTCACGCCGTCAGACAAGGACAGGCTCAGGTCTCCCAAGACTGTGCTTTTTATTTCCTTCCCAGCATCTCCTGGTGACTGATCCTCAGGGTGACTCCAGCTCATGGGAGAACTGCCCACATGGTGCAGCCTCTTGGAACACAGGCTACCAGCCAGGACGTAATGGCTCAAAGGCAGACTGGTTAGGAGTCAGCAGACAGCTTGCATGTATAGGTCCTTTTGCTGGCTGACCTTGGTCACATTACTCCACCACTCTGAACCCCACTCAGTTTCCTCATCTATGGAAGGAGAGCCAGGATCCTTGTGGCCTTATTCAGGAATGAAATGAGTCCAGACATTCCAAGGGTTCAGAGCAGGCAGAACAAGTGCTCCAGAACCTTTCCTGCCACTGGGAAAGGTGGGAGGTGGGGGAAAATGCTGAGGGGAAGCATCAGAAACAGCCCCTGGCAAGGGAAGAAGGACTGAGGAAGGGTCTTCAGAAAGGAAGGACTCTCAAGAATAGGTGGATGGGAGAGCCAAGTGAGGGACCTCTGAAGAAGAGCTCTGGACCATGTCATAGGCTCCAGGGAGGAACCAAGGAGGGACCCACAGGTAAGCCAACCCAGAGGCTGTTGGCATCACTGGTGGGTGGGCGGTTGCAGTGGGAAGGAGAGCAGGGGACAGAGTGAGATGAAGGCTCAGCTGGGAAAGAGAGGAGGCGCTCTGTCCTGAGAATGGTTAAAGCAGTTGTATTGGTGAAGCCTGTCCGCTCGTGTGATATAATATGTCCAGGGGAGTCGTGTACTCATTATACAGCTGTGCAAACTGAGGCTTGGTGAGGCTGGGAGGTTTCCTCAAGGTCTGCCCACTCCTTTCTGTCCCCTGCACCATCACTCAGTTCTGGAGTCTGCTTTTCTGCCTGGATTTGCCACGTCTCCTAACCACTCTCCCTGCCCCACTGAACCTCCTGGGATTTGTCATCCTGCCAGGTGACCAGGTGCTTTTTCTAAAATTCCTCTCTCCTTGCTTAAGCCCCTGCCCTAGTTAACCATTACCTCTGAGATAACATCCACATTCCTCGCCACAGCCCCTTTCTCATCCGTCCCCCTGCCTCTTGGGTCTCCTCCTCCACGCTCAGCCCCAGACTCCCTGGATTGCTGGGTAATTACAGAAATAACATAGACTATTGAGGGCTCACCAGGGGCTGCACAAGTGTCTCTCTCCTTCCTTTCATCCACCTGAGATGGAGAAATCATTCATGCCTCATAAGTGCTCAATGTTCAAAGAGATTGAATCTCTTGCCCAGAAACTGGTTTCTTCAAAACCAGATCTCAGTAGCTCTAAGACCCTTGCCCTTCACCACCAGGCTCCAAAACACTGGCTGACTACCTGGTGTGGACCACCTTCTATGCCCTCCCCCAGCTCCACCCTGGCAGATGCCTTCTGTTCTGAGTGCAAGACTCAGCCCTCTGGAAAGCCGAGATGGATCTCTGGCCCCTGAGGCTGGCTCCATTGGCTCAGAAGACTTTACTTTATCCCTGGGAAAGGTGGGAGGTGGGGGAAAATGCTGAGGGGAAGCATCAGAAACAGCCCCTGGCAAGGGAAGAAGGACTGAGGAAGGGTCTTCAGAAAGGAAGGACTCTCAAGAATAGGTGGATGGGAGAGCCAAGTGAGGGACCTCTGAAGAAGAGCTCTGGACCATGTCATAGGCTCCAGGGAGGAACCAAGGAGGGACCCACAGGTAAGCCAACCCAGAGGCTGTTGGCATCACTGGTGGGTGGGCGGTTGCAGTGGGAAGGAGAGCAGGGGACAGAGTGAGATGAAGGCTCAGCTGGGAAAGAGAGAGGCGCTCTGTCCTGAGAATGGTTAAAGCAGTTGTATTGGTGAAGCCTGTCCGCTCGTGTGATATAATATGTCCAGGGGAGTCGTGTACTCATTATACAGCTGTGCAAACTGAGGCTTGGTGAGGCTGGGAGGTTTCCTCAAGGTCTGCCCACTCCTTTCTGTCCCCTGCACCATCACTCAGTTCTGGAGTCTGCTTTTCTGCCTGGATTTGCCACGTCTCCTAACCACTCTCCCTGCCCCACTGAACCTCCTGGGATTTGTCATCCTGCCAGGTGACCAGGTGCTTTTTCTAAAATTCCTCTCTCCTTGCTTAAGCCCCTGCCCTAGTTAACCATTACCTCTGAGATAACATCCACATTCCTCGCCACAGCCCCTTTCTCATCCGTCCCCCTGCCTCTTGGGTCTCCTCCTCCACGCTCAGCCCCAGACTCCCTGGATTGCTGGGTAATTACAGAAATAACATAGACTATTGAGGGCTCACCAGGGGCTGCACAAGTGTCTCTCTCCTTCCTTTCATCCACCTGAGATGGAGAAATCATTCATGCCTCATAAGTGCTCAATGTTCAAAGAGATTGAATCTCTTGCCCAGAAACTGGTTTCTTCAAAACCAGATCTCAGTAGCTCTAAGACCCTTGCCCTTCACCACCAGGCTCCAAAACACTGGCTGACTACCTGGTGTGGACCACCTTCTATGCCCTCCCCCAGCTCCACCCTGGCAGATGCCTTCTGTTCTGAGTGCAAGACTCAGCCCTCTGGAAAGCCGAGATGGATCTCTGGCCCCTGAGGCTGGCTCCATTGGCTCAGAAGACTTTACTTTATCATGTTCCTTTCAAGTGGAGACCCCATCTTGTGTAGGATGCATCCTGGGCTTAATGTTATCTCTTCAGGAAGACAGCTCCCACCATGGGAAATGTACACACCCTCCAGTGTATCTCACCCTGTACACACACACACACACACACACACACTCACACTCAGACACCAACTCCCATGCAAACAACTGAGCCAATCTCTGGGGGCCTGTCTGCCTTGGTCCAATTCCTGATGCTACTAGGTTAAGCCTCTGAAGTGATTTTATTCCATTTTGATACCCTTGATACATAGCAGAAGCTCCGTGGATGAAACTTGAGGGGGCAAATAATAAATAGCAAGAAAAACAGCTAGCCTTTTTGTGAGAACTTACAAAACACCAGGTATTAAGTTAGGCATCTGGCATGGATTATCTTATTTTGATTGCTGACAATAAAAGCTATAGATAGAGAGTTTTCTTATCTACAGTTTGCTGATGTGGAAACAAAAAAATCAGAGAGGTTAAGCATGTCACTTAAAGTCCCACAGCTACAGTGATAAAGAATTGAGATTTTAAACCAGTTTGGCTGATGTCATTTCAGGTCTTAACCTTAGGCTGCCTTTCCAGAGAATGAAGAATTTTTACTGCCATTCAGGAAATGCCATTCAGTCCCCCACCTCCCTCCTTCCTGTCCCCACCCTGAAGTCAAACCCACCAAGATCATGTCCTACTGCTTTCCTTTATCAGTGTCTCTCTTTAAAAAAAAAAAAAAATCACATAAAACCATGACAGTAATTTAAGCATGGGGCTTCCCTGGCAGCTCAGAAGTAAAGAATCTGCCTGAAGGAGATGTGAGTTCGATCCCTGGGTTAGGAAGATGCCCTGGAGAAGGAAATGGCAACGCACTCCAGTATTCTTGTCTGAGAAACTCCACGAACAGAGGGAGCCTGGTGAAGTCCATAGGGTTGCAAAAGAGTTGGACATGACTGAGCAACTGAACAACACATACATAACTTGTTCAGTATGGGAAACAGTAAAATTAGTATGTCCTTTGACCTGGATGCCATGATTTCAACCTGTTCAACAAGTGAGGCACATCGTTGATATTCAGCAAACATGTTACCCTCACCGAGTTTCTAGACCTTTCTCACAAAAAAGAAACCAGGCTTTACAAGTCTGGCATCTCATACTTCTTTCAGCTGAAGACTCTGTTATATATGAATCATCACCTTGACTTAATAGTGTCTTTGCAGGAAAACAAAAAACTCACACGGTACGTGCACATAACACTAATCCCGATCTCATGCCATACATAAAAATAAATTCAAAGTGGATGATAGACCTAAATGTAAGATTTTAACATTTTCAGAAGCAAACAAGTCAGAAAATGTTTGGAATCTTGAATTAGACAAATATATCTTAAACATGACATCAAAAATATACAGTAAAAAACACATAAGAGAAAAAATTATAAATTGGACTTGGCCAAAATAAAAAGAAACTCTTCTTTAAAAAGCACTATTGGGAATTCCTGGGTGATCCAGTGCTTAGGACTCAACTGTTTCACTGCTATGGCCAGGCTCAATCCTGGATCGGGGAACTAAGATCCCTCAATCTGTGAGGCACAACCAAACAAAATGACACTGTTAGGAAAATGGAAAGACAAGCCTCAGACTTGGGGACAATGTTTGCCAAACACGTATCAGATAAAGGACTTGTCCATAATAGGTAAAAAAAAAAAAAAAAAAATTAAATTCAAGTGAAAGAAAGTAATCCAATAAAAAAATTTGACCAGATACTTCACCAAGAAGTTGTATGGACCAATCATCATACGAAGAAATGTTCATCACTGTTTTTCATGAGGGAAATGCAAATTTAAACCACCAGGAGATACTAATATACCCATGTTAGAATTTCTATAGAATGCTGACAATATGAAGACTCTCATGCATTGCTGATAGGAGTGCAAACTGATATAACAACTTTGGGAAACAGTTAGGGAGCTCCCTAAAAAGTTAAACATATACTTACTGTATGATCCAGAAATCTTACTCTTATTTACCCAGGAGAAATGAGCACCTATGTCCACACAGAAACCTGGACATGAATGTTTACTCATAATAGCCCCAAACTGAAAATAACACAAGTGTCTTTTAAATGATGACTAGGTAAACATGCTGTGGAGCGTCCCTGCCATGGGTACCACTCAGCAGGAGAAAGGAACTGATGACTAATACACTTGACAAAGGGGGTTCGTTTCAAAGGCATTCGCAGAGTAGAAGCAGCCAGACACAAAAGGCTATGCAGATCTAATTCCATCTCTATGACATTCTGGAAAAGGCAAAACTCTAAGGATAGAGAACGGATCATCAATTACCAGCAACCAGGAAGGTAGGCATGACTACAAAGAAACACACGGGGACTTTCTTGTGAATCCATTCTGTATCTTGACTTGGGAGCTGGTTACAGGACAGTGTGTGTGTGTGCTCAGCCACACAGCGTGTCCAACTGGTTGTAACGGTATGGACAATAGCCTGCCAGGCTCCTCTGTCCATGTGATTTTCCAGGTAGAAATACTGGAGTGGGTTGCCATTTCCTCCTCCAGGGGGTCCTCCTGACCCAGAGACTGAAGCCACATCCCCTGAAGCTCCTGCATTCACTGGTGGATTCCTTACCACTGAGTCACCTGGGGAAAATAGTATGCGATTGTCAAAATTCTGGGGCCTGCACAATGAGAGGGATACACTTTTGTGTATGTGAATGATACCTCGATAAAAAATGCATTCCTGTTCAGAGACACTAGTGGTGGAGGAAAAACCAGGTGACAATAAGTTGAACCTTTACCTGCCCTCAGGTAGATTTTCTATCAGGAACTCCTCTACCTGTCAAATCTGCCTTTGACACAGATTTTAGGAGGCATCCGAAGTTCAGAAACAATAGAAGGTAGAGACCAGACCCATAGAACCAAGTAAATACAGTGTGTCATCTTGTGACTATATAATGGAAAAGGAAATGGCTACCTACTCCAGTATGCTTGCCTGGGAAATCCCATGGACAGAGGAGCCCGGTGAGCTACAGCCCATAGGGTCATAAAAGAGTTGGACACGACTTATGGACTAAACAACAACAATGTACAATTGATATTTAACCTTGCGAAGGCCAGTATACCCAGACCTTTTCTGACCCCGAGGCTCTGTGTTAGCCACCAACCTCCAGGGTCCCTGAAAGTGGAGTAAGCACCCCTCCTGCTTCTCCCCACCCCAGGTGAATGTGGAAATAGACAGGACAGTGTCCGTGGTGAGAGAACAGGGATCTCCATCTATGCAGACAGCTTCCAACTAGATTCCTCCTTCTGGCATTTCTGAGTTGATGGAGAATAAACAAAGGGTCTGTGTTTCCATTCCCCAGAGCTTAGTGCTGGATGGAGAGCCCTCCTCGACATCTGAGGTCCTGCTTCTGTGGACATTACGTGTGCAGGTGTCCTGGCCCCCGTCTACTCTCCCTGCTGGAATGGAGACCCAGCCACGCCCGCTAATCCAACTGGGCAAAAATACAGTCACTGTGCTAGGATGTGTCTGCCTGGATTTCTTCTACCAAGAAAGCATGCACACTCATGCTTCATTCTTAGAAAGTCCACAGACTTCTACTTGGAAAATAGATTCCAGGAAATTATTTATTATTATCCTCAAAGATCACTTCCTTTTGAAGAGTCATTTGTCCTTTGTGATTAAAATCAATACCGACAGTGACAGAAGATGAACCTCTGTGCATCTGAAGGGATGCTCTGATCAAGATATGACATAACCCGTGGGCACTGTGCAGCTGAGCCCAAGCTGAATCTCATTATGCTGAATGATACCTGATAAAAATGCATTCCTGTTCAGAGACACTAGTGGTGGAGGAAAAACCAGGTGACAATAAGTTGAACCTTTACCTGCCCTCAGGTAGATTTTCTATCAGGAACTCCTCTACCTGTCAAATCTGCCTTTGACACAGATTTTAGGAGGCATCCAAGTTCAGAAACAATAGAAGGTAGAGACCAGACCCATAGAACCAAGTAAATACAGTGTGTCATCTTGTGACTATATAATGGAAAAGGAAATGGCTACCTACTCCAGTATGCTTGCCTGGGAAATCCCATGGACAGAGGAGCCCGGTGAGCTACAGCCCATAGGGTCATAAAAGAGTTGGACACGACTTATGGACTAAACAACAACAATGTACAATTGATATTTAACCTTGCGAAGGCCAGTATACCCAGACCTTTTCTGACCCCGAGGCTCTGTGTTAGCCACCAACCTCCAGGGTCCCTGAAAGTGGAGTAAGCACCCCTCCTGCTTCTCCCCACCCCAGGTGAATGTGGAAATAGACAGGACAGTGTCCGTGGTGAGAGAACAGGGATCTCCATCTATGCAGACAGCTTCCAACTAGATTCCTCCTTCTGGCATTTCTGAGTTGATGGAGAATAAACAAAGGGTCTGTGTTTCCATTCCCCAGAGCTTAGTGCTGGATGGAGAGCCCTCCTCGACATCTGAGGTCCTGCTTCTGTGGACATTACGTGTGCAGGTGTCCTGGCCCCCGTCTACTCTCCCTGCTGGAATGGAGACCCAGCCACGCCCGCTAATCCAACTGGGCAAAAATACAGTCACTGTGCTAGGATGTGTCTGCCTGGATTTCTTCTACCAAGAAAGCATGCACACTCATGCTTCATTCTTAGAAAGTCCACAGACTTCTACTTGGAAAATAGATTCCAGGAAATTATTTATTATTATCCTCAAAGATCACTTCCTTTTGAAGAGTCATTTGTCCTTTGTGATTAAAATCAATACCGACAGTGACAGAAGATGAACCTCTGTGCATCTGAAGGGATGCTCTGATCAAGATATGACATCACCTGTGGGCACTGGGCAGCTAAGCCCAAACTGAATCTCATTATGATGGAACAGGAGAAAATTAAAATAAGGAACTATATTCTTCAAAACTGTCACTATCATGAAGTATACCAAAGGTTCTAGAACAGTTTCAGAGAAAAGATCACAGACACATGACAGCATGTGCTGGGTGGCTGGAGGTAGGGCCAGGGGAGAACGCCAAGCAGTACAATCTTGACTCAAATTATTGATAAAATCAGAACACTGATGGTAAATTAGGAAATAAAAGGTTGTCAATGTGAAATTTACTGAGGTGGACAACTGTGTTATGGTTATGCCAAAACTATCCCATCTCATAGAAAATGCACACAGAAACATTTAGGAGTGAATAGGAAACATTGAGGAGGAAAATGTCATAATGCAGGCTGCATACTCTCAAATGGTTTGGAAAAGAAAATTCTTGAAATTATTTGCCTCATCATTGCTGCTACCAGTGGGATGATTATCACTGTCAATATTATTAATTAAAAGCTTTTAGGGACATAGTCAGCCAGCTCAAAAAAAAAAGCTTTTAAAAATATTGTCCTTAATGCAAGTTATTTTGAATATACATTTAACACCATGAGCTTGGTTAATTGCAGAAGGTGGGAGGAAGAACGATGAGAAATATGGTTTTCCAGGCCCTATGAAAAACCCCCCATAGACCAGATCCTTATGAAAATGTCAGTTCTAAATATCACTTGACAGATGATTTTCTCAGACTTTTTATTGGGACAGACGTCAGGCACACCATCTCCTTCTGACAATGTCTTAGACGGTGTGGGGAGGCCCCTGCAGACACCTGCCTGCCAATCATTTCCAATACTACAATCTCCATTTCCCCCTAAATCTTCCAAAGAAGGCCTGAATATTTACAGCCTTCATGTTAACATTTTCCCTTTTCCACTGTTTGGCTTGGCCGAGACATTTTAGGCTGCATCAACAATCATGCTGGTCAGTGACCCTGGCAGTCCTACGAGGTCCTCCTCCTTCTTGTAGTCATTGTGTTTATTGCTCCTTCTTAAGGTGAGGAGGTGCATGATTATAAGGAGAAAAAAGAAATGAACTCCAGTGCTTTACTTTCATCATGTATGTGTGGTCTTGGTGGTCTACTTTATAAACAATGTATTGAATGGAGGTCCAGCAAAGAGAGAGAGCTGGGGGAACAAATACCCCAATTTTTTCTCCTCTCATGTTGTGATGTTTTACTGATATTTCCCAGTGAGTGAACCCAACAGAAAAATAAAGACCAAAGAGCCTTGCTGAACAGTCTCTAGTCTCTAGGCATATCACTAACTCAACATCGTACATTTTTTTTGAGTGACTGCTCTATGCCAGCAAGAAGCCAAATGAATAAGGCATCTCACTTCTCATCTGGATTCAATAAGAGAAGGCAGTGCCCTTGGAATGATCACGAAGTTCAAGACTAAGAGATGGTGTACAAGTTCTCCTCTGCTTGGAATGGCCTTCTTCTCTTCTCCTTTGCCTAGAAAACTCCTATACATCCTTCAAAATCACCTCAAACTAACCAACAATTGAAACAGTTGTCTCTGATTCTTTCTATGTACTTTTCTCAATCCTTTGACATCCCCCTTCACAGACAACAAGGATTACAAGGGTTTAAGAAAAGCTTTTATAATTGCAATAGATTGTGAAAGGTCTTCCAGAAGTTGTGTTTATAACTGCTTGCTAAGATTTAGGGTGTTAAACATATCAAAAGCAAGTTTAGTATTTTCTTGCAGTCTATTTGCAAAGGGAAAAGGCAGCTTAGGTGAGTAGTTTTGAGGGAGGGGTGATTGTGATGACCCACGCATCTTTCTCCACCACCCACCCAGCCTTCTCGATGAACCTCCCACACATCCCAAGTTACTTAGGCCATCGAGAAATACTGTCTAGAGAGTTCTAGCCTATGTAAACCACAAGTGTGCCCTCATTAGTGGTATTTTTTTAACCAAGAATACAAGTACACTTACTGGGGAAAAATGGCAGAGCATTTGAAAGTGGGCATCTCCCATGAACCTGCTGATAGGCACACCACCACGTGGGCATCCCTACAACCACGACTGACAGAACAGGACTGGGCTGAGCTTAAGGCTGGTGAGGGGGGAGGTCACAGGTGATAAATTGACTCAACAATTGCTATTGGACACTTTCTGTTCTCAACTATAGGCTGAGGGCTGTGAGCCATAAGGAAAGGAGACAGTCCCCACCCTAGAATGCTCCTGTTCTCATGCATGGGGAGAAAACCTGTAAATGAAGTTAACTTATAGTTGTTATGAACTCCAACTGCCCAGCACTCTGGAACCGTGGGAACTGTGAGTGTGAGGTAATGGTGCAGCCTCTGGTAGAGCTGTCTGGTAGCTGAAGAAGTGAGAGTACAGAGCTCAGGAGGAAGGCAAGCTGGATCCTGACAGGAGGTTCTCTATGGGAAGGTGATGGCTGGGATGAAGAGGAGGATGAGCGGTTAGTTACGGATGTGGTTACAAAGCCAGAAAAAAGTCATGAGAGTCAGAGGGGAAAGAGTCTCAAAAAGAAAGGTCATTTAGTAGCTTGGAATGGCCTTCTTCTCTTCTCCTTTGCCTAGAAAACTCCTATACATCCTTCAAAATCACCTCAAACTAACCAACAATTGAAACAGTTGTCTCTGATTCTTTCTATGTACTTTTCTCAATCCTTTGACATCCCCCTTCACAGACAACAAGGATTACAAGGGTTTAAGAAAAGCTTTTATAATTGCAATAGATTGTGAAAGGTCTTCCAGAAGTTGTGTTTATAACTGCTTGCTAAGATTTAGGGTGTTAAACATATCAAAAGCAAGTTTAGTATTTTCTTGCAGTCTATTTGCAAAGGGAAAAGGCAGCTTAGGTGAGTAGTTTTGAGGGAGGGGTGATTGTGATGACCCACGCATCTTTCTCCACCACCCACCCAGCCTTCTCGATGAACCTCCACACATCCCAAGTTACTTAGGCCATCGAGAAATACTGTCTAGAGAGTTCTAGCCTATGTAAACCACAAGTGTGCCCTCATTAGTGGTATTTTTTTAACCAAGAATACAAGTACACTTACTGGGGAAAAATGGCAGAGCATTTGAAAGTGGGCATCTCCCATGAACCTGCTGATAGGCACACCACCACGTGGGCATCCCTACAACCACGACTGACAGAACAGGACTGGGCTGAGCTTAAGGCTGGTGAGGGAGGAGGTCACAGGTGATAAATTGACTCAACAATTGCTATTGGACACTTTCTGTTCTCAACTATAGGCTGAGGGCTGTGAGCCATAAGGAAAAGGAGACAGTCCCCACCCTAGAATGCTCCTGTTCTCATGCATGAGAGAGAAAACCTGTAAATGAAGTTAACTTATAGTTGTTATGAACTCCAACTGCCCAGCACTCTGGAACCGTGGGAACTGTGAGTGTGAGGTAATGGTGCAGCCTCTGGTAGAGCTGTCTGGTAGCTGAAGAAGTGAGAGTACAGAGCTCAGGAGGAAGGCAAGCTGGATCCTGACAGGAGGTTCTCTATGGGAAGGTGATGGCTGGGATGAAGAGGAGGATGAGCGGTTAGTTACGGATGTGGTTACAAAGCCAGAAAAAAGTCATGAGAGTCAGAGGGGAAAGAGTCTCAAGAAGGGAGAGTTGGTGAATGGTGTCCCCCACTGCCAGAGACAGCATCCCTAGGGGGATGGCCATCGCTTTGATGTTCAGGGGTCGTCCCATGAGGGTGCTCTGTCAGCAAACAGAACAGCAAGGAGTGAGGAAAAGCATGAGAAGTAAGGTGGCTGCTGACTTGAGCCAGGACAGCAGTCACTCCAAGAAGGGAAGTGGATGACGATCCAGGAGAGAGTGGGACCTGAGTGGACAGGAAGATGACCATGCCAGACCAGTCCACCTCTGATATTAAACTACTGGGAGATTAGGGGCAAATATCACAATGAATGGAGCCTGGAATTTTTCATTTTTTATTACTTTTTGGGAAGTATTCAAACACGTTAGGAGAAACAGTGCATCCTATCACTCAGCTCTTACCATCACTGACCCACAACCAATCCCGATTCACCCTTACTCCATCCACTTTATTGTCCAATTGGTTCATTTGAAAGTTAAGTGTTGATATTAAATCATTCCCACCTACATTAATTCCTTGAATGCCACTCTAAAAGATAAAGGCTGTTGATCAGTTGTGTCTAACTCTTTGCCAGCCTATGGTACCATTGCTACATCTAAAACAGTTAAAGGTAATTCCTGAATAGCTTGAAAGTGTTTGAGTTTTCCCAGTTATCTCATAGAATTTGGAGGGGGAGATGGTGCTTTATCCCAACGAAGATCCAAACAAGGTCCCCCCATGGCATTTTGCTAATGTATGCTTTCAGCCTCTTTTAAATGATACGTTCTCCTCTTTTTGTGTGTGTGTGTGAAGAAGTGAGGTAATGTGTCCTGCTTCCACCATCTGGATTTCACTGACAGCTCCCACATGGTACCATGTGAGAAGCTTCTCTGTCCCCCACAGTGTTTCCTGTCAGCTAAAAGTTAGACCAGAGACTCGATGTGGCTCATGTTCAAGTTCTTCTTGCATCACATCAATGTGAGTCCAATGTCTTGTGACCTCTCTCTCTGTAATTCTCTGCTTGGTATGTGAATTGAGGCAGTCCACCTTCTCCATTCATTGAAAATTCCTGGTATTTTTCATCACCTTAGCAGGAAAATGTAAGTTTTTTCTTTCTTTCCTGCAGAAAATCTAATCTATTTTGATCAGTAGAAAAGCTAAAGATCCTAGAAACAGTTGATCAGTACATATAAAGCATCAATGCTTCTTAAATATAAAAAGTGCATTCGTGATCAATTAGATTTTTATAAAATGAAAGCAATATTCAGAATGTGGCCTGTCAGTATTTAGAATGTGGTCTGTCAGTGACATTGAAATAATAGGCACAAAATGCCTCATAAAAGCACAGTGATGGGACTTCTTGAGCAGTCCAGAGGTTAGGACTGCCTTTCCACTGCAGGGGGTACAAGTTCAATCTCTGGTAAGAGAACTGGAATCCCATTTTATGCAGGGACCAGTCAAAAAAGAAAAAAAGTACCATGATAACTGAGGGGAAAACATCTTGTGCAAAGTGTCCTCTCCCCCACGGCCCCAAGTGTAGTGACACAAATTCTAGAAGCCAACTACTGGTAACAGCACAGATGGGGCTGGAAGCTGGCTTTCCACTTCATCAAGATTTTCCTCATCATACAGGACCTAGACTAGGGTGCTGGCAGAGAGAATGGAAAAAATCATGATAAATGGGACCTTAGGAAAGAAGAGCTAACAGGATTTGGTAAACCATTTAGCAGGGAGAGAGATGAGAAATGGCTAACACCTTGACCAGTGAAATCTTAAGTAATGAGAGAATGTAAGTTGGAAAATTCACAAGGATATGAAAACTATCCTCTGGTTTAAGCCAATGGAGGTTCCAGGTGGTAAGACTCTTACTTTACAGATAGCTGAGGCTAAAATCACTCCAGAAATGTCCCCTGGCAGTCAGAATCCACCCTTTTATCCCCTGGATTCAACTTAGGAAACAATGCAAAACAAGGAGTCCCATCAGCTAGAGGATATTCTAAAACACTGAGCCATGTGGCAGAACAGCATTTTAAGAGAATAAAGTATTTACCTATCTATCTGAAAAATACTCAGATGCTTCAGATCCTGAATGATGTATGGTTAAGGAAATGCACGGGGTTGGGGGAGCTGCTGGTAGCAGCTCTGCACATATAGAGTGCTGTTGAAGAAGTAAAAATGGTAGGTCTTTCTGTGTAATCAATGCTGTTAATTGATAACTTAATTTGATAAGTTGATGAAATGGTTTAGCCGTGACAGAGCCTGCAGGGCTGAAGCTTGAGGACTGATGGGATGGGGGGCACACCCAGGAGCGCGCAGCTGGGCCCCTGAAATGAAGAAGAAAGGAAGGAGAAGAGATGGTGAAATGTAGAAAATAAATGTGTGAGAGACTTCCCTGGCAGTCCAGTGGCTAAGCCGCAGTGCCTCCACCAGAGAGGGTGTGGGTTCGATCCTTGGGTGGGGCACTGTTAATAAGATCCCATAACCTCATGTGCCTCCCAAAAAATGAAATGGGATAAAATGTCTGAGAGAAACCACTCAGACCTGGAGGTGGCTCCAGGACTTCTTCAAAGCAGCACATCAGAAGAAAACAAGCAGATGTCAGCAGATTAGCTTCAGATTTCAGTGGGGAGTCCCCCTGGCCTGTCACTAAATTTGTTTATCAGTGGACGTTCCCAGACCACAAGACACCCATCAGTCAACTATTTCTAATCCATCAAGGTACAAAATTATCCTTGATGTAGAGCAAGAGTCTCTCTTCACCCCGCCACCTCCGTAAGTTGAGACCTAACCACAGAGGTTGGCATTGACAAGGGACAGCTCCTGTGAGCACACAGAAGCACGTGTCCACTGGAACAGTGGTGCCCAGGAGGCAGGCACCTGGGAAGAGCCAGCCCCAGATGACCCACCCTCTCAGAGGCCAGCCTGCTGTTGAGTGGCCAAGCTTAGTCCAGAGGAGTCCTATGCTCTGGCCCAGAAGGAGACAGTATTTCCTGAGAACAGAGGATGCTGTCAAGGCGATGAGAAAAGCCTTGACATCTCATCTCTGTTTAGGAGGAAGTGGTGGAGGTCTCTGGGCCCAGAGCAGGTGGCAGAAGTTCATGGTCCTTGTGGGGAAAGCAGCTGTGTGGGAGTCCAGGAGGCACAGTGATGCTGGGTGACTCGCTGGCTGATGGGACTCGAGCGCCTGCCCCTCCTGGTTCTTGACCCTTACTTAAGACAAATTCTTAAGATAGTCATAAAAACCATAGCAACCTGACACTGGAAAAGACTGAGGGCAGGAGGAGAAGCGGGCAATAGAGGGTCAGATGATTGGACAGCGTCATCAACCTGACATGAGTTTGAGCAAACGTCAGGAGATAGTGAAGGACAGGGAAGTCTGGCATGCTGCAATCCATGGGATCACAAAGGGTCGGACATGACTTAGCCATGGAACAACGACAAAAAACAACTTTGTAGATTCTGGGATTTGGGGTGAGGTTCTGAACTGAGAGGTAAGGCAGGAGAAACAGCTTCAGTCTCTCTCCCAGAGCAGGCAAGAGGACATGGGGGCCACCCGGTGACTCTCCAGAGCCAACTGCTCCATCCTCGCCTGCCCCATGTTTCTAGAAGAAACAGGCCTGAAACAAAAAGCTGGCACCACTCATTTCCAGGAAATGTGTCTTTTAAACAGCTGTCTCTGAAACCACTTTTGTTTTATCCTCTGACAGAGAGAGACGCTGAGACCAAAAGAGAGGAGCTGGCATTTCCAGTCCTTCTGGGGCAGTGAGGCTGTACCAAAGTCCCATTATCTAGGGGATATTCTAAAACACTGGGCCAGACAGCATTTTTTTTTATTTTGACCTCTTTTATTGTTTTTCTTATTTATTTATTTTCATCCATCTTTATTCTTTGGCCTATGTGGGCCTCCCATTGCAGTGGCCTCTCGTTGCAGAGCACCGGCCCTAGGCGTATGGGCTCTAGAGCACTAGCTCATAATTGGACACACAGGTCCAGCCACTCTGCAGCACGTGGTATCTTCCTGGGACAGGGATTGAACCAGTGCCCTCTGCACTGCAAGGCGGACTCTTTAACCCCTGGACCACCAGGGAAGCCCCAGACAGCATTTTAAGGGGATAAAGTATTTTCCCTATTTATCACAAATGATCTGCTGTGCTGTCCCTTGAACCCAGACCCACTGGAGGACTCAGGTGATCCCGGGGAGGGGCATGAGCACCACTCTCGCTGCTGAAAGCAGGAGACCTGTGTGTGCATGTGTGCATGCACATGTGTGCGTGCGCGCGTGCATGTGTGTGTGTGTGTGTGTGTGTAGATCCTGGCATGGGGGTAGAGTGAGGACCAGGAAGACAAAGCAGGGAGGAGGAGTGGCCCTGGGTTGGTCACTGCTGTGGGCAGCAGGGGCTCTGGCCCTCTGGTACCCTGCACAGAGCAGAGTGGGGGGCTTTTGGGGCTGTATCTGGAGCAGCAGTATGATTCCCTGTCCTCCAAGGGCTGGGAATTCACCATAGGCAGAGATGTGGCCACCCTCTGGCTGTGCAAGCTGGCCAGCCTGGATCAAGTGGGTTTCTCGAGGGCAGAAATCCTGCGTCAATGGCAGCTGTATAGTGGCCCTTGGGGACTGCCCTCCATGGTCACAGTAGGGGTCAGTGGGGAGCTGAAGAGACTGTGAGACTGGCCCCAGAACAGTCCCATGCCTCCCAAACTCAATAAAATGTTTCCTTGTCTCACTTGATATGGAAGTCACTGATGGCCCCATTGACCCATGCCCCTGTCTCTTCCCACCCGCCCTCAGCATCCCACCAGTCACTGTGCCCTGTGCGGCACCTCATCCACAGGAAGGAGAGCCTGTCTCTAAACCATTTTGTTTTACCTCTTTCTTTAGTCCTTCTGGGGCAGTGAGGCTGTACCAAAGTCCCATTATCTAGGATATTCTAAAACACTGGGCCAGACAGCATTTTTATTTTGACCTCTTTTATTGTTTTTCTTATTTATTTATTTTCATCCATCTTTATTCTTTGGCCTATGTGGGCCTCCCATTGCAGTGGCCTCTCGTTGCAGAGCACCGGCCCTAGGCGTATGGGCTCTAGAGCACTAGCTCATAATTGGACACACAGGTCCAGCCACTCTGCAGCACGTGGTATCTTCCTGGGACAGGGATTGAACCAGTGCCCTCTGAACTGCAAGGCGGACTCTTTAACCCCTGGACCACCAGGGAAGCCCCAGACAGCATTTTAAGGGGATAAAGTATTTTCCCTATTTATCACAAATGATCTGCTGTGCTGTCCCTTGAACCCAGACCCACTGGAGGACTCAGGTGATCCCGGGGAGGGGCATGAGCACCACTCTCGCTGCTGAAAGCAGGAGACCTGTGTGTGCATGTGTGCATGCACATGTGTGCGTGCGCGCGTGCATGTGTGTGTGTGTGTGTGTAGATCCTGGCATGGGGGTAGAGTGAGGACCAGGAAGACAAAGCAGGGAGGAGGAGTGGCCCTGGGTTGGTCACTGCTGTGGGCAGCAGGGGCTCTGGCCCTCTGGTACCCTGCACAGAGCAGAGTGGGGGGCTTTTGGGGCTGTATCTGGAGCAGCAGTATGATTCCCTGTCCTCCAAGGGCTGGGAATTCACCATAGGCAGAGATGTGGCCACCCTCTGGCTGTGCAAGCTGGCCAGCCTGGATCAAGTGGGCTTCTCGAGGGCAGAAATCCTGCGTCAATGGCAGCTGTATAGTGGCCCTTGGGGACTGCCCTCCATGGTCACAGTAGGGGTCAGTGGGGAGCTGAAGAGACTGTGAGACTGGCCCCAGAACAGTCCCATGCCTCCCAAACTCAATAAAATGTTTCCTTGTCTCACTTGATATGGAAGTCACTGATGGCCCCCATTGACCCATGCCCCTGTCTCTTCCCACCCGCCCTCAGC
This sequence comes from Tragulus kanchil, assembly GCA_022376925.1. Taxonomy (NCBI): domain Eukaryota; kingdom Metazoa; phylum Chordata; class Mammalia; order Artiodactyla; family Tragulidae; genus Tragulus; species Tragulus kanchil. Next base: position 40,413,969 of record JAIOJX010000031.1, on the reverse strand, counting down.
ATCCCACCAGTCACTGTGCCCTGTGCGGCACCTCATCCACAGGAAGGAGAGCCTGGGAGCTGGTGTCCAGGGCAGAGCCTCTACCCAGGAAGCCCGTGGCACTTCTCTACCCATCACCCCCAACGTGAGGACCCCCAAGAGTCTGTCCTTCTTAGACACGGAGAGCACTGTGGACCCTGTATCTTCAGAGTTGATTCACACACTTTCAGGTTATTCTTTGTGACTCTGGAGTGAGGGTCATCACTTCATCCCCTCCCAGACAGGTTCCTTGAAAGGGAGTTTGAGCCATGGGTATCCCTTGGGAAACAGCTGCCAAAGAAAGTCTCTCCTAGATAAACGCCCAGGGCTCCTGAGCCCCAAACAGGAAGGATGTGGAGAGGGGAGAGGGCTTTCCTCTGAGCAGAGGGCGGAGGATTCGGGTCCTGCCCTCACTGCCCAACAGCCCTGGGGAACGTGATAGAGCCACGATGGGGTTCTGTTTCTTCATTTGTGAGACCGGGGCCATCAAGGTGGGACTGGGATCCAGAAAGCAAAAGTCTTCAGTTTCCTTCTCAGCTCCTTAGGGTGGGTGAGTGAAAATGCCACCCCCTGGAGCATCTTCACAGCCTTGTACATTTAAATCATTTCTTTTTCAAATAGTTTTTGGTCCTTTCTCCATGATAGGCATGAGAACATCTCTTTGTACAAAGTTCTTTCCCCAGAAGATATGTCATTAATGTGATTTGGAACAGTCAGATTATAGTTCAGAAATTTTAGCATTCCCCTACATATGGCAGGAGAGTCGAGTCAGGAGACCCTAAAAGACCTGGCCAGACCTACCCCTGTTTTTCCTTCCAAAAGCAACTACAGAATGAGCTGCCATTTTGTTTTGTTCTGTTTCCCATATATAGACTTTCCAAGCTTTCAGACCTTGGGCTGCTGGCATTTTAATTAACATGACCACCAGGCTGATCACCCCCCATCCCTTCTCCAGGGATTTTTCAGGAAGGGAAATCAAGCAGCAACGCCCACCCCGCCCCCCACTTTCGCCCGCCAAACACACAAGGCTATGGTGATTGTGTTACCTCTTGCAGAAGGAAGCACCAACTCTCAGGATGGCGCACCCAGCTCCCTAACTGGCCTGCCCCTCTTCCAGCACCTCCAGTCAACTTGAAAGTCTCCATTTTAAATAGAAATCAGTTGGTGGGGGGAATAGTTCTCCTTTTAATAAATAAAATAAAACCTTCCTCTGGATCGGCTTAGAGTTTCCATTTTCTCACACCAGGATGACTTTTATTCTGACACCAGTACTACCAGTAACCCATCATTTTCCTACAAAAGTACAAGACAGATACTTTCAAATTCCCAGAATGCAGCCTTGAAACCAACCTGATGCTTAAATCAGCATGGATATCCCTCTGTTGTGTCCAAGCACTGTTTCCCCAGAGATATTGTGTTTCTTGTTTTTTTTTTTTTTCCCCTAAGTATTTTTATCCAGTTTAAACGATGGGATTTGATTTATGAAATTGAAACCGGGGGGCCCAACGGAGCCCTGGGGGGGAACGTGATAGAGCCACGATGGGGTTCTGTTTCTTCATTTGTGAGACCGGGGCCATCAAGGTGGGACTGGGATCCAGAAAGCAAAAGTCTTCAGTTTCCTTCTCAGCTCCTTAGGGTGGGTGAGTGAAAATGCCACCCCCTGGAGCATCTTCACAGCCTTGTACATTTAAATCATTTCTTTTTCAAATAGTTTTTGGTCCTTTCTCCATGATAGGCATGAGAACATCTCTTTGTACAAAGTTCTTTCCCCAGAAGATATGTCATTAATGTGATTTGGAACAGTCAGATTATAGTTCAGAAATTTTAGCATTCCCTACATATGGCAGGAGAGTCGAGTCAGGAGACCCTAAAGACCTGGCCAGACCTACCCCTGTTTTTCCTTCCAAAAGCAACTACAGAATGAGCTGCCATTTTGTTTTGTTCTGTTTCCCATATATAGACTTTCCAAGCTTTCAGACCTTGGGCTGCTGGCATTTTAATTAACATGACCACCAGGCTGATCACCCCCCATCCCTTCTCCAGGGATTTTTCAGGAAGGGAAATCAAGCAGCAACGCCCACCCCGCCCCCCACTTTCGCCCGCCAAACACACAAGGCTATGGTGATTGTGTTACCTCTTGCAGAAGGAAGCACCAACTCTCAGGATGGCGCACCCAGCTCCCTAACTGGCCTGCCCCTCTTCCAGCACCTCCAGTCAACTTGAAAGTCTCCATTTTAAATAGAAATCAGTTGGTGGGGGGAATAGTTCTCCTTTTAATAAATAAAATAAAACCTTCCTCTGGATCGGCTTAGAGTTTCCATTTTCTCACACCAGGATGACTTTTATTCTGACACCAGTACTACCAGTAACCCATCATTTTCCTACAAAAGTACAAGACAGATACTTTCAAATTCCCAGAATGCAGCCTTGAAACCAACCTGATGCTTAAATCAGCATGGATATCCCTCTGTTGTGTCCAAGCACTGTTTCCCCAGAGATATTGTGTTTCTTGTTTCTTTTCTAGTAAATTTTTATTTTTCTCCCCAACATTCACAGCTTAAGTATTTTTATCCAGTTTAAACGATGGGGATTTAAATTGCTATTTTAATGGAAGAGGCTTGATTAAAACCTGTGTCCTCATCAAATTATTGGACAGTGGTTCTTGGGCTCTGTTTACATTAGTGTCAACCTTAATTTAAATTCTGCATAACTATATTTGCTTCGCTAAATGCATTCACCAGGAACACACCACAAATTACTTTGCATTATGAGCAGACTGTCTTTGTCTATTGCAAAGTGTTTTGAAATTAACACCATAAGTAACTAGCTGTAAGTGTCACTCGATCTCCTTAATGCCTCATTAATCAAACCCTGTGGCAGCTGTTGTGATGTCCAAGCACATCTCATATAAGATCAGTATCACTTGCTTCTTGCTTCTGACCACAGTCTTTAAACCTGATTCATGATCTGTGCCTCTCCTCCCGCCCTCCCTGTGGCATTCCCCACCTTCCAACGGCCTCCAGTGAGGGCAGCTTTGCAAGGCAGACCAGTTCCCAAGCATTCTTTGCAGAAATCTGCAATTAAAAAAAAAAAAAAAAAACTTCTCCGCTTCTGAAGACCCATGATCTCAAAAGGAAGAAAGTCATTTCCCTGAGTTATCCGTAAAAATATCAACATAATTTTCAGATCACTCTTCAAAGGCTGTTTGAAAAAAACTCCCTTGCCCAGTCTTTCTTTATAGCAAGAGTTAGAGAAACGAAACACATTCTCCCAGCGTGACTGCAGTTTCTGTCCTGGCCTCAGTTTTCAGGGATGGCGCACCCAGCTCCCTAACTGGCCTGCCCCTCTTCCAGCACCTCCAGTCAACTTGAAAGTCTCCATTTTAAATAGAAATCAGTTGGTGGGGGGAATAGTTCTCCTTTTAATAAATAAAATAAAACCTTCCTCTGGATCGGCTTAGAGTTTCCATTTTCTCACACCAGGATGACTTTTATTCTGACACCAGTACTACCAGTAACCCATCATTTTCCTACAAAAGTACAAGACAGATACTTTCAAATTCCCAGAATGCAGCCTTGAAACCAACCTGATGCTTAAATCAGCATGGATATCCCTCTGTTGTGTCCAAGCACTGTTTCCCCAGAGATATTGTGTTTCTTGTTTCTTTTCTAGTAAATTTTTATTTTTCTCCCCAACATTCACAGCTTAAGTATTTTTATCCAGTTTAAACGATGGGGATTTAAATTGCTATTTTAATGGAAGAGGCTTGATTAAAACCTGTGTCCTCATCAAATTATTGGACAGTGGTTCTTGGGCTCTGTTTACATTAGTGTCAACCTTAATTTAAATTCTGCATAACTATATTTGCTTCGCTAAATGCATTCACCAGGAACACACCACAAATTACTTTGCATTATGAGCAGACTGTCTTTGTCTATTGCAAAGTGTTTTGAAATTAACACCATAAGTAACTAGCTGTAAGTGTCACTCGATCTCCTTAATGCCTCATTAATCAAACCCTGTGGCAGCTGTTGTGATGTCCAAGCACATCTCATATAAGATCAGTATCACTTGCTTCTTGCTTCTGACCACAGTCTTTAAACCTGATTCATGATCTGTGCCTCTCCTCCCGCCCTCCCTGTGGCATTCCCCACCTTCCAACGGCCTCCAGTGAGGGCAGCTTTGCAAGGCAGACCAGTTCCCAAGCATTCTTTGCAGAAATCTGCAATTAAAAAAAAAAAAAAAAAACTTCTCCGCTTCTGAAGACCCATGATCTCAAAAGGAAGAAAGTCATTTCCCTGAGTTATCCGTAAAAATATCAACATAATTTTCAGATCACTCTTCAAAGGCTGTTTGAAAAAAACTCCCTTGCCCAGTCTTTCTTTATAGCAAGAGTTAGAGAAACGAAACACATTCTCCCAGCGTGACTGCAGTTTCTGTCCTGGCCTCAGTTTTCAGAAAGATGATATACATTTAGTCTAAGTGCCTAACCAGGAAAGAATAATATTTTTTTAAATTTGTTATAGGGTATGATTTCTGTCCTAAATACAAAATTTCAAAATTTGTACTTGCAAAGGAAATACAAAACAACTCAGATGTGATACTTTTATCAAGTCCTTAAAGAAAAAAGATCGTAGTTCATACATACATGTGTATACAAAGTCATAACAAAAATGACATATATTATAAGCATTTCTTTTTTATCTTTGTGTGGGGCCGTCAAACATGTGCAAATACCTAAAAGAACACATCCCTATTGTCTGTCCCTTTCCTGCTCCGCACATAGGCTGGAACGCACACACAAACCCTTTTCACTAAATTTGATTTCCCTGGTGTTAAAACGACTTTGCGGCTACTAGACAGAGGCCTCCCACAGCCTATCTTGAGCAACGTGAGCAGTCGCGGAGCATGTGGGCAGGCAAGGTCACCCTGTCCTGCGTGGCCCTGGGTGTGGCCATGGGCCTGGCGTGAGGCCTCCCAGCATCGACACAGGTGCTCAGTTTCCTGTGGGGCCACCCATGAGGTCAGCTCTTTGGGAGCTTCACCTCCATGGACAGCCTTTGGCTTTGGGCCATCCCTTCTGACAACCCAGCAGGAAAAATCCACAGAAGAGTTATTTTCCTGCAAGTTTTGCCAGTGTGGAAAAAAAAACACAGACAAACAGCATTGTAACTTCGCATTTCCGCAGAGGAGGAGTTCCAGTCTGTGAACATCACAACTTTAAACCTGATTCATGATCTGTGCCTCTCCTCCCGCCCTCCTGTGGCATTCCCCACCTTCCAACGGCCTCCAGTGAGGGCAGCTTTGCAAGGCAGACCAGTTCCCAAGCATTCTTTGCAGAAATCTGCAATTAAAAAAAAAACTTCTCCGCTTCTGAAGACCCATGATCTCAAAAGGAAGAAAGTCATTTCCCTGAGTTATCCGTAAAAATATCAACATAATTTTCAGATCACTCTTCAAAGGCTGTTTGAAAAAAACTCCCTTGCCCAGTCTTTCTTTATAGCAAGAGTTAGAGAAACGAAACACATTCTCCCAGCGTGACTGCAGTTTCTGTCCTGGCCTCAGTTTTCAGAAAGATGATATACATTTAGTCTAAGTGCCTAACCAGGAAAGAATAATATTTTTTTAAATTTGTTATAGGGTATGATTTCTGTCCTAAATACAAAATTTCAAAATTTGTACTTGCAAAGGAAATACAAAACAACTCAGATGTGATACTTTTATCAAGTCCTTAAAGAAAAAAGATCGTAGTTCATACATACATGTGTATACAAAGTCATAACAAAAATGACATATATTATAAGCATTTCTTTTTTATCTTTGTGTGGGGCCGTCAAACATGTGCAAATACCTAAAAGAACACATCCCTATTGTCTGTCCCCTTTCCCTGCTCCGCACATAGGCTGGAACGCACACACAAACCCTTTTCACTAAATTTGATTTCCCTGGTGTTAAAACGACTTTGCGGCTACTAGACAGAGGCCTCCCACAGCCTATCTTGAGCAACGTGAGCAGTCGCGGAGCATGTGGGCAGGCAAGGTCACCCTGTCCTGCGTGGCCCTGGGTGTGGCCATGGGCCTGGCGTGAGGCCTCCCAGCATCGACACAGGTGCTCAGTTTCCTGTGGGGCCACCCATGAGGTCAGCTCTTTGGGAGCTTCACCTCCATGGACAGCCTTTGGCTTTGGGCCATCCCTTCTGACAACCCAGCAGGAAAAATCCACAGAAGAGTTATTTTCCTGCAAGTTTTGCCAGTGTGGAAAAAAAAAAAAACACACAGACAAACAGCATTGTAACTTCGCATTTCCCGCAGAGGAGGAGTTCCAGTCTGTGAACATTTCCTGCAATCTTAGTAAACTGTTAACTTTTCTTTGGTGTTCAGCATTTTTTCCTTTGCTCCTTACAAAGCCATTCTGGCCAAATAAGCCTTATTAGAATAGAATGCAACCTTGTTGCCCAGCTCCCAAACAAACGTTTGTGGCAAAACCCACTGAGTTTGGACACACAGATGGTGCAAATCTTGACTTTAAAACCAACCTAATGTAAACCACACTTTGTGCTTTTTTTTTTTATGTTATTATCAAGTCTACTTTCTCTTATGGCATTTAAAATAGGCTCTGACTTTAAATGAGCAAATGGGAAAGAACATTTCAGTTGTATTTTAGGCAACATTTATTCTGATTAAAGGCATAATTTATGGTGATTACAAATGTATCTTTTATGTCCCATCACCAACTCATCCTGTTGTTTTTTTTTTTTTTTTAACTCTGCTTTGGGCAACCTCTGAACAAAATACATGTGGAAAGGAGGAGTCCAAAACGATTGTCAGAAGTGATGAAATTATCATTGAACAGTTTCAAAATGACCAGTCTCAAAACATTGTCAGAAGTGATGAAATTATCATTGAACCATTTCAAAATCACCAGCCTGAAATGTCTCCTTCTTTACAGCAGTTGTAATAATATGGTAAATTTTGCCTCCCCTCCCTTCCCCTACTTTACACACTTACTTTTTTTTCACTCCTTCTGTTCCCTCAAAGGCAACATTCTGGCTTGGCAACCAACACAAGCCCCTGAACCCTTCCCTTTAAATTCCCCACACAGATCCTGCCTGATCTCACAGCTTGGATTTCAGCAAGAAAGAAAAACTCAGGAATTCGGACACAGGGCATGTCACAGTCCCTTGCTCCATTCGGCCCTTTCCTCCCTCACCATTCCCCGTGAAAGAAAAAAAAAGAGCCAAGTCTTGCCCCTTACAGGAAAGACACCCTGAGATTTAGGGGGATGAGTGTAGCCTTACTTAGCTGCAAGGCTGCAGCTGTGCTCTTATCTGGCCAAAGAGCCAGGAGACAACAAAAGACGGCAAAGAAGGGACAGTGGCTGCATGGGAAAGCCACCAGCCCAGCATTGTGGTGCCCTTCTGCTGAGCAAATAGTTCAAACTGTTCATTCCCATCTCCTATTCTCTCCCTGGTACATTGTTTGTGCCCTTGCATTTCATTCGGCAAGGAAGGTTGCTCTCTGGGCCTATAAGCAAACAGTCCAGAAAAGAGCTAGCCATCCTCCTCTCTTCCCCGGAGAACTAGCATTTTTATTTCGGCTCCAAGCTGTCAAAGACCTGGAGAGTTTATGTCAGCGTCCTGAATTAATTGCTTTAAGCTGGAGCAGGCTCCACAGGCTACCAAATGTCCAGGAGATGTTTATTAATAACATTTCCTTCAGGATTCTGGCTCCAAGCTGTCCCTTGCTGGTGGCCTTTATCTGGCAGCCACCTTCTCACCTCTGGCCTCTAGGTGCTGGGGGTGGTGGAGGGAGGCGGGGCAGTGAGCAGTGGAGGAGAGAGAAGGGGCTTGCCTCTTCCGCAGTCATCGTGACAAAATTTTGAATTGACTGGAGTGAACAAATATCCGCCCGTGTATCAGGATATGAGTGATGAATATCTTTGTCCCGATCGGGGAAAGTCCCAGAGTCACAGGAAGTGCGAGTGACCTCGTCGTGGGCTGGGGAGGGCGCTGCAGACCCTGCCCAGTGCAAGCTCATTTAGCCCAGACAATTAATAGAAGCCTCCATAGAAGTTACCTCCCCCTCCCTGCTTCCTCTCCGCAAAGAAAATTCCGTGAGGCTGACAACCTCATATATTTTGAAGTTTTCCTGGTACCAAAAAAAAAGCGTCTTTAATAGAATGAAATAATAAACCAATTTATATACCGATATAAGACCAGGATCGTCAGTGCCATTGTGTAATTTTCCACTTGACTTTTCATTATCTACCTGAACAAAATCAATCTATATGTATGGGATCAACATACAATTCCAGAGATAAAAGCTGAAAATAAATGTGCTTTGCATATCCCAGAGATAAAAGACACAGTCCTCAAACAGCCTTTTCTTCTCCAGCAGATGTATTTATAAAATAAATTCTGTGTCAAGGAAAAAAAAAAAGTGAGACATAGTGGCGTATGTGCAGTCTGGACTGTTTTGCTGGAAATATTGATCCTGCAAATGAGCGCTGGCTAATAAGTGCCCTGCCGAGGATAGCAGGTCTACCAGAGTGCTGCCTTGGTCAGCCCAGCTTCCAGCCAAACCTCCGCACTGCTAAGAAAAGAAAAAAGAGAGAGAGAGGAGAGACTTGCCCTATTAACATGGATTTAAGGCTAAAGACTTCAAGGACCTTCTGAAGCCTCTCCACAAACACAAAGCACACTGGAAAATAACATTATGTTAGAACCCCACCCCCTGCAGCAAAGGTCCAACTTGTGAGGGGTCCCTTAGTCTTCAAAAAAGAAAGAGAGGTCCTTGCACCTCATGGGGTTGACTTTCTTACTGTAAACAAGTTGAGTTCCATCCATTATTCGTGCCTGTCTTCATCCCTGTACCTGGAAATGGAGCTAAGCTTTGTCCACATCAGCCTCACTAGGGTCCTGGCCAGTCCCTCCCTCTGGGGATGGGTCCCTGTCAGCACTGCAAGAGTATGCCATTCTGGGCAGATGGCAGAGGCACCCGTGCATGTGTCCATCGGGTTCTGGGCCCCTTTTGGGGCACGAGCACCGGCCTGGGGGGAGTTCATGGGGCCTGTTTCCAGGCTGGCCATTCTTGTCCCTTCTGTGAGGCAGTGGCTAATTGCCCATGCCTTATTGGCCAAAGAAAGTCACAAGGAAGGCATGGATTCTGGACCATCTTTTGCCCCAGACAATCCCTCTGAGTCTGTGAACTTTCTCTGATCATTGAGAAGTAATAATGTCTTAGGCCAAGAACTTAGAAAACTTGTCTGCTTATCATTATCATTCATCAGACGTGTTAGTAACTTCAGGGGAGGTGAAGGGTCTACTTGGGCAACTTTAATGTTTGCTGTTTTCATATCTTTGTGTTGACTAGTTCTGGCGGTTGTTGATCTGGTGGTTTGGCCCAAGTCTGTGAATTGTGATTTTCATGCATCCTTTTCCCTTCTGCTGAAAACTCACATTCATGTCCAGTATCCACCTCATTCCCGAGACATTCCTGGGGAACTATGGGGTAATCCCTCCAGACACAGGCTGATGGCAATTTCATAGACTTTTAGGGGCACTCCTGTGAGGGTTAAAGTTAAGCATGTGTGCTTTTAGTCACGTGGGCTTCTTAGGAAAACAAGCATCCTCCCTCCATTTCATCTTTTGGTCCCAGTATCTGTGAATAAGCAAATCTAGAGAAAATATAAGAAGGCAGTCAAAGAGGGTTAGGCTGTCGTTAGAATTTCGTTTGAAAAGTAAACTACATCCAGATGGCATATTTTCAAAAGTCCATATATTTTCATTACAAAATCAGTGGCTTATATGCCATAAGTATTCAGCCTCCATGAACTCAGGGCATATTTTGCCCACGATTTAATTACTCCATGATCCTCACATTCAATCTGCCTTCTGGAGAACTCAGCATGGTAGCACACGAGCTTCACCCCCCAGTGGAAAATCCTGTAGGAGTTTTATACCCTTCACCCAAGGTCCCTGAAAAAAGAGAATGCTTCAGAACGAGGTGTTTCTATACCTGTAGGCACCTTTACTGATCCTGCATAGTCAGGCTGTAGTCCCTGTTTATAAAATAAGTATGTGCTAAACCAAAGAAGCTGAGTGCTTCCAAAGACAGTTTTAGTAATCACGTCAGAGATATCCTGTCTTGATGTCATTTCCCAGGGGAGAAAACTGAACCGTCAGAAATATAGTGAATGTAGGTAGGTGTCCACATTCAGCTGAATAGAATCAGATGGAAAGCTAGCGTCAACTATTGTTAGCCCTGATAATTTAAAAACAAAACATATATCAGCAGTTAAAATCCATAAAGGAGATGAAGGATGTAACCAGATTTAGGCTGAGGGTGAACACACTCCCATCTTTTGGCTGCCCAGCCCCGATCTGTGAACTTTCTCTGATCATTGAGAAGTAATAATGTCTTAGGCCAAGAACTTAGAAAACTTGTCTGCTTATCATTATCATTCATCAGACGTGTTAGTAACTTCAGGGGAGGTGAAGGGTCTACTTGGGCAACTTTAATGTTTGCTGTTTTCATATCTTTGTGTTGACTAGTTCTGGCGGTTGTTGATCTGGTGGTTTGGCCCAAGTCTGTGAATTGTGATTTTCATGCATCCTTTTCCCTTCTGCTGAAAACTCACATTCATGTCCAGTATCCACCTCATTCCGGAGACATTCCTGGGGAACTATGGGGTAATCCCTCCAGACACAGGCTGATGGCAATTTCATAGACTTTTAGGGGCACTCCTGTGAGGGTTAAAGTTAAGCATGGAGAAAATCTTGTGTGCTTTTAGTCACGTGGGCTTCTTAGGAAAACAAGCATCCTCCCTCCATTTCATCTTTTGGTCCCAGTATCTGTGAATAAGCAAATCTAGAGAAAATATAAGAAGGCAGTCAAAGAGGGTTAGGCTGTCGTTAGAATTTCGTTTGAAAAGTAAACTACATCCAGATGGCATATTTTCAAAAGTCCATATATTTTCATTACAAAATCAGTGGCTTATATGCCATAAGTATTCAGCCTCCATGAACTCAGGGCATATTTTGCCCACGATTTAATTACTCCATGATCCTCACATTCAATCTGCCTTCTGGAGAACTCAGCATGGTAGCACACGAGCTTCACCCCCCAGTGGAAAATCCTGTAGGAGTTTTATACCCTTCACCCAAGGTCCCTGAAAAAAGAGAATGCTTCAGAACGAGGTGTTTCTATACCTGTAGGCACCTTTACTGATCCTGCATAGTCAGGCTGTAGTCCCTGTTTATAAAATAAGTATGTGCTAAACCAAAGAAGCTGAGTGCTTCCAAAGACAGTTTTAGTAATCACGTCAGAGATATCCTGTCTTGATGTCATTTCCCAGGGGAGAAAACTGAACCGTCAGAAATATAGTGAATGTAGGTAGGTGTCCACATTCAGCTGAATAGAATCAGATGGAAAGCTAGCGTCAACTATTGTTAGCCCTGATAATTTAAAAACAAAACATATATCAGCAGTTAAAATCCATAAAGGAGATGAAGGATGTAACCAGATTTAGGCTGAGGGTGAACACACTCCCATCTTGGTCTTCTCGGCTGGCAGTCCATCAACAGAGGAGGACAAGCCTCCAACCCCCAGCTGCTGCTCAACCCCCTCTGGAACCTGGGAAACAAAAGACATTATATGTGAATACCTGCAAATTGGCCTGACGGTATTTATCTGCCTGGGTATATCCTAAGTTAATTCTCTTTTCTTCTCAATAACTGTCTCATTCTTCCCTTCCAGTGAGTGTACAACATCTTGACAAATAACCAAAGTGCTCTCTTGGTTTACCTTTTGATCTCCACCAAAATTAACACACCCAAGTGCAAAAATCCAGTGTGTCCCTTCCCACCAGGCTTGATGGAGAAATAAAGAATCCATTTTCAAGATGAGACACTAGAGTGGCATCCTGCCCTATGGATGAGGTACTTACCTTTTCAGAAAGGCTAAATGGGAGCACGCTTCAGCATTGTTTTCTGTTTTGTTTTTCTTTCTTTCCTTCCTTTTTTCCTTTTTTGGAGGGCAAGGGAAGAACTGGCTGTGGGAATTGGCTATGAAATATGGCCCTAAATCAGAATTTCCTGCACACCCCTGTGGCACCTTCCCCTTGAGTACAGTAAAGATAAACTCCCTCCTCCAGGCTCTAGGAATTATCAACACGGAAATCCATGCAGAAGAGAGTGAGACCCAGAAATGAGGCCAGGAGAGGGCTCTGCCATGCCCTAAAGATGCCATAAACTTTCCACAGCACTTAAAATGTACTTCAAGTGGTCCTAGAACAAGAGAGTTCCTTTTTGAAATGAGAAGAAAAATAACTATTATTTATTCATGGTGACAGTTTGAAAAGTGAATGAAATTTTCATTTTGAGTGCCTACTGTCACCTTGAAAAAAATTACTAGATTATGACACTACACAATGCTAGAGAAACATGTTTAATTTCTTGTGTGACTATACCAAGTTGTTGGAAAACAAATGAAAAATCTCTATAATTAACATCTGACCCAAAAAGTATTGCCTTTATCACAGGAAATATTCAAGGAGATGGACTGACACTCCATATGTGTTCTAACTTTTTTGACTTGAAATGTTTTCTTTTCCTAAATTTAATTTTATTTATAATTGGAGAATAACGACTTTATAATATTATAATGGGTTCAAATGTCCTTCTTAAATATGTCCTTATTATTTGACAATAAGAACTATATATCCTTATTCAGTTTTTTCTACCATGTTGTTGTACACCAAAAAAGCACAATACCAAGGAAATGAGGGAAACAGGTTTCTTTTAAAAAAAAATATATGAAGACAGTCACTCTATTATATGATCTGGGCAATAACGGCCTTGTAACAAATTCCTTTTAAACAGCATTTATTACCCCTGTATCGATGAAGCGTCAGGCATTCTGTTCTGACTTCTGGCTGGCCCCAACAGTGATTCTATTCAGCTTGTTGACATACTGTGGGCTTCATTAGAACCAAGTTAAATGTTCAAAAGTACCCTGTATATTCTTTTACAGTGATGCTACAAGACAAAGATGTGGATTCGCAGCCTAACACAGAGGGTATTTAGCCTCAGTGAAGCCAGGGTATGTTTATTCAGTGTCATGTTAAAAAGAACTGCCCACTCCATGTAGAAATGACAGCTCCTGGTCTCAGGCACCACTTTAAAAAGTTCCAAAGAAATATCTGCGGTCCAGCCTGGGCAAGTATTTTACTTCCCAGTTCACTCAGACTTTCAACTTGGTTAACACTGGCACTGGACATTCTCAGATGAATCAGGAAAACCATCAGATCATCTTCATACACGCATCAGTGAATTTATGAAGCCAGACAACAATGGGAGAAGTTTTGTCTCACTTTTCTTTCCTCAGGGGGCTGGGAAAAGAGTGAAAGACCAGTAAGGAATACACTGGAACTCTTTACTTTGAGGAAGGATAAGTAATTTGAAAAGTGAGAATTCTGATAGTGAAGAATTTTAATGCTGGCTTTCCTAGAAACTCAAGACTGATTTTCAGATAGTAAATACCAAGGTGCAGTTATTTTACATTTGTGAGCTTCTTTTTCTTTCTTTCTTTCTTTTTTTTTTTTTTTTGAGTAGGAAAATATTAATATATGGTGAAAAGAAAAAAAGGAGGAGATGACTGTGTGTTTTGTTTGATATCACACAAAGTAATTTAACATTAATGAAGGGATACTGGAGTTTACATTTTTTAAAATTTTTCCTGTACTAGCTAAAAAGTCATGTCATGCCCAAAACACAGGCCTGAATTGATAGGATTTTTTAATGCAGATTTTAGGTCAAGTTAGAGGACTTTGCAAAACTATAAGTCGTGGTTTGGGGTGAAACTGAACAATATGCTTGATTCCAGTGTCCATTTGAAACTCATTTCTGTTCACATCTTTCTCCTATTTGGCCAGCATCCTGCAGTTCCTCGGCTCTGGGGTTCGAATACAGATGGCTACATTCTCATACTGGACACCCGGAGAAGGTCACATGCTTCACATCAATGGCAATTAGTTCCCTTTTTAAAATGGAAAATGTCATTAAGTTCCTGAATAATTCAAGAGTAGAGGTCACAATACAGTGGCCCTTTTGGGGGTCTTTATGGTGCAAATGGCAAAACAAGGCGATCCTATCAGTAGGAGTAGATCTAAGGTTTACAATGTAGCTCTATTTAGTGACAGGAAAATTAAATTACACGAGACACTCATTCATCGTCACCCGTTAACAGGCTTGGGAAAATTGTGGATCCCCGGGGGCAAACCACTGACAACGTGCGAGGCAAATAAAAATATGTCATTTTAATTGGCTGCTGTTTCCTCCGCTTGGTCTTGAAAATAGCAAGCATAAACGGGTCCCCCACAAGTCTCCTTGGATAGAGGGTCCCGAGTTGCCAAGGCACGACCACGACTTAAGGACAGGTCAGAAATTCTGGGGGACCTGGGTCTGTTTCCATAGTCGTAGTTGAGCTGCTCTTGACTCAGGGGTCCCTGGAAATAAAATACAGGGGAATGCTTCACGTATCAACCAGCGTCCGCAGCTCCCCACCCCGACCCTGAGGGTGGTCTGCACCGCAGCTACTGCATCTCTGGAACAGGAGCTGCGCCTCCAAGAGGCCAAGAGGGAGGACCGAGAGACGCGGAGGCACCAATAGTCCTCCCTCCCCAAAGGAGAGAAAACCACACGGGCTTCGACGGGCCTGGCACCAGGCTCCCGGGCATAGGTCTGGTAGATGGGGTAGAACCAGAAGCAGTGCGTCCTCTGAGGTCACCGATCGAGAGGAAAGTTGTTCCCGGACCGCGCCAGCACATCCCGGCCACACACGTTCCCTGCGCCCCCCACGGTCCCAGTTCAAGCCGGTGGGCGTGGCTGCCGGGGAACAGCTCCCACCCTTGACCTCCCGCGGGGCACGCGGGGCAATGGGCCGTTCCACCCGCGCGCCCAGCCGCCGCGACCGCGCGCCCTGCCGTCTCCTGCCCTTCTCGGCGCCCTCAGCACCTGCGGGGCCCCGGTTCTGCTTCCCTCTTCTCCCCGAGGTCAGAGTGTTGGGACCGGGAAGCGTAGTAAAGCCGGCGGCGCCCGGGCACCTGCGGATGGGGTTGGCTCGTCCAGTGCGTGGGCCGCCTAGGGTCCGTCCCCTGCGCTGTAAGAACTGGAAAAGGCAAGCAGGACCTCCCGTCTGCCTGTTGCTTTTTTTTTTTTTTCCAAGAAATAACAATTATCTGGCGCTTCTCTTTTTCGGGCTGCTAGATTAAGACTGCAAAGTACTGTGTTGGCCAAGTGGGCACCGAGCGGAGCGAGGCCAAGCCTTTGCCCCGCACCTCCCGCAGCCCTGGCTGCGCGCATCTCCGCCACGGGCGCTTGGCCGCGCAGGGAGCTCAGGCTCGGGATCCGCGGACAACGCCGCCCGACGCGCGCCCTAGGATGTGAGAACCCGGGAAAGGGACGGCTGCCTGGCCTTGGCAGAGGATCCAGGCTGCTCTCAGGGAGCAGAAGTCCGGTTCAGCGTCAGGGGCTCCTTGTGGAATGAAGACCGAGGCCGCTCGGTTTCTGAAGCAGACGTTAGTAACGCTTAAGTAAAGGAAGACACTTAATTTTTAAGAAGTTAGACTGCAGCGTGATTGCTGCCTCGGGCGAATAATGGGTGTCTGAGCCTCAGTATCTTTGTAGTTGAATTAAAAGTCGAATTAAGGAACACATTTCCTTCCCGGGGTTGGGGGAGAGGGGGAGCGGAGGGGGGCAATTTAAAAGTTTTTCATTTTCTAAACGCTTCAATTTAAGCAAACAGTTGGGGGCTCCCGGCCGCTGTAATTCCAAAGACAATTTTCCCTGGTTTTAATTTGATTTGCATTTTTTTCAACTTCGATAATATTCAATTTCATGGCTGAATACACAGGTAAACACTGTTAGGTAGCGTTTTTCGCCCCCTGCACCAAACACAATGTCGCTTGTCTTAGAATGCCAAGGGAGGTGACCCTCGGTCTCAGTAATATCTGCGGGTTTCTCCTGAATTATTTTCCGAAATATCCGGCTTCATCTGGGCGCAAGAAGGGTGACCTGTAGCTGCACTGCTCTGCTGGTATAAGGGGAGAAACACGCATATGGCCCAAAGGAAGGAGACAAAGCAAACACATCCTTATTCTGCATAGAATCTAATTTTACCCAGAAACATTTTATAGGTAGTTTTAAGCAATCAAAAAATGATCAATATATTCACTTTCCCCAGAAATACTTTCAGTGTAAATTTCATCGCTAGAAAGGCAAACATTGAGAAATACAAAGAGATAGTCTTTGCAAGAAGTTTAATTAGCACCTTTGAGCTATTTTATCAAACATAAAATTTTAAAGAAAAATATATCATGGAATTGGGTAATTAGCTTTAGTCATATCGAAGTTGATATTTAACAAGATGCCATTGTTAGTCACCTCGGAGCCAGATGCTTAGAGCTGCGAGTGGACAGCTACACCAAAGACTAAGCCAGGTAGACAGTAATCCTCGGACACCCCACACGCCATACGTCTTGTGAAAAATAGTTGAACGTCATCGTCATCAAATATACAGATGAATTGGCACATAGTAAATCTATCAGAGCCCCAATACATTTTATATTCCTTCACAAAACTGTGCCACAAAAGGTCAGGAGCAAAGAAATGACATGCTTAATTGGTCTGTCCAGGGGTATTTATACAATAAAATAGCACTCTCAGGAACTATTTCTCATTTAAAGAATATATATTTTATAATCTGTTTAATGGTCATTATTGTGAAACACTATTTCTATTTTAAATCCGAAAAATTTACAGATTTGAATGTCTTTAATTTTGTAGGACGTTTTTTAATTGAAGAGTTCGTGGACAATATTAGTGACTTTAAGCAATTATAGGACATTAGAGTTTTGACACCTTGGAAAGAATAAATCCACAAATTACTTTCAGGGAGACATTCAAAAACCCTTTTTTGCTTGAGGCTGGCTGATTCTGAAAAACAGTATTGTGCCGATCTCCCTGGCAAAATATTCTTTTATCGTACGAACGGGGTTTAACTGCTTGCATTTAGAATGCTGACCCTCGGTCTCAGTAATATTTTTCCTGAATTATTTTCCGAAATATCCGGCTTCATCTGGGCGCAAGAAGGGTGACCTGTAGCTGCACTGCTCTGCTGGTATAAGGAGAAACACGCATATGGCCCAAAGGAAGGAGACAAAGCAAACACATCCTTATTCTGCATAGAATCTAATTTTACCCAGAAACATTTTATAGGTAGTTTTAAGCAATCAAAAAATGATCAATATATTCACTTTCCCCAGAAATACTTTCAGTGTAAATTTCATCGCTAGAAAGGCAAACATTGAGAAATACAAAGAGATAGTCTTTGCAAGAAGTTTAATTAGCACCTTTGAGCTATTTTATCAAACATAAAATTTTAAAGAAAAATATATCATGGAATTGGGTAATTAGCTTTAGTCATATCGAAGTTGATATTTAACAAGATGCCATTGTTAGTCACCTCGGAGCCAGATGCTTAGAGCTGCGAGTGGACAGCTACACCAAAGACTAAGCCAGGTAGACAGTAATCCTCGGACACCCCACACGCCATACGTCTTGTGAAAAATAGTTGAACGTCATCGTCATCAAATATACAGATGAATTGGCACATAGTAAATCTATCAGAGCCCCAATACATTTTATATTCCTTCACAAAACTGTGCCACAAAAGGTCAGGAGCAAAGAAATGACATGCTTAATTGGTCTGTCCAGGGGTATTTATACAATAAAATAGCACTCTCAGGAACTATTTCTCATTTAAAGAATATATATTTTATAATCTGTTTAATGGTCATTATTGTGAAACACTATTTCTATTTTAAATCCGAAAAATTTACAGATTTGAATGTCTTTAATTTTGTAGGACGTTTTTTAATTGAAGAGTTCGTGGACAATATTAGTGACTTTAAGCAATTATAGGACATTAGAGTTTTGACACCTTGGAAAGAATAAATCCACAAATTACTTTCAGGGAGACATTCAAAAACCCTTTTTTGCTTGAGGCTGGCTGATTCTGAAAAACAGTATTGTGCCGATCTCCCTGGCAAAATATTCTTTTTATCGTACGAACGGGGTTTAAGTCAATAAGAAAGGAATTTCTTTTGAAATAGTACCAACTTTGAAAAAGAAAGCTCCTTAATATTTTGGAAAACTCTGTTGTAGCAGGCTGGCTGCACTGAAAACCTTCAGGAAAACTCACCTTTATCATTTGACTTTTCATTTTTTTCAACAATGATTGAATTTTAAATGATCATTATTTAGGATGCATCCTAATCTTCCCTATTGTGGATGACTGGCAGTTGTGTTGTTGTGTGTATCTTCCACAAATTTATGGCGGGGTGTGATGTCCACAGACGACGGCGGAACAAACCTCCTCCTGGAGAAGAGCTCGTGACAGGGACTCAGCTAATACACATGGTCCACTCAAGGAAGGTAAACTGCGGGCAATGAGAACCTCTTTCTCTGTCTCTATTCCTAATGGAGGAGTAAACGGGGATCTTGCTAAGAACTTCAAAGCATTGATCATCAGAGTGAGCTTGCCAATTTCATTTGCTTTTATCCCCAAGGAGGTCTGTATCCAGGATGTGGCAGCTGATCTAGAAGCAGGTCTCAGGCTTCCAGGAGGGCGATCACCCCCAACCCCCGCACCTCAGCTGTTCAGCGACCACTGGCTGGCCAAAAAGGGTGGAGGTTCGGCAGTCCTGGGGTGGAGGAGAGGAAGGAGGAATGGGAGGGGAGGTCCCCAGAGTGCCTCTTAGCAGGTGGTGGCTGGTAGAATAGGGAGTCCAAGTCTCAGTAGGGAACTTGCGCTATAGACATAGGAACTTCGGAGGCTGTGTCCTTTGGAGGAAACTGTTAGTTCTCAGAGGAAGGTGTAGCACCCCCAAAAGACCTAACTTCTGCAGGGAGGCCAACTGGGGGTGCTGCAGGTGGTTCAGTGGTAAAAAATCCACCTGTCAATGCAGGAGACACAGGAGCCTTGGGAGACACGGGTTGGATCCCTGGGTCAGGAAAGTCCCCTGAAGTAGGAAATGGCAACCCACTCCAGTATTCTTGCCTGGAGAATCCCATCACAGAGGAGCCTGGTGAGCTACAGTCCATGGGGTAGCAAAGAGTCGAGCATGCATGGGGTAGCAAAGAGAGTTGAGCAACTGAGCATGCATGTACTGTATAAAAAGAGTGTGGTCTAACGTCCTTTCCTGACTAAGAGAAGCCTGAGGGAGGGGAGGAGTGTGTGTCTGTGTGTGTGTATTTGCAAGCGAGGAGTGTGTGTGCATGTGTGTCTGTGTGTCTGTTTGCAAGCGCGTGCGTGCAAGAGATTCCTTTAAATGCAAGGGAGAAATCCTGCAGTTACTCTTAGTTGTTTACTGAGCAAGGACAAAATCTAAACAGCGATTTCCAGGATCAATGAAGGGATCGCCTCAGGTTCTGGAGCTGAGCCCCCTAAATGAGTCTGGCATCCTGATAACTGCAGGTTAGCACCTGAGATCAACCCCTTCCCAAGGCTCGATGCTGGCAAGAGATAGGGAGGCAGCTTGTTCTGAGCTCTGGGAAGAGAGAGGCGAGAAGGGGATTTAATTGTCTGCCTGGGTGAATCGAAATGTCCTTCTAAAGCAAAGAAATCAAGAGAGATTGGCCTTTAATTGGCAAACTCGCCTGGTTGGAGGGGAGCGGCGATTAAAGTGGAGAGAGGATGAAATGCAGACCAGACCCCCTCCCCCAGCTCACCCCTAGACAAGCTCCAAGATGCCATTCCCTGACTCTTCTCTAGAAGGCTTGGCGCCTAGTGTCATTCTGTTAACGATGCCCTTCTCCCCGTCTCAGTCTGACACCTCCATTATCAGTTTGGACTGGCGAGACTGGTTTAATCCAGAACTCCATTTACTTCCAAGGGTTGATCATCCCCATACCCAAGATCTCATTGTGTGCAGAGCTAGCCTTAGGACCCAGTTGTCCAGAGCCTCCTCTGGAATCCCCAAAGGGGAGGGTCCCAGGCTGCAGGAAGTCCCACCCACTTAAAACAGTCTGGGAACTTATCTTCCAGTAAGAAGAAAAGGAGACCTCCAGGCCAGAAGGGCCTGGCACAAGCAGACATCGGCCATCCTTGGCGTGCACTTCTGGGTGCCTGTGTGCAGCTCTGCTTTGGGGTGGCCCCTGTTGGCCACTGCAGACTTACTGAGGTGGGGTCCCAGTCTCCCTCTGTGATGGAAGCAGGTCACTCCACCTGGATCAGCATCCCCTTTTGGGCCAAAATCCTAGCAGCAAGTGTTTATCCTGATCTGCATTTGTATGTACAAATGAGGCTGTGGGGGTGGGGCCTTGCTGCTTGTGCAGCTGTGTCTGGGGTGAGGGTGTGCAGGGGCCCAGCTGTGGTCAGTGTGTGTGTTCCAGCTGTGCTGTCACCTGGGCTGTCAGGCCACCAGGTGTGGGTCAGGGGGAGGTCAGAGGGGAGAGATCTCAGGAATTCCTGGCTCCTGATTCAAGATCCCCAGTAAGGAGTAGAACTGACAGGTGGCACCTCGTCGTCCATGGATTATTTTAAGTCTATATCTCAGCTGTTGTTTCTGCCCCTGACATTTTCCTCTTCTTTGGCATTTTCTCTTTCTAATCACAATGCAAGGGCCATCTAGTTGCCGATTTTCTGCCCTTCTCCTCCTTTCCAGTCTTAGCCAGCTGGCCCCCAAAGTTTGAATGAGGAGGAGTTGTGGTCCAGGCCTGACTGATCCTCTGGTTGGCTTTGGGGCCATAGTGCATGGGAATTCCAACTCCAAGAGAGAAAAAGAGAAGCCGGCCTGGCCCCAGGCATAACCCACCTGAGCCCTTCTAGGACAACATGCAGAGGGCCTCTGCCTTCCTTCCAAGTAGTGCCCAAGCCCGTTCTTCTTGAGACCTTCTTCTTGTGTCCTTCCAGCCTTCTTCTAACACTGGACCTCCTCCTCACTAAACAGCTCACTTTGAAAATATGGGGTCCTGGTGAAAGCAGACCCCCTACCACATTAGAATCAGACAGTTCTGTGCCCCGGCTACGTGAAGCCAAAAAAACTTGAAAGAACATGGAGGCAAAATGTTTGGATTCAATACTGAACTCTCTGCCTGGGCCCATCACCCATAAATTCTGACAGCTGCCGGGGACAGGGGCGGGTGGTCTTAAATGAAGTCATGTTCTTGGAGACACTTGGTGTAGTGCCTGCTACAGAGGGCACCCCACTCAGAGGAGGTGGGTGGAATACAGTTGTGATCAAGAAAAGAAGGGAAGGGGCTGGGGCAGGATGAGAGAAACACTGTTTAAAAAAATTTTTCCGGCCTACTCTGGGGGGATGCAGACTTACTGAGGTGGGGTCCCAGTCTCCCTCTGTGATGGAAGCAGGTCACTCCACCTGGATCAGCATCCCCTTTTGGGCCAAAATCCTAGCAGCAAGTGTTTATCCTGATCTGCATTTGTATGTACAAATGAGGCTGTGGGGGTGGGGCCTTGCTGCTTGTGCAGCTGTGTCTGGGGTGAGGGTGTGCAGGGGCCCAGCTGTGGTCAGTGTGTGTGTTCCAGCTGTGCTGTCACCTGGGCTGTCAGGCCACCAGGTGTGGGTCAGGGGGAGGTCAGAGGGGAGAGATCTCAGGAATTCCTGGCTCCTGATTCAAGATCCCCAGTAAGGAGTAGAACTGACAGGTGGCACCTCGTCGTCCATGGATTATTTTAAGTCTATATCTCAGCTGTTGTTTCTGCCCCTGACATTTTCCTCTTCTTTGGCATTTTCTCTTTCTAATCACAATGCAAGGGCCATCTAGTTGCCGATTTTCTGCCCTTCTCCTCCTTTCCAGTCTTAGCCAGCTGGCCCCCAAAGTTTGAATGAGGAGGAGTTGTGGTCCAGGCCTGACTGATCCTCTGGTTGGCTTTGGGGCCATAGTGCATGGGAATTCCAACTCCAAGAGAGAAAAAGAGAAGCCGGCCTGGCCCCAGGCATAACCCACCTGAGCCCTTCTAGGACAACATGCAGAGGGCCTCTGCCTTCCTTCCAAGTAGTGCCCAAGCCCGTTCTTCTTGAGACCTTCTTCTTGTGTCCTTCCAGCCTTCTTCTAACACTGGACCTCCTCCTCACTAAACAGCTCACTTTGAAAATATGGGGTCCTGGTGAAAGCAGACCCCCTACCACATTAGAATCAGACAGTTCTGTGCCCCGGCTACGTGAAGCCAAAAAAACTTGAAAGAACATGGAGGCAAAATGTTTGGATTCAATACTGAACTCTCTGCCTGGGCCCATCACCCATAAATTCTGACAGCTGCCGGGGACAGGGGCGGGTGGTCTTAAATGAAGTCATGTTCTTGGAGACACTTGGTGTAGTGCCTGCTACAGAGGGCACCCCACTCAGAGGAGGTGGGTGGAATACAGTTGTGATCAAGAAAAGAAGGGAAGGGGCTGGGGCAGGGATGAGAGAAACACTAAGATACTAGAAAGACGGGTGAAAGTGTTGCCCCCAGAGGCACTCATTTTTCTGGGTAGAGGGTAAGTTTTCTCTGTGAGAAAGTTCTTCCTATATGTAAACAACTCCATTTAACGTAGCTCAGAATTGCAGAGTGACTAGAAGATACATAATGAAATTGGTCTCCTTTATTTTAAATATCTTAGATTGGGGTTTAGAATGTAAGACAAGCAGAAAGCTCAAGCAGAGGGTCACATCTTTGAGACCAGAGTGTATACAGGTTGGCATCTTGAGCTCTCTGCTAAAGACGCCTCTGGCTTCCATGCATAGTTGCCTGTGACCCAGGTCCTGTTCTGGCTGGCAATCAGACAATGTCCGATCCTTCTCAGAAAATGTCATTTCTTCCTCATCTGCCCTCCCCAGCCCCTAGCTTCCACTTCATGCCTTAGCTACTCCCAGGTCTTCTCTGTCAAACCCTTCCCAAGACAATTTTCTTTTTTCCAGGAAGGCACTCTGAACACTTCAGTCTTCAAATTAAGAGTCGCACGCTTTTCTTTATGTAAGCAAAAACTCCAACAAAATCCATTATAGAACTATGTCTGCTTTTTGAAAAGAAAAGAGATGATGAATTGAGGTTGTATTTCTAATGAAATATGTTGAAATCCACACTCATCCAACCCTATTTTGATTTGCTGGGGATCATGACCAACCTTGGTTCAAAAACGTTCCTGTTTATTCTTGAAACCTGTGTTTTACCTTTTTTTTTTTCTTTTTCCAAAAAGTGAAACCACAGAAAAGCTCTTTTACCTAGGAAGAAAATCTAGTCCTCAACCATTTAAGTGAGCAGAAGTGGAGCCACTTAAGCAAGTAGCACTAAAAACCAACAAACAATTCTGATTCCTAAGTTTTCTCATCTGAACTCTCTGCCTGGGCCCATCACCCATAAATTCTGACAGCTGCCGGGGACAGGGGCGGGTGGTCTTAAATGAAGTCATGTTCTTGGAGACACTTGGTGTAGTGCCTGCTACAGAGGGCACCCCACTCAGAGGAGGTGGGTGGAATACAGTTGTGATCAAGAAAAGAAGGGAAGGGGCTGGGGCAGGGATGAGAGAAACACTAAGATACTAGAAAGACGGGTGAAAGTGTTGCCCCCAGAGGCACTCATTTTTCTGGGTAGAGGGTAAGTTTTCTCTGTGAGAAAGTTCTTCCTATATGTAAACAACTCCATTTAACGTAGCTCAGAATTGCAGAGTGACTAGAAGATACATAATGAAATTGGTCTCCTTTATTTTAAATATCTTAGATTGGGGTTTAGAATGTAAGACAAGCAGAAAGCTCAAGCAGAGGGTCACATCTTTGAGACCAGAGTGTATACAGGTTGGCATCTTGAGCTCTCTGCTAAAGACGCCTCTGGCTTCCATGCATAGTTGCCTGTGACCCAGGTCCTGTTCTGGCTGGCAATCAGACAATGTCCGATCCTTCTCAGAAAATGTCATTTCTTCCTCATCTGCCCTCCCCAGCCCCTAGCTTCCACTTCATGCCTTAGCTACTCCCAGGTCTTCTCTGTCAAACCCTTCCCAAGACAATTTTCTTTTTTCCAGGAAGGCACTCTGAACACTTCAGTCTTCAAATTAAGAGTCGCACGCTTTTCTTTATGTAAGCAAAAACTCCAACAAAATCCATTATAGAACTATGTCTGCTTTTTGAAAAGAAAAGAGATGATGAATTGAGGTTGTATTTCTAATGAAATATGTTGAAATCCACACTCATCCAACCCTATTTTGATTTGCTGGGGATCATGACCAACCTTGGTTCAAAAACGTTCCTGTTTATTCTTGAAACCTGTGTTTTACCTTTTTTTTTTTCTTTTTCCAAAAAGTGAAACCACAGAAAAGCTCTTTTACCTAGGAAGAAAATCTAGTCCTCAACCATTTAAGTGAGCAGAAGTGGAGCCACTTAAGCAAGTAGCACTAAAAACCAACAAACAATTCTGATTCCTAAGTTTTCTCATCTGGATCAGACCTCAGTGTTTCGCCCTCACGCACCTATCTTTGTGATGCAGAAGTTTGCCCTCTCAGTTCATCTGACACATTTATGTTCAATCAGTATGGCCTCACTGGCACAGCATCCTGGCATCAGGGTGAATATCAGTGCCTCCAAGGAGCCTAAAGAGTGCTGAAACCTAGGCACTGCCCTTAATGAGATGTGAGAACCTCTAGTTTTATAGGAATGAATGCAACTTAATTTGTGTCGCTTGTTTCACCACTACGACTATCATTTGTGTTATCTGGAGGCAAAATTGTGCCCACCTTCTTTTGAGAAAGGGATGTGTCTGAAGGTTAAGTCAGTGTCTCCTCATGGGACCCTGGCGGGGAGCGGGGACAGGAGCAGCAGTGACGTCTGACCACTCTGTTTTGCTTGCAGTGAGCTCAGAGCTCTGAGGAACAGCCACTAATGTCAAAACTAAGGAAACTCCTGTGAAGATGGGCTTGTGACACCATCCTGTGTCCTCTGTACCTTCTGCAGAGGATGAACAAAGACTCTGGAACAAACCCCGAGAGTCTGGGACTGGGGGAGGGGGAAATAGGAATCACCTCCAGTCTGGCAATAGGGACCAGGGCAGAATGACAGCTTGTAAAATAAGCCTCCATCAGTCTCCCAGGAGACAGCCGGCCTCAACTTGGGTGTTCCCCGCTTGTTAGCCTCACTCATAATTGGTCTCCCCTCCCATCCCACGTTGTTGGTTTTCTGTGTGTGGCTTTTGGTGTGAGCGTGTTAGGTCATCAACAAATACAATGGCGGGCGGGGGTGAGGGGGGACACACAGGATTGTTTTAAAGAAGAAAGGAGAGAAAGGATGAGAGAGTGGGCAGGAAGGCTGTGAACAGAATGGGGAAGATGCCCCAGGATTTAGGCTTCCGAGGCAACCTCTGGAGCACCAGAGTAGCCTGCTCCCTGGGAGTTTTATGTAAGGGAGAAGCAGCCCTCCAGGAGCTGGGGACCCCACTGAGCGCCACTGGGGACACTGTCGACCCCATGCAATTTTTGTTTGCTTGTCTCTGGGGGTTCCTGTAACATCCTGCCAATATCCATTGCATCTCATCAAAAAGAAATTTCTCAAAAAAAAAAAAAAAATCCCAATTATTGCGCCTGCCCAGAGAAACGAAGTGGTCTCAGGAGCAGTTAAGGTCCGCTAGGGTGGATGTCCTGCCAATCAGCCTCTCCCCATCCATTTTAAAATAGTTTCTCCCATCCTCTTCAGGATCTTTTTCTCCCTCTCACATTCTCTTTTCTCCTCTTCTCAGAGGAAACCAAGTCCTGGGAATAGAGGCTACAAGAAACGTGTGGTCTAGTGTCTGTAAAGTGCAGAGCAAGCTGGTTCGGCAGTCAAAGAGTGGGTGGGTAGGCTGTGGACACGCTGCATTGTTTTCACTCCAAAAGGAGCATGTAAGGCTCTGAGACCCTCAGATATCTGTTTACTGCATAAAGAACATTTGACCGGGGAAGGAAGCAGCAGACAAGGAATGAAACAGAGCAGGGAACTTCTGGGAGTTTTTCCTGGTGTTTTTTTTGTGTGATTTCCTTCCATCAACCCAGTGGGCGGCCTGGGTTGCCATGGTGCTGTGGCCAAGGCTGGTGTCCACTGGGTCCCTGGCCCAGCAGAACCCTTTAGGATCTGAAATCTTGCTCTTTGTGGGGTTGTGGGACTGGGGAGGAAATAGGAATCACCTCCAGCTGGATCCGCAATCAGTTGTTGGTCTCCCAGGAGACAGCCTCAACTTGGGTGTTCCCCGCTTGTTAGCCTCACTCATAATTGGTCTCCCCTCCCATCCCACGTTGTTGGTTTTCTGTGTGTGGCTTTTGGTGTGAGCGTGTTAGGTCATCAACAAATACAATGGCGGGCGGGGGTGAGGGGGGACACACAGGATTGTTTTAAAGAAGAAAGGAGAGAAAGGATGAGAGAGTGGGCAGGAAGGCTGTGAACAGAATGGGGAAGATGCCCCAGGATTTAGGCTTCCGAGGCAACCTCTGGAGCACCAGAGTAGCCTGCTCCCTGGGAGTTTTATGTAAGGGAGAAGCAGCCCTCCAGGAGCTGGGGACCCCACTGAGCGCCACTGGGGACACTGTCGACCCCATGCAATTTTTGTTTGCTTGTCTCTGGGGGTTCCTGTAACATCCTGCCAATATCCATTGCATCTCATCAAAAAGAAATTTCTCAAAAAAAAAAAAAAAATCCCAATTATTGCGCCTGCCCAGAGAAACGAAGTGGTCTCAGGAGCAGTTAAGGTCCGCTAGGGTGGATGTCCTGCCAATCAGCCTCTCCCCATCCATTTTAAAATAGTTTCTCCCATCCTCTTCAGGATCTTTTTCTCCCTCTCACATTCTCTTTTCTCCTCTTCTCAGAGGAAACCAAGTCCTGGGAATAGAGGCTACAAGAAACGTGTGGTCTAGTGTCTGTAAAGTGCAGAGCAAGCTGGTTCGGCAGTCAAAGAGTGGGTGGGTAGGCTGTGGACACGCTGCATTGTTTTCACTCCAAAAGGAGCATGTAAGGCTCTGAGACCCTCAGATATCTGTTTACTGCATAAAGAACATTTGACCGGGGAAGGAAGCAGCAGACAAGGAATGAAACAGAGCAGGGAACTTCTGGGGAGTTTTTCCTTGTGTTTTTGTTTGTGTGATTTCCTTCCATCAACCCAGTGGGCGGCCTGGGTTGCCATGGTGCTGTGGCCAAGGCTGGTGTCCACTGGGTCCCTGGCCCAGCAGAACCCTTTAGGATCTGAAATCTTGCTCTTTGTGGGGTTGCTGGCTCTCAGGGGTTAGTAGGAGAGGGTCTTTTCTGTGTAGTGGAACTCAGTGCCTGTAAGCTGCTGGACACTTGCCACAGTTAGGTTAGGTCCATGGCATGGGTGAGTGGTGGGCTCAGAGAAGTTGCCTTCCTCCTTCCTAGAGCTGGATGATTTCCACCCCCAGAGGCCCTGCTCCTTTGTCTAGATAGTTCTGGGCAGCACAAGTCGGATGGTCCCGGTTGCAAGCCTAGAGGACCTGTAGATCCCTGATACTCAGAAGGATGCCCTGCCCCCAGACAACCGGTTACCCCAGGTACCTCCAGGTACCTTGAACAAACACCCTCCCTCCCTGCCGCCCTATTAAGCAGTTATCTCTAGTTTCTCCCTGCCCTGCCCCCCACATTAAAAGGCCCCCAAAGCATTGAAGACCGGCTTCTCTGTATAAAGCCGGGAGAAGGCGGGCGATAAACATCAGGCGTTTAAACTGGCCATTTGAAAGATTACATCTCTTCAGCGAGGGTCTTTCTTTCAAAACTCGCACTGAATTAAGGGCCGAGGCTACTCGGCACCGGCTCTCAAAGGCCGAGCACCTTTTCATTCGGCCGTGGAGTGGGCCGGGCGCGGTGACCCGGCGCCATCAAAGGCCCGAGGGTAGGCTGTGGGGCGACACCGTCTAATGACAAGTAATTGACGGATTCGAGGCCGCACATTACCAGCGGAACGGGGAGGCATTAATTATTTAAAAACGATTAGCCTCGCGTGTGTCCTGCAGGCGGGCCGTCTCGTTCAGGGAAGATAACCAGCCACGCGAGCCAGAGCCGGGCTTGGAGGACTGCGGGTCGGGCGCGCTCCCCAGCCGGCCGGCCGCGGGCGCCGTGGACAAAGGCGCGCACCGCCTCGGGGACTGGGAAAGGAGGAGACGAGCACTCAGGGTCCCCATACAGAGAGGTGCCCACAAAACGGATCCTGCCAATTACCAGGACCGATTTCTGGCCTTGGAGGTTTGAGTCATAGGTGACTACAGCGCGGACTTAGGAACTTTCCAGTTGGGGTGGCGGGTAATTTCGGTGACCCAAGACCTAGTCCGAGACCTAATCCTGGCGCTATACGAAACTGATCGAGCCGGCGCGAGCTTTAATGAGCCAGACACCCAGTCGTAGAAAGCAAACCCTCAAGTGGAATGAAGATGGGGGGGGGCGGGGAGCACCTGGTAGACCC
The DNA here is from genome assembly GCA_022376925.1 of Tragulus kanchil. Classification (NCBI taxonomy): domain Eukaryota; kingdom Metazoa; phylum Chordata; class Mammalia; order Artiodactyla; family Tragulidae; genus Tragulus; species Tragulus kanchil. The sequence goes on along the minus strand of JAIOJX010000031.1, from coordinate 40,385,470 downwards.
AGAGGAAAGACACTTTTTCTGCACTTCTCTCGACAGCCGAGGGTCCTGCAGTGTCAACTGGCAGCCTTGGAACCCTTAGTTTTCCGAGCAGGCGCCTTCCCGCAGGCGGCGGACAGAGTCTGTGGACCCTCTAAACCTGGCGCCCGCAGCCATCGTGGTGGGGAGTGGCTGAGGAACGACCCTGCGGCCGGGTTCAGCCTTTTCCCTCCTTGACCTGGCTAGTGGCCCCGAGGCTCCCCGACCTGCCTGCGGCTGTGCGCGCTCGCAGCGAGAACGCGGGATTCCCCGGTCGCTTGGAAAAGCTGCCGCTTCTCGGTTCCCAGACTGCGGGCCCCCCACCGCCGCTGGGCCTCCCAGCTTCCTGGAACCCACGCTCGGGTCTCGCTCTGCAGTCTCCCGGAACCAGCATTCCGTCTCCTGCCGCCCGCACCCCAGGTTCTGAGGCCAAAGCTGGCTCTCCCTGCAGCCTTCCCACTGTCCTAGGGCGACAAGCGGCCCTTGGATCGAATCCCTGGCCGTGGGCAACTGCAGGGGTCCGCGGTGGCTTCCTGTCGCTTCGAGCGCCACCAAACTTTCCAACTGTGCGCATTACCCAGATTCAGTCTGAGTGTGTAGATCTTCGACCCTCAGGCCCCAACACTAGAAATCCTCAGAATTCCCCGCCAAAAGGCCACCTCCCCCAGCCTCCGGGTCTCCCCGACTTAGCTTCTCCCTCCCTCTGCGTCTCTCTGGCCTCGGACCCCCGCGTAGCGCTAGGGGCTGGCCAGGGGGTGGGGGAGGCGCGCGGACAGGAGTGGGGGGCACACTCCCTACCTGCGGTGCGGCGGGCGGGCGGCGGCGGCGGAGCGTCCTGCGCGCAGAGGGAGGCGGCCGACTGCTCCGAGCCGAGGCATCCCCGCATTTATTTGAGCTCAAACGGAGCGACTGTTGACTTTAGCACACAAAGCAAAGATTTCACTGCCCGCTAGTTTAAAAATGAATATTTTACCAAGATATCGATCAGCGTTATAAAATTCAGTTAAGTACAATGGGATCCTGGCTTAAAAAAAAAGAAAAGAAAAGAAAGAATAATAAAGGAGGGGGCAATATAATATCTGTGCAAATTTGCTGAAGTGTGACGTGGCCTGGAAAGTTTACCCTCCTGGAATTCGGATCTAGAGTGTTTTTTTCGGTTGTTTACTGACTGTTTATTCACCGATCACGGCTGCTTAAACCCGCGCGCGGCAAAGAAAGAAAAAGAGAGAGAGGGAGGGGAAAAAAGAAACGCTGCACCCTACTATGCAGAGTTGGGGAACGCGGGCGGAGGGCAGGGTGAGCACCAGTAAGCTGGGGGGCCTGGCGGGGGAAGGGGTTGGGACGGGAGGGTAGAGCGGGGGTGAAAGACTCAAGACGCGCCGAAAAGCCCCCGGAACGGCCGGCTCCCCGACATCCTTTTTAAGTATTCGTACAGAACTATATCTTATCGGCCGGGATCAGTGGAGGGGGGGGGGCGCTAAGTAGTTTAAAACGACCCTCGCACAATGGGCGTGCGATAGGAAACATAGCAGGTTAGGGCAGCGCTTTCAGCCCTCATTGTCCCGCACTCGCCCCCCGGCCCTGCCTCTCGGCTCCTTCGCCACGGGAGCCTTTTATGTGATAATGAAACACATTTCAGGCTGGGCTCACGACGTGTGTGTCCCTGCCAGGGGGAGAGACGGCCCTGATTGCTGGCTGCAGCCTCCGGATCCCCCGTCCCATTCCCTCCCCAATTTCTCTTCCTTGTGTTCTTGGGGACAATGTGGCATGTTAAAAAGGGATTTGGAGGCTGGAGGCGGAGGCGAGGACAAACCCCCCTCAAGCGCGTGGGAAGACCAGAGTTTGAGGGGCAGAGAGATCCTGCAAGGTGGCGGAGGGCATGCGAAGAGGCGGTATCCAGGCTTGGGGCGTCGCAGGAACTCTCCAAGTTTGTGTCTTCGGAAAGCCTAAAGATCTAATCTGGACACTGGAGCCTGGGTTTAGAGACCCAAGGCCAAAAGTTTTGGCCTCTCCCTCCGGAAATTTTCACCTCCTGCAAGCTAGCTGCGCCTTGGATGGCCGCAAGTCTCCTAGGCCCTGCGACCCCACAGGCTCCTGCCTTAGCCCGGCCAGCGTGCAGACCAGCAGATGTCTCCTGCAAAGCCAAAGCAGATCCCACTCTGCCCACCCGACCCCGCTTTGCTTCCGAGGTTTCCACATGGATTGGCCACAGTTTTAGAGTCGCAAGGCTCTCTGTGATAAAAGCAATATTATTTGTAAGAATTTATTCTGAGTCTTTAAGTGTTGGGGATTTCCTTTAAGTATCACAACATTCTCACTCATCCCCTTGGCTTGTAAACCTGGTTTACCAACCTGGGGTTAACAGGCTGCTTGGCAAAGAAGGGCCCCAGAGTTTGGAGGGTAGGGAGCAAGCCTGCCGACCCTGGGATCCAACCCTGCAAAGGGTCACCTGGACAGATATGCAGGGCACCCTCTTCCCTCTGCCTCCTTCCCCAGTATACCTCTGTTTAAAGATTTCCATTAGGACCCTGAGATCCCTTTAAAATCACTTCCAGGAGAAAGTCCTTTGTTTCTCTAGACCAAATGCTCAAACGCATGATTCCAGAAGCCTCACTACCTCTGGGCTGCGGAAAGTTCTACCAAAGTTGTGCAGAACACCTGAGTGAAGGTGGAGGGTGGGATGAAGATGGTGGTGAAGCGTAGACAGAGGCCTGCAGCTGGCTGTTGAACAGGTGGAGTCCTAATTCCATGAAAAGGTGAATGGGTGCAGAAAGACAGCTATGAAAAGGCAGAGGGCTGCATCAGGAATTTTCAACTCCACTCTGGGCTCCCTGACTTGATGGGAGGCCAAGGATTGGAAATACAGCAAAAAAAAAAAAAAAATCCGTGAAAAATCCAGGATTTGTTCCACTCTGAGAAGCCAGTCCCAGGGTACAGGAGATGTCAACAACCTTTCACCTTCACATGGTCCAGCTGAAGAATATGGATATGGGGTGTGGTTTTCTCCAGGTTTTGGAGATACACCTATACCAACCCCCACACCTCCCAGAGTGGTTCCCCTGAGACCTTTGAATTTCCTTTTGGGTAAAGTTAAACCCCACCATCAAAAAGTAACCTTGAACAATGGTGAGTTCCATGAATGATGTCCTTGCTGGAGTGTTTTCGGGTACTGAAGTCTGAAATTTGCTTCCAAATGCATCTAGAAACATAATGGACTGTTGGAGGCGTGGACAGATGGACAGATATGCAGTATCACAAGCATACTGAGCTGAGAATTGTCAGATCTAAGCAACGGGTCTGTGTCTGTTTACTGTACAATTCATTCAACTTTAAGTTTGTCTGAAAATGTAAATAATGAAATGTTAATAAAGCAGCAACCATCTCGCCCCAAATAAAATAAAACCTGCAACCAGCCAGGATCACCCTCCCTCAATTTTAAAATAATTCCCTGATATACTTATTTTTTAACTTAGGCAAAGGAAAAAAATCTTGAAGATTCAAAGCAAAAAAACTGGCAATAACACTTTAATATAGATTTGTGGAACTCTGGTCTTTGCAGTCAGAACACACATTTATAAGTCATAAATAAAACACGCAGAAACCATAAATTAATCAGACTTGAGACCTGGATTTCACCATATTAAGAATGGGAATGCATTTTTTTTTCTTTTTCTTGGGCATTTACAACAAACCCTTACATCATTTTTTTTTTTCCTTTTTAGAACAATAGTACAACTCTGCTTTCTGTTAAAACTACATAGTTTTACACTGAGTCACTCACAAAAGTTTGCATTTTTTCTTTTTTGTTTTTGTTTGTTTGTTTGTTTCTTTGTTTTTTAATAAAGTAAGACTTCCCTGCAATGATAGCAATATAGTGGAACCACAACAACAAAAAGTCAAGAATTCGCAGGTTCTTAAAGAAGCAGGCGTCTACACAGTAGTGAAAACGGAGGATTTTCTTCTTTCTGTTTTTGACTGTTTAGCTTTCTCCCTTTCCCTCCTTATACAGGATGATAGGCATCAGTGTGGCCCACCTGCGGGAGGGAAGAGCTGCAGAGGGTGAGGGGAGACCTCTCTGTGGGGTGGGGCGGGGCAGGGTGTGATGGGTCCTTCTCCCTTGCACCTTTCCAGCATCCCTTCCTCAGCGTCTCCACCCCACTTCCTGTCTCTCCTCTCTGGGTCCCGGGCTCGCCGGGTCGCTGCTGTCTTCTTACGAGGAGTTCATAATGGGCCGAGAGTACACCCCCTGATAGTAGGAGGTGTCTGCGGCCAGGGGCGAGGCGTCCAGGCCCGCTTTGTTCGTGACCGGGCCCATGGCCAGGCTTCCCGGCATGGGGGACCCGTAGCCGGGGTAGTGCATCACCTGTTCGTAGGCCTTGAGGTCCATTTTGTGGGGCTGGTGGTGGTGATGGCTGTGGTGGTGCTGCTGCTCTGACGACATGAGGTTGTTGATGGAGAAGGGGTGGTTGAAGGCGTAGTGGTGCTCCGGCTTCAGGTGGGCCTCGGGTGGCAGGCCCTGGTGATGCGGAGGGCCCAGCAGGTGGGCGGCGGCCTGCTGCTGCTGCTGCCCGGGCGAGGGCGCCGGCTCCGGAGGGCTCAGCGCCGAGGCCGGTGTCCCTTTCAGCTCGCCGAGGCCCCCTCGCTTGTGCTCCTGGCACGGGGAGGCGCTCGAGTGGGGCGACTCGGTGCCCGCCGGAGTTTCGGAAGCCGACCCGGCGGCCTCTCCGAGCTGCCCCTGCGAGGCCTGGGCCCCGGCGGCTGCCTTCTTGCCGCCACTCGCGGCGCCCGCGGCCTCCTTCAGCGCCAGCTGCTTCTCGCACTTGAAGCGCTTCTGGCGGCGCAGGTAGCAGCCGTTCTCGAACATGTTGCCCGAGTCGGGGTGCAGGGTCCAGAAGGAGCCCTTGCCGGGCTTGTCGGGCGAGCGCGGCACCTTGAGGAAGCAGTCGTTGAAGGACAGCGAGTGGCGAATGGAGTTCTGCCAGCGCTGCTGGTTCTGCCGGTAGAAGGGGAAGAGGTCCATGATCCACTGGTAGATCTCGCTCAGCGTCAGCATCTTGTTGGGGCTCTGCTGGATGGCCATGGTGATGAGCGAGATGTACGAGTAGGGCGGCTTGGCATGCGTGTAGCTGCGCCGGTACGTCTTGGGGTCGCGCGCGCGGCTCAGGCCCGCCTGCCCGTACATGGGGCTCATGGAGTTCATGTTCGCATAGGGTGCCAGGCCACCCATGGCCCCGGCCGCCTGCCCTCCGAGCGGACTCAGGCTCGGGCTCAGGTGCGGCCCCATGCCCGCCACGCCGGCCGCTCCGGCCGAGCCGCCCATGCTGGCCATGGCGCCCGCCCCGGGGGACATGCCGGCCAGGGACGGGCTCATGCCCGCGCCCACGTACGATGACATGTTCATGGAGCCGGCGCTCATGTTGCCCGATCCGCTGCCCATGGCGGCCGCCGACATGCTCATGTAAGTGTTCATGCCGTTCATCCCCAGGCCGGCGTTCATGTTGCTCACCGAGGAGTAGCCCTGAGGACAGAGCCCGAAGGGAGGCGCACAGGGTTAGCATCGCGACTGGAGCGCGCTCGGCCTCGGCCTCTCCCCCCGCCACACACATCGGGCCAGCCCAGGCCCCCGCCTCCAGGGAGGCCTCCAGAGAGTCCGGCTTTCGCGCGGCTCCAGCTCCGCGTCCGTTTCACTCGGAGCGCGCCTCGATCGCGCTCGGGGAGGTGGCGCGGGGGCTGCCGCTCTGCGCTTACAGCCGCCTCCTCGCCCTGCAAGCGCTTGGTTCAGATTCTAAAACAGGGGTCTCCAGGAGCACGCCAAGCCAGGCAGCCCCAAATGTATCTCCCCTCTGCAAAATCTCCCCGACTCTCAAGCCAGCATACCCAACAGGCGTCGCTGCTTCGGACGCCACCTCCAACCCTGGCCAGCGACCTGTGGGACACGGCGCAAGGCACCCGGGCAGTCTCCAGCGGAGACGATCCCAGGGCCCTAGCCACTCAGCCTTCCTCCCGGGACCCCATCCTGGGCCCCAGGGGGACCGAAACGCGGTTCCTGTGCGGAACCTACGGCCAGCCTGAGGCACTGAGTGGAGGGAGAGGGAAGGGACCGTGAACTGGGCTACACGCGGCTGAGCTTTGCAGCCACAAACTTTCTTTCTCTTTGTTGCCTAGTCTTCGACCCTTTTCCTCTACCTCAGTCCCCAACTCCTGCCCACCTTCTCTCCAGCTCCCCACCCCCTCGCCGGCCGACCTCCCACCCCTCCCCAGCCGCGCGCTGCCAAACACAACTCTGTTAGGATAGTGCGTGGCTCGGCCACGAAGAGGATTTGGAGGCGCCGCAAGTCAATATTTGATCACAAAGTTAATATTATCTCAAGGCTAACAGTGTGTCGTATAAAAAAGAGACCCATTTGAGTCGAAGGAGGGTGTAAAAGGCGGCTGCCCGGAGCGGCTGGGGTGGGGGGCGGGGGCCGGCCAGGGAAGCGGTCCCGAGGTTGGGACCGAGAGCAGACACCGCCACCCCGCTTTCCCCGGCAAAGGCGGGTGCCTACCTCGGGCTCGGCGTAGTAGCTGCTCCAGTCGGACGGCTCGTGCCCTTCCATCTTCACCGCTCCCAGCATACTGGAAGCCGAGTGCATGGCAGTTTAAAATTTAACAGCCACAACAAACGACCGGCAATCACCCCCCCCACCCCCACCCTCCTTTAAAAAAAAAAAAAGTCAACCACGGCACCGTCCCCTCCCTTCCTCTCGAGCTCCCTCTCTCTCGGCTCCACTCCCTCTCTCCTCGGCCGGCCGGAGGCGGTGGTTGGAAGTGGGCGGGAGGGGTGGGTCGCGGGAGGAGGGGGGCGAGGGCTGAAGGAGGCCCGGAGACCAGCCCTGCTGCCGGAGCGCCCGCCACCGCCGCCGCACTCGCGGGCTGCCGGGTGGAGGCCGAGGCTGGCAGTGCCGAGCTGCCGGGAGGCGGCGGGAAGCGCGCGGCGCGGGGGCGGGTGGGGGGGTGGAGAGGAGGAGGAGGAGGAGGAAGAGGAGGAGGTGGAGGAGAAGGAGGGGGGAGGAGGAGGAGGAGGTGTGGACCGCGCCGCGGACAAGTGCCGCAGTGACGTGGGCGGCTGGTGATATAGCGCGGCGCGGCGGCGCGGGCCTCCAATCCCCAGACCCGGGGCAGCCCATTTGAATAATCAGCTCACACCTGTGTGAGAGGGAGCCCCGGCCTGCGCCCCGCACCTGCCCTTGGCGCCTGCCCAGCTGCCCCGCGCCCCGCACGCGGAGCCGGGACGGGCGAGCGGGGAGGGTGGACGCGGGCGCCCGGGGATCCAGCCCCCTTCGGTCTGCCCAGCGTCCCCGCGGGAGGAGGGATCCGAGAGGAGGCCACCCAATGGAGCAGCCCAGCGCTCTGACCCCCGCCCCGTCCCATAGCGCCCGGCGCCTGATGAGTCTGTCCGAGGGCGCGTCCGGCCTCCGCTCCAACTCTCCCTTCGGCAGAGCCTTATCAAAGCCACATTTATTTATCCCGGTTTCTTCGCTCTCAGTGCTCATTTCTGTCAAAACAGCCAGCCGGTGACAGAGCCAATTTGCAAAGCGCTGTCGTATTTAGAACTAGAAAAACTGTGTACCACACCTTTAACTCGCCTGCCGGAGCTGCTGGGAAGTCACTCCGGTTACAGTTAAGACTCAGAGCGGCGGGTGCCTCCTCAGCCGCTCCAGCTCTAGTCGAGCTGTCCTTCATCTTACCTCCCAGCATACTGGAAGCCGAGTGCATGGCAGTTTAAAATTTAACAGCCACAACAAACGACCGGCAATCACCCCCACCCCACCCTCCTTTAAAAAAAAAGTCAACCACGGCACCGTCCCTCCCTTCCTCTCGAGCTCCCTCTCTCGGCTCCACTCCCTCTCTCCTCGGCCGGCCGGAGGCGGTGGTTGGAAGTGGGCGGGAGGGGTGGGTCGCGGGAGGAGGGGGGCGAGGGCTGAAGGAGGCCCGGAGACCAGCCCTGCTGCCGGAGCGCCCGCCACCGCCGCCGCACTCGCGGGCTGCCGGGTGGAGGCCGAGGCTGGCAGTGCCGAGCTGCCGGGAGGCGGCGGGAAGCGCGCGGCGCGGGGGCGGGTGGGGGGGTGGAGAGGAGGAGGAGGAGGAGGAAGAGGAGGAGGTGGAGGAGAAAGAGGGGGGAGGAGGAGGAGGAGGTGTGGACCGCGCCGCGGACAAGTGCCGCAGTGACGTGGGCGGCTGGTGATATAGCGCGGCGCGGCGGCGCGGGCCTCCAATCCCCAGACCCGGGGCAGCCCATTTGAATAATCAGCTCACACCTGTGTGAGAGGGAGCCCCGGCCTGCGCCCCGCACCTGCCCTTGGCGCCTGCCCAGCTGCCCCGCGCCCCGCACGCGGAGCCGGGACGGGCGAGCGGGGAGGGTGGACGCGGGCGCCCGGGGATCCAGCCCCCTTCGGTCTGCCCAGCGTCCCCGCGGGAGGAGGGATCCGAGAGGAGGCCACCCAATGGAGCAGCCCAGCGCTCTGACCCCCGCCCCGTCCCATAGCGCCCGGCGCCTGATGAGTCTGTCCGAGGGCGCGTCCGGCCTCCGCTCCAACTCTCCCTTCGGCAGAGCCTTATCAAAGCCACATTTATTTATCCCGGTTTCTTCGCTCTCAGTGCTCATTTCTGTCAAAACAGCCAGCCGGTGACAGAGCCAATTTGCAAAGCGCTGTCGTATTTAGAACTAGAAAAACTGTGTACCACACCTTTAACTCGCCTGCCGGAGCTGCTGGGAAGTCACTCCGGTTACAGTTAAGACTCAGAGCGGCTTCAGAAGGCGTGTGGTCCAGCCGCCCGGACTTTTTTCCTTCTCCGAGCCTGGCCTCCGGGGCCTGACCGGGCGACTGGCGGGGAAGAGCCCAGTCTCCCAAGTGGGGCACCGGGCGCAGGGCGTCTTCGGCCCATCAGCAGTTGTGACGGTTGGGAGACTATTTGTCTCTGACAGATACCGTGTTTCAAGGTTACTTTTCAGCCTCGGCCGAGGTGCCCACAGCGTTTCGTAACCAAAACAAACAGGACTGGAGGTGGGAGGTGAGGTGGGAGGAGAGAGGGGAATTAAGGAATCAATACTGGGGCAAGAGGAGTCCCCTTGAGGAGGGCTCTGTCCTCTCCGCTCTCCTGAGGGGCTGTTCAATAAGAATTAGAAACCTAGCAACCATATTCGTCCTTTTATTTTCTATGTGACTTCTGAGGTCATCTGTTCTGAGCTAGCTATCAAGACCTCAGTGAGCCAGATTTGGGGCAAGATTGGGGTGGTGGGGGGGGACGGAATACTACAGGTGTTTGGAGGTGGCTGCCTTTTCTTGATTCTAGAAACCCGGTTGGGCCGTGAGGATGCAGCCCCAAACCCTCAATCCCAAGAGAGAGAGAAAAAATAGGCGATAGTGGATACCTGACCCACCTGTCCAGAGTTGTGGGGAATGGTGGCAGAAGACAGAAACGATGTGGCAGGCGCGGAGCGGAGAGTCTAGAGCGGAAGGCCGGGCGAGGGTCAGACCAGAGGGCAGGAGGCGGAGCAGTAGGTTCGGGGGAACTCCCACCCCTTCCATCTATTCCAGGGCGCTGGAGCCTGCAAGGCTTTGAACTGAAGATGCAGGCGCAGCTGGGCAGACCAATCCATAGTGGGGGCGTTAATGAACCTGCTGAGCCAGTGCCGGGGTAGGGTTCCCCGCAGCCAAGGTCTGCGTCTCCCCGAAAGCCGTGTGCAGAGCTAAGGACCCCCAGGAGGGGCAGGGAGGTCCCGGGTCCAATCCGGAAGTGCCCTGGGTGTATGCACGCACAGTGTCGGTGTGTGCGGGGGAGCTGAAGGCATCAGATCCCAGGCATCTCTCAAGGGATCCCCGAGCGTAGGTGGAAACTACCTGACCACTCTCCTTGACGGCTCGGGAGTGACGCTGTGCACTGGTCCATTTTCCAAATCGTTCTGCGCAGGCCCAGGGCAGGAACACACACACACAGACACACACACACCCCTTTTCTCCTCCCCGTAGGGCCCTTTTCACACTCAGTAGATCAGACCGTAAAACCGGAGCAACGACAGACAGTTTTTCGGTGTGCATGGGATGAAAAGCCTGAGTATCTTGGTTAACCTAGTAGGTGCGTCTATGTGTGTGTCCACTCCCCTGTTTTGGCGCCTGGTTGAAAATGTGGTTCTGGAAATCTCTCCACCCTTATAAGAGAGCACGGCCCGGGGTAGGAGGGAGAGCCCTTTGGCGGCCAGGCCCCGGGTCACCCGCTTCCGCAGTGACAGGGCGCCCCCTGTCGGCGCGCGGCCCCGGGACAGGCCCGAGTCCTGCGGACGTCCGGGCACTTAACCCTGCCACCCTGGCGCTCCCGCGGTCCGACGGCCTCTCCTGGTCTCCCTGTCCGGGGGCTGACGTTTCTTCCGCGTCTCCGAAGTTCTGCACAAACCCGGATCGGCCTCTGCAGCCTGCGGAGACGCCACGGAGCTGAGGCGGCACAGCCGCAGGGACCCTCCCGGAAGGCGAGCGCTGCGGCCGGTGCTGCGGGGAGCGCTCGCTCGCGCCGCCGGCCCGCCTCTCTTCCCGGCTCGGAGGCCCGAGAGGGCGCTCCCGCCCCAGCAACTCCGCTCCTTTCATTCCCAAGCAGTTCTAGTTTCTAAAGGTTGATTCAGAGCGTCTGGCACGAGAGCTTCGGGCTGGAATGCTGTAAACTGCTCACCGAACTTCTCTCCAGGAAAAAGTTCGCGGGTAACTCGGGCTGAAAACAGATGTCTCTCCTGATCCCCCCTTATTTGAAGGCCCACCTAGAACTGAGACATGCAAAGCGTTCCTTTGCTCGTGTTCCCCTTACCCGGCCTTGTTCCGTGCTGCGTCTCCCGAAAGCCGTGTGCAGAGCTAAGGACCCCCAGGAGGGGCAGGGAGGTCCCGGGTCCAACCCGGAAGTGCCCTGGGTGTATGCACGCACAGTGTCGGTGTGTGCGGGGGAGCTGAAGGCATCAGATCCCAGGCATCTCTCAAGGGATCCCCGAGCGTAGGTGGAAACTACCTGACCACTCTCCTTGACGGCTCGGGAGTGACGCTGTGCACTGGTCCATTTTCCAAATCGTTCTGCGCAGGCCCAGGGCAGGAACACACACACACAGACACACACACACCCCTTTTCTCCTCCCCGTAGGGCCCTTTTCACACTCAGTAGATCAGACCGTAAAACCGGAGCAACGACAGACAGTTTTTCGGTGTGCATGGGATGAAAAGCCTGAGTATCTTGGTTAACCTAGTAGGTGCGTCTATGTGTGTGTCCACTCCCCTGTTTTGGCGCCTGGTTGAAAATGTGGTTCTGGAAATCTCTCCACCCTTATAAGAGAGCACGGCCCGGGGTAGGAGGGAGAGCCCTTTGGCGGCCAGGCCCCGGGTCACCCGCTTCCGCAGTGACAGGGCGCCCCCTGTCGGCGCGCGGCCCCGGGACAGGCCCTAGTCCTGCGGACGCCCGGGCACTTAACCCTGCCACCCTGGCGCTCCCGCGGTCCGACGGCCTCTCCTGGTCTCCCTGTCCGGGGGCTGACGTTTCTACCGCGTCTCCGAAGTTCTGCACAAACCCGGATCGGCCTCTGCAGCCTGCGGAGACGCCACGGAGCTGAGGCGGCGCAGCCGCAGGGACCCTCCCGGAAGGCGAGCGCTGCGGCCGGTGCTGCGGGGAGCGCTCGCTCGCGCCGCCGGCCCGCCTCTCTTCCCGGCTCGGAGGCCCGAGAGGGCGCTCCCGCCCCAGCAACTCCGCTCCTTTCATTCCCAAGCAGTTCTAGTTTCTAAAGGTTGATTCAGAGCGTCTGGCACGAGAGCTTCGGGCTGGAATGCTGTAAACTGCTCACCGAACTTCTCTCCAGGAAAAAGTTCGCGGGTAACTCGGGCTGAAAACAGATGTCTCTCCTGATCCCCCCTTATTTGAAGGCCCACCTAGAACTGAGACATGCAAAGCGTTCCTTTGCTCGTGTTCCCCCTTACCCGGCCTTGTTCCGTGCTGCCGGGTTTGCGTAAAAGTCGCCTATTCGACGACTGTGAGAGATGTTAGCCCGCTGATTTTATTCCATTCCGGGTGCCGCCGCCACAGCGCATTGACTCAGACTCAAATCTGGGCCTCCTTCGGTTTCTGGGCAATTTCCAGCAACACTCCTTCATCCCTGGGACTCGCCATCATGTGAAACTAGCCCGTGGGGAAGGGACCCCAATAAACAGAACTCAACTTCCCAAAGCGACGCCGCATAAAATACCAAAGGGTAGGGGGCATTTCTGACTGATCAGTATTCCAGTCCTGGAAGCCCTTTCGAGAATACATACCCAGAATAGGACTAGCTTTAGGCCAGCGGTCCCCAAACTTTTTGGCACCAAGTACCAATTTCATGGAAGACAGTTTTTCCAGGGATCAGGGCCAGGGGAAATGGTCTTCCCCTTTACATTTATTGTGCACTTTATTTCTATTATTATTATTATTATTATTATTATTACATCAGCGCCCACCTCAGATCGTCAGGCATTAGATCTCAGAGGCTGAGGATCCCTATTTGAGGGTGTTAGCAGATAGGTCTGCAGGTGAGGTAGAAACAGAGCAGATACAGCAAGGTGACTTAGTAAAGACTTGTGCAAGTACACATTTTGCCTCTTTAGTTTGGGGAAAATCAGACTCCCACCCCTCTGTTACTAATTCACAGGCAGCATTTTCAGGTTGAGTTCCAAGTCTTAATGATGATGAGGCATATGGTTGTGTCAAAGGCTGTAATTAACATTTCACTTTCTGTGGGCTGTTATGTCTGAAATTTTGCTTAGAAAAATCAGGCTATCAAAATTAGTCTACTTGGTACTGAACACTCAAATATGTTTTTGCTGGCTTTCATAGTTCTTTGGTGGCCAAAACCCCAGTTGTTTACAGAGAGGGCAATTGAAAAGATAATTAGTGAAGAATATCTTTCAAAGGTGATTTGTGTGGAAAACACACATACACGAAAGTGATGTTCAAAGTGAGAGAAAAGCAAGATATGACACTGTAGGTTTATACACAATAGGTTTATACACATGCACACAATCTACCGCTCTTGGGCAAGATTCACAGGCAAAGATGGGAAATAAGCCCTAATAAATAATAATACATACAATGAGATATATACGATGCTAGTAACCTTGGTTGTGTTTGGTGGTAGAATTATCTCTTCAATCAATAAGTATGGAAGGATGCAGCACAGACAGATGTGGCCATCAGAAGGAGGTTAGCAAGGGGGATTTTGAGTCTTAGGCATTTGCTTGCTTGCTTCTGTCTTCCATCTCAAAATGATACAGGGCTTTGGGTAAGCCGAAAAAAAGTAGACCTAACTTGCGTTCATATTAAGCAGTGACGATGAAGAGGAGTTTATAGAGTTCTGCTCCATTCACAAGTACTTTATTGAGTAATTCCTATATTCTAGCTGGTGGGGTTACAGCCCTGACCACGGTAGGCAAAGCTGTGTGTTCACAGAGGTCATATACTTCTTCTTGCTCCTCTTCCTCACTTCTTCTGTCATGGGTTCCAGCAAAACTCATTTTGCCTGTGTTTTCAAGTTTTCTTTCAACCATGACTCAGGAATTCTTTCCCAAGGGGCAAAACTCCATTCCAGAGGGGAGTCAACATGTCACTATTAAGAATTAACCGGCCTCTTGGCAGGGATGCATGCAAACCTCCAGTGAAGTGGGCTGCCTGTGTTGACCCAGAGTGGATGGCAGAACCAAGGGTTTGGTCCTCCGAAGCCAGCCTGATGGCAAGATGCCTGCAGAATGTAGCTGGGCAGGGGCATGTGGCAGGCCAGTCTAGTCCCACTACCATTTGTAATCTCTCTATAGAGTATCAGCTTTCCATCCTAGCAGTGCTAGGGAGGTTCTGGCGAAAAGTCTGGCATATGGTCAAGGTAAAAACAAAAAAAATGTTACGTCTAAATAATGTTTTGCTGGCTTTCATAGTTCTTTGGTGGCCAAAACCCCAGTTGTTTACAGAGAGGGCAATTGAAAAGATAATTAGTGAAGAATATCTTTCAAAGGTGATTTGTGTGGAAAACACACATACACGAAAGTGATGTTCAAAGTGAGAGAAAAGCAAGATATGACACTGTAGGTTTATACACAATAGGTTTATACACATGCACACAATCTACCGCTCTTGGGCAAGATTCACAGGCAAAGATGGGAAATAAGCCCTAATAAATAATAATACATACAATGAGATATATACGATGCTAGTAACCTTGGTTGTGTTTGGTGGTAGAATTATCTCTTCAATCAATAAGTATGGAAGGATGCAGCACAGACAGATGTGGCCATCAGAAGGAGGTTAGCAAGGGGGATTTTGAGTCTTAGGCATTTGCTTGCTTGCTTCTGTCTTCCATCTCAAAATGATACAGGGGCTTTGGGTAAGCCGAAAAAAAGTAGACCTAACTTGCGTTCATATTAAGCAGTGACGATGAAGAGGAGTTTATAGAGTTCTGCTCCATTCACAAGTACTTTATTGAGTAATTCCTATATTCTAGCTGGTGGGGTTACAGCCCTGACCACGGTAGGCAAAGCTGTGTGTTCACAGAGGTCATATACTTCTTCTTGCTCCTCTTCCTCACTTCTTCTGTCATGGGTTCCAGCAAAACTCATTTTGCCTGTGTTTTCAAGTTTTCTTTCAACCATGACTCAGGAATTCTTTCCCAAGGGGCAAAACTCCATTCCAGAGGGGAGTCAACATGTCACTATTAAGAATTAACCGGCCTCTTGGCAGGGATGCATGCAAACCTCCAGTGAAGTGGGCTGCCTGTGTTGACCCAGAGTGGATGGCAGAACCAAGGGTTTGGTCCTCCGAAGCCAGCCTGATGGCAAGATGCCTGCAGAATGTAGCTGGGCAGGGGCATGTGGCAGGCCAGTCTAGTCCCACTACCATTTGTAATCTCTCTATAGAGTATCAGCTTTCCATCCTAGCAGTGCTAGGGAGGTTCTGGCTCTGGGAAGAAGGTCGAAGGCGGCAGCGATGTGCGCCTGCTAGCCTGAGAAGGTGCTGTGTGTGTGCCTGCAGGAGAGAAAGACAGAGACAGGGAGAGAACATGCCCAAGTGTGTAATACACGAATCTGTGTTCACTTCTCATCGTCTTTATTTCCAAGAATCTTTCCCTAGGAAAGGTTGAAGAGCTTCCTGAAAAGAGAGAGCTTCTTTTGACCGGAAGGGTTCGAGTATTACAGCCGCTGTGACCCACAAGGGCCGGGGGTAATTGGCCCGGGCTGGGACCGTCCCGCAAAATTTTATGTGCATAATCTCTCCGTGGGGATCTTGTTAAAATGCAGATTCTGATTCAGCTGGTCAGGGGAGGGGCTTGAGAGTTTGCATTCTAACAGGCTTCCTGGTGGTGCTGAGGAGGTTGGTCCGGCCGACCACAGGCTGGAATCGCCCGGCTTCCCTAAGTCATCTCGCAGTCTGTCCTGAGCAAGGTGGTGAGTTTGGGCTTCGATGAAATGTGAAGTGTTAAGTCCATCGTCACCTTCAGCGGACTTTCTCCTTCCGCTTGCTGCGGCCACATGGATCCTCCCCACAGCCAGGATGCGTCTTCCCTGCGTTCGGAACGTGTTCGCAGCTTGGGGCGTGAAGAACGTGCTCCCGCCGGCGCCTCCTCCCCGCCCCCACCTGGCATTGTCAGCTTCCCATACCTCCCGCAGCGCCTCTCCTGGGACCTCCCTGGTTGACAAGACCAAACTGGGAACCTACAGCAACGATCAGTTTGTAACTTGGAAGCTGTCATTTACCAAGCCCAGAAAAAATGGCCTAAACAAAGTTTCAGCCGCAATCACACTGCATCACAAAAGTCTTCGCAGCCCCTGAACTCTTCTCCGAAA
This sequence comes from Tragulus kanchil, assembly GCA_022376925.1. Classification (NCBI taxonomy): domain Eukaryota; kingdom Metazoa; phylum Chordata; class Mammalia; order Artiodactyla; family Tragulidae; genus Tragulus; species Tragulus kanchil. Next base: position 40,369,592 of record JAIOJX010000031.1, on the reverse strand, counting down.
GAGAGAGAACCCAGAGAACTAGGGCTGGTCCTCCTCCCGGCGAATCTGGCGATGGATTCGCTGGCCTTTCCTAAGCATCCCCAAACCTCATCACTGATCCCTGTGTGTGTTTGTAAGTGGTAAAATTGATCCGAAGAAAGTGACAAGGAGATTTCTGTTTATTGGGTTTGGAAAGCGGTTTGCATGTCGTCCTCCTGGGAACGACCTAGGCCTCCAGTGAAAGGGACTGGGACTGAGAATTTTCTTCCACAGTCGCTGACCCCATACTGAACTGACCCCGCCTGCCTGAGACAAAGAACAAGACCAGGAGTAACACAGGCTGAACCCGCAGACACACCAAAATTAACCCCTCTGCTAGGAAACACGCTATTTCTCCTGCATTGCTACCCAAATATTTTCCAACATGTATAATAGGAAACGTTTAGAAACTCAAGTGTGAGTCTCTAAGGTGAGAAGAATTTAAAAACTCAAGCTGTTTCTTTAGTGCTTATTCTATTTGCAATGTGCACCCATAATTAGCACTCAGATCATCTTCTCCTTGTGAGAATTTAAATAAGTCATTCATTCTGAAAGGAACTCCTTCTTTCCAGGTAAGTACTGCTAAAAAGAGTAAATGTATTTTTCTATGGGCAGATTTTTCTTATTTCTACTATATTTATAAAAGCACATGAGAAAAATCAACGTAAATAAACAATAAGAACTTTAGACAAGTCTTTATTGTGTTTGATTTTAAAGCCGTAAGGACGTCATCTCGCCGTCTGTCCTGAGCAAGGTGGTGAGTTTGGGCTTCGATGAAATGTGAAGTGTTAAGTCCATCGTCACCTTCAGCGGACTTTCTCCTTCCGCTTGCTGCGGCCACATGGATCCTCCCCACAGCCAGGATGCGTCTTCCCTGCGTTCGGAACGTGTTCGCAGCTTGGGGCGTGAAGAACGTGCTCCGCCGGCGCCTCCCCGCCCCCACCTGGCATTGTCAGCTTCCCATACCTCCCGCAGCGCCTCTCCTGGGACCTCCCTGGTTGACAAGACCAAACTGGGAACCTACAGCAACGATCAGTTTGTAACTTGGAAGCTGTCATTTACCAAGCCCAGAAAAAATGGCCTAAACAAAGTTTCAGCCGCAATCACACTGCATCACAAAAGTCTTCGCAGCCCCTGAACTCTTCTCCGAAAGAGAGAGAACCCAGAGAACTAGGGCTGGTCCTCCTCCCGGCGAATCTGGCGATGGATTCGCTGGCCTTTCCTAAGCATCCCCAAACCTCATCACTGATCCCTGTGTGTGTTTGTAAGTGGTAAAATTGATCCGAAGAAAGTGACAAGGAGATTTCTGTTTATTGGGTTTGGAAAGCGGTTTGCATGTCGTCCTCCTGGGAACGACCTAGGCCTCCAGTGAAAGGGACTGGGACTGAGAATTTTCTTCCACAGTCGCTGACCCCATACTGAACTGACCCCGCCTGCCTGAGACAAAGAACAAGACCAGGAGTAACACAGGCTGAACCCGCAGACACACCAAAATTAACCCCTCTGCTAGGAAACACGCTATTTCTCCTGCATTGCTACCCAAATATTTTCCAACATGTATAATAGGAAACGTTTAGAAACTCAAGTGTGAGTCTCTAAGGTGAGAAGAATTTAAAAACTCAAGCTGTTTCTTTAGTGCTTATTCTATTTGCAATGTGCACCCATAATTAGCACTCAGATCATCTTCTCCTTGTGAGAATTTAAATAAGTCATTCATTCTGAAAGGAACTCCTTCTTTCCAGGTAAGTACTGCTAAAAAGGAGTAAATGTATTTTTTTCTATGGGCAGATTTTTCTTATTTCTACTATATTTATAAAAGCACATGAGAAAAATCAACGTAAATAAACAATAAGAACTTTAGACAAGTCTTTATTGTGTTTGATTTTAAAGCCGTAAGGACTGGGGATAAAAAAAGCTGGAGAGGACATTGTAGTCAGCTGCTTTGAGATCCCTGGATGGATATAAAAAACAAACGTATTTTTGTAGTTTCTTTCACGCCTTCTGACTACATCACCCCATAGGTTGCCTCTGTCGTGCTAAAGGGAGATTAGAGAGATTTGAGGTGCTAACTTAAGTTGCATTGTTTTGCATCATATAGCAAATGATCGGTGCTGTTTAATATTCTCCAGAGGCATTTACATGAATAGATTTATACCTTTCCAAATCCTGAGAGTTTAGCTCTTCCCTTTAGGAGGAACGCTGGTAAATTCATCCCTCTATGTCTTCAAAATAAAGTGCTAAGTGGATGCTAATGATGAGGACCATCTGGTCTTGGTGGGAGTTCTGTGTCTCTGTCCCAGAGCCCTGCTCCCCAGGCTTTGTGGCCACATAGGGATTGGAAGAAGGCTTTTTTCTTCTTCCCTGTGTCTTTTATTATTTTCTCCTTTTTATGTTGAATTTAGGGCTATGAGTAAAGACTTTTCCCTTATGTTTATTTCTCAGGTTTACTGCCCCTCAAGTGACCAGGATCTTCGTGGTGATGGGAGGGGTAATAGTTGCATCAGACTCCATGGTTTCCCAAATGCCATGGCTCCCTCTCGCAGGTGGGAGCTTCCTTTGTTCCTGGGGAACTGAAGTGAGATGTTGATGGCTGTCTCAGACCACCCAACCCTTTAGTCCCAACCTGGACCCTCTGACCCAAACCTTGAGCTGTTCCCATGCCACCATATTCTCTGATGGAGAAGTCATCAGAAGCATGGGAAAGAGAAAACACTCGTGGGTAGAGTTTTTAGTTATTGGTACATACTCTGTGTATGTGTCTGTGTGTGTATGTGTGTGGTTTATCTACAGTGTGCCCAAGATTGTAACTCTTGAAGAATAAGGTTAAATGAACACTTTGTTGTTGTTTAGCCGATAAGTTGTGTACGACTCTTTTGAGTTCCTATGGATGGTAGCCCGTCAGGCTCCTCTGTCCATGGGATTCTCAAGGCAAAAATACTGGAATGGGTTGCCATTTTCTTCTCCAGGGGATCTTCCTGACCCAGGGATCAAACCTGCATCTCCTGCAAAGCAGGTAGATTCTTACCCAACTTAACTGTGGAATATTGTGAAACTCTTAAGAGAATGATATAAACCTCCCTTATAGAGATATTCCTCTCTTACAGAAATTATATAGAAAGTATATGTACTTCATGATGATGTGTTAGTTGCTGGATATAGGTAATTTGATTTAATTTTGTAAAGATAATCCTGACTCTGTGTGCCAAAAAGTTTTGAAAGTTGTACACAAGGCTGTTAATAATTGCACCCCTACAAGATGGAACTTGGAAGGTTTGAGAGAAGACTTGGAAGACTTGCCATTTTCACTTTGTATTTTCCTCATTTTTTTTAACAATGATTTCTTGTGTTTTGTCATTAAATGATATTAAGTAAATAAACATTGAAAAGTGCTGTCTTTGCCATTGGTTAGCTGACAGGCTGCACACAAGTATTTCTCCTCCTTGTGCTCAAACATGTATTTTTCTGCCTCTTAGTTTGGAGAGAATGAGTGAGTCTGCTAGAGAAGCAAAAATCATATTTGCAAGAAGAGGATCAAACTGGGTACACCCACAACCCAGGAGAGTTAGGTAAGAAAAATAAGCCACTAAGATTGAATAAATCTATCCTAATTAAAAAAAATAAAAAGTGAATGTCCCAGGGTAGACCTTAAAGAACCAGGTAGTACTTAAACTGCTGTGGGTCTTAATTGCTTATCATCCTCAGGAAGGGAAAGGATTGAAATAGGGTTCTCTGTGGTTTAGCTTAATTAATATTTATGGCTGCAGAAGAAAATTAAATAAGGCAAATGGTGTAATTTTAAACAGTCTGTGGTCCCAATAGCAGGACTCACAACAAATTCAGAGGCAGGAAGAGAGAATGCTGTGGAATGGTGCATGGGTTTTGGGTTTCTTCCTCTCTGCCCCCTCCCTGGCAACCCAACCCATTTTTTGGTATTGCAGCAAACTCCATTACTGACATCTTGGAACACTACTGCCTTGTTCACTTATCTTTTTTGCATGTTTTGTCTTTGTAACTTATTATCTGTAGGAAGAGTTTCTTTCATGGGGGTGGGTGTTGGGGAATGGTGATAGGAGAGACTATGCCCAAAGACGCAAGCTCTGGCACTATCTGTAATGGCTCCACTGGGTGTTTCTGGGGTGTGTATCTGCTACTTACTGATTCTTTCCATGGTTTGATGATTTGAGTTTTTCCATCTCAGGGGCAGAGAGCTGGTAAGATAGCACAGTTTCCCTGTAATGGTTGAATCCTGAAGTTGGTTCAACTTCTGCATACCAACAAATATTTATTGGATAGATGGATGGATGGAAGAATAGACAACAGTTGCTATACAACTCTGATGGAAAATTTTATAGTTTACCCATGAAGACTAGTATTGGAGGGATAAAGTCAGATAGGACAAATTGTGGGTGAGTGCTTTTCAAACTTCAGTTGATAGTTTATCAATGTGCTGGGACAGTAATCTACTTCACTGAAATTATCATTAAATTTCTATGTGCATCTCACATAGAAAATGCATGTATAGTTCCAAGAAAACTTGTTTTTGTTATAAATGTGTGTGTATCCGCAGCAGGATGGAAAATGCATTCTCTACTGTGTTAAGAGTTAGTTGCTCAGTTGTGTCTGACTCTTTGTGACCCAGTGGACTATAGCCCGCCAGGCTCCTCTATCCATGGAATTCTCTAAACAAGAATACTGGAGTAGGTAGCCATTCCCATCTGCAGGGTATCTTCTTGACCTAAGGATCAAACTTGGGTCTCCCTCATTGCAGGCTGACTCTTTACTGTCTGAGCTGCCACTCCTAAAAGCCTGAAAGATCAGGTCCACTGGAAGCTAAGAAGATTCCACTGGAATCTTAGCAAAAAAGCTACAGATTTTCCATCTGAAGTGGAGATAATAGCAGAAGCCACAGAGTGGGTGAGGATGAAATGAGCTGAGGACTTGATGGTGGCTTAGCTGGATGCCTGGCCCTTTGAGAACCTCTGATTGCTGTTACTTCTCCCTCCTGCTCCCTCAGCATCACACCAGAGGAAGTCCTGACACTGCCCAGAGAGATGCAAGATGTTGCGTCCTACAGTTTGTCCTCTTAAAATCTAATCAAATCAATCTTCTTAAAAGACAATTAAACCTGCTCTATATTAGAAAAGATCACCCTCATCTAGGTCAAGGACCACTCCTGAATTAGCACAAGTGTTCTAGCCACTTGCAACTTGCAAGTGTTCTGTCTACTTGCAGCTCTTAGCAAAGAGCTAGACCTTGGCTTCATTTCCATGGCTTTCCCTCCTGTTGAAGGTTAAATTCAGCACTTCATTTCTGTGCTCAGTAAGTCCCAACCTCTCCCTATTTCCAATTCTTTCTAAACCCTTTACCACATACACATGCTACACCATCCTTCTTCCTTCTCCCAACACCGTTCTCTTCCTGAAGTCATTTGATTCAGAAAACTTTAGCATCCAAATGGTTCTACAGCTTCCCTCTTCACCCCTCCCAGCTCATCACTTCTCTTTTTGATTCCCTCCTCTTCTTCCCCATCCACAAGGTCATCTTCCACCCAGTGATGTTCTCCCGGTGACCCAAAGCTGGAAGAAGCCCTGCATATTTCTAGAAGTTCCTTCAGCTGCCAGAGCTAACCTGCTTGCCACCCTTCTCCATCATTAGAGTTCTATGTGCATCTCACATAGAAAATGCATGTATAGTTCGAAGAAAACTTGTTTTTGTTATAAATGTGTGTGTATCCGCAGCAGGATGGAAAATGCATTCTCTACTGTGTTAAGAGTTAGTTGCTCAGTTGTGTCTGACTCTTTGTGACCCAGTGGACTATAGCCTGCCAGGCTCCTCTATCCATGGAATTCTCTAAACAAGAATACTGGAGTAGGTAGCCATTCCCATCTGCAGGGTATCTTCTTGACCTAAGGATCAAACTTGGGTCTCCCTCATTGCAGGCTGACTCTTTACTGTCTGAGCTGCCACTCCTAAAAGCCTGAAAGATCAGGTCCACTGGAAGCTAAGAAGATTCCCTGGAATCTTAGCAAAAAAGCTACAGATTTTCCATCTGAAGTGGAGATAATAGCAGAAGCCACAGAGTGGGTGAGGATGAAATGAGCTGAGGACTTGATGGTGGCTTAGCTGGATGCCTGGCCCTTTGAGAACCTCTGATTGCTGTTACTTCTCCCTCCTGCTCCCTCAGCATCACACCAGAGGAAGTCCTGACACTGCCCAGAGAGATGCAAGATGTTGCGTCCTACAGTTTGTCCTCTTAAAATCTAATCAAATCAATCTTCTTAAAAGACAATTAAACCTGCTCTATATTAGAAAAGATCACCCTCATCTAGGTCAAGGACCACTCCTGAATTAGCACAAGTGTTCTAGCCACTTGCAACTTGCAAGTGTTCTGTCTACTTGCAGCTCTTAGCAAAGAGCTAGACCTTGGCTTCATTTCCATGGCTTTCCCTCCTGTTGAAGGTTAAATTCAGCACTTCATTTCTGTGCTCAGTAAGTCCCAACCTCTCCCTATTTCCAATTCTTTCTAAACCCTTTACCACATACACATGCTACACCATCCTTCTTCCTTCTCCCAACACCGTTCTCTTCCTGAAGTCATTTGATTCAGAAAACTTTAGCATCCAAATGGTTCTACAGCTTCCCTCTTCACCCCTCCCAGCTCATCACTTCTCTTTTTGATTCCCTCCTCTTCTTCCCCATCCACAAGGTCATCTTCCACCCAGTGATGTTCTCCCGGTGACCCAAAGCTGGAAGAAGCCCCGTGCATATTTCTAGAAGTTCCTTCAGCTGCCAGAGCTAACCTGCTTGCCACCCTTCTCCTGTTGGTTGCTTTAGACCAACCTTGACACCTCCTCTGGGGAGGAATGTTTACTGAGTTTCACCCAGTAGATTAAAACAAACAAAAAAAACCTTCCACTTCGACTTATTTCAGGTAGCTCTGAAGGTTTCATTCTCTTGAGAGGACCAACATAGCCACCTGTTTCATAAGAAAATGGAAACCCTGCTCTTAGTGGTGGAAAATTCCTCCCTTTTCCATGCAACCTGGTGAGTTTGCCAGCTTTGCTCTTACAATGGCTACTGCAGTAAACCTTACTTGTCAATGTCTTCATATGCACATGCCCGTGTTCCTCTAATGCCTGGAAGTTCTGGAGAGATCCATGTCATAACTGGTAGAGGTCATTTCTGCCGAAGAAAGAGGGTGTGCTGGGGTGAGGGCACGGTAAAGGAGATTTTGTACGTTTTGATCTTTTTGCAAAGACGATGCCTCACATGTTATTTTTGTATTTAAATTATACTAAAATGTCTCCAAGAACACCAACAAATTCCAACACTAGCAGTTCTCATCAAAAGGTTAGTCAAGCACTTCCTTGGTCTGAGCCTCTTTGCTCTGGGTTGCAGTCAGAGGTCATGCATGATCCTCTCTTGCACAGGTCTTCAAGGATTAGAAATTCTGTGTTCCTGAAGTTTCAGTCTTTTCAATTCCTGCCACACTTGTGACAGGATGCATAAATCAACCTTGGCCTTAGCGTTCATTTAAAGGCACATTTGTCCATGTTCTTGGAGCAGTTCAGCCAATATGCATCTGGTAAACACATGTGAATCCCAGCCTGCCCCATGGGTTGAGGGCTCACAGGGCATCATGGATGTCTTCAGCGAGTTCCCAGGGTTGGGAGTAGGCCAGAAATCAACACAATGCAGTGTGTTAGTGCACCCCAGAGAGCAGTAATCCACTTTTCCTGAGATGAGAGAGTCGATGCCTCCTGCCGAGGTTCAGGGGGAGGGTGGTGGGAGATAATATTAAGTCCTATCTGAAGGAAGAGTATGAGCTCCCAAAGCTGAAAGGAACCCAGAGCCCCCCTAGTGGAGGGAAACGCCAGTTCAAGGGAGTGCACCTGACCCAGCTGGGGAGTCACAGCCTGTAAGAGACCTTGAGCTACAGGGAGACTAAGGATGGGTATTACCTAGACTTTGGAGTGGCTATTCTCCTGACAGTGTGGAGGGAAGTGACCTCTGGCCCTGGTCTAGCTGGTTGACAGCTGGGAGTGACAACTACAGCCCATTTCAGCCCCTCGGGGTTCCTGAGCTGCAGAGGTCACAGCCCTTCCTGAAGTGGCCCACATTCCATCCTGATGGCTGAGATCTCAGGCCCACTCCAGACACCTTGGTGGGCTGCACTAGCTCCAAGGCTCCCCATGGGGTCCTTCAGGGCTGCTTTGGGGCCACATCTACCTACACCCCCACCCTCTGCCAGACATTGAGCCCACCGGTCCCATGGCAAAGGCTAAACTCCACCTAGAAGCTGCCCTGGGGAGTCTGGATGAACAACCACTTCGGAACTGGCAGCAATCTGGCTGGGAAGATTCCCCAGTGATGGAGATGTCTTAGTCCTACCTCTGGCCTCTGATGGTGTCTCCAGAAAACTCCAAACTGACACAGACAGGAAAGCATTGGGTAACATAAAACTATGGAACAGGGGATCAGAATTTCTCAGTCTTAGTTTCTGTTTCCCTGTGAAGCAGAGCCAAGGATTCAAGTGCAGAGTGGAACTTGACTCAGAAAACACTGGAAAAGTATTGGGGACCCGCGAGCAGGAAGGGATGGCAGCTGATAAGGAGAGTGTGGTGAAGCCAGGTCCTACTGTGGGTAACTGGGACTGCCCCTGCAGGGCTTCTTAAGGCAGAGGAGAAGCTGCACCTCAGACACATTTTGGGGAATGGGAGGGCATAAGGCTGTCTGTGTCCTGATCCTGGAGCTGCTGCTTGACAGCCGCTGTCTTAACCCTCCAGGCATTGCCAGTCCTGCCCATGGAGGATAAAACCCTTCAGCCAGAAAACTGCCTCTGCATTCTAGCAAATGCAAGGAGTATTTAGGGGGAAAATAATCAGATAATAATCCTGTAGATTCCTGGGTCTCTGTTTCCTAATGGCTTAGCCCACCTGAGCCTCCGTCCCTGAGTCATCAAACAAGGATAATGACAATGAGGGCTTCACAAAGTTAAGAACATTAAATGTGACTTTGCTTCAGTTCTCAAATAATATCATTAAGAATAGGTAACATGGCCGGGAGATGGCCATGCCTTATATTAACCATTGTTATCACACACCCTGGCCCAGCATTGCCTTCCTAAGTGTGGAGAAGCCTCAAGAGCTCCAGGATGGAATCTACCTTCCAAATGTGAATTTCCAGAGCCAGGTGCAGTGAGTTCCCTACATTCACCAAAAGTTACCTTCGGCTAGCTCCCTTGAGATCTCAGGCCCACTCCAGACACCTTGGTGGGCTGCACTAGCTCCAAGGCTCCCCATGGGGTCCTTCAGGGCTGCTTTGGGGCCACATCTACCTACACCCCCACCCTCTGCCAGACATTGAGCCCACCGGTCCCATGGCAAAGGCTAAACTCCACCTAGAAGCTGCCCTGGGGAGTCTGGATGAACAACCACTTCGGAACTGGCAGCAATCTGGCTGGGAAGATTCCCCAGTGATGGAGATGTCTTAGTCCTACCTCTGGCCTCTGATGGTGTCTCCAGAAAACTCCAAACTGACACAGACAGGAAAGCATTGGGTAACATAAAACTATGGAACAGGGGATCAGAATTTCTCAGTCTTAGTTTCTGTTTCCCTGTGAAGCAGAGCCAAGGATTCAAGTGCAGAGTGGAACTTGACTCAGAAAACACTGGAAAAGTATTGGGGACCCGCGAGCAGGAAGGGATGGCAGCTGATAAGGAGAGTGTGGTGAAGCCAGGTCCTACTGTGGGTAACTGGGACTGCCCCTGCAGGGCTTCTTAAGGCAGAGGAGAAGCTGCACCTCAGACACATTTTGGGGAATGGGAGGGCATAAGGCTGTCTGTGTCCTGATCCTGGAGCTGCTGCTTGACAGCCGCTGTCTTAACCCTCCAGGCATTGCCAGTCCTGCCCATGGAGGATAAAACCCTTCAGCCAGAAAACTGCCTCTGCATTCTAGCAAATGCAAGGAGTATTTAGGGGGAAAATAATCAGATAATAATCCTGTAGATTCCTGGGTCTCTGTTTCCTAATGGCTTAGCCCACCTGAGCCTCCGTCCCTGAGTCATCAAACAAGGATAATGACAATGAGGGCTTCACAAAGTTAAGAACATTAAATGTGACTTTGCTTCAGTTCTCAAATAATATCATTAAGAATAGGTAACATGGCCGGGAGATGGCCATGCCTTATATTAACCATTGTTATCACACACCCTGGCCCAGCATTGCCTTCCTAAGTGTGGAGAAGCCTCCAAGAGCTCCAGGATGGAATCTACCTTCCAAATGTGAATTTCCAGAGCCAGGTGCAGTGAGTTCCCTACATTCACCAAAAGTTACCTTCGGCTAGCTCCCTTGAGAACTATCAAAGGGGCCACTCAGAAGAGTGCTTCAGAATTCAGGCATGCTCTTTCCACACTTCTTAGGGCAAACATCTGAGGACGGTGAGGTCAGCGTCCACTTCGCGGGTGAACAGGGCTGAAGGTCCTCCTGTCTCCATGGCAGTGCCTACGGCACCACCAGGAAGGCAGATAGAAATGCCCAGTTTGAGCAGAAACCTTCTAAAAGTATACATTTCCAGTGCTCAGTTGTGAAAGTGTCAGCTAAAGTATTGAGTCAAGGTGAACTTTGTTCCCTATTAAATAGAAGGCAAACTGTTGCCTTGCTCCCAGTTTCCTGGTGAGATGATTCACTTGCAGTGAATGGGGACTCATGATAACATTATATCATCATGGAAAATCCTCTCAGTAAAGGCCAGATTTCTAGCTGACCCTTAAGCCCCAGAGGCCAGAGAGCACAATACTCTGGGCTCAAACAGACCAGAGATCACAGAAGAAAGCTCTTATAAATCAACCCTAAACACTTTCGTGCAAAAAAAATCCAAGACTGTGATAATTCCCACCCTGTGTGAGAAGGGACATCCCATTTTCAGAGCCCTTTCTACAAAGTACTGATGGAATTTCTCCCATCCTTGTAAGAACTCTCACTCCCTGAGTCCCAGATTCCTTTTAAACAGAAAGCCTTTGATTAGATCCCCATGAGGTTAATGAGACCTTAAATCAGTCACAAACCCTTCAAAATTTATCTGGAAATTGCACCCTCTCTTTATTTTTATCACTGTTCCAATGGTCCTTACTATAATTGAGTTTTCGTTCTAGACATTGATCATTTTAATTTTTAAATCTAGATAACATCTGAAGGACAAGTTCCTATTTCCTAATCTTGTTTTAGGCAGTCCAGAATAATAAGCCTTCACTTCCTGATTTAGAAAGAAAAATCACACGTGCACACAAACTTGAGATGTTTCAGACTTTATGATCTGAGCATAAAAAGAAAGGGTTGAGCCTTTGATTCATATTCTATTCAATCAACGGATATACCAGTGCTGGAGGGATTTGCATGTTTAAAAGAGTGCACAGAAAGACAACCCACATAATGAATTCTCTGGGATCCTGGCAGAGGAATTGGTATTCATCCCTGACGCCTGTGTCTGCTGCAGGATCTGTGTTCTCTGTGTGCGCTGATTGGGCACAAGTGCCCAGCAGCAACCAATCATAGGCATCGGAGGGAGGCCTCCATCTCGGCTAGACCTGGACTTGGAAGGGAGAGGAGAGATGAGTTGAGTGGTTAGAGGGTTCACAAATTGGTGGGTAGGGTGAATATGGGCAGGAGTCAAGGCGTAAGTGATCAGGTTGGTTCTTTCCCCCAGACTATCTCTTGATTAGAAAGCACTTCTTCAGATTTCCCTGGTGGTCCAGTGGGTAAGGACACTGCCTTGTAGTGCAAGGTGTGCTGGTTCGATCCCTGGCCTGGGAAGATCCCACTTGCCGCGGAGCGGCTGGACTGATGTGTCCTCCAACTACTGAGCCAGTGCTCTGCGGTGAGAGAGGCCACTGCGATGGGAGGCCCGCAAAGGCCAAAGAACAAAGATGAATGAAAATAAACAAATAAAAGACCAATAGAAGTGGCCCAAAATAAATAAAATAAAATTAAAAAGAAAGCACTTCTTCCTTATGGTTTGAAAACCCAGAAGCATCCCTTTCTCTAGTTTTTGTTGGAAGTTGCATGGATCCCCTCTTTTTCTGGTGGGAGAATGTGCCGGAAAAAAATGGCTGAAAAGATACCTTTAGCTCTCAGGTTGGTAAGAACTTCCCCATTAAAATGTTCCACAGGCTGTGCTAAAACTGCAGCGGATCCTCAAGACCTAGAATAACTATGGTTGAGGTTATTTAAAAATTTACAAGAAAAGGTGAAGGCACACCACCAGAGCACATTGAAACCACTGCTTCTGAAAGGGTTGTGTGAGCAGGAGCCGGAATAGGGGCCCGGAAAAACCTCAGTTTTCCTTTAGCTCCAGCTTACTCATCACCTTTTCTCTGCAACTGTGTCAGCATGGGGGCAGGACCTTCTGCCAGTCAGCACCTTCGATGTCTGGGGATCCCTTGTCCTCATCACCCTCTTCCCTGACCTTGGGGCTCTGCTAGGGGCTTCTTCTTCCCTGGAGCTTATTATTCAGTTAGCAGGTGGTCTAGACCAAAGGTTTTCATGGTATCAGAGATTAATGAATGATCATACTTGATCAGAGCATGACTTCTAGTATCAAGATTTTGACTTGAGTCTGATTCTGTCACTTCCGAGCTGGGTAATCTTGATGAGGATCCTGGGACTCTTAAATCATAATTTCTTCATCTTTCAAAGAAGGTAATGGTTGTTCCTTCCTCTCAGCATGGTAGCGACCAGGCACCCAGTAGTGGCTCTCAGAGAGGGATTATTCATGATGAATGGGCTTCCCAGGTGGCCTGCCATTGCAGGAGACAAAAGAGACTTAGGTTTTTATCCCTGGTCAGGAAGATCCCCTGGAGACGGAAATGGCAACCCACTCCAGTGTTCTTGCCTGGAGAATCCCACTGATGGACAGAGGAGCCTGGCGGGCTACCGTCCATAGGGCCGCAAAGAGTCAGACATCATTGAAGTGACTTAGCGCAACAAAGACATGAAAATACAGTACAGTTCTCTCCCTGGTGGCTACTTCTTGCTGTGGGAAGAACCAAATAGATTTTTCACTGAATTTGAAAGTGGCCTGACTTCAACACTAAGAATCTCCTCTGCAGGAGCTCTAGGAGGCGATGTTTTCCAAGGCAGATGAGGCCCTACTCTGCATCCCCCACCCTGCCCACCTGTTGAGCTAGGTGTGGACAAAGATATCTTTCTTTGAGGATGGTTATTGCTTCCTGCAGTAAAACTGAAATTCTGACCAGTTGTTATGATACCTTGCTCCTTTTCCTCTTCTTCATTGTTATAGGAGAAAATCCTCATGTTGCAGACTAATGCCTTGGCGGGCATCCTATGCTCCCACAGAAGCTGACATAGAAGACAGAACTATTCTAACCCAAGGCAAGCATTTCTAATCTTTTGTTGTGGTTATTTCTGAAACAAGAAAAATAAACATTTTCCTGGCACTATCCTTTCCAAAAGCTTGGCAAAGATGGTGGGCATAGATTCATATGATCCAGCTTTGCCTAAAGCCCTGTGTTTTGGCAGCTGGGTGACCTTGAGTGAGCTGGTCAAACCCGGGAGCTTAACCTTGAAAACAGAGCAAGGACATGCACATGAGCAGAGACTATGAAGGTGATCAAAGATCATGGTGGGGAAGGTGGTTATAGGCTCTGCCCTATGACCTGGTGCCCAACGACACAGAGGGAGGGATGCTGAAAGGGTCTGAGAACTCCTCTTATAAACCAGTTACTGGTTTGTGGGGACAGGGAGTGGGTTCATCTCCTTCTAAGAGCTTCTTTTTTTTTTTTTTACAAGGGTTCACATCTATTCATAAAGACTAGGATAAAGTCTAATTATTGCAAATATGGAACCAATGCCTTCTTTGGCCCCTTGCCAATCACTCTTTCTTTTGTTCCATCCACTATGAAAGTGAACTCATGAGAGAAGGGTTCAGAGTGTTTTCTAGACCCTTGCAGCTTAAACTTTACTGTGCAAGTCATGGGGTTGTATGTCTATGTGTGGGGATGGGCAGGGGGTGCAGAGGAGGGGTTCCTATCCAAAGGGAGAGTCTGCCTCCCAGGGTCTCTGGGTTTCTGATGACCCCAGGCCAAGCTCCAAGGCAAGGCCAGTCTGCCATTCCAGAACTTTGTGAATAAAATAGTAATTGACATGCAGAGTTCTCTTTCTTGAATCATTAGCAAGGAAATCATTTTGAAAGCCAAGTTTGGGGGAAAGAGAAAAAGGTATGTGAAACTTTAGAATCTTCCTTTACATATCAGGAGTGGGGATGATCCGATTCAAATCCTAAAGGTCTACCCGAGTCCAGAGATGAGGGAGGGGTAAGGAAACAGCTGGAAGGAGTTTATCTGAGAGTCAGGACATCTGGTCTTGTGTTCCCTTTTCTGAGCTAGGATGGCAGCCGCTGAGCAGCAAGAGTGGAAGCAGATTTGGGGTAGAGTCTGGAGCCAGTATTTTGAGTCTTCCTCACCTGCCTTTGTGAGGGGAGGGGAGTGTGGCACTCCTGCAGGCTGAGTGGGTAGGAGCACCCAGAGTCACCGAGGGACCCATCCATCGTGCCTGCTGAGCTGTCAGGTAATGGCAAAATGGTGGGGAGCTCCAGCTGATACTGAAGGCAAGCATGGCTGAGACTGACACCCTGCACCCTCACAGGTGACTCACCCATGCGTGGACACCCAGCCCTGATCCAGGTGCATGGCCAGCACTGGGCAGGGGCACCAAAGACATGAAGCATCCTTCACCTGGGATCAGTCAGATGGAGAAGAGGTCCTGCCTGGGAAAGGGGCTCCCCATCACCCGAGGATTTGTGAGCAGTTCCTGAATTGGAGACATTTTGAGGAGGAGAGGGGTCAACAGTTCTGGTGAGAAGGTGCTTTTACAACAGACAGGATAATGAACTGGGGATAAAGAGCTGACAGAGGCTGCTTAATGGGAGGAGACTGTGTGACTTTTTTTTTTTTTTTGAATTCTTTATTTTAAAGGTTTTACAGAGTTTTGTTGTTCACGGACATGTATGTTCCCAGATCAGTCATATGCATATCCCTGGTCCACACCCCCCGCCCCGAGTTCCCCCCATCCCACCCCTCCGGACCATCGCCCCATGCCATTGTGAGCACTCCTATTCCCTTAGCACAATGACAATAGCTATCTTTTCCACACATGACAGTGTAGGTTTCCATGTTACTCCCTCCATGCCTCCCCCTCCCCATTTCTTCCCCACAATGTCTGTATGTCTATGCTCTGTCTGTTTTTCCATGAGTTCACTGCGTGTGTTATCAAGACCATCCTGCTAGATTCTTTGCTGAGAACCCTGTGATACCCTCACCCCCTCCAGTCTCTAGAGGGAATGCAGGTGGGAGGGACTTCAACGTTGAGCTCATACATGGGAAATAAAGCAACATTTTTTTCTCTTGGCATGTGGAAATAGCTGTGTATCATTTCCTGCTACAGTATCAGGAGCAATAAACTAAATCTCACTCTCCCAACACAAAACCATTTCTTTCCTGTTGTTTCTTCTAGACTATGATGTATGCATATTTCACCCAGTAAAAATGAGAGCAAGCCTCATGTTTAACTGCCTTTTAAAACTGGACACTGTGTGGGACTTCTCTGGTGGTCCAGTGTTTAGGACTCAATGCTGCGAGTGCCAGTTGCCCAGGGTTGAATCCCTAGTAGGGGAGCTAAGATCCCATAAGACACACAGTATGGCCAAATAAAGAATAAAATTGAGCATTGTCTTATACCCATTTCCATGCTTTGCCTAGACATTTTTATTTTTATATATTCATCCTTGTTGCCTTTGAGAAAGTGGCACATATGTGAACAAATAGACTTTTTATATAACACTATAAAGTATAGTGTTATATATATATATATACACATACATATATACTAGACATGTAGGTACATCCTCCTTTTATAGTGGGCTTCCCTGATGGCTCAGATGGCAAAAAATCTGCCTGCAATGCAGTAGACCTGGGTTTGATCCCTGGGTTGAGAGGATTCCCTGGAGAAAGGAATGGCCATCCACTCCAATATTCTTTAAAAAAAAAAAAAAAAAAAAGATTTATTTATTTATTTATTTATTTTGGGGCGGGGGTCGGGTTGGGGAGGGAGGGGAGTGGGCGGGGCCACTTCTATTAGTCTTTCATTTCTCTATTTTCATCCGTCTCTGTTCTCTGGCTCCTGTGGGCCTCCCATCGCTGTGGTGTCTGTCGTTGCAGAGCGCCGGCTCTGGGCGCATGCGCTCCAGAGCTCCGGCTCGGTGATTGGACACATGGGTCCAGCCGTTCCACGGCATGTGGGATCTTCCCAGGTCAGGGATCGAACTGGCACCCCTTGCACTGCAAGGCGGTGTCCTTACCGCCTTGGACCACCACTGGTCCTTACCACTGGACCACCAGGGGAAGCCCCCAATATTCTTTTTGATTTATTTATGTATTTATTTATTTATTTTTGGCTATTCTGGGTTTTCACTGCTGCTGCAAGTTCTTCCCTAGTTGCAGGGAGTCGGGGCTACTCTCTAGCTGAGGTGAGCAGGCTTCTTGTTGTGTAACGCAGGCTCCAGGGCACACAAACTTCAGTAGTTATGGCACATGGGCTCAATAGTTGTGGCTCCAAGGCACTAGAGCACAGACTCAATAGTCACGGCTCACGGGTTTAGTTGCTCTGCAGCATATGGGATCTGCCTGAATCAGGGATCGAACCTGTGTCTCCTGCATTGGCTGGAGAACTCTTTACCACTGAGCCACCATGGAAGCCCCACTCCAATATTCTTGCCTGAAGAATCCCATTGACAGAGGAGCCCAGTGGGCTACAGTCCTCGGGTTGCAAAAGTTGGACATGACTAGCACTCCTTTTATAGTAAATGACAAATCCAAGTATAATCTAATAAATTACAATGACGTAGAATTGAGAACTGGTTTTGACCTGCTGTCCAGCAAGTATTTACTGAGTGCTTTCTGTTGGAGGCACTAGAGATGCTGTGGTGACTGTGACCCAGTCTGTGTCTTAAGGGCTGTGGTGAGCTGTGCTTAGCTGCTCAGTTGTGTCTGACTGTATGCGATGCCATGGACAGTAGTCCATCAGACTGTTCTGTCCCTAGGGATTCTCCAGGCAAGAATACTGAAGGGGGTTGCCCAGAATCCCATATT
Source organism: Tragulus kanchil (assembly GCA_022376925.1). NCBI lineage: Eukaryota > Metazoa > Chordata > Mammalia > Artiodactyla > Tragulidae > Tragulus > Tragulus kanchil. The sequence goes on along the minus strand of JAIOJX010000031.1, from coordinate 40,352,412 downwards.
TTAGTCAATGAGAAATGGTGAGTCATTAAAGCTTTTTTTTAAATGGAGAAGTCACACGATTGTTAATCCATTAGTGAATTAACCCACTGGAAACTTCCAGGTGGTAGACTAAGGTATTAGAAATAGGAAAACAGAAGGATAGTGTAACATTCCAGGCACAGGGCAGCTGAGCAGAGGGCAGGACAGAGGCTGAGAAGGGAGGAGGCCCAGAGTTTGCAACTTTCTCTCTTCTCTTCTTTTTTGTCTAGAGGCAAACAAAATACTTTCACCTAGTATTTATCATGCTGCCCCCTGCCGCATTCAGAAGTGTGAAAATCTGGAACTCTGTGCCTTCCCTGAAGTTGGCTTGGAGGAACTTCACTGGTTCTGCTGTGCAGACCATTAGCATAGTTATAATAGAATAAACAATTGAATAAATATTTAGATGCTGGCACTTGAGAGTCAAGATACAAGGAGTCACTTTCGGTAGGAAATTCATGGGTCAGGGAAGGAGACAGAAGTGACTGACTGCTATCTTGCCAGTTGTCATCTGCATTGGTGCAATGCAGATGGGAATGGCTCACCAAATCCTCACGGAAATATTGCATCTTCCGGCTGAGGCCAGTTCCATGGCACAGGGACTGTGCTCGGAGTCTCATGTCCCGGAAAGGTGACTGCCCGTCATGGGGGAACAGAAACTGAGGTGTCAAGCACTGGGGAGAGGTGAGACCTTTGACGTACTATCTGCCATGCAAGCCCTGGAGATGGACCATCTGGGCCATATTGCCTCCTTCAGACTGGGCTCCAGCATTCTTTCCTTGGCTTTCTTGGAGTTCTCTAGTCCTTACTTGGACACTCTCCTAATTCCTTGAGTCTGACTTCTAAACAATGTTGTTCTTCCTCTGCGGTCTGGAACCAATGTACTTATTTGTATTTTCTAGACTGCCCTCGGTGTCCATTTGGAAAGAGACTCTGTCCAAAGCCTTCATTCTGGAGGCCATCATGGGGGACGATGATGGGCCAAGTGGTACTGTGTCTTAAGGGCTGTGGTGAGCTGTGCTTAGCTGCTCAGTTGTGTCTGACTGTAGCGATGCCATGGACAGTAGTCCATCAGACTGTTCTGTCCCTAGGGATTCTCCAGGCAAGAATACTGAAGGGGGTTGCCCAGAATCCCATATTTTAGTCAATGAGAAATGGTGAGTCATTAAAGCTTTTTTTTAAATGGAGAAGTCACACGATTGTTAATCCATTAGTGAATTAACCCACTGGAAACTTCCAGGTGGTAGACTAAGGTATTAGAAATAGGAAAACAGAAGGATAGTGTAACATTCCAGGCACAGGGCAGCTGAGCAGAGGGCAGGACAGAGGCTGAGAAGGGAGGAGGCCCAGAGTTTGCAACTTTCTCTCTTCTCTTCTTTTTTGTCTAGAGGCAAACAAAATACTTTCACCTAGTATTTATCATGCTGCCCCCTGCCGCATTCAGAAGTGTGAAAATCTGGAACTCTGTGCCTTCCCTGAAGTTGGCTTGGAGGAACTTCACTGGTTCTGCTGTGCAGACCATTAGCATAGTTATAATAGAATAAACAATTGAATAAATATTTAGATGCTGGCACTTGAGAGTCAAGATACAAGGAGTCACTTTCGGTAGGAAATTCATGGGTCAGGGAAGGAGACAGAAGTGACTGACTGCTATCTTGCCAGTTGTCATCTGCATTGGTGCAATGCAGATGGGAATGGGCTCACCAAATCCTCACGGAAATATTGCATCTTCCGACTGATGCCAGTTCCATGGCACAGGGACTGTGCTCTGAGTCTCATGTCCCTGAAAGGTGACTGCCCTTCATGGGGGAACAGAAACTGAGGTGTCAAGCACTGGGGAGAGGTGAGACCTTTGACGTACTATCTGCCATGCAAGCCCTGGAGATGGACCATCTGGGCCATATTGCCTCCTTCAGACTGGGCTCCAGCATTCTTTCCTTGGCTTTCTTGGAGTTCTCTAGTCCTTACTTGGACACTCTCCTAATTCCTTGAGTCTGACTTCTAAACAATGTTGTTCTTCCTCTGCGGTCTGGAACCAATGTACTTATTTGTATTTTCTAGACTGCCCTCGGTGTCCATTTGGAAAGAGACTCTGTCCAAAGCCTTCATTCTGGAGCCATCATGGTGATGAAGTGTCCGCTCTAGGGTTCCATGGGCTCACCTGGGCCAGCAGTACAGAACCTGAGTAGGGACACACCAGGGGCATAGGTCCTCCTTCCTTAGTCTACTTCTTTTTTAAAAAATTATTTCTTTGGCTGTGCCAGGTCTTAGTGGCAGCACATGGAGTCTTCAATCTTCACTGTAGCACACTGGATCTTTAGTTCCCTAACCGGGGATTGAACCTGGGTCCTCTGCATTGGGAGCATGGATTCTTAGCCACTGGACAGCCCAGGAAATCCCCACTTAATCTACTACTTTGATGTTTATGCTATCAAAACTCACTGGAATACTCGAGATTGTTTTTCAGCTGTAGGTCATGGAATCAGAAACTCATAGGTTATGCTGATTCTTGGTAATACTGTATTTGCAGTACACACATTTGAAAACCTTTGGTTACTTTGTTTCTTCCTAGTAATCCTATGCAAAGTCCCAGTCTTTAATGCCATATAATGAATTCACCGTGAGCTGCTCAAAAGTTACCTGCTTGGCCAGATTTGACTCCTGTCTAAGGGCTGCCTGATCCAAGTTTACATGAGTGACTTCTGCTCAGCAGCTGCATATGAAGCAGGGGCTGCCACTGGGCAGCTTCGTAAGCCCTACTGTTTTCACTGGTCTGGGTATGTGTATTTAGAGGAACGTGGCCAAAAATATGCAGTTGGCTCTGCTGTGCTCTGAGTCTCATGTCCCTGAAAGGTGACTGCCCTTCATGGGGGAACAGAAACTGAGGTGTCAAGCACTGGGGAGAGGTGAGACCTTTGACGTACTATCTGCCATGCAAGCCCTGGAGATGGACCATCTGGGCCATATTGCCTCCTTCAGACTGGGCTCCAGCATTCTTTCCTTGACTTTCTTGGAGTTCTCTAGTCCTTACTTGGACACTCTCCTAATTCCTTGAGTCTGACTTCTAAACAATGTTGTTCTTCCTCTGGGGTCTGGAACCAATGTACTTATTTGTATTTTCTAGACTGCCCTCGGTGTCCATTTGGAAAGAGACTCTGTCCAAAGCCTTCATTCTGGAGCCATCATGGTGATGAAGTGTCCGCTCTAGGGTTCCATGGGCTCACCTGGGCCAGCAGTACAGAACCTGAGTAGGGACACACCAGGGGCATAGGTCCTCCTTCCTTAGTCTACTTCTTTTTTAAAAAATTATTTCTTTGGCTGTGCCAGGTCTTAGTGGCAGCACATGGAGTCTTCAATCTTCACTGTAGCACACTGGATCTTTAGTTCCCTAACCGGGGATTGAACCTGGGTCCTCTGCATTGGGAGCATGGATTCTTAGCCACTGGACAGCCCAGGAAATCCCCACTTAATCTACTACTTTGATGTTTATGCTATCAAAACTCACTGGAATACTCGAGATTGTTTTTCAGCTGTAGGTCATGGAATCAGAAACTCATAGGTTATGCTGATTCTTGGTAATACTGTATTTGCAGTACACACATTTGAAAACCTTTGGTTACTTTGTTTCTTCCTAGTAATCCTATGCAAAGTCCCAGTCTTTAATGCCATATAATGAATTCACCGTGAGCTGCTCAAAAGTTACCTGCTTGGCCAGATTTGACTCCTGTCTAAGGGCTGCCTGATCCAAGTTTACATGAGTGACTTCTGCTCAGCAGCTGCATATGAAGCAGGGGCTGCCACTGGGCAGCTTCGTAAGCCCTACTGTTTTCACTGGTCTGGGTATGTGTTTTTAGAGGAACGTGGCCAAAAATATGCAGTTGGCTCTGCTGTTCTTATAGGAGGATGCCAACACTCTGTGAAGGCCACACAGGGAACAGATGCTGAAAGGGTCTAGCTAGGTCAGAGGAAAGGAAGGTCGGAGGAAAGGAGGGATGTATTCTGAGTATCCCTCCAGATCTCATGTTTCATGGGTATAGGGCCTCACATCCTGGACTTGGTATGTGATGCTGGTAGTGATGTGGAAAATTCAAGCAGGCACACTGCCTTTGGCCTGGAGAGGGTGGGGAGAGGAGGTAGATGAAAAAGGAAGATGCAGCCAGAGGTATGCAGGGTCTAAGATCCTACCATGACTCCCACCCCATGGTGTTCACACCCTTGGGGTCCCCTCCTCTGAAGCATAGGTGAGACTTGCTTCCAACCAAAAGAATATGGCAAAGAGGAAGGGACTTTGTAGATAGAATTGAGGCCCCCCAGTCAGCTGACTGAGCCTCAATGAAAAGAGAGAGGGTCCCAGCTGAGCTTGAGTTCATCAGGAGAGCTCTCAATATTGGGGACAGAGGCTGTCCTTTGCTGGTTTGGGGAAATAAGCTGCTGGAGTGAGCCTGTCTATGGAGAGAGCCACATGCCAAGGGCTTATGGTTCCTGGGGCAGGTTTGGTCTAAGCTGGAGGCGGGAAGAGTTGGTCCAGTGTGGCGAGGGTGAGAGGGAGACTTCAGGGAGGCCTTCTTCTGAAGTGGCTGTAACCTTCCCAGTCACCCCAGAAGTAAGCTGGCCAGGCTGAGACTTGCCCTGGTTGGACTCCTCAGGCCTGTTCTTTCTAGGTAACTGGGCCCCCACTACATCGATTTCCTGATCAATTATTAACTCTATAGCTTAGGTAGCCATATCCTGTCCATGTGGTCTTACATTTGGGGATGCTAATCCCTACCTTAGGCTCTGGCAAGGATCTTGGGGCTCAGGTCTGACCTAATCAATTTCACTTTACCCCTGCACACAGGTACAGGTAGCAATTCAGGGGTGAGCTCTGAAGCCATGAGAGCCTCAGGAGGTGTGTGCTGGGAGCAACTGGAGAAAGAACTGCTTCACTCTTCAGAGAAGCAATCTCCGCCTTCCCTCCAGCACATGAGGGAAGAACTGTCTTTGTGAGAGTTTCCGGGAGCTATTGGCATCCCCTCATGAAGCTGCCCACTCATCATAAGATGAGAAAAACAGGGGAAACCGGAGTCTTTTCGCTCTTGTTGTACCCCTGGATCACACAACTTGGAAGCTTCTCTCCATTTGGACCTCAAAGGATGTGATCCCTGCAGCCCATTCTGGTCTGAGCCAGAGGAATTCTGCATGGGGATGGCCTTTTGCAGAAAGGTTTTTGTTAAGTTTCCTAAACTGCTAGCAAAGTGGAACCTTGCTGGCAGAAAGAATGGCTTTTCGTTATGCTTGCACCCTTCAAAGACCTCAAAGCCCAGTGAACCTTGCCAATGCTGGTAAATTTCCCTCAAACTATTGTCAAATAAAAATGCCCCTTTCCAACTTGCAGAATGTCTCTTAACAGTCTGGGAAGCTTACCTCAAAGCAGCATTTTTCTCCTAAAAATATCTACACCAGGATTCCAATAGTTAGAAAGATTGCTATTAAAAAAACATCTCAAAACTTTAGGAATTGGGTTTTGCATTTGCAAGATGATTTGCAGCCAGACCTGCCAGGTAGCACTTCATGGAAATCAAGAAGTTAGGTTTTGAATATTTAGGTCATTTTCTCCTCAGCATCCAAATCCATAGTAAAATCAGCTTTCTAGCTGTCTAGACTCTGTGGGACTAAATAATCAGGCCAGCGCTCCTTCAAGTGCTGAGTAATTGTGACAAAAGTAGATAAAGCTGGGGCTTCCCTCATGGCTCAGTAGTAAAGAATCCACCTGCCAATGCTGGAGACACAGGTTTGATCCCTGATCCAGGAAGATTCTAGGTACCAAGGAGCAACTAAGCCGATGCACCACAACTATTGAGTCTGGGCTGGAGAGCTTGGGAGCCGCAACTACTGAAGCCTTTGCATTCTAGAGCCCATGCTCTGCAACAAGAGAAGCCATTGCAATAAGAATCATGCACACTGCAACTACAGAGTAGCCCTATTCTCCAAAACTAGAGAAAAGACTGTGTGGCTACAAAGACCCAGCACAGCCAAAAATAAATAAAATAAATACATAAAACCATTTTTTAAATAGTAAATGTAGCTGGGAAGTGGTCCTATTGAATTAACTTAATTCTTTAAATCAATCCGTTTTGTTTTTTCTTTTTTATTTGCCCCAGAAACGCCTCAATTCGGTCGGCCTGTCCTGCGGCCACCTCCTGTAGCTGGCAGACCTGGCTCTTCCACCCTAAGTGATTCTGAACCTGTGGCACTGGATCTGGGCTGCTTTGAAATGGCAGTATTTTCCCACTCATTTCTTCATTCAGGATTTCTTTCCTTCAAAGGGTGCTTGTGTTTTCCCTGTCTGCTTCCCTGCTTGTATGAATCTAAAATGAATCTGAACCCTAGAAAGAATGGCTTTTCGTTATGCTTGCACCCTTCAAAGACCTCAAAGCCCAGTGAACCTTGCCAATGCTGGTAAATTTCCCTCAAACTATTGTCAAATAAAAATGCCCCTTTCCAACTTGCAGAATGTCTCTTAACAGTCTGGGAAGCTTACCTCAAAGCAGCATTTTTCTCCTAAAAATATCTACACCAGGATTCCAATAGTTAGAAAGATTGCTATTAAAAAAACATCTCAAAACTTTAGGAATTGGGTTTTGCATTTGCAAGATGATTTGCAGCCAGACCTGCCAGGTAGCACTTCATGGAAATCAAGAAGTTAGGTTTTGAATATTTAGGTCATTTTCTCCTCAGCATCCAAATCCATAGTAAAATCAGCTTTCTAGCTGTCTAGACTCTGTGGGACTAAATAATCAGGCCAGCGCTCCTTCAAGTGCTGAGTAATTGTGACAAAAGTAGATAAAGCTGGGGGCTTCCCTCATGGCTCAGTAGTAAAGAATCCACCTGCCAATGCTGGAGACACAGGTTTGATCCCTGATCCAGGAAGATTCTAGGTACCAAGGAGCAACTAAGCCGATGCACCACAACTATTGAGTCTGGGCTGGAGAGCTTGGGAGCCGCAACTACTGAAGCCTTTGCATTCTAGAGCCCATGCTCTGCAACAAGAGAAGCCATTGCAATAAGAATCATGCACACTGCAACTACAGAGTAGCCCTATTCTCCAAAACTAGAGAAAAGACTGTGTGGCTACAAAGACCCAGCACAGCCAAAAATAAATAAAATAAATACATAAAACCATTTTTTAAATAGTAAATGTAGCTGGGAAGTGGTCCTATTGAATTAACTTAATTCTTTAAATCAATCCGTTTTGTTTTTTCTTTTTTATTTGCCCCAGAAACGCCTCAATTCGGTCGGCCTGTCCTGCGGCCACCTCCTGTAGCTGGCAGACCTGGCTCTTCCACTCTAAGTGATTCTGAACCTGTGGCACTGGATCTGGGCTGCTTTGAAATGGCAGTATTTTCCCACTCATTTCTTCATTCAGGATTTCTTTCCTTCAAAGGGTGCTTGTGTTTTCCCTGTCTGCTTCCCTGCTTGTATGAATCTAAAATGAATCTGAACTAAAAGTACTTGTTGAGTGGTTATGCTCCCAACTGTAATTTGGAGTCAAGGTATGAATATTTTATAGTCAAAGAGTCACTGAAAATTTGTAGGAGGTTTTTTTTTTTTTTTTAAATAAATGAATACACTCATTTTTGTTGGCACAGGTAGGCTATAGCTGAGGGAAAACAAAAATACAGGACAAGTCCTCAGTCATCAGCCTTTTAAAAATGAATCTGGATCTGTGTTTGGGGATGATCAGGAGCAAGTGTGGTGAGGACATACTGTCCTTGGGAGGAGAGAAATCCCAGGACGAAGGGGAGCCGAGTAGGAAACAAACACAAAAGCCACCCACAGGCTCTGATCTCGGCTTGAACCCACCCAGTTTCCCAAGGTGCCTTTGCAGAAGGTCCTCTTCAGGCCCTGGCAGAAACTAGGTGTCGGGCAGGGGAGCCAGTATTCAGATGTCTGTGGCTTCCTTTCACTGCAAAAATAGATTTAAAAATAGTCCAGCTTCTGGTCAGGTCTCTTCCAAGACGGGGAGATCTGACAGCCCCTGTGTGTTGGGTGTTACAGCTGCTCTGAGCCCACAGTTCTGTGAGCTCATGGGCTGCTTTAAAGCGGTTGAATGCAGTTGAAACAGAATATTAATACATGTGAACTGAGCCTGTGTGGTTTATTCTCTTAATAATGTCTCTTGGTTTACAGGGAGGGTCCTGTTAAGTGATTTTCTTTAGCTTTAAAGAACTAGAAAGTGCTTGGGCTCTCTTAACCTTCAACTATGACCACATGGAGGACAGTGATCACCCAAGAAACATCAGACTCTTTTCTGAGACTTCTGAAGGACAGTCGCCACAAGGCCCTTCTGATGTTCATCGAGGGCTCAGAATGTGTCTGCCTTGTGCCTGATGTCTCTGATCATAGCCCAGTCTTACCCTAAGCAAAGTACGCAGCAATTTAGAGAGCAAAAGGGACCTTTTCCAACTTTGATGGGGCAGCTGCCAAGATCATGACCACTTGTGGGTGTTGGGGACACTGTCCTTTAGTAAATCTTAAATGGCCACACTTCTCTCTTCTTTGCCTCCATCCCTAAGGACTTCATTCCTAATGTCTGACTTCTATTCTAGACCCAGAATCCTGGATCCTTTAAGTAGATTCAAGCTGGGAGGAGTTTGTAAAGATTCAGATCTCTGCAGTGGAAAAAACCTAGACACCATTTTTACTGATTAAATTGGCAAAGGTTTTACATTTGTTAACATGTAGTGTTGGCCAAAGTGTAGCTAAAAATGTGGATTCTTAGATTGTCTGTGAAAGTAAAATGGTGGCAATCTTTGAGGATAGATTGGTGGCACCAACAGCCCTACAATTTGTCTTCTAGTTCTTTATCCTCCAGCACAACAAGTGAACAGAGGTTTACAGATTGCGTTTGTGTTGACAGCAGAACAACTTCCGTGCTAATCAACAGGAGATCCATCACATAAACTAAGGTATAGCCACACAAAGGAATATTATGCAGCAGTGTAAAAGAATAAGCTGATTGGATTGTGATGTCATTAACAGCTCTCCAAGACATAGTGCTTGAAAAAAAGCAAGGGACAAAACAGTATAACTTAATCCCATTTGTGTTGAAAAGAAGGTATACATGTGTGTTATACATGTGCACAGACAAGAAATTGTAATGACTGATATTCTCTTTGTTGTGGGACTAGGGACCAGAGAGGAGAAGATACTGTGTTGAATGCAGTTGAAACAGAATATTAATACATGTGAACTGAGCCTGTGTGGTTTATTCTCTTAATAATGTCTCTTGGTTTACAGGGAGGGTCCTGTTAAGTGATTTTCTTTAGCTTTAAAGAACTAGAAAGTGCTTGGGCTCTCTTAACCTTCAACTATGACCACATGGAGGACAGTGATCACCCAAGAAACATCAGACTCTTTTCTGAGACTTCTGAAGGACAGTCGCCACAAGGCCCTTCTGATGTTCATCGAGGGCTCAGAATGTGTCTGCCTTGTGCCTGATGTCTCTGATCATAGCCCAGTCTTACCCTAAGCAAAGTACGCAGCAATTTAGAGAGCAAAAGGGACCTTTTCCAACTTTGATGGGGCAGCTGCCAAGATCATGACCACTTGTGGGTGTTGGGGACACTGTCCTTTAGTAAATCTTAAATGGCCACACTTCTCTCTTCTTTGCCTCCATCCCTAAGGACTTCATTCCTAATGTCTGACTTCTATTCTAGACCCAGAATCCTGGATCCTTTAAGTAGATTCAAGCTGGGAGGAGTTTGTAAAGATTCAGATCTCTGCAGTGGAAAAAACCTAGACACCATTTTTACTGATTAAATTGGCAAAGGTTTTACATTTGTTAACATGTAGTGTTGGCCAAAGTGTAGCTAAAAATGTGGATTCTTAGATTGTCTGTGAAAGTAAAATGGTGGCAATCTTTGAGGATAGATTGGTGGCACCAACAGCCCTACAATTTGTCTTCTAGTTCTTTATCCTCCAGCACAACAAGTGAACAGAGGTTTACAGATTGCGTTTGTGTTGACAGCAGAACAACTTCCGTGCTAATCAACAGGAGATCCATCACATAAACTAAGGTATAGCCACACAAAGGAATATTATGCAGCAGTGTAAAAGAATAAGCTGATTGGATTGTGATGTCATTAACAGCTCTCCAAGACATAGTGCTTGAAAAAAAGCAAGGGACAAAACAGTATAACTTAATCCCATTTGTGTTGAAAAGAAGGTATACATGTGTGTTATACATGTGCACAGACAAGAAATTGTAATGACTGATATTCTCTTTGTTGTGGGACTAGGGACCAGAGAGGAGAGAAGGGAGAATTTACCTTTTGCTTTGTATGCTTTGTATTACTTTGAAAAATTCTGACAGTCAGAAGCAAGTCACAAGTCGGTCTACACTCCAGGGTGCAGGGAATGGAACTGGGTAAGGACATGGATTCCAGGAGATGGGGTCACTGGGGACCCCTATAGCATAGTCCCTTCTCATCATGAACCTGAGTGAGTGGCATTCAGGCAGCCAGACTAAACTTCAAATCACTTTGCTACACAGAAGAATTTAACATGAAACATTGTGAATCAACTATACTTAAATAAATCTTTTTTAAAATAAAGAAGAGCTATTATTATTTTTAAAGTGCTTGATGTGTCAGGCTCTCAGCTGTGACAGTCATAGTGTCTCCTTCAACCCTCGCTGCAACCCATGAAGAACGGGAGATGAAGGGCTTCCCTGGCGGTCCAGTGTGTAAGACTGTGAGCCAGTGCTTCCACTGCAAGGCGCACATGTTCAATGCCTGGTTGGGGAACTAATATCCCCCGTGCCATGTGACAAGTGCTAAGTCACTTCAGTTGTGTCTGTTCTATGACCCTATGGAATGTAACCCGCCAGGCTCCTCTGTCCATGGGATTCTCCAGACAAGAATCCTGGAGGGGTTGCCATTCTCGTCTCCAAACGATCCTCCTAACTCAGGAATGGAACTCACACCTCTAACTGTGACACGGCCAAAAACTTTAAAAAAAAAAAAGGACGAAAGATGAGGTTCCTACTCACTGGGCAATTCCCACTTCTAGAAACACTGACCTGATCCAATAGAAATGTAGCTTCTAAGCCAGCTTATTAGGAAAATGTCAATGAAAATAATTTTAATGGCATTCTTGCATTAGGAAGAAACCTTAATGGAAACACAATTTTTCCATAATTAGATTGAAATAGTTCAGCACTGTATACATAATCTGAACTGATCTTACTTAAGCTCAGCTAGTACATTGACAAGTCACTACTGTAAGCTTTTAAGAAATGGATTTCTAATATTTGATTCTTCATAGTGTTTATTCAAAATTTAATTTTACCATTAAAATTTGCACTCTGTGAGTCATTAAGGCTACACCTTTCTCATTATTGTAACAGGAAGACACGTTCAAACAAAGGCATTTCAGAGTGCTCAGGGCTAACTAATGAAAGTCCACACTGAAGACTCTCTTTGAGTTGGTCAGGATTTTCTGTTCTTGGTCAGGGGCACTCTTTCTCATAGGTAGGATACTTTACATCCTTTTTTTTTTTTTTTTTGGCTGCTTCTATTGGTCTTTCATTTATTTGTTTTCATCCATCTTTGCTCTTTTTGCCTTTGCAGGCCTCCCATCTCAGTGTCCTCTCTCACCACTGGCTCTGGGCACATGCACTCCAGAGCTCCGGCTCAGCAGTTGGAAACATCAGTTCAGCTGCTCTGCAGCATGTGGGATCTTCCCAGGCCAGGGATTGAACCAGCGCCCCTTGCACTGCAAGGCAGTGTCCTTATCCACTGGACCATCAGGGAAGCCCACTTTACATTCATTTTTAAAGTTTGCTTTTCTATTACATCTTTTCCTTTGCCTCCTCTCTAGAGTCTATCTTTGAGAACCAGCTTCAGAAGTTCTTCTAATGATGGGGAGAATGTTCCAACTCAATGGCATTCCTGGAGAAACTTGACCCAAAGCACCTAGGGACAGGCCCAGTAAGTACAGAGTCCAGGGAAATTTTCCACTGGACTGGGGCATCCTCCATGATTCTGTAGATGGGCAATTAGATTCTGGCTCAGGGGACTTAACTGCAGCATTTTCGAGGGCTTTACAGGATCTTAGAGACACTGAGCCTTAAAAAAAAAAGGAAAATAGCACATGGGCATTTTTCACTGACCTGATCCAATAGAAATGTAGCTTCTAAGCCAGCTTATTAGGAAAATGTCAATGAAAATAATTTTAATGGCATTCTTGCATTAGGAAGAAACCTTAATGGAAACACAATTTTTCCATAATTAGATTGAAATAGTTCAGCACTGTATACATAATCTGAACTGATCTTACTTAAGCTCAGCTAGTACATTGACAAGTCACTACTGTAAGCTTTTAAGAAATGGATTTCTAATATTTGATTCTTCATAGTGTTTATTCAAAATTTAATTTTACCATTAAAATTTGCACTCTGTGAGTCATTAAGGCTACACCTTTCTCATTATTGTAACAGGAAGACACGTTCAAACAAAGGCATTTCAGAGTGCTCAGGGCTAACTAATGAAAGTCCACACTGAAGACTCTCTTTGAGTTGGTCAGGATTTTCTGTTCTTGGTCAGGGGCACTCTTTCTCATAGGTAGGATACTTTACATCCTTTTTTTTTTTTTTTTTGGCTGCTTCTATTGGTCTTTCATTTATTTGTTTTCATCCATCTTTGCTCTTTTTGCCTTTGCAGGCCTCCCATCTCAGTGTCCTCTCTCACCACTGGCTCTGGGCACATGCACTCCAGAGCTCCGGCTCAGCAGTTGGACACATCAGTTCAGCTGCTCTGCAGCATGTGGGATCTTCCCAGGCCAGGGATTGAACCAGCGCCCCTTGCACTGCAAGGCAGTGTCCTTATCCACTGGACCATCAGGGAAGCCCACTTTACATCCATTTTTAAAGTTTGCTTTTCTATTACATCTTTTCCTTTGCCTCCTCTCTAGAGTCTATCTTTGAGAACCAGCTTCAGAAGTTCTTCTAATGATGGGGAGAATGTTCCAACTCAATGGCATTCCTGGAGAAACTTGACCCAAAGCACCTAGGGACAGGCCCAGTAAGTACAGAGTCCAGGGAAATTTTTCCACTGGACTGGGGCATCCTCCATGATTCTGTAGATGGGCAATTAGATTCTGGCTCAGGGGACTTAACTGCAGCATTTTCGAGGGCTTTACAGGATCTTAGAGACACTGAGCCTTGAAGAATGAGATGAGGCACTCTGGAATGAGATGAGATACTCAGGCTGGTTCTTCTGGGCCACATAACAAAGGCTCTTCAGCTTCTTTGAGCTCCAGTTTCCTTGTTTCTGAATCAAAAGTTAAGTGAGAGGGCGTCTTTGTGAGGTCTTTGGAGGTTTAGTATTTGATGACCATACTCATATGCAATACCGCTCCTCCATGAACAATAAACAATGAAGTCATGGTCGCACCTGTCCTGTCATCATGACCTGCCACCAATTTCTAACACTGACCAGTGCCCCTTCCCATGACTTGAGTAAAGTGGGTTTCTGGTGGTGAGGAAAGGGAAGGAGGCCCCTTGCCCACTGCCCATTTTGTAAGCAACCCTAACATGTCCTCAATATGCCAGAAAAAGACAGATGAAGAATCACCTTGTGAGTCCTTCACATCATGCTTCTTTTTTATTTGTGCTTAAGAGAACTCTTGCTTTCCTATTACACTTATCCCATGTCCAATCTTCCTTTTTTAAAAATATTTTGATTAGAGTGTAGTTTATTCAGTTGTGTTAGTTTCAGGTGAACAGCCAAGTGAATCAGCTATTCATTTACATATATCCTTTCTTTTTCAGATCCGTTTTCTATCTAGGTCATTACAGAGTATTGCGCAGAGTTCCCTGTGCTATGCAGTAGGTCTTTATCAACCATCTATTTTATAGACACCTTCTCCCACAGAGTTCATTTTACTAAATGTGGCCTCCTTTCATGCTGATGCTCCAACTCTCAACCTTGCCTTCTTACTTCCCCCTACACCCCATGTCCACTCCACAAGCAAGATTTGCTGACCCAACCTCCAAGCCCCTCCCACCACCTCCACTCTGGCCCTCACCACCCAAACCGCCATGATCTCCCTGTTGTGTTGGTTCTCAGGACCATCTTAGGAGCTGCTAGGAGGGCTTTCTCCTTCTGTGCTAGCCCCTAACCCACAACAAACAGGGCAACTCTTTAACTGGGTAAATCTGATCACCTGCCTCCCATCGTGAAACCAATAACTCCTCATTGACCTTACAATAAAATCCTCTATGGAAATGTAGATGGACTGCAGTCCTCAGTTTCTAAATTGAAATTCAAAGAGGAGGACAATCAGGAATTAAATAAAAGTGGAAAAGATTTCAAGAACAATGTAGTCACATGCCATCAGAGGAAGTACAACGTCTGGACAGAACTACTAACCAGAATCACAAAGGAGACTGTTGGTGCTCAGTGGCTCAGTCCAGTCTGACTCCTTGCAACACCCTGGACTGCAGCATGCCACATGATGCATAAAGGCAAAGCAGCTATGCAATGAACATGAACAAAGAAGAAAAAACGAGGAGATAGAGCATGCTCTGTTTATTAGAATCGATCTAGCCGCAACTCTTGGGACACTTGGCTAGTGATGCCTTAGTTAAATAAGGAATCTCCCTTTATCCCGAGCTGAGAAGTGGGTGGCTGCTTGGGTTGGTTTAGGGCTCATTGACTTTAAGTCCACAGCTTCACACTTCTTGTAGCCTCTCCCCCTTGACAGCAAAACAACGACAGAAGCTCAAGCTTCACGACCTCCCAGTACAGTTAGAGACAGGCAGGGGACAAAGGGCAATGCAGGACAGGCTTGTCTTCTCACTGATCATCCTCTTGTTAACAGAGAATCAGCTATTCATTTACATATATCCTTTCTTTTTCAGATCCGTTTTCTATCTAGGTCATTACAGAGTATTGCGCAGAGTTCCCTGTGCTATGCAGTAGGTCTTTATCAACCATCTATTTTATAGACACCTTCTCCCACAGAGTTCATTTTACTAAATGTGGCCTCCTTTCATGCTGATGCTCCAACTCTCAACCTTGCCTTCTTACTTCCCCCTACACCCCATGTCCACTCCACAAGCAAGATTTGCTGACCCAACCTCCAAGCCCCTCCCACCACCTCCACTCTGGCCCTCACCACCCAAACCGCCATGATCTCCCTGTTGTGTTGGTTCTCAGGACCATCTTAGGAGCTGCTAGGAGGGCTTTCTCCTTCTGTGCTAGCCCCTAACCCACAACAAACAGGGCAACTCTTTAACTGGGTAAATCTGATCACCTGCCTCCCATCGTGAAACCAATAACTCCTCATTGACCTTACAATAAAATCCTCTATGGAAATGTAGATGGACTGCAGTCCTCAGTTTCTAAATTGAAATTCAAAGAGGAGGACAATCAGGAATTAAATAAAAGTGGAAAAGATTTCAAGAACAATGTAGTCACATGCCATCAGAGGAAGTACAACGTCTGGACAGAACTACTAACCAGAATCACAAAGGAGACTGTTGGTGCTCAGTGGCTCAGTCCAGTCTGACTCCTTGCAACACCCTGGACTGCAGCATGCCACATGATGCATAAAGGCAAAGCAGCTATGCAATGAACATGAACAAAGAAGAAAAAACGAGGAGATAGAGCATGCTCTGTTTATTAGAATCGATCTAGCCGCAACTCTTGGGACACTTGGCTAGTGATGCCTTAGTTAAATAAGGAATCTCCCTTTATATCCCGAGCTGAGAAGTGGGTGGCTGCTTGGGTTGGTTTAGGGCTCATTGACTTTAAGTCCACAGCTTCACACTTCTTGTAGCCTCTCCCCCTTGACAGCAAAACAACGACAGAAGCTCAAGCTTCACGACCTCCCAGTACAGTTAGAGACAGGCAGGGGACAAAGGGCAATGCAGGACAGGCTTGTCTTCTCACTGATCATCCTCTTGTTAACAGAGAATCATTCCTTCCCAGAATTTCCCCGGCCGGTCCAGACTTTACCCTAAGTCTCTTTGGCCAGGACTGTGTTGTAAAACCACTCTGGCCCTCTGGTCTGGCACATCATGTCTGAGATTAAGAATCTCTGCTCAGGACATGAATAAGGTTGAGGTTTTGTAAGAGATCCAAGAAAAAGGAGGCTATTGCCCAAAGGAGTGGGCAGCCACCATGTCTGCACAACATGCCAGAAAGGGAGATGCAGAATCCAGTTTGGAAGATGGCATAATCTCCAAAGAAATTCCTCATAGGGGAATGAATGCTTCATGTTATGGAAGGACTTATTAAGAATACAAAATAAAACAAAGAAAAACATGCAGTAACTAAATGCACTGTGGAATCCTGGATGGACTCCTAAGCTAGATAAAGGGTATTAGTGAGAGAGGAAAAAAGGTGAGATTGGAAGCTTAACTACTACTACTGTGCTAATATTAATTTCCTGATTATAATCATTGTACTGTGATTATGTAAGACATTAACATTTGGGAAAGAAGGATGCAGGGCCTGTGAAAATTCTTTTCAAAATGAGAAATAAAAAAGTGTTCAAAACCAAGAAAATGAAAAGAATAGTATGAGATGGGGGGATGCTTCCTTGCATTATCTAAGAACATATATTGATAAATGCTCATATTTGTAGCTTGTAAACAAAATAGGAACGACAAAGAATGGAATGGACAGGGCTAAAAACTGTCTAAGTGACAGTAGAAATAATTAGCTATAATCAAAATGAACCATTATTTGAAAATTAGTGTCAATATTTTAGATATAAAGAATAAAAACTTACATATAAAAGCTTTGCTAATTTCCTTATCTTCCAAAGCAAGAGTCAGTTATTGTAAAAAGTTGAAATATGATCATAAGAATAGTATCATAACAAAAGTTTGTATACTCATTTTAACTTTAGAAGAATTATTCAGAAACGATCAGTTCTATCAGATCATATGATATGAATTGTAACTGTTCCTCAAATTTTACTTCATCTCCTTTTTTCTTCTCCTTTTTTAAAAAAAATAAATAATTAAAGTGCTTTACTCCAATTAAAGTGCCATAAATATTATGAGGCAATTTTTCTAAAGTCCTCTCTGTCTGTCTCTGTCTGGCTATCTATCTTTTTTCTGTCTACCTGTCTATTTGTCTAGCTGCCTATTTGTCCATCTTTCGATCTTGCTGTCAGTCTTTCTGTCTGTCTGTCTATATGCAGAGATGGATGTTTTGGGTAGTGTTTACCAGCTGCTTGGAGCCCTGCTTGTTTGAATTTGGTGGATTTGTGCTGCTCTAAATTTTAAGCATTCAGAATTTTTGAAGTAATTGTGTGTTTTGTTCCTAAAAGCATTTAAAAGACTAGATGATTGAAAAAAAAACCAAAATAGGTTACATAGTTCGAGACGTGATAAATATCGTTGTGTGCTGCATTTTCCAATAAGAATAAAGCATTAGGATTCGAAACATTGATCGTTCCCACTGTCTACCGCCTGGAATGCCTTCTTATTGTTCCTGCTTCATTCTTTTTCTGTTTAGTTTCTTTTCGTTTTAGACCCAGTTCAAACAAGGATCTCTCTCTGTGTGTCTCTCTCTCAACTGCTGTGACATTTCATATTATTAACTATCTTACATGATTGTCGTGCAACCTGTGCTGATCACCCATTTTCCCATTTGCGCACCGTTAGGGCAGGGGCCACTCTCATCTTTGTAATTCCCATGCTCATCATGGTGCTTTGTGCATAGTATAAGCTTCATAATTGATCGTCTTGCATTTGAACAGGTGATTAGAAAGTGGGGAATGTCACCAAGGAGAAAAGAAGATGCCAAATAAGTCTGAACTGAAACATCAAAAGTATAAACATTTGGAGTTTATGGGATTCTGATGACAGAAAGGTTCCTCACATGCATTTGCCTGGAGGATGAATTAGACAAAAGAAGTCCACAAACACACACTCTCAGAACTGTAAGGGTGTGTGCAGTCCTGAGCCAGCAGGCAGGCCTCCAGGGTTGACACATATCCTCCACAGTATGCTGGTCCATCAGCATGGCAACCATGCTCAACAGGTGAGTCTTCACACATTGGCTCATGTTAGCAAGTGGTATTTAGAGCAGAAACTGCCGCTGCGCAAACCAGGGTTTAAACCTCAGCTTCCTCACTTCCTAGTGGGTTGTCCTTTATATGTACTACAGACACTGTTAGGGCTCATCTTGTAGGCTTATTGTGAGGACAAAAACAGGATAGTAGCTGAAAAGGAATCACTCCAAGTTTGCACTAGGCAGCAGCTGGTTAAGAAAGATTTTAGTCCCAATAATTACTACTGTTGACTAGCTTCGCCATTGCACTGTTCCTCTTGTGTGTGTGCATGCTCAGTCATGTCCACCCCTTTGTGACACAACCCCATGGACTGCAGCCTGCCAGTCTCATCTGTTCATGGGATTTCCCTGGCAAGGATACTGAAGTGGGTTGCCATTTTCTCCTCCAGGGAACCTTCTGACCCAAGGATCCAACCCAAGTCTCGTGAGGCTCCTGCATTGGCAGGCGGGTTCTTTACCACTAGTGTCACCTGGGAAACCCTACCGTTCCTTTTGCCTTAGGTTAAATTCATGAATCCTTTTGTGCCTCTGTTTCCCCAGGGGTGAACTTGGGCGTGACTTGTTCTGTAGATATCAGGTGCCAAGAGTGAACAAACATTTCGTACCAGGGAGCTGCAGTCAGCTCCTGGGCCAATGCCTGGCTGGGCGGCTGACCCTCTTCCCTGCAGAGTCCTGCCTTCTTATCTCTACAACGAGCACCAAGGAGTTGGCCTTCCTTCCCAGGGCTGCTTCTTGGTGGAGCTCATAGCTGATGATAAAGTGCTCAGCAAACATGGCATGCTGAATGGTATCTAGTTGGAACCAGAGGTGAGGCACTGATAAGGAGAAGGATGGCGACAGATTTCTGATACCTACCATGGGCTCTTAGGAACACAGTCTTTCCCGGATGTCGTCACACAGTGCAATGCCCCAGCAAGATTAATCACAAGAACAACTAGCATTTATTGAGAGCTCATTCTGTTCCAGACAGTGGAATGCCTGGTAGATACTGGGCCACAAGCAGGTCATTATTTTTTACCCATCCACCTTCTGATACAATTATTTTCAGTATAATCTTGAAATAAAACAAGGAGTATTAGTGGTCATAAAACAAACATGGGCCTTAGGAACTTTATTTGTTGAAGTCGAGTCGATTGACAAAACTGGGTTAGTTTCGAGTATATAGCAAAGTGATTCAGATATATATGCATCCATATATATATGTTACATATATATATATATATAAATATATTCTTTTTCAGATTATTTTGTTGAAAACTTTTGATTGAAATTTGTATATATCATCATGCCAGCCAAGATCCCACATGCCTCACAGCCCAAAAAATCAACATATAAAGTAGAAGCAATATTGTAGCAAATTCAGTAAAATGGGCCTGCATTAAAACATCTTTAAAAATTAAAAAATAAATAAAAGTAACAACAATGCAATGCAAAAATAAGACATAGAAATGGGTTAATACTTTTAATTACATTCATGTATTTTGAAGGAAAACAAAAAAATAAATCCTGCAAATTTCAGAGAATGAAATGTATAAATTGAAGTTAGTCAAGTTCTGTTTTTACAGCTTTAGGATCACTTTCCTATCAGGCCCCTCCCAGTCAGTCCATGTTTAAATGCAAGGGTCAGATTCAAACTCTGCCCCAGGGGATCTCAAAAAATTCTGAACTTGAACAATCCTACTCTAGAAATAAGTGGGTATAGCTGAGTTCACTTATGTCCAGGGTCAACGGTACGATTTGCTGCCCATTTAACCGCCATGTAAAATCAAATGTTTACCAAAGTATGGACAATTAAAATGTTCTAAATTGAAGCTCACGTATAATATTGTTAAGACTCAACCAGTAAACACAGCAATTGTTAAAAACTTCTTTAGATCAGCAATTTTTTTCAGATAGGTCTTTTATCCCAAACAATGTTAAGAACTGCCAACATGTATAATAATGTTATGTATTGCTGCTTTTAAAAATCTCTATAGACCAGGAACCCCTGATGGCTCTTCCACTGATCCAGGCATTGTTCTTGGGGCACTATATTCATTAATTTAATTCATTCTTCTGACCACTATTATTGCGCTCATTTGACAGATGAGGCTCAGAGAGGGCAGGTAACTTGCCCAAGATCACACAATTAGTGGTTAGTCAGACTGGCTTTGAATTCAGGCAGTCTCTCCTCTCTGAGACTTCACTCGTGACCAGGGTTACTACACTGTCTCCTAAAGATACACATTGCAGCTATGTAGCAATAACTTACATTTTCATTGTTTGTTTAGGTCTTTTCTTCTTCTTCCTCTTTTTAATTATTTTTTCCTTTTAAAAACTTTACTATTTTTTCTTATTTTAGCCTCTTTCTTTGAAAAATGTTTCATAACTGCATTTTATCAAGCTTACAGAAAAAGTACAGAAATCAGTTAATGAAAACACGTGCTCACTATCCAGGTCACCTTCATTTGTATGTATAGTTTTAATAAAATAATATGAAAGCTCAATTTTCATCTCCCCCTTTCTTCCAAGATGTAATTATATCAGTATCTTTCTGAGTCTAAATTATTTAACATCTCTGTACTTTCACCAAGTGAAAAAAAAATGCCTGAGGATGTTTTATGTAACTATTAAGTATCCTGTCTTTATTGTTACAGTTTTTTAGAGAGAGATTATAAATGCTGAAAGCAAAGTCATGTTTATTATTTTCAGAGAATGTAGTAAAGTTTTCAACGTATTTTGCCCTTGTCTCTTGTAGTTGAGAAAGCATTTAGGGAGGCACAAATGATCTGAATTTCTGGTTTCTTGCAAGATACTATAGGGTCTGAGATGGCAGGCATCTCAGTCCACATTTGAGAAGATGCATTTCAATGAAGATACTGTCATTTGTGGAAAAGATAGCTATTGTCATTGTGCTAAGGGAATAGGAGTGCCTACAATCACTTGGGGTAATGGTTCGGAGGGGTGGGAGGTGGGGAACTGGGTGGGTCGGCGGGGGGGACCAGGGATGTGCATATGAATGATCTGGGAACGTACATGTCGGTGAACAACAAAACTCTGTAAAATCTTTAAAATAAAGAATTTAAAAAAAAAAAAAAAAAAGAATCTGAAT
The DNA here is from genome assembly GCA_022376925.1 of Tragulus kanchil. Lineage (NCBI taxonomy): Eukaryota > Metazoa > Chordata > Mammalia > Artiodactyla > Tragulidae > Tragulus > Tragulus kanchil. The sequence continues at coordinate 40,331,229 of JAIOJX010000031.1, read as the reverse complement.
GGCCCCGCCAGACTGTAAAGGAAACATGTCAATTGCTTCCTCTGTAAAGACTATTAAAAGCACAGAAAGCAGGGGACACTAATAGAAAAGTTCCAGAAAGGCTTAAAGGCACAGCTTAGAAAATATCACAAAAATGACTACTTTTGACTCTGTGGAGTCTCTTGCAAGTAAGGGAAGCCATTGAGCTGGTCACATATTTTTGTTTTTACTGCTGTAACCTAGTCATTAAAATTTCCCAGGGAGCCTCTGCTCAGTGGTGCATGGACTGAGCACAGAAAAGGTCCTCTTGTCCATCACCCCCACCCATCCATGTTTGGGAGCTATAAATCGGGCTGCTCAAGAAATCGCTCTTTCCCTGACATAATCCCAAATGTATCCATCATCCAAATGGAATTAATTTCCAGTAATTTAGCATCACCTCGCTCACAGTCCTTGAAACAAGTTTCTTCCAGGAATCCAGACCCTGTCCCCAAATAGAAAGTGGGGTGGGGAGAGAAACTCCATTTTGTCTGAATCTCTTTAAATCATCAGTCTTTGTCTGTTGACCAGATGTTCCATTGTTCTTTCTAGCTTAGATTTTAAGACCCTACAAGAAATAACATCAGCTGGCAGACTGTCACATATATAACATACCAGTGACACACAGGACAGGTTGGGTAGGTTTAGCCCCATAAAACCAATAGAAAATCACTGGTGTTCAGGTGGATGTTCATTCTACTCATGTTGAATGATTCTGATACAAAATGTGTTTTTTATTCAGTGACCCAAATTAGGCTCCCCAGTTACATCAAGTAATTAACAAATGTAAATTTCACTTTTCAGTTGTTTTCTTGGGGCTGAGCCACAGAGTCAAAGGCTTTACAGCCAAGGTGACACATGGAGCCATTACTCATTGGGCAAATAACCCTATCACAGGTCAGGAGAGTAACCTTCATGTCCAACACCCCCAGGGCTGCCCCGCCTCCCAAGCAGAAATGGAAAAAGGAACCTGAGTGCTACAACAAAGACATAGTTCTTGGTGTTTGTGTAATTTTTATGTGTTAGGTTTTTTTGCAATAAATGCCAAATTCTGGTTGAGTTGAACATGTGGCACAGTGGTAAAGGATCTGCCTGCCAATGAAGGAGACACTGGTTCGATCCCTGGGCTGGGAAGATCCCCTGGAGAAGGAAATGGCAATCCACTCCAGTATTCTTGTCTGGAAAATCCCATGGACAGAGGAACCTTGCAGGCTGAAGTCTATGGAGTCTCATAGAGTCGAGACACGACTAAGTGACGAATCAACAAGTAGGTAACAGGGATACAGGGAGAGGAGGAAAAGACAAAGATACACAGAGGAGCTGGAGTTGATCCTGAATTAAGAATAAACTCAGACTTTTAAAGCCTCAAATTGCCGAATTAAGGAGCATGTGTGTGTGTGTGTGTGTGTGTGTGTGTGTGTAAGTTGGCTTGAATCTCAACAGAAGAAGAATATCTTTATTTGTTGAATATCTTCTGTTGAATATTAACAGGAGAAGATTTTCTTTATTTCCACCAAAACAATAAGAAATTGCAAATCACTTCGCAAGGGATTAAGGTTCATAACAAAGGATCATCCTGATGGTGGATACACTGCAAACACTCCCTGGATGGTTACCCAGGAGAGTTTGGGAATTTCTCTTGCTGGGGCCAGGCTCGGAGTCGGGGGAGGGGTAAGAGGGAGGAGGACTCTCCTCTAGATGATTATTTGGGTGCAGTCTTGGCCTTGAGTGGATGACAAAGCATTCCATCTGCCAAGGCCCACTCCCTTCCAGGGTTCCAATCTCACAAAGACAGAGTAAACCTCTGGTGCCTAGATAGGTGACATTGTGGACAGTGTTTACATTTCCAGGAGGCCTTCAGCATAAGTTTTGTTTTCCCCAGTTACATCAAGTAATTAACAAATGTAAATTTCACTTTTCAGTTGTTTTCTTGGGGCTGAGCCACAGAGTCAAAGGCTTTACAGCCAAGGTGACACATGGAGCCATTACTCATTGGGCAAATAACCCTATCACAGGTCAGGAGAGTAACCTTCATGTCCAACACCCCCAGGGCTGCCCCGCCTCCCAAGCAGAAATGGAAAAAGGAACCTGAGTGCTACAACAAAGACATAGTTCTTGGTGTTTGTGTAATTTTTATGTGTTAGGTTTTTTTGCAATAAATGCCAAATTCTGGTTGAGTTGAACATGTGGCACAGTGGTAAAGGATCTGCCTGCCAATGAAGGAGACACTGGTTCGATCCCTGGGCTGGGAAGATCCCCTGGAGAAGGAAATGGCAATCCACTCCAGTATTCTTGTCTGGAAAATCCCATGGACAGAGGAACCTTGCAGGCTGAAGTCTATGGAGTCTCATAGAGTCGAGACACGACTAAGTGACGAATCAACAAGTAGGTAACAGGGATACAGGGAGAGGAGGAAAAGACAAAGATACACAGAGGAGCTGGAGTTGATCCTGAATTAAGAATAAACTCAGACTTTTAAAGCCTCAAATTGCCGAATTAAGGAGCGTGTGTGTGTGTGTGTGTGTGTGTGTGTGTGTGTGTGTGTAAGTTGGCTTGAATCTCAACAGAAGAAGAATATCTTTATTTGTTGAATATCTTCTGTTGAATATTAACAGGAGAAGATTTTCTTTATTTCCACCAAAACAATAAGAAATTGCAAATCACTTCGCAAGGGATTAAGGTTCATAACAAAGGATCATCCTGATGGTGGATACACTGCAAACACTCCCTGGATGGTTACCCAGGAGAGTTTGGGAATTTCTCTTGCTGGGGCCAGGCTCGGAGTCGGGGGAGGGGTAAGAGGGAGGAGGACTCTCCTCTAGATGATTATTTGGGTGCAGTCTTGGCCTTGAGTGGATGACAAAGCATTCCATCTGCCAAGGCCCACTCCCTTCCAGGGTTCCAATCTCACAAAGACAGAGTAAACCTCTGGTGCCTAGATAGGTGACATCGTGGACAGTGTTTACATTTCCAGGAGGCCTTCAGCTGATGTTGTAACCAGGGCAGAGTTGAAGTGACAGAAAGTCCTCTTGAAGGAGGTTGGGTTGAGCATCCACCCAGAGTCACTCTTCAGAGAAGCCCGTCCGACCTTCCAAAGGCACTCCATCATCTTGACAGTGTTCTTGGTCTGCAGGTATTATTATGATAATACCTTGAGTTTATTTAGCGTCCAGCGCCCTTTCAGGCGAGGTCAAAGCCAGTTGGGCAGTCAGTCAACAACAGTGATTGAGGTCTCTTAGTGTTTAGAGCTGTGCATTAAATCACTGTCAAGCCTCCACCAGCCCCATGCTCACCACACACCGAATGTACCTCGGGGGCTGCCGGCCTGAGGCCACATGGCTGCCTACCCCCCCAGGCTTCACCCCTGGTCTCATTCTCACTCATCGGCTTTTATTGACTCACGCTTACTTAGGGTTTGTACAGACTTCTCTACATACACACTGGGAGATTTCTCCCCTGCACATTCTGTCTGTGTCTGACAAGCCACAAATATCCTCTCTAGCTGCCTAAGCTGCCCACGTAGTTAAAAGCAGGAAGCACCGAAATGAAAAAAGAGCAAACTGGCAAATAAGTTAACTTGGCGTTTTAAGCCAAGAAAAGTAACAGGCTGCTCTCTGAGAGTCTGTCTGTGCTCCCCATGAGTGGACGGTGGACTTTGTCCCAAATGCTGAAAGTACTGCATCTTTCACAGGATAACAGGAAAGGGCCAGTCTGTGGGGGAAGGAATGTAGATTGTGAGACTTTTCAAATGACACAGAAAATACGGTTGCCCCAAAATTAGGCAATTGAGCTGGGCAAAAGAAAAAAAAAATTGTCACCAATAATCACATAGACCAAGGACATCTGCTTTCATTTTGATGAACTTCCACTCTATCTATGCTTCCACCATGTGTGGTTTTTAAATTTTTATTGGCATATAGTTGCTTTACGTTGTGTTAGTTTCTAGTTTACAGCAAAGTGAATCCATTGTACATATGCATAGATCCCCTTTTTTTTGGATTTCTTCCCCATTAGGTCACCTCAGAACACTGAGTACAGTTCCCTGAGCTATATGGTAAGTTCTTATTAGCTATTTATTTTATGCTTTGTATCAATAGTGTGCATTTTTGATGTAACTAAAACTGTATTATTCAAAACACAGTTATTTTACATACATGTCACAACAGGAAGCAAATGGTCAAATTCTGGGTGGTCCTTTGAACTGTATTTTTCCACATACAATGTGGATAGAATGCCTGTTACATTTCTAAAGCTGTACTCCAAGAAACTCTGGTGTTAACTGAACAATATTCAAGTCCCACATTAAAAAGAATTCAGTTTCACAACAAATTATGAAATGCCAAAATAGAAACTACTTTTATTTCATGAGAGGCATGCATTACTTTGGAGTTTATTGTGTTACTTTTCTAAGTAAGTTATCATATGTTTTCATATAGAGAATATTGTTTTTCCGGTGTTCTGAGATTAACAATTGCCATGAACTGGGAGTGACCAAGTGTGGCCTCAGTCTCAAGGTTTTATTGACTCACGCTTACTTAGGGTTTGTACAGACTTCTCTACATACACACTGGGAGATTTCTCCCCACATTCTGTCTGTGTCTGACAAGCCACAAATATCCTCTCTAGCTGCCTAAGCTGCCCACGTAGTTAAAAGCAGGAAGCACCGAAATGAAAAAAGAGCAAACTGGCAAATAAGTTAACTTGGCGTTTTAAGCCAAGAAAAGTAACAGGCTGCTCTCTGAGAGTCTGTCTGTGCTCCCCATGAGTGGACGGTGGACTTTGTCCCAAATGCTGAAAGTACTGCATCTTTCACAGGATAACAGGAAAGGGCCAGTCTGTGGGGGAAGGAATGTAGATTGTGAGACTTTTCAAATGACACAGAAAATACGGTTGCCCCAAAATTAGACAATTGAGCTGGGCAAAAGAAAAAAAAATTGTCACCAATAATCACATAGACCAAGGACATCTGCTTTCATTTTGATGAACTTCCACTCTATCTATGCTTCCACCATGTGTGGTTTTTAAATTTTTATTGGCATATAGTTGCTTTACGTTGTGTTAGTTTCTAGTTTACAGCAAAGTGAATCCATTGTACATATGCATAGATCCCCTTTTTTTTGGATTTCTTCCCCATTAGGTCACCTCAGAACACTGAGTACAGTTCCCTGAGCTATATGGTAAGTTCTTATTAGCTATTTATTTTATGCTTTGTATCAATAGTGTGCATTTTTGATGTAACTAAAACTGTATTATTCAAAACACAGTTATTTTACATACATGTCACAACAGGAAGCAAATGGTCAAATTCTGGGTGGTCCTTTGAACTGTATTTTTCCACATACAATGTGGATAGAATGCCTGTTACATTTCTAAAGCTGTACTCCAAGAAACTCTGGTGTTAACTGAACAATATTCAAGTCCCACATTAAAAAGAATTCAGTTTCACAACAAATTATGAAATGCCAAAATAGAAACTACTTTTATTTCATGAGAGGCATGCATTACTTTGGAGTTTATTGTGTTACTTTTCTAAGTAAGTTATCATATGTTTTCATATAGAGAATATTGTTTTTCCGGTGTTCTGAGATTAACAATTGCCATGAACTGGGAGTGACCAAGTGTGGCCTCAGTCTCAAGGTTTTGAATTTCTCAGGTAAAATACCATCTGGATCCAGACAGTTCAGGGCTAGAGAGGGAACTGTGTAAAGTCTTCCAGGACCAAGTTTCTCTATCCTTATGACCCTTTGTCATTCAAGGCAGCAGGAATAGGCAAGAAGGAGGAAGGATACTCTGGTCCCTGCCAGAAAAGTCAGATTCAGAAACCAATCATGAGAAAATTCTAAGACCTCATTCTAATCAGTCTGCATTTATTTTTCTATCCTCTGCTAACATAACCATCAACTCCACTTCTCAATATTTTAACAATTGAGGTGTGAGAGCTCCTCCCCCACCTCCCCAAGTAATTGGAGAGGGTGCCAGGAGTTCCAGGCTAGGGACTCAAGGGCCGAGCCAGACACGTGAGAACTTGGGCATTGATGAGCCCCCATTTCTCTTTGACCCCTGAGAATGGCAAGAAAAAAAGGAGTTCTTAGAAACAGTTTTGTCAAACTAAAAAGGGACATACCGATAATCTTTGTTGTTTATTGGCACGAATCTAGCTTTGGAATATTTAATGCTTAATTTGAAGTATTAACTTGGAATTTTGTTTGTCATACACCAACCTGTAAAGAGATCTAAAGCCCTCAAATTTACTCAGGACAGTGCCTGTTGTTATAAATAAGTAATCAGGACGCCCCCCACAGTCTGGTGGTTAAGACTCTGCCTTCCAGTGCAGGGTGTTCGGGTTTGATCCCTGGTCGGGCGGCCACGGTCCCATATGCTGCAGAGTGTGGCCAAAAATTAAAAAGAAGAAATAAGCAATTAGCATTTTCACTGTACATTAAGCTTTCTTTGTGACACAGTGTAAATTCCAGGCCTGCCTCTTTTACTTATCTATATGCGTTTTCGCTGGACAGTTGTTTATTGAGCACTTGCTACCGGTTATGATTGGCTTTCTTGGGAAACAGATCTGAGGCAGAGTTTTCTGTGAATAATGTTTACTAGGCAGTAGGCTCAGGACTGATTCCCTGTGGCAGGAAGGGGATAGGGCAGGCAGAGGGAGGAGCTGATGTCAATGAAGCCCGGCCAACCCCAGGGGGACCAAGGGCCCAGCGTGACCATTTCAATTAGTCAGGATCAAGATGGCTGCGCCTTTGTACTATCATGACCATCAGTTACTGGGTATCCCTGGCAATGGCTGTGACCTTGAACTGGGCAGTTCCCTGCAGGGTCTCCTTCAGCAAATCATGGATCCAGACAGTTCAGGGCTAGAGAGGGAACTGTGTAAAGTCTTCCAGGACCAAGTTTCTCTATCCTTATGACCCTTTGTCATTCAAGGCAGCAGGAATAGGCAAGAAGGAGGAAGGATACTCTGGTCCCTGCCAGAAAAGTCAGATTCAGAAACCAATCATGAGAAAATTCTAAGACCTCATTCTAATCAGTCTGCATTTATTTTTCTATCCTCTGCTAACATAACCATCAACTCCACTTCTCAATATTTTAACAATTGAGGTGTGAGAGCTCCTCCCCCACCTCCCCAAGTAATTGGAGAGGGTGCCAGGAGTTCCAGGCTAGGGACTCAAGGGCCGAGCCAGACACGTGAGAACTTGGGCATTGATGAGCCCCCATTTCTCTTTGACCCCTGAGAATGGCAAGAAAAAAAGGAGTTCTTAGAAACAGTTTTGTCAAACTAAAAAGGGACATACCGATAATCTTTGTTGTTTATTGGCACGAATCTAGCTTTGGAATATTTAATGCTTAATTTGAAGTATTAACTTGGAATTTTGTTTGTCATACACCAACCTGTAAAGAGATCTAAAGCCCTCAAATTTACTCAGGACAGTGCCTGTTGTTATAAATAAGTAATCAGGACGCCCCCCACAGTCTGGTGGTTAAGACTCTGCCTTCCAGTGCAGGGTGTTCGGGTTTGATCCCTGGTCGGGCGGCCACGGTCCCATATGCTGCAGAGTGTGGCCAAAAATTAAAAAGAAGAAATAAGCAATTAGCATTTTCACTGTACATTAAGCTTTCTTTGTGACACAGTGTAAATTCCAGGCCTGCCTCTTTTACTTATCTATATGCGTTTTCACTGGACAGTTGTTTATTGAGCACTTGCTACCGGTTATGATTGGCTTTCTTGGGAAACAGATCTGAGGCAGAGTTTTCTGTGAATAATATTTACTAGGCAGTAGGCTCAGGACTGATTCCCTGTGGCAGGAAGGGGATAGGGCAGGCAGAGGGAGGAGCTGATGTCAATGAAGCCCGGCCAACCCCAGGGGGACCAAGGGCCCAGCGTGACCATTTCAATTAGTCAGGATCAAGATGGCTGCGCCTTTGTACTATCATGACCATCAGTTACTGGGTATCCCTGGCAATGGCTGTGACCTTGAACTGGGCAGTTCCCTGCAGGGTCTCCTGGGTGTATTTGTTAGGTCAGCTAAGTGAACAGAAGTGCATTTCTTTCTCTTATAACTGTCCTCACCGAATTAGCCCAGGTGGCAGGACCAGGTTCTTTCTGTCTTGTTCCTGTGTTATTCCAAAGTCACTATCAAGAGCTGCATGGTCAAAGCTCCACAGCTGCTCCAGTCAGGACTCAACAGTGGGAAGGGGGAGCACAGGGGGTGCAGCCTGAGGCCCAGACCTACCACCATGCTTATCTCTCCTCCATCCCTTCCTGCTCTGGCCACGCATAGCTGCAAGGCATACTGGAAATGGAATTTATCTGCAGTCCTTGAGCCTAGCCACAGTGCCATCACTGTGGAAGAAGGGCAAAGGGCATTCTGATAGAAGCAGTCTTGGTGACAGAGGTCACTGCAGCCTTCACAGTCACTGTGAATCCCAAGAGGATTTCCATCTCACAGATGGTGGGCTTCCTGCAGGTCACAGTGGTACAGCAGTGCCTGGTGGTTCTTGTACTAACTGTTCAACTTTGAATTTACTCTTGCTTTGTTCCACCCCAGAGTTTCTGATCTTGTTGGTCTGAGTCCTAACCTGAACACTGGTTTTAAAATAATTTTTGGTACCACAAAGACTAATGGCAGCTAGTTTAGCAGGAGAAATTATATTCTAGCTGAAGTAAGTGTGTATGTGTGTGTGTGTATATAAGCAACTTGCTCCTCATATTTTGGCTAATGGCTCAGGTGAAATGGCCATGAAGTTGAATCTGGCTCTAGGCAAGACTCAATTCAGAAACAGAAATAAAGTCACCCAAACACAGTTGCTCTCCCTCTCCCTTCACCTCCTCTATCCCTTCCTCAATCCCTCTGTCTCTCCTCCATGTCTGTGCCCTCCCAGTCTGGTTATGATAGCAAGATGCTATCAGCTAGCTTCCCCTTTGATCTAGTCCAGCAGGAAGAGAAGCAGGCTTTCCTTTTCTCCTTTCTGGTTTGTTTGCAATTAGAGATGCCATATATACGAAAGAATGAATATGACGTATGTATAGAATTGAAAGTGCACTAATAATACTGAGTCCTATCCTTCCAGCACACAGTACAGGAGACAGAACATCTTTCACAGTTTTAAGACCCCTCTCTACCACCCTCTTTCCTGCCTACCCCCAACACAGCACAAGGGAAATGTACCTCATCTATTGCTTACTTCTGCGCTGTTTTTGACTGTATCTAGATGAACTCATTGACTACGGTTGACTATGTTAAAATCTTTGGCTGTGTGGACCAAAACAAACTGCAGAAAATTCTTAAAGATATGAAAATACCAGAACAACTTACCTGCTTCCTGTGAAACCCTGTATGCAGGTCAAGAAGCAACAGCTAAAACCAAACATGGAACAATGGACTGGTTCAAACCTGGGAAAGGAGAATGTCAAGGCTGTATATTGTCACGCTGCTTATTTAACTTACATGCAGAGTACATCACGTGAAACACTAGGCAGGAGGAAGCACAAGTTGGAATCAAGATTACCAGGAAAAAAATCAACAGCCACAAATATGCAGAGGACACCACCCTAAGCAGAAAGTGAAGAAGAACTGAAGACCCTCTTGATGAAGGTAAAAGAGGAAAGTGAAAAAGCTGGCCTGAAACTCGACATTCAGAAAGCTAAGATCACAGCATCTGGTCCCATCACTTCATGGTAAATAGATGGGAAAAAAATGGAAAACAGTGACAGATTTTATTCTCTTTAACTCCAAAATCACTGTGGATGGTGACTGCAGCCACAAAACTAAAAGAGACCAGTTCCTTGGAAGAAAGTTATGACAAACCTAGATAGCATAGTAAAAGCCAGAGACATCACTTTGACAACAAAGTTCTGTATAGGGGGACTTCCCTGCTTGTCCAGTGGGTAAAGACACCGCCTTGCAGTCCAAGGGGCGCTGGTTCGATCCCTGGCCTGGGAGGATCCCATGTGCTGTGGAGCAGCTGGACCGATGTGTCCAACTGCCGAGCCAGAACTCTGGAGCGCATGTGCCCAGAGCTGGTGCTCTATGATGAGAGAGGTCACTGTGATGGGAGGCCCATGCAGGCCAAGGAACAAAGATGAATGGAAATAGATAAATGAAATATTAATAGAAGCAGCAAAAACAATGTCTGTATAGTTAAAGCTATGGTTTTTCCAGTAGTCATGTACAGATGTGAGAGTTGGACCATAAAGAAGGCTGAGTGGTGAAGAATCAATGCCTTCTGACTGTGGTGTTGGGGAAGACTCTTGAGAGTCCCTTGGACTGCAAGGAGATCAAACCAGTCAATCCTAAAAGAAACCAACTCTGAATACTCCTTGGAAGAACTGATGCTGAAGCTGAAGCTTCAGTACTTTGGCCACATGATGTGAAGAATCAGCTCACTAGAAAAGACCCTGTTGCTGGGAACAACTGAGGCCAGGAGGAGAAGACAACAGAAGATGAGATGATTGGGTGGATTCACAGACTCAATGGACATGAATTAAGCAAACTCAGGGAGATGATGAAGGACAGGAAAGCCTGGTGTGCTGTAGTTCATGGGGTTGCAGGCAGCCTGACATGACCAAGTGACTGAACAACAAAAGATGCACTTATGTATATTTTTTTGCAAGTGATTCTTTAACACAAAAGCATGTTTCTTGAATTCACCCAGACTGATCCATCTCTCTGAGGCTTCTTTTTATTACTATATACCATTATATTATATGAATTTATCTTAATTTGTTATCCATTCTCCATTCTGTGGACATTTGAGTTTTCATATTTTTTCACTGTTATTATTAATGTCATTTGGAAACATTCTAATATGAATTTCTCCAAGGCATTTAACAAAGAGTGAGTTTACTGGGATGTAGGAAAGCAATGGATATAAGACTGTCAATCCTTTTAGGAAGGACATAAACCTTCAAAAAGTGCATGGTGACTTAGGAGAATCTTAGATTTTTCAACAAGTGTATGCAATTGTAGGAACAGTTCAAATAGAGCTTTGAGAGGGAGGAGGCAGACACACCTCCCAACAGCCTAGCCTCTGGGAATGGTATTTAAAGAAAAGATGTTCTTTGTTTTGAACAAAATGTTCTCCAGCCTGTGAAGTAACTCCACAGCACTCACCATGTATGAAAAGGCATAACAGGGAATTACCACAGTGACACTGGGTCATATTTACTCAGCTATTTGAAGAATGCTATAGCTGAATCTTTGATAATTAGATTCTTAATTCATGAAAAATATTTTCAGAGGATTTAATGATCTGAGTAAAGCAGATGTACAGTATGTGGTTCACACATTTAAATGACTCCTCAAAATTGAGGGGGATGGGTCTAGGACCTATGTGTCAACCCCAAACCCATTTGCTCTGCCAAAATCAGAACTAGGCCCTCAACTTCTATATTTCTATCCTATCAGGTAACAGGGACACCACCTGAAAGAAATAATTTGGGAAAAACAAAGCCCTCTTAGTGCTGTTTTATGGTTTAATGCAGTTATACCAGCCCAAATAATTCTCCTTTAATTAGATTTGCTGGAGAAAAACAAAGGGAGGTGAAGGTAGAGAGAAGAGATGAATTCTTGTAAGTGATCTTTTTATTTTGTTAAGGCAGGTGTTCCCTCGAATTTGGGGTGTCTACCTCTAGTTGTTCTTATAGGGAAGAAGAAAGAAACCAGGGAATTTCAGACAAGGGTGAAATTTGCCTCCTCCCTATGGACAGTGACCTCCCTGGGGTCAGCGATTTGATCTTGTGTGCCACTGTCTCTCTGGGGGCTGGACGGAGACAGCCAAGGAGGAACGGGTCCATCTGGGCTGGGCTGCATTTGATGACACTTGGATGCTCCAGGGGAGACAGACTTCAAGGGTGTTTCCAAAGGAAAATGAGCCCAAAGAGCTAAATTTTATCCATTCTCCATTCTGTGGACATTTGAGTTTTCTATTTTCACAAGGTTTTTTTTTGAGTGAGTTTACTGGGATGTAGGAAAGCAATGGATATAAGACTGTCAATCCTTTTAGGAAGGACATAAACCTTCAAAAAGTGCATGGTGACTTAGGAGAATCTTAGATTTTTCAACAAGTGTATGCAATTGTAGGAACAGTTCAAATAGAGCTTTGAGAGGGAGGAGGCAGACACACCTCCCAACAGCCTAGCCTCTGGGAATGGTATTTAAAGAAAAGATGTTCTTTGTTTTGAACAAAATGTTCTCCAGCCTGTGAAGTAACTCCACAGCACTCACCATGTATGAAAAGGCATAACAGGGAATTACCACAGTGACACTGGGTCATATTTACTCAGCTATTTGAAGAATGCTATAGCTGAATCTTTGATAATTAGATTCTTAATTCATGAAAAATATTTTCAGAGGATTTAATGATCTGAGTAAAGCAGATGTACAGTATGTGGTTCACACATTTAAATGACTCCTCAAAATTGAGGGGGATGGGTCTAGGACCTATGTGTCAACCCCAAACCCATTTGCTCTGCCAAAATCAGAACCAGGCCCTCAACTTCTATATTTCTATCCTATCAGGTAACAGGGACACCACCTGAAAGAAATAATTTGGGAAAAACAAAGCCCTCTTAGTGCTGTTTTATGGTTTAATGCAGTTATACCAGCCCAAATAATTCTCCTTTAATTAGATTTGCTGGAGAAAAACAAAGGGAGGTGAAGGTAGAGAGAAGAGATGAATTCTTGTAAGTGATCTTTTTATTTTGTTAAGGCAGGTGTTCCCTCGAATTTGGGGTGTCTACCTCTAGTTGTTCTTATAGGGAAGAAGAAAGAAACCAGGGAATTTCAGACAAGGGTGAAATTTGCCTCCTCCCTATGGACAGTGACCTCCCTGGGGTCAGCGATTTGATCTTGTGTGCCACTGTCTCTCTGGGGGCTGGACGGAGACAGCCAAGGAGGAACGGGTCCATCTGGGCTGGGCTGCATTTGATGACACTTGGATGCTCCAGGGGAGACAGACTTCAAGGGTGTTTCCAAAGGAAAATGAGCCCAGAGAAATGGGATTTAATTAGAGCAAAAGAGCTTTGGATGGGGATACTCCTTCTGTTTGTCAGAGGATGGAATGTTGGAATGAGTATGCGACTGAGTTGCAATTATTAGTCACAGAGAGGAACAAGGCTGTCTGTTCCTTTGTCCAGAGGCAGGCGGAAGGAGTGAGGCACGTGTGGCTGCTCTGCACAGGGTGGTGTGGTCCCTCCAGACTTTCATTTCATGAGGCATCTAAGAGTGCCCTGCAAAGATGCATGAGCTCCCTAGTGATTACATTGCAGAACCAATAATAATTTTCTGTCTCTTGACCTTCTAAACACCATCCGTTTCCCACTTCTTATTCATCTATAAAATGTGCCACCCCGGGCATTTTTATGCTAATTAAGTTGTTAATGGTGCTAGACGGGGGAAAAATTTCCTTCTCCTTCACAGACCATTTGGAGCTCCCTCCAAGATAAAAAGCTACCAGTGAGATACATACAAACACACACACACACCTACATCTATATGCTTATTTTATGTAACATATATGTGTATGCATATACATGTATATCTGATATCTAACATCTATCTACCTTTGACTTCTAGGATTTCTAGGCTTGATGAACTTATAGTCAGTAGGTTGTAACGTAAGAGTCAGTTGGGCTAAATGTGGTCAACTCAAGGGTTTTTTTTTCTGTTTTTTGTGGGCATGAGAAATGATTTCTCTCATCCTCTGTTGCACAGTTTAATGAATCACACTTGTTGAATTAAACTTGTTGTCTAGATGATCAAAATGATAAGTTAACATTATTCATTCCAATCTTATTATGTGGTGGAAGAGAATAAGGAAAAAATTTTTTAGCACTAGTTAAGGCAGGGGTTCCCTCGAATTTGGGGTGTCTACCTCTAGTTGTTCTTATAGGGAAGAAGAAAGAAACCAGGGAATTTCAGACAAGGGTGAAATTTGCCTCCTCCCTATGGACAGTGACCTCCCTGGGGTCAGCGATTTGATCTTGTGTGCCACTGTCTCTCCGGGGGCTGGACGGAGACAGCCAAGGAGGAACAGGTCCATCTGGGCTGGGCTGCATTTGATGACACTTGGATGCTCCAGGAGACAGACTTCAAGGGTGTTTCCAAAGGAAAATGAGCCCAGAGAAATGGGATTTAATTAGAGCAAAAGAGCTTTGGATAGGGATACTCCTTCTGTTTGTCAGAGGATGGAATGTTGGAATGAGTATGCGACTGAGTTGCAATTATTAGTCACAGAGAGGAACAAGGCTGTCTGTTCCTTTGTCCAGAGGCAGGCGGAAGGAGTGAGGCACGTGTGGCTGCTCTGCACAGGGTGGTGTGGTCCCTCCAGACTTTCATTTCATGAGGCATCTAAGAGTGCCCTGCAAAGATGCATGAGCTCCCTAGTGATTACATTGCAGAACCAATAATAATTTTCTGTCTCTTGACCTTCTAAACACCATCCGTTTCCCACTTCTTATTCATCTATAAAATGTGCCACCCCGGGCATTTTTATGCTAATTAAGTTGTTAATGGTGCTAGACGGGGAAAGATTTCCTTCTCCTTCACAGACCATTTGGAGCTCCCTCCAAGATAAAAAGCTACCAGTGAGATACATACAAACACACACACACACCTACATCTATATGCTTATTTTATGTAACATATATGTGTATGCATATACATGTATATCTGATATCTAACATCTATCTACCTTTGACTTCTAGGATTTCTAGGCTTGATGAACTTATAGTCAGTAGGTTGTAACGTAAGAGTCAGTTGGGCTAAATGTGGTCAACTCAAGGGTTTTTTTTTCTTTTTTGTTTTTTGTGGGCATGAGAAATGATTTCTCTCATCCTCTGTTGCACAGTTTAATGAATCACACTTGTTGAATTAAACTTGTTGTCTAGATGATCAAAATGATAAGTTAACATTATTCATTCCAATCTTATTATGTGGTGGAAGAGAATAAGGAAATAGCATCATTTGATGATCTGATAAGATGCTGACTAGGGCACAGCTGTGGCCTGGAGGTGACAGGAGGCTGCTCTGGGATTTTCTGACTTACTTATCCAGGAGGTGTCTTTTTCTCCTATGCATTTGTATATACATGTATGAAGATAAAGAAGAAAAATAAAATGAAATGAACGTTTGAAGTTGGGTTTTCTGTGTTAATTCCAGTTCTCTTTAAGCAAGCATAGTAAGGAAGACAGGCTGATGTGTGCCCGCCTCTTCTCCCCACAAATCCTCATCATAATTACTTGTTGTCCTACAGTTCTGCAGGCTGGAATCGGGGTTGGCATAGGACCATCAAACAAAGCACGGGCATCTTGGCAGGGCTGGGATGTGAGCACACATGCTGCAGAGAGTCCAGCTGGTTACTGCCACCTGTCACTCCTGGTGGCATTATTTGCTTGAGGCATCCTCAACTTTGAGAATGACTAGATGCTGCTGGGGAGAAAAATGAAGCGTGGCAAAATGTTTTGACATCCTGAAGGTTTTGGCAATTCACCTGGCTATTTTGTTTCTTTGTTGACCTTTTGCATTTGACTGTTTTCCCTTTCTCAAACATTCGTTTTCAACTCTCCTTAAACACTGTGACTTTAATGTACATTATTAATCTCAGGGTGGAACATTTAGCTAAAGGCTGGGAGTAGGTTTAACTCAATCAGATAAAGGGACCATCACTTCAGCCAATAGAAAGGCAGAAAGTTCTGAGTGTGAGATTTCTGATATCCTACCTCTTCCTGTAAAGTTTGCTTGATTTTTAGTCAGAGTGAAATTCCTGCTCTGGAACTCTTCATTTTCTTCAGTTTATTTGAAAAGACCTTTATCAGAGGAGATTAAAGCTATGAGCCAGAATGGAGACTTCCCTGGTGGTCCAGTGGTTAAAACTCTGTGCTTTCAATGCAGGGGATGAGGGTTTGATCCTTGATCAGGGAACTGAGATCCCTGCATGGTAGAGCCAATAAATAAAACAAAACAAAAAACTATGAGCCAGGAAATGAGATTTCAATGCTGAAGCCATGGAAGTTTGAGACTTACCTGACTTGATTTGTGCTCACAACTCACTTGATAATTCAAATACAGGAAATGCAAGGAGGCTCATGTTTCCTTTGACATTCTCCACCTTCGACTTGGAGAACACACGTAATCAAAAGCCCACACATCTTTGCTGAGGAATAAACAGCAGATGCTACCTACACCATCTTTTCTTTTTTATATAAAGTGTTTTACACTGATGCAGTAATATGCTCTTTCAACACAAGTTTAGAAAAGTATGAACTAGAGAAAATCATTACCACTATTCTTGACACTTAAAGGTTAAAACGTGAGATGCAGGTATATTTTTCAAGATTCTTTCTCTTTAGTCATCAAGAAATTCTTAAATAAAAAGCTTTCCATTATTTTTCCAAAAGTGTTATTTAAGGTGTGTGTGTGTGTGTGTGTGTGCATGCTTAGCTGCACCCAACTCTTTGAAACCCCTTAGGATTTGAACAGAGAAGGAAACAGAGCAGAGGCTATTTAAACCATAACTGTAATTCTCCAAAGAGATTTCTGAAGAATTTGGTAGAGAACGAACTTATAGTTTCCGTGGGTGGGAGTGGTGGATGCGGGAAGGAATAGTTAGGGAGTTTGGGATGGACTTGTTCACACTACCATATTTAAAATGGATAACCAACAAAGATCTACTGTGTAGCATAAGGAACTCTGCTCAATGTAATGTGACAGCCTGGATGGGAGGGGAGTTTGGGAAAGAATGGTTACATGTATATATACATGGTTGAGCCCTATCAATGGTCACCTGAAACATTGTTAATCAGCTATATCCTAAAACACAATAAAAAGTTTTCTAAAAAAGAAGTTGTTAATAGCATATTTTGGGGTTTTAGGGAGAACCAAAGAAAGCTGCATGAATATACAGGGGAGCGTAGGACACATTAGTAAACATTAGCATGCATCGCTGTCAGAGGCTATGACAGGGTAAAGTTGCCTGTCTGTGTTGAGTGCACCTCGCCTTGCCCTGACATAGGAAACATGCCTCAGTGAAGATGAATTTGGAATAACCTATAAGCAAAATGACCATGTGGTTTATGAAAAAATATGAAAAGACTGAAAAACAAAATAAATAGCATGCATCTGTTGACTGTTTGCTGTAGCTCATGTGATCTCCTCGGCGTGGGTACCATGGCCTTCCACATTTAGTTAGGTAAACACGAGGTACACGGGGGCCAAAGACGTCTCCGGAAGAGGACCTTTGGCATCGAAACCCAACGATCGCATTGTTCCTAACAGGATCACCCTAGGCTCTGATTTCATTTTTAAGCTTTCCTTGTTGTCTGTGAATGATTTCACAGACGTTTAATGTCAGCCAGCTGGTTTATACCCCTAACACATTTCCAGGCGAGAGAGTTAAAAACATACTCTGCCTCCCTCACCTAAGTCGGTCCTAGGAGCAGTGCCAGAGAGAGATGCTGGGATGCCCAGGGTTCATGGAGGAGGGGTTCTGGGGAGGAGGGGGGCTCACAGTGAAGAGATGTTGCCTCAGGAAGGAAAGGAGCAGGCAAAGGTGTGGTCTCAGGAAAGGTCAAGACAAACAGTAAAGTGACTGAAAGGGATAGAGAATATTTGGGTTAGGATCTCCTTGAGGAGGCGACAAGAAAGCAAGGACAGGATGATGTGAATATTTGGGCAGAGAGCATTCCAGACCAAGGAGGAGCATTCCAAGGAGGCAACATGTACAAAGGCCCTGACATGAGTGCCTGCTTGGTGTGTCAGAGGACCAACAAGGAGACCAACAGGGCTGGGAGAGAAGAAAGCAGAGAAGAACAAGAGAAGATGGAACATAGCAGTGTCTGGGCACAGAAACAGAGGGATGGGATGGGCCTTAGTGGGGAAGGGGCTCCATCCATCACTGGAGGGCATACATGGCCTTTGTGGCCCTTGACTTTTCCAAGGGCCAGTCTTGTTGTCTGCAAAATAAGATAAAGGAATTCTATGATTCCAAAATGTCTGTCCTGACATTTCATGCATCATTTCCTTACCAATTGCTTTTAAGCCTGAAGAACAAGTTGTGAACCCTGTGAACTTCCCCAGAAGACCCACGGTATTGTCATATAAGGAGGGAGTGTTTTTTAAGAGGGTAGAGTCTCTAAGGAAGCAAGATGAGGGGCATGGCATCTCAGGGACTGTGCTAGAGCCACAAGGCACTCACAGGAGGCCAGCCCTCCTATCTTTACATCTGAGTATCAATGGAGGCTCACGCCTTATTGATTTTAAGGTTCTGGAGTAGCAGAGAGATAAGCCAAGGCAGAGAGCATTTTGGGTTGCCCTGCACAGAATGCGTTATCTAGCAAAAAGAAAAATACAGATTTATTATTCATCTCTCAGTAGTGTGAGAGGAATTCCTCCTTGCTGGAAGAATGAGTTGTTGAACCCCCTTCAAGTGTGCACTCGGATAGAAGTGAAAAAGAAAGAAAGATTAAACAGGTCACAAAGCTCCACCTTTTAATGTAAGTTTGCAACTGAGGGTCGAGAGTGGGACCATGAAGTGTTTTTGTAACATGCTCACTTTTACTGAGATATAATTCACATACTATTAGGTTTATCCTTTTAAAGTGTAAAATTCAGTTTGTTTTTTTTGTATAAACTTCATTTTCTTGAATCTTATGTTTGGGTATTATAAAAGTAACTATTTTCCTAGTTTCATTTTCAGATTGTTCATTGAAGTATATGGAAATAACAATTGATTTTATATGTTGCTGTTGTATTCTGTAGCCTTGCTAACTTATTTATTTGGTCTAGTCATGTGATGGTGTATTTCTTGGAATGTTTTGTATAGCAGATTATGTCCTTTTCAGATAGCTAGTTCTATTTCTTCTTTTCCAAACTAATTACCCTTTATTTCTTTCTCTTGCCTAATTTACCTGGTCAAAACTTCTAGTACATTACTAAATAAAAGTGATGAAAGCAGGTATCCTCATCTTGATCTTAGAGGAAAAGCTTTCAGTCTTTAAATATGACATTTTTTTGTATTTTTATGAAGTGGAAGTGTTAGTCGCTCAGTCGTGTCTGACTCTTTGTAGCCCCATGGACTGTTGCTCAAAATGGAATTCTATGATTCCAAAATGTTGGTCCTGACATTTCATGCATCATTTCCTTACCAATTGCTTTTAAGCCTGAAGAACAAGTTGTGAACCCCGTGAACTTCCCCAGAAGACCCACGGTATTGTCATATAAGGAGCGAGTGTTTTTTAAGAGGGTAGAGTCTCTAAGGAAGCAAGATGAGGGGCATGGCATCTCAGGGACTGTGCTAGAGCCACAAGGCACTCACAGGAGGCCAGCCCTCCTATCTTTACATCTGAGTATCAATGGAGGCTCACGCCTTATTGATTTTAAGGTTCTGGAGTAGCAGAGAGATAAGCCAAGGCAGAGAGCATTTTGGGTTGCCCTGCACAGAATGCGTCATCTAGCAAAAAGAAAAATACAGATTTATTATTCATCTCTCAGTAGTGTGAGAGGAATTCCTCCTTGCTGGAAGAATGAGTTGTTGAACCCCCTTCAAGTGTGCACTCGGATAGAAGTGAAAAAGAAAGAAAGATTAAACAGGTCACAAAGCTCCACCTTTTAATGTAAGTTTGCAACTGAGGGTCGAGAGTGGGACCATGAAGTGTTTTTGTAACATGCTCACTTTTACTGAGATATAATTCACATACTATTAGGTTTATCCTTTTAAAGTGTAAAATTCAGTTTGTTTTTTTTGTATAAACTTCATTTTCTTGAATCTTATGTTTGGGTATTATAAAAGTAACTATTTTCCTAGTTTCATTTCAGATTGTTCATTGAAGTATATGGAAATAACAATTGATTTTATATGTTGCTGTTGTATTCTGTAGCCTTGCTAACTTATTTATTTGGTCTAGTCATATGATGGTGTATTTCTTGGAATGTTTTGTATAGCAGATTATGTCCTTTTCAGATAGCTAGTTCTATTTCTTCTTTTCCAAACTAATTACCCTTTATTTCTTTCTCTTGCCTAATTTACCTGGTCAAAACTTCTAGTACATTACTAAATAAAAGTGATGAAAGCAGGTATCCTCATCTTGATCTTAGAGGAAAAGCTTTCAGTCTTTAAATATGACATTTTTTTGTATTTTTATGAAGTGGAAGTGTTAGTCGCTCAGTCGTGTCTGACTCTTTGTAGCCCCATGGACTGTTGCTCACCGGGCTCCTCTGTCCAAGGGATTCTCCAGGCAAGAATACTGTTGTGGGCTGCCATTCCCTTTTCCAGGAGACCTTCCCAACCCAGGCATCAAACCTGGCACTCCTGCATTGCAAGCAGATAATTTATTCTGCATTGTAATCTGAGTTGCTAGGGAAGCCTTGCTTTTTGTTTTTTGGGTTTTTTTTGTAGATGTCTTTTGTCATGTAGGCAAAGTACCATTCAATCCCTATTTTATTAAGGTTTTTTAAATTTGTCCATTTTAATACGAAAGAGTTCTGAGAGTTTTTAAAGGCTTTTTCTGTATCTGTCAAGATGGTTACATAGTTTTTATCCTTTATTCAACTACTAAAGTATGTTACATTGATTGAGTTTCTCCTGTGGAACCATCTTTGCATTCTTGGGACGCAAATTTTAATTGGTAATAAGACATAGTTCTTCTTATATTTTGCTAAATTTGGTTTACCACTATTTTGTTTAAGTTTTTCGTATTTATCCTTTAGGTAAATTGGCTTGCAGTTTTCTTGTAACATTTTTTAAGGCTTTGGAATCAGGGTGATGATGACCCCATAGAATAAGGTGGACGTTATTCTCTCCTCTGAGCAAAGTTCCTAAAGAATTAATGTTAACTCTTCTTTATGTACTTGGTAGAATTCACCAGTGAAGAAGTCTGGTCCTAGGCTTTCCTCATAGGTAGTTATTATTATTATTATTACTGTCTATTGGTCTATTCAGATTTCCACTTCTCATTGGGCATCTTTAATAGTTTATATCTTGTTAAGAATCTCATTTAAATTACCTAAATTAACGACATGCAATTATTCATGGTATTTCCTTATAATCCTTTTTTAAAAAATACTTTCTATGGTAAAAATACAGCAAAAATATCTTTCGTTCAAAGAGGAAAAAATACACTGTTGTGGTCATGGATCTCAGGCTGATTTAAGTAGTCTCTGGCTCCTCAGCTGTGCATTGTAGTGTAGGCTGACTTCAACCACAGCGGCTCCAGCTTCAGTCATTTATCAAAGCTAAAGTCATACTATAAAGATACATGAAGAAACAGAGCAGGTGGAAACCAAGCTTGATCATAGCTTCTTTCATGTGTGACTTCAGCTGCCCTCGATTGTGTATTTCTGTTGGATCAAACACTCCCATGTTACCACTTTGCACCATAATGTACCAATATATATTCCAAGCAGCAACAGGCAAGTCGAGAAGGAAAATGAACCAGTGTAATGAAATGAGCATCAGTGCAGTGACAAGAGTATGGCCAACCAATTCTGGAATTATCCACTTGTTTAATTTTGAGCAACAGGATCTAGCATTAATGTAATCACATTCTAAATCAGACAATGTAATTATAAAGTACACTGAAAGGAATATGAGCGGGCAACAGTCGAGGAGAGAGAAGATGAATAGCACTGCCTCTTTCCTCCTCTGCCGCTGCCGCTGCTGCCTCCGAGGCCCTTATAATCCTTTTTAACTTCAGTGATATTCAGTAATGTGGCCCCTATTTGATTTTTGATCTTAGTAATTTTTTTCATTGGCCAATTTAGCTAAAAGTTACTTTTACTTTTTGTTAATATTCCTAGACGACCAAGTTTTGGCTTAATTGATGTTCTGTTCTCTATTTTGTTTATTTATGATTCCTTTCCTTTTTCTTGCCTTGGGTTTAAGTTGCTCTATCCTTTTGTATTTTTAAGATGAAAGGTTATTGGCTGGAGATTTTTTCTCTAACCCTACCCTCTAAAAATAACTGTTTACTGGCACTCCTTCCAGATTAAAAATAAGATCATCTTATGTAAGTGAACTGAATCTTGTTTTTCTAAATTGAACAATGAATGTATTTTCATGTTGGCATTTTGTGGTAGACTTCACTCTTTCCAGTCAAATTTTATTGTGTGGAATTCACTACAATTTTTTTAAACAACTTAAGAAATCTCAACTCCTTCATATCTTCTAAGATGCAGTCATCTCATCTGTCTGTCTTTGCTGGACCGTGGTGAACAGGCAGGAGAAACATGTTTTAAGAGAAGAACCAGAGACACAACTCAGATAAACCTCTCTCCATTCTCCTGTTTCCCTTGAGTAGAGGTAGCAGAGAACCGGGGTGTCTCTGATGTATGAGACGTATCAGGAAGACATGATTCATTTAACCACGTGCCTGATTAAATCATGAGACTTTCACTGGTTCTCTGGGCCCTTCTTTGGATGATAGAGATTTAGATTCCTATAGTGATAGGGAAGCAGAGCCCCACAGAGCTGTATTTCAAACCCCAGGTCACTGACCTCCTCCAATGAATGGTCCAGAGACGTCAGGGGCTGGCTCCCCCTTTCCATGCTTCTGGCACCAGGAGGAGAGCTCCTGTCCTGAGCAGCCAACTCCTGTTCTTTTCTGTGGGCTCTGCGTGTCCTAACCATTCACCTAAACATGTAGAAACTTTGCTTCATTTTCATGTTTTGCTCAGGCAAAAAATCACCTCCTTGGAGCTGAAGCGACTGCCCTGCCAAGGTGTCCGAGTGCCCCTGGGACACGAGGAAAGACCACCCCTTCAGCCAATGTGGCTCAGGGCCTCGGAACAGCTGTCGGACATCTGAATAGCCCCTCACTTACTTCAACTGAAGGCCTCCTCTGTCCCTGCGATGAACTGAGACTATTTTAAGATTGAAAGAGTTTTATGAGATTTCAGAAGTTTATAGTTTGAGATTAAGTAAGATTGAGCATGAAGATTTCAATTTAACACTTGCGAGGGAATCCTTACACCAGGCCCGTAAATTCTGGAGCAAGGTGGCCACAGATTCTGGCAGAACTGATCTACATGGAACTCCCTCTGAAACCTTCTCCCTGGTGAGCTCTGGAAAATATTTGCTACCCACAACCTGTGGGGATGGCCAATACGGCCTCCGCCCAGCAGTGGGCCTGGTGCCGAGCCCCGCGGGCGGGCACAGCTGCGGCCACACTGGTTGGCCCCAGCCTGCCGCCTGTCACAGGCTGTTTACCTGAGGATGGATTTCGAGGCCACAGGGCCCGACTGCGTCTCGAGGACAGTGGAAAATGTGCGCAGCTCTTTTAAAGCTGGCGCTGCACGTCTGGTCCACAGCCTGCCATACACAGGGACACACAGGCTCACCTAGGGAGGGGACACTCTCCAAACAAGCTGTGACACTTCAGGGGCTGCCTTTAGACTGAAAAGGAAGAGGGACAAAGGGTCTCCCATGTGCCTGCAGGGAGGGGCGCAATCAGTCTTGGGGTGGTGCCGATGCACCCCCACCCAGGTGAGGGAGGGGGGCTCGAGAGAGAGCCTGATGGGGACACCATGGGCACACCTACGTCCATGGCACATGTGCACACATGAGTGTGAGCTCACATTCATACACACACCCAGATAGTTATGCAGTCACATCCATCGTGTACCAACACTCCTATACACGCACACAAATGTGAGTGCACTTGCACAGACAACTCACTAGCACACACCCATGCTCACCCTCCACTCACACACTCATAAACATAAACCCACACTCACTCCTACACACCTACACAGACACCCACATGCACATACATGTACACTCACACACTACCCCTCACACTTGAACACTTGAGGGCAGGGTCTCAGGGTCTCTGAGCCTTCTTGGAAGGCTGGGCATCTCTGGCCATGGATGCCTCCTGGAGCCCAGGTGGCCTGGTAGTCCCTGTGCTCCTATGCGCTGAGTTGGGTTGGGTGGAAGCAGGTTTCTGCTCTCTCCTTTCTCCATGGAGGACAGCAGCTTTTGTGGTGTCTCTGCAGCTGGCTGGGGGCTGAGGTGGGTTCTCTTTAGCCAGCTGAACCTTCATAACCAGGTTCATGAACACCAAAGTTCATGAGCCATTTGCCTTTTCCTGTTTGATTGCCTATATTTTGTCAGCTGAAGTTTGTCCTATGCAAACTGGCCCTCTCTCAGCATCCTTCCCTCCTTCCCAGGTGTTTTTCTGCAATGCCTGTGCCTGCAGCGGTGGAGGAGGAAGTTACCGCTTGTCTTTAACCTTCAGTTGTCTTGAAAAAGGCCAGACTAGCAAATACACATGAGATGCTGCAGGCAGCTTTGGCTAAAGATGGTGAGTCAGGGTCTTCTTCCTGTGTTGTTGGGAAAACAAATGTATCTGTGGATATTTAAATTATTGGTACTGCACAGACTATGACAAAAGTTTTTGTTAAAATTAAAGAGTATTCATACTTCTTTTTCAACTAAATCATTTTCATATTTATATGATTCCTCTGAGGCCTTATTAATACAACCAAATAATAAAGAACCTGGAGTTTTATAAAGAATCTGCATTCAAGTTCTTCTATGAATTCCTGTGTCCTGACCCTTATTCTCCAGAATAATCGGACACACTTCTAGGTAGATGTTCATGCCACAGGAGCAGGTAGTAAGACTGAAGAAATGAGAAAGAAGGACCACACCAGAATTAGTCTTTTTTGCATGTCTCATAAACTGCATGGTTTATAATCACAGTGATTTTTAAGTGTACAGCTGAGTGGCACGAAATATATTCACATTATTGTACAACCATCACCAGTGTCGTTTCTGGCAACCTTTCATGCTGCAGAATGGAAACTCTGTCTCTGTCAAATGCTGACTTCTCTTTCATCCTTCTCCCAGCTCCTGGCAACTAGGATTCTACTCTCTGTCACTGTGAATTTGACTATTCTAGATACTTCCATAAATGAAACTGTGTGTGTTCGCTCTCCTGTGACTAGCATATTTCACTAGCCATAATGTCTTCCTCAGAGGATCCAGGGGCACGTGGGATCCATTTCAGGAGCCCTGCCCCCCAGCCATGCTCAGCTTGGCAACCCTAGACCTTCAGTGTGTCTGGCAGGTTCCCAGAGGAGGCACATCTCGCAGACCAGTTCTTAGCTGGCCATCAGGCACCAGTTGGTGTGAATTGGGTGCAGGTAGAATTTTTCCATCTAAAGTTGCTGAGCAGACACACACACTCACGCACAGAGGCACACACTCACAGACACACATATTTGAGAGCCAAGTCTTTCTTGCAAAGGCCAGGAGGAGGTCTGGTCTAAAGAGAGTGCAGCCCTAGAGCTGGATGGGACCCGGAGTCTGGCAAGGGGACTTGAAGAGCTTCTGAGGTTAGCTCTTCCATAACTGGAAATGTTTAATTCTTTTCTTCCTGTGTTGTTGGGAAAACAAATGTATCTGTGGATATTTAAATTATTGGTACTGCACAGACTATGACAAAAGTTTTTGTTAAAATTAAAGAGTATTCATACTTCTTTTTCAACTAAATCATTTTCATATTTATATGATTCCTCTGAGGCCTTATTAATACAACCAAATAATAAAGAACCTGGAGTTTTATAAAGAATCTGCATTCAAGTTCTTCTATGAATTCCTGTGTCCTGACCCTTATTCTCCAGAATAATCGGACACACTTCTAGGTAGATGTTCATGCCACAGGAGCAGGTAGTAAGACTGAAGAAATGAGAAAGAAGGACCACACCAGAATTAGTCTTTTTTGCATGTCTCATAAACTGCATGGTTTATAATCACAGTGATTTTTAAGTGTACAGCTGAGTGGCACGAAATATATTCACATTATTGTACAACCATCACCAGTGTCGTTTCTGGCAACCTTTCATGCTGCAGAATGGAAACTCTGTCTCTGTCAAATGCTGACTTCTCTTTCATCCTTCTCCCAGCTCCTGGCAACTAGGATTCTACTCTCTGTCACTGTGAATTTGACTATTCTAGATACTTCCATAAATGAAACTGTGTGTGTTCGCTCTCCTGTGACTAGCATATTTCACTAGCCATAATGTCTTCCTCAGAGGATCCAGGGGCACGTGGGATCCATTTCAGGAGCCCCGTACCCCTCAGCCATGCTCAGCTTGGCAACCCTAGACCTTCAGTGTGTCTGGCAGGTTCCCAGAGGAGGCACATCTCGCAGACCAGTTCTTAGCTGGCCATCAGGCACCAGTTGGTGTGAATTGGGTGCAGGTAGAATTTTTCCATCTAAAGTTGCTGAGCAGACACACACACTCACGCACAGAGGCACACACTCACAGACACACATATTTGAGAGCCAAGTCTTTCTTGCAAAGGCCAGGAGGAGGTCTGGTCTAAAGAGAGTGCAGCCCTAGAGCTGGATGGGACCCGGAGTCTGGCAAGGGGACTTGAAGAGCTTCTGAGGTTAGCTCTTCCATAACTGGGAATGTTTAATTCTTTTCTTACTGTGTTGATGGTTCTAACTTCTCATACAGCTATTGTATTTGGAACAAGAAGCACTATTTATTTCTTAAAACTTTAAACTAGGAAAGAAATGCCTTTAGAAAATGAAAACATACCTGCAAAATAGGATACCTGCTTTA
Source organism: Tragulus kanchil (assembly GCA_022376925.1). Taxonomy (NCBI): domain Eukaryota; kingdom Metazoa; phylum Chordata; class Mammalia; order Artiodactyla; family Tragulidae; genus Tragulus; species Tragulus kanchil. The sequence goes on along the minus strand of JAIOJX010000031.1, from coordinate 40,304,629 downwards.
TTCTTCCAGTGAAAAGGGATACATAAAGGAAATTAATCTTGGAGAAAGGCAGAGAGCAAAAGCCGCACCACTCCTGTGTGTCCGTTCTGTCTGGCCACCACTCCTTTCTAAAAGTCTTTCTTAAAAGACCCTTGGAGGAGAGAGAAGAGGGAGAACTTGGTGCTGTGCTAGGAAAGAGGAGGCAGGATGTCCGGCTGGTGCTGATTCCCCAGTCTCAGGCTGTGCTCCTCCCTCTTCACCATGAGCCGGCCCAGACAGAACCATCCAGGTGGGTCTGAAAATAGCAGATCTTCTGAGGAGGGTGCTTTTATTTCTGCCCTGGAAATCCTCCCATCAGAGGAATAGTGTAGTTATGAATTCCTGACCGCTTTCTTGGTAATTCTGATAGAACTTTTTGAGGGGAGCTGGACACAGGAGTTTTGAAGAAACACTACCCCCCAGTGATGTTAATGTGCATTCCGTGTTAAGATCCATTTAGGTGAGGGGAAACCCAGGCCTCCCACTGGGGAGAGTTCCCGGGCTAGAGGGTTCTTGTTCACTATCTGTAAGCTCAGCAGCGCTCCTTCAGTTCCCAGGGGGATCAAGACTCAGAGCCAGATTGACCCTGGCCCCCAGTGGACAAGATCTCAGGAAGGAATACAAACCTATGCCCTGTGGGAGCAAAACCTGTCTATTCAGATGACCAACAAATAGTCTTAAATTCTCCCATGCTTTTCCTTTAAGATATGAGTAACATGGAACTTCTCTGGTAGTACAGTGGTTAAACCTCTGTGCTCCCAAAGCAGGGGACAGGATTTTGACCCCTGGTCAGGTGACACTAGTGGTAAAGAACCTACTAATACAGGAGATGTAAGAGATGCAGGTTCGATCCCTGGGTCGGGAAGATTCCCTGGAAGAGGGCACGGTAAGCCATCCAGTATTCTTCCCTGGAGAATCCCAGGGACCGAGAAGCCTGGCATCCTAAAGTCCAGTGTCACACAGAGTCAGACGTGACAGAAGTGACTTAGCAGCACATGCCCACTGGAAACTAAGGTCCCAGTTGATGTGAGGCCAAAAGAAAAAAAAAAAAGAAATGACTCAGTGAAGGCCATGAACCTCCCACCTCGCCACCTCATGTATCTGCATTAGGCCCATGCCAAGATGAGCCTTCACCCCCTAGCTATTCCTGGGATTGCCTGTGGTGTCAGCTGAGGGGAGGCGGTGGGGGGGGATTTTGAAGCTCATGCCCCCCCATCCCCTGTCTTCTTCCACAAGTCCTGCGGCCCATTGCCAAGCCTGAGTGCCAGCTCTTGCGTTTAACCTGATCTACGGGGGATCTACAGGTGAAAGGAGGGGACTAGGGGTTCTAGCTACAAAGTTCCTTTCTTCCCCTTTGTCAGCTCTGAAGGATCGCATATCCTGTCTGGACCCAGGCCACAGCAGCCAGAGACAGTTACAGGAGAGCAGCTCAGACGAGGAACGGCAGAACTGGAGGGATGCTCATTCGTGGACCTTCTCAGTGCTCACCAACTTAGAACCACACTGGAAAGCAACAGCAAAGAACCAAAGGGACTTGTCTAGATAAGAGGATGCCCTGCAAAAGGAGAATCAGGCCAGCTAACTTTCCAGAACTCCACCCAAGGACTAATCAGAGGGAGTAGAACAACACAAGTAACAGATGGTTCCATTTGCTAATGCCTGCCGTGGCCAGGGACTGTGCTTTGCCTTCAGTATCTGATTTAGGATTTCAATGAATATAGCAAGACAAGTAATAGTATGGTCTCCACTTTACAGATGAGGAAGCTGAGGCTCAGCGAGGCTGATTGCTTTGTCCAGAGTGACATAGCTACTAAATGTTAGCCATGGATTCCAGCCCAAGTTGTTTTATTTGAGGTTGTGTAACCTCCAATGTCAACCATCATTTCTTCATCAAACTATTTCCTCCTGGGCATCCTATCCTCACTGCCACCCTCCTGTGAACTCTTACCAGCTGCACCTGGGTCAAAATCTATGTTGCACAGCAGTGTAAGGTGCAGTGTTCCTCAGCAGTCTGCTATTCAATGCCTTTTTCTGTACCTATGAGGTGAAGTTCTAGGTGGATCACCCTCAAGCCCAGGACAATAATTCTCCAAGAAAACAGCCTAAGCAGGCATACATTCCAAACCTTGGTCTTTCTCTCCTGGGCTTGCTTCTGAAGCCCTCCTTCCTGGTTACTTATTGAGCCCCTACCTGTCCTTCCAGAGGACCATGGGGAGTCATGACAGTCACGGATTCCAGAGGCAGCCAGACCTCAAGTCATTCATTAGCTCTGCAGAGGAGCTATGGGATCACAAATGCGAGATAGCAAAACAAAGGGCCAGAGGATGTGAGATGTTCAACAAACCAGCATTTTGAAAACTGAGTCACATCTAAGGCATGAGTCAGGGTCAGAATTTTTCTGTGTTGACTTGGACACCATCCTTCCACACCTGGTCAAGCTCTCTTTCCTGTTTGAGTTTAAATGTTCCTCCTCACCCTCCCCTCCCCGACCCCCTGCTCTGAAATTCCTGGTTCCTTCCCACTGGGCTCTCACCGTGTACTATTCCCTTCTCCTTGAATTGCTTCAGTTTTCCATCAAATGAACTGTACATTCTTGAAGGCAGCTTCCAAGTGGGTTTTTGCCTTTCTTGGACATTATGCTAGGTACACACTGGGGTAGTAAGACCATCTGGACACCAATTGATCGAAACAATTATTTTCGGGCTCTGTTAGAACAAGAGAAACTCCAGAAAGTGACTGTGGCAGTGCTGGTCTGAGTGCTCAGGGGAAGGCTCAGATGCTAGTGCAGCCCACCTGGACCTATAGCATCTCCCACACCAGTGTGAAAACCGACCAGCTATACATACCACACCCTTGGCCTGGAAGCAGGGTTGTTCGCCTTGCTGCTACCCAGGAACAGGTGATAGGATACATCAAAGTGGTCATTTGGGCTACCCTGGTTGCCCAATGGGTAGAGACTCCGCCTTGCAGTGCAGGCGGCTACGGTTCAATCCCTGGCCTGGGAAGATCCCATGTTCAGTGGAGCGGCTGGACCGATGCATCCAATTACTGAGTCAGAGTTCTGTAGCACATATGCCCAGAGCCAGTGCTCTGCAACGAGAGAGGCCACTGCAATGGGAGGCCCACACAGGCCAAAGAACAAGATGGATGAAAATAAATAATTGAAAGACCAATAAAAGTGGCCAAAAAATTAAAAAACAGACAAACAAACACAGCAAAGGGTCATTTTCCAGCCTGTGGGGCAGAAGATCTCTGGGTAGTAACAGAATTATTCCCGAGAGTATGGCCTGTGGGTCAAGTGACACTATGCTTCCTAATGTAGATGTATTTCACTGAGTTTAGGATGCCGCAGGTTGTAAATCCATTCATGTTTATATGCACTAGACATATGCAACATTCAGTGTTCGGCACAATGGCTAAGACTTCATCCGTGATCAAGAACATGACCTTATTATATATACCAAAGCCTAAAAGGAAAAGCATTCTTTACATTTGCTAAAATATTTCATGCACTATTTTTCCGAGTTAAAGTAGGCATCTCCTTAAGGCCGATTTAGTAAAGTTCAAATTTATTTTAAAATGTTAACTGAACTCACGGTAACATTTTCCTTTTTGTTTTTCCAGTGGCTATAAATAAAACAGTTATTAAGTGTTTTGATATTAAAAGAGACCTTCCTTCTCAACAATCTTGGAACTCCCTGGGGGTTCCTGTGAAAAATTATTATTCCTCAGGGAGGGTCCCAGAGGGGCTGCTAATTAGAGACAACCAGTGAGGAACTAGGTCTATCAGGAAGTATGGCTACCATGCTCTGATCTTATTACCCTCCAAAGTGAACATGCTGTCATTTCTGCCAAAATCACAGAAGGTAGTAAAATATAGACATGTTATCCCTGCAGAGAGAAGACAGGATATTTGCTGTCAGGTATCAAAGTATTTCCTCCAACACACAGCTCCATCACATTTCCCCAAAGTACGCCCTCTTATCCAGGATCCTATTTTAATCTCATGAGTCTGACCAGAAAATCCACTTGGGAGACATCTGCCTTGTGACGGTTCATGTGACAATGGACATTCAGAGAGGACTTGGCACACACCCAGTCTGGACGTGAAGCCCACCTTAAAGTCTTGGAGACACATGGGCACCTTTGGGAAGCTGTGCAAAATTCTAAATGACCGTGACTTGTGTTTTTACAGCTTGGTTGTTGAGGGTTGGAGGAAGGAGGCTCAAATACTGCAGTACCAACTGAGGATCATTTAGGAGTTGTGAGAAGAATGTCAAGAATGATGTCATCATTTGAAAACACCAGCCTCCGTGAATTTGATGGGATTTGGTGGATGTCCTGGCACCAGAGACTGAGTGATGCTGAGGGTGATACCTCCTGAGTCCGCATTCTGGATCTTTAAAAGCAGGCCTCTCATCGCCTGTGGCTTCCTATTTTTCATGTTTATATGCATTTTTAGACAATATGCAACATTCAGTGTTCGCACAATGGCTAAGACTTCATCCGTGATCAAGAACATGACCTTATTATATATACCAAAGCCTAAAAGGAAAAGCATTCTTTACATTTGCTAAAATATTTCATGCACTATTTTTCTGAGTTAAAGTAGGCATCTCCTTAAGGCCGATTTAGTAAAGTTCAAATTTATTTTAAAATGTTAACTGAACTCACGGTAACATTTTCCTTTTGTTTTCCAGTGGCTATAAATAAAACAGTTATTAAGTGTTTTGATATTAAAAGAGACCTTCCTTCTCAACAATCTTGGAACTCCCTGGGGGTTCCTGTGAAAAATTATTATTCCTCAGGGAGGGTCCCAGAGGGGCTGCTAATTAGAGACAACCAGTGAGGAACTAGGTCTATCAGGAAGTATGGCTACCATGCTCTGATCTTATTACCCTCCAAAGTGAACATGCTGTCATTTCTGCCAAAATCACAGAAGGTAGTAAAATATAGACATGTTATCCCTGCAGAGAGAAGACAGGATATTTGCTGTCAGGTATCAAAGTATTTCCTCCAACACACAGCTCCATCACATTTCCCCAAAGTACGCCCTCTTATCCAGGATCCTATTTTAATCTCATGAGTCTGACCAGAAAATCCACTTGGGAGACATCTGCCTTGTGACGGTTCATGTGACAATGGACATTCAGAGAGGACTTGGCACACACCCAGTCTGGACGTGAAGCCCACCTTAAAGTCTTGGAGACACATGGGCACCTTTGGGAAGCTGTGCAAAATTCTAAATGACCGTGACTTGTGTTTTTACAACTTGGTTTTTGAGGTTTGGAGGAAGGAGGCTCAAATACTGCAGTACCAACTGAGGATCATTTAGGAGTTGTGAGAAGAATGTCAAGAATGATGTCATCATTTGAAAACACCAGCCTCCGTGAATTTGATGGGATTTGGTGGATGTCCTGGCACCAGAGACTGAGTGATGCTGAGGGTGATACCTCCTGAGTCCGCATTCTGGATCTTTAAAAGCAGCAGTGGCCTCTCATCTGCCTGTGCCGCCTCTATACTTGAGCCCCCCCGAGGGACCCCTTTCTTCCTTGGCTGGATGCCCTCTCAGGGTGGGAACCCAGGGGCATCATCATCCCTAGAATATCTTCCTGACTCTTTCTGCAGATCGAGGTCTCAGAACGCAAAGGTCAGCTGTACAGTTCATGTGACCAGATTCATCCTCTGGTGTCTGCTTTGGGCTGGAAGGAACAGGAAGGGAGGCTTGGGGAGAGACAGGCACTACGCCTGCCCTTCTGTTAACAAGTCAGTGATCCAGATGCCAAAGGAGCAGATCATTCTATCTCTACTTGTCTTTTCAGTTCTAACCAGCTGTTTCCATGTACTGTTTCTCTGGAGGCTTTAATGGACCCCATTACACTCACATTCTAACACCTCAGGATAATTAGAAATTAGACTCAAACCCTTTGACATCCACTGAGATTCAATTTTTCCTATTTTCCAGAAAGAACATTTTACCCAATTTTGGATAAATCTCTTGCCAGAAAGATAAGTGATTTGAACCAAAATTCTTGAAGGCAGAGCATTATTAAAGTCAGACACAAATGTACCTTGGGGCCATTTTGGCTGGAAGTCACCAGGCTGAGCAGACCTGGTGGTCCATCTCTCCAGGGCTGGCTCTCGGAGGGCTTTTCCTCAACATTTAGGGCAAGTGGACCACTTAAAACAAAGGCCAAATGTTACATCCATTGCCTGGAGTTTGTGGAATCCTTCCTACAAATACATTTGATGCTGACAGCTAGTGCCAAATACTCTTAGCAAGAGTCAGAACCAACTCACCTGACCCCATAGAGTGTAGGTCAAAGGGCCCATGACTGCCTGGGATTAAGGGGTGAGAGAGAGACTATAATCCCAGGAGCCATAGCCCAAGAATCAATGAGACTTTGGTCCTAGAGGATGCTAATGAGTGTTCTTTTTTCTAATTGTGGAAGTTGAAGTTTAGTTCCCAGTGAACTGGGAGATTAGGTTTAACATAAACACACTACTGTGTGTAAAACAGCTAGCTGGTGGGAACCTGCTGTGTTTAACATAGGGAGCTCAGCTCGGTGCCCTGTCATGATCTAGTTGGGTGGGATGAGAACAGGGGTAGGAGGGAGGCCCAAGAGGGAGGGGATATATGCATACATAAGCAGATCCACTTCGTTGTATAGCAGCAACTAACAACATTGTAAAGCGATTATACTCCAACTTAAAGAAAAAGAATAACATTAATGTAATCATGTATTACTAAATGATTTTGGAGCTCCTGGTATGCATGTTGGTGTTAAAAATGAAATGAACCTTATCCCCGCTTTCCATAAGTGCGGCTGGGGTGTCAAGGCTGCTGACCCAACTGAGAAGAACACAGTATGACCTGGATGAATCGCACGGGGGCCACAGGGCTCACTTTGCAGTGTGATGCAGCTGGGTCTGCCCCTGACAACTCCCAGGATTATGGCCTGATGAACCCCTGAGCTGCCATGGAGGGAGTTCAGCCCTCTTGTTCCTCCTAGGTTGTTCAAGCGGAGATGGGCAGAGGGCTGAGCCCTCAGCTCTACATGGAGGTGTGGGGGTGGGGAGCTGCCCGCCCAGACCCTTCCCACAGCCCTGCCTTCCTCCTTCCCTTGAACGGGGCACTCCATGCACAACACCCTTGTGTACCAAGGGAGCATTCCCATGTCCTGGCTGGCTTCTTTCTTTTTCTCATTTTATTCCATAAAGTGCAGGCATAATCTGGGTCAAGCATCCTAATTTCTTCCCTGTGGTTGCTCATTTCCAGGCTGATTCAGAAAAGGCTGAAATCTCCTGTCCTGTCACCCATGGCTACGGAGAATTGAGTTCCACCCAAAGGACCTGCAGAGGGAGACAGGCCAGGACACCCATCATGCATCTCCCCAGGCTCCTTGGCAAGGAAAGTCTTTCTTTTCCATGGAAACAGTCACTGGCCTGTGTGCTGCTCTGACTTTGCTGCTCAGGGCAGACCTTGAATCTGTACTGTTTGGAGGAACCAGCAGGACACATGAGTGAATCCAGGGCCAACAGCAGTTCCTCTTCTGGAGCCAGACCCCGCTGACTGGTCTTGGCCTTGGCCAGCACGGGCCAGCACTGTTCCCAGCCAGGTCAGTCTCAGCAGGGCCCAGAGCCCCGGGTCCCCATATCACCACCTCATCAGCTCCCTGGGGCCTCGGGCAAACACTGCCTTCTCAGCCAAGGAAATAATGCCATCCTTGTGATGCAAAACCCCCTGGGGGACCCGCAAGGAGCTTCCTGGCCCCACTTTGAGCGCAGCTGTCAGAGGTTCCTCCCGCAATGCAGCTGGACGGTGGGCCCAGCTGGGCTCAGGTGGGCAAACAGTGGTTCAGAAGGGAGAGCCCGGGGCTGGATGTGTATTCCCACCACCCCCCTTCCCAGGGAGGTGCATGCTCTGTGTGGCTTAGAGATGCAGATTTCTCCTCTGTTTCCGGTGTCAAAGCCAGACTTGGTTGGAGGCTTTTCAGGGTGTCACACCTGGGACCGCTCCTTCCAGAAGGAGAGACAGCACTGACTTTTCAGGGATGTTGGCTGAACCCTGGCTCTGAGTCTTTTCAAGGAAAGCCTCTTTTGGGGGGAGGGGTCTGGGGCTTTTCTGCCCACATCTTCCCCAGGAACCATTCCTCATGACATTCAGGGACACCTCTGACTTCCTTAGTGACCAATTCCTGTTAAGAGATTCCAGCCTCTGTCCCTCCTCTCCTTTACTACAGACACTTCTTACAAACAAAACAAAACCTCTTGAGGACTTCCCTGGTGGTCCAGCTAGCCACTGGAATCTGCCTTCCAGTGCAGGCGATGTGGGTTCCAGCCCTGGTTGGGGAACTAAGATCTCACATGACTAGAGGCAACTTAGCCCATGCCCTGCAATGAAGACCCAATTCAGCCAAAAATAAAATGAATTAAAAACAAACCAAAAAACAGGAACTGCTTGGACATCATGCCACTGTGACTGGAAAGATTCTGCTCCCTATTTTCTGAGATCTACAGGTCCACCCAAACATCACTGCTTCGGGGACATTCCACAGCCTCTGACCCCACACCAGGTCCCTTTGTCTTGAGAGCAGGACCAGGCTTGGCATGCCTGCGAGTCTTGATGTCCAACTGGATATTGGGCACGGTGCATTTTTAAAATTTTATTTTATTTATTCACTTTAATTTGAGGGTAATTATTCTACAATATTGTGATGGTTTTTGCAATATGTCTGTATGACTCGGTCATAGGTATACATGTATCTCCTCCATCCTGAACCCTCCCCCACCTTCCTCCCTACCCTAGCCCTCCAGGTTGTCACAGAGCATAGGTCTGAATTCCACACTGCTCCTGACGCAAGGTTTTAAGACTCTCAACAGAAATTTTTCTGCTGCAAGGCCACCCACATCCTACTTGTCAAACCTGATGCTCATGTTGATCCTTGTTGACACTGGATGGTCTTTTTCATTTAGAGTTTTCTCTATATATATGACCAGAAGTGAGATAGAGATGAATCAGATGGTAGTTCTATTTTTAGTTTTTTTTAGGAAATATCCATACTGCTCTCCACAGTGGCTGCAAAAATTTACATTCCCACCAACAGTGTAGGAGGGCTCCTTTTCTCCATACCCTCTTCAATAATGTGTAGACTTTTTGATAATGGTCATTCTGACTGGTGTAAGGTGATACCTCATTGTAGAGTTTTGATTTGCATTTCTCTAGCAATTAGCTATGTGGGGCATCTCTCATGCACTTTTTGTCCATCTGTACATCTTCCTTGGAGGAACATCTATTTAGGTCTTCTGCTCATTTTTTGATTGGGTTATTTCTTTATTAGATATATATATATATATTTTTAAATTTTGGCCTTTGTTTATTTACTTTCATCCATCTTTATTCTTTGGCCTGTGTGGGCCTCCCATTGCAGTAGCCTCCCTTGTTGCAGAGCACTGGCTCTGGTCGCATGCGCTCCAGAGTGCTGGCTCCTAATTGGACACACCAGTCCAACTGTTCTGTGGCACGTGGGATTTTCCTGGGCCAGGGATTGAACTGGTGCTCCTTACACTGCAAGGCAGACTTTTTACCCACTGGACAACCAGGGAAGCCCTGGATTGTTTCTTGATACAGAGTTGTATGAACTGAGAAGCTAATGTTTTTTAATTCATTTTTGCTTTGATTTTATGTGAGAAGAGACCTGGTCATGCAGATTTCCTTTCCACACTCTATATTTTCTGCATATCACTGGATCTCCCAATCTGAATGTGATATGACCCATCCATGTGATGCTATTAATATGATATTACGATTGGGAGGAAGGGTCATTCAATGGCAATCTGTGTGACTGACTACATTTCCCAGGCTCCATGGCAGTTAAGGGTGACCATATGACCAAGTTCCACCAATGAAATATGAGCCGAGGGGATAGACACACTTTTCAGGCCTGTGGATTGAACCGACTCATGAGTAACTTTCCGACCGTCTACTGGTTGGACCAGGGTGGACAGCCTTGGACATTCCACTCTGAAGATGACTGAGCCACAGCGTGGACTAGACACTTTCTGACAACCCGCCCTCTGTCCACTTCCTGTTGGCATGTCTGGGTTTGGACTTCTTGTGAGAAGGAAACAGCATTAGGGTGACCCTGAAGGCACCGCCACTGGAGAAATTCTATCTTGAAGGCAACCAGGTCCCTGATCTGGATACTCACTTGTTCTGGGCACACGGAAGGTAGGGATTAGAACAGACAAGACAGACCAGAGATTAGAACAGACAAGACAGACCAGGGAGGGGAAGACAGTGCCTGGCCATGCAGAGTTGCACAGCTACACCCTGAGCCCAGCAGGAAAAGGCGTGGGGGCAGTCCTTCTGCTGCAGCCAATCTGGGAGGCCTAAAAGAGCTATTGAGGGTGGCTGCTGGAAGGAGGGGCAGTGAGGAACCAGTTGGTGTCTCTCCCACCCAAGGGTGGCCCCTGCACCAGAAAGGGAGAAACTGAAGCCAGAGAATCTCTCATTGGACATCCAGGAAGGGCAGAAGGCAGGGCAGACAGTAGACTGAGGGATGCCAGTGTGCCCGGTTGAGGGAGGCTAGACCCCAGCTCCTCTCTCAACTCTACATCACCCAGACTGCAGGTAACCCCCATGGGTCCTGCACCTCACCCACTGTTGACAAGAGTTTGGAAAATTCTTCTATTTGAGACAAGCTCTCCTATCTTGTTGGGGTGGGGTTTCCCCAGGGGAAAAGTCGGGGTCACTGTTTAAAAATTGCCAACTCATAACAACTTGCTTCCTCTGTACATTTTCCGTCAGATTATTCCATCCTGCCAATGACTCACATGGACTGCTAGAAGGATTCCTGAACTATAATCATAGTGCTAGGACCATATGTAAAAATAATGAAGAGTAAGTGCTCAATAATATTAAATACAATTGGTATTCAAATTTCCATAAATGTATTCAAATGCCTCATAAATGTCACTTTTTGTGGTTTCTTTGAATGAGGAATCAAATCATTTCTATATGTGGCCAGGGTTTAATAGGTTTTCAAATTCTCCTTTAATCTACAGGGCCTCTCTCTCTCCTCCCCCAACCCCCTTTGCAATGCTTATACATGTTGTCTTTCCTACAAGAAGGCTGCCTTCCTAAACTCTGAGCAAAGGTACACACAGGCTCATATCTTCCACCCCAAGTTCATCCGATGCCTTTTAGGACATTTCCCCCTTGGAAGGTGACTTAGAGGAGGGACCATCCCACCCAATAAAGTCCTGAGAGCTTATCCACCCCCATGGTGATTAAATCAGCAGGACAGAGTGGATGAGGCCTCATGCTTGGGTATAAAAAGGCAACTCCATCCCTGACTTTTGTGGAGGTGGTTGTGCCCAGAGGCCATGGGCCAGGATGTCTCTTAGAGGACAAATTTTCATTATATTTGCTAATTCTTAACAATGTTATGAGAGAAGTGAAAAGACAGAGCAAACTCAAGGCATACCAATTATATACTTAGGGAGGCCTAAAAGAGCTATTGAGGGTGGCTGCTGGAAGGAGGGGCAGTGAGGAACCAGTTGGTGTCTCTCCCACCCAAGGGTGGCCCCTGCACCAGAAAGGGAGAAACTGAAGCCAGAGAATCTCTCATTGGACATCCAGGAAGGGCAGAAGGCAGGGCAGACAGTAGACTGAGGGATGCCAGTGTGCCCGGTTGAGGGAGGCTAGACCCCAGCTCCTCTCTCAACTCTACATCACCCAGACTGCAGGTAACCCCCATGGGTCCTGCACCTCACCCACTGTTGACAAGAGTTTGGAAAATTCTTCTATTTGAGACAAGCTCTCCTATCTTGTTGGGGTGGGGTTTCCCCAGGGGAAAAGTCGGGGTCACTGTTTAAAAATTGCCAACTCATAACAACTTGCTTCCTCTGTACATTTTCCGTCAGATTATTCCATCCTGCCAATGACTCACATGGACTGCTAGAAGGATTCCTGAACTATAGTCATAGTGCTAGGACCATATGTAAAAATAATGAAGAGTAAGTGCTCAATAATATTAAATACGCAATTGGTATTCAAATTTCCATAAATGTATTCAAATGCCTCATAAATGTCACTTTTTGTGGTTTCTTTGAATGAGGAATCAAATCATTTCTATATGTGGCCAGGGTTTAATAGGTTTTCAAATTCTCCTTTAATCTACAGGGCCTCTCTCTCTCCTCCCCCAACCCCCTTTGCAATGCTTATACATGTTGTCTTTCCTACAAGAAGGCTGCCTTCCTAAACTCTGAGCAAAGGTACACACAGGCTCATATCTTCCACCCCAAGTTCATCCGATGCCTTTTAGGACATTTCCCCCTTGGAAGGTGACTTAGAGGAGGGACCATCCCACCCAATAAAGTCCTGAGAGCTTATCCACCCCCATGGTGATTAAATCAGCAGGACAGAGTGGATGAGGCCTCATGCTTGGGTATAAAAAGGCAACTCCATCCCTGACTTTTGTGGAGGTGGTTGTGCCCAGAGGCCATGGGCCAGGATGTCTCTTAGAGGACAAATTTTCATTATATTTGCTAATTCTTAACAATGTTATGAGAGAAGTGAAAAGACAGAGCAAACTCAAGGCATACCATTATATACCTTAAGTAATGAACGCTTCTCTCCTTGCTGACTCTGCAGTCGGCACCTCCCCCAACCCCGCTGTCTATTTGTGAAGCGTGGGCGAGAATTCATTAGGAAGACTGGCCGTGCTGCATGGTGAGTGCCCAGGGACTGCTTGGTCAGCCTGTCTTGAAGGATTTTACGCCAGGTTTAAGCCAAGATGAAAGAAGCCAGGACAGGGATTTTGATCAGCCCTCAAACTCAGTGACCTTCTTACAGATCTGGGCACAGGTAAGGATGAATCTGGGCTTTCCTGATGGTTCAGATGGGAAGGAATCTGCCATGCAGGAGACCTGGGTTCAGTCCTTAGGTTCAATCCCTGGGTGGGAAAGATCCCCTGAAGAAGGGAATGGCGACGCACTTCAGTATTCTTGCCTGGAGAATCCCATGGACAGAGTAGCCTAGTGGGCTATGGTTCTTGGGGTCTCAAAGACTCAGACTTGACTCAGCAACTAAACATACACAAGAATAAATCCACCAAAAGACAGGAAACTCCTGTACAGAAGGGGTGAAGATTCAGGACAAATAATGCAATCGACCACAGTGGTGAACAGATGACAACAGGGAGAGAAGCATAGGAGGAGGTAGGGATAAATGCCTTTAAACAAGTATCAACCCCCGGAATTACTGGATTATGAATGTCATTAATCCTCCCTGCTGTCCTTCAGGGGAGGAATTCCTATTTCCTGATTCTGTAATGCAGAAATGAAGTGCCTCATGGTGCCTGAAAAGTCACAGCCATTAAATGACACAGAGTCTGGATCTGAGCCTAAGATTTGGAACCTGGGTTTGATTTCAAAGCCGATCTATGTCAATATCATCCCTCTCCTCCAAAAATCTCTCTCCATGTCAGCTTCCCCAAAAGCCACTTCTTCATCTAGCATCCCTCATAACATGTCTGAATTCTAGATCCCCTGGCATCGTGGAGATTCCATGCTCTACTACTGCTGGCTGCTTGATGGGGCTCAGTTTCACAGAATTTCACAGCAGGCAAATGGGAAATAAACTAAGTCTACACAAACAGGATACTGAAGGTCCAAGAGGGATTCAGTTGCTTTTCACATCTGATATTATTTGTCAGATGAAATCCTTCTCATGAGATTAGAACGTGTCAACTCTTTTCACCATCCTAGCACTGAAGATAAGAACCTGGAGTCGCCACTCAGGAAAGTACCTTTCCAAGCTTCTGACGAGAAGTACCAAACATAGCTGAGGACAGGCAGAGGGTGGTTCTCCTGGACTCCCGCCCCATGGAATGGAAAATACTTTCCTACAAGCACAGGTATTATTGCCTTTGTTTAAAGGAGATCTAACTCTTGACGGATAACGAGCCCAACCAGAGTGTACGGGGCCCATCTGGTGATCCCAGACATTTTATGTGGACAAGTTGCATACTTCTTGAACTTACGCTCTTGAGAAATTCTTTCAGAAATGTCAAGGTGACTGGAGCCAGAGCAAACAAGGATGACATTCTTTTCATTCTTTCCTGGGAGGTCATTTCTCTTTATCATCCAGCTTTGTGAGCCACCATCCTCCATAATAGACCATCGACCTGCTCAGAGGTCCACCCTTGAGGGAAAGTGGAAAGTTGGTGAGGTTTTTAAATCAGTTTACCCAGACACTTCTTCACTTTCTATCACCATGGCTGCAGCTGATGGGCACACTTAAAGCTAGAAAGTGAGAAAATCACTCTGACAACTCACCTGTGCTACACCTAAGAATGTTCTAAGAACCTAGACTACAGATGGTGACATCATCCGCTGGCCAGTGGGGAAGTTGTCACAGCATGGGGTTGTCCAGGTGAGTTTTGTCTCTACACCTAGTGAGTTGCCAGATCTGTCATTGTTTACTAGATAAGAAGTCACTTGGGGAGAGGGGTTAAAATTTGGAATCTGGTTTTGGCAAAATGTTTCCGGTGAGAGTGCCTCTTGTCACGTGGATAATGTTGATAACCTGAATGTTTTGTACGGAATTCTACATCTTCACCGCTACTTGGCTGCTTGATGGGGCTCAGTTTCACAGAATTTCACAGCAGGCAAATGGGAAATAAACTAAGTCTACACAAACAGGATACTGAAGGTCCAAGAGGGATTCAGTTGCTTTTCACATCTGATATAATTTGTCAGATGAAATCCTTCTCATGAGATTAGAACGTGTCAACTCTTTTCACCATCCTAGCACTGAAGATAAGAACCTGGAGTCGCCACTCAGGAAAGTACCTTTCCAAGCTTCTGACGAGAAGTACCAAACATAGCTGAGGACAGGCAGAGGGTGGTTCTCCTGGACTCCCGCCCCATGGAATGGAAAATACTTTCCTACAAGCACAGGTATTATTGCCTTTGTTTAAAGGAGATCTAACTCTTGACGGATAACGAGCCCAACCAGAGTGTACGGGGCCCATCTGGTGATCCCAGACATTTTATGTGGACAAGTTGCATACTTCTTGAACTTACGCTCTTGAGAAATTCTTTCAGAAATGTCAAGGTGACTGGAGCCAGAGCAAACAAGGATGACATTCTTTTCATTCTTTCCCTGGGAGGTCATTTTCTCTTTACCATCCAGCTTTGTGGGCCACCATCCTCCATAATAGACCATCGACCTGCTCAGAGGTCCACCCTTGAGGGAAAGTGGAAAGTTGGTGAGGTTTTTAAATCAGTTTACCCAGACACTTCTTCACTTTCTATCACCATGGCTGCAGCTGATGGGCACACTTAAAGCTAGAAAGTGAGAAAATCACTCTGACAACTCACCTGTGCTACACCTAAGAATGTTCTAAGAACCTAGACTACAGATGGTGACATCATCCGCTGGCCAGTGGGGAAGTTGTCACAGCATGGGGTTGTCCAGGTGAGTTTTGTCTCTACACCTAGTGAGTTGCCAGATCTGTCATTGTTTACTAGATAAGAAGTCACTTGGGGAGAGGGGTTAAAATTTGGAATCTGGTTTTGGCAAAATGTTTCCGGTGAGAGTGCCTCTTGTCACGTGGATAATGTTGATAACCTGAATGTTTTGTACTGAGATGAATTCTACATCTTCACCGCTACTTGACTGCTTTTGGTCTACAGAAATAATTATTCCATATGGTTGAACATAAAGAACTGTTGGCTTCCATGACTCAAAGAAGCAACAAACTCAAGCGGTATAATCATAGGTGAGTTCAGAAAAAATAGGTCATTGGGGACAGCCCCTAAATCCAATTTCTGTATTGAACACGATTTGCTTTCTCACATGACAATATCACAGCCAAATCAGAGTTGTCCCTTCAGAAAACTATTTGCTTTCTAAATGTTATAAAACCACATTTAAAAAAGAAAATAACAGGAAGGAAGGTTGAGAGAAAATTGGGATGTGGACATGTCACTACTTTCCCAACTCTGAGCATGAAGGAGAATTTTAAAACTGGCAACACCCGTGTCTTAGGAAAAAGGATTGCTTAAGAAAACATGTTGCATGGGAAAGCCACCTTCCTGTGAAGTCTGTGATGTGTCCTTTAAGTTCAAATGAGAATTTTTTAAATCTCTAACTCCATTTTCTTGGTAACCTGGAGTATGTCAGTATTGCTCCACGACCGCTGAACCTGGCTTGCTTTTATGTCTCTGTCACTGAGTGTGGCCAGGAGCCAGGCCATATGACAACAGTCTACACTGAGTCACTAAGAACAGAGAGAAACAGCTAGATCTCCAGCCACACCCCATCAGTCCCCAAAGAGCTGATAGCACCTGAGACACAGTCTTATTTTTTTGAACCAATAGTCTTCTCAGGCTGTGACTTCGCATATGTCCATCTGCAGCAGATCCCAAGTTATAAGTCACATGCAGAATCTGAAGGACAACTTTTGTCATTAAATGATAGCTTTTGCTTTTAAGTCCTGTGTCCTCTAGGGGGCTAATGGCTGGCTCTATTAAAGTTATAGTTTAATGAGTGCATTACTAAGAGAAAAATATATTTTGTCTCTACACCTAGTGAGTTGCCAGATCTGTCATTGTTTACTAGATAAGAAGTCACTTGGGGAGAGGGGTTAAAATTTGGAATCTGGTTTTGGCAAAATGTTTCCGGTGAGAGTGCCTCTTGTCACGTGGATAATGTTGATAACCTGAATGTTTTGTACTGAGATGAATTCTACATCTTCACCGCTACTTGACTGCTTTTGGTCTACAGAAATAATTATTCCATATGGTTGAACATAAAGAACTGTTGGCTTCCATGACTCAAAGAAGCAACAAACTCAAGCGGTATAATCATAGGTGAGTTCAGAAAAAATAGGTCATTGGGGACAGCCCCTAAATCCAATTTCTGTATTGAACACGATTTGCTTTCTCACATGACAATATCACAGCCAAATCAGAGTTGTCCCTTCAGAAAACTATTTGCTTTCTAAATGTTATAAAACCACATTTAAAAAAGAAAATAACAGGAAGGAAGGTTGAGAGAAAATTGGGATGTGGACATGTCACTACTTTCCCAACTCTGAGCATGAAGGAGAATTTTAAAACTGGCAACACCCGTGTCTTAGGAAAAAGGATTGCTTAAGAAAACATGTTGCATGGGAAAGCCACCTTCCTGTGAAGTCTGTGATGTGTCCTTTAAGTTCAAATGAGAATTTTTTAAATCTCTAACTCCATTTTCTTGGTAACCTGGAGTATGTCAGTATTGCTCCACGACCGCTGAACCTGGCTTGCTTTTATGTCTCTGTCACTGAGTGCGGCCAGGAGCCAGGCCATATGACAACAGTCTACACTGAGTCACTAAGAACAGAGAGAAACAGCTAGATCTCCAGCCACACCCCATCAGTCCCCAAAGAGCTGATAGCACCTGAGACACAGTCTTATTTTTTTGAACCAATAGTCTTCTCAGACTGTGACTTCGCATATGTCCATCTGCAGCAGATCCCAAGTTATAAGTCACATGCAGAATCTGAAGGACAACTTTTGTCATTAAATGATAGCTTTTGCTTTTAAGTCCTGTGTCCTCTAGGGGGCTAATGGCTGGCTCTATTAAAGTTATAGTTTAATGAGTGCATTACTAAGAGAAAAAATATATTTTAGTTTAACTGAATATGAATTTTAAAAAATAATATTTAAAAAATCTAATCAAAATGTTAAAAATAATAATGATACTGCACAAAAACCAGGCCACCATTTGTAACAGCAAATGAGACAGGAATGCAAGCAAGCATATCTTTCTACTGTTAAATTTAACACGGACAATTTGACTTCACCAAAAATACCATCTATCATGGTAAATTCATGTTGGTCATCGGACTTTCTTGGTTTTAAAGTTTTGCATGTAATACATGGATAAATCTGGCTGTCATCTGTTCAGAAGCTATGTTCATTAGGTTTCACTCCTGTTGTGTTCTTGCACTAGTGTATGTTACGTAATGACAGTTGCATGACTTTTTTTTCTTTACTGAGGGTTGGTGATTTTCTCAGATCTGGGAGCACCGCTGCGGAATAACAGCCCAGAACTCAACTCTGACTTCCCACGACTGGGTCCTAACACTCAGGAAGTGCTGGATCAGGGATAAGCAGAATGACATGTTCCAGGAGAGGACAGGGTGGGGCTTCTCCCCCAGAAGAATGGACACAGGGAGGCCCGAGAGGCAGAGCTGCCAACCTCCTGGTCTCAAGGTCAAGAGGGTTCCACAGGTGCCCCAGCCACCCAGCAGCAGCGCCCACACTTGTGGAGTGAAGGAGCGTGTTCCTGAGTTTCAGGTGTCCGGGGTTGGGCAGAGATGCACTGCTCCCCGGTCAGGCCACCTGCCTTCTGTTTGGGATGGACCAAGAGGCCAGAGGCCACCAATGTTCTGTGTGCCTCTGTCCTTGCTTTCCCAAGGCCTCTTGGCCCCAGCCCCATCCTAGCTTTCTATAGAAATCCCTTGTTAGGTAACCCAGCACTCTTCGTCTATGGCAACAGAGACAGCCCATACTGGAGACACAGTCCACCTTTAGTGGGCGGATAGGGCTGGGGATGCAGCCCTTGTTCGGGGACGTATGGATAGAGCTTTTTATGATGGGTCAGACCAAAGCCTTAGCTACAAGCTCTGATGAGAGGCAGGCATTAAATCAGGGTGACAACCATGGCCCAAGGGCCCAATCCAGCTCACTGCTACTTGTATAAGAGCTTTATTGGTACCCAGTCATGTCCACTTGTCTTCACTTTATCTGTGGTCACTTTGTGCTACCATGACAGTGGGGTGGAGCTGTGGCACAGACCTACGGCCCAGGAAGCCCCAACCACTCACTCTTTGGTCCTTTGCAGAGAAGATTTACAACTCCTTCCTTACAGGAGGAAAGGAAAAGCAGCCCTTTTCCAGGAGACTCTGGGAGCAGCAACAAGCATCCCTGCTGCTTCCACACCTGCTCTTCGCCCCACCCCCGACCCCCCGTGGCTGAGAGCAGTCAAAGCATGGTGGTCTCTCTTTGCTAAATAACCCCATCCTCCATGAGCCAAGCAGCCATCCTTCCTTTTGCAGGAGTAAGAGTTGCTGAGAGATCCCTGATCAGCTCTACTGTGGCCTGAATGCTTCCCACCTAGTTACTGGTGGGAGAACCCCACACTCGCTCCTTCCCCACTGTACCCTGCCTCCGGTGCAGGTTGAGGATAAGAAAACCACAACTCTCCTGGTGTTTTCATGAAGACAAAATGAGGCATTTAGGAGAAAAGTGCTGGGAACCTGGTCTCGCACACACTAGTAGATATGTGGATGCCTGAGTCAGAGGGCACTTGGGAGGAACTCTTACAGCTGCCCATTCCAGGTGGAGGGTGGCCCTCCTGACATCGCACCCTCAGTTTGTGCCGGAACAAGTTCGGGACTCGAGGCCGCTGATATTTTCTGTTTGCTGTGCCCTGGGCTTGGGCTCAGGCTTTACACTTAGGGCTCACAGGCACCCTATGAGATGAAAAACTCATTCAACCCATTTTGCAGATCAGCAAACAGAAGTGAGGCAACTGGAGGTTCTGAAGGTCAGGGTGAGCTCCTGTCCCCGCCGTGCACTAGGCTCCACTCCTAGATCACCGGGGAGAGTGGAGCAACTTAGGGTCCTGGGAAGAGGGGATCTAGGGGAGGGATGGTGTCAATGCTTCGTTCAGCTTCACTGGATGCAGGGTGGGACTTTCTTGGTGGTCCCTCTTCTCTCCAGTCCGGCATCACAATGGGTCCATCTAGTGGTCAGAGAGGGAGATTCCACCCGTTCAGTTGCGAGAGCAACTGAGCCTCCTTGATGAGGCCCTGGTCGCTGACCCCCATTCCACCAGGGTACATCGAGGGCAAACTCCCGTGACAGTGGGGTGGAGCTGTGGCACAGACCTACGGCCCAGGAAGCCCCAACCACTCACTCTTTGGTCCTTTGCAGAGAAGATTTACAACTCCTTCCTTACAGGAGGAAAGGAAAAGCAGCCCTTTTCCAGGAGACTCTGGGAGCAGCAACAAGCATCCCTGCTGCTTCCACACCTGCTCTTCGCCCCACCCCCGACCCCCCGTGGCTGAGAGCAGTCAAAGCATGGTGGTCTCTCTTTGCTAAATAACCCCATCCTCCATGAGCCAAGCAGCCATCCTTCCTTTTGCAGGAGTAAGAGTTGCTGAGAGATCCCTGATCAGCTCTACTGTGGCCTGAATGCTTCCCACCTAGTTACTGGTGGGAGAACCCCACACTCGCTCCTTCCCCACTGTACCCTGCTCTCCGGTGCAGGTTGAGGATAAGAAAACCACAACTCTCCTGGTGTTTTCATGAAGACAAAATGAGGCATTTAGGAGAAAAGTGCTGGGAACCTGGTCTCGCACACACTAGTAGATATGTGGATGCCTGAGTCAGAGGGCACTTGGGAGGAACTCTTACAGCTGCCCATTCCAGGTGGAGGGTGGCCCTCCTGACATCGCACCCTCAGTTTGTGCCGGAACAAGTTCGGGACTCGAGGCCGCTGATATTTTCTGTTTGCTGTGCCCTGGGCTTGGGCTCAGGCTTTACACTTAGGGCTCACAGGCACCCTATGAGATGAAAAACTCATTCAACCCATTTTGCAGATCAGCAAACAGAAGTGAGGCAACTGGAGGTTCTGAAGGTCAGGGTGAGCTCCTGTCCCCGCCGTGCACTAGGCTCCACTCCTAGATCACCGGGGAGAGTGGAGCAACTTAGGGTCCTGGGAAGAGGGGATCTAGGGGAGGGATGGTGTCAATGCTTCGTTCAGCTTCACTGGATGCAGGGTGGGACTTTCTTGGTGGTCCCTCTTCTCTCCAGTCCGGCATCACAATGGGTCCATCTAGTGGTCAGAGAGGGAGATTCCACCCGTTCAGTTGCGAGAGCAACTGAGCCTCCTTGATGAGGCAGCTCCACTGGGTCTCGCTGACCCCCATTCCACCAGGTCAAGGGACATACTCATGGGTCAGATGCTGGCCTAAAGCTCCCTGGCAGTGGACATGGTGAAGAATGTTCTGTGGAAGGTGGACATCTGCAGCGACCAACTGTCCCTCCTGGAACAGTCCCTCCCCCGCTGCCTCAGTGCCTCTGCGCCTCAGCTGGACCAGAGGCAATTTTGCCCTAAAGGGGATATTTGACAATGTTGGCAGAGGTTCTGTCACAATTGGGAGGCGCTGCTGCACCTCAGTGGGTAGAGGCCAGGGAAGTTGCTAGCACCCTACAGTGCACAGGACGGCTGCATTAAAAAAAAAAAACACCATCAGCATCAGGTCGCCCTCTATCAGTTGAGAAGCCTGACTGCCCTCCTCCTAATGGGACGGCTCTGAGCGGTAGGAAGGGTGGGTGGAGCCTCAGACCCTCTCACATGTGGTTACTTGAAGATTCAGGCCATGTGAGGCTTGGACCTCTCCCCTCCAGGAGAGGGAAGCCAGGGTAACTGCCCCTCAGTGGTGGGGGGCCGTTCCTGCACGTCCCCCCCTCCACCCGTGCATTGACAGGGAACAACAGATGCGGAGATGGCTTCGCCTCATGCTCACGTGCCTCCCCACGATGAAGGGCATCCAGGCTGCGCTTTGTCCCCTGGGTCTTGGGATGCTGGCGGCTCACTTCTCTTAACCAAAGCTCCAGAGACCAGAACCAGGGGGGTGGCTCCGCCCAGCCCAGAGGGTTTGGGAGCTGTGACATGTCCATGGAGGCAATTCCAGTTCCTCATTCTCTGGGCCACGCATCAGGGCTACAGAAATCTGGAGGTTCGACAGCTGACCACCATAAGAATTGTTATATCACTTCCCCAGCTACCCTGGGCTCCGTTTGCTTTGTAAGAAAAGCAATATTTTGTTGAATTTCACATTTTCTACCAAGTCCTAGATCACCGGGAGAGTGGAGCAACTTAGGGTCCTGGGAAGAGGGGATCGAGGGGAGGGATGGGGTCAATGCTTCGTTCAGCTTCACTGGATGCAGGGTGGGACTTTGTTGGTGGTCTCTCTTCTCTCCAGTCCGGCATCAGAAGGGGTCCATCTAGTGGTCAGAGAGGAGATTCCACCCGTTCAGTTGCGAGAGCAACTGAGCCTCCTTGATGAGGCAGCTCCACTGGGTCTCGCTGACCCCCATTCCACCAGGTCAAGGGACATACTCATGGGTCAGATGCTGGCCTAAAGCTCCCTGGCAGTGGACATGGTGAAGAATGTTCTGTGGAAGGTGGACATCTGCAGCGACCAACTGTCCCTCCTGGAACAGTCCCTCCCCCGCTGCCTCAGTGCCTCTGCGCCTCAGCTGGACCAGAGGCAATTTTGCCCTAAAGGGGATATTTGACAATGTTGGCAGAGGTTCTGTCACAATTGGGAGGCGCTGCTGCACCTCAGTGGGTAGAGGCCAGGGAAGTTGCTAGCACCCTACAGTGCACAGGACGGCTGCATTAAAAAAAAAAAACACCATCAGCATCAGGTTGCCCTCTATCAGTTGAGAAGCCTGACTGCCCTCCTCCTAATGGGACGGCTCTGAGCGGTAGGAAGGGTGGGTGGAGCCTCAGACCCTCTCACATGTGGTTACTTGAAGATTCAGGCCATGTGAGGCTTGGACCTCTCCCCTCCAGGAGAGGGAAGCCAGGGTAACTGCCCCTCAGTGGTGGGGGGCCGTTCCTGCACGTCCCCCCCTCCACCCGTGCATTGACAGGGAACAACAGATGCGGAGATGGCTTCGCCTCATGCTCACGTGCCTCCCCACGATGAAGGGCATCCAGGCTGCGCTTTGTCCCCTGGGTCTTGGGATGCTGGCGGCTCACTTCTCTTAACCAAAGCTCCAGAGACCAGAACCAGGGGGGTGGCTCCGCCCAGCCCAGAGGGTTTGGGAGCTGTGACATGTCCATGGAGGCAATTCCAGTTCCTCATTCTCTGGGCCACGCATCAGGGCTACAGAAATCTGGAGGTTCGACAGCTGACCACCATAAGAATTGTTATATCACTTCCCCAGCTACCCTGGGCTCCGTTTGCTTTGTAAGAAAAGCAATATTTTTGTTGAATTTCACATTTTCTACCAAGTAATGAATTAACCTTTTTGAAATCACAAAGGGGATCACACTAGGAAAATGAAGCCATAGCCTGTCCAAACTGGGTCCAGCACATGGGCCATCAGAGACACCGACAGAGATGCCTGGATCAAAGGCTGAAGAGAGAATATAAAAGCATTCAGTACTGACTGGTTTCACACTAGTTTCAATCACCAGTTAAGAACATGATGGGCCAACCTGTCTTCTCAGTGTGGACGGATTCTGTAGCCATGAAGTTAGCTCTGGCTTAATGAGCTGGATTCTAGGAGACCTGGGCTCGCCCACATCTGGTTGCCATCAGAACGTCTTCCAATTTTCAGCTACAAAGACTCGCTGTGAGCACTACTTATGCATGGCCGAGAAACTGTGGAG
This sequence comes from Tragulus kanchil, assembly GCA_022376925.1. Taxonomy (NCBI): domain Eukaryota; kingdom Metazoa; phylum Chordata; class Mammalia; order Artiodactyla; family Tragulidae; genus Tragulus; species Tragulus kanchil. The sequence continues at coordinate 40,281,138 of JAIOJX010000031.1, read as the reverse complement.
GGGCTCACAACTCCCCACTTCTGGTGAAACAAAGACACTTCTGATTAATCAGGCAAACGGGTACAGGACAGGGCAGGCAGGCCGAGGATGCAGAAACGGATGCTGATTTCAAGTGCAAGGACTAATCAACATCATTTTGCTCAGATTTTTCTCGTTTCTGTGAAACGTCGACAATCAAAAAGCATTTATGAAGTACCTGATACCTAGATAGCATGTTAAAAAGCAGAGACAGCACTTTGCCAACAAAAGTCCATATAGTCAAAGCTATGGTTTTCCCAGTAGTCATGTACGGATGTGAGAGCTGGACCGTGAAGAAGGGCACAGAAGAATTGATGCCTTTGAACTGTGGTGCTGGAGAAGACTCTTGAGAGTCCCTGGGACTGCAAGGAGATCAAACCAGTCAATCCTGAAAGAAATCAACCCTGACTATTCGTTGGAAGGGCAGATGCTGAAGCTGAAACTCCTGTACTTTGACCACCTGATGTAAAGAGATAACTCATTGGAAAAGAGCCTGATGTTGGGAAAAATAGAAGGCAAAAGGAGAAGGGGATAAGAGAGGACAAGATGGTTGGATAGCATCATTGAGTCAATGGACATGAGTTTGAGCAAGCTCCGGGAGATGGTGAAGGACAGAGAAGCCTGGCATGCTGCAGTCCATGGGATCGCAAAGCGTCTGACATGACTGAGTGACTGAACTGAACTGAATGTGGCTGAGTGGATGGATAGGATGAGGAATGACATGCATCTGGGGTGAATGCTATCCCTGCCCACCCGCCTTTCCTTGCACTGTGGGAGATCCAACTGGTAGCAGGCACTGGCAGAAGACCAGCTTGAGAGGGAGGAGAGGGCCCTGGACGCCTACAACTGAGCCATCTCCTGACAGACTGCAGTTCCTGCCAGAGGCCTTTTTCCCTGAGTTCCTTGCTGTGCTTGGCTCAAGCACTCTAAGAACTGGTTCCCTGCCTCTCCACGGATAGGGGGCAAGGGCAAGGGGGCATCAGCTTCCTGGCCTTGCTAACACTTGGATTCATCGCTTTTTCTTTGTTGGGCCCTCAGTTCCCCATTCCTGTATAACAAATCCCTTGTATTAAATTCTGTCTGCTGGAAGTGCCCAGCATGGCATCTGTTTTGTGAAAGGGTCCTTCTTCCTCTAACCAAATGTATTTCACATCCCTTCTGCGCTCTCTCTAGGCTCCCCAGCATCCTTTATGTTCTAAGACGCCTGCTTCTTTCTTACCCCTGGGCTTTGCACCTGCTCTCCCTCTGCAACATGTTCTCTGACCCCACCTCTCCTGCTGGCTGACACTTCATTGCTTAAATTGAGGTTGAAATGTTACCTTGGCAGAGGCCTTGGCTGACTACCTTTCTAAAGCATCCCCCACCACAACTTACACAACTTTCTCCCATCCAAGAACTAACCAGGCCCGACCCTGCTTAGCTTCTGAGATCAGACAAGATCGTGTGCTGGAGAAGACTCTTGAGAGTCCCTGGGACTGCAAGGAGATCAAACCAGTCAATCCTGAAAGAAATCAACCCTGACTATTCGTTGGAAGGGCAGATGCTGAAGCTGAAACTCCTGTACTTTGACCACCTGATGTAAAGAGATAACTCATTGGAAAAGAGCCTGATGTTGGGAAAAATAGAAGGCAAAAGGAGAAGGGGATAAGAGAGGACAAGATGGTTGGATAGCATCATTGAGTCAATGGACATGAGTTTGAGCAAGCTCCGGGAGATGGTGAAGGACAGAGAAGCCTGGCATGCTGCAGTCCATGGGATCGCAAAGCGTCTGACATGACTGAGTGACTGAACTGAACTGAATGTGGCTGAGTGGATGGATAGGATGAGGAATGACATGCATCTGGGGTGAATGCTATCCCTGCCCACCCGCCTTTCCTTGCACTGTGGGAGATCCAACTGGTAGCAGGCACTGGCAGAAGACCAGCTTGAGAGGGAGGAGAGGGCCCTGGACGCCTACAACTGAGCCATCTCCTGACAGACTGCAGTTCCTGCCAGAGGCCTTTTTCCCTGAGTTCCTTGCTGTGCTTGGCTCAAGCACTCTAAGAACTGGTTCCCTGCCTCTCCACGGATAGGGGGCAAGGGCAAGGGGGCATCAGCTTCCTGGCCTTGCTAACACTTGGATTCATCGCTTTTTCTTTGTTGGGCCCTCAGTTCCCCATTCCTGTATAACAAATCCCTTGTATTAAATTCTGTCTGCTGGAAGTGCCCAGCATGGCATCTGTTTTGTGAAAGGGTCCTTCTTCCTCTAACCAAATGTATTTCACATCCCTTCTGCGCTCTCTCTAGGCTCCCCAGCATCCTTTATGTTCTAAGACGCCTGCTTCTTTCTTACCCCTGGGCTTTGCACCTGCTCTCCCTCTGCAACATGTTCTCTGACCCCACCTCTCCTGCTGGCTGACACTTCATTGCTTAAATTGAGGTTGAAATGTTACCTTGGCAGAGGCCTTGGCTGACTACCTTTCTAAAGCATCCCCCACCACAACTTACACAACTTTCTCCCATCCAAGAACTAACCAGGCCCGACCCTGCTTAGCTTCTGAGATCAGACAAGATCGTGTGCATTCAGGGTGGTATGGCGGTAGACAACAACAACTTTCTATCTCACTGTTTATTTCTTTCAAATTGTGTGTCACAGTCTGTAGTGATTGTGTTGACTTTTCTGGAGAGTTCTTTATTAATAGTTCTTTATCAACTGCCATCTCTCCTGAAGTATAAACTCTTGTTCCCCACCTGAAGCCCTGCGCCTGGAACATGGACTAAAAGATGTGAATCACTGAATAAATGAGTGTTTTAAAAACTCTGAAGTCATGACAAAGTCAAAATTAAAGAAGTTTCAGACTTGGTACATTCCTGTATTGCTTCGTCTGGGGAAGGGGACACAGGTGTTAAGAGTTTGTGAATTTGTCCATGGGGCATGGAAGTGGTCCTTGCTGGCATTTCTCCTCCTGAATTGGATCAGGCCTATGTCCAAGGTGAATCAAACCTGTAATGGAGGTTGCTGGTGCCCTGGTCGTGCCCCCAGCCTGCTCGAGCTCACCTTCAACCCGCGGAGACAGTCCCCACCTGTACCCCTCCCTTCCTGCCTGCGCCACTCCCCCACCAAGCCACAGGATCACCGGAGGTCAGCCTGCCCTGGTGGCAGAACGTGGGTAAGGCCTTTGGTCAAGAGAGGTGGGTGGAGGTATGAGCTGGGCTGTGGGGACGGGGTGAGACAAAGTGCCCAACCCCCGAATCTTCCTGGGACAATGCCCAGGTGTGACCTACAGTGTCTCCATCTTCCGCAGGATCAGGCCCAGGTGTCCACAGGGCTTACCTGTTCAGTAACAGGCTGTTGCCTGCCCTCTCCCCAACTTGGTCTCACTTCCAGGCTCCTTGGAATGGGCCCTTCTCCCCACTACTGTGGGGCACTTCTTCTTACCACTGTGACCCCAATACCTGCGCTGTGGCCCCCTTAGTGGCCTGGTCAATGTCAGGTGGTCGTGCCTCATGTCAAAGCTCAGCCTACCTTTTGCTCTTCGTTGGTCGCCAGCTCCTAGGTACCTGGAAGCAGGTGGAGGGTAAATCCCATTTAACGCAGGATGACGCTCCATCTGAACCAGCTGCAATGAAGCAGAATAGGCAGCAGAGGGCAGCAGAGGATGCTGTTTCGTGGGTGAGTCTGGCCGCAATCCAGGCTCCCCACGGACCCAAGAGGAAGGCAAGCATTGCTCCTGGAAGCCAGTCCTGCACAGACACCCCCACCCCTCAGACACATTCATGAAACACAGAATTAGCGTCTCTGAGCTGGGAACAGCCTCTAACTCGGAAGAAGCAGAGACAATTTACAGGGTTATAAGTTCCCAGCGGCCTGTCCAAAGAGTGGGGGAGTTGCCTGCTGACCGAAGATGGGTTATCACAGCGGACAGGCTTCCAGGACCCTCCTGTAACTCTAAAGAAGTTTCAGACTTGGTACATTCCTGTATTGCTTTCTGGGGAAGGGGACACAGGTGTTAAGAGTTTGTGAATTTGTCCATGGGGCATGGAAGTGGTCCTTGCTGGCATTTCTCCTCCTGAATTGGATCAGGCCTATGTCCAAGGTGAATCAAACCTGTAATGGAGGTTGCTGGTGCCCTGGTCGTGCCCCCAGCCTGCTCGAGCTCACCTTCAACCCGCGGAGACAGTCCCCACCTGTACCCCTCCCTTCCTGCCTGCGCCACTCCCCCACCAAGCCACAGGATCACCGGAGGTCAGCCTGCCCTGGTGGCAGAACGTGGGTAAGGCCTTTGGTCAAGAGAGGTGGGTGGAGGTATGAGCTGGGCTGTGGGGACGGGGTGAGACAAAGTGCCCAACCCCCGAATCTTCCTGGGACAATGCCCAGGTGTGACCTACAGTGTCTCCATCTTCCGCAGGATCAGGCCCAGGTGTCCACAGGGCTTACCTGTTCAGTAACAGGCTGTTGCCTGCCCTCTCCCCAACTTGGTCTCACTTCCAGGCTCCTTGGAATGGGCCCTTCTCCCCACTACTGTGGGGCACTTCTTCTTACCACTGTGACCCCAATACCTGCGCTGTGGCCCCCTTAGTGGCCTGGTCAATGTCAGGTGGTCGTGCCTCATGTCAAAGCTCAGCCTCCCTTTTTGCTCTTCGTTGGTCGCCGGATCCTTGATAACTGGAAGCAGGTGGAGGGTAAATCCCATTTAACGCAGGATGACGCTCCATCTGAACCAGCTGCAATGAAGCAGAATAGGCAGCAGAGGGCAGCAGAGGATGCTGTTTCGTGGGTGAGTCTGGCCGCAATCCAGGCTCCCCACGGACCCAAGAGGAAGGCAAGCATTGCTCCTGGAAGCCAGTCCTGCACAGACACCCCCACCCCTCAGACACATTCATGAAACACAGAATTAGCGTCTCTGAGCTGGGAACAGCCTCTAACTCGGAAGAAGCAGAGACAATTTACAGGGTTATAAGTTCCCAGCGGCCTGTCCAAAGAGTGGGGGAGTTGCCTGCTGACCGAAGATGGGTTATCACAGCGGACAGGCTTCCAGGACCCTCCTGTAACTGGTGACAGGGCTTTGCGCCCCCAGGCAGCTGCTTGTTTTACGAAGATGAGGACTGTCACCTGGAAGTTCAGGGGCTCACATGCATGTACACCTTGGGCATCCTCTGTATGGCAGGACCGGATGGGATCAGGCTGACCCTACTTGTCCCACATCCCTCTCTGTGCTGAGATAGGAGTGTGGAAATGCCCACAAGGGAGGAGGAAGGTGCAAGCCTTTGGAAAGAGGAGGGTGCATGGCAACTCGAGGCGAAGTGAGTCACATTTTGAAAAGCCTTCCTTGTACGTAAAGTGTACAATGTGATGATCTGATGTATGCATGCGTTGTGAAAGGATGACTACAACCAAATTAATTACCATATTCATCACCATACGGTTCTCTTTTAATTTTTTTAAGTGGGAATACAGAAGATTTACTCTCTGAGCAAATTTCTACTCTCTTAGCAACTTTCCAGTATGTAATACATACTATTAACTAGAATCTCTATGCTATACATTTTACCCTCAAATTTTACTCATCCTAAAACAGAAAACTTGTACCTTTTTTTTTTAACCAGCATCTCTCCAATTCACCCACTTGCTAGTCCATGGCACATAGCATTCTATTCTCTGTTTTTATGAGATGGGCTTTTAAAAAACCAGATTGTACAAATGAATGGAATCATACGGTATTTGCCTTTCTCTGCTTTATTATTTCACTAGTGCTTCCTCCAGATTCACCCATGCTGTCACAAGAAAGCAGGATTTCTTTATCATGGATGGATAGTATTCCACTATGTGTGTAGGTGTGTCTGTGTGTGTATTTTACATCTTCTTTACCTGTCGATAGACATTTTGTTTCTTGGCTGTTGTGAGTAAAGATTCATTGCTTTGTTTGTTTCTGAAGATGCTTCTGGCCCTTTATTCTTAGTTTCAACATTCCTGATGCTGCTGGAGCCACACAGAGATCAGTTGAAACCTGGTTCCATACAAAAGCCACAACTAATGCGAGCTGTTTTCCTCTTCATCCCAGGCTTCATGCTTTCATGTACGTTGTCACTCTTCCTGCTAATTGCCCAGCCTTCCTCCCAGCCTGGAAAGGGGTGTCTAGTCCCCACCTCCACGACCCTCTTATGCTGGCCGAGCTGCCATCCTGCTGCTTTCCTGTTTTCCCTGTCCCAGGGCACCCTGAACCAGGCTTTGAGAAGGGACATCAGACGTTCATTGACTCAGAGTAAACCTGTCATGATGCTGGACTCAGTACCCAGGAAGAGATGTGTCCACACATTTCCAGGGGTTGTATGTCCTGTCCTACATCCCGGCTTCCATTGTCATCACTCCACTGGGGTACCAATCCTCACTGGTTCCCTCTGTCCTGGTGGTGTCTGCCACTTTCAGGATCCAGGGTCCATTTCTACTTTCCAAGTGCTTCCACAGGATGAACGTGGGCTCCAGCGTGAAAAGCCTTCCTTGTACTAAAGTGTACAATGTGATGATCTGATGTATGCATGCGTTGTGAAAGGATGACTACAACCAAATTAATTACCATATTCATCACCATACGGTTCTCTTTTAATTTTTTTAAGTGGGAATACAGAAGATTTACTCTGAGCAAATTTCTACTCTCTTAGCAACTTTCCAGTATGTAATACATACTATTAACTAGAATCTCTATGCTATACATTTTACCCTCAAATTTTACTCATCCTAAAACAGAAAACTTGTACCTTTTTTTTTTAACCAGCATCTCTCCAATTCACCCACTTGCTAGTCCATGGCACATAGCATTCTATTCTCTGTTTTTATGAGATGGGCTTTTAAAAAACCAGATTGTACAAATGAATGGAATCATACGGTATTTGCCTTTCTCTGCTTTATTATTTCACTAGTGCTTCCTCCAGATTCACCCATGCTGTCACAAGAAAGCAGGATTTCTTTATCATGGATGGATAGTATTCCACTATGTGTGTAGGTGTGTCTGTGTGTGTATTTTACATCTTCTTTACCTGTCGATAGACATTTTGTTTCTTGGCTGTTGTGAGTAAAGATTCATTGCTTTGTTTGTTTCTGAAGATGCTTCTGGCCCTTTATTCTTAGTTTCAACATTCCTGATGCTGCTGGAGCCACACAGAGATCAGTTGAAACCTGGTTCCATACAAAAGCCACAACTAATGCGAGCTGTTTTCCTCTTCATCCCAGGCTTCATGCTTTCATGTACGTTGTCACTCTTCCTGCTAATTGCCCAGCCTTCCTCCCAGCCTGGAAAGGGGTGTCTAGTCCCCACCTCCACGACCCTCTTATGCTGGCCGAGCTGCCATCCTGCTGCTTTCCTGTTTTCCCTGTCCCAGGGCACCCTGAACCAGGCTTTGAGAAGGGACATCAGACGTTCATTGACTCAGAGTAAACCTGTCATGATGCTGGACTCAGTACCCAGGAAGAGATGTGTCCACACATTTCCAGGGGTTGTATGTCCTGTCCTACATCCCGGCTTCCATTGTCATCACTCCACTGGGGTACCAATCCTCACTGGTTCCCTCTGTCCTGGTGGTGTCTGCCACTTTCAGGATCCAGGGTCCATTTCTACTTTCCAAGTCGTCTCATCCACAGGATGAACGTGGGCTCCAGCGTGAGGACGAGGGGCAACTTTTCTTGTTGATATTTCTACTTGCCTGGGCTCTCAAACCACTCAAAGCATTCCTTGGGCCTGCTCAGCAGAGGTCAGATCCAGGGGTGGATCATAGAGCCAAGGGGAAGGATGCCAATGGAGCCCTAAGAGATGGCGATTCCAGCCCAGTCACCCACCAGGCTCAACTCCACGTGGAGAGCCTCTCTGTGGAAGCAACAAAGTCATTCTGAATTCAGCTCTAGGCCCCCCTACCTTCTGTCACTCAAGCAAATTAGCTCGAATTCAATTGTTCTCTTTCGTGTCCATCTTCCATCCCCTCATACCAAGGCTCTTTCATGAGGCTCTCAGAGGGAAGCTCCCCAGAGGCATTCCCCTGCAGGTGCTGCGTCATCATCCCAACCACAGCACAGCTGGGGGATTGTCTTGGCGGTTCCACTAAGTCCTGGACTGTCCGGAGTCCATTTCCTCCCAAGCTGGGGGACATCAATGCTGAGTCAAGAGTGTGCCAGGGATACAGAACGATAGAGATGCTTGAGGAGATGAAGCCCAGGAAATAATCCATTAACTATGGCACAGTCTAAAGCGATTCACGCTCAAGATAATGCAAGGTTCAGGCTGGTTTAATTCCATCAGCATATTCAGGAAGTGAGCGATTTCTGGATTGATCACGCTTGACCTCCTGCTTCGTTTCTTGCTGCTGCAGAGACAGGACAAGCCGAGGGAGGGACAGGAAGAGTCTGTGCTTTTAAACCCAGTTCCTTCACCCATGTTCTTCCCAAAGCAAGTCTGTCCCACTGACACTGCCTTATTGCCCTCTTCAGGGTCACTTCCTTCATCTTAGGCCAGAGCTGTGTAATAGAACTTGTTTCCATGGAGGAATTACTCCGGGTCCTACATCCCGGCTTCCATTGTCAATTCAGGGGTTGTATGTCCTGTCCTACATCCCGGCTTCCATTGTCATCACTCCACTGGGGTACCAATCCTCACTGGTTCCCTCTGTCCTGGTGGTGTCTGCCACTTTCAGGATCCAGGGTCCATTTCTACTTTCCAAGTCGTCTCATCCACAGGATGAACGTGGGCTCCAGCGTGAGGACGAGGGGCAACTTTTCTTGTTGATATTTCTACTTGCCTGGGCTCTCAAACCACTCAAAGCATTCCTTGGGCCTGCTCAGCAGAGGTCAGATCCAGGGGTGGATCATAGAGCCAAGGGGAAGGATGCCAATGGAGCCCTAAGAGATGGCGATTCCAGCCCAGTCACCCACCAGGCTCAACTCCACGTGGAGAGCCTCTCTGTGGAAGCAACAAAGTCATTCTGAATTCAGCTCTAGGCCCCCCTACCTTCTGTCACTCAAGCAAATTAGCTCGAATTCAATTGTTCTCTTTCGTGTCCATCTTCCATCCCCTCATACCAAGGCTCTTTCATGAGGCTCTCAGAGGGAAGCTCCCCAGAGGCATTCCCCTGCAGGTGCTGCGTCATCATCCCAACCACAGCACAGCTGGGGGATTGTCTTGGCGGTTCCACTAAGTCCTGGACTGTCCGGAGTCCATTTCCTCCCAAGCTGGGGGACATCAATGCTGAGTCAAGAGTGTGCCAGGGATACAGAACGATAGAGATGCTTGAGGAGATGAAGCCCAGGAAATAATCCATTAACTATGGCACAGTCTAAAGCGATTCACGCTCAAGATAATGCAAGGTTCAGGCTGGTTTAATTCCATCAGCATATTCAGGAAGTGAGCGATTTCTGGATTGATCACGCTTGACCTCCTGCTTCGTTTCTTGCTGCTGCAGAGACAGGACAAGCCGAGGGAGGGACAGGAAGAGTCTGTGCTTTTAAACCCAGTTCCTTCACCCATGTTCTTCCCAAAGCAAGTCTGTCCCACTGACACTGCCTTATTGCCCTCTTCAGGGTCACTTCCCTTCATCTTAGGCCAGAGCTGTGTAATAGAACTTGTTTCCATGGAGGAATTACTCCATGTCTGCAAGTGCTCTTTTTACATTTGGAATGTGTTTACTATGACCAAGGATGTGATTTTTAAATGTTATTTTATAGTAATTAAAGTTTAAAAATTAAAATGGAAGCAGCCAGGCATGGTTAATGACGGTTGTAGTGGACACCACCATTGTAGGTGATTAAATATCTTAACTCACTGTCTCTCTTGCCGAGATAGCACTGGCTTCAATTCCCAATGGTGTCAATGCTCTCACAGATGATCCTTTCCACAACTGGGCCTCTCAGAGTCTATCTTCCTCTAGCTTCTGTTGTGTTTGGCCTCCAAGCACAGCCTGTGGGATCTTGGTTCCCTGACCAAGGATGGCACCTGTGCCCCTTGCATTGGAAGTGTAGAGTCTTAACCACTGAACCACCAGTGATGTCCCTCCTCCAGCTTTATTGAAGTACATTTGATGGGTAACACTAAGTACAAGATGTACAATGTGCTCATTTGATATGCTTATGATTTTTACCTAATACAAAATGATACCTACCATAACTGATCTAACATTTCCATCACACCATGTAATTATCATTTCTTTTTTGTAGTGAGAACATTTAAGATCTACTCTCTTATCAGTATTCAAGTATATAAAATACCATTATTAGTTTCCCAGAACCTGTAAATCCTACAGTTGGAACTTTGTACCCTTTGACCAAATTGCCAATCTCTCCTTATCTCCTATCCCTTACCCCTGGCACCTATCACCCTTCAGGAAATAATCCATTAACTATGGCACAGTCTAAAGCGATTCACGCTCAAGATAATGCAAGGTTCAGGCTGGTTTAATTCCATCAGCATATTCAGGAAGTGAGCGATTTCTGGATTGATCACGCTTGACCTCCTGCTTCGTTTCTTGCTGCTGCAGAGACAGGACAAGCCGAGGGAGGGACAGGAAGAGTCTGTGCTTTTAAACCCAGTTCCTTCACCCATGTTCTTCCCAAAGCAAGTCTGTCCCACTGACACTGCCTTATTGCCCTCTTCAGGGTCACTTCCCTTCATCTTAGGCCAGAGCTGTGTAATAGAACTTGTTTCCATGGAGGAATTACTCCATGTCTGCAAGTGCTCTTTTTACATTTGGAATGTGTTTACTATGACCAAGGATGTGATTTTTAAATGTTATTTTATAGTAATTAAAGTTTAAAAATTAAAATGGAAGCAGCCAGGCATGGTTAATGACGGTTGTAGTGGACACCACCATTGTAGGTGATTAAATATCTTAACTCACTGTCTCTCTTGCCGAGATAGCACTGGCTTCAATTCCCAATGGTGTCAATGCTCTCACAGATGATCCTTTCCACAACTGGGCCTCTCAGAGTCTATCTTCCTCTAGCTTCTGTTGTGTTTGGCCTCCAAGCACAGCCTGTGGGATCTTGGTTCCCTGACCAAGGATGGCACCTGTGCCCCTTGCATTGGAAGTGTAGAGTCTTAACCACTGAACCACCAGTGATGTCCCTCCTCCAGCTTTATTGAAGTACATTTGATGGGTAACACTAAGTACAAGATGTACAATGTGCTCATTTGATATGCTTATGATTTTTACCTAATACAAAATGGTACCTACCATAACTGATCTAACATTTCCATCACACCATGTAATTATCATTTCTTTTTTGTAGTGAGAACATTTAAGATCTACTCTCTTATCAGTATTCAAGTATATAAAATACCATTATTAGTTTCCCAGAACCTGTAAATCCTACAGTTGGAACTTTGTACCCTTTGACCAAATTGCCAATCTCTCCTTATCTCCTATCCCTTACCCCTGGCACCTATCATTCTTCTTTCTGGTCCAAGGAGTTCAGCTTTTGCAGAGTCCACATGTAAGTCAGATCATATTCAACAGTATTTTTCTTTCTCTGTCTGACTAAACTCAGTATAATGTCCTCAAGGTTCATTCATGGTCTTGCAAATGGCAGGATTTCCTTTTTTCTCATGGCCAAATCCTATTTCATTATGTAAGCATATGATGGATGTTTTTGTATGTCTTTATGTGGATGTTACACCTTTTTTGTTGTTGTCCACAGTTTGGGATGTTCTGTGATTGTTTCTTTTTTAATTTTTTTTTCTTTTTCCCCATCATGCCTCTTTTACTAGTATTTATTTTCATCCATCTTTTTTTTATTCTTTGGCATGTGTGGGCCTCGCATTGCAGTAGCCTCTCTCATTGAAGAGCACCTGCTATGGGCGCATGCACTCCAGAGTGCTGGCTCATAATTGGACACACTACTTTAGCTGCTCCGCAGCACATGGGATCTTCCCCGGCCAAGCATCGAACCAGTGCCCCTGCCCTGCAAGGTGGATTCTTTATCCACTGGACCACCATGAAAACTCAAGGATATTCTGTGATTGTTTTAAATCTTGTTTTCTCTTTGTTATTCAGTTTAGGGAGTTTCTAAACCCTAATCTCAGAGTCTTCCTTCAACTGAGTCCAGTCTCCAGTTGAGCACATCAGAGACATCCTTCGCCACTGTTACAGACTTTAATCCCTGGCATTTCTTGGAGACTCCTCCTTCAGTTTTCTCTCCACCTGCACCACCCATCTGTTCTTGCACACCATCAACTTCATCCTTGAGAGCCCTAGCTCTCAAGTCACAGTGTTTAATATTCTAGGCCTTATAATTCTTACATTCCTGCCAGATCTGACTCTGGGTCTGATGCTCATTCAACTTCTTCACCTGAGTTTCTGCCTTTTAATTGGTTCCCACAGGGGTTTCTCCTCTGGTAAGTTGTGTATTCTTTGTATCTACCCATCAGTCTCTCCAATTTGGGGGCCAGCATCTTCCCCTGGGACCTCAGTTCTCTGAAGGATCCAAGAAGAGTTGTTGGGTTTTCAGTTTGTTCAGCTTTTCACTAATTGCCAAGACAGAGTCACAGTTTCCAGGCTATACTGGAAACTGAAAGGTGGCACTGCCCCACATAAAGTCAAGGAAGCAGCCTGGTGGGTCAGGGCAGCTTCCCATGGCTGCTGGGATCAGTAGGGGAGCATCTAGGAAGCAGGTTTTGAACTTTCAGGCACAAGTGGACAGCGTGCCTTCCCTCTAGCTGTTCCTCAGTACTGTCCCAGGGCAGAGTGACTGAACTTTGTGACACAGGCGTGATTCCACTTAACTGCGTTCAGTCTTTGACTGGAAACTAGTTTTCTCTCTGGCTGATGGTTCAGTGACGTGGGACTGAGAGGCAGCATTTTCCAGTGTCTATCACATACCAAAGATGGTGCTGGAAGCTTTCTGGAACTCTTTCTATTAACCTTTCCTAGGGGTTAATGGGCTAGAAATCATTTTCCCCAATTTAAAGGTAAGGGAGTATAGGTCAAAAAGGGTGACCACGCAGTTTCTTTGGACCTCTGACCTCCAAGGGCTTGTACCTTACTTGGTGTTCTGAGTAAGGTCAAATGGAAATGTGATCACTTACCCTGACCACAGCTGTGAGTGATACCTTGCAATACTTTTGGTATTGGTTAAGTCTTTTAGGGCACCATTGCTGCATAACAGATAATTCTAAAGCTCAGTTAATTCAAACAACAAAAGTTACCCTCTCCGTGGGTCAGGAATCCAGGTGTGTCTTTGGTGGGTGCCTCTGTCTCCATGTCTCTCGTGACACTGCAATCTAATTGTGAACGGGGGCTGTGGCCTCATCTGAGGGCATGATGAGGTAGGTGGGGGTGAAACTCACTCATGGAGTGTTGGCAAGTGTGGCGCCTCACATCATGGGCCTCTCACAGGAGGCTTCCCCAAGGTTCAGGGTCCAAGAGAGAGGGAGAAAGGGCCTCCAGGATGGAAGTTACAGTCTTAAAAGTGATGCCACTGTTCCCTAGGCCTTATAATTCTTACATTCCTGCCAGATCTGACTCTGGGTCTGATGCTCATTCAACTTCTTCACCTGAGTTTCTGCCTTTTAATTGGTTCCCACAGGGGTTTCTCCTCTGGTAAGTTGTGTATTCTTTGTATCTACCCATCAGTCTCTCCAATTTGGGGGCCAGCATCTTCCCCTGGGACCTCAGTTCTCTGAAGGATCCAAGAAGAGTTGTTGGGTTTTCAGTTTGTTCAGCTTTTCACTAATTGCCAAGACAGAGTCACAGTTTCCAGGCTATACGGGAAACTGAAAGGTGGCACTGCCCCACATAAAGTCAAGGAAGCAGCCTGGTGGGTCAGGGCAGCTTCCCATGGCTGCTGGGATCAGTAGGGGAGCATCTAGGAAGCAGGTTTTGAACTTTCAGGCACAAGTGGACAGCGTGCCTTCCCTCTAGCTGTTCCTCAGTACTGTCCCAGGGCAGAGTGACTGAACTTTGTGACACAGGCGTGATTCCACTTAACTGCGTTCAGTCTTTGACTGGAAACTAGTTTTCTCTCTGGCTGATGGTTCAGTGACGTGGGACTGAGAGGCAGCATTTTCCAGTGTCTATCACATACCAAAGATGGTGCTGGAAGCTTTCTGGAACTCTTTCTATTAACCTTTCCTAGGGGTTAATGGGCTAGAAATCATTTTCCCCAATTTAAAGGTAAGGGAGTATAGGTCAAAAAGGGTGACCACGCAGTTTCTTTGGACCTCTGACCTCCAAGGGCTTGTACCTTACTTGGTGTTCTGAGTAAGGTCAAATGGAAATGTGATCACTTACCCTGACCACAGCTGTGAGTGATACCTTGCAATACTTTTGGTATTGGTTAAGTCTTTTAGGGCACCATTGCTGCATAACAGATAATTCTAAAGCTCAGTTAATTCAAACAACAAAAGTTACCCTCTCCGTGGGTCAGGAATCCAGGTGTGTCTTTGGTGGGTGCCTCTGTCTCCATGTCTCTCGTGACACTGCAATCTAATTGTGAACGGGGGCTGTGGCCTCATCTGAGGGCATGATGAGGTAGGTGGGGGTGAAACTCACTCATGGAGTGTTGGCAAGTGTGGCGCCTCACATCATGGGCCTCTCACAGGAGGCTTCCCCAAGGTTCAGGGTCCAAGAGAGAGGGAGAAAGGGCCTCCAGGATGGAAGTTACAGTCTTAAAAGTGATGCCACTGTTCCCATATTCTGTTTATTAAAAGTAAATGAGGACTTCCCCTGGTGGTCCAGTGGGTAAGGACACTGCCTTGCAGTGCAAGGGGCGCCGGTTCGATCCCTGGCCTGGGAGGATCCCACGTGCTGCAGAGCGGCTGGACCAATGTGTACAATTACCGAGCCAGAGCTCTGGCACACGTGCGCCCAGAGCCGGTGCTCTGCGACGACAGTGGCCACCACGATGGAAGGCCCACGGGAGCCAAAGAACAAAAGACAGATGAAAATGGAGAAATGAAAGACCAATAGAAGTGGCCTGCCCATCCCCGTCCCTCCCCACCCCACCCTCCAAAAGATAAATAAATAAAATTAAAAAAAAAAAAAAAAGTAAATGACCATGTTCAGCCCGCACTCAAGGGGAGGCTATGGAACAAGGATAACGTCATAAGAGCCAGTTTAGAGGTTTCCTGACACAAGGACCATGTGTCTAGTTGCCCAAGACAGCCCTGTCTATGCCTTCCTTTGTGTGTCTGTCCTGGTTTGATTCCTCCTGTTCCTCTCTTTCCTTCCTTTTCCTTTTGTAGAATTCAATCCAAAAGCCATCATTTGGAACCCTTAAGTAAGTCTGATAAGAATGTGATGAGATCCAGGATACAAGAGTCGTATTTATAATGAAGATGGAAAAAGTAAGCTTTCAGTGGAGAAATCTGGCAAAGAGCAACTCAATTAGGTGAATAAAAAACATCCCCAGTAATAGGACACTTGATGAGATCCAACAAGAAGAGCACGGTGTCACTACATGAGGTTCCTGCTAGAGATGCACCCTGCATTTAACCATGAGCATACATTAGATGAACACAAACTAAGAGATATTCTTGCCTGTACTCTTCAGAATGTCAGAGGCACGAAAGTCTAGGAGAGGCCAAGGAACACTTCTAGGCTGCAGGCAACTAAAAATACACGATGACTAAATGCAACATGTGATTCTGATCTAGATCCTGTTCCTGTAAAAGACATTATGGAGACAGTTGGTAAAGCCTGAAGTGAGGCTGAGGACTGGAGGGGTGGGGGGGTAAAGTGTCCAGTGTTTGTTTCCTGATTTCCATGGTTCTTTTGTGGTTAGGTAGGAAAATGTCCCTGCTTGTAGGAAAGACACCTTAGCACATATAGGAATGATGGGGAGTCATGACTGCAGCCCACTCTTAAACAGTTTCAGGGAGCAAAAAAGAGTTCTTTGTACCATGCTTGTAATTTCTGTAAGTTTCAAATGTCCTCCAAATATAAGGTTTAAATATTCCAATTAAGATGGGAACTTCTATGATTATACCACTTTGAGATGAGTGCCTCTAACAGCTTATTCTCCAGACTTGTTACTGCCCCAAACACTGCTTCATCCTCAGAATAAAGTCTCTTCCTCCAGAGAAAACTTTTCTCCAAAGCAACACAGAGGACACAGCCCTTGAACAGAGCTTGGAGGGGTCACATCTAGTTGAAGTCACCTAAGCAAAGAATGAACAGAACAAAACACAAATCCCAGGTTTGGAAACTGAATGTACATCGAGGAGAAGGTGATAAAGCTGGCATTGTCCAGCAAAGTCCAAAAGTCTCGTTTCTGTCTAAAAGTAGAACCCCTTTATACATTAAATCGCTGTCATTATTTTTCCATATTTAGTCTATAAAATAGAACAAAAAGGCATTTGTGCATACTACCAAAGTATCTGCCAACTGTCAGAGCCAACATCTTTTATTGCTACAGTTTGCCAAAATTATGGGAGCAAAAGTAGATGCCCTACAGTCATGGCAGATCCATCAGGCTGTGGGCAGAGCGACAAGAGAGGGTATCTACCAAATGAGGAAACTTGAAATAAAGATCCTTTAGATCAACAGAAATTCCAAAACCAAGAAGCATGGAAATAGATCTAAAAATGAAAGACATATATAAAGGAATAACTAAAACTTTATTTTCTGAAACTACTCTGTACAATATATACATGTGACTGGTTTGGTGATCCAGTGGCTAAGACTCTGAGCCCACAGTACAGGGGACACAGGTCCGATCTAGCCAGGGAACTAGATCCCACACGCTGCAGCTAAGTATCTCACGTGCCACAGCCAAAAACACCTGGCATGCTACAAGGGATATAGAAGACTCCAAGTGCTGCAACACAACTAAGACTTGACACAGATAAATAAAATAAATAAATCAACATTTTTAAAAAAAGCATAAGTGATATAACTACCTTTTGTCATTTGGGGGAAGGTGGGTAGTGGAAAAGTTGTGACAGGCAGAATCTGTGGGGCTTAAAGCTGTCAGACACTCAAAGCCATCAACACTTCAGAGTGGGGACGTGCCTGGGTCCTCCGCTCTCCTCTGTCTCGGCACCAGGGCTTTCTCCTCCCCCATTCTCCCCTCCCTCTGACATTCACATACCCAGATAGACCATTTTTAGTCTTCAATGCATGGAGGTCAGATGCAACATTCCCCAATCCAATCTAATCAAAGACAAATCTCCCCAAGTCTAAAATATGTAACACAGCCTACAGCCCCTACTCTGTTGATTCTGGAAACTACACCAGATACAGTTTTAAGACATGAGCTGTTTCTTTTGTATCTAGGGTCACGCTTGGGTCTCTTCATAGTTTCCCTTGAAGCTGTTGGACTTATTTCTAAGCTCTGTAACCTTGGCTGGAATGAGTCATATCCTAAGTAATTTTTCCTTTTTTATACATTTCTTGAGTTATATATTTCAAGGAATGTATCCATATTCTCTAAGCTGTGAAATTTATGGGCATATTGGAGACCACCATGCTGCTAGATGATTCTTGTATTGTCTGCAGGATCTATATAGCCTTGCCTCCTCTTCCATGTCTGAAGGTGGAAATTATAGTTGCCTCCTTTTTGATAGATCCATTCAGCTAAGAATGTTATTCCATGCATTTAAAAAAAGTACAACATGATTATATTTTATTATACAACCGAAATATAAAACACCATGTAAGCTGATGGTGATTAAAACGTGGTATTTCATTGCATTACATGAAAAATGATTGTCATTCTTAATCATAAATGAATTCTTAGAAATCAGTAACAAAGACATTCATATTCCAAGGGAAATGAAAAAGAAAAAAAAGCAGAAGAAAATGAAATAACACAAATGGCTAGGAAGGATTAAGCATACTTGAAGAAGACTGAACTGAATAATAACAAAAGACAAGCAATTTCTTTGTAATATCATATTACCAAAAAAGTTTAAAAATCTAACATTTGTACACTTTTAAGAAATAGACCCACATAATCAAACACTTACAAACAATTTTGGTGAGGTCTCATATGTATATTAGAAGGAAATATGTAGTTTGGATTCAAAATAGACATTTTGGTAAAAAAAAGATTCTTCATTTTTAAAGGTGGACCATTTTCCAAGTCTTTATTAAACTTGTTACAATATTGCTTCTGTTTTATTGGGTTTTCGGGTCCTCTGTCTCGGCACCAGGGCTTTCTCCTCCCCCATTCTCCCCTCCCTCTGACATTCACATACCCAGATAGACCATTTTTAGTCTTCAATGCATGGAGGTCAGATGCAACATTCCCCAATCCAATCTAATCAAAGACAAATCTCCCCAAGTCTAAAATATGTAACACAGCCTACAGCCCCTACTCTGTTGATTCTGGAAACTACACCAGATACAGTTTTAAGACATGAGCTGTTTCTTTTGTATCTAGGGTCACGCTTGGGTCTCTTCATAGTTTCCCTTGAAGCTGTTGGACTTATTTCTAAGCTCTGTAACCTTGGCTGGAATGAGTCATATCCTAAGTAATTTTTCCTTTTTTATACATTTCTTGAGTTATATATTTCAAGGAATGTATCCATATTCTCTAAGCTGTGAAATTTATGGGCATATTGGAGACCACCATGCTGCTAGATGATTCTTGTATTGTCTGCAGGATCTATATAGCCTTGCCTCCTCTTCCATGTCTGAAGGTGGAAATTATAGTTGCCTCCTTTTTGATAGATCCATTCAGCTAAGAATGTTATTCCATGCATTTAAAAAAAGTACAACATGATTATATTTTATTATACAACCGAAATATAAAACACCATGTAAGCTGATGGTGATTAAAACGTGGTATTTCATTGCATTACATGAAAAATGATTGTCATTCTTAATCATAAATGAATTCTTAGAAATCAGTAACAAAGACATTCATATTCCAAGGGAAATGAAAAAGAAAAAAAAGCAGAAGAAAATGAAATAACACAAATGGCTAGGAAGGATTAAGCATACTTGAAGAAGACTGAACTGAATAATAACAAAAGACAAGCAATTTCTTTGTAATATCATATTACCAAAAAAGTTTAAAAATCTAACATTTGTACACTTTTAAGAAATAGACCCACATAATCAAACACTTACAAACAATTTTGGTGAGGTCTCATATGTATATTAGAAGGAAATATGTAGTTTGGATTCAAAATAGACATTTTGGTAAAAAAAAGATTCTTCATTTTTTTAAAGGTGGACCATTTTCCAAGTCTTTATTAAACTTGTTACAATATTGCTTCTGTTTTATGCTTTGGTTTTTTGGCCAAGATGCATGTGGGATCTTTAGTTCCTCAACCAAGGATAGAACCTACACCTCCTGCATTGGAAGGTGAAGTCTTAACCACTGGACCAACAGGGACGTCCCATAAATTTTGCATATTTAAAATCCATGTTTAACTCAGACCATCTCTGCCCTTTCTGCTGGTCCTGAAAAGGCAGGGTGGTCTGTGGCTGGCGAATTGACAGAATTGGGTGAGACCAGCATGAGGCGAGGAGGTGAGGGTGCGGGCAAGGTCAGAGGCAGGCTCTGTAGAAGGTGATAAGGAGGGAGTTCGTGACTCAGCCGCTGGGTGGGTGCAAAAGAGAACGCAGAAGAGCACTCGCCACTCCCTTCCAGTTATTACGGGACACTTCCTGGTAACGCATTGTTAGACATTGTTCCCCAGTACATTTTGCTGAGGCCTAAGGAACTGACCACTTGTGCTCTCTGGCTGTACATTAAACTCACAGGAATCTCAGCAACGTTGAACTATGTATAGAGTGTAGGTTTTCCGGCAATATGGAAGGAAGAGACACACAACTTAGGCCCCATGGGAGGGTGGAAGACTCTATTTTCAAGTCCATGTTTCTGGAAGTCAGAGCTTCCTCTCAGATGTTCAGATTCTCGGGAATTCTTAGTTTCCAGTTTTTCACAGTGATGTGTATTATTGACTATTTAATAATAAAATACATATTTTATTACTATAGTGAACTAGAAAGTAGACTAAATAGCAAAGAAAAATTCCAGTAATATGAGTTGTCAATAATAACAAATTAAATAAAAATGTAACACCTGGTTGAAAACCCTCAAAGAGCAAAATATGAAAGTTCAACTTTCTTTTTATCAGACACCAAGTGTCTACCTTTAACATCAGATCGGCCCCTGTCTGCATTTTCAAGCACAAGCTGTGATTGTTAAGACTTAAGTCTGCTCTGCATGATCACATAGTTCCCTGCATTATACAATTTGGAAGTGTTAGTAGACCTTCCACAGAGAAACATAGTGGCACAGAGAGAATTTGGCCCTCAAGAGAACCTTTAGTAGATAAAAGAGCCAAGTTAAAAGTCTGCCTAACAAGATTCGTCACGAACTCAAGCCTTTCCAGGTCAGTGGTAGCAGGCCTGTGGAGGAAGGACCACCCACCCTGTCTCCCTCTACCCCACTTCCTCCTCCGCATGACACTGTTCTGGATTTGACCTCTTTTCAAGAGTCCTTTGCTCCTTGTTTTAAAATGGGAGCTTGATCCCTCTCACAATTTGTAGGACAGAGTCTTCAAAGTGATAGCTAACCCTGAAAGAGGCTTATGTCCTGATGTGTTGTGGCACCTTCAAATGCCATTTAGCAATAGCACACCAAACCCACCATCACCAGGGACCTCTCCCAAGTGCCCCAGTTCTCATCCTCTGGGGGGGTGGATCTGGGATCCTCTATGAGCTGATGAAGCTGAGGGTCCTTGCTCCATAAGGGGACACACCAGGCACACAAGGCATGACTGCAGGTTGCTCTCCAATCCCCCCAACACCCACGTGGATCCTGGTTCTGAACATCTGCTCCAGGGGCAAATTTCTGGGCAGTGTTCCCTGAGTGGGGGGTCCCCAGGAGGATTTGAGGGGCTTTCCAAGATGCTCCTGCGTAAACTACTCTGGACTCGACTGTGCTCAGGGGCAAAGCTAGGTAGCTCTGTTCTCCTACTTTTTACTCTAAGGCTCTTTGAAGCCTCCGTCTGTCAACATTCACAGGGCACCTTCAACTTGTTATTTCCAGAGCGCCTTTTCTCCAGCCAGGAAATGTGGTCTACGGCCACAACCCTACGAGGGCTGCAGCTTCCTGGTACAGAGCAGCAGCTATGCAAATACCTTCATCTGGGAAAGCATAGCACAGAGATACTCAGGGGAGGGGGTGGTACAGGGCTGGGGAGCTAATGACATCCTGTGGCCTCTCATTCAAGGACAAGGGAAGCTGGGTGGAGCTGCAGATGAGCTGAAGTGAATACACAACAGCCTGGGGAAGCCTCTGGAGGAAGACGGGGCCCCAGGGCCCTGGGAAGGAATGCTCCCACTCTTCGCTTACCATTGCCCTGTCAGTGATCAGTTGTGCTGGGAGGGACAACCAGGCAGCCAGGTGTAGGGCACAGTTAAGTGATTTTACATCCCCACCTCACAGCTCATACTGTGAGGCCACACCAGCCTTCATTTCAAAATCAAACTGTATTTTAACATTTGTCGTTCCCCTTGGGCCTCTCCAAAAGCCATATTTTTAAAAATATTTTTTTATTATGTAGTTTTACCTCCAAACACAAAAGTAAAGAGGATATAGCATAATGAATCCCATACCCATTATTAATTTGGCCCCAAGCTGCATCCTCTGTATGAGGTCCAGCCCTCCTTCTTGTCATAATTTGAGCTCAAGTTGGAAAACAATTTCTAGACACAAGGTAGAATGAGAGGAGAACAGAGTTTAGGAGACTCAGTTAGAACAGTGGGTCTTCTCAAGGGAGATCCAACACCTTTTGTGGATGAATAGCCTCAAGACAAAGAAAATTTCTGCTGGAAGGGTGGCATTCAGTGACTGGCTAGTGTTCTATGGGATGGTTATTTTTATCTCACATGGGGTCTGGGAGCTGACTGGTTTAGATAAGGGGGTTCATGGCAACAGTTGCTACGGGGTTCAGTCTATTCTGGAGACAACCTTGGTACAAGGTTTTACACCTGTGACCTTGGTATAGGCTCCATATTTCCCAACCCTGCTGCATATGGTGAAAAGTGAAAGTGTTCATTGTTCAGTGCTGTCTGACTCTCTGTAACACTGTGGACTGTAGCTCACTAGGATCCTCTGTCCATGGATTCTCCAGCCAGGAAATGTGGTCTACGGCCACAACCCTACGAGGGCTGCAGCTTCCTGGTACAGAGCAGCAGCTATGCAAATACCTTCATCTGGGAAAGCATAGCACAGAGATACTCAGGGGAGGGGGTGGTACAGGGCTGGGGAGCTAATGACATCCTGTGGCCTCTCATTCAAGGACAAGGGAAGCTGGGTGGAGCTGCAGATGAGCTGAAGTGAATACACAACAGCCTGGGGAAGCCTCTGGAGGAAGACGGGGCCCCAGGGCCCTGGGAAGGAATGCTCCCACTCTTCGCTTACCATTGCCCTGTCAGTGATCAGTTGTGCTGGGAGGGACAATCAGGCAGCCAGGTGTAGGGCACAGTTAAGTGATTTTACATCCCCACCTCACAGCTCATACTGTGAGGCCACACCAGCCTTCATTTCAAAATCAAACTGTATTTTAACATTTGTCGTTCCCCCCTTGGGCCTCTCCAAAAGCCATATTTTTAAAAATATTTTTTTATTATGTAGTTTTACCTCCAAACACAAAAGTAAAGAGGATATAGCATAATGAATCCCATACCCATTATTAATTTGGCCCCAAGCTGCATCCTCTGTATGAGGTCCAGCCCTCCTTCTTGTCATAATTTGAGCTCAAGTTGGAAAACAATTTCTAGACACAAGGTAGAATGAGAGGAGAACAGAGTTTAGGAGACTCAGTTAGAACAGTGGGTCTTCTCAAGGGAGATCCAACACCTTTTGTGGATGAATAGCCTCAAGACAAAGAAAATTTCTGCTGGAAGGGTGGCATTCAGTGACTGGCTAGTGTTCTACGGGATGGTTATTTTTATCTCACATGGGGTCTGGGAGCTGACTGGTTTAGATAAGGGGGTTCATGGCAACAGTTGCTACGGGGTTCAGTCTATTCTGGAGACAACCTTGGTACAAGGTTTTACACCTGTGACCTTGGTATAGGCTCCATATTTCCCAACCCTGCTGCATATGGTGAAAAGTGAAAGTGTTCATTGTTCAGTGCTGTCTGACTCTCTGTAACACTGTGGACTGTAGCTCACTAGGATCCTCTGTCCATGGATTCTCCAGGCAAGAATATAGGAGTGGGTTGCCATTCCCATCTCCACAGGAATCTTCCCCACCCAGGGATCAAATCCAGGTCTCCTGCATTACAGGTGTTTCTTTTACTATCTGAGCCACTGGGGAAGCATTGTGGTGAAGCAAAGTCCGAATGTCCTATCATTCTGGTTTCAGCATGAATTCCAGCAGAGAAGGGCATGAGAATACCTCTTGCGATACCATCAGCATATGCACACTGTCATTACTCACCATCACGCAGTACTGTCAGGGTCACCATGTGCTGACTGGGTCATGAATGCCTTTTTTCAGATATCTTATTCAAAGTGGGATCCAAATTCTGCGCACCACATCCATCTGATGTGCCTCACATCTCTCTCTTTTATGCATGTGTGCTCAATTGTGTCCAGCTTGCTGCCGTGGAATGATCGCAGCCCTCCAGGCTCCCCTGTCCATAGAATATTTTAGGCAAGAATACTAAAGTGAGTTGCTATTTCCTCCTCCAGGGGATCTTCACAGTCCAGGAACTGAACCCATGTCTCCTGCACTGGTAAGTGGATTCTTTCCTGCTGAGCTCCTGGGTGAGCCCTCTCTTTTCGCTGAGGTTTAAAATACACATGGTCGAGTACATTGATTTTACTTGTGTGTGTCATGCACATGTCTAGGGCCACACAACTGTCGCCAGATGGAGATGCAGGGTACGAACAGCCCCATGCACTCCTGCCCCTCCAGTCAGCCCAAGAGGAACTGCTGGTCTGTCCTTGAACTTCACACAAACAGGATCACAGTGTGTGTGCTTCTGCTCAAGGTCATGGCTGTGAGATTCACCCATTTTTTGTTTTATTTTGTTTTGTGCTGTGTGCTTGTACTACTCCACTGGTGAATGCTATGTTTTGTCATCTATAGTGATTTGACTGTAATTAATAATGCTGCTGTCAGCATTCTTGTCCATGTTTTTGGTAACATAAGTTCTCCTCTCCAAAATGTCTGGATAGTTGAGTAGACATAGTTCAGCTTTTAGAAAGACTACCAAACAATTTTCCAGCACATATGGATTCCAGTTGCATATCCTTATATGCATGGGATATTTACTTTGAACCCACTTTGACATGTGGCCATATCTCATTGTGGCTGTGATGGACATTTTCCTGATGACTAATGATGAGTCTCATTCACTTTTTGGATATCTTTTTAGGTAATTAAGATAATTTTAGATAATTTTGTCCATTTTTTCAAAAGTTGGGTTGTTTAATGAGTTTTTCCCCAAAAAATGTCATCAAGAGCACAAATCATCCCAGTGAATGAAAACACAGCCGGTTATGGGCAGATGGTTTGGGGTGAAGAAAAGAAGCGAAACAGTGAAAATGTTAAAAATGCTCGTTCCCTTTGTGGACTTAAAAGGGGTGTACTGAGCTCTGGGTCTCTTGCTTCCCAAAGGGACTCTGTTCCTTGGGAACAAGATGAGTATAAAAACAACAAAACAAAATGACTGAGTGACTTACATAAATGGTGAAAAAATGGATGATTATTGGAATGATATTATTCCAACAGAGAACAATGGAGAGGGAATAAGAAGAGTGAACACAACTTAGAGAGGAATATCACGCTTTATTTCATTTTGTCTTATGGACATAGAGTTGCTTTACTAGTTGCTGCTAGTTTCTTCTGTGCAGCAAGGGAACCAGCTATCTGTATGCATATATTCCCTCATGCTTGGATTTCCTTCCCATTTAGGTCCCCACAGAGCATTAAGTAGAGTTCCCTCTGCTGTACAGTAGACTCTTATTCATTATCTATTTTATACATAGTATGAATAGTGTATTTATGTCAGCCTCTCCCTATCTCCCAATTCATGTCATGGCTTTTATGTAAAACTGTTCCTTGAAAAGGGCTTCACAGGTGGCTCAGCAGTAAAGAATCCACCTGCCAGTGCAGGTTCGATCCCTGGGTTGGGAAGGTCCCCTGAAGGAGGAAATGGCAACCCCCTCCAGCATTCTTGCCTGGGAAATCCCACGGACAGAGGAGCCTGCATCCATTCCTCACATCCCACGTGAAGCTCCTTAGGGATCCCCTCTCCAACTATTGAGTCCATGGAGACTCAGGAGAGTCAGATGTGACTTAGGAACCAAACAACCACAGTGAATTCCTTGAGAAATACCCTTTCTAAGAAATTTCCTGACAATCCAGTGGTTAGGACCTGGCTCTTTCACTGCGAAAGGTCCAGGTTCCATCCCTGGTCAGGGAACTAAGATTCTGCAAGCTGAGAGTTGAGGCAAAAGAAGAAGAGGAAGAAGAAGAAAGAAAGAAAATCATAATGAGAGTCTTGTGTGTAAAGTGCAAATGATCACTTCCTGAGCTGTCTCTCCCAACATCCCTGGCCTCCTTTGTGGGATGGTCCTCTGAGGGCCGGTTCTGCCAGGTAGGAATTCTTGCCCTGGAGACTGGCCTTTCCTAAAGGAGAAGGAGGTCGACCCAAGTGCAGGCAGGAGCTCTCAGATTTGAGAAGGAGGTCGTTCCTTTGTGGACTTAAAAGGGGTGTACTGAGCTCTGGGTCTCTTGCTTCCCAAAGGGACTCTGTTCCTTGGGAACAAGATGAGTATAAAAACAACAAAACAAAATGACTGAGTGACTTACATAAATGGTGAAAAAATGGATGATTATTGGAATGATATTATTCCAACAGAGAACAATGGAGAGGGAATAAGAAGAGTGAACACAACTTAGAGAGGAATATCACGCTTTATTTCATTTTGTCTTATGGACATAGAGTTGCTTTACTAGTTGCTGCTAGTTTCTTCTGTGCAGCAAGGGAACCAGCTATCTGTATGCATATATTCCCTCATGCTTGGATTTCCTTCCCATTTAGGTCCCCACAGAGCATTAAGTAGAGTTCCCTCTGCTGTACAGTAGACTCTTATTCATTATCTATTTTATACATAGTATGAATAGTGTATTTATGTCAGCCTCTCCCTATCTCCCAATTCATGTCATGGCTTTTATGTAAAACTGTTCCTTGAAAAGGGCTTCACAGGTGGCTCAGCAGTAAAGAATCCACCTGCCAGTGCAGGTTCGATCCCTGGGTTGGGAAGGTCCCCTGGAGGAGGAAATGGCAACCCCCTCCAGCATTCTTGCCTGGGAAATCCCACGGACAGAGGAGCCTGCATCCATTCCTCACATCCCACGTGAAGCTCCTTAGGGATCCCCTCTCCAACTATTGAGTCCATGGAGACTCAGGAGAGTCAGATGTGACTTAGGAACCAAACAACCACAGTGAATTCCTTGAGAAATACCCTTTCTAAGAAATTTCCTGACAATCCAGTGGTTAGGACCTGGCTCTTTCACTGCAAAAGGTCCAGGTTCCATCCCTGGTCAGGGAACTAAGATTCTGCAAGCTGAGAGTTGAGGCAAAAGAAGAAGAGGAAGAAGAAGAAAGAAAGAAAATCATAATGAGAGTCTTGTGTGTAAAGTGCAAATGATCACTTCCTGAGCTGTCTCTCCCAACATCCCTGGCCTCCTTTGTGGGATGGTCCTCTGAGGGCCGGTTCTGCCAGGTAGGAATTCTTGCCCTGGAGACTGGCCTTTCCTAAAGGAGAAGGAGGTCGACCCAAGTGCAGGCAGGAGCTCTCAGATTTGGAGTTGCCCACTCCCAGCATATCCTCGTGGGAACCCAGCAGGGAGGCCTCCCAGAGACTTTTGATGGGATGGCCCACTGGACATTGCCACCGAGCTAGCCCAGGGAAGTGCCAGCCTCACCTCGATCCTCGTGTGGCTGTGTTGAGCTGGCTGAGGGGGTCTGACTCAGAGCTACAGGGGGCTAGGCCATGGAACCTGATGAATGGGTCCTTCTGGGCACAGAGACTCCAGGCCTGATGTCGCCTGGATGGGCAGCTTGCAAGGTGTGCAGAGAGAGAGGTGAACTAAGGAGGGAGAAAGGGCTTAGGATGAGAAAGGAAGCTGCCAGCACCAGCAGACCACAACAGAGTCACCAATACCAGACTTGGGGCCATCAAAATTGGGGGGCCAGGTCCAAGGCTTCCTCTCCTGGATTTGACCCAAGGGGACACTTGCTGGGAGATGACTCCTTGTGGGGCTGCAGCCCTTGATGCGGGAACAGAGATGGGACCACCTAGGGAGGGAGAGACCACCTGGGGTAGGAGGGGCTCCCCAATGGGACATTCCTGCGACAGGACATTCATTTCTGTCTCTGTCTCTTTGGGCCACCTTGAGCTCTGCCTGGACCTTCACTGACTGGAGCAATTTCATGTCTGCAGCTAAGCATCCTGATGGACACATACAGCCTCCAGTTTAATTCATGCAACATACCCTGAGAAGTGACCCCTTCTTCCACCCACAGTCTGCAGAGGGAACCTGGAGGGCGAGAGGGCTCTGAGGGGCCAGTGTAGGAGGAAGTCAGTCCCTGGCCCATATGCCTTTCACTCTCAGGGCTACCAGGACACCTCTGCCTGAGGACTTTTTCTTCTGGCTGCAGGCAGTCCAAAGTCAACCAGAAGTGCTGGCAAATCAACTTAGGATTCTGCAAGCTGAGAGTTGAGGCAAAAGAAGAAGAGGAAGAAGAAGAAAGAAAGAAAATCATAATGAGAGTCTTGTGTGTAAAGTGCAAATGATCACTTCCTGAGCTGTCTCTCCCAACATCCCTGGCCTCCTTTGTGGGATGGTCCTCTGAGGGCCGGTTCTGCCAGGTAGGAATTCTTGCCCTGGAGACTGGCCTTTCCTAAAGGAGAAGGAGGTCGACCCAAGTGCAGGCAGGAGCTCTCAGATTTGGAGTTGCCCACTCCCAGCATATCCTCGTGGGAACCCAGCAGGGAGGCCTCCCAGAGACTTTTGATGGGATGGCCCACTGGACATTGCCACCGAGCTAGCCCAGGGAAGTGCCAGCCTCACCTCGATCCTCGTGTGGCTGTGTTGAGCTGGCTGAGGGGGTCTGACTCAGAGCTACAGGGGGCTAGGCCATGGAACCTGATGAATGGGTCCTTCTGGGCACAGAGACTCCAGGCCTGATGTCGCCTGGATGGGCAGCTTGCAAGGTGTGCGGAGAGAGAGGTGAACTAAGGAGGGAGAAAGGGCTTAGGATGAGAAAGGAAGCTGCCAGCACCAGCAGACCACAACAGAGTCACCAATACCAGACTTGGGGCCATCAAAATTGGGGGGCCAGGTCCAAGGCTTCCTCTCCTGGATTTGACCCAAGGGGACACTTGCTGGGAGATGACTCCTTGTGGGGCTGCAGCCCTTGATGGGGGAACAGAGATGGGACCACCTAGGGAGGGAGAGACCACCTGGGGTAGGAGGGGCTCCCCAATGGGACATTCCTGCGACAGGACATTCATTTCTGTCTCTGTCTCTTTGGGCCACCTTGAGCTCTGCCTGGACCTTCACTGACTGGAGCAATTTCATGTCTGCAGCTAAGCATCCTGATGGACACATACAGCCTCCAGTTTAATTCATGCAACATACCCTGAGAAGTGACCCCTTCTTCCACCCACAGTCTGCAGAGGGAACCTGGAGGGCGAGAGGGCTCTGAGGGGCCAGTGTAGGAGGAAGTCAGTCCCTGGCCCATATGCCTTTCACTCTCAGGGCTACCAGGACACCTCTGCCTGAGGACTTTTTTTTTCTTCTGGCTGCAGGAGATACAGGTCCTGGGTCCAAAGTCAACCAGAAGTGCTGGCAAACGAAATGCCCTGAGAAACAGCCTCAAACAATGGGTGCTGAGAAATATCCAGGTTCCTGACCACTGGGAAGAGGATCACCCTGAGGTTTATTCCACATGCTCTGTCTGCCTTTCTCATGGGAACAATGCCCATGCTAGTACCACTCAGTCTCAAGGATACATCTTGTTGCCTTGCTCCCCTTCCCTGCATCCCTTCCCCACACTCCCACTGAAGCTCCTTAGGGTCTCCTCTCAAAGAAATTATTGTTCTGTTGACAAGTTGAAATTAGAGTGGTCACAGCTCAGATGTCTGGAAAGGGAGTTGGAGGGGCCAGTGAAGACTTGGCCTCAGAGCTGCTGCACCCTGGAGAAGTTGAATTTCTCTGAACTGCATTGAAACCAAGGCCCGCGCCAGTCATATAGGAAACAATGTTCGCCAGCTGCAACCTTATGGTCTCAAGGTCCCTGCCTTGTAACTATGCAACCATTTTGGACCCCAATTGATCCTTGGTTAACAAACCTCCTTATATGCTGCCAAATCCAATTATAGTTCTTGACAAACAACTTATGTAACTAACTATGGCCTTGGAGGGTTCTTTTTTTTTTTTTTAATTTCTCTGTCTGTTGATGTCTGATTCACTGTGCTGGTAGGGGCTTAGTTTCTAAATCGTGTCTGACTCTTTGTGACGTCATGGACTGTAGCCCACCAGGCTTCTCTGTCCATGGAATTTGCCAGGCAAGAAACTGAAGGTGCCCCGTTGATTCAAAATGCTGAGGGGAAACTTTCCAAGTGCCTCTGACTCTGGGGCCACCTGGGTGCCGACTACTCTGGAGAATTCATGTCTGCAGCTAAGCATCCTGATGGACACATACAGCCTCCAGTTTAATTCATGCAACATACCCTGAGAAGTGACCCTCTTCTTCCACCCACAGTCTGCAGAGGGAACTCAGTCCTGGAGGGCGAGAGGGCTCTGAGGGGCCAGTGTAGGAGGAAGTCAGTCCCTGGCCCATATGCCTTTCACTCTCAGGGCTACCAGAACACCTCTGCCTGAGGACTTTTTTTTTCTTCTGGCTGCAGGAGATACAGGTCCTGGGTCCAAAGTCAACCAGAAGTGCTGGCAAACGAAATGCCCTGAGAAACAGCCTCAAACAATGGGTGCTGAGAAATATCCAGGTTCCTGACCACTGGGAAGAGGATCACCCTGAGGTTTATTCCACATGCTCTGTCTGCCTTTCTCATGGGAACAATGCCCATGCTAGTACCACTCAGTCTCAAGGATACATCTTGTTGCCTTGCTCCCCTTCCCTGCATCCCTTCCCCACACTCCCACTGAAGCTCCTTAGGGTCTCCTCTCAAAGAAATTATTGTTCTGTTAACAAGTTGAAATTAGAGTGGTCACAGCTCAGATGTCTGGAAAGGGAGTTGGAGGGGCCAGTGAAGACTTGGCCTCAGAGCTGCTGCACCCTGGAGAAGTTGAATTTCTCTGAACTGCATTGAAACCAAGGCCCGCGCCAGTCATATAGGAAACAATGTTCGCCAGCTGCAACCTTATGGTCTCAAGGTCCCTGCCTTGTAACTATGCAACCATTTTGGACCCCAATTGATCCTTGGTTAACAAACCTCCTTATATGCTGCCAAATCCAATTATAGTTCTTGACAAACAACTTATGTAACTAACTATGGCCTTGGAGGGTTCTTTTTTTTTTTTTTAATTTCTCTGTCTGTTGATGTCTGATTCACTGTGCTGGTAGGGGCTTAGTTTCTAAATCGTGTCTGACTCTTTGTGACGTCATGGACTGTAGCCCACCAGGCTTCTCTGTCCATGGAATTTGCCAGGCAAGAAACTGAAGTGCGTTGCCATTTCCTTCTACAGGGGATCTTTGTGACCAGGATCAAACCTGAGAATTTGCCTCTCCTGTATTGCAGGCAAATTCTTTACTGCTGAGCTACCAGGGAAACCTGGTTCCAAGTGAGTCCCTGCATGAATAAATAAATGACACATGGAGTCACAGAGCAAGGTGAGAGTCGAGAACTTCCGATTCTGTACATGGCATGATTTTCCTGAAGAGAAAGAATGTTGATGCCACAAACGCAGAAACTCAGTGACAAGTCTGGGTGAAATAAAGAGATGTGGGATGTGGTACTAAAGGAAAGTACTGGTCCATTTTAAACACAAGGCAGGTGCTCATCATCAGGCAGTGGCCAAGAGTTCAGGAGACTCCTTTAATTCAGAAACCTATCGTATCTTGGTAGCAAGCCTGTTAATCCACAGACAAAAGCTCTCATGCTCTATCAGAACCTTCTGTGAACATTTAAACAGAACAAATGGTAGTGTGTAATTTTCTTCAGTAACTGATTTCTCAACATTGCCAATAAGCAGCTTGGTGAGATGCTGATAATCCTTAGGTCATGTGGAGATGAGAAGAGGAGCTGCCACACTTAATTGAAACACTTCTTGTGTGTGTGTGCTGTGCATGCACTAAGTTGTTTTAATTGTGTCTGACTCTTTGCAACCCCATGGACTATAGTCTGCCAGGCTCCTCTGTCCATGGGGATTCTTTAGGCAAGAATACTGGAGTGGGTTCCTGCGCCTTCCTCCAGGGGATCTTCCCAACCCAGGGATCAAACCTGCGTCTCAGCTGATGAGATGCTGGACAGATAGGCATGTGATAAGAATGGTGAGCTCCTTGTTTTTCCTCTGCTGAAGGGAGGAATTTGCTCCTGGACTGGATGCCATAAGTTATTCACTCTGTGCATTACGCCGAGCCTCCTGGAACACAAGTGGAACTTTCATGAAAGTGTTTATGGAACACGAATGCTGAAAGCCTCTTTCATGTCTTCTAGGTGCCAAGCAGCCTGCTTGACGGGTTTTCATGGCATTGCCAACCATCTCTAATGGAATTGTAAATAGAAACCTTCGGTAGATACTGTGATCAGCCTCCTGTTACCTTGGATGTATTTGTTAGTGTTTTTCTTTTTCCTTTCATAAATTGTCCGATGCCTCTTATCAGGTGATGATTAGCTAATGGACTTGTCATTGTTTTATCTCACTTAACAATGGTGGGAATCTAAAAAAAAGAAAGAAAATGTTCTCCAAACATTCCCCCCATGTCTCTAAACTGTCCAAACACATCAGCCTTTCTGGAGATTATTAAGCACAAGTCAGCAAATCTAAAGGGCTAAATAGTATCTGATACTTATTCAACAGGTTTTCTTTTTTTTTTTTTCAGATTGGGTAAATTTGAGGAAAATTTGGTGGCTTTTGGGCAATGAAGTTAAGAATAATTTCTAATTTTTCCTGAAGTTTGAAGACTTAAGTGATACTAGTGAGAATGGTACCATGTCACTATGCTCTTTGATTTCCAACCTGAGTCCATATATTATTCTTATTTTACCAACAAGGAAAACAGAGTGAGAATGAGATTCATACCCTCAACAGCACAGGAAGGGGCAAGAGCAAGACTTGCATTCAAATGGATCTGATTTCCAGGTGGATGTGACAGTTGAACCTACCTCAAAGGGACCAGAATGGCTTCCTGTGTCTCACGTCCTCTGCTCAAGAACAGGCTTGAATAGGAGAAGCCCTGGGGTCAAGGTCCCTGGGGACCATCCCTGACGTTTTACCCATACGCTAGCTGACTTGATTCCTAAATTAAAATGTTTTTTTCCTCAAATTTACAGTGGGTTCCTGCGCCTTCCTCCAGGGGATCTTCCCAACCCAGGGATCAAACCTGCGTCTCAGCTGATGAGATGCTGGACAGATAGGCATGTGATAAGAATGGTGAGCTCCTTGTTTTCCTCTGCTGAAGGGAGGAATTTGCTCCTGGACTGGATGCCATAAGTTATTCACTCTGTGCATTACGCCGAGCCTCCTGGAACACAAGTGGAACTTTCATGAAAGTGTTTATGGAACACGAATGCTGAAAGCCTCTTTCATGTCTTCTAGGTGCCAAGCAGCCTGCTTGACGGGTTTTCATGGCATTGCCAACCATCTCTAATGGAATTGTAAATAGAAACCTTCGGTAGATACTGTGATCAGCCTCCTGTTACCTTGGATGTATTTGTTAGTGTTTTTCTTTTTCCTTTCATAAATTGTCCGATGCCTCTTATCAGGTGATGATTAGCTAATGGACTTGTCATTGTTTTATCTCACTTAACAATGGTGGGAATCTAAAAAAAAGAAAGAAAATGTTCTCCAAACATTCCCCCCATGTCTCTAAACTGTCCAAACACATCAGCCTTTCTGGAGATTATTAAGCACAAGTCAGCAAATCTAAAGGGCTAAATAGTATCTGATACTTATTCAACAGGTTTTCTTTTTTTTTTTTTCAGATTGGGTAAATTTGAGGAAAATTTGGTGGCTTTTGGGCAATGAAGTTAAGAATAATTTCTAATTTTTCCTGAAGTTTGAAGACTTAAGTGATACTAGTGAGAATGGTACCATGTCACTATGCTCTTTGATTTCCAACCTGAGTCCATATATTATTCTTATTTTACCAACAAGGAAAACAGAGTGAGAATGAGATTCATACCCTCAACAGCACAGGAAGGGGCAAGAGCAAGACTTGCATTCAAATGGATCTGATTTCCAGGTGGATGTGACAGTTGAACCTACCTCAAAGGGACCAGAATGGCTTCCTGTGTCTCACGTCCTCTGCTCAAGAACAGGCTTGAATAGGAGAAGCCCTGGGGTCAAGGTCCCTGGGGACCATCCCTGACGTTTTACCCATACGCTAGCTGACTTGATTCCTAAATTAAAATGTTTTTTTCCTCAAATTTACAGTGTGGTTCCTTTTCTCTAATGAAAATGTTTGAGGGAAGGGTTAACCACATAGGCTTCATCACCATGGTAGTACTGGTGTCAAGAGGAGAGAAGTTTGTCGAGACCCATTGTTCAGCTAGTCACCTCCTCTGTCCCAGGACTTCAAGCTGGAGCTTCTTGATTAAGCTGAATGTCTTTCCTTTTAAGGTGTAATGACATCAGATAGAGACATCTTGATATCTCAATCTAGTCTCATTAAGCTGGATAAATCACAGAAAATGAAGAGCAAAATATTAAGAGATGTTATTTCAGATGAAGAATTAATTTGCCTTCCTTCTGATTCACTTTGGTTTATTCTCACTCTGCCCAGACCCCAAACCCTAAAAGGCCAGCTGTACACGTGAAGAAAGGACAGGAGTGAACCAGGTGGGAGAGGGGTACTGGGAAGCTGAATTTGAGATATAAATTGCTTCCATCAAGTTCCAACCCCTGAATGAGGCTCAGTATCTCTAAGGCTATCTTCCTTTTTAAATTTTACTTTTTAAACTTATTTTTATTGACGTATATTTGAATTACAGTGTTAATTACTGCTGCAAAGAAAAGTGACTCAGTTATGTGTGTATACATATCTGCATATATATGTATAATTCTTTTTCATATTTTTTACCATTGTGGTTTATCACAGGGCATTGAATATAGTTCCCTGTGATCTACAGAAGAACCTTGTTTATCTGTATGTAACAGTTTCCATGTGCTGGGCAATGAATGCACCTAATTTAAACTTAAGTGATACTAGTGAGAATGGTACCATGTCACTATGCTCTTTGATTTCCAACCTGAGTCCATATATTATTCTTATTTTACCAACAAGGAAAACAGAGTGAGAATGAGATTCATACCCTCAACAGCACAGGAAGGGGCAAGAGCAAGACTTGCATTCAAATGGATCTGATTTCCAGGTGGATGTGACAGTTGAACCTACCTCAAAGGGACCAGAATGGCTTCCTGTGTCTCACGTCCTCTGCTCAAGAACAGGCTTGAATAGGAGAAGCCCTGGGGTCAAGGTCCCTGGGGACCATCCCTGACGTTTTACCCATACGCTAGCTGACTTGATTCCTAAATTAAAATGTTTTTTTCCTCAAATTTACAGTGTGGTTCCTTTTCTCTAATGAAAATGTTTGAGGGAAGGGTTAACCACATAGGCTTCATCACCATGGTAGTACTGGTGTCAAGAGGAGAGAAGTTTGTCGAGACCCATTGTTCAGCTAGTCACCTCCTCTGTCCCAGGACTTCAAGCTGGAGCTTCTTGATTAAGCTGAATGTCTTTCCTTTTAAGGTGTAATGACATCAGATAGAGACATCTTGATATCTCAATCTAGTCTCATTAAGCTGGATAAATCACAGAAAATGAAGAGCAAAATATTAAGAGATGTTATTTCAGATGAAGAATTAATTTGCCTTCCTTCTGATTCACTTTGGTTTATTCTCACTCTGCCCAGACCCCAAACCCTAAAAGGCCAGCTGTACACGTGAAGAAAGGACAGGAGTGAACCAGGTGGGAGAGGGGTACTGGGAAGCTGAATTTGAGATATAAATTGCTTCCATCAAGTTCCAACCCCTGAATGAGGCTCAGTATCTCTAAGGCTATCTTCCTTTTTAAATTTTACTTTTTAAACTTATTTTTATTGACGTATATTTGAATTACAGTGTTAATTACTGCTGCAAAGAAAAGTGACTCAGTTATGTGTGTATACATATCTGCATATATATGTATAATTCTTTTTCATATTTTTTACCATTGTGGTTTATCACAGGGCATTGAATATAGTTCCCTGTGATCTACAGAAGAACCTTGTTTATCTGTATGTAACAGTTTCCATGTGCTGACAACCCCAAACCCCGAATCCAACCCTCTCCCACCCTTCCACTTGGAGACCACTAGTTTGTTCTATGTTTAATCTATTTCTGTTTCATAGATAGGTCCATTTGTCTCATATTTTAGATGCCCCACATAAGTGACAGCACATGGTACTTGTCTTTCTCTGTCTGGCTTACTTCACTTAGTATTATCATTTCTAGGTCTATCCATGTTGCTGCAAATGGCATTATTTCATTCTTTTTAAAGGCTCAGTAGTATTCCATTGTATATACATACTGTATCTTCTTTATCCATTCATCTGTCACTGGATGTTTGGCTTATTTCCATGTCTTGGCTCTTTTGAGTTGTGCTGCTATGCACATAGATGTGCATGTATTTTTTTGAATTATGGTTTTCTTTGGATACATGCCCCGGAGTGGGATTGATAGATCATATATTTATTATAGTTTTAGCTTTCAGGGCCCAGTAGTGGGATTGCTAGATCATATGCTAATTATAGTTTTAGTTTTCAGGGAACTCCGCACTGTTTTCTACAGTAGCTATACCAACTTACATTCCCACTAACAGTATAGGAGAATTCTATTTTCTCCACACCCTCCAGCATTTGTTATTTATAGACTTTAAAATAATGGCCATTCTGCCCAGCATGAGGTGGTACTTCACTGTAATTTTGATTGGCATTTCACTAATAATTAGCAATATTGAGCATCTTTTCATGTGCTTGTTGGCCATCTGTATGTCATCCTTGGAGAAATATCTTCTTAGGTCTTTTGTCCCTTTATTTTAGCTTTATGTTGATTTTCACGTGAAGAAAGGACAGGAGTGAACCAGGTGGGAGAGGGGTACTGGGAAGCTGAATTTGAGATATAAATTGCTTCCATCAAGTTCCAACCCCTGAATGAGGCTCAGTATCTCTAAGGCTATCTTCCTTTTTAAATTTTACTTTTTAAACTTATTTTTATTGACGTATATTTGAATTACAGTGTTAATTACTGCTGCAAAGAAAAGTGACTCAGTTATGTGTGTATACATATCTGCATATATATGTATAATTCTTTTTCATATTTTTTACCATTGTGGTTTATCACAGGGCATTGAATATAGTTCCCTGTGATCTACAGAAGAACCTTGTTTATCTGTATGTAACAGTTTCCATGTGCTGACAACCCCAAACCCCGAATCCAACCCTCTCCCACCCTTCCACTTGGAGACCACTAGTTTGTTCTATGTTTAATCTATTTCTGTTTCATAGATAGGTCCATTTGTCTCATATTTTAGATGCCCCACATAAGTGACAGCACATGGTACTTGTCTTTCTCTGTCTGGCTTACTTCACTTAGTATTATCATTTCTAGGTCTATCCATGTTGCTGCAAATGGCATTATTTCATTCTTTTTAAAGGCTCAGTAGTATTCCATTGTATATACATACTGTATCTTCTTTATCCATTCATCTGTCACTGGATGTTTGGCTTATTTCCATGTCTTGGCTCTTTTGAGTTGTGCTGCTATGCACATAGATGTGCATGTATTTTTTTGAATTATGGTTTTCTTTGGATACATGCCCCGGAGTGGGATTGATAGATCATATATTTATTATAGTTTTAGCTTTCAGGGCCCAGTAGTGGGATTGCTAGATCATATGCTAATTATAGTTTTAGTTTTCAGGGAACTCCGCACTGTTTTCTACAGTAGCTATACCAACTTACATTCCCACTAACAGTATAGGAGAATTCTATTTTCTCCACACCCTCTCCAGCATTTGTTATTTATAGACTTTAAAATAATGGCCATTCTGCCCAGCATGAGGTGGTACTTCACTGTAATTTTGATTGGCATTTCACTAATAATTAGCAATATTGAGCATCTTTTCATGTGCTTGTTGGCCATCTGTATGTCATCCTTGGAGAAATATCTTCTTAGGTCTTTTGTCCCTTTTTGATCGGGTTGTTCAGTTTTTATCATGAAATTGTATGAACTGTTTGTATATTTTGCATATTATGCCCTTGTTTGTTGCATCATTTGCAAACATTTTCTTCCATTCTATAAGTTATCTTTTTGTTCTATTTCTGGTTTCCTTTGCTGTGCAAAAGTTTTTAAGTTCGATTAGGTCTAGGGAAATCTTCTAAGACTGGTTTTAGACCATGCCTTTCTCACCCCTTGTGTGGGATCCATCATTCAACCTAATCTTGCAGCCTCTTCCTCCAAAGAAATTTTTCTCATTCCTCTGGACCTCTAACAGCATGCTGGCAAAGTCATGGACTCTTTCCTCATTGTCTTCCTCCTAGATAACTGCCAGACTCTTCCCACAGTGCAAATACCCCTCTGGGACAGTCTTTTTTCCCAAAGTAGATGCTTTGGGGAAGTGAAGGCCCATCAGACAACAGCTAGCAGCAAGGGGAAAAAAATCAGAAAGCAGTTGGCAGCAACTAAGTATAGGAATGGAATCTTGAATGGATTCCTGGTGAGAACATCATACCGCCTAGAGGTCTAATTAGACAGTGGGACACATGGATACTCAAGAGGCAGTGATGAGAAACGGGAAAATAAATAATTTTTCCACCAATTTGCCAAAACCAATACAAAATGCCAACCTAGTCTGCTGAGAAATATAGAAAATGATCATTATTTTTTCCCTAGGTCTAAATGTGTAAAAGGGTAAAGAATTTTGTCTCAACCCCAGAAAGGCTTCCTTTTTTGGATGCCTATGAGGATAAAATACATTTTCAGAAACAGATGAACTTATTTGTTGAGATTTGTTGAGGCTCAAAAGAGTGGATGGGTTTGAGAGAATGTTTACGGCTTGTCCTCCTTTGTTTTTCTTGGTTGATTTCTGAAAATGAAGGCTTGTCACTCCGCACTGTTTTCTACAGTAGCTATACCAACTTACATTCCCACTAACAGTATAGGAGAATTCTATTTTCTCCACACCCTCTCCAGCATTTGTTATTTATAGACTTTAAAATAATGGCCATTCTGCCCAGCATGAGGTGGTACTTCACTGTAATTTTGATTGGCATTTCACTAATAATTAGCAATATTGAGCATCTTTTCATGTGCTTGTTGGCCATCTGTATGTCATCCTTGGAGAAATATCTTCTTAGGTCTTTTGCCCCTTTTTTGATCGGGTTGTTCAGTTTTTATCATGAAATTGTATGAACTGTTTGTATATTTTGCATATTATGCCCTTGTTTGTTGCATCATTTGCAAACATTTTCTTCCATTCTATAAGTTATCTTTTTGTTCTATTTCTGGTTTCCTTTGCTGTGCAAAAGTTTTTAAGTTCGATTAGGTCTAGGGAAATCTTCTAAGACTGGTTTTAGACCATGCCTTTCTCACCCCTTGTGTGGGATCCATCATTCAACCTAATCTTGCAGCCTCTTCCTCCAAAGAAATTTTTCTCATTCCTCTGGACCTCTAACAGCATGCTGGCAAAGTCATGGACTCTTTCCTCATTGTCTTCCTCCTAGATAACTGCCAGACTCTTCCCACAGTGCAAATACCCCTCTGGGACAGTCTTTTTTCCCAAAGTAGATGCTTTGGGGAAGTGAAGGCCCATCAGACAACAGCTAGCAGCAAGGGGAAAAAAATCAGAAAGCAGTTGGCAGCAACTAAGTATAGGAATGGAATCTTGAATGGATTCCTGGTGAGAACATCATACCGCCTAGAGGTCTAATTAGACAGTGGGACACATGGATACTCAAGAGGCAGTGATGAGAAACGGGAAAATAAATAATTTTTCCACCAATTTGCCAAAACCAATACAAAATGCCAACCTAGTCTGCTGAGAAATATAGAAAAATGATCATTATTTTTTTCCCTAGGTCTAAATGTGTAAAAGGGTAAAGAATTTTGTCTCAACCCCAGAAAGGCTTCCTTTTTTGGATGCCTATGAGGATAAAATACATTTTCAGAAACAGATGAACTTATTTGTTGAGATTTGTTGAGGCTCAAAAGAGTGGATGGGTTTGAGAGAATGTTTACGGGGCTTGTCCTCCTTTGTTTTTCTTGGTTGCATTTCTGAAAAATGAAGGCTTTCTTGAAATCCCCTTACGCTGTCAGAGACACCAAGTTCAAAGGGTTGAGCTGTGTTTTTTGCTTTATTGCAAGGCTGAGAAAGATTTTTCTGTCTCAAGATTATTCCTCCTTTATTAAACCAGAAAAAAGCCTGAAATGGGAATGGGAATGGGGGTGAGATTCCTTGAATGTGGTTTGAAGCTGTGGCTTCAGTTGGAATACTTATTTCACATTTTTCGTTATTGATGGAAAGCCTTAACTTAAATATCCCTAGCTTATTCTTAGAATTGATTATGCTGATAAAGGTCACTGGACTTCTTCGACGTGGCAGACACCAAGGGACTCTCTCTATCTCATCTGCCACTTCGACCTTTCAGAAGTCTTTGCCTGTGGACCACCTGTCCCTCCAGCCATGAACCTCACAGTCTTGTATTCTTGGTCTTTTTTTATTTTATTTTAAAGATTTATTTATTTATTTATTTTGGGCGGGGTCGGGTTGGGGTGGGAGGGGAGCGGGCGGGCCACTTCTATTGGTCTTTCATTTCTCTGTTTTCATCCGTCTTTGTTCTTTGGCTCCTGTGGGCCTCCCATTGCGGTGGCGTCTGTCGTTGCAGAGCGCTGGCTCTGGGCGCGTGCGCTCCAGAGGTCCGACTCGGTGATTAGACACATGGGTCCAGCCGCTCCACGGCACGTGGGATCTTCCCAGGCCAGGGATCGAACCGGCGCCCCTTGCACTGCAAGGCGGTGTCCTTACCCACTGGACCACCAGGGAAGCCCTATTCTTGGTCTTTTAAAAAATATTTCATTGAGATATGATTGAGGTACAGTGTTGTGTCAGTTTCAGGTGTACAACAAAGTAAACGTAAGTTTATATATATAGATATATATCTCCACTCTTTTTTTAAGCTTCTTTTCCCATATAGACACCTGCAGAGTATTGAGTAGAGTCCACTGTGCTCCATGGTAGGGCTTTACTAGTTACTCAGTTTAACAATACGCTTAGTGGGGTGTATATATTAATCACAACCTCCCAGTGTAGCCCTCCCCCTCTGGCCCTTGTGTCCTACCCTGGTAACCATAACTTTGTTTTCTATATCTGTGAATCTATTTCTGTTTTGTAAATAAGTTCATTTGTACCCTTTTTTAAGATTCCCTATATAAGTGTCATCCTAGCTGTGTTTTTGCTTTATTGAAGGCTGAGAAAGATTTTCTGTCTCAAGATCATTCCTCCTTTATTAAACCAGAAAAAAGCCTGAAATGGGAATGGGAATGGGGGTGAGATTCCTTGAATGTGGTTTGAAGCTGTGGCTTCAGTTGGAATACTTATTTCACATTTTTCGTTATTGATGGAAAGCCTTAACTTAAATATCCCTAGCTTATTCTTAGAATTGATTATGCTGATAAAGGTCACTGGACTTCTTCGACGTGGCAGACACCAAGGGACTCTCTCTATCTCATCTGCCACTTCGACCTTTCAGAAGTCTTTGCCTGTGGACCACCTGTCCCTCCAGCCATGAACCTCACAGTCTTGTATTCTTGGTCTTTTTTTATTTTATTTTAAAGATTTATTTATTTATTTATTTTGGGCGGGGGTCGGGTTGGGGTGGGAGGGGAGCGGGCGGGCCACTTCTATTGGTCTTTCATTTCTCTGTTTTCATCCGTCTTTGTTCTTTGGCTCCTGTGGGCCTCCCATTGCGGTGGCGTCTGTCGTTGCAGAGCGCTGGCTCTGGGCGCGTGCGCTCCAGAGGTCCGACTCGGTGATTAGACACATGGGTCCAGCCGCTCCACGGCACGTGGGATCTTCCCAGGCCAGGGATCGAACCGGCGCCCCTTGCACTGCAAGGCGGTGTCCTTACCCACTGGACCACCAGGGAAGCCCTATTCTTGGTCTTTTAAAAAATATTTCATTGAGATATGATTGAGGTACAGTGTTGTGTCAGTTTCAGGTGTACAACAAAGTAAACGTAAGTTTATATATATAGATATATATCTCCACTCTTTTTTTAAGCTTCTTTTCCCATATAGACACCTGCAGAGTATTGAGTAGAGTCCACTGTGCTCCATGGTAGGGCTTTACTAGTTACTCAGTTTAACAATACGCTTAGTGGGGTGTATATATTAATCACAACCTCCCAGTGTAGCCCTCCCCCTCTGGCCCTTGTGTCCTACCCTGGTAACCATAACTTTGTTTTCTATATCTGTGACTCTATTTCTGTTTTGTAAATAAGTTCATTTGTACCCTTTTCTAAGATTCCCTATATAAGTGTCATCCTACTGTTCTTTTGAGGGGGTGTCTCGCTGAGCATCTTTTTGTCTCCTATCCACTGAGTCCCACCCACATTGAAGGTCAATGTCTTTTGGCTCTGTGGACCTTGAACTTGTCCATGCATTGCTTCTGCCCTCTTCATTGCGTCATAGCCCACTGCTCCACCCTTGGGTTCTGAACCCCTCATGAGCACAGAAGCCCCTCTCCCAGCAGCCCAGGACTTCAAGCTCTAGGTCTGTGGGTCAGCTCCTGGATCACGGGGTCTCTCAGAGCACAACTCTGAGGCAGGATCTTGCCTGCCTCCTCCCCCCTCTTCCTCCACCACTTGCTCAGAGGAGAACCCACTCTCCCCCAATCCAGCCACATCTTCTGCTATGTTATCTCCTCAAACTGGAGATTATCTTGGCTCCCCTGGGCTCCTGGGCTCCAGCAGGGCTTCTGCTGCACCCACCATGAAGGGATTGCAAGTCCCATGTGAATTCAGCCCACTCAGACCTTCTGTGGCCCTGGTCCATGCTCCATCTCTAGACTCTGATGGCTCGGGAACCACAGGAAACAGGATGTGACTGCCTGGTGGCATCAGGTACCATATCCCAGAGCAGTGGAGGAGCTAAATTCTCAGTAAGAGAAGGAGAAGAGTCCACAAAATCAGTTTCTCCCTTTCTGCCCCTAAAGGCCATGAGACCAGGTGTCCCCTCTGGTTGAACCAGCGGTCACTCATTGTGATTCTGTAGCCACTCGCCAGCCACTCTGCATGCCCCGCGTGGTCTCTGCCTCACCCCTCCACCTGCCTCCACATTCACTCCTGTTGTCCTAAGATCACACCTCCTGTAGTCAAGTTGGAAGCTTGGCCCTGGTTCCTGAGCAAACAGAACCCACGGTAAAGACCCTGGTGGCCCTTGGCTGAACTGCAAAAGCCCTGTACAACATCTTAACCCTGAGGCCTGAGAGGTACCTGCTCCTCTCTTCTGGTCTGCTGGTCCAGCAACTGCCAAATGAGAATTGTTCCGACACAGAACATCTCGGAGGTCCCCTGTCTCCTTGTCCTATGGTGACCCTCACATTGTAACAACCTTCTGACCATCCTCACAGCCTTGATAGGAGCCTTTCTGAAGTGCAAAAGGACATCTTCTTTCCTGTTTAGAATCTTCCATCCTTTTTCATCCCTGTTGCTGAGGATAAAATTCATGCTTCTTAGATGAAGAACTGAGGCTCCTCCTCTTCAGCCCTGCCTCCTGACAACTGCTTCT
The DNA here is from genome assembly GCA_022376925.1 of Tragulus kanchil. Taxonomy (NCBI): domain Eukaryota; kingdom Metazoa; phylum Chordata; class Mammalia; order Artiodactyla; family Tragulidae; genus Tragulus; species Tragulus kanchil. The sequence goes on along the minus strand of JAIOJX010000031.1, from coordinate 40,238,171 downwards.
TCCAACTCAACAGGAATGGCCCACATAACTAGTTCCAGTGACTATTAAAATCCACTTTCCAGTCACTGAATAGCTAATCCTCATTTCTTCTTCCTCCATTTTCCTCCCAACAGAGAGAGAGAAAAGAACAACTTAAACACTCTGTGGATAGAATGAAGCTGGCACTGTACAGCTGGGGATTCCAGTGGAAGTAATGGCCTGCGGCAGGGCTCTGTGCCCTGATTTTCACCTGTTGTGGCACCAGGGGAGGATCCCAATTCTCAAGGACTACCTGCAGCCTGAGGAGGACCCAGAGCCTCCAGATATGCCAACTCACTTACTCAGGATGCAGGCCTCAGCAGAGGCTTCCAGAAATTTTCTCTGAGAGAGAATAGAAATCGAATTTCAGCTCCCAGTTTGAAAAATTTTGCAGAAAAGCTTTTCAAATTTTCTTAAAGTCATGAAAAACCAGAATGAAAACAAAACCTGCCATGGTCCTGAATGAGTCCTCAGTCCTGGGTGTAAAGGGTGGCAGGATGCCCTTACTGACGCCTCCCATAAATCTCAGAAGAAGCCCTTGGTGGCTGGACCCAGGAGCTGGATCAGCCCAGGTACCAGAGCTGGATGTGGCGGGGAGCTGAGCCCCAGTGACAGAGACTGGAGCATCCTTCTTCCCTGCCCCTTTGCTGCTGGGTCAGGATGGACAGAGGACTGGGCAGTTCCCCTAACATGGCCAAGTGGAGCTGGCTCACCACACACACATTCATGGGCACCCAGCTCCAGCAAACACCTCTGATGTTTTTTCCTTTTTTTTTTTTTTTTTTTTTGGCCACTTCTATTGGTCTTTCATTCATCTATTTTCATCCATCTTTGTTCTTTGGCCCATATGGGCCTCCCATCGCAGTGGCCTCTTGCTGCAGAGCACTGGCTCTAATGAGAATTGTTCCGACACAGAACATCTCGGAGGTCCCCTGTCTCCTTGTCCTATGGTGACCCTCACATTGTAACAACCTTCTGACCATCCTCACAGCCTTGATAGGAGCCTTTCTGAAGTGCAAAAGGACATCTTCTTTCCTGTTTAGAATCTTCCATCCTTTTTCATCCCTGTTGCTGAGGATAAAATTCATGCTTCTTAGATGAAGAACTGAGGCTCCTCCTCTTCAGCCCTGCCTCCTGACAACTGCTTCTTCCAACTCAACAGGAATGGCCCACATAACTAGTTCCAGTGACTATTAAAATCCACTTTCCAGTCACTGAATAGCTAATCCTCATTTCTTCTTCCTCCATTTTCCTCCCAACAGAGAGAGAGAAAAGAACAACTTAAACACTCTGTGGATAGAATGAAGCTGGCACTGTACAGCTGGGGATTCCAGTGGAAGTAATGGCCTGCGGCAGGGCTCTGTGCCCTGATTTTCACCTGTTGTGGCACCAGGGGAGGATCCCAATTCTCAAGGACTACCTGCAGCCTGAGGAGGACCCAGAGCCTCCAGATATGCCAACTCACTTACTCAGGATGCAGGCCTCAGCAGAGGCTTCCAGAAATTTTCTCTGAGAGAGAATAGAAATCGAATTTCAGCTCCCAGTTTGAAAAATTTTGCAGAAAAGCTTTTCAAATTTTCTTAAAGTCATGAAAAACCAGAATGAAAACAAAACCTGCCATGGTCCTGAATGAGTCCTCAGTCCTGGGTGTACAGGGTGGCAGGATGCCCTTACTGACGCCTCCCATAAATCTCAGAAGAAGCCCTTGGTGGCTGGACCCAGGAGCTGGATCAGCCCAGGTACCAGAGCTGGATGTGGCGGGGAGCTGAGCCCCAGTGACAGAGACTGGAGCATCCTTCCTCCCTGCCCCTTTGCTGCTGGGTCAGGATGGACAGAGGACTGGGCAGTTCCCCTAACATGGCCAAGTGGAGCTGGCTCACCACACACACATTCATGGGCACCCAGCTCCAGCAAACACCTCTGATGTTTTTTCCTTTTTTTTTTTTTTTTTTTTTTGGCCACTTCTATTGGTCTTTCATTCATCTATTTTCATCCATCTTTGTTTCTTGGCCTGTGTGGGCCTCCCATCGCAGTGGCCTCTCTTGCTGCAGAGCACTGGCTCTGGGCACATACGCCCCAGAGCTCTGGTTAGGTAGTTGGACACATCAGTCCAGCTGCTCCACAGCACGTGGGATCTTCCCAGGCCAGGGATCGAATTGACGCCCCTTGCACTGCAAGGCGGTGTTCTTACCCACTGGACCACCAGGGGAAGCCCCACCTCTGCTGTTTTGAGGTTGTTTTCCAGCTTCCTCTCCTTGACTCTGCTGAAGGACCCAGCCACTCTACTCCTTTAAGATCTCCTGAATGGAACAGTCTTGGGGTTGGGTCTGTGCTGCTAGCAGCTTTGACAGACACAACCAGATTCAAGGTTTGAATGGGCCATGCTGCTGCCCAGGAGACGGTTGTGATCCATGAAGGAAAAAAACAAAACAAAACAAAACCAAAAAGATTCCTTTCATGTCCTCCAATCCTGTGAGTGTGGACACAATCATTACTGTGATCGTAGAAGCCAGGCCCTTCCTCGCCACCCCCCACATCCCATCATGTGGCTGTAACATGTGATTTCAGAGGGTGTGCAGCAGCATCTCCTCTTCCAGGTTCACTCTGACCTGCTGAGTTAAGCTCTCAACTAAATGAGCTTGAAGTGTTTGAAAAATTCAAGCTCAGTTGACAGACGAGGCTGGTTCCTCCTAGAGCAGACACTTGATCTGGCTCCTTGAGTTGGCTGAGAAGGAGGAGGGGGTATTCAGCCAAATCTCCCTTTAGCAGCTCATAAAAACTCGACTGTGCATAACGACAGCTGACGTTTCCACAGCACGCTCGAGTTTTTGAAGGTTCATGATTTCAACTGTGGTTCTTAATGACTATCCTGCAAGTGAGGCCAGTGAATGTTAGTGAAGGGTCAGTGATTTTCCCAAGGTCACACAGCTAGTAAGGACCAGGCTGGGGTCCAGAGACCTGGGCACACCTCCTCCCCCAGCGCCCTTTCCTCCTGTGGCAGGGTTCTGAGGGAGACTCATGAGAGCCCTAAGGTGGGGACAGCCGGCCAATGTCACCAATGCTGTGAGGACAGGGTGTGAATCATACACCCAGGACTTGTTAGAAAGACCCCAAATGGTTTCTGCAATGAAGACCATCAGATGCATACAAAACATGGGGGATGGGCAAGAGAATGCCGTCCCTCCAATTCAGCTATACTACAGAGTTCAGAAGCAGGGGTGAAGGAGATGGCATTTTGTTAAACTCAGTGAATAGTGGTTCTTTCCACATAACTCTTGGGGATAAGGCTGGGGGATGGGCACCAGGACAGCCATTAGGGCCAGCAGCTCCATTCACAGGGTAGGTCTGCCTTCACTGCCCACTCAGACTTCTACCGGGGCCTTTCCCATATGCCCCAGGCCCTGCTCACCCTGCACCTTGGCAGCCACCTCCTGCTTCCAGAACGAGGTCCCCAGTGGGTTTCTGACTCAGGCAACCCATTCCTCGGGACCCAGTGTCTTATCTGTGACCCTTTGTCATGGGAATGGGACCCTGGAAGGAAAGGCTTGCTGGAAGAGGAATCAAGAAAATAGAAGATCCAGCCCTTCCAGCTTCAGCAGCCACACTGCCTTCCCTAGTCCTCAAGGTATCTTTCCCACCTGGGAAGGGGGAATGACAAGACTCCTCGGTGATAACTGACCCAAGAAGACACATGGGCTGTGCCAAGCTCCTGGGCCTGTTGGGGACCCGCCAGCTGAGGGGGAGTCTCATGCAAGCCAAAGGTAGTGACAACTCCCTGATGGAGGTCAGTTCAGCTCTCTTCACAGCTGCCACCACAGGAGAAGAAGAAAAGGAAGGGAGCTTAAGAATGCTCCAGAAGGCTGAAGTCAGATTTGCTGTGGGTGGTGCCCATGAGCAAAGTGAGCCGAAGGGCAAGGGCTCCACCCTCTCAGCACAGAGAGCAGGAGTGTCTCTAAGCTGGGCCCGCATTCACCTTGAAAGTGAAAGTCTCTTGGGCATGTCTGATTCTTTGCGACTCTGTGGACTGTAGCCTGCCAGGCTCATCTGTCCATGGAATTCTCCAGGCAAGAATACTGAAGTGGGTTGCCATTTCCTTCTCCAGGGGATCTTCCCGACCCAGGGATAGAACCCAGGTCTCTGGGATTGCAGGCAGACTCTTTACCATCTGAGCCACCAGGGAAGTCCTTACCTGAGTCCAATGTCAGCACACAGCAGGCCCACGGGACCTCTGGCAATTCCTGGACCTTCCCTGCACATGTTCAAGGCAGGAAACAGATGGATGCTGTGGGCAGGCCCTTACAGTACCAGGTTCTTGGCATACCGACTGATCTCTCTGTCTACTTTACATCTGCCTGTCTGTCCATCTGATTTCTATTGGGCTGACTAGTCTGTGTCAGCTGACCCAGTTTCCTCGGGTGTGGACAGGATGATGCCCTGGAAGGATGAACTTTCCAGCCTGGCTAGGCAGGGCCCCAGGAAACACTGGGAGCTATCACCACACCTTTAGGCCAGTGATCTCCCTTGAAAGCAGTACTCTGAGACAATTTCTGAATCATATCCTGCAAGTTAGAAAGCTCAATGTAAGAGAATAAAAAATTCCACAAATGGAGAAAGTGACCTGTTCCCTCAGATGCCCAGGCTCTGCTCCAGCCCCCACTATGTGTTCCCACCTACCTGTGAGCGGACCCCCCCAAAGGACCTTCCTATTCTGTTCTGTCCCACCCAGGGGTCAGGGCAAGGAGTGGTGCTAATGCTCCTGGGTACACTCAGCACCAAACCCCCCACCTGGGGCAGAGTGTGGTGCTGGCAGGAAGCAGGAAGGGCTAGGGCCAGGCAGTGCCCTTGTGGGTGGGTGGCTGGAAGGGCCCTATGTGCTGAGTGCCCACGCCGGGCAGTTCCAGGAAATTCCAGGCCGGCCAACCTAAATGCCTTTCAGAGCAACCATGCTGCTATTTTAAGGGCTGTGTGGAGGGAAAACAGCTTAATAAAAGCAATACAATTGTTCAGAGGAGGGAGGTCGGATGACTGGAGCAGCCCCTGGGAGCCTTCTGGGATGTGGCCTGAGTGCAGGGTGGGGCTGTGACCATGGTGCTGTCTTAACAGTGTCCAAGGGCTCAAGGTTCCCCAGAGCCTGGCCAAGCCTTTGGTTCCTTGAGCAACAACAGAAAAAAGGCTCTGTCCTCTTTGGGGTGAGGATCAAAGGCCCTGGTCCCCCGAGCTGGATGGTGGTGGCCTGCTGGTCACCTCTATGCCTGGGCTCTGTGGAGCAGAAGTTCCCAAATGAGGGCTCACCGTCCTGCCACATTCAAGATAATTGTTTTGAGCTCAGGGTCACCGTCACTGCACCTGTTCGCATACTTGGATGGTACGAGCCCACGTCTCCTCCAGTGTCACTCTGTGTCACTCAGTACTCCTGGGGGCTCTTTCCTCCTCTGCAAAACAAGATCAAGTGGACAATGTCCCTTATCGTCCCCTCAATGTGCCCTGACTTTGATTCAGTGCTCATAGCTCCTCCCACACCCCGTGTCACTTGTGTGCCAGTGGCAGGAGGCCAAGCCTCACCTGAGCAGAATTTATTTCCCTTTGGGCCAGCCAAAGTGGGGATCTAGTTTGGAAGCCACAATAAAAGACCAAGAGAGGGGTTTTCCAGAGTGTTCCAGGGTAATAGATGGATTTCTGAGTGGGCCACCTTGAAATTGGAGGACTCAGCACAGCCAGAAGAGAATAAAAGAGTCTGAGAGAGAGAATGCGGTGGGGGAGAGCCAGGGATGCTTTCCTTCTAATGCCCTCATCCCCAGGCCCCGGAGCGCGTGAGCAGAGGAGACTGGGCATGGCAGAGCTGTGGTCGTCCCCAGGTCTTGCTCTGCGGCAGCTCCCTGATGTGTCAGTGCACTTGTGGACGTGGGATCCAGTGTGCCGGAATCTCTGCTGCATGCATTTCCTCATCTAATCCCAAGGCCCAGTGGGCATTGTCCCCACTTTTACAGATGAGGAAGCTGGGAATCAGACAGGGTAAATCACTGTTACAAATCACACAGCCTGTTAGTAAAAGACTAAATCTCAAGTCACTTCCTCCCCAACAACAGTGACTCCTCTTGGTCAGCTCAAGTTGACTTCCACAGTCTTCATAGGTTGAACCCAACCTATCATGGGTTGAAGATGGTGCAAGCCTTCTGGGATGTGGCCTGAGTGCAGGGTGGGGCTGTGACCATGGTGCTGTCTTAACAGTGTCCAAGGGCTCAAGGTTCCCCAGAGCCTGGCCAAGCCTTTGGTTCCTTGAGCAACAACAGAAAAAAGGCTCTGTCCTCTTTGGGGTGAGGATCAAAGGCCCTGGTCCCCCGAGCTGGATGGTGGTGGCCTGCTGGTCACCTCTATGCCTGGGCTCTGTGGAGCAGAAGTTCCCAAATGAGGGCTCACCGTCCTGCCACATTCAAGATAATTGTTTTGAGCTCAGGGTCACCGTCACTGCACCTGTTCGCATACTTGGATGGTACGAGCCCACGTCTCCTCCAGTGTCACTCTGTGTCACTCAGTACTCCTGGGGGCTCTTTCCTCCTCTGCAAAACAAGATCAAGTGGACAATGTCCCTTATCGTCCCCTCAATGTGCCCTGACTTTGATTCAGTGCTCATAGCTCCTCCCACCCCCCGTGTCACTTGTGTGCCAGTGGCAGGAGGCCAAGCCTCACCTGAGCAGAATTTATTTCCCTTTGGGCCAGCCAAAGTGGGGATCTAGTTTGGAAGCCACAATAAAAGACCAAGAGAGGGGTTTTCCAGAGTGTTCCAGGGTAATAGATGGATTTCTGAGTGGGCCACCTTGAAATTGGAGGACTCAGCACAGCCAGAAGAGAATAAAAGAGTCTGAGAGAGAGAATGCGGTGGGGGAGAGCCAGGGATGCTTTCCTTCTAATGCCCTCATCCCCAGGCCCCAGAGCGCGTGAGCAGAGGAGACTGGGCATGGCAGAGCTGTGGTCGTCCCCAGGTCTTGCTCTGCGGCAGCTCCCTGATGTGTCAGTGCACTTGTGGACGTGGGATCCAGTGTGCCGGAATCTCTGCTGCATGCATTTCCTCATCTAATCCCAAGGCCCAGTGGGCATTGTCCCCACTTTTACAGATGAGGAAGCTGGGAATCAGACAGGGTAAATCACTGTTACAAATCACACAGCCTGTTAGTAAAAGACTAAATCTCAAGTCACTTCCTCCCCAACAACAGTGACTCCTCTTGGTCAGCTCAAGTTGACTTCCACAGTCTTCATAGGTTGAACCCAACCTATCATGGGTTGAAGATGGTGCGAATCCTCAGATGCACCCTCAGTGAGAGGCAGGGCCATGTCCCCTCCACTCTGCAAATCACTCGTGCGGTAGATGATGCTGCGTGGATTCCAAAGGCAGATGAGAGGAAATCTTGCGGCTTGGCTTTGGTCTCATAGAACACTCGCTTTCTGGACATTCCTCTGGGGCTGTCCCCAGGTGAACTCAGCCCCTGTGCTGTGACAAGCTGGCCACGTGAACAAGCAAGTGTGGATGCTCTGGTTGGCCACTTGAGTTGAGCTCCCTGTCACCAGTCAGCATCACCTGCCGGCCAAAACAAGGAGTCTGAAAGGAGACAGAAGCTCCAGCAGGTGTCTGATGGTACCCACTGGAGGGATTCCAAGTGAGGACAACCCACCTGAACACGCCTGGAAAACCCCTGACCCACAGGTTCTGACTACACAGCCAGGATCAACCACAAGGGGTCATGCATGAACACCTGAGTTCAGGTGAGCTGCAGGCAGGTGTGGGGGTGTCACATGATGCAGAAGCAGTCAAAGGGGCTGGACATGTCTGCTCTGCTCAGAAGGACCAACGATATGTCCTGGCAATGTAGCCTCGCATATAAACTCACCTTTATACCTGTAAACTTCCAAGTAGAGCCTGGGGAGCAAACTTATAATTGGTAATGGGAGATTGTCTCAGTGAGAGCAAAAAAGAGCGGCTGGATCCTGGAGTGGAGATGAGCTCAGAAGCTGTCCAGACAGATGTCAGAAACAGACAAAGCCCTGGGGATGCGGGAGGAGAAAATAGAGGGGAGAAAAGCAAATAACGTGCGTCCCAGTGTGAATGGCAGGGTGACATTTCACTGTTATTGTTGGCGCGGCTTCTCATTTGGCTGCCAGCTTGTTCCAGGATTGGAGCTCCCCCAGGACAGCATTCATGTTACTCCTTGTCCCAAAGGTGAAGATAGGGGTCTTTCTATTCTGAAAATAATCTCACAATTTGCTGAACTTCTGGGAAGCTGGAGTTTCTATGCAGCCACCCTGTGTCCGTAGATAGGGCTCCAATATGCCAACGGCTGGTCTGCAAACACAGTTTAGCATCAATCTGATTTAAAACTCAGCACAACTTGTGTTCTGGAAATCACACATACATTCCCAAAACTTTATCTCAAGGCCTTGAAATGTAGCCTGCCTGTCCTTCAGCTGCTGAGACACTAGGTGGTGGCCTCCTGGGCAGGTGCAACCTCGCTAGAATTTCATCCTTTGGTTCCAACTTTTATAAAGATCTAAACTTTGAAAATCAAGTCAGGACCACAGGGGTCATCCGGGGGAGCAATGTTTAATAAATATTTTCAGAATTGTTCCAAGCTCCATTTTCTTACTGGAACAAACCAAGTCCAGTGCAGAGGAAGCAGTCTGATCTCGTTTCCCAAAGGGAGGTTGCAGGAAGACTTGAGAAGGTGAAGAATGAACTTGACAGCGTTTTTCTGAAGCCAGAAGGCTACTGCAGTCGAAGCAGGATTTCCTGGAGACCACTTCAGTAATGTTTTACTGAAAATGGAAAATTCTGAAAGAGATGAATGAAGAGGGAAAATGATATAGGATGTTTCTATAGTAGCAGTCGAGGCTCTAAGAGGAAATAAGGAACCTCGAGCCCTCAGGGGAGGATGAAAACGTTGTGCATTTGGCTTCTAGGTGGCATCTCAGAAGATAATTCATATTTGCTTCATCTGAGAGACAGTCTAGGACAATGGAGGGGGTGTGCTTGTGGGGAAGCCACTTAAAAAAACAGCTTCAGCAGCAGGAGTGACCTTGGGCATCCCCAGAATGGAGGGTCAGGTGGCGAGGAGTGTGCAGTCTGCCTTGAAGGCGAGTTTCTGTAGTCTCCTGCCCATAAGAGCCCATAAGCAGGGCAGTTGGCCACATTCTGATGCTCAACTTTGCTGTCCTGAAACTAGTTTTCTTCACAAAAAATAGAGGTACTGTTGACCCTCCATATCCTCAGGTTTTGTCTCAGGTAAGTCAACCAGCTGGGCAGGAGGTAGGTGCTTCTGATGCCCACACCCCAGGGAAAGCCATTGAAGATTCATCCCTTGTGGGGACCAATCTCTCTTCCAAATGAGAACAGCGGGGCAATTGAGACAGGCAGCTGAGTCCTGCTCAGATAGAAGATAAGAGACCACATGGTTTTCATCCTCAGAGTCAGGAGACTCCTGGGTCACACACACAGAAGGGCTCCTTGGCGATCAAAAGGGGAGTGATGCTAAGTGAGACCAGATTCCCTTAGGCCTCTTAGGCACTGGAATCCATCTTATTAATAGATGAGTGAGCACACTCATGGGAGGAACTTGAGATACACCAAATATGGGCTGTAAAACAGGCAAAGAAAAATGATTCGCCAAAGGAAACTTGGATGAAAAGTAATTCAAACTACCACAAGGGTGCGACTCAACAGCTCTCTATAAGTCTGCCCATGTGTCTATCCACACAACACTGTACTCTTTTGCCCTCCTAATAAATGTTTTATTTGTTTCACTACTTTCTGCCTTTGTGGGAATTCTTTGTCTGCAAAGTCAAAGTGTCAGAGCCTTGTCACTGCTCTTTGGCCTAGTGGTTAGGATTCAGTGCCCTTACCGCCATGATCTGACCTTAGTCTCTGGCCAGAAACTGAAGCCCTGCATCAAGCTGCTACAGGCTGAGATCGCAGTTGTGGACGGAGATTTCAACTCAAAGCTAGTTGAATACAGAAGCAATTGTACTTATATTTCTCTCACAGAATTTGAGGGCCTGATCAGCACAAACCTGTCATCAGGGATAAAGCAGTACGAAGGTGTCAGATACAATACCTATTGGAAAAGCGATGCATACTTGTTAATCAGCAGGTAGAAACATTGGCTCCCAAAGGCAGGCAGATCAACTGTGGAGTTTGCTGGCAATAAGGAGCCAACCTGGCATCCAGAAGCTCTTCTCCTTACACTAGACCTGGTGTACCTGCATTCTGTGTGGGCTGATGTGTGTGTGCTACTGTGCGTGTGCGTGTGTGTGTCTGCTTTTGGCTGTGTGTATATTCAGTTCAACACAGGATAATGGGGGGAGGGGAAGTAGAAAGGAGTGGATGGAAGTTTCTAAAAGGAAAGCTGAGGACATGATCCCAGGTTCTGGTGGGCAGCAAGTGTATTTATCAGGAGAGTTCAGATCTGAGTCAGAGGTAAGTGTACAGTATCAAGTGAAAGGCAAGACTCCAGAGGGAGGCTTTTCTTGTGGACATCCTAGGAACACCGGCTATGAAGACCATGGGAGGAAAGGAAAAGGCTATGACGTCAGAAGTCCTGAAGGGCAAGCAGTACTATGAGCTTCTCCAAAAGGAAGGGCTTGTTCTTGAGCAGCTGATAAAGCAGAGTGCACACAGTGCCATCCTGTTACAGAGCTGAAGGACATCTTCTGAATTCCAAAGAAATAGTTCACTGTTAAATCAGGGGCACAGGAATCCCTTGGTGGAGTTTGCTTTTTCTGGTAAGTTTCTCTTAACTTACCTTTTCACCTTTCTCTGGAAAGCTTCACCCTCTGATCTCATGGGGTGAAAATGTCACAAGGTGACTCAAATGTCCAACACAGCATCCTGTAGCCCTGGCTCCTAAGCATAGACCACAATGAGCTGGATGCCCCAGCCAGAGGGACTTCAGACCTTCACCAGAACTTTCTACTAGGAGGTTGGGAAGAAACAGCAATGAATCCCTGGAGCCACTAGATGAGCATCCACCTGCCAACCACCATGGGTCCAGTGCCCTTACCGCCATGATCTGACCTTAGTCTCTGGCCAGAAACTGAAGCCCTGCATCAAGCTGCTACAGGCTGAGATCGCAGTTGTGGACGGAGATTTCAACTCAAAGCTAGTTGAATACAGAAGCAATTGTACTTATATTTCTCTCACAGAATTTGAGGGCGTGATCAGCACAAACCTGTCATCAGGGATAAAGCAGTCGAAGGTGTCAGATACAATACCTATTGGAAAAGCGATGCATACTTGTTAATCAGCAGGTAGAAACATTGGCTCCCAAAGGCAGGCAGATCAACTGTGGAGTTTGCTGGCAATAAGGAGCCAACCTGGCATCCAGAAGCTCTTCTCCTTACACTAGACCTGGTGTACCTGCATTCTGTGTGGGCTGATGTGTGTGTGCTACTGTGCGTGTGCGTGTGTGTGTCTGCTTTTGGCTGTGTGTATATTCAGTTCAACACAGGATAATGGGGGGAGGGGAAGTAGAAAGGAGTGGATGGAAGTTTCTAAAAGGAAAGCTGAGGACATGATCCCAGGTTCTGGTGGGCAGCAAGTGTATTTATCAGGAGAGTTCAGATCTGAGTCAGAGGTAAGTGTACAGTATCAAGTGAAAGGCAAGACTCCAGAGGGAGGCTTTTCTTGTGGACATCCTAGGAACACCGGCTATGAAGACCATGGGAGGAAAGGAAAAGGCTATGACGTCAGAAGTCCTGAAGGGCAAGCAGTACTATGAGCTTCTCCAAAAGGAAGGGCTTGTTCTTGAGCAGCTGATAAAGCAGAGTGCACACAGTGCCATCCTGTTACAGAGCTGAAGGACATCTTCTGAATTCCAAAGAAATAGTTCACTGTTAAATCAGGGGCACAGGAATCCCTTGGTGGGAGTTTGCTTTTTCTGGTAAGTTTCTCTTAACTTACCTTTTCACCTTTCTCTGGAAAGCTTCACCCTCTGATCTCATGGGGTGAAAATGTCACAAGGTGACTCAAATGTCCAACACAGCATCCTGTAGCCCTGGCTCCTAAGCATAGACCACAATGAGCTGGATGCCCCAGCCAGAGGGACTTCAGACCTTCACCAGAACTTTCTACTAGGAGGTTGGGAAGAAACAGCAATGAATCCCTGGAGCCACTAGATGAGCATCCACCTGCCAACCACCATGGGTCCAGGCTCACAGGCCACCCTTGAAAAATGAAGTCAGGTTCTTAGCTAACATCTGCTGTTTAGCAGGTCACCCCAGGGTTTACTCTCATTTCTTCAGCCCTCTGACGGCTGGATGATCTCCTGTTGGTCTTCCTTTGGCTCCCTTACCAGGTTGCATGCAGCTGGGAGTTGGGTGAGACAGGCTGATGTGGCTGTATCCCAAATGCTCAAGCCCCAAGCACAGAGCTTAACAAGATCCTTGCATGATGTTTGCTGATGTACAGTTGGCTGAAGCAAGATACATGGCCAAGTGCAGAGTCAAAGTAAGGCTGGATGGCCGTAGCCATGATTCATGGGGAAGCCATGATTAGAACAATCTGCTGTGCCAAATTGCTCAGTCGTGTCTGACTCTTGCAACCCCATGGACTTGTAGCCCACCAGGCTCCTCTGTCCACGGAATTCTCCAGATAAGAACAATGGAGTGGATAGCCTTTCTCATTCATCCTGGGGCTATGCTTTAATAGTAGGTGATTAATCAGGTAACTTGCAGTTCATTATTAAGGCTCCTGTGCTATGTGTTACCCAAAGAGAAATCATCTTTAGGAGAATATATATTGGCATGAAAACACTCGTGATATACGCACAGAGAAGAAGTAAGCAACAAAATAGCAGAACAAAGGGGCAACATTTTTGTAGTGTTACCCATTTACATGTATCTCAAAGGCATGCACTGATATGTTAACACAAGTCATCTCTGAGTGATAAGATTTTGAGGGATTCTCTTCTCAATCTGAGCTGTTACATTTCTCAACTTTAATATCCTGAGTATGATTCAGTTTTAAAATTAGGGGGAAAAACATGTAAAACAAACACAAGCCATGTAACAGAGCCAGCGAGGGGAATTTTAAGACTCTATGCTAATGACTTCCATGGACATAACATACTGGAACCAGCATGAGGTCTGACAGCCCTGGTGGAAGGTGGGAGAACCAGCTCGTGTTCTGAAATCCCAACCCTATTCTTTTATGTGCTGCCCAGTGATTAGAGGACCCCTCTCTGTAGGAGCTGGTGCTGGTGTCCTGATCATTTCCCTTGACCAAGAGCCAGTGGAAACACAGAAGCCTGTTTCCAGGTAGACTACTCACTTCCCAGGAGGAAAAATTCAGACAAACCATGGACTTTTGGCTCCTTACTCATTTCTTCAGCCCTCTGACGGCTGGATGATCTCCTGTTGGTCTTCCTTTGGCTCCCTTACCAGGTTGCATGCAGCTGGGAGTTGGGTGAGACAGGCTGATGTGGCTGTATCCCAAATGCTCAAGCCCCAAGCACAGAGCTTAACAAGATCCTTGCATGATGTTTGCTGATGTACAGTTGGCTGAAGCAAGATACATGGCCAAGTGCAGAGTCAAAGTAAGGCTGGATGGCCGTAGCCATGATTCATGGGGAAGCCATGATTAGAACAATCTGCTGTGCCAAATTGCTCAGTCGTGTCTGACTCTTGCAACCCCATGGACTTGTAGCCCACCAGGCTCCTCTGTCCACGGAATTCTCCAGATAAGAACAATGGAGTGGATAGCCTTTCTCATTCATCCTGGGGCTATGCTTTAATAGTAGGTGATTAATCAGGTAACTTGCAGTTCATTATTAAGGCTCCTGTGCTATGTGTTACCCAAAGAGAAATCATCTTTAGGAGAATATATATTGGCATGAAAACACTCGTGATATACGCACAGAGAAGAAGTAAGCAACAAAATAGCAGAACAAAGGGGCAACATTTTTGTAGTGTTACCCATTTACATGTATCTCAAAGGCATGCACTGATATGTTAACACAAGTCATCTCTGAGTGATAAGATTTTGAGGGATTCTCTTCTCAATCTGAGCTGTTACATTTCTCAACTTTAATATCCTGAGTATGATTCAGTTTTAAAATTAGGGGGAAAAACATGTAAAACAAACACAAGCCATGTAACAGAGCCAGCGAGGGGAATTTTAAGACTCTATGCTAATGACTTCCATGGACATAACATACTGGAACCAGCATGAGGTCTGACAGCCCTGGTGGAAGGTGGGAGAACCAGCTCGTGTTCTGAAATCCCAACCCTATTCTTTTATGTGCTGCCCAGTGATTAGAGGACCCCTCTCTCTGTAGGAGCTGGTGCTGGTGTCCTGATCATTTCCCTTGACCAAGAGCCAGTGGAAACACAGAAGCCTGTTTCCAGGTAGACTACTCACTTCCCAGGAGGAAAAATTCAGACAAACCATGGACTTTTTGGTGCTACTTGAATTACCCAGATTGGTATTTATTTGTTTAGGATTTATACCTCCGGTCTCCATATCTCTGTCCCAGCAGGGAATTACCGAGATAATCACACAGCTGTGCAGACTTCTTCCCGAAGGTCATAAGCTTTGGTTCCGATGTTGGGAAACATGTGTTTCTCGTCCTTGAAGAAGATTGTTCTTGGCTTTAAATCCCAGTACTTAGCACTTGTAAAATTGAGATAAAGCACACTGGCAGCGTTGGGACTTGGGAATGCCAATAACTGAGACTGGACTTTGGAACGATTAAACGGCTTCATACACTCTGGATCAGCATTTGGTGTTTTCTCTGAAAACGCTCCACAGCACTCACCTTGGGTTTCTAAAGCATCTCAGAGAGCCAGCCCGTTCATTCTGCAGCCCTTCAGGGCTGTTTACCTCTCTTCCACTGGTTCACAGCAGTCTGAGGAGGTTCTGATTCTGAAAACTGTCTGATCCCAAGCAAACAGGAGGGCCCAGGCCTGGGCCTGGATACAGAACTCTGCTCCCAGGTCTGGAGAGCTCACGACCCCATGTATGTGCTTCCAGGGGAAAGCAGCTCACCCGAAAATGTCCAGCATACTCTGTGCTCCCTAATTTAGAGTCACTGCTTAGAAATGGTTTGACGTTTTACATTTTCAAGGGATGTAATTGACATAACAATAAGGCACACAATTCTTTGGTGTAGGTTTGATGAGCTTGGCCAGTTGTGTACACCTGTATACACTCAGGATTTGGTACAAGGTCAAGGACCCTCACAACCCATACACAAGTTTGTGCTCCTTTCCAGCTGAGCATTCCTGGCCCAACTGAAGATGTCCACCATCTGACTTCAGTGGATCAACTTTGCTGGTCCTACATCATCATATAAGTGGAAATACTCTGTGCATGTCAAAATTCTTTAACTCTGTGTATCTGTCATATTTATCCATTGTTGCATGTGTCAGCAATTTGTTTCTTTCCACCGTCAAGCAGAAGTCCATAAATACATCCTGTTGATGGATATTTGAGTGGCTGGTACTTTGGAGCTATTATGGACAAAGTTGCTATTAACATTCTTCTACAAAACTTCTCGTGGATATATGCTTTCATTTTTCTTGGGTAAATGCCTAACAGTGGAATTGCTGGGTTGATGTATGAATAGCTTTATAAGAAACAGAATGGAGTGATTTTGAAAATGGAAATTTTTGGTAGATTGATTGCTTCTCAGATGGGAAAGGTAACTTTGATTCCTTGGCCATTTAGTCCAGTTTCATCATTTAAGACAAAGGCAACTGAGATACCAGAGGGGTCATGTGACACCCCCACCACATCCCCTACCCTACTTGCACTGCTGGCAGGTTCAATAAACAGCTGAGCAAGGACCAGGACCTGTCCTTGATTCTGCACTTCCTTACTGAGGAATATCAAAAATCCTATTCGTTCTCACTTAGAGGTAGAAGTTGTATCGAAATGGATGAGTTCCTTTTCTTGCCTTGATACACAGTGAAGAAAACTGAGCCTGTGATAACTGTATTGAACTCATGCAGGGTTGTGTTATATATGGATTATCATCATATCATGTTATCACTATGGACAGAGATAGAGATCCAGTGAATCTACCCTGTCTCCAGGACATGGTCCAGAATTAAATTCCCCCTGAACACATCAGTCTAGTTGCTCAGACATGTCCAACTTTTTGCAACCCTATGAACTGCAGCACGCCAGGCTTCCCGGTCCTTCACCTTCACCCAAAGCTTGCTCAAACTCATGTCCATTGACTTAGTGAGGCCATCCAACCATCTGGTCCTCTGTTGTCCCCTTCTCCTTCTGCCTTCTATTTTTCCCAGCATCAGGGTATTTTCCAGTGAGTTGTCTCTTTGCATCAGGTGGCCAAAGTGTCAAAGCCTTAGCTTCAGCATCTGTACTTCCAATGAATATTCATGGTTGATTTCCTTTAAGATTGATTAGTTTGATCCCGAAACCCATAATGTTTTTTAAAACAAATTTTTATTGGAGTATAGTGGCTTTCCAATGTTGGGTTAGATTCTGCTGCACAGCAATTTTTAGTTATCTTTTTTCCATTGTTGCATGTGTCAGCAATTTGTTTCTTTCCACCGTCAAGCAGAAGTCCATAAATACATCCTGTTGATGGATATTTGAGTGGCTGGTACTTTGGAGCTATTATGGACAAAGTTGCTATTAACATTCTTCTACAAAACTTCTCGTGGATATATGCTTTCATTTTTCTTGGGTAAATGCCTAACAGTGGAATTGCTGGGTTGATGTATGAATAGCTTTATAAGAAACAGAATGGAGTGATTTTGAAAATGGAAATTTTTGGTAGATTGATTGCTTCTCAGATGGGAAAGGTAACTTTGATTCCTTGGCCATTTAGTCCAGTTTCATCATTTAAGACAAAGGCAACTGAGATACCAGAGGGGTCATGTGACACCCCCACCACATCCCCTACCCTACTTGCACTGCTGGCAGGTTCAATAAACAGCTGAGCAAGGACCAGGACCTGTCCTTGATTCTGCACTTCCTTACTGAGGAATATCAAAAATCCTATTCGTTCTCACTTAGAGGTAGAAGTTGTATCGAAATGGATGAGTTCCTTTTCTTGCCTTGATACACAGTGAAGAAAACTGAGCCTGTGATAACTGTATTGAACTCATGCAGGGTTGTGTTATATATGGATTATCATCATATCATGTTATCACTATGGACAGAGATAGAGATCCAGTGAATCTACCCTGTCTCCAGGACATGGTCCAGAATTAAATTCCCCCTGAACACATCAGTCTAGTTGCTCAGACATGTCCAACTTTTTGCAACCCTATGAACTGCAGCACGCCAGGCTTCCCGGTCCTTCACCTTCACCCAAAGCTTGCTCAAACTCATGTCCATTGACTTAGTGAGGCCATCCAACCATCTGGTCCTCTGTTGTCCCCTTCTCCTTCTGCCTTCTATTTTTCCCAGCATCAGGGTATTTTCCAGTGAGTTGTCTCTTTGCATCAGGTGGCCAAAGTGTCAAAGCCTTAGCTTCAGCATCTGTACTTCCAATGAATATTCATGGTTGATTTCCTTTAAGATTGATTAGTTTGATCCCGAAACCCATAATGTTTTTTAAAACAAATTTTTATTGGAGTATAGTGGCTTTCCAATGTTGGGTTAGATTCTGCTGCACAGCAAAGTGAATCAGCTATCTGTGTACATGTATCATTTTTGTATTTCTTTCCCATTGAGGTCACCACAGAGCTGTGAGTAGAGTTCCCTGTGCTATACAGCAAATTCACATTAGTTGTCTGTTACACATAGTCTCAATAGCATTTATGTGTCAATCCTAATCTCCATTCATCCTACCACTCCTTCCTTTCTCCCCTTGGTGTCAATATATTTGTTCTCTACGTTCAAGCATATCACCTTCACCTCTTGCTGAAAAAATAAATGTTGATAACTTTTGACCTAGTAATAGTAATTTAGAAACTTCGCCTAAGGATATAGATACAAAAGCATAGGAAATTTACATAGAAAGATGTATATAACAGCAAAAGAATATCAAATTCAATCATTTCAAATCCATATGATGGATTATTATGCAGTAACAAATATATTACCAAAAAGTTATATTTTAAAGCATGGTTAAATTGTATAAAAATACTTGAATCGGGCTTCCCTCATAGTCCAGTGGGTAGCTAGGCCACATTGCAGTGCGAGGGGCACTGGTTACATCCCTAGCCTGGGAAGATCCCACATGCTATGGACCAGCTAGACTGGTGTGTCCAATGGTGAACCAGCGCTCTTGAGTACATGCACCCAGAGCCAGTGCTCTGCAACGAGAGGCCACTGCAATGGTAGGCCCACACAGGCCAAAGAATAAAAATGGATGAAAATAAAGAAATAAAAAAACCAATAAAAGAGGCCAAGAATCAAAAAAAAGAAGAATTAAAAACTGCTTTTATCTGCAGTATGCTTAGAAACCATCTTAAAGAGGATCATCAAACTAAGAATAACACTAAGCAAAGAGGCTCATGACAGCAGCTCTGATGGTGGCCTTTGCATCCTCCCTCTCACTTTTCTGTGCTTCTTGATCCTCTGAAGGGTGTTTACTGCCCACCCACCACGGGGTGGGCTCCCTTCCAGGGTCCAGGAATGTAGCAGCCGCTAAACCAAGGTTTGACACCATGGAGCTCATGTTCCAGTTGGGGCCAAGTCGATGTGTCATGTAATAAGTGATGTATGTTGTATGATTAACTGGAGACAAGTGCCAAGGAGGAAAATTAAGCAAAGTAGAGTGACTTGGAGGGTTGACAAGGGTAGAGGTGGGAGCCGTCATTTTAAATGAAGCTGTTGGAAAAAGCCTCAATAAGAAGATGAGGTTTCCAATAGGACCTGAGAGGGCAGGCAGTGACCTCTCGTGACAACTGTAGAAGAGTGACATCAGTCCAATTAGGACCTGTGGGGAGCAGGCCTGCAGGACAATAAGCAATTTATGCTTTGTGCAATCTTTAAACAATATATTTGTTCTCTACGTTCAAGCATATCACCTTCACCTCTTGCTGAAAAAATAAATGTTGATAACTTTTGACCTAGTAATAGTAATTTAGAAACTTCGCCTAAGGATATAGATACAAAAGCATAGGAAATTTACATAGAAAGATGTATATAACAGCAAAAGAATATCAAATTCAATCATTTCAAATCCATATGATGGATTATTATGCAGTAACAAATATATTACCAAAAAGTTATATTTTAAAGCATGGTTAAATTGTATAAAAATACTTGAATCGGGCTTCCCTCATAGTCCAGTGGGTAGCTAGGCCACATTGCAGTGCGAGGGGCACTGGTTACATCCCTAGCCTGGGAAGATCCCACATGCTATGGACCAGCTAGACTGGTGTGTCCAATGGTGAACCAGCGCTCTTGAGTACATGCACCCAGAGCCAGTGCTCTGCAACGAGAGGCCACTGCAATGGTAGGCCCACACAGGCCAAAGAATAAAAATGGATGAAAATAAAGAAATAAAAAAACCAATAAAAGAGGCCAAGAATCAAAAAAAAGAAGAATTAAAAACTGCTTTTATCTGCAGTATGCTTAGAAACCATCTTAAAGAGGATCATCAAACTAAGAATAACACTAAGCAAAGAGGCTCATGACAGCAGCTCTGATGGTGGCCTTTGCATCCTCCCTCTCACTTTTCTGTGCTTCTTGATCCTCTGAAGGGTGTTTACTGCCCACCCACCACGGGGTGGGCTCCCTTCCAGGGTCCAGGAATGTAGCAGCCGCTAAACCAAGGTTTGACACCATGGAGCTCATGTTCCAGTTGGGGCCAAGTCGATGTGTCATGTAATAAGTGATGTATGTTGTATGATTAACTGGAGACAAGTGCCAAGGAGGAAAATTAAGCAAAGTAGAGTGACTTGGAGGGTTGACAAGGGTAGAGGTGGGAGCCGTCATTTTAAATGAAGCTGTTGGAAAAAGCCTCAATAAGAAGATGAGGTTTCCAATAGGACCTGAGAGGGCAGGCAGTGACCTCTCGTGACAACTGTAGAAGAGTGACATCAGTCCAGGAGCAGTGGTGCTCAGGCCCTTGGTGGGGAGCATGGCTGATGAGGCTGAAGCAAGGGGACCAGATGCAGAGGACAAGGAGATGAGCTCCGAGGATGGGGCCCTGGTCTCCCAGGCACTGTGGCATCAGTCCTGAGTGAGGTGGCCGCCTCGGGGGAATCAGAGCATAGGAGTCCCTGAGGTCCCTCTGACTACTGTACGGAGGATGGTCAGGCTATACAGTGGACGGAGAACAGGCAGGAGGTGACGTGGACCTGGCCAGTAGCAACTGGGATTCGATTCTGGTATATCTTAAAGACTGAGCCCACAATTTTTGCTGCTGGAATGGCTGGGGGTATGGGGAAATAGGAGTCAGAGATGCCTCTGGGACCTCAAGGTCAGGCACTGCAAGGACTAGATGGAAGGAACGAACCACAAAGGAAGAGGAGATAAAGCAGGGAGAGGAGGCAAATGGCTCTCTTTTGGAGAAGTTGAGTTCAGATGCCCAGTAACATCCATGAAAGTATCTGGGTAGTTAAGTTAGACACATGAATCTGGAACTCAAGGGAGACACACAGGATGGACCTGTAATAAGGGCATCGCTAGGGTGCAGGTGGTTTTCAAAGTCATCAGACTGGATGAAATCATCTGGAAAGTGAGCAAGGTGAGAAAAGAGAAGCTGATTATGGACAGAAAAGGTAACTAATAACCCAAACTAAGGTGGAGAACCAAGAAGCCAGCATCTGAGTGTGGGGAGTGTTTAGGCATAGGGATGACCAGGGGATGTTGTGGGTCCAGAGGGAGGACAGTTCCAGGATTCAGCCGCTAAACCAAGGTTTGACACCATGGAGCTCATGTTAGGGGCCAAGTCGATGTGTCATGTAATAAGTGATGTATGTTGTATGATTAACTGGAGACAAGTGCCAAGGAGGAAAATTAAGCAAAGTAGAGTGACTTGGAGGGTTGACAAGGGTAGAGGTGGGAGCCGTCATTTTAAATGAAGCTGTTGGAAAAAGCCTCAATAAGAAGATGAGGTTTCCAATAGGACCTGAGAGGGCAGGCAGTGACCTCTCGTGACAACTGTAGAAGAGTGACATCAGTCCAGGAGCAGTGGTGCTCAGGCCCTTGGTGGGGAGCATGGCTGATGAGGCTGAAGCAAGGGGACCAGATGCAGAGGACAAGGAGATGAGCTCCGAGGATGGGGCCCTGGTCTCCCAGGCACTGTGGCATCAGTCCTGAGTGAGGTGGCCGCCTCGGGGGAATCAGAGCATAGGAGTCCCTGAGGTCCCTCTGACTACTGTACGGAGGATGGTCAGGCTATACAGTGGACGGAGAACAGGCAGGAGGTGACGTGGACCTGGCCAGTAGCAACTGGGATTCGATTCTGGTATATCTTAAAGACTGAGCCCACAATTTTGCTGCTGGAATGGCTGGGGGTATGGGGAAATAGGAGTCAGAGATGCCTCTGGGACCTCAAGGTCAGGCACTGCAAGGACTAGATGGAAGGAACGAACCACAAAGGAAGAGGAGATAAAGCAGGGAGAGGAGGCAAATGGCTCTCTTTTGGAGAAGTTGAGTTCAGATGCCCAGTAACATCCATGAAAGTATCTGGGTAGTTAAGTTAGACACATGAATCTGGAACTCAAGGGAGACACACAGGATGGACCTGTAATAAGGGCATCGCTAGGGTGCAGGTGGTTTTCAAAGTCATCAGACTGGATGAAATCATCTGGAAAGTGAGCAAGGTGAGAAAAGAGAAGCTGATTATGGACAGAAAAGGTAACTAATAACCCAAACTAAGGTGGAGAACCAAGAAGCCAGCATCTGAGTGTGGGGAGTGTTTAGGCATAGGGATGACCAGGGGATGTTGTGGGTCCAGAGGGGAGGACAGCCTTGGCCAGGATTCAGAGGTGTGGATGCTGCATTGTGTCTGGTACCTGACAGTGTGTAAAGTCTAGAGGTGCTGAATGATTGAGTGATAGGTGCATCTGAACTTGACTCAGGTCCTGTTGCTTTGAACTTGCTCAGAATAAAATGGGAAGAGGAAATAAGGAAACCAAGGAAATCAGGTGGTACTTGAGGGGGAATATGGGCTAGGACAGGGGTTCTTTGATGGGAGAAATGACCGGATGTTTACATGATGGCAGAAGTGATCAAGCAGAGAAGAAAAGTTAAAAATATTTCACGAATAACTATAAGAGGTGCTAATCTAACAGATTGTCAAAGTGAAGGCATCTTGATCAGCACTGAATCAAAAGGCAGGTTAGCAGGTCAAGTCATGGGAGTGTGAGCCCCAAATATACAAGGTGGTCCCCTGAGCCCTGCCTCTGGTTCTGCCCCAACTCATTGGAGACCCAAACCATCATTCATTATCCTTGAATCTCCATTTCTCTAATGACGCAATGAAGTGTTGATATCAAAGCATCCCAGCTCTTATACCCAACAATAACCACTTAAGGGTCCTTGATGGGCTGTCAACTCCCTGTTGTCCTTGCAACCAGAACCCCAGGATTCATCTCATAACTGTGTGTGAAGCCCACATCCCTACAAGGAAAGAGTTTCAGGCCATTTGTGCTCTGCTGGGAATACAAATCCTTGGAAGCAGTGAAGACTTACCCAACATCCTAGGAAAGTTTTCACAGACCTGGGATCAACATTCTGTCAAAGACAACCATCACATTTTGAGCCCTAAAAGAACCTGGAATGGGGTGAGCTCAAGTAAATGTCCAAACTCTGAATGAAGGAGAGGGTTGAAAGAGCTCTTGTCACTTGTTTTCAAAACTGAAACAGACTCACAGACTTAGAGATGAAGTTATGGTTATCAGGGGTGAAGACTGGGCAGGGAAAAGCTTGGGAGCTTGGAATTGACATGTATACATGGCTCTATTTAAAATGGATAACTAACAAAAACCTACTTGGGATCTGCCTGGAGGACGTGAGGGAGGAGACTGGGAGGTGGGCAAGTACAGATCCTGGGAGCTGCCAGTCAGGTGGAAGAGACAGAAATGAGAAGTCACAGTGAGGAGCAAAGCTGGTCATCATCTTCAGGCAGGAACTGAGAGTAACCTAACCCAGCAAAAACAGAGAAAAGTGCAGAAAAGTGGTCAGTCCCAGAGATGATAGAATTGTCAGTCATGATCATATTGAGCTGGGTCTGCCTGCAGTGATAATAGTCATGTAGAGGCTAAGATGAGAGATTGGTTGCGTTTTTCCTCAGTCATTCCTATGCGGAGGTATCCCTGTTGCCCTAGCCAGAGGGCATCCTCAGCTGTTCATGAAATGCATGAACATGTGAAGGACTAAATGAGGGGTGGATCCAACTGACATTTGTATATACTTTGAATGTGGAGAGAGACCAAGGCCTAAAGGGCAGATTGGGGAGCCCCAGAGGGTGACATCCCCTCGAGAGTTTGTGGGCAAGAAGAAACAGCCCTTCAGGAACAACCTTGGGGGCCAACCTTGGAGAAACTGGCAGGGGAGGGATCCTGGCAGGAGAGTGAGATGGACCAGAGGCCTCAGGGGAGAGCACCCAGTGCTTCAGGGAACAGTATGGGTGAAAACTGAGAAGGGACCTTGGGTGCTAAGAGGCAGAGGCTGCAATGATCTTTGTGAAGCATTCAGGGCGAGACAAAGAAGCCTTATCCTCCAATCTGCCCTTTGATCCATTATTGCTGACAGGGAGTAGCTCTCTGTTATAGAAACAGCCAAGAGTAGCTGAGCTCAGCCCTTGGCGGCTGCCTGCAGGGCGAGAGGAAGAGGGAGCATGTGAGAGAAGAGGATCCATCAGTCCAACCTCTTTCTCTGGCTCAAGGTGATGTGATGGTCTCCCACTTCCCAGAGGAACCCAGCGACTTCTACATTCCTAAAGCAAGGCAAAGCCAAGCACAAGGGCAAAGGCCATGCTGGGAATGTTTTGTTGTTAATTTTTGGGTAGATGAATCATATTGGCAAAAGTGTCTCCATGTTGCTCAAATATAGATGGAGAAGCTCCGTGTTTTGCTGGAAGTTCGCATTCCTCTGGGATGATATCACATAGCTTGTGTCACCAGTTAAACAATCATCAATAAAGCAAACGTTCAATCTGGATGCTGGAAAAATATACACTTCCACTCAAAAGATAATAAAGGATGGGGAAATAGAATAAGCTCTAATCTAGAGACTGTTGTATTTGACAATCTCGTTAATGGCTTCCTAGGGCAGGTCTTTAAAACAAAAAAATGGTAGGGAAAAATTCTGTTCTTCCCTGGTATTTATCTTTTAAGATAAGTGGATTGTGAGAAAATGCTGGAGGGTTTAACTCTAGAGAAGTGAAACACTAATGTAAGAGGAAAACAATGCCAGGGTTTTGGAATGATACTTCAAGTTTGAACCAGAACTATTAAAAAAAAAAAAAAAAAAAAACCTCTCCTGTGACTTCCTATATTTCTTTGTTTCTGGTCTGCATAGAAGAATGTTTTCTTAAAAGCAAATATGTCAAAGGAAACAGGAATGACTATTGGCTGACGCAGGAAATTTTTTCCAACAAGTGCATTCATGGGACTTCTAACTAAACCCAGTGGTGCCCCTTGAGATCATGCAGTCAATCAAATATTGGCTGTATGGTAACTATGTCAAATCTCCTCTCTTCTCCAGAGACACAATGGTGAAAAAAGGAGGAAACTAAGCTAATGTTGAAGTACAACCATTTGTACTGTGTGATGTGAAGCAGAAACCAGGAAAGGACTAGGTAGATGTAGAATCATGGGCTCTTCAAGGTTGAACAAGATGGCACCATGGAGATTCATGAAAGTCAGTTCTGCTAAGGCTGCTTGATGCTTTACCAATCTGGCTCAAACTCTCCCCTCGAGTGGGTGGTGGTCGCTTGTAAACACAACATTCTTCCTAGATTTTCCTTTTCCAAATAAATGCTTCCTGAAATACTTCACCTTTTGGCTTCCAAGGTTCATGACCTCCTTGTGTTGTGCCAGCCTCACTGGAGACCCTTTTGTTCTCCTTTGCAAAGCCAAGCACAAGGGCAAAGGCCATGCTGGGAATGTTTTGTTGTTAATTTTTGGGTAGATGAATCATATTGGCAAAAGTGTCTCCATGTTGCTCAAATATAGATGGAGAAGCTCCGTGTTTTGCTGGAAGTTCGCATTCCTCTGGGATGATATCACATAGCTTGTGTCACCAGTTAAACAATCATCAATAAAGCAAACGTTCAATCTGGATGCTGGAAAAATATACACTTCCACTCAAAAGATAATAAAGGATGGGGAAATAGAATAAGCTCTAATCTAGAGACTGTTGTATTTGACAATCTCGTTAATGGCTTCCTAGGGCAGGTCTTTAAAACAAAAAAATGGTAGGGAAAAATTCTGTTCTTCCCTGGTATTTATCTTTTAAGATAAGTGGATTGTGAGAAAATGCTGGAGGGTTTAACTCTAGAGAAGTGAAACACTAATGTAAGAGGAAAACAATGCCAGGGTTTTGGAATGATACTTCAAGTTTGAACCAGAACTATTAAAAAAAAAAAAAACCTCTCCTGTGACTTCCTATATTTCTTTGTTTCTGGTCTGCATAGAAGAATGTTTTCTTAAAAGCAAATATGTCAAAGGAAACAGGAATGACTATTGGCTGACGCAGGAAATTTTTTCCAACAAGTGCATTCATGGGACTTCTAACTAAACCCAGTGGTGCCCTTGAGATCATGCAGTCAATAAAATATTGGCTGTATGGTAACTATGTCAAATCTCCTCTCTTCTCCAGAGACACAATGGTGAAAAAAGGAGGAAACTAAGCTAATGTTGAAGTACAACCATTTGTACTGTGTGATGTGAAGCAGAAACCAGGAAAGGACTAGGTAGATGTAGAATCATGGGCTCTTCAAGGTTGAACAAGATGGCACCATGGAGATTCATGAAAGTCAGTTCTGCTAAGGCTGCTTGATGCTTTACCAATCTGGCTCAAACTCTCCCCTCGAGTGGGTGGTGGTCGCTTGTAAACACAACATTCTTCCTAGATTTTCCTTTTCCAAATAAATGCTTCCTGAAATACTTCACCTTTTGGCTTCCAAGGTTCATGACCTCCTTGTGTTGTGCCAGCCTCACTGGAGACCCTTTTGTTCTCCTTTGCTGTCCTTCGTCTCTGCTTGTCTTGCAAATGCAGAATGCCTCCTTCTCTTGTCCCTTCTAAACACTCTTCCTGGCTGACCTTATCCAGTCCATTGATTTAAATCTCACATAACATTTGATGAAACCCAGCTTATATTTCTGACATTTCCTCTTCCCAGAGCTCACATGCTCTTTATACCAAGGAGTGAATGTTATCCTGGATGGTAAAAAAAAATCTTGTTTAGGGACTTCCCTGGTGGTGGAGTGGTTAAGACTTAACTTTCCAATGTGGAGGGTGTGGTTTCAATCCATTGCTCAGGAGCTAAGATCCCACATGCCTCTTGGTCAAAGACAGAATGAAACAAAATATAAAACAGAAACAATATTGTAACAACCTCAATAAAAACTTTAAAAATGGTCCACATCAAAAAAAATCTTTAAAAATTCTGCTTAGTTTGTGTTTAAATAGCTGTCAAGCTGGCCATTCCCTCCATGCCATTGATCTAATAGGCATTTCAAATCTCACTGAGGTGACTGAGCAAGTGTCAGCTTCTGACTCTTGCCCTTTTGAAATCTGATCTCCCCAGAGCCCTCAGAGTAAATAGACATCAGTTTAAAATCCATCAATGACTTCCCATAGGTTATGAAGCAAGCCCTCCCCCTCCCTCAGGACTGGTCCCTCTGCACCCTACCTCACTTCACGCTGCTCTCCCACCTTCTCTTCTGTGGTCTGGCAATGCTGAGTTCTGGAGAGCGTCATGCTTGTTTCAGCATGATAGTTCTCTCTACTTGTCATGCATCCCATAATCTGTGCTCTAATTGATTCTAGCTCATTCTATGTCATTGAGAATCAGCTTGAAGGCGAACAGCCAGAGATACCTGATAAGTGGTATCTTCACCTTGGTCCTCTGTTTAAGTCTCTATTCAGTACTAATTCTCCTCCATGTGCAGTTATGCATTGGTTTGCTTTTCTGTCTGCATGGGGATGTGCTCTCTTCCACACAAAAAGGTGCCTGTCTGTCTGTCTGTTCTGGGTATAGAATGGCCCTTAGAGCAAAGGGGAAATCCTGTAAATGTTTGTTGAGCAATTATTGACTCAGAGACCAGCTCATGGACATCCCTCCTGGACTCTGCTTCCTGGGGCTTAACTCGGATAAGATGTTGAAGGTTTGGCCTTGATTCAACATGACTCTGAAAGTTCCAACAATTGGAACGAAGGTCAAGTTTCAATTGAAGGTGTTTTCTTTAATTTAATGCGTGAGTTTCAGATTTGTTTTTCTAGAACATTCACAGCAGAAGTCATTCCAAATTTTAAATTGATTCCACCTTTTATTTGCCCTTCCCTCTCACCTTTCACCTTGTTGGGTCAGAGAGTCAGGAGAATACCCATCAGTTAGAAAACTGCCTTTTTCTTCTTCATCATTCATATAATTGACAGATACAGATAATTTTGATGGAAAATAGGAGAATATAATAAGCTATTCCCATCTCTCAACACTGTTATAATTGATTTGACTGAAATCAGCCTTTAATCATGTCCCCACATCAAAGTTCATTGACCTATAGAGATAGAAATCACATCAAAGTTCTCCTGGTATGGTAGGGGGTGAAGGTGGACTGCACGTGACATAAGAACTCTGAGGTTATGGACATGTTAGTCTTATTGGAGTCATGTTTACATAGGAGGATGTGTTTGTCAA
Source organism: Tragulus kanchil (assembly GCA_022376925.1). NCBI lineage: Eukaryota > Metazoa > Chordata > Mammalia > Artiodactyla > Tragulidae > Tragulus > Tragulus kanchil. Next base: position 40,210,365 of record JAIOJX010000031.1, on the reverse strand, counting down.
AACCCATCACGCTGTATAACTAGTATGTATGTATTTATTGTATGAAAATTAAACCTTCATGGAGAGGATTTAAAAATCCATAAGAATTACTCTATGGTGAATGAAAAAAACAAAACTCTTCTGTGGTCTGGCAATGCTGAGTTCTGGAGAGCGTCATGCTTGTTTCAGCATGATAGTTCTCTCTACTTGTCATGCATCCCATAATCTGTGCTCTAATTGATTCTAGCTCATTCTATGTCATTGAGAATCAGCTTGAAGGCGAACAGCCAGAGATACCTGATAAGTGGTATCTTCACCTTGGTCCTCTGTTTAAGTCTCTATTCAGTACTAATTCTCCTCCATGTGCAGTTATGCATTGGTTTGCTTTTCTGTCTGCATGGGGATGTGCTCTCTTCCACACAAAAAGGTGCCTGTCTGTCTGTCTGTTCTGGGTATAGAATGGCCCTTAGAGCAAAGGGGAAATCCTGTAAATGTTTGTTGAGCAATTATTGACTCAGAGACCAGCTCATGGACATCCCTCCTGGACTCTGCTTCCTGGGGCTTAACTCGGATAAGATGTTGAAGGTTTGGCCTTGATTCAACATGACTCTGAAAGTTCCAACAATTGGAACGAAGGTCAAGTTTCAATTGAAGGTGTTTTCTTTAATTTAATGCGTGAGTTTCAGATTTGTTTTTCTAGAACATTCACAGCAGAAGTCATTCCAAATTTTAAATTGATTCCACCTTTTATTTGCCCTTCCCTCTCACCTTTCACCTTGTTGGGTCAGAGAGTCAGGAGAATACCCATCAGTTAGAAAACTGCCTTTTTCTTCTTCATCATTCATATAATTGACAGATACAGATAATTTTGATGGAAAATAGGAGAATATAATAAGCTATTCCCATCTCTCAACACTGTTATAATTGATTTGACTGAAATCAGCCTTTAATCATGTCCCCACATCAAAGTTCATTGACCTATAGAGATAGAAATCACATCAAAGTTCTCCTGGTATGGTAGGGGGTGAAGGTGGACTGCACGTGACATAAGAACTCTGAGGTTATGGACATGTTAGTCTTATTGGAGTCATGTTTACATAGGAGGATGTGTTTGTCAAAACCCATCACGCTGTATAACTAGTATGTATGTATTTATTGTATGAAAATTAAACCTTCATGGAGAGGATTTAAAAATCCATAAGAATTACTCTATGGTGAACACTCTGCTCCCTCTTACCTTGATTACTCTAAGATCATAAAACTAACTGGTATGTTACAGAATGTGGACTTGAGTAGGGTTGCTCTGCCAGAGATAGCACATGCGCTTAACTTTATACAAAACAACGCAAAACAAGAACAACCTAAGAAGTTAGGGGTTTTTTTTTTCTATTTGAGTGGAAAAGATTTATTTCTCTCTTTTCTTTTTTTTTGGCCCAAACTATCAAGATATCAAAAAGATGTATTTCTTAGTCTTAATCTAGATCCATAGTAATCACCTGAATATCTTCATGGAACAAAGCATCTTCCTTAGTGTAGGCTCCCCCCCAAAAAAACAAATCCTCAGTCAAGGATTCAGGTACAAGTCCGGAATGTGGGAGGTGCTCCCATGACTCCCACTCTGATGAACACAGAGGCACATGAGTCAGGACAGAGAAAGATGGCAGTACAGGGTGTATTAATGGTCAGGGGACTATGCTGGGGACATGGGGCTCAGTCCTGAGGGAGACTCATGGGAGAGGGTGTAGACCAGGCTCCGAGGTGCCCCACCTCTGCTTCACCGGGGTTTCTGCCGGCCCAGCTCATAAGCTGAGCATGCTTAGGGGACCAGAAAAACCATCTGGGATACAGTCCAAGATGCTTGTGCCAAGGTGCTACTGGACTGGGCTTCAGGGAAACAGAGGGTGCTGAGAGGCACAACCATGCCTGCCAAGCTATCTTTTCTTGTACGTGAAGAATCCATCTAAAGGGTACTTGTTTTGATAAAATAAGTAATAAGCTATTCCCATCTCTCAACACTGTTATAATTGATTTGACTGAAATCAGCCTTTAATCATGTCCCCACATCAAAGTTCATTGACCTATAGAGATAGAAATCACATCAAAGTTCTCCTGGTATGGTAGGGGGTGAAGGTGGACTGCACGTGACATAAGAACTCTGAGGTTATGGACATGTTAGTCTTATTGGAGTCATGTTTACATAGGAGGATGTGTTTGTCAAAACCCATCACGCTGTATAACTAGTATGTATGTATTTATTGTATGAAAATTAAACCTTCATGGAGAGGATTTAAAAATCCATAAGAATTACTCTATGGTGAACACTCTGCTCCCTCTTACCTTGATTACTCTAAGATCATAAAACTAACTGGTATGTTACAGAATGTGGACTTGAGTAGGGTTGCTCTGCCAGAGATAGCACATGCGCTTAACTTTATACAAAACAACGCAAAACAAGAACAACCTAAGAAGTTAGGGGTTTTTTTTTTCTATTTGAGTGGAAAAGATTTATTTCTCTCTTTTCTTTTTTTTTGGCCCAAACTATCAAGATATCAAAAAGATGTATTTCTTAGTCTTAATCTAGATCCATAGTAATCACCTGAATATCTTCATGGAACAAAGCATCTTCCTTAGTGTAGGCTCCCCCCCAAAAAAACAAATCCTCAGTCAAGGATTCAGGTACAAGTCCGGAATGTGGGAGGTGCTCCCATGACTCCCACTCTGATGAACACAGAGGCACATGAGTCAGGACAGAGAAAGATGGCAGTACAGGGTGTATTAATGGTCAGGGGACTATGCTGGGGACATGGGGCTCAGTCCTGAGGGAGACTCATGGGAGAGGGTGTAGACCAGGCTCCGAGTTTCCCCACCTCTGCTTCACCGGAGTTTCTGCCTGCCCAGCTCATAAGCTGAGCATGCTTAGGGGACCAGAAAAACCATCTGGGATACAGTCCAAGATGCTTGTGCCAAGGTGCTACTGGACTGGGCTTCAGGGAAACAGAGGGTGCTGAGAGGCACAACCATGCCTGCCAAGCTATCTTTTCTTGTACGTGAAGAATCCATCTAAAGGGTACTTGTTTTGTTCTTGTTTGTTTGGGCTTTCTGTTTGTTTTACTTTCTCAGCTATAACAGTTGATTGGTTCTTTGTGGCTCTTTTATTAGCTCTAATTTAAATGCCAAGATTAATCATAGTCAAAGCATTTATAAAATCTTCCCACATACATGAGAATGTTACTCTGATTCACTGAGACTTTGTTAGGAATCAAATACCAAATCAAGTGATTTATTGGCTTATTTGTGAAGGCAACCCTAAACCAAGGTTAGGGATGTTTATCCTACTTTAGAGATGGAGAAGCTAAGACTTCGAAAAATTAGTTAATTGCCCAGGTTCTGGAATCCGCAGATGAGGCCAGAGACTAGAGCTAGGCTATTGTACCCAAGCTCTCAGCTCCAGATCCAAGCTCGGTCTACATCCCTACCAGCAGTGTTCCTTCCCTAGTGGGCAACTCTGTCTCAAAACCAGAGCCTCTGGGATCAAACTCACAGGCAAAAGTGATGTTGGTAGGCAGAGAACCAGAACAAAAGATACGGTGTACTTAAGGACATCATGCACATGAAAGCAACTTACATGAAATCTGTCAAGATGTTTCCCAAATATTTACAAAGAAAAATCCATTTTCTTCTCCAATAATATGATAAAAAAAGAAATGGTCCACATGAGAGTGCATTAAAACAAGGATCATCTTCACTCACAGAATCATAGCTAATTTATTTAGATATTGGTTTGTCTAGGGACTGTGATAGTCGAGTATGAGGAGAAGGGTCTTGGCGCTGACTGCATGTGCTGCAGACCACTGAGTCTTCTGGCCAGTGAACACTCACAGAACTCTACCCCTCCCCCGACCTGATCTTCCCCCAACAACCAACGCCCATGGCCAGCTCAGCCTCCCCTTTCCCGTTCAACACTCTCACGTCACGGCAGGCAACTGCCTTTGGCATTTCTCCCTCTGTCTACCATGCACATTGTGGTTAAACATGGGACTGGAAGGCTGATTGCATGAGAGTATCTGGGGATTATTCTCTTGTTTAATTCTCCTACAATACTTTGAAATGACTGCCCTTTGCATCCAGCAGCCGAGGCTTAGTGGCCTCTTTCCTGCCAAGCTCTTTTCTTGTACGTGAAGAATCCATCTAAAGGGTACTTGTTTTGTTCTTGTTTGTTTGGGCTTTCTGTTTGTTTTACTTTCTCAGCTATAACAGTTGATTGGTTCTTTGTGGCTCTTTTATTAGCTCTAATTTAAATGCCAAGATTAATCATAGTCAAAGCATTTATAAAATCTTCCCACATACATGAGAATGTTACTCTGATTCACTGAGACTTTGTTAGGAATCAAATACCAAATCAAGTGATTTATTGGCTTATTTGTGAAGGCAACCCTAAACCAAGGTTAGGGATGTTTATCCTACTTTAGAGATGGAGAAGCTAAGACTTCGAAAAATTAGTTAATTGCCCAGGTTCTGGAATCCGCAGATGAGGCCAGAGACTAGAGCTAGGCTATTGTACCCAAGCTCTCAGCTCCAGATCCAAGCTCGGTCTACATCCCTACCAGCAGTGTTCCTTCCCTAGTGGGCAACTCTGTCTCAAAACCAGAGCCTCTGGGATCAAACTCACAGGCAAAAGTGATGTTGGTAGGCAGAGAACCAGAACAAAAGATACGGTGTACTTAAGGACATCATGCACATGAAAGCAACTTACATGAAATCTGTCAAGATGTTTCCCAAATATTTACAAAGAAAATCCATTTTCTTCCCCAATAATATGATAAAAAAAGAAATGGTCCACATGAGAGTGCATTAAAACAAGGATCATCTTCACTCACAGAATCATAGCTAATTTATTTAGATATTGGTTTGTCTAGGGACTGTGATAGTCGAGTATGAGGAGAAGGGTCTTGGCGCTGACTGCATGTGCTGCAGACCACTGAGTCTTCTGGCCAGTGAACACTCACAGAACTCTACCCCTCCCCCGACCTGATCTTCCCCCAACAACCAACGCCCATGGCCAGCTCAGCCTCCCCTTTCCCGTTCAACACTCTCACGTCACGGCAGGCAACTGCCTTTGGCATTTCTCCCTCTGTCTACCATGCACATTGTGGTTAAACATGGGACTGGAAGGCTGATTGCATGAGAGTATCTGGGGATTATTCTCTCTTGTTTAATTCTCCTACAATACTTTGAAATGACTGCCCTTTGCATCCAGCAGCCGAGGCTTAGTGGCCTCTTTCCCTGACTCACTTCTGTCACTCTTCTTAGGCCTTCTGGGATCACTCGAACAAACTATCCACTTGGCTCCTAGAACCCAAACTAAGCTAGCGTGGTAACATTACAAAATCGAGTCCACTTTGTCCTGACTCCACACACAGATCTTTAAGTCCCTGAGGGCAAGGCCCAGATTTGATAGGTTGTACCATCCGTCCTTGGTCTGGAGCCCCAGACAGCAGACCTACAATCTCTAAGACACTAACAGATTACTATCTTCACAGCTCTTTGGGCTAAAGCATCATATCTACAGGGCAGAAGGCATTAGCCAGAGAAATCTGCAGTGGGCCTGGTTTCCAGGTCATGATGTGTTTACACATAAGCTGTGACCTCGGTGGACAGTGGGCAAACAGCCCAGAGAAGGCAAGGTGGCCCCAGAGTGGAGCTGTAAAGGGACCACAGGGGTGTCTTCGGGTGCTGACTACCTTGTTATTATTGTTTTTTTTGACTACCTTATTTTGCTTCTGGTTTTGCATGGGATGCTAGAGACTCAAATCCACATTTTGGCTTATTCCCAGCAAAGTATTGACTGGACCCCATGACTGTTTCTACATCAACCTCATTTTCAGCTGCTGCCTCTTCCCCAGCTCCATCCTTTCTATCTCATACATTTTCCTATTTACTTTTTTCCTGGATCCAATGAGGTAAAAGGATCCCTTGGTCCTGCCTGTTGATGTGGATGCTTGGTCTGCAGAGAGGCAAGAGTATCAGGTTCCAGAGCTGATTAACAGAGCACTGGGACTGGCTTCTGTCGTGTGCACGGCTCCATCTTCTGCCTACTTGGGATTTAGTCTCAGCTAAACAGTGATCTGAGCCTGAGAAGACACACAAGAATAATATTCTTTCTCATGCAACTAACAAAGTCAGCATTAGAACAATCAGGGTGGCCTGCAATTTCACGGTCAGCGCTCTTTTGAGAGTCTACATGGGACTGGAAGGCTGATTGCATGAGAGTATCTGGGGATTATTCTCTTGTTTAATTCTCCTACAATACTTTGAAATGACTGCCCTTTGCATCCAGCAGCCGAGGCTTAGTGGCCTCTTTCCCTGACTCACTTCTGTCACTCTTCTTAGGCCTTCTGGGATCACTCGAACAAACTATCCACTTGGCTCCTAGAACCCAAACTAAGCTAGCGTGGTAACATTACAAAATCGAGTCCACTTTGTCCTGACTCCACACACAGATCTTTAAGTCCCTGAGGGCAAGGCCCAGATTTGATAGGTTGTACCATCCGTCCTTGGTCTGGAGCCCCAGACAGCAGACCTACAATCTCTAAGACACTAACAGATTACTATTTTCACAGCTCTTTGGGCTAAAGCATCATATCTACAGGGCAGAAGGCATTAGCCAGAGAAATCTGCAGTGGGCCTGGTTTCCAGGTCATGATGTGTTTACACATAAGCTGTGACCTCGGTGGACAGTGGGCAAACAGCCCAGAGAAGGCAAGGTGGCCCCAGAGTGGAGCTGTAAAGGGACCACAGGGGTGTCTTCGGGTGCTGACTACCTTGTTATTATTGTTTTTTTTGACTACCTTATTTTGCTTCTGGTTTTGCATGGGATGCTAGAGACTCAAATCCACATTTTGGCTTATTCCCAGCAAAGTATTGACTGGACCCCATGACTGTTTCTACATCAACCTCATTTTCAGCTGCTGCCTCTTCCCCAGCTCCATCCTTTCTATCTCATACATTTTCCTATTTACTTTTTTCCTGGATCCAATGAGGTAAAAGGATCCCTTGGTCCTGCCTGTTGATGTGGATGCTTGGTCTGCAGAGAGGCAAGAGTATCAGGTTCCAGAGCTGATTAACAGAGCACTGGGACTGGCTTCTGTCGTGTGCACGGCTCCATCTTCTGCCTACTTGGGATTTAGTCTCAGCTAAACAGTGATCTGAGCCTGAGAAGACACACAAGAATAATATTCTTTCTCATGCAACTAACAAAGTCAGCATTAGAACAATCAGGGTGGCCTGCAATTTCACGGTCAGCGCTCTTTTGAGAGTCTAATGATTTCCAGCTGTGGTCGCTGGATGCCCAGCCTCTGGGAAACCACAGATGCATGGAACCCGGGCTTCAAGCTCTGCAGCACTGAGTGCCAGATTTCCAAAGAAGGGAGGCTCAAAATAACTGCCCTTCTCAGTAGAAGGAGGCACTTAGGGACAGTCCAAACAATGATTGTGGCCTGTAACTCAAAATCAGGATTAAAATGCAGCAACAACATCAATAACAGTCCTCTGACTAATCAGAATGAGTTCTGCTCCTAGACTTTTCAGTTTTATTCTCTCAAAGCCAATTTTATGACAGTTTCACTGCTGCCATTTAGAGAGCATGTTCTCAACTTCTTTTTATCTGTCCCAGGAAGACACCCACTTATTCACAATTATAACTTTCTGAGGGCTCTCACATTTCATCAGGTTTTGAATATTCCTCAATATGCATCATTATGTTTTAAAAGTCTGATGTGACTTAGCGGTGTGACCCAAAACCATCAGCAGAGGGTTTATTGGTGTTCCATATTGATAAACTTGAAACTGAGACTCCCTCTTTTTCCTGAGTTTTTTCAACCATGAAGTTGGAAGTTGGCAACAGTCAGCCTATGCACAGAGGAAGGAGTTCAGTTTTATTCTCAAGGATAGTCGGCCCTCAAGGTTGGTTAGTTCAAGGAAGAGTTCCACTCTCCACATCAATAAGTTGAGCCATCTCCTGTGAGTAAATGAAATACCAGGCACAGACGGAGTAGGAGCCAAGGGGCCAGCTGGGGAGTCTATGAGAGAAGAGGGGAGTTAGCTGGGAGGCAGCAGACACAAGAAGAGAGCCACGTGCAGGCGAGGTTTGCCCCAGGTGCCCTCAGAATGTCCAGACTCCACAGGAAGTCTGATTTTATTTCACAGGAAGGAGGCAGATGGGGGAAGGTGGAAGTGGGAGGAAAAGGGGAGCAGAAGAGGTAAAGAGAAGGAGAGAGTGGAGAAGGAAGAGGGAGGAGAGCAGAGGAGAGGAGGGTGAGTGAGGGCAAGACTAGTCAGAGTCCAAGGGTTGGGGTGGCATAGGGGGAGATGCCAGCAGCCCACCCTCTCACTGGGGGCTGTTTCCTAGCTTTGCTCAAGCTCACCTGTTGCTCAAGATTCCATATTTGGCCTGATTTAAATTTCACTCGGACTACAGCCCAAGGAGTTGCAAATAGTCGGACATGACTGAAGGGAATTAGCACGCATGCATGCACAACCCAATAAGGGTTTCCCTGGTGACACTAGTGGTAAAGAAGCCATATACCAATGCAGGAGACATAAGATACGTGGATTCAGTCCCTGGGTCAGAAAGCTCCCCTGGAGGAGGGCATGGCAACCCACTCCAGTATTCTTGCCTGGAAAATCCCCATGGATAGAGAGAGGAGCCTGGTGGACTGCAGTCCATAGGGTCACAGAGTCAGACATGACTGAAGTGATTTAACACACATGCACAGCCCCAAAATCCCTGTTCCCAATGGTTTGCTTTGTCTCATTGTTATTAATAGTAACATGTGTGGTCTTCTGCAAGTTAATGAAGATGTCAGGTGTCAGAGGAAAGGGCCAGAGATAAAAGCAGATTTGGTGAGATAGTCCACGCAGAATCCTGGTGTGGGACAACACTAAGGAAAAAAAAAAGGGGAGGTGGTGGCCAGAAACAAAAAACTTGTTTTCACTGTCCTTAACCTGTAAGGAAAATGAACCCATTTTTTAGTGGAGGACCTTCCCTTCACAAACCATCAGAGATTCACATACATTAGTTTTTTTCTGCCCATTTCTCAGATTAAAAAAGTGAGGTATTATGATTTTCTCCTTGAGGACATGACCAGTGAGTGAATTTGAATCCAGATCTTTAATAGGCAAGATGTGTATGGGGCTTCCCTGGTGGTCCAGTGGGTAAGGACACCACCTTGCAGTACAAGGCACCGGTTCGATCCCTGGCCTGGGAAGATCCCACGTGCCGCGGAGCAACTGGACTGATGTGTCCAATTACTGAGCTGGAGCTCTGGAGCGCATGCGCCCAGAGATTCCCGACCACGCATGCCGGGCCAAAGAACAAAGAGGGAGCAAGAGGAGGGTGAGTGAGGGCAAGACTAGTCAGAGTCCAAGGGTTGGGGTGGCATAGGGGGAGATGCCAGCAGCCCACCCTCTCACTGGGGGCTGTTTCCTAGCTTTGCTCAAGCTCACCTGTTGCTCAAGATTCCATATTTGGCCTGATTTAAATTTCACTCGGACTACAGCCCAAGGAGTTGCAAATAGTCGGACATGACTGAAGGGAATTAGCACGCATGCATGCACAACCCAATAAGGGTTTCCCTGGTGACACTAGTGGTAAAGAAGCCATATACCAATGCAGGAGACATAAGATACGTGGATTCAGTCCCTGGGTCAGAAAGCTCCCCTGGAGGAGGGCATGGCAACCCACTCCAGTATTCTTGCCTGGAAAATCCCCATGGATAGAGAGAGGAGCCTGGTGGACTGCAGTCCATAGGGTCACAGAGTCAGACATGACTGAAGTGATTTAACACACATGCACAGCCCCAAAATCCCTGTTCCCAATGGTTTGCTTTGTCTCATTGTTATTAATAGTAACATGTGTGGTCTTCTGCAAGTTAATGAAGATGTCAGGTGTCAGAGGAAAGGGCCAGAGATAAAAGCAGATTTGGTGAGATAGTCCACGCAGAATCCTGGTGTGGGACAACACTAAGGAAAAAAAAAAGGGGAGGTGGTGGCCAGAAACAAAAAACTTGTTTTCACTGTCCTTAACCTGTAAGGAAAATGAACCCATTTTTTAGTGGAGGACCTTCCCTTCACAAACCATCAGAGATTCACATACATTAGTTTTTTTCTGCCCATTTCTCAGATTAAAAAAGTGAGGTATTATGATTTTCTCCTTGAGGACATGACCAGTGAGTGAATTTGAATCCAGATCTTTAATAGGCAAGATGTGTATGGGGCTTCCCTGGTGGTCCAGTGGGTAAGGACACCACCTTGCAGTACAAGGGGCACCGGTTCGATCCCTGGCCTGGGAAGATCCCACGTGCCGCGGAGCAACTGGACTGATGTGTCCAATTACTGAGCTGGAGCTCTGGAGCGCATGCGCCCAGAGCCAGTGCTCTGCGACAACAGAGGCCACCGCAATGGGAGGCCCACACGGGCCAAAGAACAAAGATGGATGAAAATGGACAAATGAAAGACCAATAGAAGTGGCCCACCTGCTCCCCTCCCTCCCTACCCCACCCCCCACCAAAATAAATAAATAAATCTTTAAAAAAAAAAAATATGTGTATGGGGAGGTGAGAGGTGGGTCCTGACACCAGAGCAGAGGAAACTGGGGGGCAGAACTCTCAGGGACAGTTAAGTGTTGGAGAATCTTAGATGGGAGAGGATCTTACCCCCTTTACCTCTGGCAGGCGGGGACCACTCAAGCATCCATGATGAGGGGTTGGAATGTCCTGGGAGGTGCAAAAGCAGAGTGTTTCCCATCCTCTTAGCTAAAACCAGGGTGCTCTCAGGGTGAAGAGGGAACTCAGTCTCACTCATCACAGAATGGGATCAGCTTGATGCCCTGCACATCTTCCTCCTGTGGGATCGAAAACTGGCCTCTGAGAAGCAGGATTTTTGCAGATGTTGGAATCTGTCAGAAGGGAAGTCTCAGAAAATTGGGAGCCAGCAGCCTCCCAGTAAAGAAAGAGGCCCTCTAGAGTGTGGAGCATAAGACCTCGTGGTCAGGTTTGACATGGGAGAGGGATCTTATCCGAACAGATAACCCTCCTCTCCATCCGCAACCTTAGCAAAGTCAGGGAGAATCGCTTTCCCTCCTTTGGACAAAATCATTACTTTTCATCCTCCTGGTCAGTTTGGCGAATCTGCTGCTCAATTCCAAACTTCCAAGTGTTTCTGTCTACTCTTGTGCAGTGGTCCAGGAGGCCCTGTAAAGCCCATTCTGCTCCATGACTGCCCTCGTCCCCTGCAGGTGGGCACATCAGCTACACTAGCCCCAGAATGTGGACCTGTAACTTCTCAGAACATTGGTTGTAGCCTTGATCTATGTTACTAGGTAATCACTTTATGTTACTAGGTAGTCACAGTATCAGCACTAGGCTTGTGTAATAGAATGTGAAGTCAGGGGCTGCTTAGAACACAATTACTGGAAAGTTTATTTCTTAGAATATGGTTGTTTTCTTCCCATGTTATATGTTTTATTTCTGTGTTAGCTGGATTTCATGGTGGCCCTAGAAATCATTTTAGGCTCAAATGTCTGAGTCCAGAATCCTTTCAAAACATTTTAATTTTCTTAGAATAGAAAACTTCTTGGAAGCATGAGTGGGGTGTGGGGAAGAGCTTCAGAAATAGGGAAAAAAAGAAACCCCACAACACTATGCAAAGCTGCAATGACCCCAGTAGGAACAGATAAAGGGCTGATTGCATCCTTTTTCAGCTAAAAAGAGTCTGGACAATTTCCGGCCTGCCCATGAGGCACTTGGAGCCCAATGTGACACAAGAAAGGACCAGCAACAAGGAGAGGATTCAGGCCCATCTGTACAGGCTGTAGAGCAAAGGGAGGTAAAGGTTTCCCAGAGCTGGCAGCTTAGCTCCAAGCTGGGATGACATCTACGTGCAGCCTCACCAGGTCATGCTTAGGGTGGGGCAGGAGACATGCGGCAAAGAAGAGCCTTGATGTTCTGTGTGACCTGAGGCTAGTCAGTGGGCCAGACAGCCGGAAAGTTGACTGGGATGTCAGCTGTCGAGATGGAGCTGCAGGCCCCCGTTTCCACTGGGGCCTGTTTTGTAAACAGGGAATCTTATCTTTTGTAGGTGAGTGGTACCATATGTCAGGCAGCCCCCAAGAACGAGGGCAGAATTTTCATGAAAGGTCTGATGGAAAGGCTGAGAAGGGGATGCAGGGCTCAGGTGAAAGGCTCAGAATGAGGTGGATGTGCTGAAACCACACAGAAGGGACGAGTCAAGGCAGAGTCCAGCTGCGAGAAGACACTGGAGGCAACCGCAATGAGTGAAACCTGAGGGCAGGGGCGGTGGCAGCACCATGGATAGCTCCCTTGGCAGCAGGCCTGGAGGTGCTGTGTTAAGAAGGATGCTGAGGCTGTGAGGGGCCAAGCTGGAAGGATTGCTACGATTGATTAACGATGCCTCCCATGGACATGCAAAAGGTATAATGTAAAGCTTGCAGCTCGATTGCTTCTCCCAGTGTAAATCTGGTCTCAATCCAGAAGGCCTTCTACATCTCAGCCAGCTTGCATATGGAGGATTTGGGTCTGTGAGCTCCATTGGGGCATCCTCTTGTGTGCTGGTGATTCTTCCCATCAGCCTCCGCCTTCCAATATCTGTCCTCCCATCATGGTTTCCTGGGGCAGGGAGGTTCCAGAGAGCTAAACTTTCGACTGGAGCCTTGACCTCTCTTTCCTAGTGACTGACCATCAGATGCTGCTGCCTAGACTTGAGTAACCATGTTGTTGTTGTTCAGTCACTCAGTTGTGTTTGACTTTTGTGACCCTATGGACTGCAGTATCCAAGCTTCCCTGTCCTTCACCATCTCTTGGAGTTTGCTCAAACTCATGTCCATTGAGTCAGTGATGCCATCTAACCATCTGGTCTTCTGTCATCCTCTTCTCCTCCTGTCTTCCATCTTTCCCAGCATCAGAGTCTTTTCTAATGAATCGACTCTTCACATCAGGTGGCCAGAGTATTGGAGCTTCAGCTTCAACATCAGTCCTTCCAACGAATATTTAGGATTGATTTCCTTTAGGATTAACTGGTTTGATTGACTGATCCTTGCAGCCAAGGGATTCTCAAGAGTCTTTTCCAACACCACAGTTCAAAGGCATCAGTTCTTCATTGCTCAGCCTTCTTTATGGTCCAACTCTCACATCCATTCATAACTACTGGAAAAGCCATAGATTTAACCATACGGATCTTTGTCAGCAAAGTAATGTATCTGCTTTTAATACACTGTCCAGGTTTATCATAGCTTTTCTTTCAAGGAGAAAGTGTCTTTTCATTTCCTGGTTGCAGTCACTCTCCACAGTGATTTTGGAACCCCAGAAAATAAAATCAGTCACTGTTTCCATTGTTTCCCCATCTATTTGCCATGAAGTGATGGGACTGGAGGCCATGATCTTAGTTTTTTGAATGTTGAGTTTTAAGCCAACTTTTTCACTCTCCTCTTTCACCTTCATCAAGAGACTCTTTAGTTCCTCTTTGCTTTCTTCCATAAGGGTGGTATCATCTGCATATCTGAGGCTATTAATATTTCTCCTGGCAATCTGGATTCCGGCTCATGCCTCGTCCTGCCTGGCATTTCCCATAATGTACTCTGCATGTAAGTTAAATAAGCAGAGTGACAATATACAGCCTTGACGTACTCTTTTCCCAATTTGGAACCAGTCTATTATTCCATGTCTGGTTTTTAACCATTGCTTCTTGATCTTCATACAGGTTTCTCAGGAGGCAGGTAATGTGGTCTGGCATTCCCATCTCTTTAAGAATTTTCCACAGTTTGTTGTGAACCATGCAGTCAAAGGCTTTAGTGTAGTCAATGAAGCAGAAATCGATGCTTTTCTGGAATTCCTTGCTCTTTCTATGATCCAATGGATGTTGGCAATTTGATATCTCTGCCTTTTCTAAATCCAGTTTGTACATCTAGAAGTTCTTTTTTGAAATCTACTTTTGTGACCCTATGGACTGCAGTATCCAAGCTTCCCTGTCCTTCACCATCTCTTGGAGTTTGCTCAAACTCATGTCCATTGAGTCAGTGATGCCATCTAACCATCTGGTCTTCTGTCATCCTCTTCTCCTCCTGTCTTCCATCTTTCCCAGCATCAGAGTCTTTTCTAATGAATCGACTCTTCACATCAGGTGGCCAGAGTATTGGAGCTTCAGCTTCAACATCAGTCCTTCCAACGAATATTTAGGATTGATTTCCTTTAGGATTAACTGGTTTGATTGACTGATCCTTGCAGCCAAGGGACTCTCAAGAGTCTTTTCCAACACCACAGTTCAAAGGCATCAGTTCTTCATTGCTCAGCCTTCTTTATGGTCCAACTCTCACATCCATTCATAACTACTGGAAAAGCCATAGATTTAACCATACGGATCTTTGTCAGCAAAGTAATGTATCTGCTTTTTAATACACTGTCCAGGTTTATCATAGCTTTTCTTTCAAGGAGAAAGTGTCTTTTCATTTCCTGGTTGCAGTCACTCTCCACAGTGATTTTGGAACCCCAGAAAATAAAATCAGTCACTGTTTCCATTGTTTCCCCATCTATTTGCCATGAAGTGATGGGACTGGAGGCCATGATCTTAGTTTTTTGAATGTTGAGTTTTAAGCCAACTTTTTCACTCTCCTCTTTCACCTTCATCAAGAGACTCTTTAGTTCCTCTTTGCTTTCTTCCATAAGGGTGGTATCATCTGCATATCTGAGGCTATTAATATTTCTCCTGGCAATCTGGATTCCGGCTCATGCCTCGTCCTGCCTGGCATTTCCCATAATGTACTCTGCATGTAAGTTAAATAAGCAGAGTGACAATATACAGCCTTGACGTACTCTTTTCCCAATTTGGAACCAGTCTATTATTCCATGTCTGGTTTTTAACCATTGCTTCTTGATCTTCATACAGGTTTCTCAGGAGGCAGGTAATGTGGTCTGGCATTCCCATCTCTTTAAGAATTTTCCACAGTTTGTTGTGAACCATGCAGTCAAAGGCTTTAGTGTAGTCAATGAAGCAGAAATCGATGCTTTTTCTGGAATTCCCTTGCTCTTTCTATGATCCAATGGATGTTGGCAATTTGATATCTCTGCCTTTTCTAAATCCAGTTTGTACATCTAGAAGTTCTTGGTCCATATATTGTTGAAATCTAGCTTGAAGGATTTTAAGCATTGCCTTGCTAGCATGTGAGTGAGGGCAACTATGCAGCTGTTTGAACATTCTTTGGTATTGCCCTTCTTTGGGACTGGAACAAAAATTGAGCTTCTCCAGTCTCATGGCCACTCTTGAGTTTTCCAAATTTGCTGGCATGTTGAGTGCAGCACCTTTACAGCATCGTCTTTTAGGATTTGAAAAAACTCAGCTGGAATTCCACCACCTTCACTAGCTTTATTTGTACTGATGCTTCCTAAGACCCGCTTGATGTCACACTCCGGGAAGTCACAGTGTGGTGAGTGTTCACACTATCATGGTTATTGGTGTCATTAAAATCTTTTTTCCATAATTCTTCTGGGTATTCTTGCCACCTCTTCTTAACATCTTCTGCTTCTGTTATGTCCATACTGTTTCTGTACTTTATTGTGCCTATCTTTGCATGAAATTGTCCCTTAGAAATTAGATAATTTTCTTGAAAAGATCGCTAGTCTTTCCCTTCTATTTCCCTTCCTCTATTTCTTTGCATTGTTAACTTAGGAAGACTTTCTTATCTCCTTGTTTTTCTTTGGAACTCTGCATTCAGATGGATATATCTTTCCTTTTTTCCTTTGCCTTTCACTTCTTTTCTTTTCTCACCTATTTGTAAGACCTCTTGAGGCTATTAATATTTCTCCTGGCAATCTGGATTCCGGCTCATGCCTCGTCCTGCCTGGCATTTCCCATAATGTACTCTGCATGTAAGTTAAATAAGCAGAGTGACAATATACAGCCTTGACGTACTCTTTTCCCAATTTGGAACCAGTCTATTATTCCATGTCTGGTTTTTAACCATTGCTTCTTGATCTTCATACAGGTTTCTCAGGAGGCAGGTAATGTGGTCTGGCATTCCCATCTCTTTAAGAATTTTCCACAGTTTGTTGTGAACCACACAAAGGTTTTAGTGTAGTCAATGAAGCAGAAGTGGATGTTTTTCTAGAATTCCCTTGCCCTTTCTATGATCCAATGGATGCTGGCAACTTGATATCTCTGCCTTTTCTAAATCCAGTTTGTACATCTAGAAGTTCTTGGTCCATATATTGTTGAAATCTAGCTTGAAGGATTTTAAGCATTGCCTTGCTAGCATGTGAGTGAGGGCAACTATGCAGCTGTTTGAACATTCTTTGGTATTGCCCTTCTTTGGGACTGGAACAAAAATTGAGCTTCTCCAGTCTCATGGCCACTCTTGAGTTTTCCAAATTTGCTGGCATGTTGAGTGCAGCACCTTTACAGCATCGTCTTTTAGGATTTGAAAAAACTCAGCTGGAATTCCACCACCTTCACTAGCTTTATTTGTACTGATGCTTCCTAAGACCCGCTTGATGTCACACTCCGGGAAGTCACAGTGTGGTGAGTGTTCACACTATCATGGTTATTGGTGTCATTAAAATCTTTTTTCCATAATTCTTCTGGGTATTCTTGCCACCTCTTCTTAACATCTTCTGCTTCTGTTATGTCCATACTGTTTCTGTACTTTATTGTGCCTATCTTTGCATGAAATTGTCCCTTAGAAATTAGATAATTTTCTTGAAAAGATCGCTAGTCTTTCCCTTCTATTTCCCTTCCTCTATTTCTTTGCATTGTTAACTTAGGAAGACTTTCTTATCTCCTTGTTTTTCTTTGGAACTCTGCATTCAGATGGATATATCTTTCCTTTTTTCCTTTGCCTTTCACTTCTTTTCTTTTCTCACCTATTTGTAAGACCTCTTCAGACAACCCTTTTGCCTTCTTGCATTTCTTTTTCTTGGGAATGGTTTTGATCACCGTCTCCTCTACAATGTTACAAACCTCTGTCCATAGTTCTTCAGGCACTCTCTCTATCAGATCTAATCCTTTGAATCGATTTGTCTCTTCCACTGGATAGCTGTAAGGGATTTGATTTAAGTCATATCTGAATAGCCTAGTGGTTTCCCCTACTTTCTTCAATTTATGTTTGAATTTTCAGTAAGGAGTTCATGATATGAGCCGTAGTCAACTCCTGGTCTTGTTTTTCCTGACTGTATAAGGCTTCTCCATCTTCAGCTGCCAAGAATATAATTCATCTGATTTCTGAGTAACCATGACAGCCCATCTAACCAGAGCTCAATGGTAGATATAAGATTATGATTCTGAAAAACTCTGCCTTCTGTCCATTCCAGGTGAGAGATCATAGCCCACAGATCATCCTGTAGAAAGGTCCATTTTCCCTGAAAAAGGCTTTGTATGACCCCCAGGACCCTGTTGCGTGCCACCAGCACAGATGTGCAGACTATGGATGTGTGTTGCATGTGAAAGCATTTTGCTGAACCACAACCATGGTGTTTGTGCCTCTGGCACACATCGCATGGAGCCTTCTGTGTGGCTGAAATGTGACACAAGCACGGCCGGAGCCATCTGTTGCTGGGGAATGTCGATCTCCTTGGCTCAGAGACACCCACGTCTCTGAGCTCTGAAAGCATTTACAAGCAGAACACAGGGCTCTCACGCCCCTTCCTGCCCGTTGCTTCCTTTCATCCAGTTGGGAAGCCATCAAGCTGGAGCCAGGGCCCTCACTTTCCTTCTCTGCCGTCACCTTGATTCCTGGCTCACGGCATTCATACATGGCCAATTTTATTGGTCCCCTCAGGTCACCAAAGGAATGAAAAAACTGGATTTCTCCTTAAGGAGTTAATCCCTCAACACCCCTCCAGAGACTCTAACTCCAGAGACCCTAAAGTGGCTTTGGTGTTCACCATTAGCCACGGTGACCTTGGAGGGGGCAGCATGTCCAGCCCTGCCATTCAATCCTGTCTTTGTCTTCAACCACCTGGCTCATCTCAAGTGCCCAGTGGTTTTGTCCTGGTAGCTAGGAGGACAGATGCTGGCCCCTAACATTTACATGTTAATGACAAAAGGTGTAACATCTCCCAGGACTTTGAGGAACTTGACAAAAAAGTTACTAAGGCTGAGTCTATGGCCATACTACCCTGAACACATCTGATCGTGTCTGATCTCAGAAGTTAAGCAGGGTCAGGCCAGGTTAGTACTTGGATGGGAAACTGCTTTAGAATACAGGGTGCTGTAGGTTTTATAGGGGGAAAAAAGAAAGAAGAAAATAAATTGCGGGCTTCCCTGGTGGTCCAGTGGCTAAGGACACCGCCTTGCAGTGCAAGGGGCGCTGGTTTGATCCCTGGCTTGGGAAGATCCCACATGCCGCGGAGCAGCTGGACTGATGTGTCCAATTACCTAGCTGGAGCTCTGAAGCACATGTGCCCAGAGCCGGCGCTCTACAACAGAGGCCACCGCAATGGGAGGCCCACACGGGCCAAAGAACAAAGATGGATGAAAATGGACAAATGAAAGACCAATAGAAGTGGCCCGCCTGCTCCCCTCCCTCCCTACCCTCACCAAAATAAATAAATCTTTAAAAAAAAAAAGAAAAGAAAAGAAATTGCTAAGTCTGGGACTTTCCAGTTCAGAGGCACTGGTTCCACCTACATCCCACATAGGGTGGCCTGGGCTTGTGAACAAGACCACATGTTCACTGAGCATCTGCCCTGGGTCAGGCCCTCTTCTAGATTTGTTCTTTGTTCTATAATCTTAAGTCCTATGAGATAGTTATATAATTCTGTTGTACAGATTCAATAAGTGTGCTTAGTGGAACCAAGTCACATAGCTTCTGGGTGATAGAATTCAGCCTCAAGCCCAGGCTTCTGATGCAAACATCAGGGATGGGTCGATCTCTCTGCAGATGTGTCAATGGAAACTCAAGTGGAGCCCCTTATACACAGAACTGCTCCCCGCTGCCCCAGGCTTGCTCGCTCTCTCTTTCTCTCTCTCTCCCCAGATTTCTGCTCCATCCCAGCTGAGAGACACAAGAGTTAAGCTTCACTCATTTCTGATCCTTAGTTTCTGGAACATCCCCAGCTCTTGCTGAATAAAAGGATATTAGAATATATTTCACACACATGTATTACTTTCCTGTGGTGGCTGTAACAAACTGCCACAAATTTATGCCCTAAGATAATACAGATTTTTCTCAAACAGTTCTGGAGCCCAGAAATTCAAGATCAGTTTCCCTGGACATCAAAATTTCAGCTATGGCCATACTACCCTGAACACATCTGATTTAAGTACTTTGGATGGGAAACTGTTAGAATACAGGGTGCTGTAGGTTTTATAGGGGGAAAAAAGAAAGAAGAAAATAAATTGCGGGCTTCCCTGGTGGTCCAGTGGCTAAGGACACCGCCTTGCAGTGCAAGGGGTGCTGGTTTGATCCCTGGCTTGGGAAGATCCCACATGCCGCGGAGCAGCTGGACTGATGTGTCCAATTACCTAGCTGGAGCTCTGAAGCACATGTGCCCAGAGCCGGCGCTCTACAACAGAGGCCACCGCAATGGGAGGCCCACATGGGCCAAAGAACAAAGATGGATGAAAATGGACAAATGAAAGACCAATAGAAGTGGCCCGCCTGCTCCCCTCCCTCCCCTCCCTCACCAAAATAAATAAATCTTTAAAAAAAAAAAAAAAAAGAAAAGAAATTGCTAAGTCTGGGACTTTCCAGTTCAGAGGCACTGGTTCCACCTACATCCCACATAGGGTGGCCTGGGCTTGTGAACAAGACCACATGTTCACTGAGCATCTGCCCTGGGTCAGGCCCTCTTCTAGATTTGTTCTTTGTTCTATAATCTTAAGTCCTATGAGATAGTTATATAATTCTGTTGTACAGATTCAATAAGTGTGCTTAGTGGAACCAAGTCACATAGCTTCTGGGTGATAGAATTCAGCCTCAAGCCCAGGCTTCTGATGCAAACATCAGGGATGGGTCGATCTCTCTGCAGATGTGTCAATGGAAACTCAAGTGGAGCCCCTTATACACAGAACTGCTCCCCGCTGCCCCAGGCTTGCTCGCTCTCTCTTTCTCTCTCTCTCCCCAGATTTCTGCTCCATCCCAGCTGAGAGACACAAGAGTTAAGCTTCACTCATTTCTGATCCTTAGTTTCTGGAACATCCCCAGCTCTTGCTGAATAAAAGGATATTAGAATATATTTCACACACATGTATTAATTTCCTGTGGTGGCTGTAACAAACTGCCACAAATTTATGCCCTAAGATAATACAGATTTTTCTCAAACAGTTCTGGAGACCAGAAATTCAAGATCAGTTTCACTGGACTTGAATCAAGGGTTGTGAGAACTATGTTCCCCACCTGCTTGCCCCAGTCTGAGGCTTGGGGAGAATCCATTTCCCGCTTCTTCCAGTTTATGGGGTTGCTGGCCCCTCTTGGCTCGTGGCTGCATCTTTTCAATCTTTGCCTCCATGGTCACATGGATTCCCTCTATTTCCTTCTTATAAAGATGCTTGTGATTGCATTGGGGACACATCTGCATAAACCCAGAAACATGTCTCCTTGTCAAGATCCTTAATTACACCTGCAAAGATTTTGCCATGGAAGGTAACCCCCACAGGCGTTAGGACATACATATCTTGGAGGATCCTTACTCAGCCTACCATACACATAGCCTGTCTTCAGAAGCCTTGATTTGAAGCTGGGGGAACAGGCCAAGCCCTCTTCATGTTGCTGTGAGGTCCATGTTTGTAAGGACTGGGAGTCTCACCACTTCCAGAGAGATGGACATGCTGACCTGGCCTTCAGGAGGAAGACATCCCTGCTTCCATGAGAAAAGTTCTATTTAGAGTCTCTTCAGCAGAAGGTCATGTGGGACCATGATTTCAGCTCTCCTGGGCCTTGGTTGCCTCATCTATGAAGTGGGAACAATAGAAGTACCTCTCATGAGCTTTGTCATGAGGGTAATGGGACAGGAGTCACATGCTAAGTACATTCACACAGCTTGGATTATCAGTTAGCATCATTGATCTTATTGTTGGCTCCCAGGATCTCTCTGGGGGAAACCTGTCCTTTTCAAAGACTTCTGATACTTTTGTAACCACTCAGCAGTATTCCTGATAGGCTGATGGCCCCAGAGTGAGTGGAAATGAAAATCAATGTAACTTCCTTTTGTGGTCACATCCATCCTTTAGTAACTTTGGATTTATTCTGATAAAACCACTTGGCTGCCTAAGATGCTTTCTTCTTCATCAGGAGCCAAGAAGGTGGCAAACTGGAAAAGGATGTCTGCTTTCAATACTTCCAAAATGGCCTGGAGTGAAACACTGAACATTTGCATCTTGAGAAAAGTGGCCAGAAACATCTCATGTCTTCTCTTTTGAGCTGTACAGCACAAGTTATTTTCCCCTCTAGATCCAAGTTGGAATTCTCTTCCTTCAGGAACGAAAGGATCTGGCAGATCACATTTAGTTAGAACTAACTAAATAAAGAGTGATGAAAGCCTTCGGGGCTGACACTTAAAGTTTTTCCTTAGCGGCCATGGATGCTTCCCTCCCTCGACACATGTCAAAATTCCTGAGGATGCTGTGATGTAAGCTGGTGAGAAGGTCTCCTGTGCTTTCTGCCTGCGATGTCTGTCCTGGGCTCCATCAGGCCTTGCTTATAAAAGCAGCATGGTGATTGAAAGAAACCACCACTGACCATCCCTGAGTTGTGCTCTTAGGGTTTCATGTTCTGGAGGCATTAGATGGAGCCACATGCATCTGTGGTGGGTGGAAAGGGGTCCAGGGCCCTTTCCCTGCATTCAAGCTGCATCTGCATCAGAGTTGACAGAGTAGGCCTCCCTCCTCAAGAGGCTGGCCTCGGCCTGTGGAGCTGATCTCAGTCCCAAGTGCAGCCTGCAGCCAACTCCGTTGAACCAGCCCCAATCAATCCTCCTGTCTGTGAGTCAGAGCAGGAAGTGACTCTTCTAGTCACAGAGGCTCTGGGTTTCTCAGCAACACCACAATTGGGACTAACACAGATCCTTCCCCCACTAGCCTGTGGTTGCCTTAAGGAGATGTACCACACGTGGTCACCAGGTGCTGGGGCCAAAGTGGACATTTACATGGCCTATGCAGCACTCTGATTCGGGCTCTTCCTTTAAAAGTGTCATGAGCCTGTGACTGGGGCCCAGTAGGACTGGTCAAAGAATTGCCTTGTGATCAGCTTTCGTATAGGCTGATGGCCCCAGAGGGTGAAGTTTGGAACCACTCAGCAGTATTCCTGATAGGCTGATGGCCCCAGAGTGAGTGGAAATGAAAATCAATTCCTTTGTGGTCACATCCATCCTTTAGTAACTTTGGATTTATTCTGATAAAACCACTTGGCTGCCTAAGATGCTTTCTTCTTCATCAGGAGCCAAGAAGGTGGCAAACTGGAAAAGGATGTCTGCTTTCAATACTTCCAAAATGGCCTGGAGTGAAACACTGAACATTTGCATCTTGAGAAAAGTGGCCAGAAACATCTCATGTCTTCTCTTTTGAGCTGTACAGCACAAGTTATTTTCCCCTCTAGATCCAAGTTGGAATTCTCTTCCTTCAGGAACGAAAGGATCTGGCAGATCACATTTAGTTAGAACTAACTAAATAAAGAGTGATGAAAGCCTTCGGGGCTGACACTTAAAGTTTTTCCTTAGCGGCCATGGATGTTTCCCCTCCTCGACACATGTCAAAATTCCTGAGGATGCTGTGATGTAAGCTGGTGAGAAGGTCTCCTGTGCTTTCTGCCTGCGATGTCTGTCCTGGGCTCCATCAGGCCTTGCTTATAAAAGCAGCATGGTGATTGAAAGAAACCACCACTGACCATCCCTGAGTTGTGCTCTTAGGGTTTCATGTTCTGGAGGCATTAGATGGAGCCACATGCATCTGTGGTGGGTGGAAAGGGTCCAGGGCCCTTTCCCTGCATTCAAGCTGCATCTGCATCAGAGTTGACAGAGTAGGCCTCCCTCCTCAAGAGGCTGGCCTCGGCCTGTGGAGCTGATCTCAGTCCCAAGTGCAGCCTGCAGCCAACTCCGTTGAACCAGCCCCAATCAATCCTCCTGTCTGTGAGTCAGAGCAGGAAGTGACTCTTCTAGTCACAGAGGCTCTGGGTTTCTCAGCAACACCACAATTGGGACTAACACAGATCCTTCCCCCACTAGCCTGTGGTTGCCTTAAGGAGATGTACCACACGTGGTCACCAGGTGCTGGGGCCAAAGTGGACATTTACATGGCCTATGCAGCACTCTGATTCGGGCTCTTTTCCTTTAAAAAGTGTCATGAGCCTGTGACTGGGGCCCAGTAGGACTGGTCAAAGAAGAGCTGGAACTGCCTTGGTGATGGTGTGGAATCAAATGGAGTCCCTTACATGATCTCAGAAGCCACAAAGGCCCAGGACTCCCTATCTGACCCAAACCAGCTCTGTTCCATCTCCAGCTCTGTTTGTGAAGTAGGCTCAGAGGCGGGTCATCACCAGCTTGCCACAGCTCTGAGATGTCCTAAGAGTCATGCAAGATGCAGGGAATGTGGTCCAGCCAGGAACCACCTCAGAACAGAGAGACTGGACTGGTTGTTGGGGTCATTCTGAACTTGGAGGGGCTGAGGTGACCATCACAGTGGGTGTGAGAGCCAGAGGCTCAGAAAGGGGCAGCCAGGTGGGCTGAGACTGTCTACACTGGAGCAGGACCTGGTGCACCCCGGACAGAATTGGATGAAGGAAGAGGAAGAGTTCCACTTTTTGGGAAATGGAGTTTCAACCCTCGCAAGGAGAGACACAGAAGGTAGAGTCCAAGCTGAAGGGCCAGAAGCCAAGCAGGAAATGGGAGCTACACCCAGAAAGCTTAGGAGGTGGTCTGGTTAAAGTCCTTGGGAGCTGACAGGAGGACGTGGCTCAGGCAACATTGCAGAGCCCAGGAAGGTATGGACCATGGCCAGCTGTGGTACTTCCATAACCCCACTGGCCCCTAAGGGCCTGCATCAGCTCATCTGAATGGCAGGGTTGGATAGTCAAGCCTGGGAAAGAAGACATCCATCCCAGTCATGCTGCCTGGGGGTCTTGTGTCCCCAGAACTTGGCGATCTGTCTCCTGCCTGTGCCAGCTGCTTCATCCAGCTCCACTGCCTCCCTGCTTCCCTCTTACTGATCCTCTCTTTCTGAGCCCTCTGAGCCTTCTCCATAGCACAGCCTGCACTGGGTCACCCTACTGGATAATCCACCATCTCACCTTGGCACTAAGTTCTGAAAGGTCAGTATTTTTGTCTCTGTGGCAACTCCAAACCTTGATACATGGCCTGACTCTGGGGGAGCTCTTGGAAAATACTGGTATAGTTAAAAAAAAAAAAAAAAAAAAGGAGAAAGAAATATCAAAGCCCATCTACAAAAAAAGGTCACATCTGTGTTCCTTGAGTTGGTAAACAACTTCCTGATACCCTCCCTCTCCTGCACACAGAAGACGCAGAGATGAATGACACGCAGGTTCTGAGCCAAAGACTGCATTCCTCTGCTGCCCTTCCCTGGCAGAACTTTAATTGTTTTAATCCAGCAAGCTGTGTTTTCACATTTAAAAAATGGGAGTAATAAGAGCAACTTCGTGGCCCAGTAAACAAATTGAATCGTGTTTTCACATGGAGATGAATACATACTAGCCAGGAACCACCTCAGAACAGAGAGACTGGACTGGTTGTTGGGGTCATTCTGAACTTGGAGGGGCTGAGGTGACCATCACAGTGGGTGTGAGAGCCAGAGGCTCAGAAAGGGGCAGCCAGGTGGGCTGAGACTGTCTACACTGGAGCAGGACCTGGTGCACCCCGGACAGAATTGGATGAAGGAAGAGGAAGAGTTCCACTTTTTGGGAAATGGAGTTTCAACCCTCGCAAGGAGAGACACAGAAGGTAGAGTCCAAGCTGAAGGGCCAGAAGCCAAGCAGGAAATGGGAGCTACACCCAGAAAGCTTAGGAGGTGGTCTGGTTAAAGTCCTTGGGAGCTGACAGGAGGACGTGGCTCAGGCAACATTGCAGAGCCCAGGAAGGTATGGACCATGGCCAGCTGTGGTACTTCCATAACCCCACTGGCCCCTAAGGGCCTGCATCAGCTCATCTGAATGGCAGGGTTGGATAGTCAAGCCTGGGAAAGAAGACATCCATCCCAGTCATGCTGCCTGGGGGTCTTGTGTCCCCAGAACTTGGCGATCTGTCTCCTGCCTGTGCCAGCTGCTTCATCCAGCTCCACTGCCTCCCTGCTTCCCTCTTACTGATCCTCTCTTTCTGAGCCCTCTGAGCCTTCTCCATAGCACAGCCTGCACTGGGTCACCCTACTGGATAATCCACCATCTCACCTTGGCACTAAGTTCTGAAAGGTCAGTATTTTTGTCTCTGTGGCAACTCCAAACCTTGATACATGGCCTGACTCTGGGGGAGCTCTTGGAAAATACTGGTATAGTTAAAAAAAAAAAAAAAAAAGGAGAAAGAAATATCAAAGCCCATCTACAAAAAAAGGTCACATCTGTGTTCCTTGAGTTGGTAAACAACTTCCTGATACCCTCCCTCTCCTGCACACAGAAGACGCAGAGATGAATGACACGCAGGTTCTGAGCCAAAGACTGCATTCCTCTGCTGCCCTTCCCTGGCAGAACTTTAATTGTTTTAATCCAGCAAGCTGTGTTTTCACATTTAAAAAATGGGAGTAATAAGAGCAACTTCGTGGCCCAGTAAACAAATGAATGGATGGAAAGTGCAGTGTTTGTCACACAGGTGGAGATGAATACATACTAGCTGGTCCTCCCTCCTCTTGGACTTAAGCTTCGATTCTTGCTGGCAGGAAACAGAATTCAACTCGAAGCAAACTTCAACAGCAGGAGTCTTGTGGAGCCAGGGAGCCATTGGAAAGTCATGCTCAGTAGGGTAGCTGTGGGGCCCAAGCAGGGACCTCCCAAGTGTCACTGGAACATTGCCTTCAGCCCCTGTCTGGTCCCTCATGGCCAGGGATCTGGGTTTCAAAAAATGAATATGAAAGCCAAAAGTCTATCTCTCAGGGAAGAGACTGTCATGGAAACAGGGGTGGGACGTAGACAGATAGCCCCAAAGTCCCAAGGAACTCTCCCATGTTACTTCCTCTATAAGGCAGATACCTGAATCTACAGCTGGTGATGTGTATTCCCTCCCTAGAATGAATTTTTCCTTTTCTTTGGGCTTTTACACTATCTCTTGTAATATGACATCTGTACATATATGTTGTACATGCTCAGACGCTGCTGTCTCAAATGCAGGGACCTTGTCTGATTACTTTTGCTGACAAAAGTCTGTATAGTCAAAGCTATGGTTTTCCAGTAGTCATGTATGGATTTGAGAGTTAGACCAAAAAAGAAGGCTGAGCACTGAAGAACTAATGCCTTTGAACTATGGTGTTGGAGAAGGCTCTTGAGAGTCCCGTGGACTGCAAGGAGATCAAACCAGTCAATCCTAAAGAAAATCAACCCTGACTATTCATTGGAAGGACTGCTGTTGAAGCTGAAGTTTCAATACTTTGACCACCTGCTGTGAAGAGATGACTCACTGGAAAAAGGCCTGATGTTGGGAAAAATAGAAGGCTGACAGAGGATGAAATGGTTGGATGGCAACACTGAGTAAATGGACATGAGTTTGAGCAAGTTCAGGAGATGGTGAGGGACAGGGAAGCCTGGCACGCTGCAGTCCGTGCAGTCACAAAGAGTCAGACAGGACTGAGCGACTGAAAGGAATTGAACTGAACTGTCTGATTTCAGCAAGCTAAGGACCAGCCCCTTATGAGCAACCCAGTTGTGGGCTTCATTAGGTCTTTTCAAACAAGAACAGGAGATGAAGTGCTCCAAGATGTACAAAGAGTAGTTCTACTGCTCCCATCACTGAAGACACATTAACCGATCAAGGGGTGTTTTGCATGCCTTCTATGTCCCAGGCATGATATCAGGCCAGAACTCTGCTTCCTAGCTCTGCTGCCCAAGGTGGAGACATAAAGGGATCATATTTAGGAGACAAATCCATTTCCAACCCATTTGACATGGCGGTTGAACACAGCTTTTATTTCTCTTGTGCCAGTAACTTAAGTATTTCTTGCTTCAGTATAGTACCGGTAACAGAAGAACTTGTTTTGGTCCAGCCCTTAAAAGACAATTCGTTCCCTGTGTTTTACTCTGGCCTCTAGATCAATCATATTGTCTCATTTCAAATTGTACACTTGTATAACTTTCCAGGAAACAGGGGTGGGACGTAGACAGATAGCCCCAAAGTCCCAAGGAACTCTCCCATGTTACTTCCTCTATAAGGCAGATACCTGAATCTACAGCTGGTGATGTGTATTCCCTCCCTAGAATGAATTTTTCCTTTTCTTTGGGCTTTTACACTATCTCTTGTAATATGACATCTGTACATATATGTTGTACATGCTCAGACGCTGCTGTCTCAAATGCAGGGACCTTGTCTGATTACTTTTGCTGACAAAAGTCTGTATAGTCAAAGCTATGGTTTTCCAGTAGTCATGTATGGATTTGAGAGTTAGACCAAAAAAGAAGGCTGAGCACTGAAGAACTAATGCCTTTGAACTATGGTGTTGGAGAAGGCTCTTGAGAGTCCCGTGGACTGCAAGGAGATCAAACCAGTCAATCCTAAAGAAAATCAACCCTGACTATTCATTGGAAGGACTGCTGTTGAAGCTGAAGTTTCAATACTTTGACCACCTGCTGTGAAGAGATGACTCACGGGAAAAAAGGCCTGATGTTGGGAAAAATAGAAGGCTGACAGAGGATGAAATGGTTGGATGGCAACACTGAGTAAATGGACATGAGTTTGAGCAAGTTCAGGAGATGGTGAGGGACAGGGAAGCCTGGCACGCTGCAGTCCGTGCAGTCACAAAGAGTCAGACAGGACTGAGCGACTGAAAGGAATTGAACTGAACTGTCTGATTTCAGCAAGCTAAGGACCAGCCCCTTATGAGCAACCCAGTTGTGGGCTTCATTAGGTCTTTTCAAACAAGAACAGGAGATGAAGTGCTCCAAGATGTACAAAGAGTAGTTCTACTGCTCCCATCACTGAAGACACATTAACCGATCAAGGGGTGTTTTGCATGCCTTCTATGTCCCAGGCATGATATCAGGCCAGAACTCTGCTTCCTAGCTCTGCTGCCCAAGGTGGAGACATAAAGGGATCATATTTAGGAGACAAATCCATTTCCAACCCATTTGACATGGCGGTTGAACACAGCTTTTATTTCTCTTGTGCCAGTAACTTAAGTATTTCTTGCTTCAGTATAGTACCGGTAACAGAAGAACTTGTTTTGGTCCAGCCCTTAAAAGACAATTCGTTCCCTGTGTTTTACTCTGGCCTCTAGATCAATCATATTGTCTCATTTCAAATTGTACACTTGTATAACTTTCCAGGAGTTTAGCCAAATACTAAAAAAAAATTACTGGTTTGATCAGTGAACGCCAGAAACTGAGGAGTCCTAGAAATCTTATTTTAGGAGATGAGATGATAGCCCCACAGCATTTTGTCCTGTGGGGCTATCATTTGACAATAAATGAATATTTCATTGGATCTGTTGGAAATGTTTTTCTTTGAAAGTTAATTCATGGTTTGGGCTCCCACTGGTTTCCCTCCATCTCAGAGTCCAGGACTTATGCTAGATTCAGCTTTTCCACTCCTGGGAAGAATGCTCTAAATTTAAAAATCAAGGTACAATCTCTCTCTCTTTTTTTTTTTAAAGAAAACAAACCAATGGCTATCTACATTTTTGCTATAAGTAAAAATCAATCAGAAGGAACCATATATTGACAATCTTACAGTGTATTGTCCCTGTCAAAGCCACTTGACCCTCACAGAGTGTGGATAAGCTTGCTTATTTACAAACGTGTAAATGGTGGACAGTGTCTATCCCATGGTTTGAAAGCCCATGGCCTCTAGACCACAATATCAAGCATAGAATGTATTCAAGGGTCATAGAACTTTGTCCCACTGTCCCCTCAATCATGTCTCAGTGAAGAAGTGCACAGTTCGACATATGTGACAGACAGCAACACTAGTCACTGATCTGAGTGTGAGATGCATGGATGCATGGATGGATGCATGCATACATGAATGAATGGATGAATGGATGGGATGGATGGGTGGATGGGTGACCTGCTAGCTGAGCACCAAAGCCTCACTGTATTCCATCATCAGCACTGGGTGGGTCAAAAGTGTCCACCCTCTGATAGGCTGAAATAAGAACCAGCATCACTTCTGAGATATTCCTGCCCAACAATGCATAGTCTGAATCTAGTCTCAAGGAAATATCAAGCACATCCAAACGGGGCAACCAGTTAATATAACTGACCTGTCCTCCTCAAACATGTCAAGGTCAGGCAAGCCAGGGAAGCCCCAGGAGATGTCATAGGCAAGATGGTTAATGGCAGCCAAAGGCAGCCTGTGGTACTGAACTGAACCCTGAGATACTGAAGACATTCCTGAGACAACAGGATACAATGGAATGGGATCTGAGGACTAGTGAGTGTTACATTGTCTACACACATTTCCTGGTTTCAACTGGTTGTGTGTGGTTAAGAGGGCATTAAATCTGAAACTCTCAAACAGCTTGGGAACAAAACATCTTGATTTTGTGCTTGTAGTTTCTCTGGGTACGTAAGATCATTTTCACATTAAAAATGAGTTGAGACCTTCTCAGACCTCCCTATCCACATGACAACCCATCATCCTCAACAGCCCCCTTGACCTCAGACAAAGCATGTGTTTCAGGTTGTAAATGTTCCTTGATCAATAGTCCATTTCTGAATATGATCAACTTAGGCTGAATATTGTCTTTTACATCCACTTATTTAATTTTGTTTCACTACTAGAAACCACCTAAATGTCCTCCTTAAACAGTCCAGTGGTTTTTTCTCTTTTTTTTTTTTTCAGTTGGAGGGCCATCTAGGGGGAAAGGCAGCATCAGGCATGCATGTGGTGATACACAAAGGTATCAGACTCCCACTGATCACTGTGTCCAGACCTCTCCCTTCACAGGGAAGGATGCAGATGTAGATGCAAAAGGAAAATCAGCAGTGGTCCCCTCCTGGGGCAGTGCCCTTGCTGCTAACTCTCCTTGTGTCTCTCCTGTGGAGCAGACCCTGAGCCCTGATCCTTGATCCTGGATCCTTTCCATGGCCCTGGAGTTACGGTCTTGAGCTAAGAGGAAGGGAGGGCCAGAAGCAACCTCAAGGCTCCACATAAACCAGGAGGGCACAAATGGAAACAGCTGGAGAAATGCCAAAGAGAAAACAGAAATGGACTCCATTCTGGTTGCTTTTTTTTCAGTTACATCTAATGAAAATCTGTGCTCTGAGAAATCCAGGGAGGGTGGTTCCTGGAGAGGGTGACTAGTGGTTAAGAGTCTGAACTCTGGTTTTGTTTCAACATAAATACAGGTCCGGTGAATAACACGCACTGGGCGCCCAGTGGGGTGGACCTCACCAGTGCACGGGAAAGGTCTCCACTGTGGTCTTGAAGATGGGCCAGCGATGCTGCAAAGGCAAACAGAGGTGTGTCTGCCAATGACCCAGTGTGAAATTATCCTAAACCCTCCAGAGCCTGAGGGAGCAAGGACATGGGGATCAGTGCATATGGTGAACACTTGTCTATTCCACAGTAACATGGAAAATACCTTTAAAAATGATCACAGATGGGGAGACAGGGCAGATGAAGAGTCCCTCCTTAGAGATGAGTTCTCCTGAGAGGTGCACACCCTCAAGGCAAACCTCAAGATGGCCCTATGCTTGAAAACAATCTCCATCAAAGACAATGTCATCAACTTGGGGCTTCAGAGTAAGCCCAGAAGTCTTTGCCTGCCCAGAGGAGAGATGGCAAAAGGGTACATCCTCAGAAGAGATGAAAAGCATGTTTCCTCCCTCCACATGAATGTGTGGGGGTGAGCAGTCTGGGACACAAGCCGTCTGTCCCAAAGGCAGACGCAGCACACTGAGGAGGCACAGCACACTGGCCAATGTGACTGCAGCAAGTGAAGTTGAAAAAAAATGAAACTAAGGCTCTTACTTTTGTACACAGAGAAAAAGCTTCTATATCGGTTGGAAGTGAAACACTGATGCTCCGAACAATATGTTCTGCACACAGAGTAGCCGAAGAGCTGAACCAGACCACCAGAGAACAGGTCAGGGCTCAAGGAGAAAAGTGACTCATGTCTATCTGGTTGAGAAGCTCACTGGGCAAAACGGATGAGTTTGAACAGGTCTCTCAAGTGATGGTTCTTGCCTGTGTCACTAAACAGAAGGCGAGAGGGGACAGTATTGCCCTTGAAATTAGGCATCCTGATTCTCCTTGGTAAACAAGGTCTCCATTGGTTTGGGAATCTTTCCATTGTCTCTGAACATGGCTGAGTCCTGCAGAGAATCATGGAAACAGAGTCCTGACTTCAACATACTTCCATCTGCATCATACTTTGCAATCTGTGCTCTTGAAAGAAGGGAACTAGAAACATCTTTAATTTGAAAGCTACAGAAAGCAAGGGGAGCAATTAGGATGAAAACTGGCTCGGGGTAAATTATGTACATAAAAAAATAAAATCTAAAGGCAAAGCCATTTATGAGCTCTCCAGCAGCTGCAAGCCCCTTTCACAAGCCAAGAAAAGAACTCAAGGAATATGAACCAGTTATTAGAGGAAAGCACTGCATCAACTTTCATTAGCAAGAATAAAAAGTTGGCTGAAAAACAGAGGAAGAAACATTCAAATGGACCCTCATTAGTGTTTGGCTCGAGTTCGTAGCCTTTAAAGCTCTTTTGAGACCTAGCGGGAAAAAAAGAAAAAAAAAAAAACAAATAGGAAGGGGAAGTACATGATTCAATTGAGGCCATGCTTACAGAGACGATTTATACCAACTGAAATGCATGCTCTGTGCAAAGAAGTCCTGAGTAAAATATGTTTGATGCATGCTTTGAGTTGAAGTGCAAAAAGATATCAAAAAAAAAAAGATGAAGAAAGAGCCACTGTCAAGATTCCAGAGACAGGAGGTGACTTTTTTCATGGCTTTGAGAACGTGCATTAATATCCAGAAGCCAGACTCAAAGGACACAGGCAGAACAACATGAAAATAATCTTAAAATGTGTGAAGGATAAGGGGAAGCATTTTTTTATTGAAAGATAATTGCTTTATAATATTGTGCTGGTTTCTGCCATACATCAATATGAATCAGCCCCCTAGGGGCGTATACATATGTCCCCTAAAGGAAGGTATTTTAATTAAGATACAGACCTGGGGTCCCTGGCAGTCTAGTAGTTAAGACACCACACTTCCATGCAGGGACACAGATTTGATCCCTGGTGACAGATCTCAGTTCCCACATGCCATGTGGCATGGCCAAAAAACAAAACAAAACAAAACAAAAAAGATACAGGCCTGATCGCTTTAAAAGAGAGCATATAAGAGCAGAACCTACCTGCCAGTGTAGGAGACGCAAGAGACGATGGTTCGATCTGTGGGTCAGGAAGAACCCCTGGAGGAGAGCACAGCAACACATCCCAGTATTCTTGCCTGGAGAATCTCATGGACAGAGGAGCCTGGCAGGCTACAGTTCATAGAGTCATCAAGAGTTGGACACAACTGAAGTGACTTAGTATGCATGCACACATGTATAAATCCACACGGCAGGCGGCCCAGTCTCTAAATGGTCCAGGAACTGAGCACCATATGGCCTGGCTGGTGACGCCTCCCTCTCTCTACACACCACCACTACATCTGACTTTCTAGCTGGGAAAGAGAGGATGGAGAAGGGTGATCCCCTTTTCCACAACCTAGAAATTGCGGTCACCTTTTGTGCTCACAGTCCACTAGACACAAGCTAGTAATGTGGCCGCACATAGCCACCAGCATCCAGAGGATTCAGACTTGAGTTGGGAAATCATATGTTAAGGCAGAGATGGAGATGCAAGTGATAAAAGACAAGTAGCCACTTGGACACCCAGCTCCTTCCAATGTCTTGCTCCACTAGCCCCTGAGTGGTACCTCCACTGCCCACAAAAGCTGCTCAGTGCTGCCTGCCTCATTTGTGTTCCAGCCAGTGATGAGGGAAGGAGAACACACAGGGCCAGCAGCTTCCTTTGAAGTGCACATGCTATTTCTGGCTAATCCCATTTGCTAGGACACAGTCTTGTGGCCACATCTGTCCACAAGAAAGCCTGGAGAATGTCTGGGGCTCGGGGATTGCATGAACAACAGGAAGAATGAAAGAATGAATATTAGGCAATGAGCTGCTTCTCAAACACAAGCAGAATAAGCTGTAATTGCTGAGAACATGGTCCATCTTCTGAAGACACTATAAAGTTGCTTTTAGTTCCTAAAAGACCAAAGGTGCTTCTAATTAGGAAGGATCTTTATTAATCAGATGAACCCATCTGGCTTTCCAACTTGGACATACTTTGTGTGTTCCTTAAAAATAATAATCATTTCCTTCAGAAACAATTTGTCATTCAAATGGCATTTTCATCAATTTTATTTGAATTAGAGAAGCTTAACTGTAAAAGGGCAACACAATCCCAGAACACTTTCCCAAACTGTGTTTTGCGTATGTCCTGTGAGATGATTTTGGAAAACAGATGCATGAAACTGCCTCCCACCCCACCCCCACAGTTTTATGGAATGTGCTGCCCATTAATCCTCTGAGGCAAACAGTTCATAGAGTCATCAAGAGTTGGACACAACTGAAGTGACTTAGTATGCATGCACACATGTATAAATCCACACGGCAGGCGGCCCAGTCTCTAAATGGTCCAGGAACTGAGCACCATATGGCCTGGCTGGTGACACCTCCCTCTCTACACACCACCACTACATCTGACTTTCTAGCTGGGAAAGAGAGGATGGAGAAGGGTGATCCCCTTTTCCACAACCTAGAAATTGCGGTCACCTTTTGTGCTCACAGTCCACTAGACACAAGCTAGTAATGTGGCCGCACATAGCCACCAGCATCCAGAGGATTCAGACTTGAGTTGGGAAATCATATGTTAAGGCAGAGATGGAGATGCAAGTGATAAAAGACAAGTAGCCACTTGGACACCCAGCTCCTTCCAATGTCTTGCTCCACTAGCCCCTGAGTGGTACCTCCACTGCCCACAAAAGCTGCTCAGTGCTGCCTGCCTCCTTTGTGTTCCAGCCAGTGATGAGGGAAGGAGAACACACAGGGCCAGCAGCTTCCTTTGAAGTGCACATGCTATTTCTGGCTAATCCCATTTGCTAGGACACAGTCTTGTGGCCACATCTGTCCACAAGAAAGCCTGGAGAATGTCTGGGGCTCGGGGATTGCATGAACAACAGGAAGAATGAAAGAATGAATATTAGGCAATGAGCTGCTTCTCAAACACAAGCAGAATAAGCTGTAATTGCTGAGAACATGGTCCATCTTCTGAAGACACTATAAAGTTGCTTTTAGTTCCTAAAAGAC
Organism: Tragulus kanchil; assembly: GCA_022376925.1. Lineage (NCBI taxonomy): Eukaryota > Metazoa > Chordata > Mammalia > Artiodactyla > Tragulidae > Tragulus > Tragulus kanchil. The sequence goes on along the minus strand of JAIOJX010000031.1, from coordinate 40,175,872 downwards.
CAAAGGTGCTTCTAATTAGGAAGGATCTTTATTAATCAGATGAACCCATCTGGCTTTCCAACTTGGACATACTTTGTGTGTTCCTTAAAAATAATAATCATTTCCTTCAGAAACAATTTGTCATTCAAATGGCATTTTCATCAATTTTATTTGAATTAGAGAAGCTTAACTGTAAAAGGGCAACACAATCCCAGAACACTTTCCCAAACTGTGTTTTGCGTATGTCCTGTGAGATGATTTTGGAAAAGAGATGCATGAAACTGCCTCCCACCCCCACCCCCCCACAGTTTTATGGAATGTGCTGCCCATTAATCCTCTGAGGCAGAAGAAATTGCTCCATTTTCTAACCCAACATGGGCCAGACTCACTGGGTCCCTGAGCTCCTTCTGATCATGACCTTTTACTCTTCCATGCAACCACACTTCAGGAACACACTTTGAAAAACACTTTCTAGTGTGGTAAACATGAACAAAAATAAGAAATACGACTAAAAAAAACCAACAGTAGACACAGTGCACAAATGATTGCCTGTTGTCAGAAACAGGAGCAGGCCATCTCCAGTGAGACCCTGAGCACATCACAGACTCCCAGGGCTTGAGCTCTCCCTGTGGCAAGAGAGGATTTGGCTGGGTTCACATCTAACACTAGGGGTTAGAGATCATGCCTCCTCTTTCCCTCTCCCTATGCACAGAAGAGACCTAAAGGATTGTACCTTTTGCAAAAATAGTGTCCCAGAGGCACAGACTCTGCACCAACCCATCATCCTCCTTGGGACAGCTTTATGGACGTGTTCAGGGTGAGCGAGTGAGTGAATGCAGAGAATTCCATGAGCAGGTGATATAATAAGCCACTGACGAGGGAAATGACGTTTAATTACCCCCACAAAGGAGCTGCTGACTTGATCACCAAGCTAGAAAGTGACAGGAAAGGATGGGACTCAGACTGTCTCCCCATTTCCCAGCGCCCACTCTTCCCTCTGCACTGAAGCTGTTCACACAGGCACGGGATCCAGTGACATCCATAAGAAGAATGAATATTAGGCAATGAGCTGCTTCTCAAACACAAGCAGAATAAGCTGTAATTGCTGAGAACATGGTCCATCTTCTGAAGACACTATAAAGTTGCTTTTAGTTCCTAAAAGACCAAAGGTGCTTCTAATTAGGAAGGATCTTTATTAATCAGATGAACCCATCTGGCTTTCCAACTTGGACATACTTTGTGTGTTCCTTAAAAATAATAATCATTTCCTTCAGAAACAATTTGTCATTCAAATGGCATTTTCATCAATTTTATTTGAATTAGAGAAGCTTAACTGTAAAAGGGCAACACAATCCCAGAACACTTTCCCAAACTGTGTTTTGCGTATGTCCTGTGAGATGATTTTGGAAAAGAGATGCATGAAACTGCCTCCCTCCCCCGCCCCCACAGTTTTATGGAATGTGCTGCCCATTAATCCTCTGAGGCAGAAGAAATTGCTCCATTTTCTAACCCAACATGGGCCAGACTCACTGGGTCCCTGAGCTCCTTCTGATCATGACCTTTTACTCTTCCATGCAACCACACTTCAGGAACACACTTTGAAAAACACTTTCTAGTGTGGTAAACATGAACAAAAATAAGAAATACGACTAAAAAAAACCAACAGTAGACACAGTGCACAAATGATTGCCTGTTGTCAGAAACAGGAGCAGGCCATCTCCAGTGAGACCCTGAGCACATCACAGACTCCCAGGGCTTGAGCTCTCCTGTTGCAAGAGAGGATTTGGCTGGGTTCACATCTAACACTAGGGGTTAGAGATCATGCCTCCTCTTTCCCTCTCCCTATGCACAGAAGAGACCTAAAGGATTGTACCTTTTGCAAAAATAGTGTCCCAGAGGCACAGACTCTGCACCAACCCATCATCCTCCTTGGGACAGCTTTATGGACGTGTTCAGGGTGAGCGAGTGAGTGAATGCAGAGAATTCCATGAGCAGGTGATATAATAAGCCACTGACGAGGGAAATGACGTTTAATTACCCCCACAAAGGAGCTGCTGACTTGATCACCAAGCTAGAAAGTGACAGGAAAGGATGGGACTCCAGACTGTCTCCCCATTTCCCAGCGCCCACTCTTCCCTCTGCACTGAAGCTGTTCACACAGGCACGGGATCCAGTGACATCCATGATGAAGAGAAGGGCTTGGAACAAAGGCTTTCTGTTGAAACTGTTCGCAAAAGCCAAACATTTTCCCCATTGCTCTTTGGATCAGAATTCAATTCTGATGAGAAATCTTCATCTTGTCATGGGAAAATGCTTATTAGAATGTTAAGGGGAAAAGCAAGATTGGGATCTAGGAATAGCAAGTATCATTTTAAGCCTGTGAAAAAATGCAAACCACAGCATTTGTGTAGCTACAGAGTGAGGGAGCAGGAAGGGAATACATGATACGTTAATGATTGTTATCACCAGAGCAAGGTTATGGGTGGCTCTTGTTATCAGGACTGTTTTCCTCCTTCCTGGTCTTATGGGGGCATGCTGACCAGCAAGGCCGCAGTCACACTCAAGCCTCACCTCAAATTGCCTGGCCAAGTGGCCCTGATGATCCCTGTGGCCCCTGCCTGGTTGTCACCTCTGCAGGCTGCCGAGGGTGGGTGGCTCTGCTAACAGCCAGAAGGCCTTGTTGACCATGTGCCTTCCTCTGTCTCTCCTGGAGAGAGATCCTGAGCCAGACCCAGAGCTCCCCACACCAGCCCACATGCCTTGAAGGGCTCTATCTCCTGCCCCCTCCTAGGGCAACAGGCAGACCTCCAGCACAGAGGTTGCCACCATTATTTTTGTGAGAGTCTCCGTCCTTGACCTAGGTGCCTGCCTTGCATGGCAGAGAAATGGCTCACAGGGTGACAGTGGACCTGTGTTTTAAGCTCTAGCATGTCCCTTGTGGTGAAGAGGCGAGCATTGGCCTGAAGGCCATTTCAACATTCCTGCTCTTAGAAAATGCCTTGGACCTTGCTTTGGACCTGCTTTACCATAAGAGTTGGCACTGTTTTAACAGTGGGATTCAGTTTAGAGCACTTGGAAATATAGAGGGCTGGTGTTACTTTTAGGGTGCTCATTTTGTTGAGATAGGGTGAGGACTTGGGTGGGGTTTGACTAGGGATAAGGCTGGGCTATGACTGGGTTTAGGGGTAGCTTTAACGCAAGAGTTTAGGTCTTTTAAACCTTAGGCTAGAATTTACCATAAAAGAACATGCTGAGGACTGGTGTTAGATTTAGGGTGTTCATTAAGGTGGGATAGGGTGAGGACTTGGGTGAGGTTTGAGCTAGTGATAGGGCTGGTCTATTACTATGATTAGGGAGTAAGCAGAAAGAACTTTCTCCCCTGGAGTCTCTGAACTTAATAAGCTATGCTGTAAGAAGAACAGTTACTGTCATTTTACATTTTAGTAGAAGAATTACAAGGTCCTGCAGTGAGCCAAGGAGGCCTCAGTGGAGGGAGGGAAGGGGGGCGAGGATGCCTGTGTACACTGCCCCCCAAACCCCCACGCACATGGACGTCTCAGAGCACCACAGAGGATCTTCAAGTTTTGGGCTGCTCTCATTCTGCAAGACTCCAACTGCATTTAAAAATGAACAAAAGCCAAAGTAAAGCTATAAAGCATGTGGCATATTTTAAATGTTTACTTTGAACAACACTAAACACACATGAGTTTTTCATGGTGACTCTGAATCACCTAATGGGAAGATCATGGAAAGTTCTTGGTCTGCTGAGCCAAATGGACCCTGAGCCTGTAGAGCCTGAGCTGCCCCAACTCCAGGAGAGGCCAAGCACTCCAGTCAACATCAAGTGGGCAGAAAGGGGATGGAGGATTCACAGGCCTCACAAAGCTGGACATCTTCTCAGGTATTTCCCAACCTGGACCAACCCTCGTCTGGGTGGAGGGGAAGGAGCACCTAAATCAAGTCCTGTGGACAAGGCAGGCTTGATCTCCCCGTTGTTTGTGGTTGAACTGTTCCCCTGGCATGGGATCAAGGGGCAGGTTGTGATTTCCATTCCTGCTCTTAGAAAATGCCTTGGACCTTGCTTTGGACCTGCTTTACCATAAGAGTTGGCACTGTTTTAACAGTGGGATTCAGTTTAGAGCACTTGGAAATATAGAGGGCTGGTGTTACTTTTAGGGTGCTCATTTTGTTGAGATAGGGTGAGGACTTGGGTGGGGTTTGACTAGGGATAAGGCTGGGCTATGACTGGGTTTAGGGGTAGCTTTAACGCAAGAGTTTAGGTCTTTTAAACCTTAGGCTAGAATTTACCATAAAAGAACATGCTGAGGACTGGTGTTAGATTTAGGGTGTTCATTAAGGTGGGATAGGGTGAGGACTTGGGTGAGGTTTGAGCTAGTGATAGGGCTGGTCTATTACTATGATTAGGGAGTAAGCAGAAAGAACTTTCTCCCCTGGAGTCTCTGAACTTAATAAGCTATGCTGTAAGAAGAACAGTTACTGTCATTTTACATTTTAGTAGAAGAATTACAAGGTCCTGCAGTGAGCCAAGGAGGCCTCAGTGGAGGGAGGGAAGGGGGGCGAGGATGCCTGTGTACACTGCCCCCCAAACCCCCACGCACATGGACGTCTCAGAGCACCACAGAGGATCTTCAAGTTTTGGGCTGCTCTCATTCTGCAAGACTCCAACTGCATTTAAAAATGAACAAAAGCCAAAGTAAAGCTATAAAGCATGTGGCATATTTTAAATGTTTACTTTGAACAACACTAAACACACATGAGTTTTTCATGGTGACTCTGAATCACCTAATGGGAAGATCATGGAAAGTTCTTGGTCTGCTGAGCCAAATGGACCCTGAGCCTGTAGAGCCTGAGCTGCCCCAACTCCAGGAGAGGCCAAGCACTCCAGTCAACATCAAGTGGGCAGAAAGGGGATGGAGGATTCACAGGCCTCACAAAGCTGGACATCTTCTCAGGTATTTCCCAACCTGGACCAACCCTCGTCTGGGTGGAGGGGAAGGAGCACCTAAATCAAGTCCTGTGGACAAGGCAGGCTTGATCTCACCAGTTGTTTGTGGTTGAACTGTTCCCCTCTGGCATGGGTCCATCATCCCTCACCATCCCAGTCCTGAGCCAGTGGCCTGGGGAGCACAGGAGCTTGGGTGATGTTTCTTGAATCCCTAAGTGTGAGATACCATTAGCCTCTTGGACTCACAGGCTATCGCGGAGGGGTCAAGTGTTGCTCAGTCCAGGTTCACCAGCCACCCTATAGCTACCCACCCACATGCAGTTCACGCAGCAGCTCGGAAGGCTCCCTAGAGGAACGAGCTTGGCAGGGCCAGGGGACACGCAGATGTGGGGTGGGTAGAAGGCAGGGCCCTCAGGCACATCAGAATTTGTGTTCTGCATAAATGTTTCTGCAAATTGGACTGGGAAGGCCTGCCAGGTAGTCTGTGAGCTGCTAATGACAGGTCCTGGCCCAATAAAATGAAACTCACAGAGACCAAGTGTGCCCTGCATGCAGAGCTGGTCCCTGAGGCTGCAACCAGACACAGCCCCCAGATGCACTACAGAGCCCTTCCTTCTCCTCCTGCTGGGTCTTCCCTCCCACGACCTGGCAGGAAGGCTGGCCCACCTCATCCTCACCACCCTCACCTTCCCGTGGACCACACATTGCAGATGGGCCTGCTCTCTGAAGGAACAGCTCCCCACCCAGCCGGCCATCTGTACAGGAGGTTCCCACTGCGGGGGCATCAAGATGCTTGGGGCACAGGGGTAGAAGGACCAGCATGGAGGTGGTGGGAAGGGTGCAGGAGTCGAGGACTGGCCACAAGGCTTGGGCAGGAGGCTCTGCCATGTAAATGGCTCTGTACATGTTAACCGTGGGAGTGTCTTTCTGGAAAGGCATAAAGATGGAACTAAAAGTGGAAGTCAGGTAAAGAGTGAGGGTCTAGACACAAACATTTTGTTAAAAATTTGTTTAAAGTTTTGATGTTATTGCACTTGCATGGAGCTTCTGAGTTTATACTGCTAATGATTTTCATAAATTTTTTCTTCTGATAAAAAAAAAAACCTGATGCTGTTGCAGGCTTGCAGAAAAGTCACCACAAGAATATGGAGAATTCCTGATACTTTTCACCCAGAGATCCAGGTGACAACATGGTAAGGTGGTTAAAATCTTTGCTTTCTCCTTCATCCCATTTACCCCTAAATACATTGCTGTGTGTCCCCTAAAAACAAGAACGTTTTCTTGCAAAACTTTAAAATTTATCAGAATCAGCAAATTAAGACCAACACAGTCATTCTCCCCTTATCTGTGGTTTCACTTTTTGCAGTTGCAATCATCCAAAGTCAACCAGGGTCTAAAAATATCTCATGGAACATTCCAGAAGTGAACAATTCGTAAGCTTTAAATTGCACGCCTTTCTAACTGGCATGATGAAACCTCGCTGTCAGCTCCGTCTCGCCGGGGACATGAATCAACTCTTTGTCCCACATGTCCTGCTTCTTAGTCACTTAACAGCCACTTAGTGATCAGATCAAGGTGTTGCCATTCTTGTCTCCAAGTGACCTTGTTTTACTTAAGAGTAACCCCAAAGTACGGGCATAGGGATGCTGGCAAGTCAAATACGCCAAAGTAAAGCAAACAAGTGCTTCCTGAAAAGTGAAAGTTCTCAACTTAATAAGGAAAAGGGTCAAAACGAAGTCATAGACCAAGGTTGCTAAGATTTACGGTAAGAATAAATCTTCCGTCTGTGAAATGGTGAAGAAAGGAAAAGAAATTCCTGCAAGTTTAGCTGTCATACCTCAAACTGTAGCAGTTCATGACCATGGTGCCTGATAAGTACTTAAGATGAGAAAGGCATTGGATCTGTAGGATAACACATTTTATGAGAGACACCACACTCAATTTAAGGAAGGGAGCAGGAGTCGAGGACTGGCCACAAGGCTTGGGCAGGAGGCTCTGCCATGTAAATGGCTCTGTACATGTTAACCGTGGGAGTGTCTTTCTGGAAAGGCATAAAGATGGAACTAAAAGTGGAAGTCAGGTAAAGAGTGAGGGTCTAGACACAAACATTTTGTTAAAAATTTGTTTAAAGTTTTGATGTTATTGCACTTGCATGGAGCTTCTGAGTTTATACTGCTAATGATTTTCATAAATTTTTTCTTCTGATAAAAAAAAAAACCTGATGCTGTTGCAGGCTTGCAGAAAAGTCACCACAAGAATATGGAGAATTCCTGATACTTTTCACCCAGAGATCCAGGTGACAACATGGTAAGGTGGTTAAAATCTTTGCTTTCTCCTTCATCCCATTTACCCCTAAATACATTGCTGTGTGTCCCCTAAAAACAAGAACGTTTTCTTGCAAAACTTTAAAATTTATCAGAATCAGCAAATTAAGACCAACACAGTCATTCTCCCCTTATCTGTGGTTTCACTTTTTGCAGTTGCAATCATCCAAAGTCAACCAGGGTCTAAAAATATCTCATGGAACATTCCAGAAGTGAACAATTCGTAAGCTTTAAATTGCACGCCTTTCTAACTGGCATGATGAAACCTCGCTGTCAGCTCCGTCTCGCCGGGGACATGAATCAACTCTTTGTCCCACATGTCCTGCTTCTTAGTCACTTAACAGCCACTTAGTGATCAGATCAAGGTGTTGCCATTCTTGTCTCCAAGTGACCTTGTTTTACTTAAGAGTAACCCCAAAGTACGGGCATAGGGATGCTGGCAAGTCAAATACGCCAAAGTAAAGCAAACAAGTGCTTCCTGAAAAGTGAAAGTTCTCAACTTAATAAGGAAAAGGGTCAAAACGAAGTCATAGACCAAGGTTGCTAAGATTTACGGTAAGAATAAATCTTCCGTCTGTGAAATGGTGAAGAAAGGAAAAGAAATTCCTGCAAGTTTAGCTGTCATACCTCAAACTGTAGCAGTTCATGACCATGGTGCCTGATAAGTACTTAAGATGAGAAAGGCATTGGATCTGTAGGATAACACATTTTATGAGAGACACCACACTCAATAACTTTTACGACATGTTCTAATGTTTTGTTTTATTAGTTATGGTGGTTGATCTCTTTTGTGCCTAGCTTATAAGTCAAACTTTATCTAGGGGATGTACAGAGAAGAGAAACATAGTAGATAAAGGGTTCAACACTATCCTTGGTTTCAGGCATCCATTAGGGGTTTTGGAAGAGACTTCCCTGGTGGCTCAGATGGTAAAGAATCTGCCTGCAACAAGGGAGACCCGTGTTCAATGACTGAGTCGGGAAGATCCCCGTGGAGAAGGGAATGGCTACTGACTCCAGTATTTTTTTTTTTTAACCCAATTTATTTATTTATTTATTTTTTGGGCGGAGGTCAGGTTGGGGAGGGAGGGGAGCGGGCAGGCCACTTCTATTGGTCTTTCATTTCTCTATTTTCATGTCTTTGTTCTTTGGCTCCTGTGGGCCTCCCATCGCAGTGGTGTCTGTCGTTGCAGAGCACTAGCTCTGGGCACATGCGCTCCAGAGCTCTGGCTCGGTGATTGGACACATCGGTCCAGCTGCTCCGCGGCACGTGGGATCTTCCCAGGCCAGGGATCGAACCGGTACCCCTTGCACTGCAAGGCGGTGTCCTTACCCACTGGACCACCAAGGGAAGGCCCCACTCCAGTATTCTTGTCTGGAGAATTCCATGGACAAAGACGCCTGGTAGGCTACAGTCCGTGGGGTTGCAAAGGAGTCAGACACAACTGAACCACTAACACACCACAGTGCTACCTCAGAAGGGTAGAGGGGCAACCACAAAAACCAATTATCTAATCTACAGTCTTTTCCAGATTCCATCCATTGTCCCAATAATATATGAGGAAGCTCAAGGGTGTGCAGCCCCTTGGACTCGCGTAGCTCCCCACCTCACTTGCACCCTACGGCCTGGGCATTCCACATGATGGGTCTCAGTTTTACAGCTCGGCCTTCAGTCTGGGCAGGCTGTTTTTAAACTTGCGTCATAGGCAAATCCTGACTGCTTTAGCCCCACAAAGCTGCCCTATTTGGCAGGCGTCTTATCTAAATCTCCAGACGCTGGCTCTGTTTTGATAGAGGATTAGGACCGTACCCTTGGCAGGCCCATGGCTCTGCTAATTCATCTTCATTAAAGCAGAGCAGCTCTCCCCACCCCTGACCTCCCCAGCCAACTATTTTCTTATTCTGTCCTCTGCCCCTTGGTGAGGCTGCCCGAGTCACCAGCAAGCATGGTCCCGGAACCTAGCAGTCAGCTCTGCAACAGGGAACATTCTGAGTGATCATTAAGGATGTTTTTCCACATGGAAAATATCTGGCCTCCAGCACTACTGCCCAGGTCTGGAAGTGATGTGTTTGCATTAGGATCCCAGCCCCACAGGGAGCTCGAGGGGGTCCTCCAACTCTTCAGGGCCACTCATTAAAAATAATACAGCTTCACAGAGATCAAGCAATTCTGTACAAATCTGGCTTGCATTGCCTCAAGGCGGGCTGGGGAAGAAGTGAGTGGATAAAAATATGAATGTGATCACAGCCATGCTCGACAGGTCTGTGATCTAGGGTCACCAAGCCCAAGTGTGAGCTCTCTGGCTTTTCATCCCAGGGACCTGCCGTCTCCCCCTCTGTTTTGTCTACCCTCTCACCTCAAATCCACACAGCACAACCCCAGTCCAGGGTGTGTGTTCTGCACACGTCCTCATGGACTGGGCTGACCAGGCCATCAGGCACACAGTGACACTAGTCCTCCCTACCCAGGCCCGTCCCTTCTCCTGTGCAGGCTTCCAACCTGGAGTCAGACACAACTGAACCACTAACACACCACAGTGCTACCTCAGAAGGGTAGAGGGGCAACCACAAAAACCAATTATCTAATCTACAGTCTTTTCCAGATTCCATCCATTGTCCCAATAATATATGAGGAAGCTCAAGGGTGTGCAGCCCTTGGACTCGCGTAGCTCCCCACCTCACTTGCACCCTACGGCCTGGGCATTCCACATGATGGGTCTCAGTTTTACAGCTCGGCCTTCAGTCTGGGCAGGCTGTTTTTAAACTTGCGTCATAGGCAAATCCTGACTGCTTTAGCCCCACAAAGCTGCCCTATTTGGCAGGCGTCTTATCTAAATCTCCAGACGCTGGCTCTGTTTTGATAGAGGATTAGGACCGTACCCTTGGCAGGCCCATGGCTCTGCTAATTCATCTTCATTAAAGCAGAGCAGCTCTCCCCACCCCTGACCTCCCCAGCCAACTATTTTCTTATTCTGTCCTCTGCCCCTTGGTGAGGCTGCCCGAGTCACCAGCAAGCATGGTCCCGGAACCTAGCAGTCAGCTCTGCAACAGGGAACATTCTGAGTGATCATTAAGGATGTTTTTCCACATGGAAAATATCTGGCCTCCAGCACTACTGCCCAGGTCTGGAAGTGATGTGTTTGCATTAGGATCCCAGCCCCACAGGGAGCTCGAGGGGGTCCTCCAACTCTTCAGGGCCACTCATTAAAAATAATACAGCTTCACAGAGATCAAGCAATTCTGTACAAATCTGGCTTGCATTGCCTCAAGGCGGGCTGGGGAAGAAGTGAGTGGATAAAAATATGAATGTGATCACAGCCATGCTCGACAGGTCTGTGATCTAGGGTCAGCCGAAGCCCAAGTGTGAGCTCTCTGGCTTTTCATCCCAGGGACCTGCCGTCTCCCCCTCTGTTTTGTCTACCCTCTCACCTCAAATCCACACAGCACAACCCCAGTCCAGGGTGTGTGTTCTGCACACGTCCTCATGGACTGGGCTGACCAGGCCATCAGGCACACAGTGACACTAGTCCTCCCTACCCAGGCCCGTCCCTTCTCCTGTGCAGGCTTCCAACCTGGAGACTCAGCCTACAGGCAAAGGGAAAGTGGGGGGTCAGGTGGGCTTCTGGGGTACCCGATGTCCTTGCTCTACCCGACCAGGCCAGCGGTGTCTCAGATCAGCCCCACTCTCCCTTCCACAGAGCCAGGAGACGGCCACAGACTCTGAGCAAACACCGAGCAAAAGTCAGTTTCCATCTGCTCTGGGAGCAGAGGGCAGAAGACTGCAGGAGGGCACCCGTCTGAGGCTTTAAAAATGGATGTATCTATAGAAACAAATGAAATTGTACCATTTGCAGAGATGTGTATGCACCTAGAGACTGTCATACAGACTGACATAAAAAACAGAAAACAGGTGTATATGTGGAATCTAGAAAAATGATACAGATGAACCTACTTTGCAAAGAAGAAATAGAGACACAAATAGAGAACAAATATATAGACACCAAGGGCAAAAGGGGGAGTGGAATGAACTGGGGAGTTAACATATATACACTACTGATACATTGCATAAAATAGATAACTAATGAGAACCTACTGTATGACACAGGCAACTCTACCCAGTGCTCTGTGGTGGCCTAAATGGGAAGAAAATCCAAAAAAGAGGGGTACATGCACACATATAGCTGATTCCCTTGGCTGTACAGTAAAAACTAACACAACACTGTAAATCAGGCATCCTCCATAAAATTTTAAATAAATTAAAAATGGGTGGGCCTGAGGAGGTCTAAAGGCGTTGGGTTTGGCGTGGAGGCAGCCTGATTTGGCTCCACTCAGGGACCCCTAGAGTCGACTGGAGCCTGCCCTTTACTTAAATAAATAATACAGCTTCACAGAGATCAAGCAATTCTGTACAAATCTGGCTTGCATTGCCTCAAGGCGGGCTGGGAAGAAGTGAGTGGATAAAAATATGAATGTGATCACAGCCATGCTCGACAGGTCTGTGATCTAGGGTCAGCCGAAGCCCAAGTGTGAGCTCTCTGGCTTTTCATCCCAGGGACCTGCCGTCTCCCCCTCTGTTTTGTCTACCCTCTCACCTCAAATCCACACAGCACAACCCCAGTCCAGGGTGTGTGTTCTGCACACGTCCTCATGGACTGGGCTGACCAGGCCATCAGGCACACAGTGACACTAGTCCTCCCTACCCAGGCCCGTCCCTTCTCCTGTGCAGGCTTCCAACCTGGAGACTCAGCCTACAGGCAAAGGGAAAGTGGGGGGTCAGGTGGGCTTCTGGGGTACCCGATGTCCTTGCTCTACCCGACCAGGCCAGCGGTGTCTCAGATCAGCCCCACTCTCCCTTCCACAGAGCCAGGAGACGGCCACAGACTCTGAGCAAACACCGAGCAAAAGTCAGTTTCCATCTGCTCTGGGAGCAGAGGGCAGAAGACTGCAGGAGGGCACCCGTCTGAGGCTTTAAAAATGGATGTATCTATAGAAACAAATGAAATTGTACCATTTGCAGAGATGTGTATGCACCTAGAGACTGTCATACAGACTGACATAAAAAACAGAAAACAGGTGTATATGTGGAATCTAGAAAAATGATACAGATGAACCTACTTTGCAAAGAAGAAATAGAGACACAAATAGAGAACAAATATATAGACACCAAGGGCAAAAGGGGGAGTGGAATGAACTGGGGAGTTAACATATATACACTACTGATACATTGCATAAAATAGATAACTAATGAGAACCTACTGTATGACACAGGCAACTCTACCCAGTGCTCTGTGGTGGCCTAAATGGGAAGAAAATCCAAAAAAGAGGGGTACATGCACACATATAGCTGATTCCCTTGGCTGTACAGTAAAAACTAACACAACACTGTAAATCAGGCATCCTCCATAAAAATTTTAAATAAATTAAAAATGGGTGGGCCTGAGGAGGTCTAAAGGCGTTGGGTTTGGCGTGGAGGCAGCCTGATTTGGCTCCACTCAGGGACCCCCTAGAGTCGACTGGAGCCTGCCCTTTCCTCTCCTTCACTGAGAAAACCAGAGCTCAGGTGTACGGAGACCACAGGTTGGGGGTAACATCACCTTATTGTTTGCTACCTGGATTTCCACACTGAACCTCATAGCAGCGCCTTTGCAGATGGAAGGAAAGGAAATAGCAGATTTACTGTCCATTTCTTCAGCACTGGATGTGGCCCGTGGACCCCTGTGCAAGCCAAAGGCTCAGTGTATTCCTCTCCGCAAGTACATCCACCCTCTGGGAAGTGGGCCACAGGGTGACAGGGATCTGCCTCTAGGTGAAAAGTGCAAATGAGGAGGGAGGAATCTGTGGGTGACACCCCAGCTTCCTCACTGACAGTAGGATGATTCTAAGGTGTGTTTCCATGCAGAGTCTCCCCAGGGCTCTTCAGATGGTGCTCCGGTTCCTGAAAGTGTAGCTGTTCCTTCACCCATTTCCTTCTGCTCCTCTCTTCCCTGTCACCCTTCTTGGCTCCCACCTTGCACCCCATCCTCTCCCAAATACATCCTTTGCCCGCTTGGTGAGCTTCAGGACACACAAGCTAAGATTGCGGGTAAGATGCACTCCCCTATTTTTTTCTGCAGTGAAGGCAGAAGGATCTCTAAGGACAAAGTAGATCTTGAAGTAACTGGATCCCTCATTGTCAAAGGTGAAACCAATTTGGAGGCAGAGAAGGGGGCTGTTTACCTCCCGCAGCTTTCATCCCTGGAGCCTGCCCGGCTGCACCCCTACCAAGTCTACACCCTTGAAAGACACCTCAGGAGAGTCCCCAGTGGGTGAGCACGGAAGCAAATGTGGGAAGGGGTGGTCTATACAAGCTTCCTAAAGGGAGGCATTTCCTGAAGGGTTAGCCTAGATTAGCTGGCCAGCAGAAGGATGTTCTGTGCCCTTGGGTCTTGATCGAGCTCTGTGCCTGCTGACTGTAGATGGCCACTGTGTTTTCTGTTTTTCTGACATTACAGTTATGGCTCTCCTGCATGCCCAGCATGACACCATGGATGGAGAAGAGTTGGGGCAGAGGTGCCCGGGGCAGGAGCTGGAGGAGGTGCGGGAAGAGACCTGCCAGCTCAGGCCAGCATCTTCCAATAGCTTATAGGGAGAGCACACTCTTAAACACTGTCACATATTAGAACATTGCTAGTAAGTTTATTGCTCATTCATCATTCAATAAGTAGTTCCAGCACCCACTTTCATAGTCTGTAACTCTACGTCACCCTCGGTTTGCAAACTATCATCTGGACCCTTCAGAACCCTATCATCAGAACTGTGATGCATCAGCCATTAGGCCCGTCCGGGCCCTGGATTCCACTGGGCAAGGAGATGGTCCGGGCCCCGAAGGAGAAATAAGTTTAAATAATGGGGAGAGAAGAAAGTCCAAGTGATAATTAAATGTACAGGAGAGTTTGGGGACCACAGATAAATCAATGGTCATAAGAAAGACAAGGATGGAAGATGCACACCATCAGTCTCTGCTGGGGCTACTGAGATGCACCGCCAGCTCAAGTGCCACCATAATCAGTCTCAGCCGACAGCCCACCAGGCATCCTTTCTACCTCAGCTCTTTACAAAATGCACCTACAAGCTGCTGAGCACAGAGGACCACTTTCTCATGCATAGTAAAATGCAGTAAGATACGCTAATCCATCACCAAAACACAGCTGAATTATTCCTGAATACCACGGCTGAAAACATTTATAATGTGCCTAAATAAAAAATAAGAAGAAACAAACTTTGAAAAATGGTTTTTCTGTGTGTAGGGTACGGTGTTGGGGGGAGAGTATCTACATAAGCTGCTCACATTTGGGGAAGAGGTGGTCTATACAGCTTTCATCCCTGGAGCCTGCCCGGCTGCCCTACCAAGTCTACACCCTTGAAAGACACCTCAGGAGAGTCCCCAGTGGGTGAGCACGGAAGCAAATGTGGGAAGGGGTGGTCTATACAAGCTTCCTAAAGGGAGGCATTTCCTGAAGGGTTAGCCTAGATTAGCTGGCCAGCAGAAGGATGTTCTGTGCCCTTGGGTCTTGATCGAGCTCTGTGCCTGCTGACTGTAGATGGCCACTGTGTTTTCTGTTTTTCTGACATTACAGTTATGGCTCTCCTGCATGCCCAGCATGACACCATGGATGGAGAAGAGTTGGGGCAGAGGTGCCCGGGGCAGGAGCTGGAGGAGGTGCGGGAAGAGACCTGCCAGCTCAGGCCAGCATCTTCCAATAGCTTATAGGGAGAGCACACTCTTAAACACTGTCACATATTAGAACATTGCTAGTAAGTTTATTGCTCATTCATCATTCAATAAGTAGTTCCAGCACCCACTTTCATAGTCTGTAACTCTACGTCACCCTCGGTTTGCAAACTATCATCTGGACCCTTCAGAACCCTATCATCAGAACTGTGATGCATCAGCCATTAGGCCCGTCCGGGCCCTGGATTCCACTGGGCAAGGAGATGGTCCGGGCCCCGAAGGAGAAATAAGTTTAAATAATGGGGAGAGAAGAAAGTCCAAGTGATAATTAAATGTACAGGAGAGTTTGGGGACCACAGATAAATCAATGGTCATAAGAAAGACAAGGATGGAAGATGCACACCATCAGTCTCTGCTGGGGCTACTGAGATGCACCGCCAGCTCAAGTGCCACCATAATCAGTCTCAGCCGACAGCCCACCAGGCATCCTTTCTACCTCAGCTCTTTACAAAATGCACCTACAAGCTGCTGAGCACAGAGGACCACTTTCTCATGCATAGTAAAATGCAGTAAGATACGCTAATCCATCACCAAAACACAGCTGAATTATTCCTGAATACCACGGCTGAAAACATTTATAATGTGCCTAAATAAAAAATAAGAAGAAACAAACTTTGAAAAATGGTTTTTCTGTGTGTAGGGTACGGTGTTGGGGGGAGAGTATCTACATAAGCTGCTCACATTTGGGGGATTCCCAGGAAAAATCCTTCAGAAAGTATTAATGGGAAATCCAGTCCCTTGCTGACTCCCAGAGCACTCCATAAATGCTGGCAGCTGTCTGAATGGTGATTCTGCGTGGGAAGGGCAGGAAAGACGTGGTCTCATGGTCTGAACCATTTTTATTAGTCACCGCGCCAGCCCCGTCCTTGTGGGCAGTATGAAGGCCGAGGGTCAGCTCCTGGCTCCTTAGCTCTGCAAGTTGATGTGGATGTGTAGACAGTTTAGAGTTAGACCTAGGGGTGAGGTCAAAGGCACCAGGGTGATTTAGCCTTGAGAAATAAGCCACATCTTCCAGCAGGAAGGTCTTACTGGACAGATGGTGACCAGCTGCTCCTTTCTCAGACAGGAGACGTGGGGATTAGATTTAGACAGAGACTGTTTGGATGGGGGGCTATGTTGACACTGGCAAAGAACCTGAGGGACCTGTGATCTGCTCTCCAAGGGATATAAGCCGATGACTAAGAATCTTCCTCCTATATAGATTAATCTTAGAGATGGACCCTAGCACTTAATGGACACTTGCTGCTGTCTGTTGGGAAATATTTATTAAGCAGAGGATTTCTGGGTATATAGGTATGTGTTAAACTAAGACGTTTGCACGATTGTGGCTGTGCACAATGAGATAAGTGAAGAATCCAGCGCATTTTCCTCTTCTCTCTTGGAATTGTCTCTCATTTCCAGCCTGATTTGACCTACTGCATGCTGATGACTGCCTGCATGTTTTAATATCTTAATGAGTCTCTCTTTTCTCCTTATGACTTTTAAAAACAACCAAACAAAGCCCAGCCCTGCCTGTGGAGATCCCTGTCTCCCACGGTGGGGGATAAGTGCTCACAGCTGCTAGATCCTTATTAACAACTTCCAATTTATAATAGCCTCTAGGGGAAAAGCATGACAATTAGAATGAAAGGGTATTTACAACATGTGAATCGCAACCATCTTGGAATTTAATGCTACAGTACAAGTAACTGCCACTCCACACTGTGTGATGTCAGGCTTGTTTGTGACCTCTGAGCTCAGTCACTAAATTTATAAACCTGGGGACTAATGCCTGTCTTAATGCATTATGAGAGATGAGATAATGAACTTGACACCCTCTGTCTAGTATCCAGTAGGGTCCTTCTTCATTTTGCCCTAATAAAAGAAGTTAAAATGGGTCATGACCTTCCTAGAATCAAGTTTGTCTCCAACAACATGTCTGACCACAGGGACAGGCGTGTTTGGATCCACATTTGCTGAAGAGACCCAGCTGGGCCTGGCTGTGAAGGGACCTTACTTATCTGTTTCATTTTGGTTTATGGGTTTTCAACAGCTGTTTAAGACACTGACCCTGTATCATGTGAGTTTTCAACAAAAATAGAAAAAAAAAACAAGGAAAAGCTGAAGAAAATGATTACTTTTTACTACTTAAAAACAAAAGTGTAAGTTGGCTTTAGAAGAAAAGAGACTAAACAAGAAGGATTTGGTGAGGATTAGTTTAAAAAATAAAAAGATCAGATGGAGACAAAACTAGCAGGAGGCAAGTGTAAGTACATCAGGCTTGTTACAAAGATGTAAAGCCCACAGTTTTAAAGGATCAAAATGTAACTTTATAGCTCATATCTTAAAACCGTACACTCCATTTGTTGTTGTAGCTGTTTAATTGTTAAGTCATGTCCAACTCTTTGTGACCCTATGCACTGTAGCCCACCAGGCTCCTCTGTCCATGGGATTTCCCAGGCAAGAATACTGAAGTGGGTTGCGATTTCTTCCTTCAGGGGATCCTCCTGACCAAGGATAAAGCCCATTGTGGCTGTGCACAATGAGATAAGTGAAGAATCCAGCGCATTTTCCTCTTCTCTCTTGGAATTGTCTCTCATTTCCAGCCTGATTTGACCTACTGCATGCTGATGACTGCCTGCATGTTTTAATATCAACCCCAAAACAACCAAACAAAGCCCAGCCCTGCCTGTGGAGATCCCTGTCTCCCACGGTGGGGGATAAGTGCTCACAGCTGCTAGATCCTTATTAACAACTTCCAATTTATAATAGCCTCTAGGGGAAAAGCATGACAATTAGAATGAAAGGGTATTTACAACATGTGAATCGCAACCATCTTGGAATTTAATGCTACAGTACAAGTAACTGCCACTCCACACTGTGTGATGTCAGGCTTGTTTGTGACCTCTGAGCTCAGTCACTAAATTTATAAACCTGGGGACTAATGCCTGTCTTAATGCATTATGAGAGATGAGATAATGAACTTGACACCCTCTGTCTAGTATCCAGTAGGGTCCTTCTTCATTTTGCCCTAATAAAAGAAGTTAAAATGGGTCATGACCTTCCTAGAATCAAGTTTGTCTCCAACAACATGTCTGACCACAGGGACAGGCGTGTTTGGATCCACATTTGCTGAAGAGACCCAGCTGGGCCTGGCTGTGAAGGGACCTTACTTATCTGTTTCATTTTGGTTTATGGGTTTTCAACAGCTGTTTAAGACACTGACCCTGTATCATGTGAGTTTTCAACAAAAATAGAAAAAAAAAAACAAGGAAAAGCTGAAGAAAATGATTACTTTTTACTACTTAAAAACAAAAGTGTAAGTTGGCTTTAGAAGAAAAGAGACTAAACAAGAAGGATTTGGTGAGGATTAGTTTAAAAAATAAAAAGATCAGATGGAGACAAAACTAGCAGGAGGCAAGTGTAAGTACATCAGGCTTGTTACAAAGATGTAAAGCCCACAGTTTTAAAGGATCAAAATGTAACTTTATAGCTCATATCTTAAAACCGTACACTCCATTTGTTGTTGTAGCTGTTTAATTGTTAAGTCATGTCCAACTCTTTGTGACCCTATGCACTGTAGCCCACCAGGCTCCTCTGTCCATGGGATTTCCCAGGCAAGAATACTGAAGTGGGTTGCGATTTCTTCCTTCAGGGGATCCTCCTGACCAAGGATAAAGCCCATGTCTCCTGTATTAGCAGGCGATTCTTTACCACTGAGCCACCAGGGAAGCCTACACATTCCATTCAGCTACTCAGTATCTTTCTTGTTGAGCTTTTAGTGTGATCTTTCCTTCTAATAAGTACATTTTCTTTTTTTATTTTTCCTTTTGCCTGTACCCAAGAATTCAAGGAAAACCTCTGACTTAAGCTTTAAAAACTTTCTCCTGAAACCTATGACAAAGGAATCTCTGACAAAGAAATTTATGACAATTTTATAACTGCAAATGTATCTCTTGGAAGGTTTCGCTGCATGGTATACTCTTACCAGCTTCGGGAATTTCAAAATAATTTCACAATGTAAAGAAGGCAGAGAAGCACACTTCTGAGCTACTACTTGTCTCTTCAAAGCTTCAGATTTTGGAAATATATGTCTTGTAAACTCAGTACAAATAAACCAGCATCACTTCGTAGGTGGTGCTAATGGTAAAGAACCTACCTGCCGATGCAGGAGACATGGGAGACACGGGTTTGATCCCTGGGGTCAGGAAGGTCCTTTGGAGGAGGACATGGTAAACCACTCCAGTATTCTTGCCTAGAGAATCCTATGGACAGAGGAGCCCTGCAGGCTGTAGCCCACAGGATCGCAAAGAGTCAGACATGACTGAAGGGACTTAAGAACACCCACATATAACAGTCTACTTGAAAAGCAAAAATGCCAATTATGGTTCTGTTGTACTAACCTTGTGTTTATTGTTTGGTGCTATTTATCCACACAGATAAACCAGCTACATTTCTCTTTCTGAATACAGGATAGAACTGGGTTTGGTAGTAAAAGATCAGATGGAGACAAAACTAGCAGGAGGCAAGTGTAAGTACATCAGGCTTGTTACAAAGATGTAAAGCCCACAGTTTTAAAGGATCAAAATGTAACTTTATAGCTCATATCTTAAAACCGTACACTCCATTTGTTGTTGTAGCTGTTTAATTGTTAAGTCATGTCCAACTCTTTGTGACCCTATGCACTGTAGCCCACCAGGCTCCTCTGTCCATGGGATTTCCCAGGCAAGAATACTGAAGTGGGTTGCGATTTCTTCCTTCAGGGGATCCTCCTGACCAAGGATAAAGCCCATGTCTCCTGTATTAGCAGGCGATTCTTTACCACTGAGCCACCAGGGAAGCCTACACATTCCATTCAGCTACTCAGTATCTTTCTTGTTGAGCTTTTAGTGTGATCTTTCCTTCTAATAAGTACATTTTCTTTTTTTATTTTTCCTTTTGCCTGTACCCAAGAATTCAAGGAAAACCTCTGACTTAAGCTTTAAAAACTTTCTCCTGAAACCTATGACAAAGGAATCTCTGACAAAGAAATTTATGACAATTTTATAACTGCAAATGTATCTCTTGGAAGGTTTCGCTGCATGGTATACTCTTACCAGCTTCGGGAATTTCAAAATAATTTCACAATGTAAAGAAGGCAGAGAAGCACACTTCTGAGCTACTACTTGTCTCTTCAAAGCTTCAGATTTTGGAAATATATGTCTTGTAAACTCAGTACAAATAAACCAGCATCACTTCGTAGGTGGTGCTAATGGTAAAGAACCTACCTGCCGATGCAGGAGACATGGGAGACACGGGTTTGATCCCTGGGGTCAGGAAGGTCCTTTGGAGGAGGACATGGTAAACCACTCCAGTATTCTTGCCTAGAGAATCCTATGGACAGAGGAGCCCTGCAGGCTGTAGCCCACAGGATCGCAAAGAGTCAGACATGACTGAAGGGACTTAAGAACACCCACATACAACAGTCTACTTGAAAAGCAAAAATGCCAATTATGGTTCTGTTGTACTAACCTTGTGTTTATTGTTTGGTGCTATTTATCCACACAGATAAACCAGCTACATTTCTCTTTCTGAATACAGGATAGAACTGGGTTTGGTAGTAAAAGGCTGACAGAGAAGAGTTCAACAACCTTTTTCCATGTATCTTGTCACCTCATCATCAGCCGCTGCTTGGCTGTTTACTGATTTAAATCGCATAAACCTAAGACTTTATTCTCCAGCATTTAATGCCAAAAAGATAGTTTCACTTTGGAAAGAAATAAACAAAGACTCGTACCTTGGCTTCCCTCAGAAATAAACACAGATTTCTTGATCACTGCAGACCCTATGGAGTTCAAAGCATGAGCAAATAATAACCGTTCTATTAAAATTGTAATGATCAAGATGAAATCAGCTCAAAATTTTACTTGACTGAGTGATTCGTGTCTTTATGGGTGGGATTCTTAAGGTCCCATGCAGATGTTCTTAATGTGGATAAAACTGGCGTTTATTTTGACTTGACCCTGCCCTGGGAGCTGAGCTCTGAGAGTCAGCAGGATTTTGTTTAAACTCAACACTTTACCCATCCTCAGAATGCAGACTGGGGGCTGTGTTTCCTTTCCTCTTGGTCCAACAACTGGGAATTCATCTCTGGGGCTCTGCAGGGCTCACTTTTGAGAAACCACACACATACTAACCTGTGAGCAGGGAGTACACTGTAAACAGAGACATTCATTTCTTCAAGAATGCTCAATGAAAGTACCAAGTCTCCTGATAGAAATAACCGTTAACATCAAATAAGCAATTTAGAGAAATCAGAAGCTGTGCCCAAAAGGACAAGTGCTCTGTTTTTAACGCAAAGTAGGGGGTCAAAGGTCCTCGTTGCGAGGAGGACATGGTGAAGACCACGGGTTTGATCCCTGGGGTCAGGAAGGTCCTTTGGAGGAGGACATGGTAAACCACTCCAGTATTCTTGCCTAGAGAATCCTATGGACAGAGGAGCCCTGCAGGCTGTAGCCCACAGGATCGCAAAGAGTCAGACATGACTGAAGGGACTTAAGAACACCCACATATAACAGTCTACTTGAAAAGCAAAAATGCCAATTATGGTTCTGTTGTACTAACCTTGTGTTTATTGTTTGGTGCTATTTATCCACACAGATAAACCAGCTACATTTCTCTTTCTGAATACAGGATAGAACTGGGTTTGGTAGTAAAAGGCTGACAGAGAAGAGTTCAACAACCTTTTTCCATGTATCTTGTCACCTCATCATCAGCCGCTGCTTGGCTGTTTACTGATTTAAATCGCATAAACCTAAGACTTTATTCTCCAGCATTTAATGCCAAAAAGATAGTTTCACTTTGGAAAGAAATAAACAAAGACTCGTACCTTGGCTTCCCTCAGAAATAAACACAGATTTCTTGATCACTGCAGACCCTATGGAGTTCAAAGCATGAGCAAATAATAACCGTTCTATTAAAATTGTAATGATCAAGATGAAATCAGCTCAAAATTTTACTTGACTGAGTGATTCGTGTCTTTATGGGTGGGATTCTTAAGGTCCCATGCAGATGTTCTTAATGTGGATAAAACTGGCGTTTATTTTGACTTGACCCTGCCCTGGGAGCTGAGCTCTGAGAGTCAGCAGGATTTTGTTTAAACTCAACACTTTACCCATCCTCAGAATGCAGACTGGGGGCTGTGTTTCCTTTCCTCTTGGTCCAACAACTGGGAATTCATCTCTGGGGCTCTGCAGGACTCACTTTTGAGAAACCACACACATACTAACCTGTGAGCAGGGAGTACACTGTAAACAGAGACATTCATTTCTTCAAGAATGCTCAATGAAAGTACCAAGTCTCCTGATAGAAATAACCGTTAACATCAAATAAGCAATTTAGAGAAATCAGAAGCTGTGCCCAAAAGGACAAGTGCTCTGTTTTTAACGCAGAATGCCTGGAAACTTCAAAATGGCCCATTACCCAGAAGGATAATATGTCTTGTTTTCATGGCAACATGGTCACTCACTTTTCCAAACCTCCATGAAATGATGGAAATCGGCTTTTCTAATGCAAACTTAGCACATTCTCTATTTACTAAACCACCAGTGGACCCACAGAAGGGATTTTGAACAGAGAGCCATTTCTTGCTACGATTACCCAGAAGTGGAAAACACTGCCTTTTTTTTTTTTTTTTTAACACTGCCTTTTTAATATGAGATGTGGTCTGTTTTATGATCCCATCTTCCACTGAAATTTCTTCCACGTCGGGGTTCGCATGTGGAGTGGAGGAGAATGCACATCTATGCACAGTTCCTTCGTTCCACCAAGAACACTGTGCCTGTCAGTTTATTTGCAGCAGTCTTGAAATAATCACACTCTTGCATCTGAAGGTTAACTCCCTGAGGAGCCTACTGACAACAGCATCACTGGGCTCCTGAGGTGTGAAACGCACAAGCCGCTAGAAGATTCATCCTTTCTCCATCAGGCCCACCTCCTCCAGCATTCCTGTTACATACGCAGGACACTCTGATTTTCCTCCTTAGTTTCTTCCTGCCTCTTCCTGCCACGACTCTTCTCCTGCTTCTCCTTTTTGACCCCCTCTGACACTACCTAGAAGAAGGAGAAGCACCAGCCTAACTCCAAGGAGGGCACAGATATCGAGTGGGGACCAGGGACCTCCCCTCCTGGCACATGCCCTTGGGTCGGGGAGATAGGTTCACCCAGACCATCCCTAGGAGTTGTGGATGGGTTCTGTGATGACTCTGAGCTGAGACCCAGAGACCCAAGCAGAACCAGAGGCCAGAGGAGCCCTAACAAGAGGTCAGGAGCCTGGGTGATCGTGCCATTTCAAATGGTGCTTGTAATAGTTCAACTATTTTCATAAACATAGACACCCAGCCTCATGCAGAGACTCGGCCTTGAGTGCAGTGACCACAGAAGCGAGATAACCCCCTTCTTAGCAAAACGTAGGAGAGAGACTTATGGTTTCAGATTTGACATGTAGAGCTTAGGAGGTGTGACTCCAATCCTTACAACAAGAAAATAACCCAAATTGACAGAAGAGCATTGACAGGGTCTTCTCTAGTGGTTCAGGGCTCCATGCTCCCAGTGCAGGGGCCATGGGTTCCATCCCTGGTCAGGTAACTAAGATCCTACATGTGTGCCACATGGTATGTCCAAAATCTATCAGAAGAAGGCAAAATTTAAAAAAGAAAAGCAGCGACATTTCTTGGGCCCATCAGAGAACCAAGGTCACAGGGTATACCAGTCACCTCAAATCAGGAAGGAGAGGCACCTATAGAGGGGTGTCTCACCTGGAGGGTCACAAAAGGTCTGCTTACTTGAATCAGAAGCTGCTGCAGATGTAAACTGGTGAACACCTAGATGATAGTTTGAGTGAACCATTGAAGACTGACTGTGGACCAGAGTGAGAATGGAAGCTCTGGGGGGCAGCAGTCTTATTGAGGATCCAATAGTTTTGTGGTTTTTACCTCTGGGAACCCTACCATACTCTCAAAGAGAGGGAAAACCTTCTTGTTTCTCTCAGGGAGCAGGAAAAGAGTGGCCAACTTGAAATAAACCAGCGCCTTCTCCATAATGAAGACCAACTCAACAGAGAAATGCTTTATGAGAGCTTTATCTGATCTGGAGGAAGGGAAATTGCCCACCTCTATCCCTTGCTGGCATTCTTGTCTCACATAAGGCACAAACACCAACTGTGAGAGTAGCAATGACATATATACACTACCATGTGTTAAATAGGTAGCTAGTGGGAAGCTGCTATGTAGTAGAGGGAACTCAGCTCAGTGCTCTGGGATGACTTAGAGGGATGGAATAGGGGAGGGAAGGGAGATTCAAGAGGGAAGGGATATATGTGTACAGGTAGCTGATTCAGTTCACTACGGTATACAGCAGAAATTAACACAACATTGCAGGCTTTTTTTTTTTTTTTTTTTTTTTACCTTTGAGCCAGTGTGGAAGTCTCGAACTTGAAGATACATCACTAGAAATTCCCACACTGAACTGTAACGTGTATTTGGAATACCAGAAAAAGAAAGAGAGAACAGATTAGAAGAATATTTGAAGTATCATGGTTGAGAATCTTCTGAAACTATTGACAGACAGGAAATTACTCCAGGGCAGTGACCAGCCTATCATTGAACCAGAGCCTTGTAGCCTATAGGCTCTGGAGGGATGAGAGTTTTAGAGTTTGTTTAACAATCCTAACAAGAGTGGGTGGGAGGCATAAAGGAAGTAGCATGAAAACCTATACTATCATATGTGAAAAAAAAATAACTATTGTCATTGCGCTGTGAGAAAAGGGGATCTTGCAGGGGCGCTGCACAACAGCCTGGAGACGTGAGATGGGGGGATATACATTTGACTAATCTGGGATCATACATATCTGTAAACAACAAAACTCCGTAAAAGTAAAAAGTAAAATAAAAATTTAAAGAAAAATCCTAACAAGGCTTCATAGCATGTGGATTTTCAAAGCTCTCATCACCATCCCCTGTGTTAACCACAATGGCTGTATCCAGGGGAAATAATTGCTTCTAATTCTGAATGATGAAACCATTTCCTCCACTCTTAAATACTCATTAAACAAAATCACTGTACTCAGGGCTTTCCTGGTGGTCCAGTTGGTAAGGACACCACCTTGCAGTGCAAGGGACACTGGTTCGATCCCTGGCCTGGGAAGATTCCATGTGCCACGGAGCAGCTGAACTGATGTGTCCAACGACTGAGCCGGAGCTCTAGAGCGCATGTGCTCAGAGCCGGTGCTCTGCGACAAGAGAGGCTGCTGTGATGGGAGGCCCACACAGGCCAAAGAACAAAAGATAAATGAATGAAAAACCAATAGAAGTGGCAAAAAAATTTGCTGCACTCAGCAGTAAATACTATCCAAAACCCATCGCACTATATCCCATTACCTGAGAGCGAATACCACAGTCTAATGGACCAAAAGATTCAATTAAATAAATGTTAGCCAAAGGCTTGGAACTTGTGCATGCAACATCCAAGATTCCAGGATGCCTGTAGCACTTGGAAAATGATACAATTGAAACTGTACATGGCCTCAGATGGTCATAGCATACAAAAAGGCCCTGCAATTTGCAGCAAGTGGCTTTGCTGAGTGTTCAAGTACTTTCTCCTTTTGCCGCATGGCTCCCCATCCTTCATGACCTCCCTGTCTCTCTCCTGTCATCAGCACTAACCTGTCCTGGATCCTCACCCCTGAGGGAGATGGCAACATTTTTGCTATTTGTAGTGTGAATTCAGGGCTCATTGCTTTCTTCATGCCTTCCTGGAATTATTCCTTGCATCTGAATCACCCCTCAGAAAGTGGAGAGGTGCCCTCTGTTCAAGCAACAAGTGCATAATATAACAGACTCTGAATTATTTTACGTTAAAAAGCAAAATACACTTTGGTTAAGGCACACTGACCTGAAGTGAGTCCATCAAGGCTGACTGTGATCACCTTGGGTGGACCATGAGGTGTAAGTCATGGAACAGAAGACCCACAAACCTGCAGTGGGTTCAGGGCTACCCGTCAGCAGGGCTGCAGCTCCTGGTCTTGCCTGAACACTGAGAATCCAAAACACATCCATGTCCCTGAGGGCTCAGGTTCTTGTCGGCTACTGCGAACATGGCAATCTGACCAAACAGCTGGGTCCCATGGATAGATTGCTGCCTTTCTGGCCTGCTCTTGGCATTTGTTAGCAGGAAGGTAGGACTAGCTAGAGGCGACTGGGGAGTTGTCCCCAAGGGGTTCACAGTAGGCAGCCCACTTGGAGGTACTGATCGGTCTTGGGCCAGAGTCAGCAAACTCATTTTCTCCCATAAAGAATAGGGCTTTGGAGTTGATGGGTAAAGGAAAACCGTCTCTCCACTCACAGCACTTCTGACACCTGACGGCTCAGTTTTCCATACCAGTTTCCTGTACTCTGCAGATACCAACTGGAGATCCTACAATTTAGCTCAATTCTGACACTGGAGTTAACACAGACTCCATGGATTGAGGACTTGTCCCACAGAACTACTCCCTAATTTCACGAGCTAGTTACAAATCATGGATTCCTGACTCACCAACACCTCTGTTCATCTTGGTTACAAATAAGGGGCTCCCAGATGCCCCTCTTAAGTTTTGATAACTTGCCAAAACAGCCCAGAGAACCCCTGCAGGTGCTCCACTTAACTGTCAGTGGTTTACTATAAAGGATGCTATAAAATATACAAATAAACAGCCAGATGAAGAAGCACCTCAAGTGAGATTCAGAAGGATCCCCAACACAGGACTTGTGGAGCTCGGGTGCACCACCCTCCCGCAACATTAGTGATCTCACAATCAGAAGCTTTCTGAGCCCTCTCATACAGGGTTTCTATGGAGGCTCATCATAGAGGCAAATATGGTAAAATCACTAGCCACTGACTCAATCCCCTGCCTTCCTCTCCTCCCAGAAGGTCAAGACCGGGGCTGAGAGCAGCAACCTTCTAATTACTGTCTGCTTCCGGAAGTTTTTGTGGGACCCACCAGGAGTCATATCATTAGAATAGCTCAGGTGGGATTGGAAGGGGCTTGCTATGAATAACAAAAGACATCTCTCACATTGCCGTCATTTAAAAAATTCCAAGAGCTTTTAGAGTTCTTCAGTCAGGAACTAGAGAAAAGAATAAATATAAATATCTTTCTCTATCCCAACATCCCATTGGGAGTGACCCAGTTAGGAATTTCAGTTTTCAAGAAACAACCACCTCAAAGTAACTTAAATCGAAAGGGCAAATGAATGTCTCACAAACCCAAGGTCACATCTAATATAGGATCCAGTCCAAAGGCAGGGCCAGCAGGACTTGCTTTCTGTGATCTAGAGACCTTGGTGGGCATGAGGCTGTGAACCCTATTCCTCCATTCATGATTACCCAAGTTGAGGGGGCACCTGGGTCCAACTCAGAACTCCCAGAACAGACCTTTGGCTGATGGAACTGAGGGAAGGTTCACATGGAATGCAGTGAACTGTAACTGAAGTGAGAGGTTATAATGGATAAAAATGCAAGGCTGTGGAGACTGGATATTGTGAGGGATCAATGCACCAGTGATGAACTTGGCAAATACCCCAAGAGACACCTACAGGGTTACCCATGGGTTTGGAATAAAAAGTCTGTACTGAACCACTAACAAGATTCAGAGAAGTAGGAAATGTAGGGTGAGGAAGGGAGACTTTTTGCTGTCTAACTGATTCATTTTACCCTGTGTCATGGGCATATTATCCACGGTACAAGCCCAGAAGTCCCTGTGGTAAGAAACTGCATCATTTGATATTGAGAAAAATGCTAAATATTCTACTGGGGCCCCAAAATAAGTAACAGTGACATTACCACCATGGTTTTTTCATTACCTATCTTAATATGGAATCCATTTGTCATGTCTTACCTAATTTAAAAGTAACCAAAACAGGGTACAGTCAGTTGAAAAAGCCATGTGCTTGTCTTCTGAGGATGCTGTAAGGTGGGGAGTAGGAGCAGAATGAGAACTCCTTAGGTTGGGGGTTTTACTAATATAGAAAGATCATCCTTACCATTTTTCCTTCTATTTCATTTGCCTATAAATTTAGGTGTTAAATCCAAAAAGCTGTTGCCAAGACTGATGTCAAGGGGTTTCCCTTTATGTTTTCTTCCAGGAGTTTTACATTTTCGCATTTGCTTAAGTCTGTAATCCATTTAAGTTAATTTTGTAAATGGTACAAGAATAGGAGTCCAGTTTATTCTTCTGCCTCTAGTTATTCTGTTTTCCCAATACCAGTAATTAAAAAGACTGTATTTTCCCCCTGAGTCTTCTTGGCTCCCTTGTCAAATATTAATTGATCATATATGCAAGGATTTCTTTCTGCTCTTTCAGTTCTGTTCCATTGGTCTATGCATCTATTTTATTAGTCTTTTCAATAAGTGGTATTGGAAGACAACAGTTTTTTCGGATATGATACCCAAAACACATGCAACAAAAGCAAAAGTAAGTGGGATGAGCATAGACTAAAAAGCTTCTGCACAGCTAAATAAACAATCAACAAAATGAAAAGACACCTTAAAGAATGTGAGATAATATTTGCAAATCAAATATCCGATAAGGTGTGAGTAGCCAAAAATATATAAAGAACTCCTACAATTCAATAGGAAACAAATAATTCAAAATTTTTAAAAGTCAGAAGAAACAAATAGGCATTTCTCGAAAAGAGCCACATCAATGGCCAATAGGTGCTTGGGACAACTTCTCTTGTAGTGGTTTGGGGAATGGATTCTACCTCATGCACACTGGAGGTAGAGTGTTTATCTTCTATGGACCACAAAAAAAAAAGCTCAATTCTGACTTAACCCTTTTAGCACACAAAAGGCACAACAATGTCTACTTATTTGCAGGATCAGAGGGTTTCTGGCAAGATCCACAGGAAGGGGCCACGGCATGTGTGCCTGGCCGTGGAACTGTGTGCTGAGCTCCTGCAAGGAGTAGCCCCATTTCCTGAAACAGCCTGTCCTCACTGTGACCTGAAGGAAGAGGATGTGATCAATATCCTCTTTGAAGAAGATGGAAACTGGGCCCCACCCCCATGCCCACACAGCTCTTTCTACTCAAAACAAGGAAGGAAAGGCAGGGATCTTCTAGTTAATCCAAAGCATTTTTTTGCCTATAAATTTAGGTGTTAAATCCAAAAGCTGTTGCCAAGACTGATGTCAAGGGGTTTCCCTTTATGTTTTCTTCCAGGAGTTTTACATTTTCGCATTTGCTTAAGTCTGTAATCCATTTAAGTTAATTTTGTAAATGGTACAAGAATAGGAGTCCAGTTTATTCTTCTGCCTCTAGTTATTCTGTTTTCCCAATACCAGTAATTAAAAAGACTGTATTTTCCCCCTGAGTCTTCTTGGCTCCCTTGTCAAATATTAATTGATCATATATGCAAGGATTTCTTTCTGCTCTTTCAGTTCTGTTCCATTGGTCTATGCATCTATTTTATTAGTCTTTTCAATAAGTGGTATTGGAAGACAACAGTTTTTTCGGATATGATACCCAAAACACATGCAACAAAAGCAAAAGTAAGTGGGATGAGCATAGACTAAAAAGCTTCTGCACAGCTAAATAAACAATCAACAAAATGAAAAGACACCTTAAAGAATGTGAGATAATATTTGCAAATCAAATATCCGATAAGGTGTGAGTAGCCAAAAATATATAAAGAACTCCTACAATTCAATAGGAAACAAATAATTCAAAATTTTTAAAAGTCAGAAGAAACAAATAGGCATTTCTCGAAAAGAGCCACATCAATGGCCAATAGGTGCTTGGGACAACTTCTCTTGTAGGGGTTGGGGAATGGATTCTACCTCATGCACACTGGAGGTAGAGTGTTTATCTTCTATGGACCACAAAAAAAAAAGCTCAATTCTGACTTAACCCTTTTAGCACACAAAAGGCACAACAATGTCTACTTATTTGCAGGATCAGAGGGTTTCTGGCAAGATCCACAGGAAGGGGCCACGGCATGTGTGCCTGGCCGTGGAACTGTGTGCTGAGCTCCTGCAAGGAGTAGCCCCATTTCCTGAAACAGCCTGTCCTCACTGTGACCTGAAGGAAGAGGATGTGATCAATATCCTCTTTGAAGAAGATGGAAACTGGGCCCCACCCCCATGCCCACACAGCTTTTCCTACTCAGCAAGGAAGAGCAGGGATCTTCCTAGCCTTGCTCATCATCTGGGTCCACAAAAGTGGACATCAGCTGGATGATCTTCCACCTTCCAGGAGACTTCCAGGACTCAAAAAATAGGTACAAAAATTATATTTTAAGACAGATACTCTCTGGTTGTTCTGATGCTCTAAGTGGGTAGATTTTAGAAAATTTCCTGAATTTTCCCTCACACTTGAAACAAACTTATCATAGAAAAATCTTAGCAAAACATGGTCAGAAAACATCCTCTGATGGGTCTGAATGAGCTCAGTTGAAGGAATGTGGATTCACAGATAAGTTAGAATTGAAGTGACTCTGATTTTTGGTTCACTGTTCACCAATAGCCTGAGATCATTACAAAGCAGCATATTAACAGTGATATTTGGTCAAACCAGTCAATCCTAAAAGAAACAACCCTGAGGAACTGATGCTGAAGCTGAAGCTCCAATACTTTGGCCACCTGATGTGAAGAGCCGACTGATTGGAAAAGACCCTGATACTGGGGAAGACTGAGAACAGGAGGAAAAGGGGCCAACAGAGGATGAGATGGTTGGATGGCATCATCGACTCAACAGACATGAATTTCAACACACTCCAGAAGATAGTGAAGGACAGGGAAACCACCGTGCTGTAGTTCATGGGGTCACAAAGAGTTGGACACAACTTAGTGACTGAACAACAACAGACCACTCATGCTTCCTAAAGGGCTTACACCCTGTCCCCTCTGAGGATAGCCTCTGTATCTATAGCATACTTCAAAAGCACGGATTAGTGTTGAGCACAAGAGTCTTCTTCACAAAGTCCAGGGTTTTTCATGCAACTCTGATGCTGTCTTCACAAGGGCCAAGCCCATCATGATTACCCTTTTAGAAAAGGGAAAATCTTTTGAGGGGGGTTTCTGGCAAGATCCACAGGAAGGGGCCACGGCATGTGTGCCTGGCCGTGGAACTGTGTGCTGAGCTCCTGCAAGGAGTAGCCCCATTTCCTGAAACAGCCTGTCCTCACTGTGACCTGAAGGAAGAGGATGTGATCAATATCCTCTTTGAAGAAGATGGAAACTGGGCCCCACCCCCATGCCCACACAGCTTTTCCTACTCAGCAAGGAAGAGCAGGGATCTTCCTAGCCTTGCTCATCATCTGGGTCCACAAAAGTGGACATCAGCTGGATGATCTTCCACCTTCCAGGAGACTTCCAGGACTCAAAAAATAGGTACAAAAATTATATTTTAAGACAGATACTCTCTGGTTGTTCTGATGCTCTAAGTGGGTAGATTTTAGAAAATTTCCTGAATTTTCCCTCACACTTGAAACAAACTTATCATAGAAAAATCTTAGCAAAAACATGGTCAGAAAACATCCTCTGATGGGTCTGAATGAGCTCAGTTGAAGGAATGTGGATTCACAGATAAGTTAGAATTGAAGTGACTCTGATTTTTGGTTCACTGTTCACCAATAGCCTGAGATCATTACAAAGCAGCATATTAACAGTGATATTTGGTCAAACCAGTCAATCCTAAAAGAAACAACCCTGAGGAACTGATGCTGAAGCTGAAGCTCCAATACTTTGGCCACCTGATGTGAAGAGCCGACTGATTGGAAAAGACCCTGATACTGGGGAAGACTGAGAACAGGAGGAAAAGGGGCCAACAGAGGATGAGATGGTTGGATGGCATCATCGACTCAACAGACATGAATTTCAACACACTCCAGAAGATAGTGAAGGACAGGGAAACCACCGTGCTGTAGTTCATGGGGTCACAAAGAGTTGGACACAACTTAGTGACTGAACAACAACAGACCACTCATGCTTCCTAAAGGGCTTACACCCTGTCCCCTCTGAGGATAGCCTCTGTATCTATAGCATACTTCAAAAGCACGGATTAGTGTTGAGCACAAGAGTCTTCTTCACAAAGTCCAGGGTATCATTTTCCTACAATGCCAAGCTCTCTGATGCTGTTCCTCTCCCTTCACAAGGGCCAAGCCCATCAGTTATATCTCTAGTCATGGGCAGCAGTGGGCGCAGTTTAGCTATTGATCCTTGGGGACCATCACCACAGCACAGAGCACCACACTTGGTCCTGCACCTAAGACAGTAATTCAGGCCAGCCTCAACCACTCCTTTCAGTCAATCATACTTTAGTCTTCAACTCTGCTGCAAGAACACATACCCTCCTATATGGAAACAGCTCTGTCTGTGTCTATGTGTACATGCTGTGTGTTTAGTTACTCAGTCATGTCTGACTCTTTGTGACCCCATAGACTGTAGCCCACCAGGTTCCTCTGTCCATGGGATTTGCCAGGCAAGAATACTGGAGTGGGTAGCCATTCCTTTCTCTAGGGGATCTTCCCAACCCAGGGATCCAACCCGGGTCTCCTTCATTACATGCAGATTTTTTACTGTCTGAGCCACCAGGGAAGCCCTTGATCTGTGATTGTTAGTATTTAAACCCCAGAAAACACACTTCCAGTGCTAAAGGCCCTAAGTCTGCATTAAGCTTTATAACCCAATTAAGGATTTCTGCCAGGGGTGCAGTCACCCACAGCCTGTGACGCCTTTTCCTGGATACCCATGACTGAGAGACACACACATCAGGCAGGAATTGAGCTCCACAGCCCTGGGCTCCTGCCACAATTCAGTTTCCTGGCGCCTGCATGAAGAGTTACAGTGAAAATCACTATTGTCCCTTCAGCTATAACATGGGAAGCCCTGAGAACAGGAGGAAAAGGGGCCAACAGAGGATGAGATGGTTGGATGGCATCATCGACTCAACAGACATGAATTTCAACACACTCCAGAAGATAGTGAAGGACAGGGAAACCACCGTGCTGTAGTTCATGGGGTCACAAAGAGTTGGACACAACTTAGTGACTGAACAACAACAGACCACTCATGCTTCCTAAAGGGCTTACACCCTGTCCCCTCTGAGGATAGCCTCTGTATCTATAGCATACTTCAAAAGCACGGATTAGTGTTGAGCACAAGAGTCTTCTTCACAAAGTCCAGGGTATCATTTTCCTACAATGCCAAGCTCTCTGATGCTGTTCCTCTCCCTTCACAAGGGCCAAGCCCATCAGTTATATCTCTAGTCATGGGCAGCAGTGGAGCGCAGTTGAGCTATTGATCCTTGGGGACCATCACCACAGCACAGAGCACCACACTTGGTCCTGCACCTAAGACAGTAATTCAGGCCAGCCTCAACCACTCCTTTCAGTCAATCATACTTTAGTCTTCAACTCTGCTGCAAGAACACATACCCTCCTATATGGAAACAGCTCTGTCTGTGTCTATGTGTACATGCTGTGTGTTTAGTTACTCAGTCATGTCTGACTCTTTGTGACCCCATAGACTGTAGCCCACCAGGTTCCTCTGTCCATGGGATTTGCCAGGCAAGAATACTGGAGTGGGTAGCCATTCCTTTCTCTAGGGGATCTTCCCAACCCAGGGATCCAACCCGGGTCTCCTTCATTACATGCAGATTTTTTACTGTCTGAGCCACCAGGGAAGCCCTTGATCTGTGATTGTTAGTATTTAAACCCCAGAAAACACACTTCCAGTGCTAAAGGCCCTAAGTCTGCATTAAGCTTTATAACCCAATTAAGGATTTCTGCCAGGGGTGCAGTCACCCACAGCCTGTGACGCCTTTTCCTGGATACCCATGACTGAGAGACACACACATCAGGCAGGAATTGAGCTCCACAGCCCTGGGCTCCTGCCACAATTCAGTTTCCTGGCGCCTGCATGAAGAGTTACAGTGAAAATCACTATTGTCCCTTCTAATTAGACAAAAATCCAGGACATGACTAGGCCTTGAAAAAAAAAAAGAGATTCTGCAAGAGCTTCACCTTATCTGTTTTTTTTCACTCTGGATGTGAGGATGTTTGTTATAACACTCAGGAGAGGCAAAAACAAGTCAAGTATTTTTTATCTTGGAATATTTTGAAATAACAAAACCTTTAATAGTGCATTCTTGAGCCTGAACTGTGCAAAGAAAGCTCTTGTGTTTCTTTGATTCCAACACATACCCTTTCCTCCATATGCTTTATGTTACTGAAATTGGGATATAACCAAAGTTTATATTTTATGTAAAGCAGACCAAAAAAAAACCTGCTATTGAATTAATTCTTTATCTTCCATTCTGAGTATCTGAATTAGGGGAGTGTGGCATGTGTTTTTTCACTGTACGATGAATTAAAGCATAAACACAGACAAGTTCTTCTGCCACCAGCACTCAGTTCAGTTCTTCCTTGGCTGGGAGTGTTTCCTGTCTTCCATCAGGCTACCTCCCCCTGATTTCCAATTTTTCTCTTCTTCTTGTCTGTATTTCTTGGCCCAATCTGATCTCCTCTATGCTGTCCCACTGCTGTTTTAAGGTCCTTAATAGATTATTTGCACAAAATAGTCTTTCTCCTTTGATTATGGCAGGCTCAGCATTATCTATAAGAAAAATACACTTTTTTCCAGTGAACTCTTCCTGTGATTTGCTCTTGCCTAAAGCCCTTCAAAAGACTAACTGCCTTCAAGTATTTCTGAAATTGGCTCCTTTAGACAGTTTGGACTGAAGTCCAGTTGTCAAACCTGGGGGAATCTTGAACTCCTGCTACAGTATATACCGTGATCCTGGCCAAGCATGGAGTGTTCTGACATCTTCTGAAGGGAAGAGGCGCAAGCTGTAAGAGACCCCACAGGGTTCCCTGGCCCCTTCCGCCATGTGAGGATACTGTGAGATGACAGCCATCTATGAATCACCAGAGTTCACCTCTATGGACACTTTGACCTGGATTTCCAGGCTATAGAACTGTAAGAAATGAACCTCTATTGTTTACAAAAGAGTTGTTTACAAGCTCCCCAAACAGCATTTTGTTACAACAACCCCCAAGGATGATAGTGGCCTGATGGATGAATTCATCAGAGGATAGCATCCAAGGGGTTCAAGCAAAGAGGAAGGGTCTTCAGGATCCAGGAGGTAGTGCCTGGAGTGGAGAAGAGTGTTGGCACTCTGGAAGGGAAATGCACATATGAGACGACTCCACAGACCTAAGTTCAAAGAAAGAAAGAGAAGGACCTATTCCTGCACTTGGTTGTAACAGGGATGAATTTGCACTCAGAGATGGGAGTGATGGAGAAAGAGATTGACCACAGCGGGGGTGAAGAGGGCAGCCACAGAGGTGCAAACCCACCCCCAGGGATAAGAGATTTGAGGTGTGGAAGCAGGAGATGACCAAGACTCCAATGACACAACAGGCTCCCAGGCATTAGAAGACAGTTTAAGCAGAAGGGAAAAGAGTCCTACAGCGCGGAGGCCTGAGCTGACTTGCTGCTAGGGCTGGGCTGAGCTGCATTTGGCCACTCTGGTCTGAAATTTCACATTTCAAGGGATGATGCATGACCTCAAAAATAATACAAACCCTGTTCCAAGAAAACTGTATGTCATGTTGGTTCCAGTGCTTAAAACAAATACAATGAAGATAAAACATATGTATATTTTTGAGCCACAGTGCAAAGCATGCAGAACTTCCCTGACCAGGATTTGAACCTGTGTCCCCTGCAATGGAAGCATGGAATCTTAACCACTGGACCACCACCAGGAAGTCCAATAAAACATGTTTTTGTAAAAATGGAACTGACCCTCTCCCAGAGAACTCATACAACTTAGTATCAAAAAATAAATGAAAAACAAACAAACAAACCAATGATTGGGCACTTAGATTTCCATATCTTGACTAGAGTGAATAAGGCTTTAATAAATCCAAGTAAGTATATATCTTTTAAAATAGTGCTTTTGTTTCCTTTGGGAAAATACTCATAAATGATATGGTTGAGTCATATGATAGTTCTATATTTAATTTTCTGAGGACCCGCTATACTCTTATCCATAGTGGCCACATGTAATTACATTCCCACCAACAGTGTGTGAGGGTTCCTTTTTCTCCACACCCTCACCAATACTTGTTAGTTACTGTCTTTTTTTTTTTTTTTTTTTGGCCACTGCTATTGGTCTTTTATTTATCCATTCTCTCTGTTTTTTGGCCTGTGTGGGCCTCCCATTGCAGTGGTCTCTCTCATTGTAGAGCACCGGCTCTGGGCACATGCGCTCCAGAGCTCAGGCTAGGTAATTGGACACATTGGTTCAGCTGCTCCACAGGACTTGGGATCTTCCCAGGCCAGGGATCAAACCAACACCCCTTGCACTGAAAGGCAGTGTCCTTACCCACTGAACCACCAGGGAAGCCCTAGTTATTGTCTTTTGAGGATAGCCATTCTGACTGGTGTAAGGTGACATCTCACTGTGGTTTTGATTTGCATTTCCCTGATGATTAGTGATGTTGAGCATCTTTTCATGTGCCTGTTGGCCATCTGCATCCCTTCTTTGGAAAAGTTTCTATTCAATGCATTTCCCATTTTTCCACCAGGTTGTTTGGATTTTTTTGATATTGAGTTGTATGAGTTCTTTGTATATATTAGATATTAACTCCTTATCATATGCATCATATCCAAATATTTTCTTCAGTTCAGTAAGTGGCCTTTTATTTCCCTGGATAGTTACTTTTGTTGTGCAAAATCTTTTTAGTTTGATATAGTCCCATTTGTATACTTTTGGTTTTGTTTCCATTGCCTGAAAAGACATATCACAAAAGTATTTCTAAGATTGATGTCAAAGAGCATACTGCTTGTTTTCTTCTAAGAGTTTAATGTTTTCACTTCTTACATTCAAGCCTTTAATCAGTTTTGACTTTGTCTTTGTGCACAATGTGAAAGAGTAGTCCAGTTTGATTTTTTCACATGTAGCCATCCAATTTTTCCACAGTAAACACCGAAATTAAAACTGTTTTTTTTTAAGTGTATTAACTGTTTTGTTAATCATTCTGTCTTTTCCATTAACTTTGAGAATAGAGTCGTAGCCTAAAACTACTTATTTTTTGAAATTTGAAATAGAATGCCATTATTATACAAGCCTTTCTTTGTTATCATCACTTCCTGTTGTGCAAATTGTAATAACAAAACAACCACAAAATACAGGGATGAGTTGAAGTGGGATAGAGGAGAAAAGCAACCAACTCTTATTTTTCAGGCCAATTCCCATCAAACAAAGTAACTGAAATAAATTAACATCATTTATGCAAAAGCCTCTGCTTTGTAACTCTGAG
This sequence comes from Tragulus kanchil, assembly GCA_022376925.1. Classification (NCBI taxonomy): domain Eukaryota; kingdom Metazoa; phylum Chordata; class Mammalia; order Artiodactyla; family Tragulidae; genus Tragulus; species Tragulus kanchil. The sequence continues at coordinate 40,138,516 of JAIOJX010000031.1, read as the reverse complement.
TCCATGGAAAATGTGACTTGTATAAGTTGAAATGCTCCTCTGAGTCTGATTCCTGAATTTTAAGTGCTGACCTACTTCTCACTGCTTTGTCCCTGGGTTCAACAGGGACGTTTTCTTTGGTGGATGTCTTTCTGGAATAACAGTCCTCTCTTCCCCCCATCAATCCACTCACTCCCATGCCCACCCTGAATGACTGCAGCCATCAGCAGTGAGGATAAGTAATGATGTCTAATTCTAGCCACAGAAAGTGCTAAGCCTGGTGACTATTCACCAAGTCAGAACTCATCTGTTGGCCATCTGCATCCCTTCTTTGGAAAAGTTTCTATTCAATGCATTTCCCATTTTCCACCAGGTTGTTTGGATTTTTTTGATATTGAGTTGTATGAGTTCTTTGTATATATTAGATATTAACTCCTTATCATATGCATCATATCCAAATATTTTCTTCAGTTCAGTAAGTGGCCTTTTATTTCCCTGGATAGTTACTTTTGTTGTGCAAAATCTTTTTAGTTTGATATAGTCCCATTTGTATACTTTTGGTTTTGTTTCCATTGCCTGAAAAGACATATCACAAAAGTATTTCTAAGATTGATGTCAAAGAGCATACTGCTTGTTTTCTTCTAAGAGTTTAATGTTTTCACTTCTTACATTCAAGCCTTTAATCAGTTTTGACTTTGTCTTTGTGCACAATGTGAAAGAGTAGTCCAGTTTGATTTTTTCACATGTAGCCATCCAATTTTTCCACAGTAAACACCGAAATTAAAACTGTTTTTTTTTTAAGTGTATTAACTGTTTTGTTAATCATTCTGTCTTTTCCATTAACTTTGAGAATAGAGTCGTAGCCTAAAACTACTTATTTTTTGAAATTTGAAATAGAATGCCATTATTATACAAGCCTTTCTTTGTTATCATCACTTCCTGTTGTGCAAATTGTAATAACAAAACAACCACAAAATACAGGGATGAGTTGAAGTGGGATAGAGGAGAAAAGCAACCAACTCTTATTTTTCAGGCCAATTCCCATCAAACAAAGTAACTGAAATAAATTAACATCATTTATGCAAAAGCCTCTGCTTTGTAACTCTGAGTCCATGGAAAATGTGACTTGTATAAGTTGAAATGCTCCTCTGAGTCTGATTCCTGAATTTTAAGTGCTGACCTACTTCTCACTGCTTTGTCCCTGGGTTCAACAGGGACGTTTTCTTTGGTGGATGTCTTTCTGGAATAACAGTCCTCTCTTCCCCCCATCAATCCACTCACTCCCATGCCCACCCTGAATGACTGCAGCCATCAGCAGTGAGGATAAGTAATGATGTCTAATTCTAGCCACAGAAAGTGCTAAGCCTGGTGACTATTCACCAAGTCAGAAGACCCAGAGCCAGTGCCAGTGTTATTATTTATGTTTTAAAGTTCAAAATGGTACAAAGGAAAGAATGGCTCACCCTGAAGTGAGGAAGGGGCCATCTGAATGTCTATAGAGTCTTTTCCCCATTCATGGTCCCCATTTCTGGGTTGCTCGGGGGGCTCTGTTCAAAGCCGTGTCTCCAGTGACTTCTGGGGCCATGCAGTGCCCCTCTCCTGCAATCATTGATTGATAATGACTAATTCAGTCATTGTTCTGCATTTTAATTCTATTGCCACTGTTATTCCCCATCTTCAATAGGAAGACATGTTAATATGTGTAATGAATGTCCTCGTATAGGTAGATATCCTTGAAGGAGAGTGGCTTTGTTTCTCTTTCCATTTTTCGTTATTCAGTCCAAGAATTTTCATGAAACAAAATCATCCCCCAAGGAGGTCTGGACTGACGCTACTTGAAATCGATCACTTTGCCTAGCCTAGAAGAGAGGGGTGCATGGGGGTGCAGAGTGGATATCCCACATGAGTAGTGGGAAGCAACCAGCTGCAGTCAAGGACTCAGGAACAATGGAAGACTTCATGAAGATCAGGGTAAAACCTTGGGGTCATGTTTATTTTGGTGTGTGTGCCTATGAAGTAGATTCAGTCATGTCTGACTCTTTTCAACCCTGTGGACCATAGTCCACCAGGCTTCTCTGTCCATGGAATTCTCCAGGCAAGAATACTGGAGTAGGTTTCCATGTCCTCCTCCAAGATGTCTTCCCAACCCAGGGATCAAACAGGCATCTCTTGAGTCTCCTGTATTGACAAGCAGGTTCTTTACCACTAGTGCTACCTGGGAAGCCCATGGTTAGTTTGGAACTGGGTGGGATTTTATATGAAATAAACTCTGCACTTGACCCCAAAGTGGAGCCCTTCAAGGGTGACAGAATACACCACCCCAAAATATGCCACTTTGACATAGAGTTACTTTGAGCTAAAGGCACATGAAAAACAGCAGATGCAAGTAGGTCAGTCTAATCTTCACTTTTGCTCTTGGAAACCTGAGATTAAACCTCCCATTTAAATGAAAGATGCCCTCCCTGTGTCAGAAGTAAAGTAGCATTTTTATCATCAAGGATGAGAAGTTGAGAGAGAGAGTTTTACAAAATAGACCTAGTTAAAATAATTCTTATCTCCATTTGGCCTCCATACAGAGTGTAGTTATTTCGCAATCACCTCTCTTTGCACAACCTATTATAAAAACATGCAGACGTTGCCATTTCCGGACCTTTATTCTTTATGAGGATTTCTGTGTAATTATTCCAATATGTCTCATTGGGGCCATGCAGTGTTAATCATTGATTGATAATGACTAATTCAGTCATTGTTCTGCATTTTAATTCTATTGCCACTGTTATTCCCCATCTTCAATAGGAAGACATGTTAATATGTGTAATGAATGTCCTCGTATAGGTAGATATCCTTGAAGGAGAGTGGCTTTGTTTCTCTTTCCATTTTTCGTTATTCAGTCCAAGAATTTTCATGAAACAAAATCATCCCCCAAGGAGGTCTGGACTGACGCTACTTGAAATCGATCACTTTGCCTAGCCTAGAAGAGAGGGGTGCATGGGGGTGCAGAGTGGATATCCCACATGAGTAGTGGGAAGCAACCAGCTGCAGTCAAGGACTCAGGAACAATGGAAGACTTCATGAAGATCAGGGTAAAACCTTGGGGTCATGTTTATTTTGGTGTGTGTGCCTATGAAGTAGATTCAGTCATGTCTGACTCTTTTCAACCCTGTGGACCATAGTCCACCAGGCTTCTCTGTCCATGGAATTCTCCAGGCAAGAATACTGGAGTAGGTTTCCATGTCCTCCTCCAAGATGTCTTCCCAACCCAGGGATCAAACAGGCATCTCTTGAGTCTCCTGTATTGACAAGCAGGTTCTTTACCACTAGTGCTACCTGGGAAGCCCATGGTTAGTTTGGAACTGGGTGGGATTTTATATGAAATAAACTCTGCACTTGACCCCAAAGTGGAGCCCTTCAAGGGTGACAGAATACACCACCCCAAAATATGCCACTTTGACATAGAGTTACTTTGAGCTAAAGGCACATGAAAAACAGCAGATGCAAGTAGGTCAGTCTAATCTTCACTTTTGCTCTTGGAAACCTGAGATTAAACCTCCCATTTAAATGAAAGATGCCCTCCCTGTGTCAGAAGTAAAGTAGCATTTTTATCATCAAGGATGAGAAGTTGAGAGAGAGAGTTTTACAAAATAGACCTAGTTAAAATAATTCTTATCTCCATTTGGCCTCCATACAGAGTGTAGTTATTTCGCAATCACCTCTCTTTGCACAACCTATTATAAAAACATGCAGACGTTGCCATTTCGTCGGACCTTTATTCTTTATGAGGATTTCTGTGTAAAACATATAGATTTGTGTTTTTCTGCTATTACTCTGCCTCCATTCTCAGGCCCAGCCAAAAAATCTCAAAGCAGAGAGGTAAAATTGTGCTTCCTTAACACCCTAAAATGAAAAGTAGAGGACTGGAATGTTATCTTTGCAAGGTGTGTGCCTATCTCTATGTGTGCATGCTCAGTTGTGTACGACTCTTTGTGACCCCATGAACTGTAGTCTGCCAGGTTTCTCTGTCCATGGAATTTTCCAAGCAAGAATACTGGAGTGGGTTGCTATTTGCTCCTTTAGGGGATCTTCCCAACCCAGGAACTGAACCCAAGTCTCTTGCATCTCCTGCACTGTCAGGCAGATTCTTCACCACTACACCACCTGTGAAGTCCCAAAGTATTCCATAAACTATCCCAATAAGAAAAATTAACCATGATCTAATGAAAAAGAGGATAACCTACAATATAGATACAATTTTGTCTCTAAGAACCTTTTTAAGGTACTAGCCTAGTATGGTGAGTTGCATACAGACATAAATACATGGATACCCTCTATTTGCTGTCCATGTGTATTCATGCTAAGTTGCTTCAGTTGTGTCTGACTCTTCATAACCCTATGGACCATAGTTCACCGTGGTTCTCTGTCCATGAGGATTCTCCAGGGGAAAATACTGGAGTGCATTACCATTTCCTATCTTCCCAACCCAAGGATATCTCTTACCTCTCCTGCTTGGGAGGGGGTTCTTTGCCATGAGAGTCACCTGGGAAGCCCATGTACAGATAGTATATAAAGAGAGAGACTGAACAAGAACACAATGTCATTCTCTCCTGAGACAGTATGTATGGATATGGAGTCCTCTCCCAAAACAAAGTTGCAGAGTTCTTATTCTGATGACTCCTCATTAATGAACTGTGGAAGAAGGGAAAGGGGGCATTCCAGGGATGGAATGTAAGTTGTCTCCAGACTAAGTAACACAGGATAGAATAGAATGACACTGACCTTTGCAAAGAAGTCTGAGAGAGCTCACCATCTGGATTTGAGCATTTGCAGGGCACATTGGAGAGGTGCTAAGCAAGAGCATAATATCTGAATCTTACAACACTCAATAATATCCAACCCTCCATTGCTGTGGTCCAGAAGGAATCTGTCCAGGACAGACTTCCTACCCTGAGTAAATTCACAAAATGATCTAAAGTAGATTCATAGATTTCAGCATGAATTCAGGAGAGTGAGGACTGTTGCTAAGGAGCTAGTAGCTTGGATTGGTTGCTAAGGAGTCAGACATCAGGAAGTAGAGCCCTTGGAGATTGTCCTTGGCTAATGGGTACAAAACACAAATTGCCTTCATTTCCCTGTTGGGTTTTAGCAATTTTCAAAGAGGCCTTAAGGCAAAGGAAAAGGTTAATGAGGATGTGAAATATATAGCAGCATTTGTTTATTTAGATAAGATCATTATTCTTCAGTGGTACCAGAAGAATAGAAGCAAGGTCCTCTGGATGTCTGGTTTCCTAGGGATAATAGTTTAAAGCTGTCCTTGGACATGTGTCAGTTCTCCTGAACCTTTGTTAATAATAGTGGACACACATGGTCCTAGCCCAGAGAGAGAGCTGGCCCTGAAATTAAATCCATTATCCACGCTGGCCCTAGGCCACCAATTATAGGAAACTCAAAATGCCTTAGGGGGTTTTATTGATTTTTAAAAAGAAAACCTAACCTCACAACACCTGACAGCAGGACTTCATTTGGGAGCTTGAGAACTTTCTATAAAAGAGAGAGAGAAGGCTTCCCCTGGTGGTCCAGTGGGTAAGGACACCGCCTTGCAGTGCAAGCGGTGAGGATCCCACGTGCCCTGGAGTGGCTGGACTGATGTGTCCAACTGCTGAGCTGGAGCTCTGGAGCGTATGCGCCCAGAGCCGGTGCTCTGTGGTGAGGGAGCCGCTGCTGTGGGAGGCCCACACAGGCCAAAAGAACAAAGATAAATAAATTAAAGATCAATAGAGGGGCTTCCCCTGGTGGTGCAGTGGATAAGGACACTGCCTTGCAGTGCAAGGGGCGCCGGTTCGATCCCTGGCCTGGGAAGATCCCACGTGCCGCGGAGCGGCTGGACTAATGTGTCCAATGACCGAGCCGGAGCTCTGGAGCGCATGCGCCCAGAGCCGGCTCTCTGCAACGACAGACGCCACCGCGATGGGAGGCCCACAGGAGCCAAAGAACAAAGACGGATGAAAACAGAGAAATGAAAGACCAATAGAAGTGGCCCGCCCGCTCTCCTCCTTCCCCAACCCGACCTCCACCCAAAATAAATAAATAAATAAATCTTAAAAAAAAAGAGAGAGAGAGAGAGACCACAGGACCAATAGCAATGAGTATTATCATCCACTGGCCTCCATCCATCAATTATCAGGAATTTTAAAATCTCTTAAGCAATCTCTTATATTGCAGAGTAGCATATATATATACATATATACATATATATATATGTGTGTGTGTGTGTTGATAAATCACACATTATTTAAATCAAGTGTTTTCTTTTTAACAAATTATATTTATTTGGCATCAGTACATAGCCAAACCTTAGGCATTCTGGGCGTCACCAACCAGTCCTAAAAGCATGGGTTTGCACAATCCCCATGCTGTGCTGAGTGTGCTGCAGCAAGTCCCCAGTGGTGGCTGTGTTGACTGATCTGCAGCTGATCATCAGAGGTCAGGTCTCAACCACAACAATGTGGGTCCCCCTGCCTTCAGACAGATCCATAAGCAGGTTGCTGAGTCTACATTTCAAGACAGGGTCTAGGCGATTCAGGACTCCAGTGGACATGCTTCTGAGGAAAGTACAACCAAACACACCAGGGTCCCAGCCCCTTTCTCTCTCTAAGCCCCAAGACACTCTCACTTTGACTGGGAGAGTCTTCTACCTTCCCCTAAGCTTGGGATGCCTCCAAGATGGGGGAGGTGATAAAAAAGAAGGGCCAAGTATTCTTGACCAAGATCTCTAGCATTATCTCCAAGCACTTAACTTCCACGGCACCATTAGAGCCAGCCAGAACTCATTACCCACATCTGGTACCCTGTGTCCCCAGACCCAGCCCAGGAGCAGCTTAGTCCATCATGTAGCTCCCAGAGGAAAGTCCTCCAAAGACATCTGTTATCTACAGATGGTGGGGACTTCAGAATCAATTAAGGCTTCTGCCAATGGTGGACTAAAACTGTCTTCAATAAAGTGTGCTGGAAAAAATTTTAGTATGCTGGAAAAATATTTTAAAACACACTTTTAAATGTAAGGCAGCTCTTGCTAGCAAAGGAAATACTCTGCTGGCAGAACTGAAGTGAGAACAGAAATCCCAAGAGATGAAGCAATGCCAATGCCATCAGCTATTTGGGAAATCTGTTCTTGCCAAGAGTCCTAGACATTCTGTCTCACCAGATGGATATGTGGGGACTACTCCATGAAGATGGAGAACAAAATGGGGAGACTCACCTTTCCAGATACCAAAGAATTATAAAACCATCATCCTTAGAGTGAGGTTTCAGCAGAGAGAGAGAGAGAGAGATCACCCAACGGCACAGAATGGAGATCCCAGAGGCAGACCTATGTGCACAGTCAATAGACAGTTAAGTCCAGTTGAATATCCACATGGAGAACAGCATATACACTTGCCTCATGTCAGCACTTCAGTGGGATCAAAATTTTCCTTAGCATCGGGCTCAAAGCAAATGGGTTTGCACAATCCCCATGCTGTGCTGAGTGTGCTGCAGCAAGTCCCCAGTGGTGGCTGTGTTGACTGATCTGCAGCTGATCATCAGAGGTCAGGTCTCAACCACAACAATGTGGGTCCCCCTGCCTTCAGACAGATCCATAAGCAGGTTGCTGAGTCTACATTTCAAGACAGGGTCTAGGCGATTCAGGACTCCAGTGGACATGCTTCTGAGGAAAGTACAACCAAACACACCAGGGTCCCAGCCCCTTTCTCTCTCTAAGCCCCAAGACACTCTCACTTTGACTGGGAGAGTCTTCTACCTTCCCCTAAGCTTGGGATGCCTCCAAGATGGGGGAGGTGATAAAAAAGAAGCGCCAAGTATTCTTGACCAAGATCTCTAGCATTATCTCCAAGCACTTAACTTCCACGGCACCATTAGAGCCAGCCAGAACTCATTACCCACATCTGGTACCCTGTGTCCCCAGACCCAGCCCAGGAGCAGCTTAGTCCATCATGTAGCTCCCAGAGGAAAGTCCTCCAAAGACATCTGTTATCTACAGATGGTGGGGACTTCAGAATCAATTAAGGCTTCTGCCAATGGTGGACTAAAACTGTCTTCAATAAAGTGTGCTGGAAAAAATTTTAGTATGCTGGAAAAATATTTTAAAACACACTTTTAAATGTAAGGCAGCTCTTGCTAGCAAAGGAAATACTCTGCTGGCAGAACTGAAGTGAGAACAGAAATCCCAAGAGATGAAGCAATGCCAATGCCATCAGCTATTTGGGAAATCTGTTCTTGCCAAGAGTCCTAGACATTCTGTCTCACCAGATGGATATGTGGGGACTACTCCATGAAGATGGAGAACAAAATGGGGAGACTCACCTTTCCAGATACCAAAGAATTATAAAACCATCATCCTTAGAGTGAGGTTTCAGCAGAGAGAGAGAGAGAGAGATCACCCAACGGCACAGAATGGAGATCCCAGAGGCAGACCTATGTGCACAGTCAATAGACAGTTAAGTCCAGTTGAATATCCACATGGAGAACAGCATATACACTTGCCTCATGTCAGCACTTCAGTGGGATACAGCTTTAACTCTGAGAGCAAAATGTCACACTTTTATAGGTTTCTGTAAGAGTAAATCCTTGGGATGTCAGAGCCAGGAAGAATTTCCTCAATACAAGTCAAAAACACAAACCACAGGGGAAATGGTGAAGCATCCAAATTCTTAAATCAAGAGCCTCTCTTTCTCTAAAAACCTCATAGACAAAATGGAAACGTGTGCAATGGATTGGGGAGAAGAGAGAGTGCATGAGAGAAACACAAATCAATAATAAAATGAGCAAACAATCTCAAAGGGAAAAATGGCAAAAGCACAGATTGGCATTTCACAAATGAGGAAACACAAATGGCCAAGAAACATTAAGGAAAGCTCAACCCCATTCGTTAGCAGGGAAATACAAGAATGTGTTTTACTGCATTCATGCCAGTTGGCACAGTTAAGACATTTGATCACAGCTAATGTCTGGCAGGGCTGTGGACCAACATGGAAAGGAACTGCTACAAATTGCTGTCAGGGCAGAAATTAGGACAATTTGGCATTATTCAGTAGAGTCAAGCCCTGTTCACCTACACTGGCGAAATTCTTGTCCATGTGTCTCAGGACATGTGTTCAAGAATATTCCTGGCAACATCCCTCTGACAGCAGAACTTTGAAGACAACCCAAATGTCCCTCCATAGGAGAAGGAACAGCTGACCTCAGGGCAGTGGCTCCTTTGGTGGGGGGTGAGGAGAGGGCACCAAGTCCAGGGGAAGTATTTGCTAGCTAATGATGTGTTTCTTAAACCAGGTGGTGAGCATATGGGTTTTATTTGATTTCTGTGCTGGAAGCCTGGAGTGCTGCAGTCCATAGGGTCGCAAAGAGTTGGACTTGACTTAGTGACTGAACAACAGCACCTATGTGCAATATATATATTGTACTTGTATGCATCAAAATTCCACGGTTTCAGACCTCATTTACAGAGATCCAATCCAGGCTTATCGTTCAGGAGGAGGGGGTTCAGAGTAGTGTGGCCCAGGTGAGAGCTTGTAGTGGAAGCCAGGTCCAAGCAGGGTTCAACAAACCTCTTCCCTCACCCCACCCCTTCCCAGATTAACTCTCCTTGGAACCAGACTGCTGAAGCTTAGGTGAATTGTCATGCTGATGGCCAACATGACACACAGTCTCCAAGCCCACTCCACAGGGTCAGAGCACAGGTGACTATTGTCAGGTCCCCTGTGAGATGTGAGTGGCTCTGGGCACCAGGTTTCCTCTCACATCCATGTGGACCCACCATCAGGGTGTTTTCTCTGAAAGCCTGGGGAGCCTTCCCTGTATAGATGGGACAGTGGAGTCAGCCTCCAATTCCTCCAGGGCTGTTGCCTCTGTAGATGTTACAGAACCCGGGTCTGTCTGACTGTTCACTGCTTGAAACAATTCTCAAGGGACAAATGTTGATAGGAAAGGAAAGGTTGCTTTATTTCAGAGACTTGTAACTGGGAAAAGGCAGACTCCTGTCATACAGAACCAACTCCCACCTGCTATTCAGTAGACAGGAGCCTTCGAAAGGTAGTTTCTGGGTTGTACAGGTATAGAGGGAGCAGGACCGCACAGGCAGTTCTGATTGTCATCTTGAAATTGGTGATGCGGTGAACTGACCAGCACCCTTTTGGTTGTTTTAAGTACAGTTAATCTCTAATTCCAGGGTTTGTTCCCATTACTTTGAGGCCAGTTCTTGGAGTTGGCCAAGTGAAGCAGCTGAAGTCATGGCTTCAATTTGGTCATCATGTGATCATTTTCCACCTGATGGGGACTTCAGTACCTGTACAACAGCCAACAGGACATGGCTCAGAGATTACCTCTGGCCCTTGAGGAGGAATTAAAGGTCCTTGTCTTTGATAAGTGACTAAATCATTTCATTTTGTCTTGGGTAACAGCTTAGAGTGCAAAGTATAATAAATTCTAAGGCCAAGGTGGTCCTTAAAGAGGGACATCTCCATGAGCTCTGGGGCCTCCCCAAGACTCAGTGAGGAGGTGAGCAGCCCACCAGCCCAGGAGCTGGAGGCCAGTGATCGCTCACAGGGCTGCTTCTCCATCTTCAATAGTCCTCAGATAACCAGGGGTGGGGGTAGGGGAGGCCTCTCCTCCTCACGGAGGAAGCTGTTTGAGGTGGCCGAGACGTCCTTCTGTGGCGAAAAAAAGACTAACAGGGAGAAAAAGATGAGATGAGCTGACCTTGCTGCGCTCTCTCCTGACTCCCCATTTTGTTTATTTTATTTTTACTCCAAGAATCTCTTCAGTCTTTGCCTTCCCTCAACACACTCACACACACACACTTGTGTGCACATACACACACGCACACACATGCATGCACAGACAAAGCCTACAGAGGGAGCTATAAATCACTCACTGTAGAAAGAAAAGGCACAAAAAATCCTTGACTCTTCTGTTAAACTTTTCACCCTGGGCCAAGAAGAGGGGAAAGGAAATTCTTTAAGCCTGAGCATCTGAGAACTTCTTGCGTCTCCATTTCCATGTGTCCATACTGCCTGATCCCTGAAGAGTTGATGAGGCCCTTGGAGACCTGATGGTCTCCTTCCGCTACTGCATTTCTAGCTGCCCTGCCCGCTACTTGAGCTTGCGAAACCATTTTCTTTTCCTTTATGTTTCTCTCTTCTTAGAGTTCCTCACAAAGCAGACTCCCTCCAAGGAGAGGCCTAGAACACTCCACTGTCATCTCCAGTCTTTAGAACACACCCCTCATCCCCACAGCCCAACACTGTGGAACTTCGGTTTCCCTCTAACTTTTCCCCTGTCTATAGCCCACATCTCCCTGAGAATTGAAACATCGATTGTGAAATCCAAGGTGTCAACCATGTGGCTTGTGTTGACACGCCTGCTCTGGCATCTGTGAACCCTAGGCCCTGAGCCTCACCACTTTTTTACCCGGTGGGACTCCCAGAAAGGGCTTCCAGGTTCAGGGCTGCCAGATCCAAAGCTGCCAAGGAAGAGATCTGGTAAGGTTACCATTTGTCAGTTTGGCAGACAAGGAACTAAGACACAATTTCCTAGTTGCTTCCACACAGGGCTCTGTGCCAGAGCTCCCTGGGATGAGGAGCAGAGAGAGGGGACAGCACTTCATAGGGGTTGCCATGCTGGGAATGAGGAGCCCAGTTAGAGGAGGCTTCTCCATCTTCAATAGTCCTCAGATAACCAGGGGTGGGGTAGGGAGGCCTCTCCTCCTCACGGGGGAAGCTGTTTGAGGGGGCCGGGCCGTCCTTCTGTGGTGATAAAAAGACTAACAGGGAGTAAAAGATGAGATGAGCTGACCTTGCTGCGCTGTCTCCTGACTCCCCATTTTGTTTATTTTATTTTTACTCCAAGAATCTCTTCAGTCTTTGCCTTCCCTCAACACACTCACACACACACACTTGTGTGCACATACACACACGCACACACATGCATGCACAGACAAAGCCTACAGAGGGAGCTATAAATCACTCACTGTAGAAAGAAAAGGCACAAAAAATCCTTGACTCTTCTGTTAAACTTTTCACCCTGGGCCAAGAAGAGGGGAAAGGAAATTCTTTAAGCCTGAGCATCTGAGAACTTCTTGCGTCTCCATTTCCATGTGTCCATACTGCCTGATCCCTGAAGAGTTGATGAGGCCCTTGGAGACCTGATGGTCTCCTTCCGCTACTGCATTTCTAGCTGCCCTGCCCGCTACTTGAGCTTGCGAAACCATTTTCTTTTCCTTTATGTTTCTCTCTTCTTAGAGTTCCTCACAAAGCAGACTCCCTCCAAGGAGAGGCCTAGAACACTCCACTGTCATCTCCAGTCTTTAGAACACACCCCTCATCCCCACAGCCCAACACTGTGGAACTTCGGTTTCCCTCTAACTTTTCCCCTGTCTATAGCCCACATCTCCCTGAGAATTGAAACATCGATTGTGAAATCCAAGGTGTCAACCATGTGGCTTGTGTTGACACGCCTGCTCTGGCATCTGTGAACCCTAGGCCCTGAGCCTCACCACTTTTTTACCCGGTGGGACTCCCAGAAAGGGCTTCCAGGTTCAGGGCTGCCAGATCCAAAGCTGCCAAGGAAGAGATCTGGTAAGGTTACCATTTGTCAGTTTGGCAGACAAGGAACTAAGACACAATTTCCTAGTTGCTTCCACACAGGGCTCTGTGCCAGAGCTCCCTGGGATGAGGAGCAGAGAGAGGGGACAGCACTTCATAGGGGTTGCCATGCGGAGAATTAAGGAGGGAGACCCCAAGGCTTGAAGTGGCAACAGTCCATCCCAGTTCAGAGAGGCATCTGAGAGGCAATCATGCATTCCAAGGCACCTCATGTTCATGATGGACCACGTGACAGAAGACCGGGGATGACTGTGAAATATTAATGCCCAGTGAGGGGTCAGAATCATGGGAAACTGCAGTTTCTATCCCCCGAGGTTGCCACTGGCTTCCCCACCTTCCTCCTCAAGCCAATACTACGACAAAAATCATGGCAAAGAATGGATTTTCCTGAATTCCCATGTTTAAAGTTTGGTTTGCAGCAGAGGGCTTCAAAAATTCCAGGAACCCATTTATTCTTTGTCAGGCAGGCCAGGTGCAGGGTGGGGGATCCTTTGATACTAAATGCACACCTGACCTCCTGGCTGTTACCTGCTGTTCCCCATTTTCCCTTCTGAAGCAGCTTCAGAATCCATCAATAAACTTCTGTACATGACAGTCCTTCTGTAATTGAGTGTTTCTTCAGTCCCATGAGCGTTTTTCTTTCTTTTGGATTATTATTATTATTGTTATTTTGGTCTCCTGGCATGTGAGATCTTAGTTGTCCAAGCAGGGACTGAACCATGCACCCTCCAATGGAAGTATGGAGTCCTAACTACTGGACCTCCAGGGAATTCCCTTGCCTGTGAGTATTTTCTGAATACATTTTTTCTGAAAAAATGTTTTTTTGTTTCATTGACCTTTGTTATGTAAGCTGCTTCTTAGATCATTCACAAGCTTCTTCTGTCAACAAGTCTTCCTAAAGGTGGATCTGCTGCAGCCCATGGCCATCAGCATCGCTTGAACAAGAGACAGTCCTTCCTGCTCGGATCACCTGCTGTTGCCCCAGCAGCCACAGAACAGCCAGCGATGCTCTGGATCTCTGAGCAGCTCTCGATTTGAGGCTTTAAGAGTGTGCTTCTCATCCCTGCTGGATAAGTTTGAGCTTATTTTTCCTGCTGCAGGCCAGCTGAATCGATTAGGATCGGGTTAAGTACAGGGCAAAAAAATTTCCTAGTTGCTTCCACACAGGGCTCTGTGCCAGAGCTCCCTGGGATGAGGAGCAGAGAGGGACAGCACTTCATAGGGGTTGCCATGCGGAGAATTAAGGAGGGAGACCCCAAGGCTTGAAGTGGCAACAGTCCATCCCAGTTCAGAGAGGCATCTGAGAGGCAATCATGCATTCCAAGGCACCTCATGTTCATGATGGACCACGTGACAGAAGACCAGGGATGACTGTGAAATATTAATGCCCAGTGAGGGGTCAGAATCATGGGAAACTGCAGTTTCTATCCCCCGAGGTTGCCACTGGCTTCCCCACCTTCCTCCTCAAGCCAATACTACAACAAAAATCATGGCAAAGAATGGATTTTCCTGAATTCCCATGTTTAAAGTTTGGTTTGCAGCAGAGGGCTTCAAAAATTCCAGAAACCCATTTATTCTTTGTCAGGCAGGCCAGGTGCAGGGTGGGGGATCCTTTGATACTAAATGCACACCTGACCTCCTGGCTGTTACCTGCTGTTCCCCATTTTCCCTTCTGAAGCAGCTTCAGAATCCATCAATAAACTTCTGTACATGACAGTCCTTCTGTAATTGAGTGTTTCTTCAGTCCCATGAGCATTTTTCTTTCTTTTGGATTATTATTATTATTGTTATTTTGGTCTCCTGGCATGTGAGATCTTAGTTGTCCAAGCAGGGACTGAACCATGCACCCTCCAATGGAAGTATGGAGTCCTAACTACTGGACCTCCAGGGAATTCCCCTGCCTGTGAGTATTTTCTGAATACATTTTTTCTGAAAAAATGTTTTTTTGTTTCATTGACCTTTGTTATGTAAGCTGCTTCTTAGATCATTCACAAGCTTCTTCTGTCAACAAGTCTTCCTAAAGGTGGATCTGCTGCAGCCCATGGCCATCAGCATCGCTTGAACAAGAGACAGTCCCTTCCTGCTCGGATCACCTGCTGTTGCCCCAGCAGCCACAGAACAGCCAGCGATGCTCTGGATCTCTGAGCAGCTCTCGATTTGAGGCTTTAAGAGTGTGCTTCTCATCCCTGCTGGATAAGTTTGAGCTTATTTTTTCCTGCTGCAGGAAAATCATTACAAGCTTTGAATCGGAGTTAGACTTGATCTTTTGTTCTGCCACCAGTGAGGCAGCTTTTGGGGAAAGGGCATCTGAGAACATGAGCACATCTGCAAATCAGTCCCCAGTCCAGGTGTCACAACACAGCTGTGGAAACAGAAGCAGAGGAATCACAAAAGCCATGGTGTCCCCCTGGCTGTCATGCCTCTAAAGAAGATCCTGCATGGGATGGACGCAAAATATTATGAGGCAGATGAGGAGGAGGCAGCCCCAGGCCACAAGGCTAGAACAGATGGGTGAGCACCCAGCCTCCTAACCTCCGAGTGGAAACGCCCACATTGTACACCTTCTTCCCTCATGGGATGGAGGGGAGCCAGGGACCCACAGCTGTGACTCCTTATGACCTGCCTGTCCATCTTCTCAGGATTGCCTCCCAAATAAACCTTATGTCTCAGGCTCTGCTTCTGGGAGATCCAATTTAAGATATACACCTTCTAAATGAAGACCTAGATAACTTGGTGGACATAAGGTAGAAGGAATGTGCCTCTGAGTGCCAGGATGCTCCAAAGAGACATGTTCCTGAATTCTAATATCTACAACTGCATTTCAGTGTAGAGAAGCCTCTAAATTTAAAAAAAATGGATTGATTTATTGATTATAATAACATTAGTTGATAACATTACAGAAGAGTCCTGTGCACATTATGTTTCTACTTCTGTGGACACTATGCTGTACTCACCATGCACAATGTAGTTTCCATCCAGGACCATATGGCTGACCTCCTGCACCATTTCTCCCTTCTGCCCTCCTTTCCTACCATTTTTATGTAAGCTGCTTCTTAGATCATTCACAAGCTTCTTCTGTCAACAAGTCTTCCTAAAGGTGGATCTGCTGCAGCCCATGGCCATCAGCATCGCTTGAACAAGAGACAGTCCTTCCTGCTCGGATCACCTGCTGTTGCCCCAGCAGCCACAGAACAGCCAGCGATGCTCTGGATCTCTGAGCAGCTCTCGATTTGAGGCTTTAAGAGTGTGCTTCTCATCCCTGCTGGATAAGTTTGAGCTTATTTTTTCCTGCTGCAGGAAAATCATTACAAGCTTTGAATCGGAGTTAGACTTGATCTTTTGTTCTGCCACCAGTGAGGCAGCTTTTGGGGAAAGGGCATCTGAGAACATGAGCACATCTGCAAATCAGTCCCCAGTCCAGGTGTCACAACACAGCTGTGGAAACAGAAGCAGAGGAATCACAAAAGCCATGGTGTCCCCCTGGCTGTCATGCCTCTAAAGAAGATCCTGCATGGAATGGACGCAAAATATTATGAGGCAGATGAGGAGGAGGCAGCCCCAGGCCACAAGGCTAGAACAGATGGGTGAGCACCCAGCCTCCTAACCTCCGAGTGGAAACGCCCACATTGTACACCTTTTTCCCTCATGGGATGGAGGGGAGCCAGGGACCCACAGCTGTGACTCCTTATGACCTGCCTGTCCATCTTCTCAGGATTGCCTCCCAAATAAACCTTATGTCTCAGGCTCTGCTTCTGGGAGATCCAATTTAAGATATACACCTTCTAAATGAAGACCTAGATAACTTGGTGGACATAAGGTAGAAGGAATGTGCCTCTGAGTGCCAGGATGCTCCAAAGAGACATGTTCCTGAATTCTAATATCTACAACTGCATTTCAGTGTAGAGAAGCCTCTAAATTTAAAAAAAATGGATTGATTTATTGATTATAATAACATTAGTTGATAACATTACAGAAGAGTCCTGTGCACATTATGTTTCTACTTCTGTGGACACTATGCTGTACTCACCATGCACAATGTAGTTTCCATCCAGGACCATATGGCTGACCTCCTGCACCATTTCTCCCTTCTGGCCCTCCTTTCCTCTGGGAACCACTGCTCTGTTCTCTGTTACCCACCTGATCCTTCTTGTTTGATTTGACTTGTTCATAGATTTGGGTTTTTGTCTTTTAGTTTTTTGTATTCCACATATGCCCTGAGTGACAGGACCATTAGAAACACACAGTTTGGGCTTCCCTGGTGGTCCAGTGGGTAAGGACACCGCCTTGCAGTGCAAGGGGCGCCGGTTCGATCCCTGGCCTGGGAAGATCCCACGTGCTGCGGAGCGGCTGGACCGATGTGTCCAATTACCGAGCCGGAGCTCTGGAGCGCATGCGCCCAGTGCTGGTGCTCTGCGACAACAGAGGCCGCTGGGATGGGAGGCCCACACGGGCCGAAGAACAAAAATGGATGAAAATGGACAAATGAAAGACCAGTAGAAGTGGCCCGCCCACTCCCCTCCCTCCCCACCTCACCCTCCTCAAATAAATAAATAAGTAAATAAATAAATCTTTAAGAAACACACAGTTAATATAATAAGCGAAAGGGACAGGGATCCATATCAGAACTCAAGTCAAAGATAAGAGGCTCTGAGTTTTCATTCTCTCTTCCTCTATGAACTTACTCCATAGAAATGCTCCCCATATAGTGTTAAGCCAAAAAGTTAACTTGTGTGACTCTTATTTGGTGAAACTATTTACATTAAAGATAAGTAATCATATTAACATGTCTATTTATACATTCATGAAGCACTGCATTATAGGTATTAGGTTTGCTATGTATTTTTTTTTGTATAAATATTTAGAAAACACTCAGATAACTTGGTGGACATAAGGTAGAAGGAATGTGCCTCTGAGTGCCAGGATGCTCCAAAGAGACATGTTCCTGAATTCTAATATCTACAACTGCATTTCAGTGTAGAGAAGCCTCTAAATTTAAAAAAAATGGATTGATTTATTGATTATAATAACATTAGTTGATAACATTACAGAAGAGTCCTGTGCACATTATGTTTCTACTTCTGTGGACACTATGCTGTACTCACCATGCACAATGTAGTTTCCATCCAGGACCATATGGCTGACCTCCTGCACCATTTCTCCCTTCTGGCCCTCCTTTCCTCTGGGAACCACTGCTCTGTTCTCTGTTACCCACCTGATCCTTCTTGTTTGATTTGACTTGTTCATAGATTTGGGTTTTTGTCTTTTAGTTTTTTGTATTCCACATATGCCCTGAGTGACAGGACCATTAGAAACACACAGTTTGGGCTTCCCTGGTGGTCCAGTGGGTAAGGACACCGCCTTGCAGTGCAAGGGGCGCCGGTTCGATCCCTGGCCTGGGAAGATCCCACGTGCTGCGGAGCGGCTGGACCGATGTGTCCAATTACCGAGCCGGAGCTCTGGAGCGCATGCGCCCAGTGCTGGTGCTCTGCGACAACAGAGGCCGCTGGGATGGGAGGCCCACACGGGCCGAAGAACAAAAATGGATGAAAATGGACAAATGAAAGACCAGTAGAAGTGGCCCGCCCACTCCCCTCCCTCCCCACCTCACCCTCCTCAAATAAATAAATAAGTAAATAAATAAATCTTTAAGAAACACACAGTTAATATAATAAGCGAAAGGGACAGGGATCCATATCAGAACTCAAGTCAAAGATAAGAGGCTCTGAGTTTTCATTCTCTCTTCCTCTATGAACTTACTCCATAGAAATGCTCCCCATATAGTGTTAAGCCAAAAAAAGTTAACTTGTGTGACTCTTATTTGGTGAAACTATTTACATTAAAGATAAGTAATCATATTAACATGTCTATTTATACATTCATGAAGCACTGCATTATAGGTATTAGGTTTGCTATGTATTTTTTTTTGTATAAATATTTAGAAAACATTCATTGCTCTGAATAGACATGGACCTATATATATATATATGGAAGGATGCTAGAGGAAAACACATGAAAATGGTAACAATGGGGCATAGGATTATTCATGATGTTTTCTAATTCATCTTTTGTATATTTTCAGGAATCTCCAAAAGATAACAAGAATTGTTTTGTGACTTAGCAAAAGTCAGCATGGTATTTCAAATCTCCTTTGTAGCAAAAATCTTTACAAAAACTCTAGAATTGGTGGAGTCAAGCTCACACAACAGAAGAGGATTGATCTTTAAAAATGAAATAGCC
This sequence comes from Tragulus kanchil, assembly GCA_022376925.1. Taxonomy (NCBI): domain Eukaryota; kingdom Metazoa; phylum Chordata; class Mammalia; order Artiodactyla; family Tragulidae; genus Tragulus; species Tragulus kanchil. The sequence continues at coordinate 40,119,647 of JAIOJX010000031.1, read as the reverse complement.
TCCAGCATCCTAGGGAGTTCCCATGCAGCACACAACACGGCATCCTCCCCAAGGTGCACCAACCCCAGTTTTCTGCTAATGAATCTCCCTGACCCACATTTATCACTCTGGGTCCTGTATGTGGTAGTCAGTGTTAGGTCCTTCTGCCAAGACACACAGAAATTTACTCTGCATCTGACTGAAACCTCTTTCTACTTTTAAACAGGGCTGAAATTACTAGAAAATCAGTCAGGATGCCTCAGCACCAGCCATATACCTACAGGCAGCCCATCACCCACCACGGTACATCTTCCAACATGGCTCAGCTTGGACTGCTTATCCAAAGAAGGTATCCAAAGAAGGCTAAGCGGGCTGATCTCAGAGGCTCATTGACGAAAAGAGTGGTTCTAGCTCAACCATCTAGCTCTGATGGTTGCTGACTCATATTCTTTCATAGTGTCAGTTGGTGGTTCTGGCTCAAAAGATCCTCTGGCCATTGTCAGTCTTTGACTGGATTTGGGACAGACTTGGGGAGCCTAGGTGCTGAAGCAGCAGTGGGGTAGGGGTGGCTGGACATTTCGCCCAACCCTGTCTCTGTTCATGCAGCTGCAGGGCAACCACATGTGGCCTCTACCCAATGGATGACTTGGCACCTTGAAGAGTGATGGCCTTGGGGCTCCCACAGCAAGGAAAAGGTCAAATCCACTTTCACAACCTGGCCTTGGAAGTCACTTCACGTCACCTCTGAAAGGCCAAGTCTTTCCAGAGCTAGGGGGCGGGACATAGCTCCACCTCGAGATGGGGTGAGTGTCAAGGTCACCTTCAGGAAAAGCCTAAGCCATGGGAGACATTGCCATGGGGAATTGGAGATCCATTTATGGTAACACTGTCCCTCCCCCAGTTTCCTTCTTCTAATCTTCTGACACCAAGCTGTGTAGAGATGCACCTTATAGGACGGCCTTCTTGAACACCCTCTCCAGCAGTGGGGCCTTGCTCCTTGGACCTCTGCATCCCATCTTGACCAAGTTCATTGCTCACAGGCCTCTTTGTACTAGAGGAGTTCATGTCTTTCTCCCCAGCAATCCTGTAAACTTCCAGCCCATTCGTTTGCTCTTCCCTGCGTTACCTATTCAAAAATATTTAAAATGACATTTGCAAAATTCTTTCCTTGCATGGGCAGTATGAAAGCCCTTTATTTATACTTTCTGATTTTACTACAATGCTAAGAGTGTAGATTGATTTTACTAAGTTGCTAGGATTGCCCCCAACTTCATAGGAAAGTAAGGAAGATCGTCTTACATAAACTGAAGAAGATAAACTAAAGGAAATGTGAGAAAAAAGAAAATCCAAGATTCTATGTGAAACTGAATTTTTTCACTCTAAAGTAAAATTCCAAGTTTTGAACACATGTGGTCAGTACCAAAGACATGGGTCAATGTTAGAAGGACAATAAGAAATTATCTTAAAGTGACACAAAATCCTCCTTTCTGTTCTTTTTAATATTGGGCTTACTTCATCTTTTACTTGCCTTTATACTGACTGAAAAGAAATAAAATTTCCCTTACAACTTTTTTTTCTTTTGATGTTTCAAAAACATAAACCTATAAACATTTTTTTGATGTGGACCATTTTTTAAAAGTCTTTATTGAATTTCCACAATGCTGCTTCTGTTTTATGTTTTGCTATTTTGACTGAAAGGCATGTAGGATCTTAGCTCCCTGATCAGGAATCAAACCCATACCCTTTGCATTCAGAGGTGAAGTACTAACCACCAGACTTCCAGGGAAGTCCTGAGCAAAAGTATTGATTTCACAACCATTGCAGAAATCAGAGAATACTTGCCTACTTGTAACTGGGAATATTTATGTTTAGCTAAGAATCGTTTTCATGGGAATGACGAGACATTCTAATCCAAGAGAAAACTGTGAAATTGACTTCCTTCTCCTTGCCTTTGATGAGTATACACACACACACACACACACACACACACACACACACACACATATATATGTATATATTCATCTTTTTCTCATCATTAATAATGGAGGTAGAGATTTCTAATCAGTGGACTTTCTGATTAATTATATACTGCAAATAAAACTGTATTAAATATCCTTCATTATAAGAACTCATCTAAAGAAAATTTGGTGTCCTAAAAAGGTTCATAATTGAGATTGACCATTATATTAATAGGTCAAAACAGGTTTCAAAATGTTTAGTTATTTGAACAATGACTTGGGCTCTGGATAAGCTGTTTCTAGCTGATGCATCATTGAAAAGCCATAAATGATGTATTGTTCCAACTTTGGTCTGCTGAAAGATTAGATATTATTTATAGGCTGTCTTTAATTAGACATACTTCATAAGATTCACATAATGCCTTGTCAGTACCCCAACTTCATAGGAAAGTAAGGAAGATCGTCTTACATAAACTGAAGAAGATAAACTAAAGGAAATGTGAGAAAAAAGAAAATCCAAGATTCTATGTGAAACTGAATTTTTTCACTCTAAAGTAAAATTCCAAGTTTTGAACACATGTGGTCAGTACCAAAGACATGGGTCAATGTTAGAAGGACAATAAGAAATTATCTTAAAGTGACACAAAATCCTCCTTTCTGTTCTTTTTAATATTGGGCTTACTTCATCTTTTACTTGCCTTTATACTGACTGAAAAGAAATAAAATTTCCCTTACAACTTTTTTTTTTCTTTTTGATGTTTCAAAAACATAAACCTATAAACATTTTTTTGATGTGGACCATTTTTTAAAAGTCTTTATTGAATTTCCACAATGCTGCTTCTGTTTTATGTTTTGCTATTTTGACTGAAAGGCATGTAGGATCTTAGCTCCCTGATCAGGAATCAAACCCATACCCTTTGCATTCAGAGGTGAAGTACTAACCACCAGACTTCCAGGGAAGTCCTGAGCAAAAGTATTGATTTCACAACCATTGCAGAAATCAGAGAATACTTGCCTACTTGTAACTGGGAATATTTATGTTTAGCTAAGAATCGTTTTCATGGGAATGACGAGACATTCTAATCCAAGAGAAAACTGTGAAATTGACTTCCTTCTCCTTGCCTTTGATGAGTATACACACACACACACACACACACACACACACACACACACACATATATATGTATATATTCATCTTTTTCTCATCATTAATAATGGAGGTAGAGATTTCTAATCAGTGGACTTTCTGATTAATTATATACTGCAAATAAAACTGTATTAAATATCCTTCATTATAAGAACTCATCTAAAGAAAATTTGGTGTCCTAAAAAGGTTCATAATTGAGATTGACCATTATATTAATAGGTCAAAACAGGTTTCAAAATGTTTAGTTATTTGAACAATGACTTGGGCTCTGGATAAGCTGTTTCTAGCTGATGCATCATTGAAAAGCCATAAATGATGTATTGTTCCAACTTTGGTCTGCTGAAAGATTAGATATTATTTATAGGCTGTCTTTAATTAGACATACTTCATAAGATTCACATAATGTTTCCCTTTAGTTGTTCATAGTAGTTATCAGTGAAGGGCCTGATTTGTGCTTGCCACAAGCGTTATTTGTCATCATTTACTCTAGGAAGAGAAAGGAATTAGGAGCAAAGGGAGTTTTTTCAGTAACCCACACCTCAGAAGTCTAATTCCTTCCTGCATCCTTCACAACCAGTGGTGGTTTCTTTGATCTTGATGTTAGTATCAGGATCCACCAGATTCCTGAACTGTCTAAATCAGTAAGGTCAGGCAGTCCTGATTTCTCATTCCATGACTGGAGTCCATCTCTAGGCTGTTGGTCTTCTCAACCCAGGTTTCAAAGTGAAAGCGTCCATCCTTATTTTCAGTGGAGAAAACCACTTAGTTTTTTAAAATCATGGTGAACAAGCGTAGTGGGTCTCAGTCTTTTCCTGGAGCCACATGTAGGAGGAATGATGATCCCAAGAGTGACACCCTCCCATAAGCACTCTCAGACTGGGGCTAAAATCTCTCAGATGTTGTGAACAGATGAAGCACTAATTTGCCATCATTGCTTTATTGCTCATATAAGTATAAGAACATGTCAAGAAGTATCTCTGCAGGAAGGGAAATTCTGCCTTTCCTCCCCTTCTCACCCATTCAAGTGAGACCAAGGTGTGAGCCGTCAGGGAGGCTCTGTGCCATCCATCAACTCAACTCCCTGGAACAACAGGCCAGAGGTGGCCCTGCCTCCAGGCCCTTGGCTCTGAGCCCAGGGAGGTCCTACACTCACATCGTGTGTGCTTGGGCTGCCATTAAGACCTGAGTGTTGCACACTCCCTACCACATGAGTCCCATCCAGCCTTGCTGCTGACAGGCAGCACATGCCCCAAACACCACGGATCCAGGCAGGACAACTTCCTTGGACTGCTTCAGTCTCAGGCCAGGGGAACAGCTGCATTTCAAAAACCTCTGTCGTCCATAGCTCTGTGTCTGATGATGACAGTCTCAGGGAGGATGAGAAAGTTGTACTCCCATCTGTTCCCGGAGATTACTTCTGCTGGACATCAGCACAGCACAGCTCCTTTCTGTCTGAGTGATGTCAAGTCCTGATCTCATTCCCAGAGCCTACCCTCGGCACTTGTCAACACAGCAGCCGAGAGCAGTGTTGTTATAACGATAACTAAAATTAGCTCTCATTTTAATGAAGGAAATAATCCCCAAGCTTTGGCACTTTTTGTATTGGTTGTAATCGCTTTTGACACTTTTCCCATCTGATTGGGAAGCGCAGGTGTGTGATGGGATCCATGCCCCGCTTGGCTGGCCTGAACCCATGCCAGAAGCCAGCATTGCAATGAGAAGCGTCCCGCGCTCGATTTAGTCATACAAATAGCCAATTATTCATAGAAACCCAGGATTGTGTCAAGGTAAAGGCTAGAGAAATTAAATGGAATCAAGTCAGATCCTTTTTCCCTTTTCAATTTTTTTTTTCAATTCATATTTTTTTCATGAAAACAGTAAGAAACTTCACCAGGTGCTGGGATTCCCCCAAAAACACAAGGCAGAAGAGGAGGGGCTACAAAGCTGCAATATTTCCTGCATGGGCCCATCGCCTATCCTCAGCATCTGAGATTCATCTTTGGCTTTTCCCTCCATTTCCTTCTCTAAATACAATTGTTCATGTCTTGCCATTGTGTCTTTTATGAATGCTGTTCTCCAGTCCCTGTTTTCACTGCCTTTCAGACCCTCACTAACTCCTGTATTTTCACTTCGGGATACTTGTTACTCGCTCTTCCTCCTGACCGTTATCTCCAGCTGCTTCTACCCGCCCTGTGTCCTGCTTCCGGATTGGACTCCCGGGAGCATCCCCACCATGCTTCTTCTGTGAAGAGAAGCTGTCCTGAGTTCCAGATGCAGATAATCAAGAGGTAATCTGAGTACTCAGTGTGAATGCCTCTGCAGCAGACCCCTCTCATCCCCCAGGCCCCTGTGGGGGCAGTTTCCTACTGTGAACCTCAGTGATGTGGCCCGGGGCAGCCCTGGGTGAGCAGGATCTCCACCTGAGTGCAGGGCAGGCTGGGAGCACCAAGGACTCATGAGTGGTGATGCGAGGAGATGCAGAAAGCACCTCAACTCCTCACCACTTGGCAAGGTGCTCTATGCTTCTTTCTGAGCCACCAGTGAAAACTGGCCCATCTGTCCCCAGTGGTAATGACCCACCCATCAGTAAGTTCCCTACTTAGGAAGGAGTTCTGTTTGAAGGGTGTATTCGTGAGTCCAATTTGTTCCTAAACCCAACAAAGTTAGCCTAGAGATCCAACTAGCACAAGTGTCTACATACACTGCTTTTATGCTTGCTTCTGGATATCCTGGGCTTGAAATAAAAACACTGTACTACTGTAGGCTATACAGTAATGTAAAGTACACAAAAGCACAACCACTTGTAGAGGATACACACACGTGACAATGCACACCAGACACAAGAACCAACTTGGGTAACTGAACATACAAACACACATTTCCATCTTTGAAAATCCACAAATTGAAGGTTCGTGTGTAGGGTACTTGCTGTACCAGAATACGGTCATACACTTAGTGGTAGCTATTGGTTCAGAGTTGTCACTGGTGCCTGACACTGTTGAATTTGGGTGACTTCAGGAAGAGGGAGAAGAGATATCTCCATAGAGACTGAGAATGGGGAGTCAGAGCACTGAGGGAAGCCAGGAGTGAGGGTGGGGAGAGGGGCACAGGCTTCATGGACCCAAGGAGGCTCCTGTCTATAGGTTTTCTGAGTGGATCAAAATTTTCACTGCCTCTCTGGCCTCCTGACCTCACCTTTACCATCGTCTGCTTCAGTTTGGTCCTCACATGCTAGATGGCTGATTTCTGCCCAGAAAGACCATTTACTTAAGTGATTAAGTCTGCGTAGGTGCCCAAGGCTCACTAGCCTTATCATTGTACCTGCCATTCTGTCACCCTCAGCCAGTCTCCTGGTCTTACAAACTTTCAGGGAACAATCCCCTAAATGTACGTTTCCCTCTCTTTCCTGCTTATCTATTAGGACTGAACTCAATTGTTCATTTCCTGTAGTGCTCAGCACCACTGACAATTGCTGTGCTAACTTGTTACAATGGCGACTTACTATTTTAATTAAAATCATCCTGGAAACAATGGGGTCCACACAGGTAAGGCCAGGGTGGGGTGGCATAGCCAAAGTGGGACATGTCTGCAGGATGACCGGGTGTCTGACGGTTTCTTTCCCGCTTATGAAGTCAGCCAGGACCGGTTGCCAAAACAGCTCCCATCACAGAGAAATATGAGTTTGTTGACCTTTACCCTTTTCTTGGCCTCCTCCTACAAACTTCCTGGTAGATCACACTGATTCTTGGCATTTTCCTGACCTGAATTGTGACTTTACAGCATGCCGTTTAAACAGATTGAAGTACCCAACAAAGTTAGCCTAGAGATCCAACTAGCACAAGTGTCTACATACACTGCTTTTATGCTTGCTTCTGGATATCCTGGGCTTGAAATAAAAACACTGTACTACTGTAGGCTATACAGTAATGTAAAGTACACAAAAGCACAACCACTTGTAGAGGATACACACACGTGACAATGCACACCAGACACAAGAACCAACTTGGGTAACTGAACATACAAACACACATTTCCATCTTTGAAAATCCACAAATTGAAGGTTCGTGTGTAGGGTACTTGCTGTACCAGAATACGGTCATACACTTAGTGGTAGCTATTGGTTCAGAGTTGTCACTGGTGCCTGACACTGTTGAATTTGGGTGACTTCAGGAAGAGGGAGAAGAGATATCTCCATAGAGACTGAGAATGGGGAGTCAGAGCACTGAGGGAAGCCAGGAGTGAGGGTGGGGAGAGGGGCACAGGCTTCATGGACCCAAGGAGGCTCCTGTCTATAGGTTTTCTGAGTGGATCAAAATTTTCACTGCCTCTCTGGCCTCCTGACCTCACCTTTACCATCGTCTGCTTCAGTTTGGTCCTCACATGCTAGATGGCTGATTTCTGCCCAGAAAGACCATTTACTTAAGTGATTAAGTCTGCGTAGGTGCCCAAGGCTCACTAGCCTTATCATTGTACCTGCCATTCTGTCACCCTCAGCCAGTCTCCTGGTCTTACAAACTTTCAGGGAACAATCCCCTAAATGTACGTTTCCCTCTCTTTCCTGCTTATCTATTAGGACTGAACTCAATTGTTCATTTCCTGTAGTGCTCAGCACCACTGACAATTGCTGTGCTAACTTGTTACAATGGCGACTTACTATTTTAATTAAAATCATCCTGGAAACAATGGGGTCCACACAGGTAAGGCCAGGGTGGGGTGGCATAGCCAAAGTGGGACATGTCTGCAGGATGACCGGGTGTCTGACGGTTTCTTTCCCGCTTATGAAGTCAGCCAGGACCGGTTGCCAAAACAGCTCCCATCACAGAGAAATATGAGTTTGTTGACCTTTACCCTTTTCTTGGCCTCCTCCTACAAACTTCCTGGTAGATCACACTGATTCTTGGCATTTTCCTGACCTGAATTGTGACTTTACAGCATGCCGTTTAAACAGTTAACTTCCAAAAATGGTCCTTAATTTGCTTGTGCAGCCAGTATACCTCCAACTTTAGGGTGAGCTCAGTCCTATGTAATGCAAATGTCCTTATACTATTTAGTAGAGAGGCACAGTCAGAGAATCTGGGGGGATGAATCCCTTCCATTTCTTCTCTTCCTAAGGGAGGCGCTCCAGCCCACCACCACCTGCTCATTCCCCAGGTCACACCAGGTGTCTGAACTGAGGTTGCTCACAGAAATTGGGGCAGCTTGGAATGACATGGAATCCATCCATCAAGATCCATCTGCACCAACGCTTGGTCCCAGCACCTCAAGAGAGCTGTCTCCACCCTCAGAGCGGCCCTGATTCCCAACAAGTGTTGCCTTGAGGTCAAACGCACCATAGACATGAAGCCAGAATGCAGGAGAGAAGTGAAACCTCCTGCTCTTTTCCATTCAGAAATACAGAAACTTCCAGAAACACAGCAGCCCTTATGAAGGTAATAGCAGTGGGAGCCCTAAATTCCAAGCACGGGCAAAACAGGAAGGGCTTTCCTGTTACCTTTAGGTTTAATCTGTTCGGAGTAACCCTACCTGGTTTCCTCCATTAAGCAGGTAGTTGGTTGGTCTCTCTCCAAACACCCACATAGGGGCCTTGATTTTCAGACATGAAGGTGGGTATAGCAGCTGCAAGAGGCAAACGTTCTGCTAATTAACTTTTTAAATTTTCTGTTCACCTGCCATTCTGTCACCCTCAGCCAGTCTCCTGTAAATTAGACAATCCCTAAATGTACGTTTCTCTCTTTCCTGCTTAGCTGAACTCAATTGTTCATTTCCTGTAGTGCTCAGCACCACTGACAATTGCTGTGCTAACTTGTTACAATGGCGACTTACTATTTTAATTAAAATCATCCTGGAAACAATGGGGTCCACACAGGTAAGGCCAGGGTGGGGTGGCATAGCCAAAGTGGGACATGTCTGCAGGATGACCGGGTGTCTGACGGTTTCTTTCCCGCTTATGAAGTCAGCCAGGACCGGTTGCCAAAACAGCTCCCATCACAGAGAAATATGAGTTTGTTGACCTTTACCCTTTTCTTGGCCTCCTCCTACAAACTTCCTGGTAGATCACACTGATTCTTGGCATTTTCCTGACCTGAATTGTGACTTTACAGCATGCCGTTTAAACAGTTAACTTCCAAAAATGGTCCTTAATTTGCTTGTGCAGCCAGTATACCTCCAACTTTAGGGTGAGCTCAGTCCTATGTAATGCAAATGTCCTTATACTATTTAGTAGAGAGGCACAGTCAGAGAATCTGGGGGGATGAATCCCTTCCATTTCTTCTCTTCCTAAGGGAGGCGCTCCAGCCCACCACCACCTGCTCATTCCCCAGGTCACACCAGGTGTCTGAACTGAGGTTGCTCACAGAAATTGGGGCAGCTTGGAATGACATGGAATCCATCCATCAAGATCCATCTGCACCAACGCTTGGTCCCAGCACCTCAAGAGAGCTGTCTCCACCCTCAGAGCGGCCCTGATTCCCAACAAGTGTTGCCTTGAGGTCAAACGCACCATAGACATGAAGCCAGAATGCAGGAGAGAAGTGAAACCTCCTGCTCTTTTCCATTCAGAAATACAGAAACTTCCAGAAACACAGCAGCCCTTATGAAGGTAATAGCAGTGGGAGCCCTAAATTCCAAGCACGGGCAAAACAGGAAGGGCTTTCCTGTTACCTTTAGGTTTAATCTGTTCGGAGTAACCCTACCTGGTTTCCTCCATTAAGCAGGTAGTTGGTTGGTCTCTCTCCAAACACCCACATAGGGGCCTTGATTTTCAGACATGAAGGTGGGTATAGCAGCTGCAAGAGGCAAACGTTCTGCTAATTAACTATGAGTTGAGGGAAAGATAGAGTAGTGAGAAAATTGGGGGAAATGATGATTTTGACTGAGAAGTTACATGGAATTCAATTTAAACTTTTAACAGGGAAAAAAAACTATAAATGTGAAATGACTGTATAAGGAAGTGTTCAGTTCTGGGTTGTTTTCAGATGCATTCTTCATCCAGGACCCTGTAATAAACTTTGAAAAAAGCAGAATGGCATTTGTTAGCTGAAACCAGTAAAATGAGTCTAGCCATGAGAGCATTTTCCCAGTCGACTCAACTATGAATCACTACTTTCTCTAAGGACTTAATTAACGTCAGTGCAAAAGCCTCTAATTTTCCCCCTATTTATCATTTGGCAATAAAAACTTTACTTACCATGGATGCCAAAGAATAGATTAAACTGATAAAGAAAAGTATAAGATTAACAAGGGCAATTTACTTGTCAGATGGAGGTATTTTATCATTTTGCCAAGTGGTTTTCTCTAGAAGGAAACTGTGTGTTGATACTTTGCAACGGAGACCAAGCCAGGACCAGTCAGATGGCAGTGTCAGGGAGGTGAGGACCCCTCATCTCTGTGGACCAGGGAATGCCCTTCCCACTCTCCTCCCATCAAAAGGATCTTTCCTTAACACTCTCTAAGTTAAACAAAGTTTTAAGTGTGCTTGCTTCAGCAGCATGTGTACTAAAACTGGAACCATACAGAGATCAGCATGGCCCCTAAACAAGGAGGACATGTCTCCACCCTCAGAGCGGCCCTGATTCCCAACAAGTGTTGCCTTGAGGTCAAACGCACCATAGACATGAAGCCAGAATGCAGGAGAGAAGTGAAACCTCCTGCTCTTTTCCATTCAGAAATACAGAAACTTCCAGAAACACAGCAGCCCTTATGAAGGTAATAGCAGTGGGAGCCCTAAATTCCAAGCACGGGCAAAACAGGAAGGGCTTTCCTGTTACCTTTAGGTTTAATCTGTTCGAGTAACCCTACCTGGTTTCCTCCATTAAGCAGGTAGTTGGTTGGTCTCTCTCAAACACCCACATAGGGGCCTTGATTTTCAGACATGAAGGTGGGTATAGCAGCTGCAAGAGGCAAACGTTCTGCTAATTAACTATGAGTTGAGGGAAGGATAGAGTAGTAAGAAAATTAGAGGAAATGGTGATTTTGACTGAGAAGTTACACTGAATTAAATTTAAACTTTTAATAGGGTGTAAAAAAAATCTATAAATGTTGGATGACTATATAAGGAAGTGTTCAGTTCTGGGTTGTTTTCAGATGCATTCTTCATCCAGGACCCTGTAATAAACTTTGAAAAAAGCAGAATGGCATTTGTTAGCTGAAACCAGTAAAATGAGTCTAGCCATGAGAGCATTTTCCCAGTCGACTCAACTATGAATCACTACTTTCTCTAAGGACTTAATTAACGTCAGTGCAAAAGCCTCTAATTTTCCCCCTATTTATCATTTGGCAATAAAAACTTTACTTACCATGGATGCCAAAGAATAGATTAAACTGATAAAGAAAAGTATAAGATTAACAAGGGCAATTTACTTGTCAGATGGAGGTATTTTATCATTTTGCCAAGTGGTTTTCTCTAGAAGGAAACTGTGTGTTGATACTTTGCAACGGAGACCAAGCCAGGACCAGTCAGATGGCAGTGTCAGGGAGGTGAGGACCCCTCATCTCTGTGGACCAGGGAATGCCCTTCCCACTCTCCTCCCATCAAAAGGATCTTTCCTTAACACTCTCTAAGTTAAACAAAGTTTTAAGTGTGCTTGCTTCAGCAGCATGTGTACTAAAACTGGAACCATACAGAGATCAGCATGGCCCCTAAACAAGGAGGACATGTAAATTCACTAAGTATTCCACATTAAAAAAAAAAAAAAAGTTTTAAGGATATTGTTGTGTAAAGGGAACCACACGAACAATAAAATATTATAGGTGGTAAAAAGGGAGGAATGGGGTAGAAGGGGTAGTTAGGGAGTTTGGGATGGACGTGTACACACTGTTGTATTTAAGATGGAAAACCATCTTAAGTATAAGTTTCCTGTATAGCACAGGAAACTCTTGTCAATGTTACATGGCAGCCTGGATGGGAGAAGATTTGGAGGAGAATGGATACATATATATGTATGGCTAAGTCCTTTCACTGTTCACCTGAAACTATTACATAATTGTTAATCAGCAATACCCTAATATAAAATAAAAAGTTTTTTTAAAAAAGAAACAAAAAACAATGTTATAGGTGACAAAAATAGGAAAGTGGAGTCCATAGGGACAATCTATAGTATTTAAACTTATAAGATTTAAACTTTTAAGAGGGGGATAAAATCTATAAATGTTAGATGACTATATAAGGAAGTAATCAGTTCTGGGTTGTTTTCAGATGCATAAATAATGCTCTTAAATTAAGACATAAATGTACTTATTATTCATAAGTATAACTTATGAATAATAATGAAGACAACTAGAGAAACTAAAAATATCCTTTAAATCCTCTAATACCAGAAGGCAAACACACGTCCCAAAAATATCAGAAAGAAAAGAAAGAAGAAAGAAAAAGGCGAAAACAAAGCAAAGGAAGGAAAAGAAATTCCTAGAGCAAATGAGGAAAATGCAGAGTATATCAAAAACACAAATCTCCAAAGTAAAGCTAGCAACGTGTGACATATAAACCGTCGTGTATGATTCATGAAATGACACTACTGAATAGGGTCAAGGTACCTACTGGGAGAAAGACTTTGCAACGGAGACCAAGCCAGGACCAGTCAGATGGCAGTGTCAGGGAGGTGAGGACCCCTCATCTCTGTGGACCAGGGAATGCCCTTCCCACTCTCCTCCCATCAAAAGGATCTTTCCTTAACACTCTCTAAGTTAAACAAAGTTTTAAGTGTGCTTGCTTCAGCAGCATGTGTACTAAAACTGGAACCATACAGAGATCAGCATGGCCCCTAAACAAGGAGGACATGTAAATTCACTAAGTATTCCACATTAAAAAAAAAAAAAAAGTTTTAAGGATATTGTTGTGTAAAGGGAACCACACGAACAATAAAATATTATAGGTGGTAAAAAGGGAGGAATGGGGTAGAAGGGGTAGTTAGGGAGTTTGGGATGGACGTGTACACACTGTTGTATTTAAGATGGAAAACCATCTTAAGTATAAGTTTCCTGTATAGCACAGGAAACTCTTGTCAATGTTACATGGCAGCCTGGATGGGAGAAGATTTGGAGGAGAATGGATACATATATATGTATGGCTAAGTCCTTTCACTGTTCACCTGAAACTATTACATAATTGTTAATCAGCAATACCCTAATATAAAATAAAAAGTTTTTTTAAAAAAGAAACAAAAAACAATGTTATAGGTGACAAAAATAGGAAAGTGGAGTCCATAGGGACAATCTATAGTATTTAAACTTATAAGATTTAAACTTTTAAGAGGGGGATAAAATCTATAAATGTTAGATGACTATATAAGGAAGTAATCAGTTCTGGGTTGTTTTCAGATGCATAAATAATGCTCTTAAATTAAGACATAAATGTACTTATTATTCATAAGTATAACTTATGAATAATAATGAAGACAACTAGAGAAACTAAAAATATCCTTTAAATCCTCTAATACCAGAAGGCAAACACACGTCCCAAAAATATCAGAAAGAAAAGAAAGAAGAAAGAAAAAGGCGAAAACAAAGCAAAGGAAGGAAAAGAAATTCCTAGAGCAAATGAGGAAAATGCAGAGTATATCAAAAACACAAATCTCCAAAGTAAAGCTAGCAACGTGTGACATATAAACCGTCGTGTATGATTCATGAAATGACACTACTGAATAGGGTCAAGGTACCTACTGGGAGAAAGACTTGCAGAATGAGGTACAAGTAAAAGAAACTAATAAAATCAGATTGGGCAAAGACTGACAAGGCAAACGCTAACAAACAGAAAGCTAGGAGTCACAGTAACAATATCAGGCAAGGATAAAGTTAAAGCAAAAATTGATAAACCTAGCATGAAAGGATTAACAAATATTAACACATGGCATCACTCACAATGATAATGCAACTGTATTTTATGTGCTGAAGAACAAAGGAAGAATCATAAAACATAACTCCAGAGACTTCTAGAATAAATGAACAAAACCTAGAAGTAGTATGAGAGCAACTCAACCTTATGATATCATGATTGATCAAGTAGATAGAATTTCTCAGTTAATTAAGAGGGAGGGCCGTGGATCTGAAGTTTGAGTCAGCCTCAGCCCAGGTGGGCTTTCTCAAACACAAATCACTGGGTTTCACCCCAGGGTTTCTTCTTCAATTGGCCTGGGTGGGCACTTGTATCCTGTCCCACGGACATTCAGTAGCGAAAGCTATCTGAGGAGAAATGGCACCATTTTGAATACAAGGATGATTCACCAAAGAACTGATATCAGAAGTCTCCAGGAAGTTGCAAGATTTAGGCAGAAGGGTCCACCAGCCCGGGGAATTGCAGCCGAGCCTTGAGGTGATTGCATCCCCAGCATAAAAGCCACCAGCCATGGGGTTCAGAAAAGTCACAGGATTCCCTCGTCTGCACATGAGAACAGAGGGGGAATTGTGCCTCCAAGTCTCTGTTTCCAGGGCTTCTCTAGTGGCTCAGATGGTAAAGAACCTGTCTGCAAGGTGAGAGACGTGGGTTCAGATCCTGGGTCAGGAAGATCTCCTGGAAAAGGGAACATCTACCCACACCAGTATTCTTGTCTGGAGAATCCCATGGACAGAGGAGCCTGGCAGGCTACAGTCCATGGGGTTACAGAGTTGGATACAACTGAGAGACTAACACTTTGTTACCTCTGGGAGAGAGGCAGGCAGAATTCCCATCCTCTATGGATCTGTCTTACCTCTCCTCAGCTTCTGAGGTGGTAAACTTTTCCTTAAAGCCTGCCTTCTATTTCTGCTCCCATTTAAAACAAACATTCTCTGATTGGCCATGCGTCAAGTCCTTTATGCACATTCCTTGACGGTGTGTCCCTAGGAGGGTCATGATCCTCATGATCCCAGGGATCTGAAGTCAGTGAGACCACCTGCCTGAACACAGCACGAGCAAAGGAGGGGCTCAAACCCCATCCACCATGACCCAACACAACCCTCCTCCCTCTGCTTCGTGTCTGCTAAGCCTCTCTTTCCTTTGCACTGGTCTCTTTCTCCCAGTCCGGAAGGGTAGGGCTGATTAGTGTTGTTGGTTTTCTTTTCCCTTTTCTCCTGGTTCTTTCCCAGAAACTACTCAAGTTTAAGAGTCTCCTTCAAAGCCACCTCTTTTGGT
Organism: Tragulus kanchil; assembly: GCA_022376925.1. NCBI lineage: Eukaryota > Metazoa > Chordata > Mammalia > Artiodactyla > Tragulidae > Tragulus > Tragulus kanchil. Next base: position 40,104,460 of record JAIOJX010000031.1, on the reverse strand, counting down.
CACATTCCTCCGTCTGCTGAAACCACTTCTTCCTCTTGACATTTTGGTCTGGAGGAAGGCAGAGGCTGTCATCAGAGAACAGCCAGCTGCTGGTAGCGCTGGTTTCCCATATGCTGGTCTATCCGTACATGGCCTTCCATGCCCCTGGGGCCTGAGTCTCAACTTTGAAAGTCTCTAAAAATGGCAACATCTTTGGCCAGAGATAAGGCTCACCAGTTCTTCCTAATTCTGTAACTCAGAAATCATTTGCCTTTAAGGTGTTTTTGAACTTTCATGTTAGTTTAATAACTTCACTTCCAGAGCTTTGAAGATGCCTAGCTCTCTTCCCTGTCTGCCTTACCTGTTGTTCAGAAGTCAGTGGCAGGGGAAGTGCATCAGACCAAGAAATCTGACCAGACCTGGTTTTAGCACCCTGAAAATGAACTAACGGAGTCAAGTGGTCTTCAGGAGCCCTCTCTTATTAGACATTCTGAGAGTTCACCAATGCCCTCTGGGAATGCGATGCTGCTGGATTCTACCCTGGGAGTCTGGAAAAACTCTGGACATAAAGGAGATGACCATGTTATAAAAATTGAGACAGCAAAACAAACAGGATGGAAGACCCTAAGGGCACTCCCTTGATTTCCAACTGTTTCCAAAATATATTCAGTTGAGTTAAGCCCCAAACACATTGTGGAAAGACTATTTCCCTCAAAAACTGTTAAATCCACATGTCAAAATAAAAGAAATCACCTCTGTATGAATCTGATTCATTCACATTAAGGTAATATAAAGCTTGGCTCTGTGATAACCATGAGGGGTGGCATGGGGGTGGGTGGCAGAGAGGCTCAAGAGGGAGGGGATATATGTACATATATATATAGCTGATTCACAATGCTGTACAGCAGAAACTAACACAATATTGTAAAATAATTATATTCCAGTATAAATAAATAAGAAAAGCCCCTGATGCATCCACCACAGCCTTAAAGAGAGGCTCTCAGTCCTTCCTTGCCTTGCCTCCAATCATCATCCCGGTTGAGGGAACCTCCGTTTTCCCCCCAGAAACTACTCAAGTTAAGAGTCTCCTTCAAAGCCACCTCTTTTGGTCACATTCCTCCGTCTGCTGAAACCACTTCTTCCTCTTGACATTTTGGTCTGGAGGAAGGCAGAGGCTGTCATCAGAGAACAGCCAGCTGCTGGTAGCGCTGGTTTCCCATATGCTGGTCTATCCGTACATGGCCTTCCATGCCCCTGGGGCCTGAGTCTCAACTTTGAAAGTCTCTAAAAATGGCAACATCTTTGGCCAGAGATAAGGCTCACCAGTTCTTCCTAATTCTGTAACTCAGAAATCATTTGCCTTTAAGGTGTTTTTGAACTTTCATGTTAGTTTAATAACTTCACTTCCAGAGCTTTGAAGATGCCTAGCTCTCTTCCCTGTCTGCCTTACCTGTTGTTCAGAAGTCAGTGGCAGGGGAAGTGCATCAGACCAAGAAATCTGACCAGACCTGGTTTTAGCACCCTGAAAATGAACTAACGGAGTCAAGTGGTCTTCAGGAGCCCTCTCTTATTAGACATTCTGAGAGTTCACCAATGCCCTCTGGGAATGCGATGCTGCTGGATTCTACCCTGGGAGTCGGGAAAAAACTCTGGACATAAAGGAGATGACCATGTTATAAAAATTGAGACAGCAAAACAAACAGGATGGAAGACCCTAAGGGCACTCCCTTGATTTCCAACTGTTTCCAAAATATATTCAGTTGAGTTAAGCCCCAAACACATTGTGGAAAGACTATTTCCCTCAAAAACTGTTAAATCCACATGTCAAAATAAAAGAAATCACCTCTGTATGAATCTGATTCATTCACATTAAGGTAATATAAAGCTTGGCTCTGTGATAACCATGAGGGGTGGCATGGGGGTGGGTGGCAGAGAGGCTCAAGAGGGAGGGGATATATGTACATATATATATAGCTGATTCACAATGCTGTACAGCAGAAACTAACACAATATTGTAAAATAATTATATTCCAGTATAAATAAATAAGAAAAGCCCCTGATGCATCCACCACAGCCTTAAAGAGAGGCTCTCAGTCCTTCCTTGCCTTGCCTCCAATCATCATCCCGGTTGAGGGAACCTCCGTTTTCTCCCCTGACTATCTGAGCACCCAGCTCACTGTTAAATCAGTGTTTCTCAGGCAAAGAAGCCTTTGAGCTGCCATCTCAGCTGAATGCTGACCATACACCTAACAAGCAAGAGACTGGTGACATATGCACAGAAAATATTGGAGGCTGGAGTGCTTCCCATCAACTCCAGATATATAATTGCCCACAGTGAAGACATGCTCTCACTCAAAGGGGTCATTTTTATTTTTCTGGCAAGAGTTTACATAAGAAAATGATGAGAAGAAACAGATAACCCAAAGACCTATTTGATAGAATGTGAGCTATCTATTCAATAAATATTTTTTGAGTGTCTACATGTGCACAATGGTTGTGAAAAGGACAAAGAGACAGTTGGGAATTAGGGACGAGATGTGTTTCTGTAATACTTGTTTATTTAGGAAAAATGTGATTTGTAATTCCCAGAAAACTTTGATCCTTGGTTGTTACTGCGTCTCTCTCTCATTCTCTCTCTCTCTCATACACACACACATACACATACACACACACACTCCTCCTGCTTTTGAACCTCTACCCTTTATCTGAGGGAAGTCAGCTCAGGAGACAGTACCTAGGAGCCTCCAGAAGAAAAAGAATCATAGCAGCAGAGAACAGAAAGAATTCTCAGAGGCTCAAAGCGATGGCAGTTTTGCTTTACACTTATTTATAGAAAAACCAAGCTGAAAAACAGGTTACAAAGGAATGCACATGCTTATAAACTAAGAAATGTCTACTTAGCCTAAACTCTGATAGAATCAAGGGCACTAAAAGAAAAAGATTTTGGTTCCCGAAGTCACGAAACTTCCAAATGTCCAGTTCTTTCAAAACCAGTCTCCCACTAAGAGATTATCATATTGAGCAAAGTAAGTCAAAGAAGGAGAAATATCATGTGAAACCCTTATAGGTGGAATCTAAAATGATACAAAACTGGTCTGCCAATCATTAACAGGGAACACACTTACTGTTCTAAGCTGAGACCTACAGATACTCCAAAACTATTCACACCGTGAGTCTCCATGTGAGTTGGAATGTTAAAGTGTGCAAAGGTGGCCACTACATAGCACAAGCCACTGATGGAATTTAATAATATAATACTGAAAATTTACATAAACATGAATTAAAAATTGCTGTTTACAAAGTACTAGTTCAAGTCTTCGTGCGTGTATGTGTATGTGTGTATATACATATATATATAGTTTGTATTATATACATATATATATAAGTTTGTATTATATTTATAAGTTGTATAAATATTGCAATACATTTGTATAGCTCTCATACGACATATTATGTTGAACAAGTGTGGGTTTTCAGAAAATGTGGCCACTGCCCTGGCAGTGCCAGAATTGTCCCATCACATTGTAGGTGATTAATGGTGTGGGGCCTCTGATCAATATCTGTGATCACAGTGAGGGTGTTTAGGTAAAACTTATCTCTAAAACCGTAGGAATATGAAGCCTTTTGAAAGGACAGATCTGACAGTCCTTCTGGTTTCTATTATGGTGCTTGGTCTAATTTCTGTTTACCCTCTTCTCAACAAATGTTGATAATTTATGGAAACATCATCAAATGCTTCTAGATTTTTTTGATGTTTTAGATGAAATGTACACAGAATGTGCTCTTAAAGAAAAGGCTTTTTGTCTGTGTGCATGTTTCTTTTCTCCTTCAGAGTGCAGCAGACTGTGGCTCTTCATGTTTTGTTTTGTTTTGTTTTGTTTTTTGAAGAAATGTCTGTGGGATTGATTTACTTACTGGTCTTTTCCTGGAAACAGCACTGGTTTTATTTATTAATTTGTTTGTTTGATTTCAAATTTGTTAGTGATTACTTTGTTGTTTATAAGTGATTTTCTCTAACTTCCTTTGGTTGTACATTCTTTACTTCTTGAGCAACTTCCAGTGAATATATTTCCAAATATTTTTTGCTTATTAATTAAAACATTCATGACTATGGGTTGTCTTCTGCTATAATTTCGGACCAATATGTGGTGTTTTCCTTGCCTTCAACTTCTAAAAAGCCTACCATTTTAGCTATGTTTTTTTCCAGTTTGATCTAAGGACTTTTTGGATTATTATAATTTTTAATTTCAGAGAGTTAGATTGGTAGTAGTGGAAGGGGACAGGGGAAGTGTTAGTTTTAATTTCCAGTTGTTTTAAGGTTCCATTGTTCTGGTTTCTATTTATTTGTTTTATTTCTCTGCTATTTTGCTTCTCTGCTTAATCTCCAGTAAACAATAGGAGATATAATATTACTTATATATGATATAATGTAAGGAATTGACTCACAGGAGACAGAACTATCATGACTTTCCCCAGGACAGTGGGTAGTAAAATTCTAGCCTAAGTCCATCTGAATAGAGTTTGTTAAACACTATGACTTGATTGTGTTTTTATGAGATTCTCTTTATATTTCTAACAGTCATTGCCACAGATGTTTCCTAATATTCTTAAACATACATATACATAAACATTCATGAACATTCCACTTTCTTGATATTACCTTTGCCTTAAAATGCTGTCTCATGAAGTTTCAGTGTTGATGTGGTTCTTTTCTTTTTGTGGTATATACTTATTCCATCCTGTTATTTTCTTTATTAAATTTCCAATTTTTTTCTTTTAAAAATAGTACAGAATTATGAGCGTGGTCTCCAAAGCCCACTCATTCAATTCCCTGGCTCTACCCCAGCCAGTTACTTATCAGACTATTTTTCTTCTCACTGTTGGGATGTAGCATATGTTACAGGATTTGAAAGTATGTGGCATGTAAGAGCCTGACAAATGCTTACCTATGGAGCCTTTTTATGACTATTATTTTATTTTATGTTATAAATAGCAAATTATTTATCTTATAATGAAGCATTAGAATTTTGGGTTTTTTTTAATCTAGTCTGAGGACTACATGTCCATTCAAATTGATTTACATCATCAATAATAGGGGTTTCATTGTTAAACCTCTTCTTTCTTTTACATTTTCTGTTCACTCTGATTTCATTATTTTCCCTTCCCTGACTTTAGCTGGATCCTGACCCAGCTGAGAAAAATGTGTGATTCTGGAAATTTGTCCATTTCAACTGGTTTATCCTATTTTGTAAGATTTCATAGTGTTATATTTCACTTTATTTCTGTAAAGTCTGTTCCAGCAGCTCCTTTTTCATTTCTGATTTTAGTAATTTGGTTCTTTTTTTTTTTTTTTCTTAAACTACCTAAACAATTTGTCAATTTTGTTGATCCTTTCAAAGAATCAATTCCTTTTTACACTGATTTTTCTGCATTGTATTTCCAGTCTCTGTTTTGTTTATCTCTGTTATAATAGCTCTTATTGGTCTCCTTTTACTTTCTTTGGGTTTAGTTTGTTCCTCTTTTTCTATTTTCTTAGGGCATAAACTTTTGTTGTTTGTCTGGATGGGTCTTCTTTTTTAATATAAACATTTGCAGTTGTAAATTGTCCTCTTAGGACTGCTTTCACCATATCCTATAAGTTTTGGAATGTTGTTTTCATATTCATTTGTCTTGGTATTTTTTTAAATTTCTCCATTGAATTCCTTTTTTGAACTATGGGTTATTTAAGATTGTATTGTTTAATTTTCATATGCTTGTGAATTATTCTGTTTTCTAGTTCCATTCTATTGGGATCAGAAAAGATATATTACATATTTAAGCCTTTTGAAGTTTATTAAGACTTGTTTTGTGACCTGACATTTGGTCTGCATTGTAGAATGTTCCATATGCACTTGAGGAAAATGTACTTTTATTATGTTTTTGAGGCACTGTTCTTTATATGTCTGTTAGGTCCAATATACTTACAGTGTTGTTCAAGTTCTCTATAAGCTGACTCTGAAATTTTCAGGTTCAATTTCAGACCCCTGCAATAAAGTGAATATTACTATAAAGAGAGTCATAGGAATGTTTTGGCTTCCCAATGCATATAAGAGTTAAGTTTACACTACACTGTAACTTACTAAGTGTGCAATAGCATTATGTCTGAAAAATAATACACATGCCTTCATTTAAATACTTTGCTGCTAAAAATAATGATAACCATCATCTGATGATGGCGAGTTGCCACAGACCTAAAAGGACCTGGAGCATTCTGATCCTGCTACTATCAATCTGACATAATTATTTCTTAAAAATGTAACATCCACATTTCATAAGTTGTTCAGTTATACTCAAGGTATACTTGAGTTCCAATACATAAAATTTTAAGCAGAAGAAACTCTTTCCAAACGTTGCAATAAAAAGATTTCTGAACTGGATAGAACCCCTACTTCACTGCCACAGTCAAGATTCTGAGGCCCCCAAGGATAAAAGCAATCAAGATTCTCAAGAACACTGATTTTTATCAAGGCAGTGTGTAGGAGTTGTCTGTTCCAATACATAACTGATAAAGATATTTCTCTTAGATCTTGAATAAGTCTTTTGCTGAACTGGGCAGGCTTCTCGGCAGACACAGCTCTCTTAATACTTCTGAGGCCTTTAAAATTTCCAATGATTCTTGTTTCTCAGAAAAAGCAGTATCTTAAAAGAATGTTCACAGAAATCTCTTCCAGTGTTACACTGAGTCTGTCTTATCCTTTACATTCATCTTACTTCTGTAAGACAGCTCTTTTATAGGCTTTATCTCTCCCTTCACTCTTGTATATTGTAGAATTTTGTATGAGGTCCAATTTATTAGATCACCCAGAAAAAGCCAGGCATATCCTAGTCGGACCTCCTGAGAGTGACTGGCTTTGTGCTCTGCTCAGTATGCTTCATACTCTCTCTCTTTTGCAGCTCCTCACACATTTGTAATGAAAATTCAAAATGGAATGTGTTTCTATCTACTTATCTCTCTGCCTCATAAAACACTGATTGGGGCCTTAGCACTTACTGGAGGCTTGTCCACTGTCTTCAAGTGGTTCTCCCAGAAGTTATCACTGAGACAGGGACTCAACTGCAGGTAGTTAATTTAGGGAGTGACTCCAGGAAGCACCAGTAGGAGAATAGAAAATGGAACTGGGGAGGGATGTCAACAAATGGTACCTTACTGAGCAGATTGCTGTGAAGATGTTCAACTGAAGTTTTCACTTATGCCTTAGGTTCAAAGAATTTGTTGACAAACTAAGCCACTTGTTATATACAAATAAAGAATACCAATATTTATTGGAGAATTATCTAGTTTACTTTCAATATACTAACATTAAAAGAAAAGAGAAGTAGAAACAGCAGAGGGCATATCATGATGTTGGGTTCTGACCAACATTCAGACTCAAACAGCGCTGGGAAGTCCTGTGTCACCGCACATCTGGAGTCCTAACTGGGAAATTGTCCCAAGCAGCACATATGCTCCATGGGTGAGACTTCAAAGATTACAATTCAGGGTTTGCGCTTAAATCCTCTGGAGGCTCACTGATATTATCATCAATCTGTGACCAAATTGTGGCTCTGGCTTCATGTTAATGCTGTTTGTTTTGTTTTGCAAATCTTGGGATGTTGCTACGCCCAGAGAGTGGCCAGTGGAAGGTCAGACCTTTTCCAGGGACTTAACAAATTCCAACGTCCACTTTCTATCTATCGTGTTTCTCTTTGGATACTCACAGCAGGTATGGCTGACATCCACTGCAGTAGTCAGGGCCGTGTCCAGGTAGGTCAGAAGCAAGATCAGAGGTGTGCTCTGCTTTGTCTCTAAAGCCTAAACAAGCATCTTACTTCTGTAAGACAGCTCTTTTATAGGCTTTATCTCCCTTCACTCTTGTATATTGTAGAATTTTGTATGAGGTCCAATTTATTAGATCACCCAGAAAAAGCCAGGCATATCCTAGTCGGACCTCCTGAGAGTGACTGGCTTTGTGCTCTGCTCAGTATGCTTCATACTCTCTCTCTTTTGCAGCTCCTCACACATTTGTAATGAAAATTCAAAATGGAATGTGTTTCTATCTACTTATCTCTCTGCCTCATAAAACACTGATTGGGGCCTTAGCACTTACTGGAGGCTTGTCCACTGTCTTCAAGTGGTTCTCCCAGAAGTTATCACTGAGACAGGGACTCAACTGCAGGTAGTTAATTTAGGGAGTGACTCCAGGAAGCACCAGTAGGAGAATAGAAAATGGAACTGGGGAGGGATGTCAACAAATGGTACCTTACTGAGCAGATTGCTGTGAAGATGTTCAACTGAAGTTTTCACTTATGCCTTAGGTTCAAAGAATTTGTTGACAAACTAAGCCACTTGTTATATACAAATAAAGAATACCAATATTTATTGGAGAATTATCTAGTTTACTTTCAATATACTAACATTAAAAGAAAAGAGAAGTAGAAACAGCAGAGGGCATATCATGATGTTGGGTTCTGACCAACATTCAGACTCAAACAGCGCTGGGAAGTCCTGTGTCACCGCACATCTGGAGTCCTAACTGGGAAATTGTCCCAAGCAGCACATATGCTCCATGGGTGAGACTTCAAAGATTACAATTCAGGGTTTGCGCTTAAATCCTCTGGAGGCTCACTGATATTATCATCAATCTGTGACCAAATTGTGGCTCTGGCTTCATGTTAATGCTGTTTGTTTTGTTTTGCAAATCTTGGGATGTTGCTACGCCCAGAGAGTGGCCAGTGGAAGGTCAGACCTTTTCCAGGGACTTAACAAATTCCAACGTCCACTTTCTATCTATCGTGTTTCTCTTTGGATACTCACAGCAGGTATGGCTGACATCCACTGCAGTAGTCAGGGCCGTGTCCAGGTAGGTCAGAAGCAAGATCAGAGGTGTGCTCTGCTTTGTCTCTAAAGCCTAAACAAGACTATTTAATTCCCCTAACAGGAGAGCAGCTGGAGCTCACTTCCCAACCACTTGGGAGAGCAGGTAGAACACATCCCAGAGCTGTCCTAACCAGGAAACAAGGAAGAGGGAGTGGCAGGTCCATCAACTTCTCTCAATCACTGCCTGAGGACTTCTCCTGGAGTTATTAACTCTCCAGAATTTCCTGCCCCTCCCATGGGAGGAAAGCAGACTTAAGCAACTAGAAATGGCCCACTAACCAAGATTCTCAAGTACCTGCAGCTGGAGTTCTTCTCATCCTGTCTGCACATTGAAAGACAACGTGGATGGGAGGACCTGGATGGGTACCAACCACATCTGCCACACTCCTGTACTTCCTTCCACTCATAGAAAAGAACGGCAAGATTTCAACCTCCCTAGCAATCCTCCAGATATCTACTCCGAGAAGCCCTAGGAAAAAGGAAATCACGATTTCAGCAATTAAATCTTCCAGAATGTGAACTTTTCTGTAAGCCAAAAGCATTTACAAGAGAATAGATGACTTCACAGAGAAAGATCTATTTTCCCCTGACTTTAAAGTATGACTCTGTATGCAATTGCATCAGTTCACTGTTAGTGTGAAGAAAAATGTCAGAATATTAGCATTCTCCATGATATAATTGGCATAAACTAAGCATACTCATATTGCTGAAGCAACAACAACCAGAGGAAGGATCTTCCTATATCAAAAATAAAATTTAGTTGCTGCTCACTGCTTCTAAAACATATAGATATATATATATAGAAATATATATATGCATGTATATAATGTGTATATTTGAGATATATACTTTTGAGATGCCCTTGAGATGAACTCAGCTGCCTGCCTTTAGTACATCCACATGGAGAAAAAGTTTTTACAGAGTATAGCATCCACTCAGGATACATTAATTGGGGATCTAAAGTGTGCCAGATATGGTGCCTGGCACAGTATATAAGTGATGAATTCCCACAAGCTTTGTCCCAAGGATCCCACACCTCAGGAGGGAAGAGCAAGGCAGAGAAAAGACAGAGGAAGGTCACTTGGACACGATACGAGGTAGGTCAGGTCGGTTGCTCTGCTTTGTCTCTAAAGCCTAAACAACTATTTAATTCCCTAACAGGAGAGCAGCTGGAGCTCACTTCCCAACCACTTGGGAGAGCAGGTAGAACACATCCCAGAGCTGTCCTAACCAGGAAACAAGGAAGAGGGAGTGGCAGGTCCATCAACTTCTCTCAATCACTGCCTGAGGACTTCTCCTGGAGTTATTAACTCTCCAGAATTTCCTGCCCCTCCCATGGGAGGAAAGCAGACTTAAGCAACTAGAAATGGCCCACTAACCAAGATTCTCAAGTACCTGCAGCTGGAGTTCTTCTCATCCTGTCTGCACATTGAAAGACAACGTGGATGGGAGGACCTGGATGGGTACCAACCACATCTGCCACACTCCTGTACTTCCTTCCACTCATAGAAAAGAACGGCAAGATTTCAACCTCCCTAGCAATCCTCCAGATATCTACTCCGAGAAGCCCTAGGAAAAAGGAAATCACGATTTCAGCAATTAAATCTTCCAGAATGTGAACTTTTCTGTAAGCCAAAAGCATTTACAAGAGAATAGATGACTTCACAGAGAAAGATCTATTTTCCCCTGACTTTAAAGTATGACTCTGTATGCAATTGCATCAGTTCACTGTTAGTGTGAAGAAAAATGTCAGAATATTAGCATTCTCCATGATATAATTGGCATAAACTAAGCATACTCATATTGCTGAAGCAACAACAACCAGAGGAAGGATCTTCCTATATCAAAAATACAATTTATTTTCTGCTGACTGCTTTTGAAATATATATATATATATATATAGAAATATATATATGCATGTATATAATATGTATATTTGAGATATATACTTTTGAGATGCCCTTGAGATGAACTCAGCTGCCTGCCTTTAGTACATCCACATGGAGAAAAAGTTTTTACAGAGTATAGCATCCACTCAGGATACATTAATTGGGGATCTAAAGTGTGCCAGATATGGTGCCTGGCACAGTATATAAGTGATGAATTCCCACAAGCTTTGTCCCAAGGATCCCACACCTCAGGAGGGAAGAGCAAGGCAGGGAGAAAAGACAGAGGAAGGTCACAGAGAGGAGTGGTCATAAGTATGGACCCCAGAGCCTGAATGGCTCAAATCCTGTTTCTGACCCTCACTGATCATTTGTCCTAAAAAGATTACGGAGTCTCTAACCTTCAGTTGTGCTCATCAATAATGAGCTAATAACACTTCCTACTGGGTACAGGGCAGAAAGACTAGAAGAATTCAGCATAGTGCCAGTGGCTCAGTGAATAGTAGATGTCATCTATTATTAATGCAGATTTTTAAAAACTGGGTAAGTAATTGATTATTGCAGAACAAATCACCACAAATTTAGCAGCTTAAAGCAAGACATATTTCTTATCTTTCAGCATCTGTGTACCAGAAATGCAGGCACAGCTTAACTACAGATTCCAATCAAGGTGTCAGTCGGGCTTGGGCTTCCATCCAAAGACTCAACGGGGGAAAGTCTGACCCCAAGCTCTTGGAGTTCTTCCCAAAGGACTGGGTTGAGTCCTCAGCTTCTTGCTGGCTATTGGCTGAAGGCACCCTCACCCCTTGCCACATGGGCTCCCCAGCACAGTGGCTGTTTCATCAAAGGGGAAATAAGGAGGATCTGCCAGCAAGAGATGAGCCACAGTCACATGTGATACAGAAGGGACTTCTGTCACTGTTGTCACATTTTACTGGTGGGAATCAAGTCATAGGTCTCAACCAGACTCAACAGGAGGAGATTCCTCAAGGGCCTGAACTGAGAGGTGGAGAAAATTGGGGGTCATGTTAGGGTGTCCTGCCACAAGCATGTTTTAAACATACAATAAGTCCCCTACATATGAACAAGTTCCATTCCAAGAGTGGCATTCAGTTTGTTCCTGAGTCCAACAAAGTTAACCTAGGTACCCAACTAACACAATTAACTAATAGTACTGTGCTGTAATAGGTTTATAATACTTTTCACACAAATAATACATAAAAGCATAAAAAATAAAGGAAACATTTTGAATCTTACAGTACAGTACAGTGCCTTGAAAAGTACAGTACTACAGTACAACAGCTGGCAGACAGGAGGCATTTGTGTCTTTGAAAGTTCACAACTTAAAGGTTTGTAAGCATGGAACTTACTGTGATATGGTGTCAATGGTCTGCTCAAGGAGGTGTGATTAGTTAGCAAAGGACATCAAAGAAGTGTCTTCAGGGAGTAGCTGCTAAATTGAGACAGGAAATGTAAGGATTTCCCAGGAAGACCAAGACCCAGGGCATCTTAGGAAGAGGAGCATTCTGTACAAGGGCAGGCAGTGATAAGCCACATGTTCTCATCCTAGAGGTCACACAGGGGTGATGGAGAAGTAGTGAGGAAGAGCAGTATACTCCATTAAAGTACCTTTTACCTCCTCTTTCACATCCATGCCATCCCCTGCTCTGTGCCCTGGGAGGCTGACCATCACAGCCCCATCCTCTAGCTCCAGCTGGGTTCAAACAATGCTGAACATCCCAGGAGGTGAGAGGGCAGAAAGAGGGAGAGACTGGGATGTCTCTGTTTGCTGGACCCCTCCTGGGGGTGGACCTGGTAAAACCCTTGACCTATGAGTAAGACCCTCACCACCAGCTATGCCTCCAGAATCCATGTCCACCCCTCCCCTCACCTCTTCAGGCCTGGGGGTGATGATAGCTCCCTTTGTTTCTAGATTGTGTTTAAGTCACTTCAGTCATATCTGACTCTCTGCAACCCCTTGACTGCAGCCTGCCAGGCTCCTCTGTCCATGGGATTCTCCAGGCAAGAATACTGGAGTGGGTTTCCATGCCCTCCAGGGGATCCCCCTCCTGGGCATGTCTCACAACATCAAGTCATAGGTCTCAACCAGACTCAACAGGAGGAGATTCCTCAGGGCTGAACTGATGGAAAAAGGGAAAGGGTGTCCTGCCACAAGCATGTTTTAAACATACAATAAGTCCCCTACATATGAACAAGTTCCATTCCAAGAGTGGCATTCAGTTTGTTCCTGAGTCCAACAAAGTTAACCTAGGTACCCAACTAACACAATTAACTAATAGTACTGTGCTGTAATAGGTTTATAATACTTTTCACACAAATAATACATAAAAGCATAAAAAATAAAGGAAACATTTTGAATCTTACAGTACAGTACAGTGCCTTGAAAAGTACAGTACTACAGTACAACAGCTGGCAGACAGGAGGCATTTGTGTCTTTGAAAGTTCACAACTTAAAGGTTTGTAAGCATGGAACTTACTGTGATATGGTGTCAATGGTCTGCTCAAGGAGGTGTGATTAGTTAGCAAAGGACATCAAAGAAGTGTCTTCAGGGAGTAGCTGCTAAATTGAGACAGGAAATGTAAGGATTTCCCAGGAAGACCAAGACCCAGGGCATCTTAGGAAGAGGAGCATTCTGTACAAGGGCAGGCAGTGATAAGCCACATGTTCTCATCCTAGAGGTCACACAGGGGTGATGGAGAAGTAGTGAGGAAGAGCAGTATACTCCATTAAAGTACCTTTTACCTCCTCTTTCACATCCATGCCATCCCCTGCTCTGTGCCCTGGGAGGCTGACCATCACAGCCCCATCCTCTAGCTCCAGCTGGGTTCAAACAATGCTGAACATCCCAGGAGGTGAGAGGGCAGAAAGAGGGAGAGACTGGGATGTCTCTGTTTGCTGGACCCCTCCTGGGGGTGGACCTGGTAAAACCCTTGACCTATGAGTAAGACCCTCACCACCAGCTATGCCTCCAGAATCCATGTCCACCCCTCCCCTCACCTCTTCAGGCCTGGGGGTGATGATAGCTCCCTTTGTTTCTAGATTGTGTTTAAGTCACTTCAGTCATATCTGACTCTCTGCAACCCCTTGACTGCAGCCTGCCAGGCTCCTCTGTCCATGGGATTCTCCAGGCAAGAATACTAGAGTGGGTTTCCATGCCCTCCTCCAGGGGATCTTCCTGACCCAGGGATCAAACCTGCACCTCCTGTGTTTCGTGCATTGCAGGTGGACTCATTACTGCTGGTGCACCAGAGAAGCCCCTGTTTCTAGGGTAGGGGTACTTTTTTGTGGCTTTCTTACCCATTGCCCTCAATTCTGCAAATGGTCCCTTTATTAAAATGTCTTCAGACTTTCCAGTTTGGGCATGGCCTCTCTTTTCTGTCAGGGTTAGGCATACCCTAAACTTGCTGTGGTCCTGACAAGGGATGCTGAAGCCTGTAAATGAGGCAAGGGAGCAGTGAGGAGGTTGTGGGGCACGGCTATGTGTTGAGTATTATCCCAAGGACCTAGCATCTTATGGGAAGAGAAGAGAATTCAGATGGCTTCCTAGTCTGTACTTGGCCTTCTAAGAATGGCTGTGCATGTCACTCAGGGGGAAAGTTCAGAGAAAGAGTGAGTTTTAAAAATTGGTGATGAAGATTTGGCCCAGAGATGCAGAACCAGAGAGTCACATAGAACCAAAAGCAATGCCCATGAAGATGGGACATAGAAGATTGTAGCCCAAGGGTGTTCTGAACTAGAGACATGATGCAGAAGTTTGAAGTTTGTGTTTAAAAACATTGGGGACCTGAAAAAAAAAAAAAAAAAACATTGGGGAGAAAGAGGTTGTCTAATGAGAGGATCTGGAGAGAGAGGAACAGACATTTCAAAGATAATTTTGGGGAAATGGAGACCTAATAGATATACAGGAACATCTGAATATTTTGTCATTTTCATAATATAAATGTTTCCCCCTTTTTGATTTATCCCATACATCCCAGGAGGTGAGAGGGCAGAAAGAGGGAGAGACTGGGATGTCTCTGTTTGCTGGACCCCTCCTGGGGGTGGACCTGGTAAAACCCTTGACCTATGAGTAAGACCCTCACCACCAGCTATGCCTCCAGAATCCATGTCCACCCCTCCCCTCACCTCTTCAGGCCTGGGGGTGATGATAGCTCCCTTTGTTTCTAGATTGTGTTTAAGTCACTTCAGTCATATCTGACTCTCTGCAACCCCTTGACTGCAGCCTGCCAGGCTCCTCTGTCCATGGGATTCTCCAGGCAAGAATACTAGAGTGGGTTTCCATGCCCTCCTCCAGGGGATCTTCCTGACCCAGGGATCAAACCTGCACCTCCTGTGTTTCGTGCATTGCAGGTGGACTCATTACTGCTGGTGCACCAGAGAAGCCCCTGTTTCTAGGGTAGGGGTACTTTTTTGTGGCTTTCTTACCCATTGCCCTCAATTCTGCAAATGGTCCCTTTATTAAAATGTCTTCAGACTTTCCAGTTTGGGCATGGCCTCTCTTTTCTGTCAGGGTTAGGCATACCCTAAACTTGCTGTGGTCCTGACAAGGGATGCTGAAGCCTGTAAATGAGGCAAGGGAGCAGTGAGGAGGTTGTGGGGCACGGCTATGTGTTGAGTATTATCCCAAGGACCTAGCATCTTATGGGAAGAGAAGAGAATTCAGATGGCTTCCTAGTCTGTACTTGGCCTTCTAAGAATGGCTGTGCATGTCACTCAGGGGGAAAGTTCAGAGAAAGAGTGAGTTTTAAAAATTGGTGATGAAGATTTGGCCCAGAGATGCAGAACCAGAGAGTCACATAGAACCAAAAGCAATGCCCATGAAGATGGGACATAGAAGATTGTAGCCCAAGGGTGTTCTGAACTAGAGACATGATGCAGAAGTTTGAAGTTTGTGTTTAAAAACATTGGGGACCTGAAAAAAAAAAAAACATTGGGGAGAAAGAGGTTGTCTAATGAGAGGATCTGGAGAGAGAGGAACAGACATTTCAAAGATAATTTTGGGGAAATGGAGACCTAATAGATATACAGGAACATCTGAATATTTTGTCATTTTCATAATATAAATGTTTCCCCCTTTTTGATTTATCCCATACATATTTTTCACCAACTGCCATTTTTCTAGATGTGTTTGATCCATCAGTCATCAAGAAAGGCATCAGTGACTTGCCTCATGGGGCTGTGTTCTGGTAGAGGAAGCCGAGAGTAAAAATGAGCTCTACTGAGTTAGTGTTACAGTAATTTAGAAGGTAATAACAAGACAAAGGAAAAGTGTGGTGGGGGTAGGCCTCAGAGAAGGAATCTCAAGGAGGAGAAGTGGCCCAGTCATGGTGCTACATGATGGAAGATGCTCCAGGCAGAGGGAACAGCAGGGGCCCTATGAGAAGAGCAAGCCTGGCCAAGGGCCAGTGAGAAGGTCAAAGTGGAAAGTGAGCTCGACAGAGGAAGGGAAATGATGTCAGAGACAAAACAGAAGACAAAAGTCATGAAGAGTCATCGAAGACAGTGAGGAGCCCTGAGGGGGACCTTATGCAAAGGGGGAGCCACTGTGAGCTGTCAATGGGAAGACCAGGGACCCCCAGAGGGTTTGAATAAGGGAGTGATGTCAGCTGACTTCTGTTTTAACAGGACCGCTTTGGCCCTAGTGGGGAGTCTGGAGGGGTTAGAGGTAGAAGCGGGGGAATTCCAAAGAAGACCTTGCACAAGTGACATGGTGTTAACTGTGACCACATGGTAATAGCGAGATGGTGAGAGTGGATGGGTTACATGCACATTTTGAAGATGGAGTCAACAGGAGAAAAACCAGATATTTCCTAGGAACCACTGATTCAGAAGAGGCTCATCAGTGGATTCTAAAATCCTTGGTGAAATTTAGAGAGAAACAGGATATTTACAAAGTCTTCAGGTATCTTCTCACAGAGATTTATTAATTGCAAAAATCGGGGAAACCCAACCCAGGCCACATTCACCAAGGGATTTGTGTGGGACGTCACCCGTCATGAGACAGATGGACACCATGTGCCTGAATGATTTGAAGCACCGAGAAGGATGCAGAGCATTTCAGCTGGAACCTTGCCCACAGTGCAACACCAGACAAATCCAGCTTCGAGAGTGTTCTGCAAAATACCTGGCCTGTACTCAAAAATGGAGGAAAAAAAAAAAGTAAACACAGCAATTGGGAGATTGTTTCTGATTTTAAAAGAATAAATTTTATTGATAGAATCATGAACAACTCTTTTTCCCTTTTGCAAATAAAGGCCGTTATTGGGTCAACTGACAAAATCTAAATTAGGTCTTTAGATTAGAAACAATGTCCTATGCAGGCATGCTCACTCACTTCAGTTGTGCCTGCAATTAACCATTTCTTTTGTGAATTTAGAAGGTAATAACAAGCAAAAAAACAAAAGGGGTGGCCCAGTCATGGTGCTACATGATGGAAGATGCTCCAGGCAGAGGGAACAGCAGGGCCCTATGAGAAGAGCAAGCCTGGCCAAGGGCCAGTGAGAAGGTCAAAGTGGAAAGTGAGCTCGACAGAGGAAGGGAAATGATGTCAGAGACAAAACAGAAGACAAAAGTCATGAAGAGTCATCGAAGACAGTGAGGAGCCCTGAGGGGGACCTTATGCAAAGGGGGAGCCACTGTGAGCTGTCAATGGGAAGACCAGGGACCCCCAGAGGGTTTGAATAAGGGAGTGATGTCAGCTGACTTCTGTTTTAACAGGACCGCTTTGGCCCTAGTGGGGAGTCTGGAGGGGTTAGAGGTAGAAGCGGGGGAATTCCAAAGAAGACCTTGCACAAGTGACATGGTGTTAACTGTGACCACATGGTAATAGCGAGATGGTGAGAGTGGATGGGTTACATGCACATTTTGAAGATGGAGTCAACAGGAGAAAAACCAGATATTTCCTAGGAACCACTGATTCAGAAGAGGCTCATCAGTGGATTCTAAAATCCTTGGTGAAATTTAGAGAGAAACAGGATATTTACAAAGTCTTCAGGTATCTTCTCACAGAGATTTATTAATTGCAAAAATCGGGGAAACCCAACCCAGGCCACATTCACCAAGGGATTTGTGTGGACGTCACCCGTCATGAGACAGATGGACACCATGTGCCTGAATGATTTGAAGCACCGAGAAGGATGCAGAGCATTTCAGCTGGAACCTTGCCCACAGTGCAACACCAGACAAATCCAGCTTCGAGAGTGTTCTGCAAAATACCTGGCCTGTACTCAAAAATGGAGGAAAAAAAAAAAGTAAACACAGCAATTGGGAGATTGTTTCTGATTTTAAAAGAATAAATTTTATTGATAGAATCATGAACAACTCTTTTTCCCTTTTGCAAATAAAGGCCGTTATTGGGTCAACTGACAAAATCTAAATTAGGTCTTTAGATTAGAAACAATGTCCTATGCAGGCATGCTCACTCACTTCAGTTGTGCCTGACCCTTTGCAACCCTATGGACTGTAGCCCACCAGGCTCCTCTTGTTAATAGGAAATGTGCTGTGAAGTATTTAACAATAAAAAGAAACAGTTAGATATCATATCTGTAGCTGATTCCCAGATGACCAGAATAGGCACTAAAATACATAGAAGGATAATGCAAATGCGGGAAAATGTAAACTTAGGGGGAATCTGGGTGAAAGATGAGCAGGAAGTCCTCCTATTATCCTTTCAAATTTTCCATAAGTCTACATTTATTTAAAATTAGGAAAGCTTATTTTATTTATAAAAACTCCTTCCAGGAATTTGGGGAACTTCCAGAGTTCCTCAATTCTCTAATCGATTCCAGCTTATGATTCAATGCTAATAGACATTATATTAAAGACATATTTAAATCCCTAAAATAAGATAACCAGAGGGGAGATCCCTTACTTTGAATATGTTTTCTTGAGAATTTAGAAATCTTTTCATTCATGTGAAGTTCATCAGGTGGTGGGTTCTTTTTTGTCCTTGCTCTGTCTTTGGGTAGAGGGTACGCAATACCCCATGGGTACCAGATCCCCTTCCTCTTCTACTCAAGGAAGACTCTGGCTTCATGGTGGGGTTTCCATGTTGCTGGGAACTCAGAGTGAAAAGTTTTCCACCAGGGAATCTGGGGTTGAAAATGCTTCTGAAAAGGAAATGCTTCTGTTCGACTTAACCCCCGAAGGCAACGTGCATTTTCTACCTTGGTTTTGATTGAATCAAACTCTTTACCACTTTTTTTGACTAGAGAACTATTGCGATCCAGGGTTCTCAGCTGTGTGATACCCTCTAGACCATTTTAAAATTTTGATGCTCAACACATTCAGAGGAATTGTTCTAAAAGATGCACACACAAGAGAAACCCCATATTTCAGACCATGTGGAAACAATAAAAAGACATGTCAGCAGCTCTAAGAAGATGTCAGCAAATTGTGAAATTTCAAGGGAGCAAGGCGGCTTATCTGAACCTGGAGACACAGCTGGTGGCTGCACATTTGACTGTTTCCTTGCCCACAGCTCGCTAGTTCATTGCCTCTGACTTCAGGCGGTGGGAGAGATAGCAATAAAGATTCCGACATCCCTGTGGGCCCCTACCCCACGTCCTTGGCATCATTTCTCATCTGCATAGTACACTGATCAGACCAGATACTCTTGCTTCACTTGAGAATTCTTTCAGTTCCAGGCACTGGAGATCAACTCCACTGTCTTGAACAGAGTGTTCTGGGAAAACAGCATTGGTGATACCCTAGTCCTCAAATCTCTCCCCACCCCTTCATTAAAGCAGGCCCTTGTTAGCCATGCACATAAGAAACACAGCCAAGGGGCACACATCCTGGATGCTATGAACGTGGGTACAGAAAAGGAAACAACAAGGTGTTTGATCGTGGAATCCCAGAGTCCACAACAGGGTCCCTGCAGTGGGAAATGGTGTCACTGACAGTGACTAGGATCATCATACATGGTGCCAATAAATAGTGGCTGACTTTTAGTCACCGATACTCTCTTGTTCACATCCCTGTAGGCAACCTACCCTCTGCCCCAAATTCACAATGATGGTCGCTAACATCACAAAAAGAGACAACCTCACAATCTCTGATGGATGATAACCACATAGTCCTGCCAGAGACGTGGAACCTGACTTCAATCCAACTTATGGGAAAGACTCAGAGGTAGGGTGAATTGTGCAGGAGAATGCCTCCAACGCAAGCCATGCTACAGACCAAATGGTGAGGTTTTGCTTGTTTCATGACAAATTGTAAGGAAAAGGAAGGACTAAGGACCAATCGACATACTGAAGGAGGCTAAAATAACAAAGCAAATTTCAAACTATGGACAATAAGAAGGAGAAATATCGTATGACATTCCTCATATGTGGACTCTAAAAAGAAATGATACAAATGAACTTACAAAGCAGAAAGAGACTCGCAGACTTAGAACACAAACTTATGGTTGTGGTGGGGAAGGAGAGTTAAGGACTCTGGAAAGTTTATGCATACACTGCTATGTTTTAAATGGATAACCAACAAAGACCAATTGTATAGCACATGGAACTCTGCTCAGTGTTATGTGCCAGCTGGAATGAGAGCAGGGTTTTGGGGAGAATGTATATGTATGGCTGAATCCTTTTGCTGCTCGCCTGACACTATCACACCATTGTTAATTGGCTATACCCCAATGCAGAATGTTCTTGGTGTTAAAAAAATGAAATCAAATTTTAAAAATAAATCAAATTTTAGGTAAATAAAAAAATAAAACTGTGATCGGTATTAGACTATAGTACCTAGGGGTGCACATTTTGTTTTAAAATTACAGAGGGATTTCCCCGGTCTAGTGGCTAAAACTCCATGTTTCCAGTGCAAGGGGCCTGGGTTCAATTCTTTCAAGAAACTGGATTCCACATGCCACAACTAAAACCAGGTGCAGCATAAATATTTATGTTTATTTACATAAACGCATATTTCATTACAAAGAAACACAGGATATGGTTACTATAAAATTTGGCAAAGTGGCTACATGTGGAGCTGAAAGCATGATTAGATTCTAGGGACTTCTGATATAACTAACAATATCCCATTTCCTGGCCTGGGTGGTCACATCAGTCTTGGCCTTGGAGTCCTAATTAAGCTGTGCATTGTGTCGATGTCTTCTTTCACAATAAGTTCTGTTATTAGTGGCTCAAACAATAGAGGGTCTAATTGACTGGATGATAGGTGCCACTGACTGGAAGCCCAGTGTACAAGGCAGCTGGTAGGGGTGGCATCCAACTTCAAACCTGGGTCTGCCTGAGGATGCATCACATGCTCCTAACCACTACACTCTCCATGGAAACCTGCCAGATGGCAATGCCTCACCTTTGAAACAGACAAATGGTGAGGTTTTGCTTGTTTCATGACAAATTGTAAGGAAAAGGAAGGACTAAGGACCAATCGACATACTGAAGGAGGCTAAAATAACAAAGCAAATTTCAAACTATGGACAATAAGAAGGAGAAATATCGTATGACATTCCTCATATGTGGACTCTAAAAAGAAATGATACAAATGAACTTACAAAGCAGAAAGAGACTCAGACTTAGAACACAAACTTATGGTTGTGGTGGGGAAGGAGAGTTAAGGACTCTGGAAAGTTTATGCATACACTGCTATGTTTTAAATGGATAACCAACAAAGACCAATTGTATAGCACATGGAACTCTGCTCAGTGTTATGTGCCAGCTGGAATGAGAGCAGGGTTTTGGGGAGAATGTATATGTATGGCTGAATCCTTTTGCTGCTCGCCTGACACTATCACACCATTGTTAATTGGCTATACCCCAATGCAGAATGTTCTTGGTGTTAAAAAAATGAAATCAAATTTTAAAAATAAATCAAATTTTAGGTAAATAAAAAAATAAAACTGTGATCGGTATTAGACTATAGTACCTAGGGGTGCACATTTTGTTTTAAAATTACAGAGGGATTTCCCCGGTCTAGTGGCTAAAACTCCATGTTTCCAGTGCAAGGGGCCTGGGTTCAATTCTTTCAAGAAACTGGATTCCACATGCCACAACTAAAACCAGGTGCAGCATAAATATTTATGTTTATTTACATAAACGCATATTTCATTACAAAGAAACACAGGATATGGTTACTATAAAATTTGGCAAAGTGGCTACATGTGGAGCTGAAAGCATGATTAGATTCTAGGGACTTCTGATATAACTAACAATATCCCATTTCCTGGCCTGGGTGGTCACATCAGTCTTGGCCTTGGAGTCCTAATTAAGCTGTGCATTGTGTCGATGTCTTCTTTCACAATAAGTTCTGTTATTAGTGGCTCAAACAATAGAGGGTCTAATTGACTGGATGATAGGTGCCACTGACTGGAAGCCCAGTGTACAAGGCAGCTGGTAGGGGTGGCATCCAACTTCAAACCTGGGTCTGCCTGAGGATGCATCACATGCTCCTAACCACTACACTCTCCATGGAAACCTGCCAGATGGCACTGCCTCACCTTTGAAACACTGGGAAATGAGTGTCTGGGAGCTCTTGAGTAAGGAGGGAGGTGAAGGAACACAATGGACATAAGCCTGTCATTCACCAGCAGATACCAAATGAGGACCCACTCTGAGCTCATCTCTCTGTTAAGTGGTGCCCACTCTCGGGAGGAACCAGCCCAACACCTGGGATATCCAGGAGCCCACTCCGGCCTCTGGCTCAGCCCCTGGGTTGGCTTTATGCCAAGGACTCTCTGGCAGTCCAGGTAAACCATCAGACTTCGTCACAGAATGAGGTTTTCCAGTATGCAAAACACACAAGATTACAAGGGAATGCACCAATCAAAAAAGACATATGTATCTATATTAAAATGTGTTATATAATAAAACGCTCTTCCTTAACAAGCTGAAAAAAATAAGAATCTAGCTGTGAATCTCATATGGACCATAATTTCAAAATTTGAGTGTTCAGTATGAGTATCTGTGACAAATTTAAAATGAGATCAAAATACCTGTGACTTTTTTTCCAGTGACAACACAGATTTTGCTAACACTGCTGTGCTTTGCTATCTGCATTCATAACAGAAGGACCTTTGAAGCCTCTAAGAAAAGTGAAATAAGACATAGGTTTTGAACTTCTCTGGTAGCTCAGACAGTAAAGAATCTGTCTGCAATGCAGGAAATCTCAGTTCAATCCCTGGGTTGGGAAGATCCCCTGGAGAAGGGAATGGCAACCCACTCCAGTGTACTTGCCTAGAGAATCCCACGGACAGAGGAGCCTGGGGGGTTACAGTTCCTGGGGTTGCACAGAGTCAGACACGACTGAATGACCAACACTTTCCTCTCCAGTACAGGTCGTAGATCCCTCTCTGTCAGGAACTCTGCCCTAGAAGGGATCTCTACAGTAAGAGTATTCTTTGTGGATCCATGTAGTATAGTCTAGTGGTGTAGACTAGATTTATAAGGAAATTTTCCGTGTAAAGTTTATAAAAAAGAGATATAGCATACTCAAGGAAGAGTTCATGTCCTTTACAGCATATAGTATATTTCTTCAGTTTTCATCTTGAATGAAATGAAAGAGAGAAGGCAGGTCACAAGCTGCTTGTTTGTGTGTCTCTCAGCTGGAATGCCCACATGGAATCCTCTAGAAGGGAGGGATATTTTTGTTGGTTTAAGCAGAGGATAGAAATCTAATAGTGTGTTTACATTCAGACCACACTTTAAAAAGGCATCCCAGAAAGACTAGTTGAGGGCCTTGCATACATATGCATATGTATGACAAAGGAAGTGGCTTTTCAGGAAGTGGCTTTTCAGAGAACACATTTTTCCAATTTCACTCTGCCTTTCTCTGATGCACTGAACTTGAAATAAGTGTTTCTTGTGCATTTTCTTAGGTACAGGACACACTTAAGTTTTGTGTTAAAACTAAAACAGCACAGCCTGGTGACATTCCAGGTTGGACAAGATATAGTAAGTCCCCTACATGCATGCATGAATGCTCAGTTGCTTCAGTCATGTCCAACCCTTTGTGCCTAACTCACGGACTGTAGCCCACATGGCTCCTTGGTGCATGGGATTCTCCAGGCAAGAATACTGGAGTGGGTTGCCACACCTTCCTCTAGGCCAAGTCTGCTACATATGAACTATCAAAAATGTGAATGTGTGTTCCATCGATGTCAGGCGTGAGTGAAACTACAGCATGCCCTCCCTAGTCTTCTCTTGGTGAGGATCCTTCAACTCTACCACCTCCTACATCCTCTCCCTCCTCCAGTCAGTAACTCTTCTTGTCTGTGGGATATTAACTCCCTGACCACAGCTTGAACCTGCATCCCCTGCAAAGCAAGGCAGATTCTTAACCACTGAACCACTAGGAAGTCCCAATAAAGGCATATTTGAGCCACAAAATTAAATATGCTATCACCTGCCTGTGAGCAAATATTTGCCTAAAAGGCAAGGTTCTGAGTGTATGAAGCCCATCAAAGCACAGGAGGTGCATCCCTCTCTTAAGAAGTTCATAAGCCAGGGAGGAAGAAATATCATCCCACGGAAAAACTGCCACCTCCTGGCAAGAACATCTGTACCTGCAGGCCAGAGGAAATCCTAGGTTCCTGGAGGGAAATCCCTCTCCTGAGCACTGATTCCAGTCTAGATTTGGCTGGGGATGTTTTGATTGCCCTCGTTCATGGATTTTCACAGCTGCCTTGTGAGTAAGGATTATTACTGCCCTTCATGAAGAGGAAATTAAGAGTCTGTGAAGAAAAGAGACTTGAAATGTGACCCAAATTCTCAAACGGAAATGTTTCACAGAGAATTTACTGATCTTGCAGGTTTTCACTCAGTGACTCAGTAATCAGGCAGCATCCAGTCCAGCAGAAGGGAGCTCTGAAGGATTGTGCAAAATGGCAGATTTTTATAGAACAAGATGAACAGGAACCAGGGGTCTACCCTGGGTCCTGGCTGATGAGCTAAGTGGTGTTCCTTCCTTTTATGGAGCAAAGGGCAGGCTTGGAGCAGCTCAGATAATTTGTGTCTGGAAGAGCCAAGCACAGAGACTAAAGCAGGTTTGCCAATTCCGCCTGGGGACCAAGACAAGTTCATTAACAGAATTAGATTTCCCTTTCACACAAGACAGCACGGGGTGTCAGGTACCTCTGGGTGATGATCTGGTGTCCTTAGGGTACTTGCTTTCCCATCAGAAACCTGAGTGCTCAGTTTATCTGTCAGCACTATTTGAACCTGGGTAATGAGACTTTTTTGTGTCATTTCTGCAACCAAGAAGGCACTGAGCAATGGTAGCAGAGTTTAAGGGAGCACACCCCGAGCACATGCCCACAAAAGCTTCAAGGGCGGGGTTCCACGTGAGACCACACTAACTTGAACTCCACAGGGATGCTCTGTCTGTGGCAGAGGTCCGGAGTGACCAGTACCTCCATGTCTTCTTTCTTTGTGCAGGAAGAGCTGCATCATCTCAGCTGAGAAACAACATGAGTTCAGCCCACTGTCTTCTGTTCTGTCAGTGAATGAAATTTAGCAGTTATGCCATAAAGCTGAAAAAGGAAAGACCCCAGGAATCATACAGTACTGATGACATAGGGATGGGAAGAAGATGAGTTAAAAATAGCCAATGCATGAAAGCACTCAGCTTAATAAACCAGAAAAATCTAGCCATGTCTGTGAGGACAAATGCTGGAAATACTGGGCTTTCAGAGTTGTTAAAGAGAGATTTCTGTGGTCATGGGGAACCTCTTGACTCACACTGTCCGATGCGGTGGCTACAATATTATAGTCCCACAGTGTTCTTCCTTCTCCCATCAGGAAAACACAAAAGAGCTAACTAAGGAAGCATCCCAGGGATGTCAGACATGGAAAGCTGAGGCCCTAAAAAGTCTCAAGTAGATGGTGGGTAAAGTAACTGAAGCTGTGAACAGGAGGCTGCTGAGTGATGCTCGAACATCCCAGAAAAGCAAGGCAGCCCAGGGACAGCAGAGAAAACAAGCCCCAGACTTCCTCTCATCAATTCCAACCATTTTAGTCAGTTCCTAAGCAGTCATTCTATAGTCAAATTCACCATTGTTGCCAAAATCTTGGCTTCCTGTCCACCAGTGCCAAATAGAAATACGGAGGTCAAATTTGGAGGAAATAGAAAATAGTAGCTTTATTTATTCATTTATTTAATTTATTTATTTTGCCAAGCAAAGGGAAATACAACCACATCAAGAGCTGCGCCCCCTTTCTCAGAAATAAGGAGAGGTTTTGTATCCTCCTGAAAGTCTTGCTTTTTTTTTTTCTATTGCCAAGTTTCAAAACGGCCACACCTGGCATTAGGCATCTCAGCAGCCAGAGCTGGTGTCCCTCAAGTTATCAGTCCATGACCTTCTTTCTGAAATGCAGAATGCTACAAGAGAGTGTAGGGACAGAAGAAGGCCAGGTGCAGAGTACAATCTACAAGGAGTCAGAGAGTAATTAGCTTTGTGAAGGACAAGTCCAACTTCAATGTTTGTTAGTCTAACAGCCAAAGAATAACCAAGACTGTTTAACTCTTGTAGGCCTGTCTAGCTGAGATATGCCAAAGGCTGTTCACTCATTTCTTTTTTTGCTGCAACCCTGTTAAAGTCTGAGCTGGGCCCTCAGGGTTTGCCTCCTGAATTTGAATTCGAATGGCTCTCAGTTGTTCTTTACCACCCTAGGAGAGAAGGCAGAAAGGGAATTGAAACTGTTCTGTCAGAGGTGACTAAGACAAAAGGAGGCATTTCTCACTGCAGAAGCCTGAAGGCTGTCAGCATCTGGCCCTGCAGGCAGCTCAGGCTGCCCACTGTCACCCTGGTGTTATGGGGTGGGGGGGGAGAGTCAGGTGTCTCCAGGGGAGTTAACTCTTCCTTATGCCCCGCTTAGCTCTCTGCGAAACGGAAATGAGGCAAATCTACCACAAAATCCAGTCCAGACTAGACTGTCCAGAACAGTAGGGAAGTTTGCCCCTCAACAGGAGACATTTGAGAGAGTTTGGAGACTTTTCTAGATTTCACAACTGGGTGGGGGATGGGTGCCACTGACATCTTGAGAGTGAAGGCCAGAGATGCTGTGGAACATCCTAGAAGACAAGGACACCCTCTTCCTCAAAGAATTATCCAGCCCCAAATGTCAGTGGGATCCAGGCTGAGAAACTCTGCTCCAGGTTCATTCAGGTGAATACAATTTAAACCCCTACTATGGGTTCTCTGCTCTGAGAATATATGTAGCAAGACTTCTTCCTCTGCCAAGGACATGGGTGCTTTTCTTAAGAGGATCCACTGGGCGGCCTTTTCAGGAAGTGGGACACAGGTAGTGAGCTGGGGACTGGGATGTGGAAGAAGCATTCCAGGGCTGGTTTCAGGCTCAAACTGAGGACTTCAGTTAACCCCATGGGGGCCCCTGGAAGGTGGATGATGCCTCAGAGAGTCCCAACCTGAGCTTTCACATCCCTGCACCCACAGTCAGTGTCAGGGTCACCCAGGGAGAAAGAATCCCATGTCTGTGGGCATTAAGGGGCTCCAGGATCCCAAGGGCTGGAGGCTGGGAAGCCACAGGAGAGAGCTGTCCAAGGCACACTGATGTCAAGGAGGAATGCATGGAAGGAGCTGGGGACTAAGGTGACACCAACTTTACCCCCTGGCAGCGGGGGCTGTGGGGCAGGGTGGGAGCTGGGGGGCAGCATGGGTCTCTGTGTCCTCCCTCCTGTAGGACCTCCTGGGTGATGGCTTCAAGGAATGAGGGTTTTGGGTCAAGGCGGGGCCAACTGTCAGCTGCAACCCTGTTAAAGTCTGAGCTGGGCCCTCAGGGTTTGCCTCCTGAATTTGAATTCGAATGGCTCTCAGTTGTTCTTTACCACCCTAGGAGAGAAGGCAGAAAGGGAATTGAAACTGTTCTGTCAGAGGTGACTAAGACAAAAGGAGGCATTTCTCACTGCAGAAGCCTGAAGGCTGTCAGCATCTGGCCCTGCAGGCAGCTCAGGCTGCCCACTGTCACCCTGGTGTTATGGGGTGGGGGGGGAGAGTCAGGTGTCTCCAGGGGAGTTAACTCTTCCTTATGCCCCGCTTAGCTCTCTGCGAACGGAAATGAGGCAAATCTACCACAAAATCCAGTCCAGACTAGACTGTCCAGAACAGTAGGGAAGTTTGCCCCTCAACAGGAGACATTTGAGAGAGTTTGGAGACTTTTCTAGATTTCACAACTGGGTGGGGATGGGTGCCACTGACATCTTGAGAGTGAAGGCCAGAGATGCTGTGGAACATCCTAGAAGACAAGGACACCCTCTTCCTCAAAGAATTATCCAGCCCCAAATGTCAGTGGGATCCAGGCTGAGAAACTCTGCTCCAGGTTCATTCAGGTGAATACAATTTAAACCCCTACTATGGGTTCTCTGCTCTGAGAATATATGTAGCAAGACTTCTTCCTCTGCCAAGGACATGGGTGCTTTTCTTAAGAGGATCCACTGGGCGGCCTTTTCAGGAAGTGGGACACAGGTAGTGAGCTGGGGACTGGGATGTGGAAGAAGCATTCCAGGGCTGGTTTCAGGCTCAAACTGAGGACTTCAGTTAACCCCATGGGGGCCCCTGGAAGGTGGATGATGCCTCAGAGAGTCCCAACCTGAGCTTTCACATCCCTGCACCCACAGTCAGTGTCAGGGTCACCCAGGGAGAAAGAATCCCATGTCTGTGGGCATTAAGGGGCTCCAGGATCCCAAGGGCTGGAGGCTGGGAAGCCACAGGAGAGAGCTGTCCAAGGCACACTGATGTCAAGGAGGAATGCATGGAAGGAGCTGGGGACTAAGGTGACACCAACTTTACCCCCTGGCAGCGGGGGCTGTGGGGCAGGGTGGGAGCTGGGGGGCAGCATGGGTCTCTGTGTCCTCCCTCCTGTAGGACCTCCTGGGTGATGGCTTCAAGGAATGAGGGTTTTGCAGAGGAAACCACAGCCCTGAAGCCATGGCCTTGATGGGCATTCAAGGGTGAATGCCCCCCAAAGCAGGGAGGCTGGAGCTTGTAGACTGCTCCTGATTGAGCTCCTCCATATCCTGCTTTGAACTGCCATGAGTTTAAAGTTTTGAAGAGAACTGGGGCACATGTGATTGGAGGGGATGGGGGCGTCTTTTCTTTTTTCCCCTTCTGGCTTCTCCAGCTCCGCTTTCCTCTAAGCACTGTTCCCAACCCCCGGCATTACTTGACACTTCACAGGGGCCCCAGTACAGAGTGTAAGGGCAGAGGACACGGCAGGTGGATGGAGAGAGCCTCACCTGAGCGACACCATTATCCAGAGGCCTGGGTGCCCTACCCCACAGTCCAGGGAGTCCCAGGCCCTCGTCCAAACTTCTCCCCCAAAAGGGTCTTCCCTGCCTCTCCTTCCTGTGTCCCAAGTCACCAGAAATCTTCAAATCCAGGCTTCCAGGGGCAAGACGAAAACTATCTCAGTCCATCTCACTGAGTAGCACTTCTCCCCAGGGGCCTCCCTGCCAGGATCAAGAGCAGTTCTCCCACATCAGGGAAGGATTCTGCTGTTAGCAGGTCTTTACTCCAGGGGCCCTGGAGAAACAGAACTCTGGGTGGGAAGACATGGCATGTTTATTTCCACCACCCTGTAACTGAAATCTAGCATTTCTAAACGAGAGGTTTTTAGTCAACTGTACACAGCCAGAAATGCAGAGTTCTCCAGCCCTCATGTGTGGGAAAGCCCAGGGTGGCTTTTCTGGGACCTACATGGTGCAAAGAACCAAGGTTCGTGAGGAAGCCACATGCTGCCCTCAAGCCACCGGCTCCGCACCTGGGAGGCAGCACATGCCCTTGGCTGGTCACCCCTGGTCCAAGAGTGACGCATAGTGGACACAGTTCCCCTCCCCACCACCACCTCCCAGCTTCAGGGCAGGGTGTGCCGCGCACTTTCATGCCACAATCACTGCTATTTCCTTATCGAGCTCCTTTTCAGTCTCCAATGGGTCCTGCCAGTCACTTTTTACAACTTGTCCCCCATTGCCCCCACGGACATTTTACATTGCAGAATTAAGGAACACAATGGAACAAACAAACAGAAGGTTGAATTACTAAGGTCTGTGCATTGCTTTAAGAGCTCAAAACACATTTCCCCAGAAAGGAAAGAGGTAAGTCGAGAAGGCCGCATGGCTTCCTCCCAGGCCTCCACCCAGAGAGAAGACTTGGCCTGTGATGCTCAGAGAACAGTGCTATTTTTCCAGTAAATTACTCTTGAAACAATGCATTTTGAAACTCAGATGCTTAGGACCTTTCTAGGAAGGCATCATGGTTTTAAAGCGTGGCCCCAAATTCTGTGCACTCCTTCCACTGGGGTGAGTCTAGAGCCCCTTTCCTGGAATCTGGGCTCTGTGACGCCTTGACCCAAAGAGCACAGTGGGAAGGGTGCTGTACCAGCTTCATTTCGTGAAGATAGTGTTATCCTGATACCAAACAAAAACAATGCAAAAAATAAAAACCAAAGACCAATACCCTTCCTAAGTGTAGATGCAATGATTCTTAAACAAACGTCAGAAAATAGAATTCTGCAAAATGTACCAAAATAATCACACACGATCACCGGGGTCATCTGGGTGGAAGGACACTTGAAGGCTGAGGGTAGCTCATGACGCTAACCAGAGGCTCACCCCGACCTTTGGAGCCAGTCCCTCAGCTACTAGCATCCACGCCAATGGAAGACATATAGCCAAGAGGTCCGGCTGCAGATTCTTCCAGGATTAGATATTTCTGTTGATATTTCTCAGCCTAATGTGTGTGACTGCTTTTGCCCTAGGGAATTGCACCATTTTATTACCAGCTTCCTTCAAAATCCTCTCGTCTTCTGTGACCTGAAAAGAACTTTAATTTTATATCAAATTCTAGAAAATCACTTTGCCAGCACTGGTCTCATACGCTGCCTGGGTCAAGACTACTCTTTTATTATTCTTATCTGTATTGAAATAAATTGTTTGTTTTCAAGTAGTTATAGATGGATGGAAGGTTATAAAAAGTTTTTTGCCACCGGCTCCGCACCTGGGAGGCAGCACATGCCCTTGGCTGGTCACCCTGGCCCAAATCTTCTTTACCACCACCTCCCAGCTTCAGGGCAGGGTGTGCCGCGCACTTTCATGCCACAATCACTGCTATTTCCTTATCGAGCTCCTTTTCAGTCTCCAATGGGTCCTGCCAGTCACTTTTTACAACTTGTCCCCCATTGCCCCACGGACATTTTACATTGCAGAATTAAGGAACACAATGGAACAAACAAACAGAAGGTTGAATTACTAAGGTCTGTGCATTGCTTTAAGAGCTCAAAACACATTTCCCCAGAAAGGAAAGAGGTAAGTCGAGAAGGCCGCATGGCTTCCTCCCAGGCCTCCACCCAGAGAGAAGACTTGGCCTGTGATGCTCAGAGAACAGTGCTATTTTTCCAGTAAATTACTCTTGAAACAATGCATTTTGAAACTCAGATGCTTAGGACCTTTCTAGGAAGGCATCATGGTTTTAAAGCGTGGCCCCAAATTCTGTGCACTCCTTCCACTGGGGTGAGTCTAGAGCCCCTTTCCTGGAATCTGGGCTCTGTGACGCCTTGACCCAAAGAGCACAGTGGGAAGGGTGCTGTACCAGCTTCATTTCGTGAAGATAGTGTTATCCTGATACCAAACAAAAACAATGCAAAAAATAAAAACCAAAGACCAATACCCTTCCTAAGTGTAGATGCAATGATTCTTAAACAAACGTCAGAAAATAGAATTCTGCAAAATGTACCAAAATAATCACACACGATCACCGGGGTCATCTGGGTGGAAGGACACTTGAAGGCTGAGGGTAGCTCATGACGCTAACCAGAGGCTCACCCCGACCTTTGGAGCCAGTCCCTCAGCTACTAGCATCCACGCCAATGGAAGACATATAGCCAAGAGGTCCGGCTGCAGATTCTTCCAGGATTAGATATTTCTGTTGATATTTCTCAGCCTAATGTGTGTGACTGCTTTTGCCCTAGGGAATTGCACCATTTTATTACCAGCTTCCTTCAAAATCCTCTCGTCTTCTGTGACCTGAAAAGAACTTTAATTTTATATCAAATTCTAGAAAATCACTTTGCCAGCACTGGTCTCATACGCTGCCTGGGTCAAGACTACTCTTTTATTATTCTTATCTGTATTGAAATAAATTGTTTGTTTTCAAGTAGTTATAGATGGATGGAAGGTTATAAGGACACAGAAAATCCCGTCCGTTTCTCTGGTGGTCATCATCTTATATTCCTGGGTCCATTTGTCACCACTAAGGACACTCCCTCTTTACTGAATTCACACTTTATTTGGCTTTATCTGGTTTTTTCCTAATGTCTTGTTTCTGTTCCAGGATCACAGCTAGGAGAAGAGAGTACATTTAGTCATCCTCTCTCTCCATCCTCCTAGGGTCTGTAATTCTATCTCAGACTTTCCTTGTTTTTGATGACCTTGAAAAACACAGGGCGGGCTGCGTGTAGAAAGTCTCGGCAGCTGGGTCTGTCTGGTGTTTTTCTCCTGATTAGAGGTCATGGGGCTTTGAGGAGGAAAGCAGCCAAGAGAGAGTGTCGTCTCAACAGAGGGACACACCTATAGGACCGGCAGGGGGGTGACCTCCATCAGCAGTGGCTCTAAAGCCACCCCTTTCTTTCCATGTCTGCTCTCGGAAAGGAAATCACTAAGCTCAACCCACCCTTTGGGGTGGTGGGGAGGGTGACATCTCCTGGATACCTCCCCTGACCAACTTTTTATTTTCACAAAACCAGGTATTGATTTCTGGGCTCCAAGTGGTTGAAGCCTTTCCATAGAGGAGCAAACCTGGTCTTGTGAGGGGCGGGGAGCATCCCTGATGGACAACAAGGCCAAAGTGTCCTCCGACGCCCCAACATCCTTCCTCCCAAGATAAAACAATTGTCTCTTCTCAGAAACAAAGTCCATGACGTCAGGGCAACGGGTTTTCTATAGAAACCAGGCCCATGTTAGGAGTCCTCCTGGGGGTCAAAAGAGCCAAATTTATACTTAGCTGTAGATTTCTGAGAATGGTTAGATGTGTGTGTGTGTGTGTGTGTGTGTGTGTTAAAGGAGACTGTACATTCAGCTTTAAAACCTGAGGAGGGCGCCAGGAACCTGGGGCCATGGGTAGGCGGGTAGAGTGGATGAGGGTAGAGGTGTGAGGGGTTCAGGCGGGTCCTTCCCTTCCAGTTTCCTCTGTACCTGGCAGCCTCTGCCTTCCATGGTGGGGGACATGGACCATCTCTCTCAGCACATCCTCGTCTCGCCAGGCTCTTCTGAGGCTAAGGACGTGTTTGGTAAATTCTCTGTGCTCCCTGGAGGGAAGACAGACACCAGGCTGCATGTATGTTGCCCGCGTGCTTCTGGCACCTTTGCCATGGGCAGCACTGGCCAAGCTCCAATCACTTTGGATTGCTGGGAGGGAAATGATGAACGTCTCCTGCAGCTCCAACCAGTGCAGGTGTAAACGCCCATAGGAAAGCCATAACCCATGTGTCACCCAGCCAGGAACTCCATAGACACCCCCCGCAGGGCTGCAGGCCCAGGCCACGGAGCCATTCCCAGCTTCACGGCCACAGGTCCTCTTCTCCATTGCCTGTGGGTTGTGGAAGCGAGCTGCTGTGGGCAAACATCTGGGGGCGAGGTCCCTGGGCTGCTCCGCACACCCAGAAAAGTTTGTGCCAAGGCAGGGCAAGTGGGGTGTTTCTCAACTCATTCTCAGAACTACAAACAAAAATTCAGATTTTAAAATGCCCTGGACTTGGGGGAGCCAGTGATGGGGAGTGAAATGCTCCCTGACTACAGGGTTGCTGCTCACAGTGAGATTTATACATAGCAAAGACCTTGGGAGAAGCTGAAGTTCTCTCTCCTTCACTCCTTCCCTCCCACTCTCACTCACCGAAGATGCAGCCAGCCTGCCCACCTGCCCTGCACTCCTGAGGCCCAGGGACCAAGGAGTGGGCACTGGTGCCTTGGAGCCATGTTTGACAGGAGGCCACGTTGCGGGTGCACACGGATGGTGAACCCACCCGGCTTCACACATTCTTTCCAGAAACACACCCAAGAAAAGGTGAGGCCTGCCCAGTGCATGGACGGTCTGGCCCAGTTACATAAAGACACACGGTTATTTTTATAAAGAAAGGAAAGAGGCAATCCTTTCCAAACAAATCCCAGCTGGGCCGAGACCCCTTTCTGCAAAATAAACACACCCAAAACTTAGGAAGTGCAAAGGGAAATGTTTACAGGGAGATCTGAGAGCCGCCTGCCGGGGCCAAGGGCCTGAAACCTGGGCCATCTGAAGTTCGCCTCCTTTGTGAGAATGGCCAGGGAGGCTTCAGGAACTTAGCCCGGATGCCAGGGTTCTACACACGGTGACACCCAGTTTCTAACACTGAGCTGGTCCTCTATGGGCTATGAGATTCACTAGTGACTTAATGAAACAAATCATTTTTTAAAAACTGTGTTAAGCTGCATGCATGCTAAGTCACTTCAGCTGTATCTGATTCTTTGCGACCCTATGGATTGCAGCCTGCCAGGCTCCTCTATCCATGGGATTCACCAGACAAGAATACTGGAGTGGGCTGCCATGCTCTCCTCCAGGGGACCTTCTCCAGTCTCTGTATTAAGTACTACCATGAAATTTACCTTTTATTGGTACCCATTTACAATAAAGCAAGAAAACTGAACACACAATGCAAAGTAAAAGAAAACAAGCAGGGTGCGTGTGTGAGTAGGTGTGAGCACAGAGGGGCACGGGTGAGTGGATAGATGACTGACAGCCTGAATGTTAATGTGGCCATATTTAACAAATAAAAATGTGGGATGTTTGGTTAAATCTGAATTTCTGATGAGCAACAAATACTGTTTGAATGTAAGTCTAGCCCAAATACTTTATGCTTCTGTTGCAAATATGCTTTAAATGTGCTTACACTGAAAAATTATTCCTTGTTTATCCGAAAGGCAGTGTAACCTGAGCACCCTGAGCTGTACTTAGCAAACCTAGTAAATGTGAGTGTGTAGGGTTGGACCAGCATGTGCTTCGTGAATGTGAGTGTGTTAGACAGTGTGTGTATGTTTGTGTGCGTGTTACAGACTTGTGTGAGTGTGTGTGAGAGTGTGTGTATGTCCACATGAGCAGGCTGGAATCAGGAGGGGAGAAGGAGGTCTGGTGAGGAATGTTGTGGAGGTGCCACTGCCCCCAAGTCACCTGACGCCATTCTATACTCCCCCTCCAGAAGAAAGCAGGAATCCTAAATGGTAAGTCTCAATAATCTCCAAAAGATTTCATGCAACATGAAAGTATAAGTTTCAAGGAAGTGCAAAGGGAAATGTTTACAGGGAGATCTGAGAGCCGCCTGCCGGGGCCAAGGGCCTGAAACCTGGGCCATCTGAAGTTCGCCTCCTTTGTGAGAATGGCCAGGGAGGCTTCAGGAACTTAGCCCGGATGCCAGGGTTCTACACACGGTGACACCCAGTTTCTAACACTGAGCTGGTCCTCTATGGGCTATGAGATTCACTAGTGACTTAATGAAACAAATCATTTTTAAAATCTGTGTTAAGCTGCATGCATGCTAAGTCACTTCAGCTGTATCTGATTCTTTGCGACCCTATGGATTGCAGCCTGCCAGGCTCCTCTATCCATGGGATTCACCAGACAAGAATACTGGAGTGGGCTGCCATGCTCTCCTCCAGGGGACCTTCTCCAGTCTCTGTATTAAGTACTACCATGAAATTTACCTTTTATTGGTACCCATTTACAATAAAGCAAGAAAACTGAACACACAATGCAAAGTAAAAGAAAACAAGCAGGGTGCGTGTGTGAGTAGGTGTGAGCACAGAGGGGCACGGGTGAGTGGATAGATGACTGACAGCCTGAATGTTAATGTGGCCATATTTAACAAATAAAAATGTGGGATGTTTGGTTAAATCTGAATTTCTGATGAGCAACAAATACTGTTTGAATGTAAGTCTAGCCCAAATACTTTATGCTTCTGTTGCAAATATGCTTTAAATGTGCTTACACTGAAAAATTATTCCTTGTTTATCCGAAAGGCAGTGTAACCTGAGCACCCTGAGCTGTACTTAGCAAACCTAGTAAATGTGAGTGTGTAGGGTTGGACCAGCATGTGCTTCGTGAATGTGAGTGTGTTAGACAGTGTGTGTATGTTTGTGTGCGTGTTACAGACTTGTGTGAGTGTGTGTGAGAGTGTGTGTATGTCCACATGAGCAGGCTGGAATCAGGAGGGGAGAAGGAGGTCTGGTGAGGAATGTTGTGGAGGTGCCACTGCCCCCAAGTCACCTGACGCCATTCTATACTCCCCCTCCAGAAGAAAGCAGGAATCCTAAATGGTAAGTCTCAATAATCTCCAAAAGATTTCATGCAACATGAAAGTATAAGTTTCAAGAACTTTTGTGACTTTGACATCTGAAAACATTTGGTCCAGTGAATCTCCAACTAAGGGACTGACTCTGAGGACCTTTCCCTGAGACCCAGGGTCCCTAGGTCACTTCTCTCTTATCACAGAGTTACACAAATAACTTTAAACTGTGTCTTCACTTCGTCACTCCCCACCTGGGGAAATGCTCCCAAGAAAAGAGCCTGAAAGACCCTAATTGCAGCTGTAAATGCAGCATTTATGAAATAGACAATACCTGCCAATATCTAAGTGTTCTTGAAAAGGATGCCCAGGTCTGTGTGAGACCATTTACACAGTAAAATAATGTGCAATCAGTGAAGAAACCTTCAGTAAAGGTTTCATGTATGCTCAAGGCAAAGTAGAGATAAAAGTACACATATGAAAGGGTGTGTCGGGGCAAATATTGTATGAAATACTCAGTGTATGAAGGGACTGGCAGGAAAAGGAAAAAAAAAAGAAAAACAACAAATTTTAATCAAATTGGAAAGATACGAATGAAAGGAAACACACCAATTTGTTGGTAGAACTTTTCTTTCTGTGATGGGTCTTCAAAATGTTTCTTTTTTTAACTTCTCATGCTTTTTATAATGAATATGTGTTGCTTGGAAAACTGGAAGTAAAGCTTACTATGCAAGCAGAATGAACGTACACACAGTGTGTGGATGGTGGTGATGCAGACGGGCATGCTGGATCTCTGAGATCCGGTGAAGCTGAGAGCTGCCTGGGAGCCCGGAGTTCTTATGAAGGGTTAGTGCCAGAGTGGTCTCCTGGTGGACTCTGATTCCAGAACACTGGGGCCTACAGCCAGGGAACATTGTCTGGAGAGGGGAGCTAGTCAAGTTCCAGGGAAGGTTTCAGCAAGGGGGAAGGTCGTGCCATTTTGCCAAGGAGGCTGCATGGTGGCTGGCCTTGGAGCTCCTGCCTCAGGGAACGACTTGAGTCAGACCAGCCCCCAGACTATGTGAGCAAAGCGTTTACTCTCACTGGACTCTCCTACCTGCTGGTCTCATGTCCCCCTGGCGGCAAGCTCCCCTCTGTCCTTCACAGCTTCCCACGACTCTAGCATATGCCCATGAGTCCCACATTCCTTTATAGTCCTCCTATATTTTCTCAAGAAGCCCCTTAGAAACTCTGAGCCTGGGGACGGCCAGGGCACATGGGGCAGAGGCCTGGAGATGTGACTGCGTGTGTCCAGGGGGAGGTCTACGCAGAGTATCCTGACCCTTCTGAGTGACTCAAAAGTGACTTATTGTAAAAACAGAACACATAATCTTGTACTGCATTGAACACTGCCCCAGGATGTGGCCCCACCTCTGGAGAAGCACCTTGGCCTCAGCCTGCACCCCACCCTCCTCTGTCTGGGGGCAGCTATGGGTTGGGGGTCTGACTGTCTCAGCCAGAGGTGCAGCCGTCCCCTGCCCAGGGATCCCTGTGAGTGCTGGCCCAAGAATGGACACATTACCCAGTCTGGGCCCATGGGACATAGGGGCAGGGCACCCAACAAAGCTACTCTCTTTACCATTGCGATGTGTGAGCATGAAGCTCAGAGCATTGAAGTTGCACAGTGAAAAAGCCAGGGTCCTGGAGGAAGTTGGCAGGACAGAGTGCAAGGGGCAGAACGGACCACTTTGTAGAATCAGTCACTAAACTTAACCCACACGGAAGGGCCTGCAGGTCTCTGGGCTTTCTAGGTGTGGGGCCAATAGATGCCTTATATTGTCCAAACCTACTTGCATGAGATGTTTTGTCCTTTACACAGAAAGCCTCTAAGCCGACTCCTGTAGAGGTTATATTTTCATTCAACAATGAGGATAATGAATGTATCAGAAAAATAGTCACCAAGATTTGGGCTTTCTTGGAAAATCCACGGCGACAGTTTCATATTAAACCAAAAGTAACACCATTTCCCTCAAATAACATAATTTGGAGATTCAGTTAAAATCATAACTTACAAAAATGTGTGACATGAAATGATGGGGTGGTCAGGTCCAGAACAGCCAGGCCTCACCCCATCTCTGCCCACTTTTGCCAAGGAGGCTGCATGGTGGCTGGCCTTGGAGCTCCTGCCTCAGGGAACGACTTGAGTCAGACCAGCCCCAGACTATGTGAGCAAAGCGTTTACTCTCACTGGACTCTCCTACCTGCTGGTCTCATGTCCCCTGGCGGCAAGCTCCCTCTGTCCTTCACAGCTTCCCACGACTCTAGCATATGCCCATGAGTCCCACATTCCTTTATAGTCCTCCTATATTTTCTCAAGAAGCCCCTTAGAAACTCTGAGCCTGGGGACGGCCAGGGCACATGGGGCAGAGGCCTGGAGATGTGACTGCGTGTGTCCAGGGGGAGGTCTACGCAGAGTATCCTGACCCTTCTGAGTGACTCAAAAGTGACTTATTGTAAAAACAGAACACATAATCTTGTACTGCATTGAACACTGCCCCAGGATGTGGCCCCACCTCTGGAGAAGCACCTTGGCCTCAGCCTGCACCCCACCCTCCTCTGTCTGGGGGCAGCTATGGGTTGGGGGTCTGACTGTCTCAGCCAGAGGTGCAGCCGTCCCCTGCCCAGGGATCCCTGTGAGTGCTGGCCCAAGAATGGACACATTACCCAGTCTGGGCCCATGGGACATAGGGGCAGGGCACCCAACAAAGCTACTCTCTTTACCATTGCGATGTGTGAGCATGAAGCTCAGAGCATTGAAGTTGCACAGTGAAAAAGCCAGGGTCCTGGAGGAAGTTGGCAGGACAGAGTGCAAGGGGCAGAACGGACCACTTTGTAGAATCAGTCACTAAACTTAACCCACACGGAAGGGCCTGCAGGTCTCTGGGCTTTCTAGGTGTGGGGCCAATAGATGCCTTATATTGTCCAAACCTACTTGCATGAGATGTTTTGTCCTTTACACAGAAAGCCTCTAAGCCGACTCCTGTAGAGGTTATATTTTCATTCAACAATGAGGATAATGAATGTATCAGAAAAATAGTCACCAAGATTTGGGCTTTCTTGGAAAATCCACGGCGACAGTTTCATATTAAACCAAAAGTAACACCATTTCCCTCAAATAACATAATTTGGAGATTCAGTTAAAATCATAACTTACAAAAATGTGTGACATGAAATGATGGGGTGGTCAGGTCCAGAACAGCCAGGCCTCACCCCATCTCTGCCCACTTTTGTCCCAACCTACACGTCTATCTCCATGGTCAGTTGCCAAAGAGGCTGTGGCCCAGACGGACTTTCACTTCCTCACTTACTAGGGGGACAACTTGGGCAAATTCAGACATGCCTCTGGCAGACTTGCCTCATGTTTGTACCAGCCCTTGCGTTGTCCTTCTGGAAGAGGAACTCCAAGGGACGGGTACTCACTGACTCAGTCACCAGGGCAAAGAGCATAGGTCCTTCACCTTCATTGGGTCAGATCAGCCTGGACAAGAGCCCAGTGACGGAGCACTGGAGGGTCAGTTAGTGTTGTTTGCCTCCTGCTCTCCCAGGCAGTCCATTTCATTCTTCCCCTGCCTGCCATTGATTCATTCATTATCATTTAACATTACTAATAAATATTCAAGTGAGTAATACTGACATTCAGGCTGTGGCCTCCCCCTGCTGACGATTTTCTTTGGTGGTGAAGACTGGAATCTTGGGGATTTCCCAGGTGGCCCAGTGGCTAGGATTCCCAGTTCAGGGGCCTGGGTTGGATCCCTGGTCAATAACAGATCCCACATCCTGCAACTAAGAGTTTGCATGTCACAATGAAGACCCTGCATGCTGCAGCTAAAAGGCACTGCATGCAGCAAATAAGCAAAAAAAAAAAAAAAAAAAAGACTGGAATCCTGGCGGTAGCCCTGAGTGTCTCATTTACCCTTTAGGAAGAAACATCCTTGGAGACAGAGGAATGATCAAAACCCACCCTCTAACCCACCACTTTGTGAAATGCAGTCCCTGATTCCAAGAGGCTGTCTACATGTGATATGAAACACCACCGTCACAGTCGAGTTTAAATGTAAGCAAGGTGAGCACCCTTCCCAATGCTGCCAAGGCCACAGTCTCTAAGCAAAAACAAAGCTAAACAAATTTTGGAGCTTGTGGTTTAACAAGGAGACCAAAGACATGAAACTGGGTCAGTTACAGAAAGTTCAGACCCTTGGATTGCCTTTTCCACCTTCCCATGGGGTTGATTACCCTGAACTCCCATGAAGGGCTGATGAGGTGAGAGCAATAGAAAAACATTGGGAAGGAAAAGAAATCCACTCTTCATGCAGACATAGTGGACACAGTAAGCAGAGGAATGCAATAAGGCCCATTTATTTAATAACTTCTTTGAAGAAAAATTAAGTTCCTGAGTTCAAAAGCAGAGTGTTTCTGGCAGGGAGAGAGAGTCTGTGTGTCAAACATCTTAACAAAGCTTATAGCACCACAGACCTCAACGACCCCAAGTCTTCCAGGCACCTGAAGGAACACGTACCAAGACTTATATTTTGTCCTGCTTTTTCCACTTTACACTTGAAAGAACAAGAGGAGAAAAGTAAAATAAATTGTGAAGAATCACGGTGCCTGTTGAAGACCCAATTAAGCAAAAACGAATGTGACCCACTTGGGGGAAACCTGACATAACAATCTTTCAACCTAGGGAAACTCATAGCTTAGATGTAGCCACAGCTAATACAGCAGACCTGCTTGGAAGTGGTTTGACACAGAGCTCGTATCATAGACTAAGTCATATACATGGAATCTAAAAACATGGTATAGATGACCTTACTTACAAAGCAGAAATAGAGACACAAATGATGGGGAAGGAGGAGGTGGGGCCAATCGAGAGGATGGGGTTGATGTATATACACTATTGATATGATAGAGCATACTCTGTAGCACAGGGAACTCTAATTAATGCCCTGTAATGACCTAAATTGGAAGGAAGTCCAAAGGGATGGAGATACATGTATATGTATAGCTGAGTCATTTTGTTGTACAGTAGAAACTAATACAATGTTGTAAAGAAACTATACTCCAATAAAAATTAATTTAAAATATATTAGAAATAAAATTATCTTGCTACATTAAAAAAAATAAAAGACGTGCAATGAAAGTAAACAGAAACAAAATGCTCTCTTTCTGAAATCTGAAATCTTCAAACATTTCTTACCACAGTTAAGGCAAGGTTCTAGCTGGTTGATTCAACAGCTATCCAGGCACCAAGGACCCATGCTCTTTTTCTCTCTGTTAGACCATCTTCTGTGGGCTGAGTTGCCCCAGACAGGATGCCCTGTGGTTGTAAGAGGGCTCCGGGAGTTCTTATATCTGGAGTCTAGGGACTGGAACGAATCAGCCCTTCATGTAACTCCTTCTTAAGAATAAAGAAAACCTCTCTAGGAGCCCAGCCATCACCTCCTGGGATCTGTTGGCCAATCCTGGGCCACTGCCCTGCCCTAAGCCAGTCAATAGTGAGGACACCAGGCTGCCATCAACGGCCTGGACCAGTCATGCGATCCCCTGGGGAGGGTGGGGTCATCGCCTCTGAATCAAATAGGAAAGAAGCAGACACCTGAACAGAACCGGAGTTTGACCAGGAAGCTATTCTAGTCATGTTTTCCTAGTTCAATTGTTTCTGAAAACATGAAAGTTCCATTTTGACTTGAATTGATTGGCCAAGAATTTAAAACACTTTTTACTTTAGAAAATAGTATCAGGGTCAATAGTTAGGGTGATTTTTTTTTCTCCAGATTTTGCTTCAGTTCTAATCTTCTATTTTAAATGCATGTTAATTTACCTTATAAATATTCTATACACACAATGTTTGAGGGCATGCATATTGTACAGAAGAAGGCTTACTTATGTTTGCATTGGAATAAATTCTATTCAGGGAAAATACTGCAGACACACACCAATGGCAGTCCCAGGCTGTACTTTGGAAAGTTGAATTTCTGTTGCTTCTCACAAAGTATTAAAATGTCATTTCAAATATTCTTTTCTTTGACCTATATACAATATTAAAATTTCCATAAAGAAATGCTAATTGAATTTTATATGTAACTTAAGAATACAGTGCAATTGAATACAATTCCAAAAACATAGAAATTTAGCTTGATTGCTATTGATTATGAAAGAAAGAAAAGTTGAGCTCTTGTGTCTGAACATATTTGGCAAAGAATTTGCTCATAAAAAGAAATCTCTTGCCTCCCCCAAAAGGCCCATTTTAACCTCATTCAGGGACTATGGATTTATATGACAATGCCATGATGTTTATCCCAAAGTAAGAGAAAACGTGGTCAGTTTTATAACCATCTCCCAAATAATTAATCCAAATAGCATTTTCGGCTGTCTCCAGAATTATAAAGCTCAGATTCATCTTCCTGTGTGTTCACTTGATGACCACAATAATGGAGACAGGCACTTTCTATATGTGCCACTTTGGTTATGAAAGATATTATTTGGTCAGATGTTTCTAGAAACACAAAGCTGAGAATTAAAGTTCTTAAAGTCCCACCATTCACCTCCATGGTTTCTCACAGCCTGTCTTTCCTTCTTTCTGACTGCCTGATTTGGGGAAAGGGGACACACACAGAGGTTGGTGCCTCACTCCCATGCTGACCCTAGATTATTAGGGAAGGGGATTCACTGCTGCACTCAAGGAACATAAAAATGGTGTACACAGTTAACCCATAGGTGGTACTCCAATTTTCCATGTCTGGGAACTCAAAGGAGCTTGCCTCTCTCCATCAAAACCTTGGCATTGAGGGACAGGCTGAGGTTCTGGAGCATCAGGGGAGGTGGGGCTGTCTCCTTGGGCCTCGGGTGTGGAGCTGGAACAGTGGATCAGTGTCCCTTGGACACACCAGTCCTCGGCAAACCCAGACCTACCCAGAGTTAGGGGTGGGCATGGAGGTAGGGACTGCGTGTTGACAAGCTTCCAGGGGCTCGATGAGGCTCCAGTTTGAGGATCTCCAGTC
The DNA here is from genome assembly GCA_022376925.1 of Tragulus kanchil. NCBI lineage: Eukaryota > Metazoa > Chordata > Mammalia > Artiodactyla > Tragulidae > Tragulus > Tragulus kanchil. Next base: position 40,061,366 of record JAIOJX010000031.1, on the reverse strand, counting down.
TGTATCATGCTTCATTCTTCTCCCAGTACTTCATTGCTTGCAAAACATTGCTTAGTCTGTATGAATTAATTATGTGTGTGAGTTACTTAAGGTCTGGAGGGAAAACTGAATTTCCCCACTAAAACCTACACTGTATATCCTAGAACATCCTGGGGGCAGCCAAGGGGCACTGTGGAGTCCAGATCTAGTAAACCCTTCCAGGATCAGAAACCTGGACTCTGGGGTGGACAGCTTCTTCTGCTCGTGAGTAATTCATGGTGGGCACCCCTGAACTGAGAGCCAGCCCCAAGTCACCACAGATCGCTCTCTACCTATCAGTATGTGCATGCAATTTAGAATAGTGGAGCTGTGCTCATTTTACCAGTAATCCATGTGTCCTGTCTTGGGATTCGCCCTGCGGCACTGTAGGGATATGGAGGGTAGGAACCACCCCAGCCCCACCCAACCACGTGGCCTGGAGACCACGGATAACATGCTGCTACTGGGCTAGAACAGAGGGGTCCTTCCAGGACAGGAGTTCAACCCAGATCCAGGTACTCTGATCCCAGCTCATCCTGCCCCGAGTAGCTGCTCAGAAACCAGAATGGATGTGAGTACGGAGGGAGATGAAGCTCAAGACTGATGATTTTCCACACCATGGACAGACACCTGTGCACTGCATCCTGCGTGGGCTGGTGGTCACAGCCTGTCTTTCCTTCTTTCTGACTGCCTGATTTGGGGAAAGGGGACACACACAGAGGTTGGTGCCTCACTCCCATGCTGACCCTAGATTATTAGGGAAGGGGATTCACTGCTGCACTCAAGGAACATAAAAATGGTGTACACAGTTAACCCATAGGTGGTACTCCAATTTTCCATGTCTGGGAACTCAAAGGAGCTTGCCTCTCTCCATCAAAACCTTGGCATTGAGGGACAGGCTGAGGTTCTGGAGCATCAGGGGAGGTGGGGCTGTCTCCTTGGGCCTCGGGTGTGGAGCTGGAACAGTGGATCAGTGTCCCTTGGACACACCAGTCCTCGGCAAACCCAGACCTACCCAGAGTTAGGGGTGGGCATGGAGGTAGGGACTGCGTGTTGACAAGCTTCCAGGGGCTCGATGAGGCTCCAGTTTGAGGATCTCCAGTCTGTATCATGCTTCATTCTTCTCCCAGTACTTCATTGCTTGCAAAACATTGCTTAGTCTGTATGAATTAATTATGTGTGTGAGTTACTTAAGGTCTGGAGGGAAAACTGAATTTCCCCACTAAAACCTACACTGTATATCCTAGAACATCCTGGGGGCAGCCAAGGGGCACTGTGGAGTCCAGATCTAGTAAACCCTTCCAGGATCAGAAACCTGGACTCTGGGGTGGACAGCTTCTTCTGCTCGTGAGTAATTCATGGTGGGCACCCCTGAACTGAGAGCCAGCCCCAAGTCACCACAGATCGCTCTCTACCTATCAGTATGTGCATGCAATTTAGAATAGTGGAGCTGTGCTCATTTTACCAGTAATCCATGTGTCCTGTCTTGGGATTCGCCCTGCGGCACTGTAGGGATATGGAGGGTAGGAACCACCCCAGCCCCACCCAACCACGTGGCCTGGAGACCACGGATAACATGCTGCTACTGGGCTAGAACAGAGGGGTCCTTCCAGGACAGGAGTTCAACCCAGATCCAGGTACTCTGATCCCAGCTCATCCTGCCCCGAGTAGCTGCTCAGAAACCAGAATGGATGTGAGTACGGAGGGAGATGAAGCTCAAGACTGATGATTTTCCACACCATGGACAGACACCTGTGCACTGCATCCTGCGTGGGCTGGTGGTCAAAGGTCAGTGGTATTCTCTACCAGGTGCCCAGCATGGTGCGGGGGAGTGGGGGAGGGAGAGTGAAGGACTTGACTGAGGTCTCCACCCACACAAATGTCAAGGGCTCATACACAAATACACCAGCCCACAACAAAGGAATTTAGGCAAAGTTTTTGTTTTTTGGTTTTTGGTTTTTGGTTTTTTTACATCTATTTATTTATTTATTTTGGCGGGGGTGGGGAGGGAAGAGGGTGGGCGGGCCACTTCCACTGGTCTTTCATTTGTCTAGTTTCATCCATCTTTGTTCTTTGGCCCGTGTGGGCCTCCCATTGCAGTGGCATCTGTTGTCGCAGAGCACCGGCTCTGGGCGCATGCGCTCCAGAGCTCCGGCTCGGTAATTGGACACATCAGTCCAGCCGCTCTGCCGCACGTGGGATCTTCCCAGGCCAGGGATCGAACTGGCGCCCCTTGCACTGCAAGGCGGTGTCCTTACCCACTGGACCACCAGGGAAGCCTTAGGCAAAGTTTTAAGTAGCTACATGGCCCAAGAGTGAGGGCCGGTATCTGCCGCATGGCCTGCCCTGCAGTTCCGGGTGAACTACTAGTCTGTGTGTACAGGAGCAGCCCACACATTCCAGCTGCTTCTCTAGACAATTGAGGTCGAGGGTATGGAAAAACTGCGTCTACTTTCACCCGGTTTTCACCAGTTTTTCCTAAGATATCCTCCAGCATTTATTTCTAAAAATCCTAAAAAAAAATCCTAAATATCCAGCAGCAGAAACACAGAGCAGAAGCAGCCCCTCATGTGCACAGTTGTCCTGGACAAGCGGAGGAAGTACAGGACAATTGAGATCAGCCAAAGGCAGCTCAAGGTCTTCTGGCTTGTTTTTATTTCTTGCTTTGGCGATGGTACAAATGCCTGGTCACTGTCCCTCCTTGGGGTTTTTAGGTTCTTGCTCCACTCTCCCTTCCTCTAGCTGCTACTCTGGAGGTGCTCTGGGTCTGGATGGGGTTGAGGGCAGGCACTGTCACTGGATAAGGAAGGCCAGTATCCATGGCATATCATCAGTCAGGTCCTCTAGGCAGCCCGTCCGCAGAGAAGTATCTCAACCCCACCTACGCTAGGCTGGGCATCCCAACCCCAGACACTCACTTGGACAGGCCTTGGAGATGCCCTCTCTACAGTGTCACAGAGGTGCCCATGCCTTGGGTAAGGTCATGGGCAGAGATACAGGGCCACGTGGCTAGGGATCCATGGGGAAGAACCATTTTGCCACATGTACAAATTAGCAAGTGCAAAAACCCCAAACAAGCCCCGAAGCGCATCTGGCCAGCTTTCTGATGGACGCCCTGCCAGCCATCAGCTTCTCTGCTGATGCCAACCCACAGTCTTCCTGTGCTGTAAGGACCCAGCGTGAACCACAGCCCTGCCCAGCTGCCGTCCAGACGCTTCCCGGGGACTGATGACCATCATAAGAAGGGTTGTGCCTTGTTTCTTCTTCTGGGCCAGTGGGTGGGTCCTGCCATGACTTGCTTTTGCCTCTTTTCTGAAATATGGAAATAAAGGAATTTACATCCTAGTCTGTTAAGAGGACTGAGTACGGATGGTATCAGAAGGGCTTGGAACCATGCCACTCATGTGGAAGGAGTTATGAGTCTTCTCTGTGAGGCCATAAAGGCCAGAGATGAGTGGGCATCGGGGGTGCTGTGTGTGATCTCCTCTGCCCGAACCTAAGGTCACTCGGCTATTCTGATGAGCTCTTAACAACACCTGGGAAGGAGTGAGCTACCAGGTTTACCCCTCCATCCCTCCCATAAATCCAATCCAGGTGGTTCTATTTTAAGTGTATCCTGGTGGAACTTCCAAGTTCAAGGCAGATTGGCAAATGTGTAAACACCCTGCAGACCGAGGGGACGCCCCATCAAGACATATCCTTGAAACAGCGACCGTCACTTCGCATGTGGATTTGGAGTCTTCGCTGCTCCCAGACTCTCTTTCCACACATGTTTTTTCAATAAACCATTCATAGGAAACTGGACGCTCTTTGAAATGAGAGACTGCCTTTGAGTCGCTGTTGACAAGCTGTAATTCTGAGAAACCACACTGTTTCTGAATCCAGCGTCTACCCTGCAATACATCCCAGCACCTTGGCCTGTTGAGTCTCCAGGCAGATGGAACACGTCCACAAGGGTATGCTGGGCTCCAAGAGGAACGAGAAGAAGGGAGCTGAAGCTATTGGGCCCAACATACCCCTCAGTCTTGCCGTCGGGGTCCTGGGGACTGTGTCCTGCTGGAAGGACCCACATCTCTCCACAAGTGCCTCCTCTCGGTCAGGGGAGCCAGTGCCCCTGACAGCCGCCCCTGGGCAATGATGGATAGGATTTGGCTGCTGGTCTTGGACATCCCAGTCCTGGCTAATACCTTGGCCACTTCAGGCCTGGGAGGGGAACAAGTCACTTTGCACATGGTCCGCATCATCTCCTGGAACTCCTGCGGGTCTGAGACCCATGGCCCACATGGAGATGCACCCTGCGCCGGCTCTTTCCCTTCCCCAGCTCACTTCCCTACTCTCCTGAGGATGCACCTGGGGACACCATCCAGGCAAAACATACAAACAGAAAAGGAAGGAAACCCACACTTGGCCTCCCTCAGGGTCCACAGCTGGGACCCTTAGGCCCTCCATCAGCCTCAGGCAGATGCAGGGGTTGGATGATGCCTCTGCATTTTGTTCCTGTGAAAGGAATATAAACAGTGGAGTAGAGTCTTGTATCAGTTACAAATGGAGAGGAACTTACTCATAACTTCCTATTTTAATTTTTAAATGTTCCATCGGGGGCCTCGGCCAAAAATCCAATAAGGTCACTCGGCTATTCTGATGAGCTCTTAACAACACCTGGGAAGGAGTGAGCTACCAGGTTTACCCTCCATCCCTCCCATAAATCCAATCCAGGTGGTTCTATTTTAAGTGTATCCTGGTGGAACTTCCAAGTTCAAGGCAGATTGGCAAATGTGTAAACACCCTGCAGACCGAGGGGACGCCCCATCAAGACATATCCTTGAAACAGCGACCGTCACTTCGCATGTGGATTTGGAGTCTTCGCTGCTCCCAGACTCTCTTTCCACACATGTTTTTTCAATAAACCATTCATAGGAAACTGGACGCTCTTTGAAATGAGAGACTGCCTTTGAGTCGCTGTTGACAAGCTGTAATTCTGAGAAACCACACTGTTTCTGAATCCAGCGTCTACCCTGCAATACATCCCAGCACCTTGGCCTGTTGAGTCTCCAGGCAGATGGAACACGTCCACAAGGGTATGCTGGGCTCCAAGAGGAACGAGAAGAAGGGAGCTGAAGCTATTGGGCCCAACATACCCCTCAGTCTTGCCGTCGGGGTCCTGGGGACTGTGTCCTGCTGGAAGGACCCACATCTCTCCACAAGTGCCTCCTCTCGGTCAGGGGAGCCAGTGCCCCTGACAGCCGCCCCTGGGCAATGATGGATAGGATTTGGCTGCTGGTCTTGGACATCCCAGTCCTGGCTAATACCTTGGCCACTTCAGGCCTGGGAGGGGAACAAGTCACTTTGCACATGGTCCGCATCATCTCCTGGAACTCCTGCGGGTCTGAGACCCATGGCCCACATGGAGATGCACCCTGCGCCGGCTCTTTCCCTTCCCCAGCTCACTTCCCTACTCTCCTGAGGATGCACCTGGGGACACCATCCAGGCAAAACATACAAACAGAAAAAGGAAGGAAACCCACACTTGGCCTCCCTCAGGGTCCACAGCTGGGACCCTTAGGCCCTCCATCAGCCTCAGGCAGATGCAGGGGTTGGATGATGCCTCTGCATTTTGTTCCTGTGAAAGGAATATAAACAGTGGAGTAGAGTCTTGTATCAGTTACAAATGGAGAGGAACTTACTCATAACTTCCTATTTTAATTTTTTAAATGTTTAACCTCATAGAGTGTTAGGAAATTTTTTTTCTTTTACTTTTTAAAACTCAGCTGTTTCCTGTTTTAAAAAGTCAGAATTGAGGAGCTCTGTGTCTTGCAGGGACTGTGGCACCTACTGGAACCTCGCCACCAACCACCACCAGGCTCCAAAGCCCTGCTGGGATCTCAGGGATTGGGAGCTGGACAGCCAGCTGAGAGATGGCCTTGCCAGAACAAAGCCACAAAGTGATGCCCCCTACCTCCTGTTCGGTCCAGTCCAGGGATGATGGAGAACCACAGTCCCTAATTAAAATTCAGTTCCCAGGCTCTCTGAGGAAGTTGAGCATGTGATAGGGTTTTTGCCTGAAATGTTGGCACCATTACTAATACAAAGAGTTCACTAGGAATAAGGGCCCCTCACCCTCATGCCACAGCACCAGACATGCAAACCATGATGGACATTCAGGAGCAGTTGGATAATATCTACCAAAATCTAAAATGCCCAGACCTTTGCATCCAGACAGTTTGCTTAGAGATTGCTATAGAAATCTCTGTACCTAATCTCTACATCTCAGAAATTTACTCTAGAACTACTTAAAGATGTTTTAAGAGGGTGGTAATCCTAACTCTGTAAATACCAAACACTGGAAAAAAAAAAAAAAAGTCCACAGGGAAATAGTTGAATCTGTGTGTGCTCAGTTCTTCAGTCATATCTGACTCTTTGAGACCCCATGAACTGTAGCCCACCCGGCTCCCCTGTCTAGGAAATACTCGAGGCAAGAATACTGGAGTGGGCTGCCATGCCTTCCTCCAAGGGATCTTCTCGACCCAAGAATAGAACCTATGTCTCTTATGTCTCCTGCACTGACAAGTGGATTCTCTACTGCTACTGCCACCTGGGAAGCCCGTCCCAACCCATGGAGCAGGGGCCACTTCAGCATATGAATCCGCCGCCACCCCTTGTCCCCGTGGTACCTGTGTCTGAGAAGAAATACAGAGCAGCTGGTGCTCTGCCACAGCTCAGCCCAGCATCCCTGCAGCCACACCCGCCACACCCCCTCTGACTCAGGCCACACTCAAGTGTCGAAATTGGCTCAGTCCGTCAAAGCCCGGAAAATTCAGTTGCCCAAGTCCCTGGGGACTCATATTCAAACCTGAAGAGGAAGAAGGAGGAGTCTTCCACTTGGAGTGAGAGAGGATCTACTTCTCAGAGTCATAAGATTCTGTTTCAAGATCTTGCCAGAAACTCGGTTTATATAAACCTAGACTCTTGTGATCAGAGCCAAATTTTCCTGTTAAACTTACTAAATACGTCACGTCACAATAACAGGCATCTTTCATGTCTGAACTGAGATGGTGTGAGAAATTATTTCAATAGTTTCTCTTAATGTCTGGATTCCTCCTGTTGATCAGTAAACCCAAACACTCTCACATTTTTCTTTTCCACCTATCCATATTTATGACCTTCCTATTCTGGCCACTGATGGAGCCAGCTCCGGCTTACCGGCAATCACAGTATTCCTGATACGTATGTCCTTTGACAAAAGACGGTGAGTGTCTTTAGCTAATGGTTGCTGTGACAATACCAACATTGGAAGAACAGTGCTTCTTGCACAGCCAGGATGTTTACAATGCAGGCCAGCCCAGCAGCCAAGAAGCACAGTAAAGCAAGGGACCTCAGCTGACACCAGAGACACAGAGGAAGCACTCAGCTAAGACCAGTCACCAGCAGCTCTGCAAACAGGACCAAACATTACTGTCTGCACCACAGACTCGGGCATGGCTTACTACCTACAACCATTTACTGAAAGAAATCCCCCCAATTATTTTTTGTTTCACAGCCACTCTCTACCTATATATAACTCAGATGAGTAGAATCATTGTTTCAGAACTAATAAAGGTGGTCAGGGGAAGATCTGACAGGGGAATCTTTCGTTTCTCTCCATCAGGCAATTGTGACGCATTCACAGAGAAGCCTGCTTTAGCTGCGGGCAGGCAAGGATCATGGGCAGGGAGGCAGCCAGCCAGGGCACAAGAGAGTCTGCAGCCCACCTCTGCCCTGATTCTGAGCCTGGGCTGCCTCAGCAACGTCTATTTGGGGTTTACCCACTCCATCTCCATTGGGAGAGGCTTAACCAGGGCCAGGAATAGAAACTACAGCTGACATGCCAGGTGACATAAGGAAACTCAAGGTCACTGGTGGCATGGCCCAAGGTCACCCACGGACATTGGTGTCCTGCCCTCAAGAAGGATGATTGTGGTCCATGAACTGCTCAGTCAGTGGCTTTCTGGATCCCTGGGGAGGAGAGGGCAAAGCCCTGTCCTCATGCAGTGGCGAATGTAGCTGAGAACTCAAGATTCACATGAGACAAGATGAGGGAGTTCCAGAAGAGAAGAGTTGACTTCAAGATTGACTAATCAAGACAGCATGGTGTTGATGAAGCAACAGATACATAGATCCATGGAAGATAAAATGGCAGAGCTGTGTTAGAAGACAGTTTAACAGTTTCTTGGAAAATTAAGCATACTAAATTAAAATTACCATTCAATCCAGCAGTCAGGCACCTTGGTATTTATCCAATGGAGTTGGAAAACTTAGATCCAGATAAAACCTGCACGTGAATGTTTATCGCAGCTTTATTCATAATTGCCAAAACTTGGAAGCAATCAAAATACCTCTTACATAATTTAGTGGATAAACAAACTGTGGTACATTCAGAGAATGCAATATCATCTGGTGATAAAAATGAATGAGCTGTCAAGCCATGAAAAGAGATGGAGGAACCTTAAATGGAAAAGGGAAAGGGAAAGAAGCCAATCTGAAAAACCCTATACGCTCTACAATTATAACTCTATGACATTCTGGAAAATGCAAAACTAAAGAGAAAGTAAAAAGATCAGTGGTTGCCAAGGGTTTCTGAGGGTGGGGGTGGGGAAGAGATGGAGGGAGAGATAAATACATGGGCCAGAGGGCATTTTTAGGGCAGTGTGACACTGTCATGGTAGATATATGTCATTAGGTATTTGTCAAAACCCATAACATGTGTAACACCAAGAGTGAGTCCCACTGCATACTATGAACTTTGGTTAATAACAATATATCAGTATTGGCTTGTCCATTATAACAAATGTATCAAATTAATGAACAATGTTATAAGAGAGAAAGTCAGGGATGGGGACCAAAGGAGGCCTCTCGGTACTTTCTGCTCCTTTTTCTTTTTTAATATTTATTTGTTTACTTGGCTATGCTAGGTCTTAGTTGTAGCTTATAAACTCTTAGTTGCAGCATGTGGGATCTAGTTCCCTGAACAGGGATGGAACCTGGGCCCCCTACCTTGGGAGCAAGGAGTCTTAGCCACAGGACCACCAGAGAAGTCCCTCCTTTTTCTATCAATCTAAGACTCTTCCAAAAAAGGATGTTCTCATCATAAACAAACAACTAAATAGATGTGGCTATGTATGCAGAAGTGAAGGATATACACTAAATTCTCTCTTTGGGTGATGGACTTATGGTATCTGTTTTCTTCTCTTTCCCTATCTGTATTTTCCATTTTCCTGCAATAAACACACAAAAAAAGAGAGAGAGCTGATATGGAAGTGTCCTTTCCTGATTTATAGTGAAGGGAGAAGGAGTTGAAGCTGGGTGCACTGAGATGGTTTCCATGAAAAAAAATGGGAATTGGGGGAAACGAAAGTAAATTAAGTTCATGCCTGGGGAAGAAAACCTGAGGTAACAAAAGCACTGGGAATGTAAATTGCTGTAGCCACTGTGGAGACCAGAAAAGAGGTTCCTTAAAAAACTAAAAATACAGATATCATATGAGCTAGCATTCCTACTCCTGGGCACATATCCGGAAAAGATAAAATTCAAAAAATTGCATAAACCCCAATGCTCATAGCAGCATTATTTACAGTAGCTAAGAAATAGAAGCAACCTACAAATCCATCAAAAGATGAATGGATAAAGAAGATAAAGCAGTAGTATAGCATACTACTTAGCCATAAAATGGAGGGCCGAATGAGCCTTGCTCAATTAAATCATTTTGCAATTTGAAGAAAATTATATACTATTGTTAAAATTGTATTCTATTGTATACTATTGTACATTTGCAGCAACATGAAAGAACCTACAGATTATCATACTAAGTGAAGTAAATCAGACAAAGACAACTATCATATGATATCACTCATATGTGGGATCTTAAAAATGATACAATTGAACTTATTTATGAAATAGATACAGATTTGCAGATAAAGAAAACAAACTTATGGTCACCAAAGCAGAGAGATAAATTAGAAACTTGGGATTAACAAATACAAACTATTATATATAAAATAGATAAATAATAAGGTCCTACTGTATAGCACAGGAAACTCTGCTCAATACTCTGTAATGACATAGCTGGGAATAAAATCTAAAAAGGAAATAATACCCAATTTACTTTGCTGTACATAAGAAATTAACACAGCATTGTAAATCAACTATAATTTTTAAAAAGAGCATGCTCTGATGAGCATGACTTATCAGAATGAGTCATGCACAACTAGCTTTGAACATATAGAGAGATGGAATACCAAGTCACCTTACTTGTCTCCTGAGAAATCTGTAAGACAAGAAGCAACAGAATCAGACATGAAGCAAGACTGGTTCAAAATGGGGAAAGGAGTCCATTAATGCTGTATATTCTCACCCCACTTATTTAACTTCTATGTAGAGTATATCATGAGAAATTGTGGGATGGATGAATCACACGCTGGAATTATGATTGCCAGGAGAAATATCAACAACCTCAGACATGCATATGATAACTATTTTAATGGCAGAAGGTGAAGATGAACTAGAGAGCCTCTTGATGAGGGTGTCAGAGGAGAGTGGAAAAGCTGGTTTAAAACTCAGCAATCAAAAAACTAAGATCATGGCATCTGGTTCCATCACATCATGGAAAATAGTAGTGGAAAAAGTAGAAACAGTGACAGGTTTTATTTTCCTGGACTCCAAAATCACTGTGGACGGTGACTGCAGCCAGGAAATTAAAAGTCACTTGCTCCTTGGAAGAAAAGTTGTGATGAACCTAGACAGCATATTAAAAAGCAGAGACATCACTTTCCTGACGAAGGTCCATATAGTCAAAGCTATGATTTTTCCAGTAGTTATGCACAGGTGTGAGAACTGGACCATAAAGAAGGCTGATGAGTTTTTGCTTTTGAACTGTAATGCTGGTGAAGACTCTTGAGAGTCCCTCGGACAGCAAGGAGATCAAACCAGTCAATCTTAAAGGAAATGAACCCTGAATATTCATTGAAAGGATTGATGCTGACACTGACTCTCCAATATTTTGGCCACCTGATGCGAAGAGTTGACATTGGGAAGAGACCCTCATGCTGGGAAAGACTGAGGGCAGGAAGAAAAGGGGGCAGTAGAGGATAAGGTGGTTGGGTAGCATCACCAACTCAATGGACACAAATTTGAGCAAACTCTAGGAAACAGTGCAGGACAAGGAAGCCTGGCATGCTGCAGTCCATAGGGTTGCAAAGAGTTGAATGTGACTTAGCGATTGAAAACAACAAGCACAAAAGTTGTTTAAAAACTTCATTATTTGTCTGTTTGTCTTGCACTTCCAAGTTCACTCCATTTCTTCCATGAACCCACTGAGATGTCACAGGGGAAGCACTGTGAGTCCTTTTCTTCCAAAAGCTGAGCCAAAGCCACACAGCAGTCTAACTCTTTGTCCAGCCTGCCTTGGACCTAACAATACTGCCCTTGAACTGGTGTGGTATGTAACTGAGAGTTCCAGATCAGATCACAAGGCATCAATAGCCCCATATAAGAGGTGTATATAAACAAAACCTTCAAATTGCAAAATGATTTAATTGAGCAAGGCTCATCCAGTCCTCAATGAATATATCAAGGGCATCAACTTCTTCCTAACAGCAATTTTGGAGAAGGAGGGAAAAATTGAGACATTTCTAGGTGAGCTAGGCTTTGATAAAAACTGAAAAAGATCATGGCATCTGGTTCCATCACATCATGGAAAATAGTAGTGGAAAAAGTAGAAACAGTGACAGGTTTTATTTTCCTGGACTCCAAAATCACTGTGGACGGTGACTGCAGCCAGGAAATTAAAAGTCACTTGCTCCTTGGAAGAAAAGTTGTGATGAACCTAGACAGCATATTAAAAAGCAGAGACATCACTTTCCTGACGAAGGTCCATATAGTCAAAGCTATGATTTTTCCAGTAGTTATGCACAGGTGTGAGAACTGGACCATAAAGAAGGCTGATGAGTTTTTGCTTTTGAACTGTAATGCTGGTGAAGACTCTTGAGAGTCCCTCGGACAGCAAGGAGATCAAACCAGTCAATCTTAAAGGAAATGAACCCTGAATATTCATTGAAAGGATTGATGCTGACACTGACTCTCCAATATTTTGGCCACCTGATGCGAAGAGTTGACATTGGGAAGAGACCCTCATGCTGGGAAAGACTGAGGGCAGGAAGAAAAGGGGGCAGTAGAGGATAAGGTGGTTGGGTAGCATCACCAACTCAATGGACACAAATTTGAGCAAACTCTAGGAAACAGTGCAGGACAAGGAAGCCTGGCATGCTGCAGTCCATAGGGTTGCAAAGAGTTGAATGTGACTTAGCGATTGAAAACAACAAGCACAAAAGTTGTTTAAAAACTTCATTATTTGTCTGTTTGTCTTGCACTTCCAAGTTCACTCCATTTCTTCCATGAACCCACTGAGATGTCACAGGGGAAGCACTGTGAGTCCTTTTCTTCCAAAAGCTGAGCCAAAGCCACACAGCAGTCTAACTCTTTGTCCAGCCTGCCTTGGACCTAACAATACTGCCCTTGAACTGGTGTGGTATGTAACTGAGAGTTCCAGATCAGATCACAAGGCATCAATAGCCCCCATATAAGAGAGGTGTATATAAACAAAACCTTCAAATTGCAAAATGATTTAATTGAGCAAGGCTCATCCAGTCCTCAATGAATATATCAAGGGGCATCAACTTCTTCCTAACAGCAATTTTGGAGAAGGAGGGAAAAATTGAGACATTTCTTAGACCTTTGGAGGGTTGGTGGTTGTTGCCTGGCCTGGCACACATCTGTCCTGAGGAGCAGAGTAGAGAACAAGAAGGCAAGGTTTCTGCTGTCACACAGGATCGGCCAGTAAGCACATAATTACAAGCTAATTATCCTGTGCAGAGTCATCCTAATAAAATTGGGTGAAAGTGGGTCCAGCCTAGCCTAGGATGTGGGGAAAAGCTTCTCAGACTAAGAAATACTTACACAGATGCTTGCCAAGTTAGGTATGAACTGGCAGGTGAAAGGTTGGCATTGGGAGGAACACTTGGGTGTGAGGTCAGGGAAGTGACAGGTGTAGGAAGCAGCATGACCAAAGGCCCTGTGGCAGGAAGGGCTGGCTCGGTCAGAAGCAATTGAAGCTTGTTCGAGAGCTTGAGACAGAGCTAGCAAGATCAGAGGTGAAAGATGAGGCTTGCAGGTAGGTGAGGCCCTGCAGGTCCAGTTAAGGAAGCAGGATGACATTCTCAGGCTCACAGGGAGCCCCAAGGGTTCTGAGCCCAGGACTCATTTTCTGATCTGTTTGAAAAGAGGATGCAGCTAAAGGATTTAGTTTTTAATTTTCAATGGTAACTCATCTGAAGTTATAGTGAAAGCAATTTCAAAAAAAAATTTACTTTGCGTCCCTTATGAGCACATTTCTGTAGCTCTTGCCCAGGCCTGGAGAGATGGGATGGAGAATGTTCACTGCTCTGGTCCTTCTTCACCAGCCACGTGGGGCAGCCCCTTCCATGAACCCACTGAGATGTCACAGGGGAAGCACTGTGAGTCCTTTTCTTCCAAAAGCTGAGCCAAAGCCACACAGCAGTCTAACTCTTTGTCCAGCCTGCCTTGGACCTAACAATACTGCCCTTGAACTGGTGTGGTATGTAACTGAGAGTTCCAGATCAGATCACAAGGCATCAATAGCCCCCATATAAGAGAGGTGTATATAAACAAAACCTTCAAATTGCAAAATGATTTAATTGAGCAAGGCTCATCCAGTCCTCAATGAATATATCAAGGGGCATCAACTTCTTCCTAACAGCAATTTTGGAGAAGGAGGGAAAAATTGAGACATTTCTTAGACCTTTGGAGGGTTGGTGGTTGTTGCCTGGCCTGGCACACATCTGTCCTGAGGAGCAGAGTAGAGAACAAGAAGGCAAGGTTTCTGCTGTCACACAGGATCGGCCAGTAAGCACATAATTACAAGCTAATTATCCTGTGCAGAGTCATCCTAATAAAATTGGGTGAAAGTGGGTCCAGCCTAGCCTAGGATGTGGGGAAAAGCTTCTCAGACTAAGAAATACTTACACAGATGCTTGCCAAGTTAGGTATGAACTGGCAGGTGAAAGGTTGGCATTGGGAGGAACACTTGGGTGTGAGGTCAGGGAAGTGACAGGTGTAGGAAGCAGCATGACCAAAGGCCCTGTGGCAGGAAGGGCTGGCTCGGTCAGAAGCAATTGAAGCTTGTTCGAGAGCTTGAGACAGAGCTAGCAAGATCAGAGGTGAAAGATGAGGCTTGCAGGTAGGTGAGGCCCTGCAGGTCCAGTTAAGGAAGCAGGATGACATTCTCAGGCTCACAGGGAGCCCCAAGGGTTCTGAGCCCAGGACTCATTTTCTGATCTGTTTGAAAAGAGGATGCAGCTAAAGGATTTAGTTTTTAATTTTCAATGGTAACTCATCTGAAGTTATAGTGAAAGCAATTTAAAAAAAAAAAAAATTTACTTTGCGTCCCTTATGAGCACATTTCTGGAGCTCTTGCCCAGGCCTGGAGAGATGGGATGGAGAATGTTCACTGCACTGGTCCTGCTTCACCAGCCACGTGGGGGCAGCACTTCCCTGTAGCCATCACAGCAGAGCGTCCCAGGCACCACTACAGAGCCCTGAGATGTTCCAGGAGGCCTTCTAGGCTGCTCTCTCAATGCAGAGGGAGGCCAGACCATCCTGGGGCACTGCACTACCCAGCCCTCCAGACTGCGCCCCTGTCCCAACTCCTGCATCTGACAGACTCCATCTCTTCCACAATATTCCCTTTGACTCTCTTTCTCAGAACTCAGGTGGGAGGCCATCAGAATGGAACTGCCCCACCAGGCCCTCTGCTCCAGGACCAGAGCTGATCCTGGTGCCCTCACAGAGCAGATTTTGCAAATAGAGACCTGAAGGTCACCCACCTCGGCCGTCCCACAAGGCCACCTCTGAGTTCCTGTGGGACCCAGCTAAGGCCGGGGGGCCCAGGGCATGACTCCAGGGGAACTGAGAGGTCCAAGTGCGTCTCTTGTATTAAGTTCTATGGAGGGATGTCACATGCCAGGCTCATACCTGCAAGTGTTCATATTAACTCGTGTAATAAATCTTTAAGCACAACTTTTAGAAGATCTACTTTATAGATGAAAACAAACAATAACTACAAAAATAGTCGGGTTTCCCTGGTGGTCCAGTGGGTAAAAGAGTCCACCCTGCAGTGCGGAGGGCACCGATTCGATACCTGGGCCCTGGGAGGATTCCGCCTGCCGCCGAGCATCTGGACCAGTGTGTCCAATTGCGAGCCAGCACTCTGAAGCGCATGCGCCCAAAGCAGGCGCTCGGCAACGAGAGAGGCCGTAGTAGTGGGGTCCCACACCGGCAGAGGAGTGAAGACGGATGAAAGATGAATAAATTAAAAAATCAATAAAAAGAAGCAAAAATTTAAAAAAAAAAGGTAGGAAATTCTATATACATAAAAAAAATAGTCACAAACATTAAATGGCTTGCCCTAGAGTCACAGCGCAAGTAGAGGACAGCCCTGAGACTGGCACAAGCTTCTCCCTCTGAAATCTGCATTACCCCCTCCACTGTGCTGCAGAAATTCACTTTTAGCTAAACCTCACGCCCCAGCTGCCGGCCACACCAAGACTCACTATTTATGGAAGCAGCAGGCTTCAAGAACAGCTTGATGTGGTTCAGTTGCTCAAAGATGATTTTTTAAAAAATACCATCTACAGCTGCAGGAAGAATTCAGTTTCACACACACACACACACACACACGCACGCACACAATTGCCATACTAAATGTCTGAATAACTTTGATTTTTGTCTGCAAGTGCATGATATTCTCCCTAGCTCAGTTCCGATAAAACTGATAAGCCCTTTCATTCTATGTTGCTTTAAAATCTACCTATTTATAGGGCATCTGCCATTGTGATAAGCAGTCCATTTCAGACAGTCTATTTTTTCATTCTTCCACTTCCAATTTATATAGCTTCCACCTGTCATCTAATATTTTCTTTTTATTATTATGAGCATATTTTCCTTTGCTTCATAGGGTATAGTTACAACAGTTCCTTTAAAATCCTTATCTCCTGGTTCCAGTTTCTGAGTCATCTCCAGATTGGTTTCTGTCATGGCCCAGGCATCCCCAACTGAGAGGTCCAATGTCAAGGTTCATGCCAGGCTCATACCTGCAAGTGTTCATATTAACTCGTGTAATAAATCTTTAAGCACAACTTTTAGAAGATCTACTTTATAGATGAAAACAAACAATAACTACAAAAATAGTCGGGTTTCCCTGGTGGTCCAGTGGGTAAAAGAGTCCACCCTGCAGTGCGGAGGGCACCGATTCGATACCTGGGCCCTGGGAGGATTCCGCCTGCCGCCGAGCATCTGGACCAGTGTGTCCAATTGCGAGCCAGCACTCTGAAGCGCATGCGCCCAAAGCAGGCGCTCGGCAACGAGAGAGGCCGTAGTAGTGGGGTCCCACACCGGCAGAGGAGTGAAGACGGATGAAAGATGAATAAATAAAAAAACAATAAAAGAAGCAAAAATTTAAAAAAAAAAGGTAGGAAATTCTATATACATAAAAAAAATAGTCACAAACATTAAATGGCTTGCCCTAGAGTCACAGCGCAAGTAGAGGACAGCCCTGAGACTGGCACAAGCTTCTCCCTCTGAAATCTGCATTACCCCCTCCACTGTGCTGCAGAAATTCACTTTTAGCTAAACCTCACGCCCCAGCTGCCGGCCACACCAAGACTCACTATTTATGGAAGCAGCAGGCTTCAAGAACAGCTTGATGTGGTTCAGTTGCTCAAAGATGATTTTTTAAAAAATACCATCTACAGCTGCAGGAAGAATTCAGTTTCACACACACACACACACACACACGCACGCACACAATTGCCATACTAAATGTCTGAATAACTTTGATTTTTGTCTGCAAGTGCATGATATTCTCCCTAGCTCAGTTCCGATAAAACTGATAAGCCCTTTCATTCTATGTTGCTTTAAAATCTACCTATTTATAGGGCATCTGCCATTGTGATAAGCAGTCCATTTCAGACAGTCTATTTTTTCATTCTTCCACTTCCAATTTATATAGCTTCCACCTGTCATCTAATATTTTCTTTTTATTATTATGAGCATATTTTCCTTTGCTTCATAGGGTATAGTTACAACAGTTCCTTTAAAATCCTTATCTCCTGGTTCCAGTTTCTGAGTCATCTCCAGATTGGTTTCTGTCATGGTCATTTTCTTGGTTCTTAATAAATATATTGAGTGGTATGGGATTATATCCTGTCATTGTGGGACTTTCCCAGCAGTCTAGTGGGTAACACTCCACCTTCCAATGCAGAGGGTATAGGTTCGACCCCTGGTCGGGGAACTAAGACCCCACATGCCATGTGGTATGGGCAAAAATGAAAACAAACAAAAAAAGATCTATTCTAATAGATCTATTCACAGGGCTATAGAGGCAGATATTTTCCAAGGAAAGTGCTAATGTTTGCTGCATGTGTATATGATTGTTTTAGCAGGAGAATAACTCAGTTGGGCTCTGACTGAGACCCACTTTCCCCAACAGGAGAAAATTATAGCACAACTCTTTGGTCCGTGCAGGCTGCTTGGAGCCTGCAGCCCGGGACTAAGCAGAGAGGAGGGTACAGCTACACCTTGAGTATGAACCCCCACCCCCACCTCTGGACTCCCCTTCTCTGGATTCTCACTTTGCAGCAGCTCAGTTGCCATAAACTTTGACCACTTGCTCTACAAGCTACTGGAGAAGCAAACCACTCACTGGAGTTTCGCCTCCCAGAACAGCACAGACTGGGCAGTCCTGCCCACAACTGGAAGCTGGACCTGCAATGGACAGCCCACACAGGCCCATGCCCTTCTTCTGAAACCTTCTGTGGAATCCTGCTGAGCATTTTGGTTTTTTCACTTCTTTTTTTTAATATTTATTTCATTTAGCAGTGTCAGGTCTTAGTTGGGACATGTAGAATCTTTCATTGTGGTGCATGGATTCTGTAGTTGTGGCAATCAGGCTTAGTTACTCCGAGGTATGTGAGATCTTAGTTCCCTGACCAGGGATCGAACCCACACCCCCTGCACTGGAAGGTGAAATCTTAGCCACCAGACAACCAGGAAAGACCCCTTGATGAACAGTGTAAATGCGCCTGTCTTTTCAGGGTTATATCCATGAGGAGGGTGATGGTATAGTAACCACCCCCTTTTACCAAAGAGGAAACAGACTCAAAGAGGGTAAGTCACAACTTCAAGGTTAAGGATACACAGCAGGTAAATATCGTTGCCTCTGCTCAGCTGTAGTTGCAGCCCTCAGAGGATGCAGAGGACCACAGTTAGAGAGATGCTTGGGGTGAGTACCAGGGAGGGGGCTCCCACAGGTCACAGGGAAGGAGAGGTCAGGGACCTAGAACTGTGGCTCCTCCCATTTAGTTCCAACTGGAAGAAACAGAGAATCATCATGGGCTGAAACAAGCTGAGCTGATGGGGACAGGCAGTCTATAATGGCCTCAGGATTGCAGAGAACACTGATCTGCACACTTAGATGAAGAACTTAAAACCTCCTTCACTGGGGGCTGTAGATGGATGCTGGTGCCATGGGCTCTAAGGGTCCTGGGTGAAGCCAGGCTCTCCCTGCAGTATCAGAGCAGAAACTTATCCAAGCCGCAAGACCACAGGGAGGGAGGGCATGGCTAACTAGCCAGCCCCTTCCCTGTTGCCTAATTTGTCCGAGTTGCTCCCTGTTGCGTTCTTAGGGTTGGCACTTGAGGAGGGAGGGGACTGTGTGTGTGAGGCATCTTGCACAGAGCTCTGCACACACCAGATCTGAAAACATGGATACCCTCCCTCCCTCTGAGGCCAGCAGCATCCAGGTAGACGGGGCCCCCAAGCAGCACAGGGCTTGTTCAATCTTCACGTTCACATTTTGCCCTAAATTGCAGTAACTATCTATAAATAAATGCCTACAAGGCATGAAGTGGTGGGTTTAAATCCACAAATATGTGTACGCATGATGGGAGACATTCCAGAGATACATCAGTGACTTGACTTCCTTGATAGTCCAGTGGTTAATACTCTGTACTTCTAGTTCAGGAGCATAGATTCGATCCTTGGTAAGGGAACAAAGATTGTGAGAAATGCCACACCACAGAATTGCTGAACCTGAAACTGCAGTTAAGGTCCTATCATCCAGTGCTTCCCAAGGAGAGTGATCGCCTCCCTTGCCCTCTGCCTATGGATGTACAGCCTCAACTTGGTGGGGGGAGAAGTGGGGAAGCACTCTTCCCGAGGGACCCTCCCTGCCCTTCATGACAGTAACCACCCCTTTTACCAAAGAGAAACAGACTCAAAGAGGGTAAGTCACAATTTCAATAGCCTTCCCCAGCTGTAGTTGCAGCCCTCAGAGGATGCAGAGGACCACAGTTAGAGAGATGCTTGGGGTGAGTACCAGGGAGGGGGCTCCCACAGGTCACAGGGAAGGAGAGGTCAGGGACCTAGAACTGTGGCTCCTCCCATTTAGTTCCAACTGGAAGAAACAGAGAATCATCATGGGCTGAAACAAGCTGAGCTGATGGGGACAGGCAGTCTATAATGGCCTCAGGATTGCAGAGAACACTGATCTGCACACTTAGATGAAGAACTTAAAACCTCCTTCACTGGGGGCTGTAGATGGATGCTGGTGCCATGGGCTCTAAGGGTCCTGGGTGAAGCCAGGCTCTCCCTGCAGTATCAGAGCAGAAACTTATCCAAGCCGCAAGACCACAGGGAGGGAGGGCATGGCTAACTAGCCAGCCCCTTCCCTGTTGCCTAATTTGTCCGAGTTGCTCCCTGTTGCGTTCTTAGGGTTGGCACTTGAGGAGGGAGGGGACTGTGTGTGTGAGGCATCTTGCACAGAGCTCTGCACACACCAGATCTGAAAACATGGATACCCTCCCTCCCTCTGAGGCCAGCAGCATCCAGGTAGACGGGGCCCCCAAGCAGCACAGGGCTTGTTCAATCTTCACGTTCACATTTTGCCCTAAATTGCAGTAACTATCTATAAATAAATGCCTACAAGGCATGAAGTGGTGGGTTTAAATCCACAAATATGTGTCCGCATGATGGGAGACATTCCAGAGATACATCAGTGACTTGACTTCCTTGATAGTCCAGTGGTTAATACTCTGTACTTCTAGTTCAGGAGCATAGATTCGATCCTTGGTAAGGGAACAAAGATTGTGAGAAATGCCACACCACAGAATTGCTGAACCTGAAACTGCAGTTAAGGTCCTATCATCCAGTGCTTCCCAAGGAGAGTGATCGCCTCCCTTGCCCTCTGCCTATGGATGTACAGCCTCAACTTGGTGGGGGGAGAAGTGGGGAAGCACTCTTCCCGAGGGACCCTCCCTGCCCTTCATGACTGCTGCCTGTGATGCCTCTGCACTCTCAGGCCGCTGTGCTGGCGTCGTTCTCCTCCTGACAGCCCCAATCCCATATTGTTCTTAGGAAAAATAAAAAGCGCACCGAAAAATCTAGACTTCAGACAAGAAAGATCTCACAGGCGAGCAAATACCAACTGCAGGGCCATTCTCCTTTGAGAAGTCACATTCCTTTTGTAGGTCCTCTTTTCCCCTCAACAGATACAAACATGATTTTTAATTGTTGAGAAGCCATATTTTAAAAAGTGAAACAGGAGGACTTGATTTTAAAAAATATTATTTTGCCCAGTATATTCAAAATATCATCATTTCCATGTGTAGTCAACATGAAAATTATTAATGACACATGTACATTTTTTGTACTAAGTCTTTGAAATCCAGGTCATATTTTAACTAACAGCACATCTAAACTCCAACGGGCCTTGGATTTGAGGCTCAGGGCCACTGGTAGTGCCTCTGTGTTGGACGGCGCAGCCCTGGGTATTTATAATTCAAACAGGGCCTCCTTTCTACCCTGTCTTGGTTAATCGTGCAGCTAAACTTGTTATGAATGCCAGTACATCCCAGTCCAGCCAGTCTCCTTGCCAATTGCCCATTCTGCGGTAGGACTAGGAAGGGAATCTCTTCCTTCCTTGTCTGTTCCTCCTCGTTATGCGAAGTGTCTTAGGCCTCGTCAGGAAATGATTTGACTTTTCTGGAAAACTCATGCCATTCTGTGGTTTTCTAAGAGTCTGCTCATCAGTCCAATTGGTGCAGGGGTTAGAAGCATGGACCCTGGTTGGTCTGTGTTTGGAGCTCACCCCGCTATTTACCAGCCTTGGACAAGGCCCTCTCCTTGAAGTGGATACTCGTACTTCTAGTTCAGGAGCATAGATTCGGTAAGGGAACAAAGATTGTGAGAAATGCCACACCACAGAATTGCTGAACCTGAAACTGCAGTTAAGGTCCTATCATCCAGTGCTTCCCAAGGAGAGTGATCGCCTCCCTTGCCCTCTGCCTATGGATGTACAGCCTCAACTTGGTGGGGGGAGAAGTGGGGAAGCACTCTTCCCGAGGGACCCTCCCTGCCCTTCATGACTGCTGCCTGTGATGCCTCTGCACTCTCAGGCCGCTGTGCTGGCGTCGTTCTCCTCCTGACAGCCCCAATCCCATATTGTTCTTAGGAAAAATAAAAAGCGCACCGAAAAATCTAGACTTCAGACAAGAAAGATCTCACAGGCGAGCAAATACCAACTGCAGGGCCATTCTCCTTTGAGAAGTCACATTCCTTTTGTAGGTCCTCTTTTCCCCTCAACAGATACAAACATGATTTTTAATTGTTGAGAAGCCATATTTTAAAAAGTGAAACAGGAGGACTTGATTTTAAAAAATATTATTTTGCCCAGTATATTCAAAATATCATCATTTCCATGTGTAGTCAACATGAAAATTATTAATGACACATGTACATTTTTTGTACTAAGTCTTTGAAATCCAGGTCATATTTTAACTAACAGCACATCTAAACTCCAACGGGCCTTGGATTTGAGGCTCAGGGCCACTGGTAGTGCCTCTGTGTTGGACGGCGCAGCCCTGGGTATTTATAATTCAAACAGGGCCTCCTTTCTACCCTGTCTTGGTTAATCGTGCAGCTAAACTTGTTATGAATGCCAGTACATCCCAGTCCAGCCAGTCTCCTTGCCAATTGCCCATTCTGCGGTAGGACTAGGAAGGGAATCTCTTCCTTCCTTGTCTGTTCCTCCTCGTTATGCGAAGTGTCTTAGGCCTCGTCAGGAAATGATTTGACTTTTCTGGAAAACTCATGCCATTCTGTGGTTTTCTAAGAGTCTGCTCATCAGTCCAATTGGTGCAGGGGTTAGAAGCATGGACCCTGGTTGGTCTGTGTTTGGAGCTCACCCCGCTATTTACCAGCCTTGGACAAGGCCCCTCTCCTCTGAGGGCCTCAGTTTTCTCATCTGTGAAATGTGCACTCTGATAGGATCTTACAGAGAGAAGAGGAATTTAATTAGTTAATAAGTGCAGCACTCTCAGAGTGAAATGTGGCTTGGAACACAGTACTCCCTGGCTATGTCTTAGCTTCTGCCACTATTACCATCACTGCTGCTGCCACTGGTATTACTGTAACTACATTGCTGTTACTGCTACAGTTACTATCCAGGGGACAGGGCCTGTTTGTGACAAACATGTCCTCAAGCTTTCCACCAATTCAAAACAGACCTCAAAGTCACTCAAGGCTACAGATGTCCGATGTAGCAAATCAAAGTAAAGGATGCCTGGTTATGGTAAAATTTTAGATAAATTTTAAAAATCATTTTTTAGGGTATCTCCCACAAAATGGGCTTCCCTAGTGGTTCAAAGGTAGAGAATCTGCCTGCAATATGGGAGACCTGCGTTCAGTCCCTGGGCTGGGAAGATCCCCTGGAGGAGGGATGGGCTACCCACTCGAGTATTCTTGCCTGGAGAATTTTATGGCTTGTCTGTGGGATCACAAAGACAGACCTCAATTTCCCATGAAATACCTTCAAACTGAGTCGTCTGTATTTTGTCAGCAGCCTAATCTGGGAGGTGGGTGGTGGTTTGGCTTCAGGCATCTAAGCTCACACACACCTGGGCGGGGCACTCATCTTGTTTCTGGTCCTTAGAAGAGGCAGTGTTAGAGCCGGGTTTCTAGAAGCAGAGCCTGGGACATGGATTCTTGCCCATTTAGGATGAGAAGGAAGAAAGGGAAGAAAGCTAAGTAAAGATATGGCATCAGCAAGAGAGCAGCCTGCCTGAGCCCTTGGGGAGCGAGGCACCCCAAGCGCCCTCGGAGTTGGAGGGGGCAGACCTTCTGGAGGTCTGCATCAGTTACCAGTTGTGAGCTGTGAAAGTGGGCAAGTCACCCCTGCTCTGCTGTGTCCTGGCCCCTGACTCACTGCCCCCACCAACCAAGTCATATCCAGCCATAGAACTGCAGCCAGAGCATCAGGGTGCCAGCCATGAGCACAGTCCAATACCTCTCAGGACAGGTGCTCAGACAGGCTGCCCTGGCCTCGGCTCACCCTCAGCCGCTGCTTCTTCACGGGGACAAAGCAGCAGCCTAGTTGGAGGAAGCAGTCCAGGCAACCCTAGCTGGCCCACTGAGTTGGCTTGGACAGTACTCCCTGGCTATGTCTTAGCTTCTGCCACTATTACCATCACTGCTGCTGCCACTGGTATTACTGTAACTACATTGCTGTTACTGCTACAGTTACTATCCAGGGGACAGGGCCTGTTTGTGACAAACATGTCCTCAAGCTTTCCACCAATTCAAAACAGACCTCAAAGTCACTCAAGGCTACAGATGTCCGATGTAGCAAATCAAAGTAAAGGATGCCTGGTTATGGTAAAATTTTAGATAAATTTTAAAAATCATTTTTTAGGGTATCTCCCACAAAATGGGCTTCCCTAGTGGTTCAAAGGTAGAGAATCTGCCTGCAATATGGGAGACCTGCGTTCAGTCCCTGGGCTGGGAAGATCCCCTGGAGGAGGGATGGGCTACCCACTCGAGTATTCTTGCCTGGAGAATTTTATGGCTTGTCTGTGGGATCACAAAGACAGACCTCAATTTCCCATGAAATACCTTCAAACTGAGTCGTCTGTATTTTGTCAGCAGCCTAATCTGGGAGGTGGGTGGTGGTTTGGCTTCAGGCATCTAAGCTCACACACACCTGGGCGGGGCACTCATCTTGTTTCTGGTCCTTAGAAGAGGCAGTGTTAGAGCCGGGTTTCTAGAAGCAGAGCCTGGGACATGGATTCTTGCCCATTTAGGATGAGAAGGAAGAAAGGGAAGAAAGCTAAGTAAAGATATGGCATCAGCAAGAGAGCAGCCTGCCTGAGCCCTTGGGGGGCGAGGCACCCCAAGCGCCCTCGGAGTTGGAGGGGGCAGACCTTCTGGAGGTCTGCATCAGTTACCAGTTGTGAGCTGTGAAAGTGGGCAAGTCACCCCTGCTCTGCTGTGTCCTGGCCCCTGACTCACTGCCCCCACCAACCAAGTCATATCCAGCCATAGAACTGCAGCCAGAGCATCAGGGTGCCAGCCATGAGCACAGTCCAATACCTCTCAGGACAGGTGCTCAGACAGGCTGCCCTGGCCTCGGCTCACCCTCAGCCGCTGCTTCTTCACGGGGACAAAGCAGCAGCCTAGTTGGAGGAAGCAGTCCAGGCAACCCTAGCTGGCCCACTGAGTTGGCTGAAAACCTTCCTTCCAAGCAGCACGTATAATACAAACTTAGGGTAAAAGACTTGGATTTTGTTCCGTAGCTCTTTAAAAGCCAGCTGCATCTTTTTTTAATCCAGAAATTCATCAGCCTGGGTTGTTTATTTCCACAGAATTGTCTGAGTATGATCATTGTCAGATTCAAAAGAGAAAGTGCAAAATGAGAGTTTATTTAAATATGTATAAGGCTACACTACTCAAGATCTCAGTTCAGCAACAACTCGGAGTTTCTTTGTGGCAGATAGAAAGGCACATGGTGCTCCGCGGTCACTATTGGACAGGAGATTATTTCCATTGAATGCATCTTTTTAAAAAAAAATGTTGTTATATTTAAAGTCTTATGTAAGAAAACACTGGGCTTCCCAGGAGGCTCAGTGGCAAAGAATCTGCCAACCTATGCAGGAGACACAGAAGACCTGGGTTGGATCTCCAGGTCACAAAGATCCCCTGGAGTAGGAAATGTCAACCCACTCCAGTATTCTTGCCTGGGAAATCCCATGGACAGAGGAACCTGGAAGGCGACAGTCCATGGGGTTGAGAAGAGTCAGATACGACTTAGCGACCGAAAGCACACCACACACAAAGACACTAGACTTTAAAGTTTCTCTCCAAACCCTGCACCCTGGAGCAAGATGATATGGTGCCCAGAGGCTGGCTGCATGGACCAACCATCAGGAATGACCAGCTCCAGCACTGCACTGTCCTGGGGGAAAACAAGCCGCATGTGTCTCGTACCCAGGAGGGGTCCAGGAGACACTCCCGGACTCTTCTTTGGGCCACTGCTCTGCCATCATTCAGAGCCTGGCAACCATGCAGCCCTCCCCAATACATCTTCAGTGCCTCCTTCTCTCCAGCATTAGCGGCCTCCCACCAGCATCATCACTGTGGCCACAGCGCCCATTCTTAGGGCACTTGGTGTCATGGGCACAGCATCAGAAGCAGTATCGGTATCACATGCTCTGATGTGCATTACATTTGGCCTCGATGCTCTCGGACGGTAGTGAAAGGAGACATTGCCACTTTTGAAGCGTTCCAGGCAACCCTAGCTGGCCCACTGAGTTGGCTGAAAACCTTCCTTCCAAGCAGCACGTATAATACAAACTTAGGGTAAAAGACTTGGATTTTGTTCCGTAGCTCTTTAAAAGCCAGCTGCATCTTTTTTTAATCCAGAAATTCATCAGCCTGGGTTGTTTATTTCCACAGAATTGTCTGAGTATGATCATTGTCAGATTCAAAAGAGAAAGTGCAAAATGAGAGTTTATTTAAATATGTATAAGGCTACACTACTCAAGATCTCAGTTCAGCAACAACTCGGAGTTTCTTTGTGGCAGATAGAAAGGCACATGGTGCTCCGCGGTCACTATTGGACAGGAGATTATTTCCATTGAATGCATCTTTTTAAAAAAAAATGTTGTTATATTTAAAGTCTTATGTAAGAAAACACTGGGCTTCCCAGGAGGCTCAGTGGCAAAGAATCTGCCAACCTATGCAGGAGACACAGAAGACCTGGGTTGGATCTCCAGGTCACAAAGATCCCCTGGAGTAGGAAATGTCAACCCACTCCAGTATTCTTGCCTGGGAAATCCCATGGACAGAGGAACCTGGAAGGCGACAGTCCATGGGGTTGAGAAGAGTCAGATACGACTTAGCGACCGAAAGCACACCACACACAAAGACACTAGACTTTAAAGTTTCTCTCCAAACCCTGCACCCTGGAGCAAGATGATATGGTGCCCAGAGGCTGGCTGCATGGACCAACCATCAGGAATGACCAGCTCCAGCACTGCACTGTCCTGGGGGAAAACAAGCCGCATGTGTCTCGTACCCAGGAGGGGTCCAGGAGACACTCCCGGACTCTTCTTTGGGCCACTGCTCTGCCATCATTCAGAGCCTGGCAACCATGCAGCCCTCCCCAATACATCTTCAGTGCCTCCTTCTCTCCAGCATTAGCGGCCTCCCACCAGCATCATCACTGTGGCCACAGCGCCCATTCTTAGGGCACTTGGTGTCATGGGCACAGCATCAGAAGCAGTATCGGTATCACATGCTCTGATGTGCATTACATTTGGCCTCGATGCTCTCGGACGGTAGTGAAAGGAGACATTGCCACTTTTGCTCACTTTACAAAATAGGAAACTGAGGCAGAGAAGGAGCATGGTCAGCCTGCAGAGACCAGGAAGATGGGGAGAAAGGACCACCAACGAGGCCTGCCACTCCTCAGCATGGCCCTGCTGGGAACCCCTACCAGGAACCCACAGTGCAGTGGGTGTGGCTAGGTTTTTCCAGTAAGCATGCGATTTGCCCAACCAGGTGATTTCCTTCTCAGCCACAGTAACTGGAACTACCTACCTCCCACTCACTCCTCCCCCCACATCATCCAATGAATAGAACAGACCAGGAAGTGCTTGGGATCAGAGGACGATTGTTCATTTTCTCAGGAAGGAGGGAGGGAGGTAGGGCCAACAGAACATGAACTGGATGGCAGCCAGAGGGCCCCACAGGTTGTGCACCTCATTCTGTTTATGCAAACTGCTGACTCCCTGGCCCTGTGTCACCTTCTTAATCTGTAAGGTAAGCAGTCAAGGGCCTGGATGATGAGAAGAAAAAGGACACACACATACACACATACATCTACCTGTATAAATTAATGCATAACTATGTGTTAGCATACACACATATAGACGTGTATTAAGCCTAGCATAGTGTTCCGCATACATTCAGGCTGAAAGGAGATCAAACCAGTCAATCCTAAAGGAAATCAACCCTGAATATTCATTAAAAGGACTGATGCTGAAACTGAAGCTCCAATACTGTGGCCTTCTGATGTGAAGGAAGAGACGACTCATTGGAAAAGACCCTGATGCTGGGCAAGATTGCAAGCAGGAGGAGAAGGGGATGTCAGAGGGTGAGATGGCTGGATAGCATCATTGAATGAGTTTGAGCAAACTCTGGGAGATACTGAAGGACAAGCAGGCCTGGCATGCTGCAGTCCATGGGTTGCAAAGAGTCGGACATGACTGAGCAACTGAACAACAGACTGAAATAAGTGTACTGCCCTCCTTCTTCCAGAAAAGAACATTTACCTCAAGCCTCCTTCAAATAATATCTGTCTCAAATCTTTTAAAACAGACATTGTTTTTGAGGTCTTCTGGGGGAATATTCATCTTTCCTGTGAGCAACCTGCTCTTCACCCAACCTTTCGGTGAGTCCCACCTCCTCGCCCACCCTCGGAGGACCTCTGCTGGCCCTGATGCACCCAGGCTGCATCCTCACATGATCCTATCACAATAAAGATTCTGACCCAGAAGTTCCAGGTGAGACCTGAGCGTCAGCATCTCTGCCAAGCTCCCAGCTGAGGGCTGGGGCTGCTAATCTGAGGACCAGGTCTCTGCCTGAGAAAGCTGCAAACCCATGTCATCCATGAATCCCAGGCTTGGAAAAGAACATGAGCTCCTCACAGCTGATTAGGTACTCAGTTTTTTTCTTTATGTTTTCCACAGGTATTTCCTGAACCAGTGTGCTAGCCTACCACCCTTTAATGATAAAATGATCTTGTTTTACAATCAGCCTAAGTAGGGTGTGTTTTACAGTGATCACCGTATAAAGCCTTCTTTTGAACATGGCCACAGAGATCTGAAAAGTGACCACAAATAAGTGTTTCTAAGAAACTGTGTTATTTCTAACAACCGACAAGATCGAAGTCAAAACAGAGTGGTATCCATAAAAGTTGGGAAGGTCTCACTCTTGCCCTTTAAGACAGGCCAGGGCGTTCAAGTTCAGAGCTTTGCTGGAGGGATTTCCTTCCGGCTCACCACCTATTGTCTGGAAGGAAAATCCGAGAACATCCACCACGCCTGGAAGATCTCAAGTTCTGATTTCACCCCACAGACTTCAAGCGAATCCAGAGGCTCCTATATCATACTGTTTATATGATCAAAATCCAAGTTCATTGTAGACAGGAGGTCTGTGATCTGTATGTGTTATCTTAGTAACCGCGTTTGAAGAGGAGGAAGATCTTAAAATAACAACTATTATTTCGAGTATTTGGCGTCCGCCAAGTATTGTCTAAATCTGCATGATAACAATGCTACAATGATTGGAAAAGATAATTATCTCCATAATACTGCTAAAATGCTTAGCAGGCCAGGAAAAGCGAAAGGATGGTAATCTGGTGCCTTCCCAAAGAGCGGGTGACCTCACTCACAGCCAGACAGAGGTACATACAGAGCAGAAGAAAACTCATCCTTTCAGGGTAAAACCCTACAGGAAACAAGTTAATTAGACATGTGGAATAGACACCAGACTGGAGAAATGTGGGCTTCCATGAATAAGAGAGCCACAGGCTTTCACCAAAAGTCCCATGAGTTAAACTCTCTTCCCCACCCACTTGTGTATGTGGTTTGGGTGCCACTTGTTTGGGATTTGTGTGTGTCCCTGGCTCTGAGATATCTCAGATCCTTTGGAGAAGTAGGTATGAATTCCTTTCATCAGCAAAAAAGAACAAACACAACTGAAGTATGTATGAAAAGAAAGAATCATCTTTCTCATGTCATTCATTCTCTTCTGATTTCAAGTAGAGTTCATATTACAGAATGTCGAAGGCTGAACAGATTTTTAAGAAAGAAAAAAGAAATACCTACCTCACCCCCTAATCCGATGATGCAAAACTACCATGACAGTCACTCGAAAACTGTCTCTAACCTTATATTCACTTTTTCAGAAATTAGGTCTCTGCAGAAAAGTCGTAAGAATTCAAAGAGTGCCTTCCCATTGCCCCAGAGTCATTAACTGCTTATATCTTGCTCCATTATCCTTCTCTCATATTTTCTTGTTTCCTCTGTCTAAACCATTTGAGAATAAGTTATATGCTCCTCCTTACATACACCTTTGGGTTTTCCTGATGACAGTGACATTCTCTTTTCCATCCACAGCATAATAATCAGAATCAAAAAGCTTACCACCGAGCCGTGCTGCTATCAAATCCACAGTCACACTTACCTGCTGCCACTTGTCCCTTGATGCCCTGGATGATTCTGTCCCTCTGTTTCCAAATCAGGACTGTGGGGGCTTCCAGATCTCATCTCTCTTGAGCCTCCTGGACCTGGAACAGTGCATTCTTGGCCTTGATGTAGGTCAAAAAAAGAAAGAAAGAAAGAAAATATAACTCAGTGGAAGACATCCTTCAGTGCATTTTCCTCATGTTTCACACTGAACAAATTCAGCTTATGTGTCCAGGCAGCAATGCTGTGAATGTGCCTGGAGCTCATGTCAAGATGCTGGGCCAGGTGTTACGACTATGGTCAGTCCCAGCATTGCTGGTTGGACCTCCATCCCCTGGTTTAACAAAGCAATCACCAGGTCTCCTGGCCATGAAGCTACTACTGTCCCCTTTAATACACCAATCTTTAAAAGCAAAAACTTTAGACCTTTTAGGTAGTAACGACCAACAATGTTACTAAGACTTTAGACAGCATCTTTCTTCCATGAAAGACTAGAACTTTGCTTGAATCACCCCAGTTGTGAAAGACAGAAGTCTAGAAAGTGTGGTCATGGGGACTGAGAGGTTTGGTCTATATCTCCATGGTGTGGGGACAGGAAGAGAAGGTCTAGGTGTTCCATCCTCTACCCTGTCAGGCAGCAGAGAGAAAGGACACACTTAAGAACAGTGGGGACCCTCACCAGACTGTCAAAGACTGTCCACTAAGGTCCAGAGTGCTGGTTCTCAAAGCTGAATATCATCAGAGTCCTCTACAGGGTTCAGGAACACAGATTGCTAAACCCTTGTGGTTTAGGATTCAGAGTGGGACAGGGCCCAGACTTAACAACTCTAGAGAAGTCCAGGAGATGCTGATCCTGGTGTTCTATAAATCCCACCTCGAGAACTACTGATCTAGAATCCTCAGAGTCCTGCCCAAATAAGAGACCTCTTCTCTGGGAGCTGTCCTGCCCCCGGGCTCACCTGAGAGGTCCTTGACTGCTCACATCACTTCTGGTTGATATTAGTTAGAAAAAGTACCTCATTCAAAAAAATATCAAACTCAAACTTTTAAAAAGTATTTATGATGTTAAGAAGATTGAAAATCTATTCCAGCTCTGAACTCTAAGATCACCCCTTCTACATTTATAAATAATGTCTACACATTCAATAAGATGTTTACCAAACATCTACACATTCAACAAGGCGTTTCTCAAATGTGTAGGCTCTGGTGCTCCAGTGCTAGGGACTCTGGCCCTGGAGCTAGAGCCCTGATAAGCTACACTGGAAACAGAACATCTCAGAGGAATATTACATACACCCTGCCCACGGCTGCTACACAGATGAGCTGTCACAATTTCTGCTTCCTTTATAAGACCTTTTAACCCATTTTCCAAAGTAAAGCTCTCAAATTTTGGTATTCACTCCAATCGTGGGGGGAGCGTGTTAAAATGCAGAAGCCAGAGCACAAGACCCCATCTCTCCCCAGAGTTCTCAAGTCAGCAGTTGGCCCCAGGGATGGCTTTGGACTACTCATCCCAAGTGAATTTGAGAAGCACTTTTGCAGGGAAGCCCCAGGCTCGGGGTTCTGCCAGGCGAATATTGAGCCATCACTCAGTAAATATTGCTCCTCAGCATGAATTGTGTTGGTAAAACACGGGGACTTGGTGATGTGATGCCTCCCAGTGCTAAGAAAACATCTCCCAGATGCTGCCTTTGAAGGTGACCCTGCCCAGCTTCCCATATGTGGTCATGGGGACTGAGAGGTTTGGTCTATATCTCCATGGTGTGGGGACAGGAAGAGAAGGTCTAGGTGTTCCATCCTCTACCCTGTCAGGCAGCAGAGAGAAAGGACACACTTAAGAACAGTGGGGACCCTCACCAGACTGTCAAAGACTGTCCACTAAGGTCCAGAGTGCTGGTTCTCAAAGCTGAATATCATCAGAGTCCTCTACAGGGTTCAGGAACACAGATTGCTAAACCCTTGTGGTTTAGGATTCAGAGTGGGACAGGGCCCAGACTTAACAACTCTAGAGAAGTCCAGGAGATGCTGATCCTGGTGTTCTATAAATCCCACCTCGAGAACTACTGATCTAGAATCCTCAGAGTCCTGCCCAAATAAGAGACCTCTTCTCTGGGAGCTGTCCTGCCCCCGGGCTCACCTGAGAGGTCCTTGACTGCTCACATCACTTCTGGTTGATATTAGTTAGAAAAAGTACCTCATTCAAAAAAATATCAAACTCAAACTTTTAAAAAGTATTTATGATGTTAAGAAGATTGAAAATCTATTCCAGCTCTGAACTCTAAGATCACCCCTTCTACATTTATAAATAATGTCTACACATTCAATAAGATGTTTACCAAACATCTACACATTCAACAAGGCGTTTCTCAAATGTGTAGGCTCTGGTGCTCCAGTGCTAGGGACTCTGGCCCTGGAGCTAGAGCCCTGATAAGCTACACTGGAAACAGAACATCTCAGAGGAATATTACATACACCCTGCCCACGGCTGCTACACAGATGAGCTGTCACAATTTCTGCTTCCTTTATAAGACCTTTTAACCCATTTTCCAAAGTAAAGCTCTCAAATTTTGGTATTCACTCCAATCGTGGGGGGAGCGTGTTAAAATGCAGAAGCCAGAGCACAAGACCCCATCTCTCCCCAGAGTTCTCAAGTCAGCAGTTGGCCCCAGGGATGGCTTTGGACTACTCATCCCAAGTGAATTTGAGAAGCACTTTTGCAGGGAAGCCCCAGGCTCGGGGTTCTGCCAGGCGAATATTGAGCCATCACTCAGTAAATATTGCTCCTCAGCATGAATTGTGTTGGTAAAACACGGGGACTTGGTGATGTGATGCCTCCCAGTGCTAAGAAAACATCTCCCAGGGCTGGTCCAGATGCTGCCTTTGAAGGTGACCCTGCCCAGCTTCTAGGGCCACCAGATAAGCAAAGAGAACAGCACACATATGAATCTTAAGTATGCCTCCTTTCACTCTGACCCCATGCCTGCTTTTCTAATCACATTAAACTGTAGCGACTGCGTCAACATTTAAAGGCCGTCCCGGGCAGGCACCACCCAGTCTAATCCAAACTGTTCAAGGAGTGAGGGAAGCACTGTCTGACACGGCAAGCCCACACAGGGTGCCATGGGGACCAGAAAGATGGGAAAGGGGGCCTCTGCTCTAGCCTCAAGGACCTCAGATTGGGCGCCTCACGCCCTCTTCTCTGATGTTGGGGACAAATTATGCCCCTTGTGCAGTCTGTCTGGATCCCCAAGCTGAAGGAGATCCCCTTGGTGCCCTCTAAAGCCCAGCTCAGACTCCATCCGGGCTCTCCTGCACTGGAAGCTTCTGTTTACCCCTCAACCCCCATCTCCTTCCACAGTAGACAGTATCTCTCAAAATGCTGAGTCCAGTGTCTGGAGCTTGCAAACACCTCAATGAAGGAACTGACAAATCCCCAAGGACCTGGAAAGAGCTGTCACTACAGGACCCAGAGCACTAATGCAGGAAAGAGAGATGCCAGGGGCGGGGGGGAAGTAGGGTCTGGGGCAGGAGGCCAGAGGTCAGCTCCGTGTTTTGGGAGGAAGGCTGGCTGGAAGCTCAGTGTCTGACGCAGGACACTTGAGAATAGCCTGGGCAGAGGTGACCTGGTGGGCAGAGGTGAGGCCTCTGCAGTTACGAGCTACAGGGCAGGAAACCAAAGGGTCAGAGCATTTCCAGGGTCAGAGGAAACTAGTCCCACCCTGCACCCCGAAGTGCTGTTTCAAGCTAGTTTTTGGCATGTTTCTAAACCGGAGACTAGCGCTGATCAAGTGTGCATGCTTGGCCAAACTTTAGTCAGGCTTCTCTGTTTTGACGGCTGTTTCATTTCATTAAGAGAGAACAGTTACATCTGGGATAAATCCACGGAGAGACATTCATCACTCGAGCACACATGCACAAGCTCAGAGCCTCTTGTCTTCCGAGAGGCTGGTGCTGGCAAAGGGAGGCACTCCCTCCTGTCCATGAAGATGGGAAGTAAGGGCCGTGGAGGACCCAGCCAGTTTGTCCCCTCCCTCCACGTTCAGCTTCAAGGGACCTCTCCCTCTCAGTGGGCCCTGCTGAGACAGACTGTTTTCATAACTCCTCTGCCTTCTCCCATTCATTCCTTTTCCTTAGGCTGCCTTTTCTCTGGCTGCTGGACTGGCTTTGCCATTGCTTTTCTATTGTTCTGAGTAGGATTCCCATAAACACTACATTTCAATGGCAATACAAATGATTCTGGCACCTTCCAAAAGGCAGCAAGCTCTTAGCAATGAAAGGCGCTGTCAAGTTTCCCTCTGAATCCACTCAGCAGGAAGGCACAATCTGCATTTCCAATACTGAGAAAATGCAGATAATTAAATGGTTTTATTGTAGTGACTGTTTCCTGCTGCAGTTGAGTCAGATTCAATGACTTTTTGGTATGAGTGATTTATACCCTGTCTGAAGAACTGCTGCTGCTGAGGATGTTGACACCAGTTGTGCAATAAATATTTCTGGATGAGTCTTCAGTGAAGCTGTTTTCATTCCAAGAGACTCTGCCCCACCCCAGCCATCCACAGAGCCAGGCCAAGTGTTTGTGCCAGCTGTCCCACCCCAGCCATGGCCTGTTCACCCAGGACAGGATGTTGGATCTGAACTGGACCACTTAGTTGCACCTCTCTGGTCTTCTAAATGGGCATCACCAAGAGAAGGAAAGCAGGAACCTGGAGCCAAAATTAATAGTAAGCCACTCAGAGATACAAACAGTATTTGTGCAGAAAGCCATAGCCAGGAGAGATGGAAGGGTTTCCTCTACCTCGTGTGAAGAGCAGGGGCCTGGGAGACATGCATTGTCTTCTCCTCTTTCTGCTCATCTTGGGAGCCAAGGCACTGACCACCTTGCTTCGTCTTTGCAAGGTTGTTTGTCCAGTGATGACCTTAGAGAACAGAGACAGCACATCCTGGGTAGAGTGGAGATGGATTCCTGATCAGAGGAATAAAGATAAGACCTCTCTTTGCAGGAAAGTTGGGCAGGTTTGCTGTCGCCCCTTATAAGACTGAAAGTGCTTAGATTCAGGGCACCTTGACTCTGATGTGAACCCCTGATGGGCACAGAATGCACCCAGGCCCTCCTCCGTCCCTCTCGTAAGCCTGAGGGTGGGGAGATTTGTAGGCAAGGGAGATTGGTGCAAACAGGAAGCTCAGCCCCTTTGGGTCATGGGGGATCAAGTCCTTGCCTCCAACCTGGGAGTCCCTGCCTCCTGCCAGCTGCCGTGGGACCCCCATGGGCTGGCTGGTGAGCAGTCAGGCAGATCTTCAGATCTTCACAGTTCTTGCCTGAACATTAAGAAATGGACTGAGCTGCTCACTGTGCGGAGGCACGCAGGCCGAGTGTCATGTGTGTGTCAACTGAGCAAGTCCACTCCTGGGCTCCAGGAGCCAGCCTGGGCTGCCTCCAGAATCGCTCTCAGACTGTGCTCCTTTGGTCTCCAGATGGATCTGCAGGAACTTGCATTAGTCTATTTCTAAATGTATGTGTTGTAATCCAAACACCAGGAAGACAATTTCCTATGTACCAAGTGCTATATTGTTCAGTTGGAAGAGGGTTTGAATTTCTAAAACTGATGTGAGGCAAAAACCTCTTTCGAATGTTCCCGTTAACTTTCCCCCTGGGGTCTGTAGTGGGGACAGGAAGGTTGTTTCTTCCTGCTGAAAGTAAAATGTACAGGAACAGAAACCTGGACTAGCAGTCTGATGCCTGTAATGATTTTGAGCATTGAGATTTTGAATATTGAGAATATGCAAGGTTCTCTAAATGGGCTCACCAAGAGAAGGAAAGCAGGAACCTGGAGCCAAAATTAATAGTAAGCCACTCAGAGATACAAACAGTATTTGTGCAGAAAGCCATAGCCAGGAGAGATGGAAGGGTTTCCTCTACCTCGTGTGAAGAGCAGGGGCCTGGGAGACATGCATTGTCTTCTCCTCTTTCTGCTCATCTTGGGAGCCAAGGCACTGACCACCTTGCTTCGTCTTTGCAAGGTTGTTTGTCCAGTGATGACCTTAGAGAACAGAGACAGCACATCCTGGGTAGAGTGGAGATGGATTCCTGATCAGAGGAATAAAGATAAGACCTCTCTTTGCAGGAAAGTTGGGCAGGTTTGCTGTCGCCCCTTATAAGACTGAAAGTGCTTAGATTCAGGGCACCTTGACTCTGATGTGAACCCCTGATGGGCACAGAATGCACCCAGGCCCTCCTCCGTCCCTCTCGTAAGCCTGAGGGTGGGGAGATTTGTAGGCAAGGGAGATTGGTGCAAACAGGAAGCTCAGCCCCTTTGGGTCATGGGGGATCAAGTCCTTGCCTCCAACCTGGGAGTCCCTGCCTCCTGCCAGCTGCCGTGGGACCCCCATGGGCTGGCTGGTGAGCAGTCAGGCAGATCTTCAGATCTTCACAGTTCTTGCCTGAACATTAAGAAATGGACTGAGCTGCTCACTGTGCCGGAGGCACGCAGGCCGAGTGTCATGTGTGTGTCAACTGAGCAAGTCCACTCCTGGGCTCCAGGAGCCAGCCTGGGCTGCCTCCAGAATCGCTCTCAGACTGTGCTCCTTTGGTCTCCAGATGGATCTGCAGGAACTTGCATTAGTCTATTTCTAAATGTATGTGTTGTAATCCAAACACCAGGAAGACAATTTCCTATGTACCAAGTGCTATATTGTTCAGTTGGAAGAGGGTTTGAATTTCTAAAACTGATGTGAGGCAAAAACCTCTTTCGAATGTTCCCGTTAACTTTCCCCCTGGGGTCTGTAGTGGGGACAGGAAGGTTGTTTCTTCCTGCTGAAAGTAAAATGTACAGGAACAGAAACCTGGACTAGCAGTCTGATGCCTGTAATGATTTTGAGCATTGAGATTTTGAATATTGAGAATATGCAAGGTTCAGGATCCTACGCTAAGTGTTTTGTGTATGTTTTAAACAGAATCTGGTATGCTGCAAGCATGACATTAATGTTTCCTGATAAGCATGACATTAATGTTTCCTGATATTATCATCACAGTAGCTCATTCAATGAAGAACTCCTGTGTTCATGTCTTAGAGTGGAGAAAAGCAAGGCTTAGAAAGGCCAGTGACTTGCTCAAGGATAATGGGCTAGAGTGTTTGTGGGTGTCAATACTGAAAACACATCTGAATGCACTCAGTCAAGCAGTGGATCACCTCACATAAAAAGAAGTTCAGGGGCTTCCCTGGTGGTCCAGTGGGTAAAGAGTCCGCCTTGCAGTGCAAGGGGCACCAGTTCGATCCCTGGCCTGGGAAGTTCCCATGTGCCGTGAAGCGACTGGACCAGTGTGTCCAATTACGAGCCAGCACTCTGGAGTGCATGCACCCAGAGCCGGTGCTCTGCAACAAGAGAGGCCACTGTGATGGGAGGCCCACATGTGCCAAAGAATAAAAATATGTACAAAAATAAATATAAAAGTAAAAGAGGCCTGAAGGGGGAAAGAAAAAAATTTTTTAAATAAAAAAAGTTCAGTTGGAGCAGCACCAGAGTTGGTGGCCTCTTCAACACTCGGGGTTACTAAGCACCCTAGTTCTTTCCTGCTTCCTGTCCTACCATCTTCGACGTATCATATAAATCTCAAAGTGACTGCAGCTCTTCCAAACCTTATATTTCCACAGGACAACAGCCACATCTCCCCCAGCAGTTACCCCGATAGGGGTCCATCACTTAACTCTAGTGGTCCAGTGGTTAGGACTTGGTGCTTTCCCTGCCAGGACCACTGGGTTCCATCCCTGGTAAGGAACTAAGATCTTGCAAGCCATGTGATGCAGCCAAAAAAAAACCAAAACCAAACAAACAAATAAAATAAAAAGATGTCACCCTGAAGTTTCAGTGATGCCCCCTCATGTCTCATTGGCCAAGGTTAGGCCATCTGCCTGCCTCTAAAGCCAGCACAAATTCTGGGAGGGGAACCAACTTGAACCTTTGAATACATTGATAAAGAACTCCTAATGAAACCAGAGATCTGCCTACGGGGAAAAGGAGCAAGGACTTGGGAAGGTGCACAACAAGGGCTGGGATTTTGTCAGAATCAGACTGGACCTGGAACATGGACGCCATACGCTTAGCCTCATGTTATACTTTCTGTTGCAATGTAATGTTCTAGATTTTTGCCCCTCAGTATGATGGCCACAGCCAGGTATGACTCTTGACTTCTTGAAATATACATCATGTGACTGAGGATTGAATTCATTTCTTAAGTTTAATGAAATTCAGAGCCCCTGGGTCTGGTGTCCACGGCACTGATGTGGCAGGACCAGCATGTCCACAGGGTTGCTGGGGGCCCCAAGGTGGCCTCCGGGGCTCTGGTGCGCTAGAAATAAAACATGAGGCACTCCAGGAATCGAAATGTTTCAACAGTCACCTAAATAAAAGGAAACAAAAGAACTAAAATTCTTTATCACCTTATTTTATCTACATTTTATCTCTTACCCAATCTATTATCACTCTAACACATAATTGATATAAAAAAATCCCCCTGGAATATTTCACTTCCTTTTATTCATCTTAAAGCCTTGAGATAGGGGGTGTATTTGCCACACACAACCCATCTCTGAATTTCAAGTGCTCAGCATCCCGTGTGATCTGCACTGGTCTAGAGATTTCAGGGCCTCCAGGTCCAATGGTCATTCCCGACACTGTTTCCCAGCTCTGACAGATGGACCAGATGCCTGAGATGTCCCTAGAGGGCCAGTCCCCACCCTTTCTGTTCATTCCGGGGCCAAAATGCTTGGGGACCCAAACCACTTTCTGTTAAGGAGAGGGTCTGGAGTAACTCTAAGTGGTCCAGTGGTTGACTTGGTGCTTTCCCTGCCAGGACCACTGGGTTCCATCCCTGGTAAGGAACTAAGATCTTGCAAGCCATGTGATGCAGCCAAAAAAACCAAACAAACAAATAAAATAAAAAGATGTCACCCTGAAGTTTCAGTGATGCCCCCTCATGTCTCATTGGCCAAGGTTAGGCCATCTGCCTGCCTCTAAAGCCAGCACAAATTCTGGGAGGGGAACCAACTTGAACCTTTGAATACATTGATAAAGAACTCCTAATGAAACCAGAGATCTGCCTACGGGGAAAAGGAGCAAGGACTTGGGAAGGTGCACAACAAGGGCTGGGATTTTGTCAGAATCAGACTGGACCTGGAACATGGACGCCATACGCTTAGCCTCATGTTATACTTTCTGTTGCAATGTAATGTTCTAGATTTTTGCCCCTCAGTATGATGGCCACAGCCAGGTATGACTCTTGACTTCTTGAAATATACATCATGTGACTGAGGATTGAATTCATTTCTTAAGTTTAATGAAATTCAGAGCCCCTGGGTCTGGTGTCCACGGCAC
This sequence comes from Tragulus kanchil, assembly GCA_022376925.1. Classification (NCBI taxonomy): domain Eukaryota; kingdom Metazoa; phylum Chordata; class Mammalia; order Artiodactyla; family Tragulidae; genus Tragulus; species Tragulus kanchil. The sequence continues at coordinate 40,022,289 of JAIOJX010000031.1, read as the reverse complement.
TGATGTGGCAGGACCAGCATGTCCACAGGGTTGCTGGGGGCCCCAAGGTGGCCTCCGGGGCTCTGGTGCGCTAGAAATAAAACATGAGGCACTCCAGGAATCGAAATGTTTCAACAGTCACCTAAATAAAAGGAAACAAAAGAACTAAAATTCTTTATCACCTTATTTTATCTACATTTTATCTCTTACCCAATCTATTATCACTCTAACACATAATTGATATAAAAAAATCCCCCTGGAATATTTCACTTCCTTTTATTCATCTTAAAGCCTTGAGATAGGGGGTGTATTTGCCACACACAACCCATCTCTGAATTTCAAGTGCTCAGCATCCCGTGTGATCTGCACTGGTCTAGAGATTTCAGGGCCTCCAGGTCCAATGGTCATTCCCGACACTGTTTCCCAGCTCTGACAGATGGACCAGATGCCTGAGATGTCCCTAGAGGGCCAGTCCCCACCCTTTCTGTTCTGATCAGGTGGGACCAAGATGAGGGGCCACTCTTGAAGAAGCATGCTTGGGGCAGCTACCCAAACCACTTTCTGTTAAGGAGAGGGTCTGGAGTTAAATCCACATTTTCTGTCCTTCAGCCTGTTCTCTTCTACACACAGAGCCATGAGGCCAGAATGCTGAGATAGTCTGAAAACAACCCCCAAGAGAATAAGAGCCTTCAACTTCCACTATTTGGAGGCTGATAGCAACACCTGCTGTCTGGACACCACAGACTCGTCCCCGCCCCACACCGATGCCTTTCTCACACTGACCTTTTGTTCTTCTTCATATGGTTTTAGGCTCAGTTTCTTTTGAGAAATTCATCTAACATGGAATAAAGTCTTAGAGGGAAACCTGTATTTCTTGGGACAGCTGGGTCTGTGGGACAGAGAGGGATGTAGTCATCATACTGTCTGGAGGTCACCAGATGTCCAAGGGGCACGTGAAGAAAGGCGATGATGTGAGTCACTCCCAACAGAGCCGTGAGCTCAGCCTGCTGCGTTATGCCATTAGCACACTCGCTGCGGAAGTGGTCGAAGCCATGCTGAGAGCACTTCAGACAAGTCTTTAATTAGCAGTGACCAAAGCTCCCAGGACCTTGTGCAGCCAAGCACCCAGCCTCCCCTTGGGGATGCCTCTGCGTAGAAACTTCTCCCAAGAACTGCAGGGCAGGTGCCTGAGGCACACGTAGGACAAAATAGGTGAGACACTCCCAGGTCCAGCAAAGGAGCCTCTGCTGTCCCTTCCGACTCAAGGAGCAGCTGTGAGGCTCCACCCTCTCTCCCATCGCTCAGACTAGAATCCCCGCCAGTCCCACAGGGACCGTTCTACCACCCGGAGAAGGGCCTTCACCCAGGGCCAGCTCTGCATAGTGTATAACCATCCGCAAGGGAGCACTGGGCTTCATGCCAGACAAGCAAGCAACAGACCCCAAACCGGCCCCGAATTTACATCCTACACGGGGACAGGTGACTGGAAACAGGACATGGATGGCCTTCATTCCCTCCTCTTTCACCCGGAGTGACCATCACACTGGGTGTTCTCTCCTGGTAGAGGAACAGAGAGGCTGTTTCCCTTCAGGTGGACATTCAGTGCCGCCAGGAGAGGACAGTTCTGGAGCCTATCTTCTTCCCACTCAGGGCCACCAGGCTGGCGCCCTCAGCAGAAGGGCCTCTAATTGGTTCCTCCCAACCACTCCCTGCAGTCCTCCTAGGGGCACAGTGATTTCCACACAGGACGGCCCCCTGGCTGCCTGCCTCTCCATAATTCCATTCAATTAGAAGTTGCATCAGAGGACTTCCCTGGTGGTCCAGTGGCTGGGACTCCGTGCTCCAAATCCAGGGGCCCAGGTTCGATCCCCGGTCAGGGAACTGGAGCCCACATGCCACAACAAAGACCCAGCACAGTCAAATAAATAATTTTTTTTTGAAGCTGCATTGGTGCATTTTAGGATTATCCAGAGAGCCTTCAAACCATTCAGATGCCTAGGACACCTCCAGACCAAGTAGCTCAGAGTGTCTGGGACAGGCCTGGGCTCCCTGGTGGTGCCAACGTATGGTCAGGGGTCGAGTACTCACACTGCCAAGGGGGCCTGGCTCTCTGGAAAAGAGTTCCTGGACTCCAAGGCTACCTCAGGCCCCACTCCCCCTGCCAGGCTCCAGCGGGGATGGGGTCACCTAGTCCACGGTCAGCCTTAGCAGGCTCTGAGCCCAGCCTCTGACATCCTAGCAGCTCGCATGTGCCAGACGTGACACCTACCCTTCCCAGTTCACCCGCACTGACGACGTGGTCAGTTGCCTAAGTCAGTGTGCCTCAGAAAAAGCCAACGCACCCAGGAGTTCTGAGCCTCCAAGCTCCCCTGCTTTGGAGTGTTAATGATCACATCTAGCCACTGTAACTGTTTCCCATATGTCAGCTTATTAAGCCCACATGACTGTCTATGTGCCAAAATGCTAAAATTGATGCCCCTTTATCAGAGCAATTGAGTAACTTATCCAGGATCACACAGCTTGGGGGAAGTGAGAGAGACAGAGATTCAGATCAAGATCTTATGCTCCGCTGCCTCCAAATCAGTCTCTGTTCCAAACTCGCCCCCACCCCACACTGTCAGCTCAACCAAATCCCTACTAGGTCAGTCAAGTGACCCTTTCTTGGCTTTGAGGAAAAACCTCCACATTGGCCCTGGACTTCCCCATCTCTCATTCTTCACGCCCATGAGGCTATTGACTCAACTTTGTTTTCCTCACGTGAGTGTTTTCAAAGCTAAGATAGCCCTGTATCCCACTCCCATCCTGGGTCTGGAGTTCAAGGCATGATAGGACTTGAGAGAAAGGTAGAGAAATGGGACCGCACAGAAGACTGTCCATCTCAGGACCAGCCCTTCACGCGGGTCTGTGTCCCCCAACGTCTACCGCAGGAGGAAACCCTGTGCCTGCCAGGTCACCACTAGAGAAGTCACCCCTGTGGGGTGGTCTCCGCTTCAATTGCCTCTCTGATTCTTCTCTAAACACAGAACCTGGGGAGACCATGAAACCACAAGTCCCCATTCTCAGCCTCCTCTGATGCACAGGATTTCAGGTTAATCTGGAAGTCCCTTCCTGATGTACCAAATGCTTTCAGAACTGTATGAGGCCACTGCCTACAGACGCTGGCTTCCAATGGGCCAGTGCCACCCAGTGCAGAATTGTCTAGGGCAAACCGCTACTTCAGGAATTCTGCTGTACCTTATGCAGACTAGCAGAGAAGCTGGGGCTGGAGGCTGCTTTCCAGACCTGGACAGTCCAGCCTGGGGGTGTGAAATCGCACTCTCTGGAGTTTAGGAGAAGGAGACCCAGTCTGGAACCATGACTCTTCCTGACTGTCTACCTCTAGGCATATGTCAGGTACCAGGGTGGAGACCTGCCTCCAGAGAAGCCAAATTGCCTGGTGGAGGTTTCCTGGTGTCCGGAAACGGCGGTCACTAGCTCATCCCATGCTGGCCCCACGCACCTCAGGCACCTCAGGCAGCGGCTGGCCTTCTTCAGTGTCATCTCCGCTTCTGCCTGTCCATTTCCCACCTCAACTCCCCTGCATCCGTGCCTCACTTCAGTTGTGTCCAACTCTTTGGACTCCATGAACTGTAGCCAACCAGGTTTCTCTGTCTACGGGGTTTTCCCAGCAAGAACACTGGGGTGGGTTGCCATATACTCCTCCAGGGGATCTTCCCAACCCAGGGATCGAACTGGCATCTCCCATACTGTAGGCGGGAAGCCCCAACTCCCAGCCCCATGGATATCCAACTGAAAAGGTCACAAGGCAGGAGTGATGCAGGCAGAGCAGACCAGACCAAACCTGGAACTCCCCACGACGTTGAGGTCCACAAGAGCTTCAGGTTCCACCCTTAAAAAGAGCCCAGCAGGGCTTCCCTGGTGATCCAGTGGGTAAAGAGTCCGCCCTGCAGTGCAAGGGGCACCAGTTTGATCCCTGGCCTGGGAGGATCCCACATGTCACGTCCCACGGAGCAGCTGGACCGATGTGTCCAATTACGAGTCAGCACTCTGGATCGCATGTGCCCAGAGCCGGTGCTCTGCTGTGAGAGAGGCTACAGGAATGGAAGGCCCACACATGCCAAAGAATAAAAAAAATTAAAAAGGTGGATGAAAATAAATATAAATAGAAGAGACATGATGGGGAAAAGAAGAAAAAAAAAAAAGAGCCCAGCAGACTGCCTGTGCCAGGTGCTCCCCTGAGAACCGCCTCCACTCTGCCACAGCCACCTGCTTCCTGCAGTCTGCGTGCAGCCCCAAGAGTGTCAGAACTCCTCAGGCTTCCCCTGTCCCCAGGATTCTGAGTTTTAGAAGGAAGTTTGCATGAAGGTAGGACCCTCTGAGAACCGATCTAGGGTGTGAATCATTCCTGAAACTCTGGCTGCTTTTCACAGGGTGGGAAGGGAAGGTACCAGTGAGGAGTGGCCATCTGCAAGTGCCTTGTTACTCGGCAGCTCTGCCTGAGAGACAGCCAGCTGGAGGGTGGAGACAGTCAGCTCTCCTGCTTGGCACAGACTGCCTGTGGTAGGGATACAGCGTGTTCAGAAGGAGGAGGAGGAAGGGAGATGCCGCCACAGGCTCCCCCTTTGCTGCTGCTCTGAGGCTTGTGCCCAGAGGCATTGGTGTGTGACAGCCTGGGACCCCAGCTTGATCACCCCACTTCAGTTGTGTCCAACTCTTTGGACTCCATGAACTGTAGCCAACCAGGTTTCTCTGTCTACGGGGTTTTCCCAGCAAGAACACTGGGGTGGGTTGCCATATACTCCTCCAGGGGATCTTCCCAACCCAGGGATCGAACTGGCATCTCCCATACTGTAGGCGGGAAGCCCCAACTCCCAGCCCCATGGATATCCAACTGAAAAGGTCACAAGGCAGGAGTGATGCAGGCAGAGCAGACCAGACCAAACCTGGAACTCCCCACGACGTTGAGGTCCACAAGAGCTTCAGGTTCCACCCTTAAAAAGAGCCCAGCAGGGCTTCCCTGGTGATCCGGTGGGGAAAGAGCCGGCCCGGCAGTGCAAGGGGCACCAGTTTGATCCCTGGCCTGGGAGGATCCCACATGTCACGTCCCACGGAGCAGCTGGACCGATGTGTCCAATTACGAGTCAGCACTCTGGATCGCATGTGCCCAGAGCCGGTGCTCTGCTGTGAGAGAGGCTACAGGAATGGAAGGCCCACACATGCCAAAGAATAAAAAAAATTAAAAAGGTGGATGAAAATAAATATAAATAGAAGAGACATGATGGGGAAAAGAAGAAAAAAAAAGGCCCAGCAGACTGCCTGTGCCAGGTGCTCCCCTGAGAACCGCCTCCACTCTGCCACAGCCACCTGCTTCCTGCAGTCTGCGTGCAGCCCCAAGAGTGTCAGAACTCCTCAGGCTTCCCCTGTCCCCAGGATTCTGAGTTTTAGAAGGAAGTTTGCATGAAGGTAGGACCCTCTGAGAACCGATCTAGGGTGTGAATCATTCCTGAAACTCTGGCTGCTTTTCACAGGGTGGGAAGGGAAGGTACCAGTGAGGAGTGGCCATCTGCAAGTGCCTTGTTACTCGGCAGCTCTGCCTGAGAGACAGCCAGCTGGAGGGTGGAGACAGTCAGCTCTCCTGCTTGGCACAGACTGCCTGTGGTAGGGATACAGCGTGTTCAGAAGGAGGAGGAGGAAGGGAGATGCCGCCACAGGCTCCCCCTTTGCTGCTGCTCTGAGGCTTGTGCCCAGAGGCATTGGTGTGTGACAGCCTGGGACCCCAGCTTGATCACCCCACCTCCCTGGCCCAATGCCTGCTTGCAATCACAGGTGTTACCTGGTCGTCCTGGGCTGGTAGCAGGCTTCCTGTGAGTAGAAAAGATTTGGAGAGAGCTGGTATGGGGTTTGTTATGAGGCATGAAACCAGGTCCACGATAAAGTAGCAAAGAGGATAAATGTCATCCAACTCCAGCCATGGGGTTTTGTGCACCCACTCTCTGGTATGAGAGCAAGAGATCTCCCCACAGCAGCAATGTACGTGGTGAGAGGCGGGGAGCTGGGGAGGCAGATGGAAACCAGCCCAGATTTTGGATGGAGGAGGCAGCTCTATAAGCCACTAATAAAATAAAGTGGATAATCAGTAAAACATCAGCCAGATGTAGATACTAAACAGATGGAAGCTGAACACAGTAAAAGGCCATCACTTTTTGCCTGATATTAACCCAAAGATAAATTATCTTCCCCCAAAGGACAGAGTCAGCTTAAGAGGAGCTTCAATCCTGTTTTCTGCCAAAAGTGGAGGTGGGGGTTGCAGGGATATGGGTGGGGCTCCTGCCAGGAGCTGGACGGCAAAAGGGCTGTTCACTCTGCAGGGAGTGCCATGGGGCCCTGGTTCGGCTCAGCCAAGGACACTCGTGGGTTTAGCTGGCCAGTCCTGATGGTGAGAGGAAGATACTGGGGCAAGAGGGGAGTGGACCCCTGAGGAGAGGCCCCTACGCTCCCCTGAGTGTCAGCCTCCCAGAGCTCACAGCTTCCTGGCAGGACAGCTTCAAAGGGAAACATCCTGGACCTGTCTTGGTCCAGGACCTGCGGATCTTGGGTCTCCTCAGACACCCAGCAGGCACTAAGGTGGGCACAGGAAGCTGCTGGGAGGCTTAAGAAGGACGTGCCAGGGCCCAAAAGACCGGGCAAGGCCAGAGGGGAACCTTTCTTCACCTACCCATGCCCACTTCCCCTGTGGCCAAGGACTCCTCCCTCCAAGCCAGGGGAAGAGGGAAAGAGGAACAAGGCCCTCCCCTGAAGCTCTTAGATCAAAGCTAGGCTTCACGAATGTAAGCAGGCATCTGGTGTTCCAGAAACAGACAGGAGAGCCAAGTTTTGGTGCTGGATCCAGAGTCATATGACCCAGTAAGCAGCTGAACCCAGGTCCTCAAGTTCTTCCTGTAAAATCAGGAGACCCATTCCCAGCCAGCAGTGGTAAGTCTAAGAGGCTTAATCTTGTGGATTTTTCCATATGGCTATGGGTGCTGTTTTCTTTCTTACTGGATGAAAAAGAACATGAAACCAGGTTCACGATAAAGTAGCAAAGAGGATAAATGTCATCCAACTCCAGCCATGGGGTTTTGTGCACCCACTCTCTGGTATGAGAGCAAGAGATCTCCCCACAGCAGCAATGTACGTGGTGAGAGGCGGGGAGCTGGGGAGGCAGATGGAAACCAGCCCAGATTTTGGATGGAGGAGGCAGCTCTATAAGCCACTAATAAAATAAAGTGGATAATCAGTAAAACATCAGCCAGATGTAGATACTAAACAGATGGAAGCTGAACACAGTAAAAGGCCATCACTTTTTGCCTGATATTAACCCAAAGATAAATTATCTTCCCCCAAAGGACAGAGTCAGCTTAAGAGGAGCTTCAATCCTGTTTTCTGCCAAAAGTGGAGGTGGGGGTTGCAGGGATATGGGTGGGGCTCCTGCCAGGAGCTGGACGGCAAAAGGGCTGTTCACTCTGCAGGGAGTGCCATGGGGCCCTGGTTCGGCTCAGCCAAGGACACTCGTGGGTTTAGCTGGCCAGTCCTGATGGTGAGAGGAAGATACTGGGGCAAGAGGGGAGTGGACCCCTGAGGAGAGGCCCCTACGCTCCCCTGAGTGTCAGCCTCCCAGAGCTCACAGCTTCCTGGCAGGACAGCTTCAAAGGGAAACATCCTGGACCTGTCTTGGTCCAGGACCTGCGGATCTTGGGTCTCCTCAGACACCCAGCAGGCACTAAGGTGGGCACAGGAAGCTGCTGGGAGGCTTAAGAAGGACGTGCCAGGGCCCAAAAGACAGGGCAAGGCCAGAGGGGAACCTTTCTTCACCTACCCATGCCCACTTCCCCTGTGGCCAAGGACTCCTCCCTCCAAGCCAGGGGAAGAGGGAAAGAGGAACAAGGCCCTCCCCTGAAGCTCTTAGATCAAAGCTAGGCTTCACGAATGTAAGCAGGCATCTGGTGTTCCAGAAACAGACAGGAGAGCCAAGTTTTGGTGCTGGATCCAGAGTCATATGACCCAGTAAGCAGCTGAACCCAGGTCCTCAAGTTCTTCCTGTAAAATCAGGAGACCCATTCCCAGCCAGCAGTGGTAAGTCTAAGAGGCTTAATCTTGTGGATTTTTCCATATGGCTATGGGTGCTGTTTTCTTTCTTACTGGATGAAAAAAGAAACAGCCTTAGACGTGACCACTGGACACTCACTCCTGCACATGGCCAGCCAGCCCAGTGACCCAGAAGCAGTGAGGAGTGGGGATCAGTGAGCTGCGTAGGCTGGAGTCGAGATGGATATGCAGCTGTTTGGGGTCTGCACTGGGGTGGTCTCCATCTCTCAGAGAGGAAATGTGCAGCCAAGTCTGCACTACAGACTGGAGATGTGGCTGTGGATTACAAGCTCCTCACGAAGGCATGAACACCCACACACGTACACGCGTGCACACACACACATGCATGCCGACATACCCAGACCACTCCCACCCTGGCAGTATGCCCTGGAATTACCGTGGGCACCTGCAGTCGGTGCTGGGGCCTCGTGTAACCATAACCTCTTGGAAGCCTTTGAAAGTGCCATGTCTTTGTTCCCCAGGGCCTGGCAATGCCTGGAAGGACAGACACTGGACAGAAGTGGTTGAACTGAGAGCTGCATGAGCCACACAGGCTGATAGCAGTGAGGCCAAGGGTTCTTGGCTCTGGCAGTGATCTGAATGGACCTGGGCTTCCAAGCCTATGCCCCAGCCTGGGTGGAGCCTGGGGGCCTGTCTTCAGCCTTCTGCAGTGACTCTCGCTGGGCACACTCTCTGACAGGCAAGATGGGGCACAGACCCAGAGTCCTGGCCAGACATGCCCTGCTGAGTGTTTTTTTTTTTGGCTGCACTGAGCTCTCTAGTTGTGGTGCTCAGGCTTAATTGCCCCATGACATGTGGGATCTCAGTTTCCAGACTAGGGATGGAAACTGCATCCCCTGCATTACAAGGAAGATTCCCTGGTGAGGGCACCACCCAGCAGGGAAGTCCCTCTGCCTGAGTATCTTATGCTATGAACAGACTGAATTCTAAATACAGCTTACTTTGATCCTGCAGGAAGGGGAGACCCAATCCTGTACCAACATCTGTTCTGATTCTTCGGACACCCTGAAGTCTGTATTTTTCAGTTTTACTTGGATTTGGAATAATTTCAAATACCATAACTTCTTTCAGGGGCAAAGGGCTCTTTTTCCCCTGAATCAATGCACCCTTTCAGTTGGTTTTGATTGAAGGCAAGGTGATGGAAAGAAAAGTCACTGGGAGGCAGGGAACCTCCTCACTTGCTAACCCGGAGGACAGCAGCGTAACCTCTCTAAACCTCACTTCCGCACTTGGAATGTGCAAAAAGGGAGACTGAATTTCGAGTTCTTCCCAGCTGTGACTCTACTTCATCAAGAAAGCTGAAACGGGGCGCTGTGGCGGAGGAAGGGGATAAAGGCGTTCCTCTAGGTACCGCTTTCTTCACCACTTCTTAAAAATGAACACTGACACTGTCTTTGACCTTGGAGCCATACATCATGCAGTGGAGCGGGGGTGTCCTACTGGGATATTCTCTTTGTCAGTTGCAGGGCCTTCTCCCCTCTCAGGCTCAACAACTTGGCAGCAACAACCCATGCTGAGCATTTGTCAGGGATGTGCTAGAGCTGAGATACTGCCAGCTGTGTTTGTTGCATAAAACACTCCCTCAAGGTCTGAGGACTCTTGCACATTTTACTGGCCTGGGGCATCCGCCGAACGGACACCCTTTGACCTCAGTCCAGCTCTACTTACCAAGATTAGCAGGTCACCACTTGGGGCTGCATCAGGAATGAAAACAGTTTTACTCTGGTTGAAAACAACCTTCAGGCACCTTCCAGCAGTGAACTGGCTTTACCTTTGCAAACTGCCTTTAATTTACTGTTCAGTGATCAGTCAGGCATTTAATTTTTCCAGACGATCGGGAAGACGGTATGTGCACATGACAGGTGATCACTCATTGGAGTTCTTGCCCGGTGTGTCAGCACAATGTTTTCAGCAAACATGGATGCAATGTGTACCTTTCTCTTTAAATGCGTGCCTTCACTTTCATGATAAAATCATCCTACCTAGCCCGCCTTAGGTGCCAATGCTGATACTAGAGGAAAAACAACCACACAAGGTCTGTGTTGGCTCTGCTACCTCAGAAATCAGACTTGGCAGCGTGAACAGAGGCTGGGAAATTCCTGCAAATCTGCTCATCGAAGTTGTTCTCCGCCCAGCAGTTGGCCCTGAGTCATCCCCACCCCCACGTCCACTCTCCCCCTCCCTAAGGAGAGAACGGTTTGACTTCAAACTGCTTGGGCACACATGTCAGAACCTGGAAGCCTGTCCTGTTGCACCCAGTCAGCGGGCCCTGTGACTCGTGGCCCGGCTCTGGGGAGGCGAGTGCAGAGCTTGGGAGAGGCTTGAAGACTGAATGTATCGGGGCAAGGCGGTGGAGGGGAGGCTCTGTACACAGGACCCCACCCTCATGGCCACTGAAGGCTGGTTCACTCCTTTTAGGTGTATGTGCTTAGTCAAGCAGTCATGTCCGTATGATGGTCTGGAGGGGGGGGATGGGGGGGATATACATATGACTAATCTGAGAACATATCTGTAAACAACAAAACTCTGTAAAAGTTAAAAGTAAAATAAAAGTTTATAAAAAAAGTTGAAGTACAGTTCATTTACAGTGTGTTAGTTTCAACTCGAGCAAAGTGATTCAGTTTTATGTGAATATATACATGTATTCTTTTTCAGATTATCTTCTATTATAGATTACTACAAGAAAAAAAATTAAATTTCTATTTGTTCTATAAAAAAAAAAAAAATCAGTCATGTCCAACTCTTTGCGAGCCCATGGACTGCAGCCTTTCACCAGGCTCCTCTGCCCGTGGGTATTCTTCAGGCAGGAATACTGGAGTGGGTAGCCATTCCCTTCACCAGGAATGCAGGCAGATTCTTTACCGTCTGAGCCCCGGAATTTACTGTATGGTTCCATGAATTTGGGTAGCCATTCCCTTCAGTGATCAGTCAGGCATTTAATTTTTCCAGACAGGGGTATGTGCACATGACAGGTGATCACTCATTGGAGTTCTTGCCCGGTGTGTCAGCACAATGTTTTCAGCAAACATGGATGCAATGTGTACCTTTCTCTTTAAATGCGTGCCTTCACTTTCATGATAAAATCATCCTACCTAGCCCGCCTTAGGTGCCAATGCTGATACTAGAGGAAAAACAACCACACAAGGTCTGTGTTGGCTCTGCTACCTCAGAAATCAGACTTGGCAGCGTGAACAGAGGCTGGGAAATTCCTGCAAATCTGCTCATCGAAGTTGTTCTCCGCCCAGCAGTTGGCCCTGAGTCATCCCCACCCCCACGTCCACTCTCCCCTCCCTAAGGAGAACGGTTTGACTTCAAACTGCTTGGGCACACATGTCAGAACCTGGAAGCCTGTCCTGTTGCACCCAGTCAGCGGGCCCTGTGACTCGTGGCCCGGCTCTGGGGAGGCGAGTGCAGAGCTTGGGAGAGGCTTGAAGACTGAATGTATCGGGGCAAGGCGGTGGAGGGGAGGCTCTGTACACAGGACCCCACCCTCATGGCCACTGAAGGCTGGTTCACTCCTTTTAGGTGTATGTGCTTAGTCAAGCAGTCATGTCCGTATGATGGTCTGGAGGGGTGGGATGGGGGTGGATATACGTATGACTAATCTGAGAACATATCTGTAAACAACAAAACTCTGTAAAAGTTAAAAGTAAAATAAAAGTTTATAAAAAAAGTTGAAGTACAGTTCATTTACAGTGTGTTAGTTTCAACTCGAGCAAAGTGATTCAGTTTTATGTGAATATATACATGTATTCTTTTTCAGATTATCTTCTATTATAGATTACTACAAGAAAAAAAATTAAATTTCTATTTGTTCTATAAAAAAAAAAAAAATCAGTCATGTCCAACTCTTTGCGAGCCCATGGACTGCAGCCTTTCACCAGGCTCCTCTGCCCGTGGGTATTCTTCAGGCAGGAATACTGGAGTGGGTAGCCATTCCCTTCACCAGGAATGCAGGCAGATTCTTTACCGTCTGAGCCACCAAGGAAGCCCTTTCAGCTGTATGGTTCCATGAATTTGGACACTTAGTAGATTACCATCGTCTGACCACTACCTCGGTCAAGATGGGGACTGTTTCTAGGACGGTGTCCTTCCCTCCTGGTGGCCGTGACCCATACCCTGAGGAGACAGCAGGGGAAGACCCAAGGAGAGAAGAACAATTGGGGATGGTGCTCCCAGCTGAAGGCAAACCACCCAGCCATGCCATCTCCCCACATTGCCGGGCAGGGAGTTCCCTCCGCCTGACTGCCTGGATTTGAAGCCGTGCCTTGGGCTCCAGGAACAAACCCCACAAACCACAAGTCTGGGCTTGAGCAAGTGCGGGCAGGTTGCTGCCTTCCCAGCAGGGCTGCCCCTCCCAGCTGCACTCAGAGTCCCCTGCTCTCCCCCAGAAGCAGGCTCTTCCTCAGGACGCCGCCCTGCCAGTCCATCGCAGCCTGGATGGTTGGCTACTGGGCTGGCACTGCATGGTCTCAGCCCTGTCTATCAAGGCCGAGTTCTGTGATCTGCACATGCAGACATAGCAAAGAGAGGGAGCCTTGCCCTGTGCCTTGGATCTCCTTCTCCTCCTGTCTTTTGGATTCCTTGAGTCCTTCCTCTTAGGAAAAGGGTGAAGATGCTTGAAGAATGAGGGACATCATTGCTGACAGAGAATGGCCCAAACTGGTGCTTCTGGTTTTAGTCACCATTTCAAGATGACTTGTGTGTCTGATTCAAGGGTGATGGGGTGGAGGGTGCAACTCAAGTAGGGCTATGGGAGAGGGGTCACAAGTTGAAGTTTATAAAAGTTGAAGTACAGTTCATTTACAGTGTGTTAGTTTCAACTCGAGCAAAGTGATTCAGTTTTATGTGAATATATACATGTATTCTTTTCAGATTATCTTCTATTATAGATTACTACAAGAAAAAAAATTAAATTTCTATTTGTTCTATAAAAAAAAAAAAAATCAGTCATGTCCAACTCTTTGCGAGCCCATGGACTGCAGCCTTTCACCAGGCTCCTCTGCCCGTGGGTATTCTTCAGGCAGGAATACTGGAGTGGGTAGCCATTCCCTTCACCAGGAATGCAGGCAGATTCTTTACCGTCTGAGCCACCAAGGAAGCCCTTTCAGCTGTATGGTTCCATGAATTTGGACACTTAGTAGATTACCATCGTCTGACCACTACCTCGGTCAAGATGGGGACTGTTTCTAGGACGGTGTCCTTCCCTCCTGGTGGCCGTGACCCATACCCTGAGGAGACAGCAGGGGAAGACCCAAGGAGAGAAGAACAATTGGGGATGGTGCTCCCAGCTGAAGGCAAACCACCCAGCCATGCCATCTCCCCACATTGCCGGGCAGGAGTTCCCTCCGCCTGACTGCCTGGATTTGAAGCCGTGCCTTGGGCTCCAGGAACAAACCCCACAAACCACAAGTCTGGGCTTGAGCAAGTGCGGGCAGGTTGCTGCCTTCCCAGCAGGGCTGCCCCTCCCAGCTGCACTCAGAGTCCCCTGCTCTCCCCCAGAAGCAGGCTCTTCCTCAGGACGCCGCCCTGCCAGTCCATCGCAGCCTGGATGGTTGGCTACTGGGCTGGCACTGCATGGTCTCAGCCCTGTCTATCAAGGCCGAGTTCTGTGATCTGCACATGCAGACATAGCAAAGAGAGGAGCCTTGCCCTGTGCCTTGGATCTCCTTCTCCTCCTGTCTTTTGGATTCCTTGAGTCCTTCCTCTTAGGAAAAGGGTGAAGATGCTTGAAGAATGAGGGACATCATTGCTGACAGAGAATGGCCCAAACTGGTGCTTCTGGTTTTAGTCACCATTTCAAGATGACTTGTGTGTCTGATTCAAGGGTGATGGGGTGGAGGGTGCAACTCAAGTAGGGCTATGGGAGAGGGGTCACGTGTTCAAGGAAATTGAATGAAATTGAGGCAGCAGTGCAGGGCAGAAGGAAGCAGGGAGGATACAAGAGATGAAAGCAAGCCCCCCTTTCCTCTTCCTCTTCCTCTTCTTCCATGGGTAATGGAAGGAAGTTTTGCTTGAGTTCAACAGCCCAGAGTGCACAGCTGGGGCCGGTCTTCGGGTGGTGATAGAAGTCTCCAGGAAGGCAGGGAGACTTCCACCCAGAGTTGAGTGTGCTACTGGGACACTCCAGGGTGGGACAGCTCATGCGTAACTTGTTGCGGTGAAGGTTATGTCAGGTGCAGGCAGGGGAGATGTCTGGCCTCCAGTTTGGAATCTTGGTTTTCGTTACTGGATCCCTGCAACCTTTCTGCTTCTTCTGCCCATTTGTTTCCACCGTTTCCAGCGGGTGTGACTGAACTAACCATCCCCAGGGTCCTTCTATCTTTCGCAATCACTCTTTCGAAACACACTGAAGAGGATTTAGTTTCTGTTAGAATCTGATGTTAAAACAATAGTTCGTTTCTCTGGCGAGAGGAAATCTGTTGTTTGCCTACATGTGAACCTGTTGACCAAAAAAAGGAAGAAGGGCACTCTCAAAACAAAAGGAGACAGAGCTGAACCTGGGCACACTTTCTGAACAAGACAGACAGGCAGAACCGGGTGTAGCCTGTATTATGTTACATAAAAATGCCAGGAAGGTCAGGGATGTTTTCAAATGAGCTTGGTGTCCCCCACTGAGGCAGGACAACCATGGAAACGTGTTTTTCCATCTTTTCTGTAACCTCTGTTTTCCTTGCAGGGATGGTATAATGAGTAACCCACATTCAGCGAGAGCTTGGGGTTCTTCTGCCCCTGCTCTGTCCACACATGAAGGTCACGCCCAGGAGCCTTAGGAAAGGCTGTGGCTGTGACGGCATGAGGGGAAGTGGGATGCCGTGAACAACATCCCTTCCTTACTTTCTGTTCCCTGAAATGCATCTTGCTTCGCGTCTTGACACACTCCAGCGGGCTGCAAGGATTCAAGTCAACCCAGACCCAAACATGGGAGTGAATGAGCAGGGTTTGGGAAGACATGTGAGCTGAGTGTTGTGAAAACCTGTTTGATGAAAGACAAGAGAGGCTGCCTGTTGGGTTAATCTTTGGAAAATCTTGTCCTTGGATTCAAACGTGAAAACACAGGATCCTTGGTTCGGGGAGAGCCTGTGGAGGTGCAGGAGGAGGCCATGCTGAGTGGCAGAGTGGAGAACGACTTTATCTGGCCTGTTGTGGAGATGACCCCAGCATCAGAAACTTTCTTTCTTTCTTTTTTCCTTCTCCATTTTTTTCTGTTTTTCTTTTATTTGTATATTTATTTATTTATTTTTCAGTAGAGGAAACTTTCTGCTGTCATGAAATAGTCTGTGTACTGATGATGGCAGTGTTTCTACAAATGTGTGTTCTTCAGGACTCATAGAAATGTTCACCAAAAACAACAAAAAAATGAGTTTCGGTGTATGTGAGCTGCATGGTGGTTTGAAGAATTCAACTGCACTAACCCCTCCCAGGGCCTGCAGGTTCGAAGGCTCCTGCTCCCCCAGCAGCGGGCAAGTGCCCCTCAGGCCTTAGACTCTTATTTTACCACTGAGAGGTCAGCCAGGGCAGCCTGGGGCAGCTGGAAAGACCTTTGCTGGACGAGGGCACATCCTTCTCCAAGTGGAGGCAGGTGGCAGCCCGTGCTGGTCTGAGTGGCCATCTCTGATGGGCAGCCAGGGATTCAGTCCCGGAGGTCTGTGACTCCCAGATGGGGGACTGGGTTCCCAGGCCCACCGCCCTCTGCACTGCCCCCTGTAACAGACAGACAGCTGGAGGGGCCGCGACCGCCCTATGGATACTGGGTGGGTCCCTTGTTTTGAACTGAAGATTCTTTCCTCTTTGGCAGGTTCCTCTTTGGTGTAACCAGATGTAGCTGTGGGGGTGGGGGTGGGGTCCTTCAGGTTGTGGTCATCCCTCCTCTGTGGCCTCCCTGGGAGCATAGAGGAGGGGGCATCCAAGGGGCTCTGCTCCCCGACTCTGATTGGCCTGTGGGCAGGAAGAGTGGGGCTTTGAAATGGATTTCACAGGCTGAGGATGCATCTCTGCTGTGTAACCCTCCACTCCTGCGGCTCTGCCTGATGCGAGCCACCAGGACATGTGTCTGGTGAGCTGAGTGTTGTGAAAACCTGTTTGATGAAAGACAAGAGAGGCTGCCTGTTGGGTTAATCTTTGGAAAATCTTGTCCTTGGATTCAAACGTGAAAACACAGGATCCTTGGTTCGGGGAGAGCCTGTGGAGGTGCAGGAGGAGGCCATGCTGAGTGGCAGAGTGGAGAACGACTTTATCTGGCCTGTTGTGGAGATGACCCCAGCATCAGAAACTTTCTTTCTTTCTTTTTTCCTTCTCCATTTTTCTGTTTTTCTTTTATTTGTATATTTATTTATTTATTTTTCAGTAGAGGAAACTTTCTGCTGTCATGAAATAGTCTGTGTACTGATGATGGCAGTGTTTCTACAAATGTGTGTTCTTCAGGACTCATAGAAATGTTCACCAAAAACAACAAAAAAATGAGTTTCGGTGTATGTGAGCTGCATGGTGGTTTGAAGAATTCAACTGCACTAACCCCTCCCAGGGCCTGCAGGTTCGAAGGCTCCTGCTCCCCCAGCAGCGGGCAAGTGCCCCTCAGGCCTTAGACTCTTATTTTACCACTGAGAGGTCAGCCAGGGCAGCCTGGGGCAGCTGGAAAGACCTTTGCTGGACGAGGCACATCCTTCTCCAAGTGGAGGCAGGTGGCAGCCCGTGCTGGTCTGAGTGGCCATCTCTGATGGGCAGCCAGGGATTCAGTCCCGGAGGTCTGTGACTCCCAGATGGGGGACTGGGTTCCCAGGCCCACCGCCCTCTGCACTGCCCCCTGTAACAGACAGACAGCTGGAGGGGCCGCGACCGCCCTATGGATACTGGGTGGGTCCCTTGTTTTGAACTGAAGATTCTTTCCTCTTTGGCAGGTTCCTCTTTGGTGTAACCAGATGTAGCTGTGGGGGTGGGGGTGGGGTCCTTCAGGTTGTGGTCATCCCTCCTCTGTGGCCTCCCTGGGAGCATAGAGGAGGGGGCATCCAAGGGGCTCTGCTCCCCGACTCTGATTGGCCTGTGGGCAGGAAGAGTGGGGCTTTGAAATGGATTTCACAGGCTGAGGATGAGCTGCATCTCTGCTGTGTAACCCTCCACTCCTGCGGCTCTGCCTGATGCCCGAGACGCCACCAGGACATGTGTCTGGTGGGCAGCAGCCCTTCCAAGTGACCACACGGTGCCTGGAAAGAACCCTTTCCATTTCCTGGAAACCTTGAACTTGCCCTTCGTCTGCTCCAGATCTCAACACCTGCTTTGTCTTCATTCACTTACACACCCACCAATTCAATGGTGCATATGCTGCCTTACAGAGCACAGGCTATGCAGCCACACCTGGGCCCCCTCATCCAATCCTCATGGAAACCCCATGGGGCCCTGCCAGCATTCTATGTACAGCTTTAGGGTTACTTTTGGCTGCATCTTGTGGTTTGTGAGATTTCAGTTCCCCAACCAGGAACTATATCCAGGCCATGGCAGCAAAAGCACCAAATTTCAACCACTAGGCCATCTGGCCATGTGACCACCATGTCAGGCTGGGACTTACATTCAGGGGTGCATAACATCCACAACTTCTTGCTGGCCCTGCTGGATACTTAGAATGTAAACTGTGCAGTGCTGCCTATGAGGACATGTAAATAAGTCCAAAAGTAGCTGTTACTCTCTCAAGTGATTTCAGTGGGTGAATGGAGCACCCAAGTGCTCTCACAAGACTCCTTAAAGTAGCACATTCACACCAAGAACAGAATTTACTATCTCTAAGTTGACCAAAGGCTCCCTTTCCACTTTTGGTTCTGCATCCCACCTCTGCAGCCTGTCCTGGATTCTCTCCTCCTCGCTCACCTCACTCCACACCCTCGAGACTCTTTCAGCACAGGGCTTTTGCACATGCTATCACCTCCCCCCAGACTGCTCTGCCCTCTGCTCCACATTGGACCAACCCCGCTCCTCGATCATGTCCAGGACTGTGTCAGCCGGTCCAGCAGCCTCTCCAGCCCTGTTGTGTTGGGCTCCTCCTCCCTGGCTCTCATCAGTTTCAGAGGTAAATACCTTTGTGCTGTGGTGGGGAGGGGGATCATTTGCTGTATGATGTTTTCCCAACAAGAACACAAGCTTCTCAAGGCAGGGGGTTGCCACTGTGCCTATCACCCCCCAGGCACAGAGCACGGGCTCAGTAAATATTTGCTGAACTGATCCAAAGGGTTTGGTCTGAGAACAAAAAAGCCATTTGAGCCATAAGATCGAATTCTGACTCATCTACTCTGGCCTCCTTCCCTAGGCCCTGTGAGCCCTGGAATACTATCCGCAAATGCACACTACACACCCTGCTGAGACGGGGAGCCCTGGATGTCAACCGCGTGAACAGAGGCAGGGCTTACGGCCTGTTTCACAAGGGCCACCCTGGTTTCAAGTGCTGAAGAGTTGTTTATAGAGTTAACTGACTTGTTAATATGGTGTCTTTTTCAGAGAGAGGCTGAGGTCTGTCTGACCATCTCAAGTTCAGATGAAACCTGTAAGTCGTGTGGTGGGAGGGGGGTGCATCTCCCACGGTACACACAGTGAAGGACATCCGCAAGGTCTACAGCCACCCAACCAGTGCCCTAGGGTCCAAGACGCCCCAGGGAAGGTTCTTGCCTCTGAGTTTTGAAAGCATGTTTTGGTTTTCTCGTGTTCTTGAGAAAGTAATCCTTCTTTGAAGGAAGACATCCTAAAGGCAATGAACCTTTAAAAACAAAAAAAAAGGAAAGAAAGAAAGCACACTTACATGATATTTATTTGACCGCACTGTGTGGCATATGAGATCTTAGTTCCTTGACCAATGATGAAATCCACACCCCCTGCAGTGGGAGCACGGACGGAGTCTTAACCACTGGACTGACAAGGAATTCCAAGCACTGAGGCTTTGAAAGTCAGTTTGATAGCTCCTTGGGAGCAGATTCTTTTGAAAAAATGGAAGGCCGGGTAGTGAGGACAGTTGAGAAGATGGCACTGGCACTCTCCCTTCTCGACCCCCAGCATCTGCTTTGCCCCAACTCATAGACTTCTTCCTTTATATGTACCTGTTATTGAATCTGGTTTTCTGCTAAGCTTCCGAGTCCTGAGGGCAACACTGCTGCCCTGGCCATCTCAGGAGGGCGCTGGCTGTCCTTCCCCCTCCCCATACACACCCCAAAGCCATCTCCTTCATCAGGAAGGATGTTGAAATCCCCAGTCGCATCTTCACGACATCACAACTCAGCTTAAAACCGAGAAATTCAGCAGGATCCAAATGCACAAACAAATCTGGATTTTTGACTAAATCCAATTTTCTTACAATGTCTGCTTTCTGAAATTTTTCAAAGCACTGCATGTAAAATTTAGCCAGTTTTACCATCCCAGGAAAGGGAGACCCAAGAAATGTGTCTTAAAAAGACAATGTTTCTAATCTCCAAGAGAAATGAGGATGATTTCATACTGCATGAGACCTTGGTGTTTGAGCCACAGGCTGACTTGTATGTTTGAATATTTCTGAGAGCAGATAATGCCAAACCATTTGCTGAGGGACACAGAGCTAAGTAAGATTTTAGAGCTGCCCCAAGAAGGACTGTTTCTTTAACTCAGTCCAACAAATACTCCTGTAATGTGCTTTAAAACACATAGGCATAAGTCCTGTATATGAAGTTGTTATGGTTACAGAAGGAAAATAAATATTTTGTGCACACAGACATAACATGAAGTCCTTACAGAGTGAAAACAACCTCCGCTGGAAAGATCTCTGAAAGTCCGTGATGAGCCAGAAGTCAATGGAGTTAGTGATGGGGTAGGGAGTGGCCTTTAAAGGCACCTCTTGGCATCTGCATTGTTCATGAGCCTTATTTAATAACATGAAATGAGGGGCTGGGGGAGTGAGATGAATAGACACAAGAGAACTGTTATTTGTTTATTTTCTACACGTGACATCATAAGCAGGAGTTTTGCTTGTGTTCTAGTTTATCTCCAATAAATAAATAACTATGTACAAATGTGCTGAGTTTACAAAACAGTAAAGGAAAACCTTTGCATTACAAAAGATACATTTACATGGTACTTTTTTTCCATACTCAAAGCATTTCATTCCTAGCTTACTTGAACCAAAGACCCTGTGTAGCAATGGCTAAAGGTGTGTACCTAGGCTCTTCTACCAGAAAGCAAAGCTATAAAAGGAAAATTCCTCAGTTAATTCCTCAGTTTCTTGAATATAGGGCCTGACTTGGCCTGCTACTTATTACTCATATTTAATCTATTCCAGAACGTTGGCAGCTGTCTGGAACAGCTCTCCTCAAATATATTGAGCAGACAACCCCCTGCTGAACTTGTTAAGATGCAGATTCTTGTGCAGTAGGTGGGACGAGCCTAAGTGCATGTCCAACCAGCTTGCCCCGGGCAGCTCCCACCTCCCGGATCACGTTCCAAATGGCTGGGCTTAGAAAAGTCTCCTCCAAAGTGGGAGAAATCCTGGAGGGTATGATCAAGATGAGGCCCTGACCGACCATGCTGCAGGCTCCACCCCTAAGCTCCCAAATTCCACAAACCAGTCGAGCTAGTTATATTCGAGCTTACCAATGTCAAGGACAGTGAGAGTTCAACTGGTCACTGGCATGAACTCTGCAGCTCAAACTTTCTTATACTGGTTTGACACAGTAGCTAAGTAAGAAATTTTGGGAAGCTAAGTAAGATTTTAGAGCTGCCCCAAGAAGGACTGTTTCTTTAACTCAGTCCAACAAATACTCCTGTAATGTGCTTTAAAACACATAGGCATAAGTCCTGTATATGAAGTTGTTATGGTTACAGAAGGAAAATAAATATTTTGTGCACACAGACATAACATGAAGTCCTTACAGAGTGAAAACAACCTCCGCTGGAAAGATCTCTGAAAGTCCGTGATGAGCCAGAAGTCAATGGAGTTAGTGATGGGGTAGGGAGTGGCCTTTAAAGGCACCTCTTGGCATCTGCATTGTTCATGAGCCTTATTTAATAACATGAAATGAGGGGCTGGGGGAGTGAGATGAATAGACACAAGAGAACTGTTATTTGTTTATTTTCTACACGTGACATCATAAGCAGGAGTTTTGCTTGTGTTCTAGTTTATCTCCAATAAATAAATAACTATGTACAAATGTGCTGAGTTTACAAAACAGTAAAGGAAAACCTTTGCATTACAAAAGATACATTTACATGGTACTTTTTTCCATACTCAAAGCATTTCATTCCTAGCTTACTTGAACCAAAGACCCTGTGTAGCAATGGCTAAAGGTGTGTACCTAGGCTCTTCTACCAGAAAGCAAAGCTATAAAAGGAAAATTCCTCAGTTAATTCCTCAGTTTCTTGAATATAGGGCCTGACTTGGCCTGCTACTTATTACTCATATTTAATCTATTCCAGAACGTTGGCAGCTGTCTGGAACAGCTCTCCTCAAATATATTGAGCAGACAACCCCCTGCTGAACTTGTTAAGATGCAGATTCTTGTGCAGTAGGTGGGACGAGCCTAAGTGCATGTCCAACCAGCTTGCCCCGGGCAGCTCCCACCTCCCGGATCACGTTCCAAATGGCTGGGCTTAGAAAAGTCTCCTCCAAAGTGGGAGAAATCCTGGAGGGTATGATCAAGATGAGGCCCTGACCGACCATGCTGCAGGCTCCACCCCTAAGCTCCCAAATTCCACAAACCAGTCGAGCTAGTTATATTCGAGCTTACCAATGTCAAGGACAGTGAGAGTTCAACTGGTCACTGGCATGAACTCTGCAGCTCAAACTTTCTTATACTGTCTCCGGGGAGGGGCTTCCATCTCCTCTCACTTCGGAGCAACTAACATTGTCAACATTGTCATAAATAACTAATAATAATAACAATAGGAAAAGACACTGCATAAGAAGCATAACAACAACTGCTTTTCAGTTCAAATCAAAACAGCAACGACAACAATAAAACGCCAAGTCCATTGTTTAAAAGTAAAAATGAAAATTTTCTCAGGTTGAATTCCTAGGACAGGCCCGCAACAAGAGTCTAATGAATGCCCTTCATATGCTAATCTTTGTTTTAAAATGCTATTGCTCTGGAAACCAGAACTTTCGGGATAAATTAGCAAATCTGGTGAAAGAACACATTCCCAACCATTCTTATTTCTAGTGTTTTTTTTCTTTCTGTTTCACATAGAAGTTCTGCCCAGGCCAGCAGCTAAGAGCAGAAATAGGGTCCAATATAGACAGAGTGGCTCAGATGGGTCGGCTGAGTTCCTGGGCGGGGAATATTGGGAGAAATGAGAAGGATGAAATGAGGCTTAGCTTCATAAATGCAAGAGGGCTGGGAAAATGTCATCAAGATAGTGTACGCATCCCATGATATGCGGGAACACATAAATATATTGATAGAGAAGGGAGAAGGGAGGGGAGGAAGGAGGGAGGAACACAAACCAGGTGTTGGAGACACATGGGTAGGGGGAAAAAGTGGAAAGAACAAACTATTTTAAAAATAAATATCTTGCTCATTACCCATGACTGTGTGGCACTCACTCGTCCACTGGGATGACGTCTGCCCCCAGGTTGCCAACCAAGAACCTGCACTCCTCCTGCGCCCCTTGGTGAGGACGCAGGATACTCTGTAACCTGTCATGATAAAGCTGTCACCCCTGCTCACGCGTCCAATGATGTCACGGAAGCGTTCAGGGGAACGTTCAACGTCCTCCTCTTCCTCCACAGCCAAGTGTAGAAGCAACGAAAGAAGAGGAGCGAGGGAGGGTCCTCTCCAGTTCTGAGGCCAGTTAAAGTGCTTTGGGGGAGTGGGAGAGAAAGGCTGCGGATGAGGTCCAGGGATGGGGGCCTCTCAGAGTTTCTGAGGAGTCCTCTCAGTCTGAACATGCTGCAGCATCAACTCCTTGGCGGGGACGCCGCACTTGTACTCCAGTTCTGCCCGTGAGCCCCCCTGCTTCTTGTACAGGTGGCAGAGGAGGGCCGAAAGCGCCACCACCAGAGACAGGCTCGCGATGGAGATGCCCGCGAGCACGCCCGAATGCAGGGGACCAGCAGGTGCCGGCGAGGGCTGGGGGGTGGCGCTGGCAGTCGGACTGACCGAGGACTCCCCGGAGCCTCCCTCTTCCTCAGGGTCGCCCCCTTCCTCCCTCACCTGGATGGGGTCGCAGTCAGTGCCTGTCTGGCGGACGGGGGCCGAGTCAGGCCCGCAGATGCACTCGAAAGCACCCGGGAGGTTGTGGCATTTGCCAGGGCAGTAGCCGTTTTCGCACTCATTGATGTCGCTGCACACGGAGTCCCCGTCTAGAATATAGCCCTCGGGGCACCGGCAGCTCGTCGGGAAGTGGGGGTTGCAGTCAGCCGGGCACGAAGTCTGGTTGCAGAACATCTGGCATTTGTGCGGGGCGTCGGGGACCGGCGCGAAGCCCTCGGCGCAGATGCATTGGTAATTAGAGGGGCCCAAGGGCTGGCACTGGTACTCGCAGTTATTGTCGAAGCACGGGTCCACAGGTTCCACGCACTCGCCATCCACCAGGTCGAACACATAAATATTTGGAAGCACAAACCAGGTGTTGCAGACACATGGGTAGTGGGAAATAGTGGAAAGAACAATATATTTTAAAAATAAATATCTTGCTCATTACCCATGACTGTGTGGCACTCACTCGTCCACTGGGATGACGTCTGCCCCCCGGTTGCCAACCAAGAACCTGCACTCCTCCTGCGCCCCTTGGTGGGGGCGCAGGATACTCTGTGACCTGTCATGATAAAGCTGTCACCCCTGCTCACGCGTCCAATGATGTCACGGAAGCGTTCAGGGGAACGTTCAACGTCCTCCTCTTCCTCCACAGCCAAGTGTAGAAGCAACGAAAGAAGAGGAGCGAGGGAGGGTCCTCTCCAGTTCTGAGGCCAGTTAAAGTGCTTTGGGGGAGTGGGAGAGAAAGGCTGCGGATGAGGTCCAGGGATGGGGGCCTCTCAGAGTTTCTGAGGAGTCCTCTCAGTCTGAACATGCTGCAGCATCAACTCCTTGGCGGGGACGCCGCACTTGTACTCCAGTTCTGCCCGTGAGCCCCCCTGCTTCTTGTACAGGTGGCAGAGGAGGGCCGAAAGCGCCACCACCAGAGACAGGCTCGCGATGGAGATGCCCGCGAGCACGCCCGAATGCAGGGGACCAGCAGGTGCCGGCGAGGGCTGGGGGGTGGCGCTGGCAGTCGGACTGACCGAGGACTCCCCGGAGCCTCCCTCTTCCTCAGGGTCGCCCCCTTCCTCCCTCACCTGGATGGGGTCGCAGTCAGTGCCTGTCTGGCGGACGGGGGCCGAGTCAGGCCCGCAGATGCACTCGAAAGCACCCGGGAGGTTGTGGCATTTGCCAGGGCAGTAGCCGTTTTCGCACTCATTGATGTCGCTGCACACGGAGTCCCCGTCTAGAATATAGCCCTCGGGGCACCGGCAGCTCGTCGGGAAGTGGGGGTTGCAGTCAGCCGGGCACGAAGTCTGGTTGCAGAACATCTGGCATTTGTGCGGGGCGTCGGGGACCGGCGCGAAGCCCTCGGCGCAGATGCATTGGTAATTAGAGGGGCCCAAGGGCTGGCACTGGTACTCGCAGTTATTGTCGAAGCACGGGTCCACAGGTTCCACGCACTCGCCATCCACCAGGTCGAAGCCAGGGAAGCAGTGGCACTGGAAGCCTCCCTCCGTGTTGACGCAATTCTGCGGGCACGGACTGGGCACCTGCTGGCAGTCATCCACGTCCTCACATGTGTGCTGGTCAGCAGCCAGCCGGTAGCCTGTCTCACATATGCATGTGTAGTTGCCGAGCCCGTCGGGGTGGCAGAAGTGCTGGCATTGTTGGTGGCATGGGTGAGTGGCCGGCGACCCGCAAGAGCGCCCGTCCGCCAGCAGGAAATTGTCTGCCGGGCAGAGGCAGTTCGATGCCCCAGCGCTCTCGTTGCACGCGTGCCGGCAGCCGCCGCCCTCGATGCTGCAGGCCCAGGCGCCGGGGGCTTCCCGGCTCCAGAGCGCCGCGGCCTCCCCGGGCGGCGCCAGGCACTCCAGCTCCAACCCGAGGGGCATCACAGCGGCCAAGCTGCCCAGCGGCAGCGCCATAAAGTCCGCGCCAAGGCCCCCGAAAGGGGTGCTGTAGGTGATGGAGACGCCAGCCGCTGCCTCTGCTTCACGTTTCACAGCCAGAGGCTGGCAGGAGGCGGCAGAGTGGAACTCGCAGAGGAAGCCGTCGGCCTCCTCGTCGCACGGCTGCTCCTCCCAGGCGGCCTCTTCGGGTACTGAGACGGCAACGCACAGCTGACCGCAGAGGGGCGCCGGGGCTTCGTGAGGCCGCGCCCACCTGCTGAAGCTGGTGCTGTTGTCTCCTGTAACCCACTGGAAGCCGCGCAAGAGCCCGTAGTGCCCTGTGTCGCATTCCCGTGGGAGCTGCAGGCCGATCCAGAGGCGCAAGCCGTCGCCGCCATTCAGTAGCAGGATGGCCTCTTGTGCCACCGAGGAGCGCACGGTCATCAGGTGGCCCCGCAGGCGCTCACAGACTTGGCTGGCGGCGAGGAAAGTCGCGGGGCCCCGGAAGAGGGCGAAACAGTCCTGCTCGATGCACTGGCTGCCGAGGGGCTGCGGGCCAGGGGGCGCCGGGAGCCCCAAGCCGGCAGGGGCCAGCATGCCGAGGAGCAGGACACGGAGCATCGTGAGCGCACCCGGCGCGCAGGGGTTAGCCAGGCCCTGAGCTGAGGCGGGCACCGCGGCGACAGCTGCCAGCGTCTGTCTCAGACCAAGCGCGTCCGGCTGTGGCGCGCAGCCCCAGGGAGGCAGCCTCTGACAGGCCGCCGGGCTCGGGCCCGAGTTTATAAGTGAGCGGCCCCCCTCCTTGGACGTTCGGGAAAAGGAAGGAAGTGCCTGGTGGGAAGGGCTGATGCTGCATTCTCGGATTACTGGGTCCTCCGGACGCCCTGCGCCCGCCCTCGCGCCGGGGATCACCTCGCGCGGGGATGAGTACATTCGGCGCCCGCTGGGAAGTCGGGCGGGGCCGGCAGCGCAGGCTCCCGGGAGAACCGCGCCTCTGTCCTGCGCCGCGAGGGATCCTCCCCGCCACTCGGACCCACGCGCACCGCCCTACAACCGGCTTAACACGCTACCGCCCTGAATCTCCTGGTCCTCTTTTGCCTCATCAATGTGTTGTTACCACCTAATTCAAGGAAAGCCTGGATGGCGGAGCTCTTCGAAAAGGAGATCGGGCGAGGAGGGCTTGGAATGAGAGGCGGGGGCCATAATGCCTACACGGCTGCGGGAGGAGGTGCCCGCCACCCTAGGGCATGGCCTTCCCACCACCACCACCAAAAAAAAAGAAGAACGCGCTCTCTAGGAGAACTAAACCACCCGCTTGGCCAGGGCGCCTCGCACAGAAGACCAAGGCGCTCGGAGACAGAGGGCGTGATTAGAGGAGGACTGGCCTAACTCCCGGACCCTGGGGAACCCACGAGTCCCTGAGTGCGAGCTGCCACGGCCAGACCTCATCTCATCGCGTAAAAAAGTCGCGGAGACACTGAGAAGGCACCAACGTCTAGTCACCCTTCGGAAGTGTTGGCAGGCGAATCCCAGCGGAGCCCTGTTGGGGGCCGAGATAACTTGTTTGGTCTGAGTTTGCCCAGCATCTCCGAGGGGCAGAGCAACTTGCACCTTCAAAGGGGTGCCCTCCCGGGAAGGGTTTGTGGAGGGTTTTTCCCCCTTGACTAAAAGATCAGATTGATCCAGAGGCGCGCCACTTGGGCTGCAAAGGACATGAACGAGGTGCGCGTGCAGGGTTGGGGAGCGGTGGGAGGAGAAACTGGAATCTGCCACTTTCGCGACCTTATCCGCTTACTCACGAGTCAGGAATGCGGAGGGGGTCAGTCCAAAGCCCAAACTTTTCTCTTTTTCTTACCACCCCGTGCCATCCTCCGCTGCGACACTCACAGGAGGCAGCCTCTGACAGGCCGCCGGGCTCGGGCCCGAGTTTATAAGTGAGCGGCCCCCCTCCTTGGACGTTCGGGAAAAGGAAGGAAGTGCCTGGTGGGAAGGGCTGATGCTGCATTCTCGGATTACTGGGTCCTCCGGACGCCCTGCGCCCGCCCTCGCGCCGGGGATCACCTCGCGCGGGGATGAGTACATTCGGCGCCCGCTGGGAAGTCGGGCGGGGCCGGCAGCGCAGGCTCCGGGAGAACCGCGCCTCTGTCCTGCGCCGCGAGGATCCTCCCCGCCACTCGGACCCACGCGCACCGCCCTACAACCGGCTTAACACGCTACCGCCCTGAATCTCCTGGTCCTCTTTTGCCTCATCAATGTGTTGTTACCACCTAATTCAAGGAAAGCCTGGATGGCGGAGCTCTTCGAAAAGGAGATCGGGCGAGGAGGGCTTGGAATGAGAGGGGGCCATAATGCCTACACGGCTGCGGGAGGAGGTGCCCGCCACCCTAGGGCATGGCCTTCCCACCACCACCACCAAAAAAAAAGAAGAACGCGCTCTCTAGGAGAACTAAACCACCCGCTTGGCCAGGGCGCCTCGCACAGAAGACCAAGGCGCTCGGAGACAGAGGGCGTGATTAGAGGAGGACTGGCCTAACTCCCGGACCCTGGGGAACCCACGAGTCCCTGAGTGCGAGCTGCCACGGCCAGACCTCATCTCATCGCGTAAAAAAGTCGCGGAGACACTGAGAAGGCACCAACGTCTAGTCACCCTTCGGAAGTGTTGGCAGGCGAATCCCAGCGGAGCCCTGTTGGGGGCCGAGATAACTTGTTTGGTCTGAGTTTGCCCAGCATCTCCGAGGGGCAGAGCAACTTGCACCTTCAAAGGGGTGCCCTCCCGGGAAGGGTTTGTGGAGGGTTTTTCCCCCTTGACTAAAAGATCAGATTGATCCAGAGGCGCGCCACTTGGGCTGCAAAGGACATGAACGAGGTGCGCGTGCAGGGTTGGGGAGCGGTGGGAGGAGAAACTGGAATCTGCCACTTTCGCGACCTTATCCGCTTACTCACGAGTCAGGAATGCGGAGGGGGTCAGTCCAAAGCCCAAACTTTTCTCTTTTTCTTACCACCCCGTGCCATCCTCCGCTGCGACACTCACAGCGACGCGCCAGGTGGCGGCGCTGTTGAACTCTAAACGAAGCCAAAGACGTCGGCGATCTCCGAACGTGGGCTGAAAGTTTGACCCTTGCCAAAGCCCTCTCTCGGGGCAGGACACGCGGATCCTCATCTGAACTGGGTATCGGACCGCCTAAAGCCAGCAGAGCCGAGAATTTTTTAAAGAAGAGGAGAGCGTAGTTCCCTCACATAGGGAAGGCAAGCAAGCACCTGCTGTCAGACCGGCTGTACAGACGGCAGAGACCAAAGGGGCGGGGCGAGGACACGAAAGTTCAAGGGGGCGGAGGGAGGCACAGTGGTTCTCTGAGGTTTTCCACGCCCGCGGGCGCCGAGCTCCTCAATATCCCGCCACCCCAGCGCCCCATGCAAAGGGTCACCGACATCTGAGGCTTCCTACAGTGGGCCAGACTGCACCTCCAGGAGGAGGAAGGAAAGACGCCCCCGCCCCCAGCCTGGGGCGGGGCCGGGCAGGCGCTGGTCTGACATCCCGCTGGCTTCGGGACCGAGTCAGGGGCCAAGACTCCGTGCAGAGCCACCCTGGAAAGGTTGTTTCAGTGCAATGGACCGGGGCGGGGCGGGGCTTCCAGACACAAGCTGGAACTGCCGCTATAGACCTCAGAGGTGGGTAAGTGAGACAGGAAGGGAGGCAGAACCAGCCACACCCTTTGCTTAGCTTTTACAAAGGATTTCAGCGCTGTGTGGGACAAAGCCTTAAACAGGGTGGGCCCCTCTGAGCCCACGCCAGCCCTTAAAGGAGTTGCAGGACATTCCATTGTCAGGCCTGGCCCCCCACCAAGGTGGGTCACTTCTTGAATTGGTTCTACCCGTAGCTAAAGAGCTCTATCCGGTGTGGAAGGCAGATATTTTGCTTTAGAAGACAAAAAAAAAAAAACCACACACACACACACACACACACAAAAAACCGCTCTAATTCCAACATGAACACTTGCTCTATGCAGACCCCATTTGGCACTGTTTCTCTGCTGGGCACATGGGCAACTGTCCCTGCTCTGCCTTAGAATTTAAGCCTCTGGGGTGGGGAGATGGGTGGAAATACACAACTCCAAGTGCTCAGGGCTTCCAGGCTGTGAGATGCAGGCCAGATTCACAATTGTTGGTGATAAAACGCCCCACCCATAGAAACAAACGAGTGTCACTAGCACTTGAGGATGTGGGGGAAAGGAGGATGCATGCTATCCAATACAGTAGCTGTAATCCCCTGTGGTTATTTAACCGTAAGATCACTAAAATTAGAAATTCAGTCTCTCAGTCTTCCTAGCCAGAGCAAGTGGCCTACAGGCCAGTGACTACAAGTTAGACATTACTGAGAAAACATTTGATGATCACAGAAATTGCTGTTGGACCCTGCTAGTCCACACAGCACCAGGTAATGACCTCAAGAAAGCTATTGGTGGAGCCATATGAGTGTCCCTTCTAGGATTCCAAGGACACTGTCTCACATCGTTGTTTTCAAGGTAATGGTTGTGAAAACTGCTGTCAGAATCTAGAAGGGAAATGTTTAAAAGACTGTAAAAATAATTAATATTTAACCACTATTTTTTTTTATGTTTACAAATTTTATAACCACTATTTTTGTTGTTGTTGTCACTGAGTCCTGTCTGACTCTTTGAGACCTCATGGACTGTCGCACACCGGGCTCCTCTGTCCTCCACTATCTCTCAGAGCTTGCTCAGATTCATGTCCACTGTGTCAGTGCTATCTAATCACCTCATCCTCTGCCATGTCCTTCTCCTTTTGCCTTCCATCTTTCTCAGCATCAGGCTCTTTTCCAAAGAATCATCTCTTCGCCTCAGGTGGCCAAAGTATTAGAGCTTCAGCTTCAGCAACAGTCCTTCCAATGAATATTCGGGGTTGATTTCCTTTAGGATTGACTGGTTTGATCTCCTTGCAATCCAAAGGACTATCAATACTTCACTAATGAATATATTAGGCTTCCCTGGTGGCTCAGTGGCAAAGAACCCACTTGCCAATGCTGAAGATGCAGATTTGACCCCTGGGTCAGGAAGATCTCCTAGAGAAGGAAATGGCAACCCACTCCAGTATTCTTGCCTGGGAAATCCTATGGACAGAGGAGCCTCGTGGGCCACAGTCCGTGGAGTCACAAAAAGAGTCAGACACACCTTAGCAACTAAACAACAAATAAATACATCAATATTATTTTTAACCTAGATGTAAATTATAATAATTTAAATATTTAGAAATATATTTAAAAGATAAGCACATCATGTCTATAAGTTATAACAATATTAAAATGAAGAAACAGAAATAAAGTCTCTGTGATGATGTAGCAACATATGAATCTAACAATGGAAATTAAATGCCTGGTAAATAAATGTTTTTCAGTAAACAGCAGCCTAGCACCTAGCAGAGTGCAGGTTTTACTAAATATTTACTCTTGGTCAGACTTTCTTCAAGAAGCAAGGTGAAAATTGACAGTCCTTTATTGGTCTATTTTTATAAAAGCAAACATGTTGTAACTACTCAAATACCACAATTGATATCGTGTTTGATGGTGAAAAATTGAAAGCTTTGTTTCTAAGATCAGAAACAGAGACACCTGCTCCTGCCACAGAGTGCTGAAGATTTTAGCTAGATTCTATCCAGGCCATTTCTACATGGAAATGAAATAAAAGCCATCCTGATCGAAAAGGAAGAAATAAAATTATCTCTTTGTTGATCATGCAGCCTTGCTTATATGTAGAAAATCCTAAGAAAACTATTTGAAAATCATAGCAACTAATAAATAAGTTCAGCCTTACAGGAAAAAAAAAATCAATACACAAAATCAGTTGCACTGCACAAATTATAAATGAAATGAAAAAACAATTCCATTCACAATAGCCTTAAAAAGAATGAAAATTTAGGAATAAATTTAACGGAAGAAATGCATAATCTGAAAACTACAAACAACGTTGAAAGACATTTTAAAAGACCTAAATAAAGGAAAAGACATCCTGTACTTATGGATTGGAAGATTTAATGTGGTTAAGCTGACAAAACTCCCAAAATTAATCTCCAGAGTCAATAGAATCTCTGTTAAAATATCTGGTGATTTTTCTACAGAAATTTTCATGCTGATCCTAAAATTCACATGGAAATTCAAGGGGGTCTGAATAACCAAAATAATCTTGGAGAAGAGAAATAAGACAGGAGGATTCACACTTTTTGATTTCAAATGTTACTGCAAAGCTACAGTAATCAAAACAGTGTGGATGGCACAAATTTGAGTCTAAAAATAAATGCTTTGAAGATACACAATAAGCAAATGAAAAGATGCTCAATAATAAAAATTTTAATGTTTAATCACCTTAGTCAATTTCCACAAAGGTGTCAAGATAGAGGAAAAATAGTCTTTTTATTGTAGCCATCCTAGTGGGAGTGAACTGGTATCTCCCTATGGTTTGGTCTACATATCCCTGGTGGCTAATGACGCTGACCATCTTTTCATGTGCTTATTGGCCATTTGTTCATCTTCTTTAGATGACTGTCTATTCAGATTCTTCCCCCTGTGTCTTAATTGGGTTAGCTTTCTTCTTATTATCAACGTTTTCCAGCGATCACAGATGCTGCAGGTACATGGCCTATTTTCATCAACCAGGTTGCAGACCAACTACCACATTGGGCTAAGATCAGAAACAGAGACACCTGCTCCTGCCACAGAGTGCTGAAGATTTTAGCTAGATTCTATCCAGGCCATTTCTACATGGAAATGAAATAAAAGCCATCCTGATCGAAAAGGAAGAAATAAAATTATCTCTTTGTTGATCATGCAGCCTTGCTTATATGTAGAAAATCCTAAGAAAACTATTTGAAAATCATAGCAACTAATAAATAAGTTCAGCCTTACAGGAAAAAAAAAATCAATACACAAAATCAGTTGCACTGCACAAATTATAAATGAAATGAAAAAACAATTCCATTCACAATAGCCTTAAAAAGAATGAAAATTTAGGAATAAATTTAACGGAAGAAATGCATAATCTGAAAACTACAAACAACGTTGAAAGACATTTTAAAAGACCTAAATAAAGGAAAAGACATCCTGTACTTATGGATTGGAAGATTTAATGTGGTTAAGCTGACAAAACTCCCAAAATTAATCTCCAGAGTCAATAGAATCTCTGTTAAAATATCTGGTGATTTTTCTACAGAAATTTTCATGCTGATCCTAAAATTCACATGGAAATTCAAGGGGGTCTGAATAACCAAAATAATCTTGGAGAAGAGAAATAAGACAGGAGGATTCACACTTTTTGATTTCAAATGTTACTGCAAAGCTACAGTAATCAAAACAGTGTGGATGGCACAAATTTGAGTCTAAAAATAAATGCTTTGAAGATACACAATAAGCAAATGAAAAGATGCTCAATAATAAAAATTTTAATGTTTAATCACCTTAGTCAATTTCCACAAAGGTGTCAAGATAGAGGAAAAATAGTCTTTTTATTGTAGCCATCCTAGTGGGAGTGAACTGGTATCTCCCTATGGTTTGGTCTACATATCCCTGGTGGCTAATGACGCTGACCATCTTTTCATGTGCTTATTGGCCATTTGTTCATCTTCTTTAGATGACTGTCTATTCAGATTCTTCCCCCTGTGTCTTAATTGGGTTAGCTTTCTTCTTATTATCAACGTTTTCCAGCGATCACAGATGCTGCTGCAGGTACATGGCCTATTTTCATCAACCAGGTTGCAGACCAACTACCACAGTCCTTGGTGGTCTAAGAACAGGCCTGCAGGGTGCTTTGGTGGCTCCTGGGTGAACAGAATGAGAACATCTGGAAGCTGGGCAGACGGGGTCGCTGGGGAGTGAAGGAGTCACAGGGAGCAGCTGTTGGGAGGAAGCTCTGCTCGGCATCGGGGGCTGCCAACATTGAATCCTCCGTTAAGAAATCCCACTCCCCGCCACAGGCCTGGAGGATGCCCAGGGTTCCGTCAAGCTGTGTGGGAAAGGGGAAGGAAGCGGCTCCCCACTGGGAGCTCTGAACCTCACTCACCTGCGTCCAGAGCCAGCCCACCCACCAAGGAAAGGGGAAACATTCACCCACACCCAAACCACTGGGAACGCTCTCCAGACTGGGAATAATTCTAAAGCCAGATCCCAGAGAGGTGCTGGCCAAGGTTTCTCTTTAGAGTTTATTCTCCTCTGGAAGGGACTTTGGGGACATCCAGCAAGACCCGACCTTCTGGGATCTCTTACAGAACCCCTCCTAGGAAAGAGGACCTGCTTATCTCGTGTTCCACAGGTGATGAGGATGGACGCTTCCTCTTTGGACCTGGATGTCACTTTTATGCTTCTGATGGCCAGCTGGCCACTAAAGAACTTGGAGTCAACAGATGCATGGGAGAATCCTGGCAGCATCGTCCATGGTGCACACTTAAAACTCCAGCTGGTCCTACTGCAACCGGGATAAATATACACAGCTGATAACAAGATAATCCAGAGCTTGAAATATGCTGCAGAGACACTTTATGGCCCTGTTCTCTCACAATATTTGTTCTTCTGCTGTTTTCCTGTGGTCTTGAGCTTGGGCAGGATTTTTGTATTTTGTCTGAAAGTCATGTTTCATGTGGAGTTAAGCAGTCTCAGAATCTGGGGGAAATCATGATTGAAAAACATATCTATTTGGCTTCCTGTTTCCCAGAAAATATTTGCCACTGTTTCCATTTCTGGCCTCTCCTCTTTCCAAAGAGTTGAAAATGTCATTTAAGTGAGTCAGTCCCCGAGCTCAGTGGAAGTGACAAAAATGTGGACTAAATGTTTGTGCTTCACCACCTCTGGCCAAGTGAGGGGCAGCTGGAATCAGAAATAGGCAGAGGGAAAGGAAGAAATCTACTAGCTAAGTGGTTGCCTTGCTCCCTGACACAAGGTCCCAGACCAGTATCCTTATCTGGGGGCTGGTTAGAATGTGCCATCTCTGATGACCCCACCCTTTGCCTTCCAAATCAGGATCTGCCTTTGATAAGATCCCCAGCTGGAGAGGGTGAAGGACATACCCTCCTCCAAGACGGTCGTGCTGGAGAAGGACCTAGCCAGGCAGCAGAATGACCTCACTAAGAACTTGCATTGAACCAGCTCCTTTCCTGGCTCCCTATAGAAGTTCACTGACCCTCTCTAGTTTGTGGAAAGGAGCCTTGAAGCCAACAGCATTATTGTTATGTCTTATCTCTGTAAACACCATTCATCACCTCAGACTTGTCAAAAAGACAGATTCCTGAGCCCAGCACAGATCTCCTGAGGCAGAAACTCCAGGGCTTCAGTCCAGACTTTGGTCTGGCAAAACCGGGCATTCTCTGTCCAGCAGCCACTAAAGAACTTGGAAAGGCTCATACAGGTGATGA
Source organism: Tragulus kanchil (assembly GCA_022376925.1). Classification (NCBI taxonomy): domain Eukaryota; kingdom Metazoa; phylum Chordata; class Mammalia; order Artiodactyla; family Tragulidae; genus Tragulus; species Tragulus kanchil. The sequence goes on along the minus strand of JAIOJX010000031.1, from coordinate 39,987,686 downwards.
GGATGGACTCCTCTTTGGACCTGGATGTCACTTTTATGCTTCTGATGGCCAGCTGGCCACTAAAGAACTTGAGTCAACAGATGCATGGGAGAATCCTGGCAGCATCGTCCATGGTGCACTTAAAACTACAGCTGGTGCTACTGCAACCGGGATAAATATACACAGCTGATAACAAGATAATCCAGAGCTTGAAATATGCTGCAGAGACACTTTATGGCCCTGTTCTCTCACAATATTTGTTCTTCTGCTGTTTTCCTGTGGTCTTGAGCTTGGGCAGGATTTTTGTATTTTGTCTGAAAGTCATGTTTCATGTGGAGTTAAGCAGTCTCAGAATCTGGGGGAAATCATGATTGAAAAACATATCTATTTGGCTTCCTGTTTCCCAGAAAATATTTGCCACTGTTTCCATTTCTGGCCTCTCCTCTTTCCAAAGAGTTGAAAATGTCATTTAAGTGAGTCAGTCCCCGAGCTCAGTGGAAGTGACAAAAATGTGGACTAAATGTTTGTGCTTCACCACCTCTGGCCAAGTGAGGGGCAGCTGGAATCAGAAATAGGCAGAGGGAAAGGAAGAAATCTACTAGCTAAGTGGTTGCCTTGCTCCCCGACACAAGGTCCCAGACCAGTATCCTTATCTGGGGGCTGGTTAGAATGTGCCATCTCTGATGACCCCACCCTTTGCCTTCCAAATCAGGATCTGCCTTTGATAAGATCCCCAGCTGGAGAGGGTGAAGGACATACCCTCCTCCAAGACGGTCGTGCTGGAGAAGGACCTAGCCAGGCAGCAGAATGACCTCACTAAGAACTTGCATTGAACCAGCTCCTTTCCTGGCTCCCTATAGAAGTTCACTGACCCTCTCTAGTTTGTGGAAAGGAGCCTTGAAGCCAACAGCATTATTGTTATGTCTTATCTCTGTAAACACCATTCATCACCTCAGACTTGTCAAAAAGACAGATTCCTGAGCCCAGCACAGATCTCCTGAGGCAGAAACTCCAGGGCTTCAGTCCAGACTTTTGGGTCTGGGCAAGCTCTTCTGGACATTCTGATGCCTAAGCATGAGAACCACTGGTTCATAGTGTATAAGAGCTTGTTTGAAGGTTCTAGAAGGAGAGCACAGCTACCCGCATATCCTTAACCAAAATCGGTCCTCCTCCATTGGGTAATTTCATCACCATCCACTGAGCGCCCAACTTCAGGAGGGAGGCACATGGAGTGGTGAGGGAGGAAGGGAACACCTGTCTAGCCAGCCAGATCAACCGAATCAACCTTGGTGATCAATGGGCTGACAGATGTCTCAACCAGATTGCCCTCACACCTTCATGCTGTATGAGACATGGATGACGTGGCTACCAAGGCTCTGATCACATTCTCATCCCCACCCTTCTCCTGGACCATCCACTTTGGGTCCTGGCCCCACCAATGCATCCATGGACCTGCAACTCCAGTCCTTGCTTGCACAGGCACAGCTAGTCCAGGCCTTATTCTGATGAGGACTTGGAAATATATTTTCTACTAAGTGGAATTATTAGAATTTTGCCACAAAGAAGATGCAGCAGGCATCGTGCTCATGGGGCTAAAAGTCATTCACTAAAAGCAGGAAGGTTGAAGGGATCAGGATGCTAAGAGCATCAAGAATTCAGAGCCCCAGCCTAGGACCATCAACCTCTGAACTTTCTGTCATGACAGATAAATAAGTCTTTATTTGGCTCCTTCACTGTAATTGAATTTCTGATTCATGCAGCCAACTACCTTCCCAGTTGGCATGAACTTAAAGTGTAGCTTCCTAGGTTGTCATTTATCTGTTCTAATTCATTTAAACTTCAAAGCCTGACTTCTATTTTTAGTCAAATTATCATCATTAAATAGTACCTACTGTATGTTCATAAGGTCACATCCCTCAAACCAGAGATGAACAAAAGGGACAGATAGTCAATATTCTAGCACAATAGTAGGCACATAAGATGAATTTGAACAAGTAGGACCACTCTTAGCTCTGCTTCTATGATAGACAAGCTCCCTGAGACTCAACTTCTCTTCTCAAAATGAGGATAAGAGCTACATCTTAGCGTTAGACAACAAAATCTGTATCCCAGGGTTACTCTCAACCTTCGAGTCTGCCTTATGGACACCCCTGATGGGCAGGGGAACCAGGCAGGTCCGTGGGGCAAGTATTGAGTATTTGTTCCAGAAAACATCTGCTGCTGTGTATGTTACCATCAGCAACTACACTTCTGTTTATACTGATATCCAAGTCTCTCTAGCCAGAAAATTTTTATGAGGATCCGTGGCCCTCAAAAATTCCCGCTCATGAGGACATATGATTGTTTCAGGAAGAGGGGACACCTTCCAGGGCCTGAACATGAGCTTTTGTCTAACGCTAAGAAATGAATTATCTGAGGAGACACACGTACTGACAAAGCAAGAGACTTTATTGGAAAGGTCACCTGGGTGGAGCACAACAGGTAAAGGAACTCAGGAGAACTGCTCTGCCAAGTGGCTCACAGTCTCAGGTTATATGGTGATGGGTTAGCTTCTGGGTTGTCTTTGGCAAATCAGTTTGACTCAGAGTCCTTCCTGGTGGTGCACACATTGCTCAGCCAGGATGGATGCCAGCAAGAAGGATTCTGGAAGTTGGTCAGACATATGGTCTACTTTGTACCTTTCCCGAACTCTTCCAGTTAGTGGTAGTGGATTAGTTCCGTGTTCCTTAGCAGGACCTCCTGTTGCAAAATAACTCACATAAACAGTTACTGTGGTGCCTAGCCAGTGTGGATGGTTCCAGTGAGTGTTCTTCCCCTAACAATACAGCTACACATCTATTGGAATGGCCACAGTCCAGAACATCAACAGCACCCAATGCTGGGGAGAATGTGGAGCAGTAGGAACTCTCATTGCTGATGGAAATGCAAAATGGTTTGACCACGTTGGAGGACAGTCTAGTAACATCTGAAATCACTAATTGTGATTACTTATATGGTAGTCACAATCCTATATATTCACACTAATAAATGTTATATCTACACAAACTGTTTATAGTAATTTTAGCGATAATTGCCAAAACTTGGTAACAACCAACTATCCTCTAGTAAGTAAATGGATAAATAAACTGCGATACATCCAGACAATGAAATATTATCAGAGCTAAAAATAAATGAGTTATCAAACCATGAAAAGACGTGGGGGAAACTTTAATGCCTATTGCTAAAACAATCTGAAAATTCTACAAGCTGTATGATTCCAAATGTACAACATTCTAGAGAAGGTAAAATTACAAAGAAGTGAACGGGCAGCAGCTGCCAGGGTTTTTGGCCAGCAGAGAGGTGAACAGGTGGAGCACGGTGGGTTTTAGGGCAAGGACACTATTCTGCGTGATAAATGCTGTAGCGTATGCATGCCATGTTACAGCTTTCAAAATCCATAGAATGGGGACTTCCCTGGTGGTCCAGTGGCTAAGACTTACATCTCTACTGTAGGGGGCCTGGGTTCAATCCCTGGGTGGGGGACTAGATCCCACAGGTGACAACTAAGACAGTGCAGCCAAATAAATACAAACATACCTATATATTAAAAACCCATACAATATACAACACAAAGAGTGAACCCTAATGTAAACCACGAACTTTAGTTAATAATGATGTATCAATATGGTTCATCAACTATATCCAATGTGCCACACCAAAGCCCTATGTTAATAACAGAGAATTGTAAAATGTTGAGAGGTTATATGGTAACTCTCTGTACTTTCAGCTCAATTCTTTTGTAAACCTAAAATTGCTCAAAAATTGAAATCTAATAATGTAAAAAGAATACATGATTAACCCAAATAAAACAAGGGAATTGGGAAATAAAAGTGGGAAAGACAGAAAACAAATAACAGAAGAGGCCTAAACCTGATAAACTATTTTCCCCCCTTTTCTTTTCTTTTTTTTAAAGATTTATTTATTTATTTTGGGCGGGGGTCGGGTTGGGGAGGGAGGGGAGTGGGCGGGCCACTTCTATTGGTCTTTCATTTCTCTATTTTCATCCGTCTTTGTTCCTTGGCTCCTGCGGGCCTCCCATCGCGGTGGTGTCTGTCGTTGCAGAGCGCCGGCTCTGGGCGCATGCGCTCCAGAGCTCCGGCTCGGTGAACGGACACATCGGTCCAGCCGCTCCGCGGCACGTGGGATCTTCCCAGGCCAGGGATCGAACCGGCGCCCCTTGCACTGCAAGGCGGTGTCCTTATTCACTGGACCACCAGGGGAAGCCCCCCCCCCCTTTTCTTTCTTAAAACAAAAAAGGTATTCAGGATATTTTTTTTTTTTGCCTTTTTTTTTTAATTTTGATTTTTGCTTTTATGGAGTTTTATTGTTTACAGGTATGTATAATCCCAGATTCGTCTCTTATTCTGTCCATTTGAATTCCTACAACAGGCGAAGGGACTAGATAGTGATTGGAAGCTGAGGGGTGTCGGTCTGTGGGGTGAAAATGAACTGGGTGGAGCATGGAGATTGCTGAGTGGTGGAAGGTCCTCCTGATTGGAGTGGTGGTTACGTCTGTACACTTACACAACTCAGCAAATCATAGAGATGGAATCGGTACCTTTCTTTGCCTACATTGCTGTTGTTTACTGGGTGGGGGACTAGATCCCACAGGTGACAACTAAGACAGTGCAGCCAAATAAATACAAACATACCTATATATTAAAAACCCATACAATATACAACACAAGAGTGAACCCTAATGTAAACCACGAACTTTAGTTAATAATGATGTATCAATATGGTTCATCAACTATATCCAATGTGCCACACCAAAGCCCTATGTTAATAACAGAGAATTGTAAAATGTTGAGAGGTTATATGGTAACTCTCTGTACTTTCAGCTCAATTCTTTTGTAAACCTAAAATTGCTCAAAAATTGAAATCTAATAATGTAAAAAGAATACATGATTAACCCAAATAAAACAAGGGAATTGGGAAATAAAAGTGGGAAAGACAGAAAACAAATAACAGAAGAGGCCTAAACCTGATAAACTATTTTCCCCCCTTTTCTTTTCTTTTTTTTAAAGATTTATTTTTTATTTTGGGCGGGGGTCGGGTTCGAGAGGGAGGGGAGTGGGCGGACGACTTCTATTGGTCTTTCATTTCTCTATTTTCATCCGTCTTTGTTCCTTGGCTCCTGCGGGCCTCCCATCGCGGTGGTATCTGTTGTTGCAGAGCGCTGGTTCTGGGCGCATGCGCTCCAGAGCTCCGGCTCGGTAATTGGACACATCGGTCCAGCCACTCCGCGGCAGGCGGGATCTTCCCAGGCCAGGGATCGAACTGGCGCCCCTTGCACTGCAAGGCGGTGTCCGTACCCACTGGACCACCAGGGGAAGCCCCCCCCCCCCTTTTCTTTCTTAAAACAAAAAAGGTATTCAGGATATTTTTTTTTTTTGCCTTTTTTTTTTAATTTTGATTTTTGCTTTTATGGAGTTTTATTGTTTACAGGTATGTATAATCCCAGATTCGTCTCTTATTCTGTCCATTTGAATTCCTACAACAGGCGAAGGGACTAGATAGTGATTGGAAGCTGAGGGGTGTCGGTCTGTGGGGTGAAAATGAACTGGGTGGAGCATGGAGATTGCTGAGTGGTGGAAGGTCCTCCTGATTGGAGTGGTGGTTACGTCTGTACACTTACACAACTCAGCAAATCATAGAGATGGAATCGGTACCTTTCTTTGCCTACATTGCTGTTGTTTAGTTGCTAAGTCATGTTTGACTCTGGTGATACCATGCATTGACTGCAGGCTGTCAGGTTCCTCTGTCCATGGGATTTCCCAGGCCAGAATACTGGAGCAGGTTGCCATTTCTCCAGGGAATCTTTTCCATCCGGAGATACAACTTGTGTCTCCTGCATTGTCAGGCAGGTTTTTTGTTTTTCTTTTTTTTTTAACTACTGAACCACACTGCTGAAAAGATGGAAGTCAGCTGAAAGCAGCTGTGACAGTCTGAGATTTTCCATCTCTAGACCCTTCATCTGGTGAAAAAGTAAGCATTATACTAATCAGGCTTTACTGTAGGCAGGGAAATTCATCACTAAATACTACAAGTTCACTTAACATAAAAGTCGAAACAGAATAAAATACCCACAAATAGATGCTAAACAGATACTCATTCATTTGCACTCATGTGAGAATCATTTCTAGTTCTTGTTCATTCTACACAAATGGATGTACACACTGGGACAGGCCACGGAAGATGAATCTTGTAGGCTAAACAGGGCAACTAAAAATCTCTTATGAATCTCATTTCCCCAGAAAAACTTTATTCATTCATTCATTCTGGTTTGTTTGCTTGTTTGTTAAGCTAATGCATGAGTTGATTCCAGACCATGTGACTCCAATTTTTGAAATAACAAGGCCCAGATGAATCATCTTTTCCTATGCTCAAAAAAGGATAAATGCCTCATGTTGAAGATCATTTGGCACATTACTGAAGTTAACAAACAGTGTTTCGTTTCAGCCACTAATCATTAAACACCAAACCCAGTTTCTGAGCATCAAAGCTATTCTGGGCATCTGGTCCGCTCTGAGAAAGTCTCTTAAAGAAAGGTCATGACATTACTGCAGACCATGCTTTTCCAAGGTTGTTTTTACTTATGAATGTTAATAACACAAAAGATTGTTTCAATAGTATAAATTGCTTCCCTGAAAGTACAAGACCTGAAGACAAAGGAAAGGATTTGACTGTGCTCAGAGGGAAATGCAGTTAGATGACCTGAAGGAGTGGGAATAAGAGAAGAAATAGGGCACCGTGAATACTCAGCATGGATGGGTGGAATAGGCATGGAGCAGATGGGGGCTGGCAGAGATCACTTCTTTATGAGGTATTGCATCTTTTGATAGAAACCAGGAAAATGAAGAGGATTCTTGATTCCTGAGTTGCCCTGAAGGGAAGTAGACAGAAGACTGGGCACAGAAGTTGTATCCAAGTCTAGGCTCATGAATAAACTTCCTGCAAGTACCTGTGGCCAAGACTGTGAGCATCATGGTTTCATTGCCCTTGAGTACGTATCTAAGAGCAGAATTGCCAGGTGATGTGTGGATGCTGACTTTTTAAGAAGCGAGACCACTGTCCCTGACCAAGCTCCATCTGGCATTTCCATTAGTGTGCCCAAGAGGTGCCATGGACAAGTGGTCTCTGACAGAAGGATGCAGCCACACATCCTCCTCTGTGACACAAAGATGCACCATTGTGACCAAGACAGAGGCAGGAAGGACCCTGTGAGGTCAAAGAGGACTCAGGCACAGAACCCGCCCTCAGATCATGGTGGGGTTCAGGTGCACGAGTTCTTGAGAGATGGCAAAGAGCTTTTGAGTGATATCCGTGTGCTTGTATGTGTGTGGTGTGCATGCACATATGTGTGTGACTGGGGTAATACACAAGAGCAAGGATATAGGGATGCTCACTTGGACTTAAGTTTTTATTAGAAATACCCATCAGTGCTCACTACCCCACCTTCCTGTCCCACGTAGGATGAAAGCCAGATTGTCTCTGCAAAGGTTGTTGGTTGACACCCTTGAGGTTAGCAGAGGTGCTGAGGCCTAGCAATCCAAGTGAGGCTGCAGGATTTCATAACCCTATTTCACCACTTGTCAGCTGGGACCATGGTCAAATTTCCCAGCTTATCTGTGCCTCCACTTCCTTACCTATAAAGTAGGGAAAGTAAATCTGCCTGTGTCCCAATAAATAAATTACACTTTTTATCTGATAGTGGTAAAACTTTGGTAAATTTTCCTGCCACATTGCTTTAGTAGCATGTCCTGTGACTTGGTCTATCCAGATGGCCTTCTGTTGACAACATTTGAGGCCCAGTTGTGTGCAAAGCTGTGTGTGAGGCTCACCCTTCCCCCAGGTGTCTGCCAGTCTCACAGGAAGACAGATATGGAGCCACTGCACTGTCAAATCAAGAACAAAGGGACGGGCCCATTAGAAAAATCTGGAAAGAGAGCTCTCTCTTCAAGATCCCAGCTGTCTCCTGAGGAAATCAGTCATAACTTGTGGAGAAAGGAAGGATTGTTTCCGCTCAGTGTGGGGGACAGATGAAGACTGGTAGGGATTCATCCGGGGTCCAGCCACAGCCCTGAGACTGTCCCTGTGCTCGGGTGAGATACCATCCTCCCGGGTCTGCATCTCTATCCCCAAAAGCTTCCCCCATGCCAGAGTGGAGCCCCTCCAGAAGTACTGGGAACTACTGACCACCTTGCAGCAACCCCACCCGCAACTGATGGAAATCGGTGTATCCATACCCCAGCTCCCTCAGTCTTTGGGTGGAGTGACATTTCCTAGTGTTTCTGCAGGTGGTCACCTCCCCATTACCCTACAGCTAATGTCCATTCTTCCTATTAAACTACTTCCCTAGAATCCCTGCTCCAGGTCTGCTTCTGGAGCAAAAAGAGCCTGGAGACCAGATGGACAAGACAGCAATAGTCCAAGAGTGGTAGGGATGTCCTGAGTGTAAGCAGTGCCCTGTGTATGGGGTGGGCAGATTGAAGTGAGGAACTGGTTAGGGAAGAAGGCCACACACAACATCTGAGATTCAAATAGGACCCCCAGGTCCTATTGGCTCCCCTCACCTGACATCCTGCTTCAGGATTCCAGGGCAGCCATGCATCACACAGACAGTTATTGAGTGCCACTGTGTGCCAGGCCCAGGGAGTATCAGGGACCAAGCAATAACAACTACCAAAAAAAAAACTTCCCCTGGAGGCACTAACTTATATATGCATATAGATAATAATTAATAAATCTTAATTATGAGTAGAAACGATACACCATGTTACAAGGTGACCAGTGTTTTGGACAGAACAAGGGTCACTAGGAGGGCTGGAGGAGAAGTGTGGTTTCATAGCCACCTCACAAGGAAAGAAAGGAGAGGAGCAGAGGGGAGTCAGGAGACATGGGAAGAAGGCCCATCCAAAATGGCTTCAGAATAAGAGTCAAGAGAGGGGCCAGGAGAGCATACTCCAATAATGAGAGAAGAAAACTACCCCCAACTGGATAAAGCAGAGCTCATCCAGGTGGCCTCCAGACTAGCAGCTTTCCCTGGAAACCTGCTAGAAATGAAGATTCTTGGATTCCAGTCCAGACCTGCTCATCAGGCCTTCTGGCAGAGGCCCTGCGGGGGCTCTAGCCTCTTGAGATGGAGCCAGCGACCCCAAAGCAGGCAGGATGGGAGCACGGAGAGAGTCAAACAAAAAAGAAGGATGAAAACAAAGAAATTTTTTGTTTTAATTTTCACTGGGGTCTATTTGTTTTACAATGTCGCATTAGCTTCAGGTGTACAGCGAAGTTATCGTTATACATTTTTACAGTTTTCTTGTTTTCACCCTGGTATATCATAGTTATATCCCTGACCCCTTTCTTTGAAAACAAAGAAATTTTAATAGAAACAGTTTGTATTCATAAAATGTCACAGATTAACCAGGTATATCAGTTTCAAGAGTTAGACAAAATATAATTTGAGGTGAAGATGTCCAAAAGGTTACATTTCATATTGATAAAGAAAGTAATAATGCCAAATACACATCAGTCATCCAATTGTGCAGCTCCTTGGTGACTCAGTCAGTAAAGAATCTGGCTGCAATACAGGAGACCTGGGTTCAATCCCTAAGTCAGGAAGATCCCCTGGAGAAGGAAATGGCAACCCACTCCAGTATTCTTGCCAAGAGAATTTCATGGACAAAGAAGCCTGGAGGGCCACAACCCATGTGGTCACAAGAGTCAGATATGATGTAGTGACTAAACAACCAAGGAGAAGACAGAACTGATAGAAATACAAGATGTGACAAAGCTGACCCTCATGGGAGATGATGAGAAAAAGGATAGACAAGCTGGTGTGATGAATATATAGGACCGCACCCCCTCACCAGCCCACTCACCAAAACCTTGACCTTGACCATGAGTGTAAGGACCGGTACACACAAGGACACTACACTCTAGTTCAGAGATGACAAGGGTTTGACAAGGAAGTGAAGCGTTTAGCTTGGGACATCATCTCTTTGGGAAAGGATGATTCTGGAGAAAGAAGGTAAAAAACACAATTATTTTCTTCTACCTCACAAGTCTCATAATTTTCCTTGGATATTTGAATGCAGAAGGAGGTCAAGACAGCTGATATCATGGACTCCGCTTAAGATTTTATGATATCAGTGATGACGACAAGCATGAAACGTGGAGGAGACAAGATAACTAGGGCTTTGCAAGGGGCCTTCCATAGGGGTCAGCAGGATATAGCTTGGCTGTTCTGCCCCGTGACCTGCAAGGTTAGAGATGGCAAGGAGGGAAAACAGACCTGCACTGTCTTGAATGAAACTAGAACTCAGTGACCTTCACTTTGACCTTCATCCAGGCATCCCCCACTCCCTTTGCCTCCCTTTCTCTCCTTTCCTTCTTCCCTCTCTGTTTATGTTCCACCCCTCCCCACCCTCCCTCCACGCAACTGAAGTCTATAGACCGACTTTCACCAAAAGAGAGGACCAACAGCCAAGTCAATGGTGACAGACTTCAAATAAAAAACCCACCAAATGGAACCTGGGCAGCAGCTTGGGGGAGTTCTGGCTGCCGGCACCTGGAGGCTCAGGCAGAGTGTGCTGAGCCCTGTGAAGAGCAGAGCCTCAAGTCAAGTTCAGGGGGTAACTGTTGGCCTCGGGGCTTATTCTTCAAACTTGATTTTTCTGCTCTTCCCTTCTTTCTTCATTTCTCACCACTTACCTGGTCCTTAGTTCCTCTGAAAAGGATGAGCATTTCCTCTGAAAAGGAAGATATATTTGAATGCAGTTCCTGCTGTATATTTCGAGCTGTTATGAAGTTTATTAAAACAGATTGACAGGGCTTCCCCTGGTGGTCCAGTGGGTAAGGACACCGCCTTGCAGTGCAAGGGGCGCCGGTTCGATCCCTGGCCTGGGAAGATCCCACGTGCCGCGGAGCGGCTGGACTGATGTGTCCAATTACCGAGCCGGAGCTCTGGAGCGCATGCGCCCAGAGCCGGTGCTCTGCAACAACAGACGCCACCGTGATGGGAGGCCCACAGGAGCCAAAGAACGAAGACAAATGAAAATAGAGAAATGAAAGCCAACAGAAGTGGCCCGCCCACACCCCTCCCTCCCCAACCCGACCCCCGCCCAAAGTAAATAAATAAATAAATCTTTAAAAAAAAAAAAAAAACAGATTGACAGCAATGGATTTCAGAGTTTGTTAGGATAGGTGGGTCACGAAGCACAAAGGAAGACAACCCACTTCAGAGGCTATGAGAGGCACCATTCCACCTTTCAGGGCCCTGAGGGCAGCTCAGCAGCCAGCCTTCTCTCCCCCAGCCTGGGATAAAATGGCCCTGTCTGGCAAGGCCAGGATCCCAGCATCAGGGGGACCGACTTCAAATACACACATTCAAAGAGCCTTACATTCTCACCTAGTGCTCAGGGAGGTGTTAGGTTTATGGGCTATTAAAGGGTTAATACGACAAGTTGCGAACTCCCCGGCCCTAAAGGGTCAGCATCATAGGACCGGTTGCTGATCTGCTGGCGCCTGGGAGTCTCTCAAAACCGGCGATAGAGTTCACCCTGGCCATAAAGATTCTCCACTACATCTGAAAAATGACAAGAACTGCACACCCCCATGCCCACAGACAACTCAAGGACAGCAGACTCATCACTAATTTCTCGCTTAGTTTAGACAAAGACTGTGCTTCTGCGCCTGCTCTAAGAAACCCCCTCCCCTTTCTTTCTTTCCCCTTCTCCTCCCAAATAAAACCTCCTTGTACCATCTCTGGGGTGCAACTTCACTGGCCCACCTCTTGGACCTGTGGATCTCGCCCGGGAACTCTTCCTAAATAAACTCCTTCCCTAACAGCCTGCTGTCCGTCGTGTCTTTGCAATTCTTACAGGAGGGACTGTTGATGTTTACAATCGCATCTAATAACATCAAGCAAGGTCTCGCCTATGATTTAATTCAGGCTTAAGCCAAACATGCAAAAAAAGCTTCAGGCCAGGGGACTGGAGAGCAAACTCTGCGGAAAGGAAATACTTGCCCCCTTGCAGATAAGAGGAACAATGTGAGAAAGGAATTCCAGATTTTCGTCTGAATACGAATGGGTATTGTCTCTACCAACAGACTAAAACACACTGCATGTTGTACAAAAAAAAAAAAAAAAAAAGCATTTCAGTGAGTTTTAGTCCAGAACAAGACACTTGATTATTGAACAGGTACAGAGAGTTTGAGCACACTCTTTTATTTATTTTTTTATTTTTTATTTTTTTTTTGGTTGTCAGTCTTCACAAACCACATAAATTTAAGCAGTGACTTTTGCAGCCAGAGAGGGACAGATGGTTTCAGAGCTTTTCTATCTCAGATTTCCATACTAACCCTATTGTTTTCAGTGGTGGAAATATGTAGGGGACATTACACCATTTTGCAGCTGCTGGAAAGCAATGCTTTCCTGTTTTCCTGATTTGGACAATGGAGAAGCTAAGAAGAAAAATAATAGGAACAGGCTTTCCTATATTTGTTTTTTAGAAAACTGCATTATATTGAATTTTGTACCTTTTTTTTTTACAGTCGAATCTCACCTCTATTCTCATAGTTTTTATAGAAATATATATGGAAAAGATAATTGAAATGAAAGTAGCTAAAGATCAAATTCACATCCTCCAGAGGCTGTTCAGGAGTAAAACCCAAGCCCTGCACCATGTGTTCAAAACTCACAACCAAGACATAAAAGAGACAGCTACACACAAGTGTGTGGAAGAGAGATTCACTCCCAGCCCAACTCCTCTTGGAGGCTGCATACAAGCACACACACATAGCACATGTTTGATTTATTTTACTTTCTCCTCTGATCATGAGAAAAGATGTGAGGACAACCCCTTCGAAGAGGCTGCCAGTCTGTTGGCGACAGGCACTCAGATCTGAGAGGGCCCTGCCAGGGCTGGGGGTGACACAGCCCGGGTCCCTCCCAGCCTCAGGCCAGAGCTGGTGGATTCACCCTTAATGCCTCTGGGAACAGGGCTCAGGCACCAAAGTGAAACTAGCAAGGCAGCTTCTGCCTCCAGGCTGCGCAGTGGAGCAGCAGTGGGTTCACCATAGGAGAACACTCACCAGGTCTCCCACACCAAGAATTAGGAAAATGGCCCACCCTTGGCTGGCTGTCTACCATCCACCTCCCCAGAGGACAGCCCTCCTGCTTCAGCCCCTCCAAATGGCCAACGAGAACAGTGATTACAGACACTGTCCCTGAAATTCAGAGGTGCGCGTGTTTAAGATGTCATCCGGTTAAATTACCTGTCTCACTCACCTGGTGAGTTTGTCCTGAATACAGAATCATTGAGCCATGGCAAATTCTGTTTGGACAGAAGTCCAAATTGATTTTGAACGTGTTGCTAAGCAGAGCCTCTCCTTGACCCCTCACCCGGCTGGCTCTGCCCCTCAGCAGGTCAGGGGATCAGGGACAGAACAGTGCCTGATCTGCCTGTTCAGCCCACCACTGGAGGAGTCCTTCCGAGGCAGAGCCCACCTCTCTCCACACTCCATCTGCCCATTTACCTGGCTGTCATGGTAGAGCCACTTGGGTTTCTGGATAAATAATTTGTCCTTTGTCCCTGAGCTCCCAGAACAAGATTCGAATCCCTGGACAAAAGCAGGGTTCTGTTGGAGAATAAAGCATCAATCTGATGCTTTTCATCAACATCACGGCATGCAGTTGTCCAGTTTGGAGACAGTATGCCCTCCTGGGTGAAGGCTGTGAGGGTGGACAAGTCAGCAAAGGGGCCGACTCTGATGGAGGGAATTTGGAGACACTGTTGTTTATGCACCCATTTCTCCCCTTGGGGGTGCTGCAGCCATGTTGGGGAGTGGGAAGGGCAGGGCTGCGTATTCCCAACTTCTTTCTGTGTATTCTTTCCCCCCAAAGAATTCAAACACAGAAACCAGACCGAGCTGTAGACAAAATCAAATGACCTCGTCCAATTCAAGGCCAGGGATCCACGGAGGTCGGGGGCAGCCTGGGTTGGGAATGCCCCATCGCCCCTGTGACCAGGGTGAGGTCTGTAAAGGCCTAGAGTGAAGCATTTCTGTAAGTGTAGATACACCCTTAATGCCTCTGGGAACAGGGCTACCAAAGTGAAACTAGCAAGGCAGCTTCTGCCTCCAGGCTGCGCAGTGGAGCAGCAGTGGGTTCACCATAGGAGAACACTCACCAGGTCTCCCACACCAAGAATTAGGAAAATGGCCCACCCTTGGCTGGCTGTCTACCATCCACCTCCCCAGAGGACAGCCCTCCTGCTTCAGCCCCTCCAAATGGCCAACGAGAACAGTGATTACAGACACTGTCCCTGAAATTCAGAGGTGCGCGTGTTTAAGATGTCATCCGGTTAAATTACCTGTCTCACTCACCTGGTGAGTTTGTCCTGAATACAGAATCATTGAGCCATGGCAAATTCTGTTTGGACAGAAGTCCAAATTGATTTTGAACGTGTTGCTAAGCAGAGCCTCTCCTTGACCCCTCACCCGGCTGGCTCTGCCCCTCAGCAGGTCAGGGGATCAGGGACAGAACAGTGCCTGATCTGCCTGTTCAGCCCACCACTGGAGGAGTCCTTCCGAGGCAGAGCCCACCTCTCTCCACACTCCATCTGCCCATTTACCTGGCTGTCATGGTAGAGCCACTTGGGTTTCTGGATAAATAATTTGTCCTTTGTCCCTGAGCTCCCAGAACAAGATTCGAATCCCTGGACAAAAGCAGGGTTCTGTTGGAGAATAAAGCATCAATCTGATGCTTTTCATCAACATCACGGCATGCAGTTGTCCAGTTTGGAGACAGTATGCCCTCCTGGGTGAAGGCTGTGAGGGTGGACAAGTCAGCAAAGGGGCCGACTCTGATGGAGGGAATTTGGAGACACTGTTGTTTATGCACCCATTTCTCCCCTTGGGGGTGCTGCAGCCATGTTGGGGAGTGGGAAGGGCAGGGCTGCGTATTCCCAACTTCTTTCTGTGTATTCTTTCCCCCCAAAGAATTCAAACACAGAAACCAGACCGAGCTGTAGACAAAATCAAATGACCTCGTCCAATTCAAGGCCAGGGATCCACGGAGGTCGGGGGCAGCCTGGGTTGGGAATGCCCCATCGCCCCTGTGACCAGGGTGAGGTCTGTAAAGGCCTAGAGTGAAGCATTTCTGTAAGTGTAGATACCAGCCAGCAGCACAGATAGCCATGAGTGACCGATGACCAGCAGCACGCAGCACTCCACCCAGAGACCTGGGGCCAAGGGGCACAGCCTTCTCCTCACCCCCAGAGCATTAAATCCCAGTGTTCCAAGTGGGAACTGTAAAGCAGGCACTCTGAACCCCATGCTGGGCCCCCTCAGATCTCTATCCTACCTTCCTTCCTTTCTTCCTTCAAACCCCTCCAGTTTTTTCACTTTCTTTTCTTCCTTTCTTTTTTTTTTCCTTTTATTCTTTTTTTTTTTTTTTGGATTTCTTAAATCCGAGCTATAGCACCTTCATTTCAAAATTGACAAATGGGATCTACTTGGCTCTGACGGCCATGCACATGGGCTGCAACCTGTGGGGTGGAGTTTGGATCCTAGAAATGGTTCCCCCTGTTTGTCCTGCAGAAGAGACGGGCATGATGGGACTGCAAGGGGTGCCCCCTCACTCCCACTGTCTCCGGGTGTCCAGGCTTCCCCTGCTGCTCAGGTAGCCTTGAAGGGCTCCAACCTGCAGTGAATTCCTGGCCCTTCTTCGGGGACCCAGGCAGAATGGACGGGACGAGAGCCCCAGCAACTGCAACAAGCTATGCTGTGGGAAATTGCCAGTGGGCACTTAAAGACAAGGCTGTAAATTAAAACGGCTCTGAGCAGTGTCTGCTGTTGCGTAAGATCTTAGTTACTCTTTCATTCTCTCTCCCTCCCCTGGTGTCTTGTTTTTTAAGGAAAAGGGCCAGATGATGCCTGCACCGCAGGCAGCCCTGGACCAGCACTCAGGCGACTAGTCCTGACTTGGCTGTGCTATGGCCACAGGCTGGGATCCGCTCTCAGAAGGCAGCCACCACCGTGAACTGCAATCGATGCTGTGACGACACCTTTCAAACTCAGCCCAGTCGCTCCCTCACATCCTCCAGAAACCATCCGGGCGTCTCGGTCCAGGCAGCGTGCAGAGAAGGCAGGAGAGCGTCAGGGCAGTGGGCCGCCTGGCTTGGAGACCCATGGTCCTTCACCTTTGATCTCACGAGAGTCAGCAATTAAGCGTGTGGTAGAACATCAGAGCATTTATTTAGACAAATTGATTCAAGTAGTTTTGAAACAAATCCTGCCTTCTCACCCTAGTTTCCAGAATCACTTTTTACTCACTTGGTACAATTTTCCCCACGTGGTTCAGATTTCCTTTGCAAATACACTGAAGACCGTTAGAATCTGAAGAACTAGAAGATGTGAATCCTAAATGCCCTGTCGCAGTGCCATATAAGCGGATGGAAATGCAGGAATGGGGGGAAAAATGTCTCCAGCCTGAACACGTTCCCTCAGACATAAACAGAGCTTCTTACATAATCAGATGGCTGATTGACTCGGCCTTCATCACACCGGAGGCACAGATCATTTCAGTCCAGATTTGCCCCGGTTCATGTCCTCCTATCAGAGGTTTATGTGGGCAGGGAGGGGATTGAGTTCCCCTGTTTGTCCTGCAGAAGAGACGGGCATGATGGGACTGCAAGGGGTGCCCCCTCACTCCCACTGTCTCCGGGTGTCCAGGCTTCCCCTGCTGCTCAGGTAGCCTTGAAGGGCTCCAACCTGCAGTGAATTCCTGGCCCTTCTTCGGGGACCCAGGCAGAATGGACGGGACGAGAGCCCCAGCAACTGCAACAAGCTATGCTGTGGGAAATTGCCAGTGGGCACTTAAAGACAAGGCTGTAAATTAAAACGGCTCTGAGCAGTGTCTGCTGTTGCGTAAGATCTTAGTTACTCTTTCATTCTCTCTCCCTCCCCTGGTGTCTTGTTTTTTAAGGAAAAGGGCCAGATGATGCCTGCACCGCAGGCAGCCCTGGACCAGCACTCAGGCGACTAGTCCTGACTTGGCTGTGCTATGGCCACAGGCTGGGATCCGCTCTCAGAAGGCAGCCACCACCGTGAACTGCAATCGATGCTGTGACGACACCTTTCAAACTCAGCCCAGTCGCTCCCTCACATCCTCCAGAAACCATCCGGGCGTCTCGGTCCAGGCAGCGTGCAGAGAAGGCAGGAGAGCGTCAGGGCAGTGGGCCGCCTGGCTTGGAGACCCATGGTCCTTCACCTTTGATCTCACGAGAGTCAGCAATTAAGCGTGTGGTAGAACATCAGAGCATTTATTTAGACAAATTGATTCAAGTAGTTTTGAAACAAATCCTGCCTTCTCACCCTAGTTTCCAGAATCACTTTTTACTCACTTGGTACAATTTTCCCCACGTGGTTCAGATTTCCTTTGCAAATACACTGAAGACCGTTAGAATCTGAAGAACTAGAAGATGTGAATCCTAAATGCCCTGTCGCAGTGCCATATAAGCGGATGGAAATGCAGGAATGGGGGGAAAAATGTCTCCAGCCTGAACACGTTCCCTCAGACATAAACAGAGCTTCTTACATAATCAGATGGCTGATTGACTCGGCCTTCATCACACCGGAGGCACAGATCATTTCAGTCCAGATTTGCCCCGGTTCATGTCCTCCTATCAGAGGTTTATGTGGGCAGAGAAGCAGTTCCAAGGGAGTCTGTTAGCACCTGATTAAGTCCGATCCAGACTCAGAGGGTTGATAGGAGCTCAGTCACATTTGAATTTGAACAGGAGAGTAAAGGAGAATTGCTAACACACACAGAACTCCTGAAATGACCCCTGACCACCCCCCTTCCACACTACACATGTGTGATACCTTTATGGTTCAAGCTGCCAGGCGTTTAAAGAGAAGGTTGACAACTCTTTGCTACGATTTCAGTCCAGTCTTCCAGGATGATGGGGGTCCTGCTTCCAACAGTCACCTGGCTCTGAGGACGGTGGTTGCTGCCAACGTCCAGGGGCATCCTCAGCGTCAGCAGTCTGTCCCTGGCGTCGGACTAAGGGAACAAAGGGCAACACATTGGAAGCTGCTGCCCCGGCCGAGCCATCTGCACCCTGGGCATGGGGACAGCCCCACGTGCATCGCACCATAGGCAGGGCAGTGCCCCCTGGGAGGGCACACGGGCCTTGGGGTGATCCCAGCAAAGCCCATGCCTGCCCCTCACCTCACCACGACCTGCTGTGTGCCATGGGCACTGCCCCTGCCCTCACCCGTGCCTGCCGCATTCCCCCCGCCTTGGCGACCCAGCCTCCTTCACCTGTAGGGGTTCTCCGTGGCCCTGCCCTCGGCCCGCTCGGGGACCCAGGCGTAGCTGTCTGCTGCACTCTGCGGCTGTTGCTTCTTCTCCTCCCTCTTGGCTCTGCGCTTGCGACAGACCAGCAGCCCTAAGGCCAGAGCAAGCAGGAGCAGGATGGCCACCACGGTGCCGAGGATGTAGAAGAGAAGCAGTTGCTGCCCATCCGTGCCCTCGTCGCTTTGTTTGGCTGTGAAATCCTCGTCTGGAGACACCCTGTGACTGGTGGTGGCTGCCGGGTGATGGCTGCTGGGCTCTATCCAGACCCCAGGGGTCGTGCTGGGGGCCAGCATCTCGGGTGGGGCAAGAGAGATGGGGATCCTGGCTGAGAGAGAAGGCTGCCTGGTGGAGGGCACCACCATAGAGGTGCCCTCTGGGTTGTCCTCCATGGGACTGGACATTGTGGCAGAAAACACGAACCTCTCTTCTTTATCTCCTGTGTCCTCCCCTTGGGGAGATCCAGTCGGGGGTCCCAGGGACGTGGGACCCCCACTGCAGGAGACCCCATTGGAGTCCAGCTCCCAGCCTGGCAGGCAGCCACAGCGGAAGGACCCCTCCGTGTTGAAGCACAGGCTGTCACAGAGGCCGCCCTGCTGGACCTCACACTCGTCCACATCCAGGCACTGGGTGCCGTGCTCCCCAGCCAGCTCGTAGCCCTCCTCGCAGGAGCAGTAGAAGGAGCCCTCGGTGTTGGTGCAGCCCTGGGCACAGGGCGAGTGTCCGCGGCCGCACTCGTCCACATCCACGCAGGCTGCCTCTCCCGGGCTGCCGGGCTCATAGCCCACCCAGCACTCGCAGCGGAAGCTCCCAGCGGTGTTCAAACACTCCTGGGTGCAGGGGGAGGACTGGCACTCGTCCACGTCGACACAGTCCCTCTGAGTCGAGTCCAGCTGGTAGCCTGGGGGACAGTGGCATGTGAAGTCCTTCCCGGGGGGCCCGGACACACACGTGGCCCCCTCTCCACACGGGCTGGAGCTGCAAGGGTTCCGAGAGGCACAGCTGACCAGGTCGTCCAGCAGCCGGAACCCTGGCCGGCAGCCGCATCGGAAGGAGCCGTCCCCGCCCTCAAAGCAGTCCTGCTGGCAGCCACCATTGTTGAAGTCGCAGCCAAACTTGGGGCTGACGCAGAGGGGCCCCGTGCTGTCCCAGTCAAACACATTGGGGGCCTTCTCCTTGCACAGGAAATAGTGCTGCCAGCCCTCATCCCCGTCCCCACAGGCCACGTTGGCCATCGAGGCAAAGGGCACAGCCTGCAAGGAGGAGCTGGTGGCCTGGAAGGGGGTAGTGTAGTTCACTCGGCCTGGGCCCCCCAGAGTCAGCGGCCGGCACATGCCTTTGAAGCTGAACTTGCACACAAAGCCCTCGATGCTGCTCCCAGGAAACTCGGAGTGCCCACAAGGGCCCTCAGCCCACTTGGAGAGGTGGTTAGCCAGGTTCGGGATGGACAGGTCCAGCATCAGGGACGCGCAGCGCCTGTGGATGCAGGTGTTCTTAACCTCCTTGTACCAGTTGCTGTACCGCGAGTCCACCCCACCGCCCACCCAGCTGAAGCCCTTCAGGGGCAGGTTGCTGTTGGAGCAACTGCCTTTCTCTCGCTGGAGCCCGATCCAGAACTTGACCATGCGCTCTTCCAGGGGCCTCCCTGGCCGCAGGAGTTGGGCCAGGGCATCCTGGACATGCCGGGCCTCTTCCTTGCTCTTCACTGTGGCCAGGTTGCCCCCATTCTTGCTGCAGTGGAGCTGGGCATCATCTGCACTTAGCTTCTGTCTGTGAGCCGTGTAGCAGGCAGCCCCCGCGCAGACCACAGCCTCCCGGTCGGCGGTGGCCTCTGCCCAGGGCTGGGCTGACAGCAGCAACAGCAGCAGCAGGCTGGTACAGATGGCCATTGTGGCCTCCGTGTCCCTCTGGGCGGTGACAGCGGCAGCCCCGGCTGAGTTCCGAGGGGAGCCGAGGGCTCAGATGTGGACGCTCCGTCACAGAGAAGGACACAAAGGCTGAAGGCTTTCCACGGCCCCCTGACCCAAGGCGCATCCTGCCCCTGCACTTCTTATTCCTCACCGGATACACGGGCTTCCTGTGCTGAATGGTTTCTGACTCCTGCTGCCTTCATCACGGTTTTGTTGTTCATAAAAGGAGCCAGGCAACGTCGCTGGGTCCAGGCTAAGGAAATGCAGCGGCGTGGGGGGAGGCGTTTGTTTGCAGCTAGCAGACACCAGCTGCTTTATCTGGGGCCCTTCTCTCCTTCCCATCTGAGTTGAGGGCACACCACAGAGTGAATTAGAGATTTGGGGGGCCAGAAACTTGAGAAACTCATTTCGTAACCCATAATAAAATTCCGCTTTGGTTTGCAAACAACCAGAAGAGGCAAAAAAAAAAAAAAAATTCCTCAGACTTGAGACACGATGGTTATAATTTTCAGCCTTTTTTAGAAGCAAACTGCAGTCTCCTTTTGCTCGCTCATGTTCTCTTTGGCTTTGAGAGTCTTTTTGCTCTTATTCCCCCCATCGTGAACTTTAAATAGATAGGCAATTTTAAAATAGGAACTGGGCCGTGGGAACGTCTGAGTTTCCAACACAGTGCCAAGCTCCTCGAGAACATTAAACCAAAGTGGGTGAAATTTGGCAGTTTTCGTAGTACAAATATTGTGCTGCGATGCAGCAGTGTCACAGAAAGCATCAGAAAGGAAAAAATGAACATATCTCTGACCTCACAGTCCTGGGCTTGCACGCCTGTTTTTCCTCAGCCCAGGGTTACGGGAAGGGCGGGAGGTCTGAGCCCAGAGTCCATCCAGGCCACAGCTGACCTCCTTCCGCAGAGCGACTCAACAGAGGCCCCTGAATCTAAGCATTCTTTTCCTGCAATGAGAGAATGTTTTGCTCATCGAGGCTGTTGTGGGGTCCCCGAGAAGTAGACCCCAGACAAGGATTTGGGATAAGCAGTTTATCTGAGAGGAGAGGCGAGACGGGGACAAGGAAGGGACCAGCACCAGGTGACACTGTATGAGCAGGTGGCCTGGGACTCCAGAGCTCTGTCCCCTGGGACCTTCAGGAGACCTGTGGACCACGTGTCAGTCTCCCAGCGAGGGGAGAGGCTGAACAAGCCCCCTTCTGCTCCACCTCCCCGCTGGCAGCCGTGACTCTTGGCACTCTGGGTGGATGCTGAGGACCAAGCCCCCAAATGGAACACTCAGTGGAGAGTGGGAGGATATTTGAGTGGCTGAGCTAGGGCACCAGCTTCTGCTTCATTGTCTCCCCGTCGAGTGTCCAGTAGGGTGTCGTGCGGGGTTGGAAACTCACTGGCTTTCAGCCTCCACTATGGATAAAGAAAGCATTCAGCTCAGACTCCAGTCAGAGGGCCCTCAGGAGGTGCTCCTTTTGTCTTTTTTATCTTAATCAGATGTTTGCAAGAGTCCAGAGATGCTTTCTTAGAACCCATGGAATTCTCCCTGTGCCCTTTAGTGTCCGTGGAGAGTCATCTATCTATAAATCCCACCTATCTATAAATCTACCCATCAACTCAGTCATCCATCCATCTATCAACCCACCCGTGCAACCATCAGTCCATTCACCCACCCACCTGCTCATTCATCTACCCTTCATCCATTCTTCTGTCTGTCTATCCATTTATCTGACCATCCATCCATCCATCCACTGAACCAATGTTAATTAAGGCTTTATTATGTGCTGGGCTCAGCATGGATATACTAGGAGAAAACACCTGACTTCATAACCCTTGACGTCTCTTAGGGTGGACAGATTTGAACATGTTGAACAGTTGCAGCAGTTGACAGATGCCTCAAGGTGTCAGGAGAGGTTGGGCCGTTGGAACAGGTTCTTCTGGGCAAGAATGGCAATGAAGTTGGAATTTAAAGGAGGAATAGATAAGAGGGAAGATGATGTCCATGTGAGGGACAGCATGTGCAAAGGCCCTGGGGTGGGAGGCTCATGACCTTGCTAAAAGAGTAAAGGAAGGACGGTCCTACAAGAGCCTGAAGATTGGGAAGGAGGATCTGGGGAGGGGAGGAGCCCTGGGAATCCAAACTGTGACAACTTGACTTTTATCTGAAATCCATGGGGAAGCTGCAGGGCTGAGGTCTGCATGTCAAAACTTCTCTCTCTGAGGCTGGACCTGAGCAGTGTGAGAAGACCACTTGGCGGGCAATGGAGGTTTCAGGCTTACATGGAGCTATGTCTTTCCTTTTTATATAGAAATAAAGCAACTATAAAAAACATTAATAAAAAATGAACAAAACTAAAGAACAAATGAAGAATGAAAGCAACACTCTTGTGTAACAGTGTGAACTGCTGCACAGAGCCTCCTGGGTACACTATCTCATGTGTACAAAACCCCATGAGGACACACCTCCCCAGGGGCAGCTTGTGAGTTTCCAGCTGTTTAAAGGTATAGAACACATCCACCTCTGGTTCAAATCCCACTCTGCCCCTCATGAGCTGTGTGACCTTAGACAAGCTGTAGGACCTCTCTGTTCATGCATGAAAGTCCATGGCAGCTCCTTACATCTCCTGGGGCTCTATGAGGGTTCAACGGGCTCACATCTGTGCAGGGGGTTTTAAGGAAGGAGCCACTATCCCACCAGTACACTGACCAGCAGAGATCACCTGAACTCTGCCTCCAGCCACTGGCATTGGTGCCTCGGTTTGGCTATTTGCTGGCTTTGGTGTGGGGCCTAAGCTCTGCATCTCTAGAGGGTTTGGTTCCCTGGTAAGAGGGGGAGTGGGAGTCCTGATGCCTACATCCCCAGTGAGGGTTCCATTAGAGCAGCCAAGAGACAGAGGAGTTGGCCATGAGGCAGGAGCACCAAAAGACTGCCTGCTGCTACTCTGTCCTATGGAGGAGACCCCACTCCCGTTCCCCATTCCCACGGAGCAAAACTGAGCATAAAGAAACTTTTGTTACATTGGCTGCAAACAGAGTGTTTTCTTTTCCCCAAAGTCTCTCCCTGCCCCCACCCCTACCCCCGTCCCTTTGGAGCCTTCCTTTGGCTCCTTAGCTGGTAACAAGCTTGTACAAATGTATTGATTTTCCCATATTTCATAAATAGTGTCCTAATGTAGCTTATCATACACAGTATTTACAGAAAACCTGACTGGTCCAAGTGATGCTTTTAAGGCTAACTAGTGCTCACTTTCCAAATCTGGCTTTGACCAGCCAAGTCAACATCTGGAAGAAAAAGATAAATCAAGGAAGGAGAACGGGCCTTTGGGCAGATTCTGTCTCCAGGACAGCTTGGCGTGAGACATGAGCATGTAAATCCTGCTCACACGGCTGGCCTGGTGATTTTCAGGATCCCTTTGGCATATGCAACATTGTCAGTGGTCCCAATAAATGGGCATACAGTTTATTTAAACAATATAGTTTTATGGAAATAAAGATGATCTATATGCCTCACATTCAAGATTCGATTCTCCATTAAAAAAAAAAAAGCAATTGCACAACAGTTGTTAGAAAAGAGTGAAGTCAAATAGAGAAAAACAAATTATATATTAACACATGTATGTAGAATCTAGAAAAATGGTACAGATATTTCTATTTGCAAAGTAGAAATAGAGACACAGTGAAATAGAGAATAAATGCATGGACAGAAAGAGGGGAAGGAGGTGGGAGGCTGAATTCAGAGACTGGGAGTAACACATATACACTATTGATACTTTGTGTAAAACAGGTAACCATTAAGAACCTACTAAAAACACAGCGAACTCTACTCAATGCTCGGTGGACCTAAATCAGAAGGAAATCTAAAAAAGAGGGGAAACCTGTCTACAGGACAAGAAGCAACAATTAGAACTGAACATGGAATAACTGACTGGTTTGAAATTGGGAAAGAAGTATGTCAAGGCTGTAGATTGTCACCCTGTTCATTTAACTTATATTCAGAGTATCGTATGAAATGCTGGGCTGGATGACTCACAAGCTAGAATCAAGGTTGCCCAGAGAAATATCAACAACCTCAGAGAAGCAGATGGTACCACTTTAATGGCAGGACATGAAGAGGAACAGAGGAGCCTCTTGAAGGTGAAAGAACAGAGTGAAAAAAACTGGCTTAAAACTCAGCATTCAATGAAAATCATGGCATCCAGTCCCGTCACATCATGACAAACAGATGGGGAAATGGTGAAAATTTTTACATAAATAGTGTCCTAATGTAGCTTATCATACACAGTATTTACAGAAAACCTGACTGGTCCAAGTGATGCTTTTAAGGCTAACTAGTGCTCACTTTCCAAATCTGGCTTTGACCAGCCAAGTCAACATCTGGAAGAAAAAGATAAATCAAGGAAGGAGAACGGGCCTTTGGGCAGATTCTGTCTCCAGGACAGCTTGGCGTGAGACATGAGCATGTAAATCCTGCTCACACGGCTGGCCTGGTGATTTTCAGGATCCCTTTGGCATATGCAACATTGTCAGTGGTCCCAATAAATGGGCATACAGTTTATTTAAACAATATAGTTTTATGGAAATAAAGATGATCTATATGCCTCACATTCAAGATTCGATTCTCCATTAAAAAAAAAAAAGCAATTGCACAACAGTTGTTAGAAAAGAGTGAAGTCAAATAGAGAAAAACAAATTATATATTAACACATGTATGTAGAATCTAGAAAAATGGTACAGATATTTCTATTTGCAAAGTAGAAATAGAGACACAGTGAAATAGAGAATAAATGCATGGACAGAAAGAGGGGAAGGAGGTGGGAGGCTGAATTCAGAGACTGGGAGTAACACATATACACTATTGATACTTTGTGTAAAACAGGTAACCATTAAGAACCTACTAAAAACACAGCGAACTCTACTCAATGCTCGGTGGACCTAAATCAGAAGGAAATCTAAAAAAGAGGGGAAACCTGTCTACAGGACAAGAAGCAACAATTAGAACTGAACATGGAATAACTGACTGGTTTGAAATTGGGAAAGAAGTATGTCAAGGCTGTAGATTGTCACCCTGTTCATTTAACTTATATTCAGAGTATCGTATGAAATGCTGGGCTGGATGACTCACAAGCTAGAATCAAGGTTGCCCAGAGAAATATCAACAACCTCAGAGAAGCAGATGGTACCACTTTAATGGCAGGACATGAAGAGGAACAGAGGAGCCTCTTGAAGGTGAAAGAACAGAGTGAAAAAAACTGGCTTAAAACTCAGCATTCAATGAAAATCATGGCATCCAGTCCCGTCACATCATGACAAACAGATGGGGAAATGGTGGAAACAGTGTCAGATTTCATTTTCTTGAGCTCCAAAATCAATGCAGACAGTGACTGCACCCATGAAGTTAAAGGATCCTTGCTCCTTGGAAGAAAAGGTATGACAAACCTAAATAAGTAATAAAAATAAATTGATTAATTAAATCGCAGAGACATCACTTTGCCCTCAAAGGTCCACACAGTCAAAGGTATTGTTTTCCCAGTAGTCGTGTAAAGATGCGAGAGTTGGACCGTAAAGAAGGCTAAGCACTGAAGAATTGATGCCTTTGAACTGTGGTGTTAAAGAAGACTTCTGAGAGTCCCTTGGACTGCAAGGAGATCAAACCAGTCAATCTTAAAGGAAATCAACACTGAATTTTAATTGGAAGGACTGATGCTAAAACTGAAAACTCCAATACTTTGACCACTTGATGCCAAGAACTGACTTACTGGAAAAGACTCTGATGTTGGGAAAGACTGAGGGCAAGTGGAGAAGGGGGCAGTAGAGGATGACATGGTTGGATGGCATCACTGACTCAGTGGACATGAGTTTGAGCAAGCTCCAGGAGATAGTGAAGGACAAGGAAGCCTGGCATGCTGCTGTTCAGAGGGTCACAGAGTCCAACACAACTTAGCAGCTAAACAACAACAGCAAGATATATACATATAGCTGATTCACTGTGTCATACAGCAAAAAATAACGTACCACTGTAAAGCAACTCCAATAAAATTTAAAAAAATAATAATGTAGGATATGAGACATAGTTGCCAACTTACTAGAGGGGCCTCTCTTTATCCAGCAAAAACGTGTGCTTCCTGCTGAATTAGACCTATGATTAGATAAAGGGTTTAGATGGAAAAGTAAATACACACAAAAAATTACACTGCAGGCAGTGGGTTGATCCCAGTGGATAACTGAGGATGACCACTATGATAAAAAAAAAAAAAAAAAAAGATTGTTGGATAAAAAGAAAAGAAAAGAAGTCTTTGAACAGGTGGAATCCATTTCCTTAGAGAAGCTGACAGGGAAATCTCAGAGACCAGATCTGGAGAGGCAGACAATGAAAATCATGGCATCCAGTCCCGTCACATCATGACAAACAGATGGGGAAATGGTGGAAACAGTGTCAGATTTCATTTTCTTGAGCTCCAAAATCAATGCAGACAGTGACTGCACCCATGAAGTTAAAGGATCCTTGCTCCTTGGAAGAAAAGGTATGACAAACCTAAATAAGTAATAAAAATAAATTGATTAATTAAATCGCAGAGACATCACTTTGCCCTCAAAGGTCCACACAGTCAAAGGTATTGTTTTCCCAGTAGTCGTGTAAAGATGCGAGAGTTGGACCGTAAAGAAGGCTAAGCACTGAAGAATTGATGCCTTTGAACTGTGGTGTTAAAGAAGACTTCTGAGAGTCCCTTGGACTGCAAGGAGATCAAACCAGTCAATCTTAAAGGAAATCAACACTGAATTTTAATTGGAAGGACTGATGCTAAAACTGAAAACTCCAATACTTTGACCACTTGATGCCAAGAACTGACTTACTGGAAAAGACTCTGATGTTGGGAAAGACTGAGGGCAAGTGGAGAAGGGGGCAGTAGAGGATGACATGGTTGGATGGCATCACTGACTCAGTGGACATGAGTTTGAGCAAGCTCCAGGAGATAGTGAAGGACAAGGAAGCCTGGCATGCTGCTGTTCAGAGGGTCACAGAGTCCAACACAACTTAGCAGCTAAACAACAACAGCAAGATATATACATATAGCTGATTCACTGTGTCATACAGCAAAAAATAACGTACCACTGTAAAGCAACTCCAATAAAATTTAAAAAAATAATAATGTAGGATATGAGACATAGTTGCCAACTTACTAGAGGGCCTCTCTTTATCCAGCAAAAACGTGTGCTTCCTGCTGAATTAGACCTATGATTAGATAAAGGGTTTAGATGGAAAAGTAAATACACACAAAAAATTACACTGCAGGCAGTGGGTTGATCCCAGTGGATAACTGAGGATGACCACTATGATAAAAAAAAAAAAAAAAAAAGATTGTTGGATAAAAAGAAAAGAAAAGAAGTCTTTGAACAGGTGGAATCCATTTCCTTAGAGAAGCTGACAGGGAAATCTCAGAGACCAGATCTGGAGAGGCAGACCTTCTCAAGGATGTACTACTGGGGGACTTCCCTGGTGGTCCAGTAGCTAAGACTCCACACTTTCAATGCAGGGACCCCAGGTTCCATCCCTGGTCAAGGAACTAGATCCCGCATGATGCCACAAAGATCCCAAGTGTCACAACTAAGACTGGTGCAGCCAAATAAATAAAAATAAATATTAAGGATGCCTTTGAACCAAAGAGGTACCTTCAAGTCCATGGTCAGGGCCTCTCAGGTGGACAGTGGACCACCCTTGACTGGTGGGGAGCCTAGGATTCTGAGATGCCCTGTGACTTCTCCCAGGAGCCCATAGGGAAGCTGGGCCTGCTGGCCAGACCAGGACGGCTGCCCCTGCCTCGTGTGGCCTCGGTTGGCATCCCCAAACACAAACAAATGATAGTTATCATTCCCACCTTCTGTAGTCATGATCGATAATCAAAATGGGAAACTTACAAACCCAGTGACATCAGGCACGTGTCTTTCCTCTCTGCCCCTTGATGTTCCAGAATATAAACGATGCCCCCCACTGCCCTCCCGCCCACCCCGAGTATGGGGTAGTAATGCCCTAGCACAATGCTGGCGCAGTGAGTGCATCATTATTGCTCACCGAATGCTGTCTCACATTTACTACAAAACAGTTTAAAGTTGCCAGTTTTGCTCAGCTGATCCTCAAGGGAGTCACCAAGAGCACCACAGAGGATGAGACGTCCAGGGGGTCATCAGGAGGCCCATGCACCTCTGACTTTTGGAGAAGAGACGATCTGTCTTTCCGGGGGGTGAGGTGAAGGCTGACCTGTGGACAGTGGAGCACCGATACCCATCTGTCGGGGTGCCCAATGGCTCCTTGAGTGTCCACGGGGCACCCTGGAATCTAGTCTTTCTGCCCCACCTCAGCTATTCTACAGAAACTGGGCATCACCGTGAAGCATGAGGTTAGAGGTTCTAGATGAAGATATTCTGTGAATTCTCCTCTCATGTCTGGTCCAGGCTCCATGAGTGCAGGTGAGGGACTCAGCTCTCCTGGGCCCTTAATTTTCTGTCAATGAATGGCCAGTGTGAACTCTAACCCTTTCACACTGCAGGGGAAGATGACAGCAGGAAAAGCCAGACCATGAAGGAGACAACCAGACCCCGAGGGCCCACCATCCATCCCCTAGTGAGGGTGCTAGCGGTCAAACGGATGAAGGATGCCCCTGTCTTGACATCCCATGAAGAGCAGACTGACTGAATTTATTTATTTATTATATTTTTTTAAACTTTTATTTTACTTTTAACTTTTACAGAGTTTTGTTGTTTACAGATATGTATGTTCTCAGATTAGTCATATGTGACTGACTGAATTTATTTCAAAGAGGTCATTTTGAAAATAAACCAGTTTGCTTTTTCACAACATTTTTATTTAAATAACAAAAACTCTCCCTTTCACTAGCTGCTTTGTCTCTCTCTGTCTCTGTCTCCTCACCTGTACCTCTCAGAGGAAGAGGAAAAGAGGGGAGTATAAGGAGAGGAAAGGGGAGAGGATAGAGAGAGATTATAACTCCAGCAGATGGGGGCAGACTTGCACACATGGAGTCACTGAGAGGCGGTGGGGCACCTTGAAACTGCCTTGATACAGTGAAGAAGGGTCCTTATTAATCAGGCATTCCAACTAGGACTGGATTTTCACTATTGACAAAACTGGCACTAACTCCTGTTAAAACTAATGAGCCTCAAGGTAGAGACAGCCCAGGGTGTGCAGAAAGCCCTCTCAATTTCCAGTGGCTTCAGCTACTATGGCTACCCTGAGCCTAGATTCACCCGCCAGAGCTTGGGCTCATTTGTCTTATTTTATCTGACTAGTGGCTGTCTCCTCATCACCTTTCATTTCCCATAAGTGTTCTGAATTAGGTCTCATTTCCATCTTGAATGATGAATCACGGTGTCCACACCCTACCTCTCTCCAGCCCACCCCGGGACATTTCTCTGCAGGAAACATCCCTGGTAGTTTCCTCTGAGTGCCCTGGTTCCTCTTATTTCCCTTCTCTGGTGCTGTTTGTGAGATAAGGGTTGGAAAGTGTCCTGGTCCCTAGGCCTAGGGACAGTAACGGTGCCCTCTGGCCTCTCCTGCGCTGTTTGGTGTCTCCCAAAGTAGGTGTGCCACTGCCAGTTGGTGCAAAGAGGTCACGGCAAAGCCTCATCACAACTTCCAGATGTTGACCTCTTTATCCAAAGAAAGCACCGTGGGCTCCAGGTTGGGTCCAGCTCTTGGATATTTTTGATTAGACCCATAGTGTCAGTTAAAATGTGAATTACTTATCAGTATTTAAGAAGGGTAAGATTTCTGCCTGAAGATCTGGATTTCTGGCTTCTTTTGAAACATAATCTCTGGCAATGCTGACCCTGCCCTGACATGGAAACCAGCGGCCCTGCCAGTGCCCCTTGGGTGCTGCCTGCCTGGCTCCTATATTCCCAGGAACCTCAGCATCACTAAATATCCCCCAGGGCTGCCGTGCCTTCATCTAAAGCCACAACAGGTGTTCAGCTGAAACGTACCCTGGGCCTACTGAGATTCTGTGTGCCTTTCTCTCTGTAGGAAGTGGGTGGCAGGGATGCACGCTCTCATTCTTCCTAGTAGAATTCAGCTGGGTACCTGTTGGCACTAAGCTTCAAGAGACGCCAGAGACTCCTCTGTCCAGGGGTGAACCTGGACAGGTCAGAGCCAGTGATGGCATGTCTACCCCCTGGCCAGCACCTGAACCAGGGCAGACATGTAACATAGGCTGTCTGTCTGGGGCAACTTGCACAATGGCGGGGCCTTAAATTACAGTGAAGAAGGGTCCTTATTAATCAGGCATTCCAACTAGGACTGGATTTTCACTATTGACAAAACTGGCACTAACTCCTGTTAAAACTAATGAGCCTCAAGGTAGAGACAGCCCAGGGTGTGCAGAAAGCCCTCTCAATTTCCAGTGGCTTCAGCTACTATGGCTACCCTGAGCCTAGATTCACCCGCCAGAGCTTGGGCTCATTTGTCTTATTTTATCTGACTAGTGGCTGTCTCCTCATCACCTTTCATTTCCCATAAGTGTTCTGAATTAGGTCTCATTTCCATCTTGAATGATGAATCACGGTGTCCACACCCTACCTCTCTCCAGCCCACCCCGGGACATTTCTCTGCAGGAAACATCCCTGGTAGTTTCCTCTGAGTGCCCTGGTTCCTCTTATTTCCCTTCTCTGGTGCTGTTTGTGAGATAAGGGTTGGAAAGTGTCCTGGTCCCTAGGCCTAGGGACAGTAACGGTGCCCTCTGGCCTCTCCTGCGCTGTTTGGTGTCTCCCAAAGTAGGTGTGCCACTGCCAGTTGGTGCAAAGAGGTCACGGCAAAGCCTCATCACAACTTCCAGATGTTGACCTCTTTATCCAAAGAAAGCACCGTGGGCTCCAGGTTGGGTCCAGCTCTTGGATATTTTTGATTAGACCCATAGTGTCAGTTAAAATGTGAATTACTTATCAGTATTTAAGAAGGGTAAGATTTCTGCCTGAAGATCTGGATTTCTGGCTTCTTTTGAAACATAATCTCTGGCAATGCTGACCCTGCCCTGACATGGAAACCAGCGGCCCTGCCAGTGCCCCTTGGGTGCTGCCTGCCTGGCTCCTATATTCCCAGGAACCTCAGCATCACTAAATATCCCCCAGGGCTGCCGTGCCTTCATCTAAAGCCACAACAGGTGTTCAGCTGAAACGTACCCTGGGCCTACTGAGATTCTGTGTGCCTTTCTCTCTGTAGGAAGTGGGTGGCAGGGATGCACGCTCTCATTCTTCCTAGTAGAATTCAGCTGGGTACCTGTTGGCACTAAGCTTCAAGAGACGCCAGAGACTCCTCTGTCCAGGGGTGAACCTGGACAGGTCAGAGCCAGTGATGGCATGTCTACCCCCTGGCCAGCACCTGAACCAGGGCAGACATGTAACATAGGCTGTCTGTCTGGGATGAGGGAGGATGTTGGATGCTTTGGGTAACTTCGCCTTGCTCTCAAACAGAGACATGAGAAATTGTCACCCCATTCTTGGAATGGTCTTCTGGATGCTGATTTGCAAGGCTGATGGATTCCGGATGAGTTGACACACTCAGAGGGGCCGAGCATGAAGATGGAAGAAGACTAACCCTAAAGTCACCCTGCCAAGACTTCTCAGATGAGATTATTAGCTTTTTTATTACCAGATGGATGTTTTACACTATTGCATCAGTTTCAGGTATATAATACAGTGATTTACTATTTTCATAGGTTATACTTCATTTAAAGTTACTATAAAATACTGGCTAGGGAATTCCCTGGTGGTCTAGTGGCTAAGACGCTAAGTTCCCAATGCAGGGGGCCTGGGTTCAATCCCTTGTCAGGGAACTAGATCCCACATGCTGCAACTAAGTCCCAGTGCAGCCAAAGATAAAGAAAGAAAGAAAAATACTGGAAATACTGGCTATATTGTCCAGCACACAAAATTATTAGCATTTTTGCTTGAACAACTTATACATTGGCTGTTACTTGCAACCAAAGGCATTCTTTCTAGAACTGTGCTCTAAAAATTTTACTCTGTGGGACAAGAGCTGACCCAGGGGCCACAGAAGTCCTCCCAGGTCTGTAGGCCTTTAGTCTATTTGCAGAATCAACATTTCCACACAACAGTTCTAGGGGTCTTGGACTTCCCTAGTGGTCCAGAAGATTTCGCCTTCTAGTGTAGGGCGTGTGGGTTCGAACCTGGTTGAGAAACTAAGATCCCATATGCCTCATGGTCAAAAAAAAATTACAGAAGCAACATTGTAACAAAATCAATAACGTTTTTTATCTTAAAATTTTTTTTCGCCGTGGGGCCCTGGGCCTACTGTCTGTGTGCCTTTCTCTCTGTAGGAAGTGGGTGGCAGGGATGCACGCTCTCATTCTTCCTAGTAGAATTCAGCTGGGTACCTGTTGGCACTAAGCTTCAAGAGACGCCAGAGACTCCTCTGTCCAGGGGTGAACCTGGACAGGTCAGAGCCAGTGATGGCATGTCTACCCCCTGGCCAGCACCTGAACCAGGGCAGACATGTAACATAGGCTGTCTGTCTGGGATGAGGGAGGATGTTGGATGCTTTGGGTAACTTCGCCTTGCTCTCAAACAGAGACATGAGAAATTGTCACCCCATTCTTGGAATGGTCTTCTGGATGCTGATTTGCAAGGCTGATGGATTCCGGATGAGTTGACACACTCAGAGGGGCCGAGCATGAAGATGGAAGAAGACTAACCCTAAAGTCACCCTGCCAAGACTTCTCAGATGAGATTATTAGCTTTTTTATTACCAGATGGATGTTTTACACTATTGCATCAGT
This sequence comes from Tragulus kanchil, assembly GCA_022376925.1. NCBI lineage: Eukaryota > Metazoa > Chordata > Mammalia > Artiodactyla > Tragulidae > Tragulus > Tragulus kanchil. Next base: position 39,954,602 of record JAIOJX010000031.1, on the reverse strand, counting down.
TTCAGGTATATAATACAGTGATTTACTATTTTCATAGGTTATACTTCATTTAAAGTTACTATAAAATACTGGCTAGGGAATTCCCTGGTGGTCTAGTGGCTAAGACGCTAAGTTCCCAATGCAGGGGCCTGGGTTCAATCCTTGTCAGGAACTAGATCCCACATGCTGCAACTAAGTCCCAGTGCAGCCAAAGATAAAGAAAGAAAGAAAAATACTGGAAATACTGGCTATATTGTCCAGCACACAAAATTATTAGCATTTTGCTTGAACAACTTATACATTGGCTGTTACTTGCAACCAAAGGCATTCTTTCTAGAACTGTGCTCTAAAAATTTTACTCTGTGGGACAAGAGCTGACCCAGGGGCCACAGAAGTCCTCCCAGGTCTGTAGGCCTTTAGTCTATTTGCAGAATCAACATTTCCACACAACAGTTCTAGGGGTCTTGGACTTCCCTAGTGGTCCAGAAGATTTCGCCTTCTAGTGTAGGGCGTGTGGGTTCGAACCTGGTTGAGAAACTAAGATCCCATATGCCTCATGGTCAAAAAAAAATTACAGAAGCAAGATTGTAACAAATTCAATAACGTTTTTTTTTTATCTTAAAAATTTTTTTTTTACAAAAAAGAAGCTTCAATACTTTGGCCACTTAATGTGAAGAAACAACTCATTGGAAAAGAGCCCATTGTTGGGAAAAATAGAAGTCAAAAGGAGAAAGGAGAAGTCAAAAGTCAACAGAGGACAAGATGGTTGGATGGCATCACTGAGCCAATGGGCATGAGTTTGAGCAAGCTCCGGGAGATGGTGAAGAACAGGGGACCTGGTGTACTGCAGTCTATAGGGTCACAAAGAGTTGGACACAGCTGAGTGACTGAACTGAACTGAACATAAAAAAAAATCTTAAAAAAGAATTCTAAGGACCAACTACTGTCCCTTACGCCCTATTAGAAGAGAGAAGAGGCTTCTAGCTGAGCTCTTTCTGAGTAAAGAGTTGCCTTTACTCAGAGTAAAGAGTGTCCTTGCCTGGCGCTGACTGCAAGGGAAGTGGGGAGGGGGATTTCCCTGCAGAGTCCAGAACAGCGACAACAAAACTCTGGGAAAGACTGGTCTTTCCTCAGCCAAACTCCAGAAGCCTGCCCATACTTCTGGCACAGTAGAAGCCCTGAAGGGGCTTAGGGCAGACACTCCCCAGCCAGCTCATCTCACAAGCCTGCCTTCACCCTCTTCTTCTCATGGGAACCTCGTGGGCGGCAGAAAGGAGGGGGAGACTCCAGGTGCTCTGGCTCCCAACATGCAGAGCCCTTTCTAGACCCACATGGGCAGTAGCCTAAACCTCGTCTGCTTGGGATCACATGTGATGACCTCACAGCGCCCAGAACAGAGCTGGTTCCACTGGTTTCCTAAAAAGGCATTCTTTCGAGAACTGTGCTCAAAAAATTTTACTCTGTGGGACAAGAGCTGACCCAGGGGCCACAGAAGTCCTCCCAGGTCTGTAGGCCTTTAGTCTATTTGCAGAATCAACATTTCCACACAACAGTTCTAGGGGTCTTGGACTTCCCTAGTGGTCCAGAAGATTTCGCCTTCTAGTGTAGGGCGTGTGGGTTCGAACCTGGTTGAGAAACTAAGATCCCATATGCCTCATGGTCAAAAAAAAATTACAGAAGCAAGATTGTAACAAATTCAATAACGTTTTTTTTTTATCTTAAAAATTTTTTTTTTACAAAAAAGAAGCTTCAATACTTTGGCCACTTAATGTGAAGAAACAACTCATTGGAAAAGAGCCCATTGTTGGGAAAAATAGAAGTCAAAAGGAGAAAGGAGAAGTCAAAAGTCAACAGAGGACAAGATGGTTGGATGGCATCACTGAGCCAATGGGCATGAGTTTGAGCAAGCTCCGGGAGATGGTGAAGAACAGGGGACCTGGTGTACTGCAGTCTATAGGGTCACAAAGAGTTGGACACAGCTGAGTGACTGAACTGAACTGAACATAAAAAAAAATCTTAAAAAAGAATTCTAAGGACCAACTACTGTCCCTTACGCCCTATTAGAAGAGAGAAGAGGCTTCTAGCTGAGCTCTTTCTGAGTAAAGAGTTGCCTTTACTCAGAGTAAAGAGTGTCCTTGCCTGGCGCTGACTGCAAGGGAAGTGGGGAGGGGGATTTCCCTGCAGAGTCCAGAACAGCGACAACAAAACTCTGGGAAAGACTGGTCTTTCCTCAGCCAAACTCCAGAAGCCTGCCCATACTTCTGGCACAGTAGAAGCCCTGAAGGGGCTTAGGGCAGACACTCCCCAGCCAGCTCATCTCACAAGCCTGCCTTCACCCTCTTCTTCTCATGGGAACCTCGTGGGCGGCAGAAAGGAGGGGGAGACTCCAGGTGCTCTGGCTCCCAACATGCAGAGCCCTTTCTAGACCCACATGGGGAGTAGCCTAAACCTCGTCTGCTTGGGATCACATGTGATGACCTCACAGCGCCCAGAACAGAGCTGGTTCCACTGGTTTCCTAAAAAAGGGTGAAGCCAGGAGCCTGGGGGCTGTCAGCGTTTCACCTGGGTGATTCCGTAAGTGTGTGTTTCTTTTACCCCTCGTGTTTTATTTAAAGGCAAAATAATTTTGCTGTGTTAGTAATTCATCTCTGAGTTCCCTTCCCCCATCAAATTTAAAAGGATGACCAAATTTTTTAGGAATTAGGTTGTCACACTGCAAATGTAGCTGGTGCCACAGAATTCAATGAAACAAATGGATTTTAACTCAACTTAAAACTTCTAGTGGGCTTCCCCGGTGGTCCAGTGGGTAAGGACACCGCCTTGCGGTGCAAGGGGCGCCAGTTCGATCCCTGGCCTGGGAAGATCCCACGTGCCGCGGAGCGGCTGGACCGATGTGTCCAGTTGCCAAGCCGGAGCTCTGGAGCACATGCGCCCAGAGCCGGCGCTCTGCAACAACAGATGCCACCACGATGGGAGGCCCACAGGGGCCAGGGAACAAAGATGGATGAGACTAGACAGACGAAAGGCCAATGGAAGTGGCGTGCCCACCCCCCTCCCTCCCCACCCCCGCCAAAAATAAACAAATAAATAAATGTTAAAAAAAAAAAAAACTTAAAAGAGAAATGTATTGTGGTTTTTTTAAAAAACCAAACTTCTAGTTATGAGTGTTGGGGTGCTGAAATGTACACGTTTCCTTCACTAGGAAACTGCGTAACTCAAGGTTTCAGTGCAACTTCCTAAAGGACGTGCAGACCTGCCCTGATGGAGGCTTGCTGTTGGATTCTCCTCCCTTGATCCTCAATGACATAGTGGGTAGCAGACTTTTCACTCAGTTCAACCCGTTCTCAGGTCTGGGAGTCTGAATCAGCCCAGCTACAGGCACCCAAGGCCCTCCATGCCCCCTGCAGGACAAACCTCAGGCCCCACCCTAGATGATCCCGCTAACCCTGCGCTGAAGTGGGTGAAAACCTCAGAAGCCTGCCCATACTTCTGGCACAGTAGAAGCCCTGAAGGGCTTAGGCAGACACTCCAGCCAGCTCATCTCACAAGCCTGCCTTCACCCTCTTCTTCTCATGGGAACCTCGTGGGCGGCAGAAAGGAGGGGGAGACTCCAGGTGCTCTGGCTCCCAACATGCAGAGCCCTTTCTAGACCCACATGGGGAGTAGCCTAAACCTCGTCTGCTTGGGATCACATGTGATGACCTCACAGCGCCCAGAACAGAGCTGGTTCCACTGGTTTCCTAAAAAAGGGTGAAGCCAGGAGCCTGGGGGCTGTCAGCGTTTCACCTGGGTGATTCCGTAAGTGTGTGTTTCTTTTACCCCTCGTGTTTTATTTAAAGGCAAAATAATTTTGCTGTGTTAGTAATTCATCTCTGAGTTCCCTTCCCCCATCAAATTTAAAAGGATGACCAAATTTTTTAGGAATTAGGTTGTCACACTGCAAATGTAGCTGGTGCCACAGAATTCAATGAAACAAATGGATTTTAACTCAACTTAAAACTTCTAGTGGGCTTCCCTGGTGGTCCAGTGGGTAAGGACACCGCCTTGCGGTGCAAGGGGCGCCAGTTCGATCCCTGGCCTGGGAAGATCCCACGTGCCGCGGAGCGGCTGGACCGATGTGTCCAGTTGCCAAGCCGGAGCTCTGGAGCACATGCGCCCAGAGCCGGCGCTCTGCAACAACAGATGCCACCACGATGGGAGGCCCACAGGGGCCAGGGAACAAAGATGGATGAGACTAGACAGACGAAAGGCCAATGGAAGTGGCGTGCCCACCCCCCTCCCTCCCCACCCCCGCCAAAAATAAACAAATAAATAAATGTTAAAAAAAAAAAAAACTTAAAAGAGAAATGTATTGTGGTTTTTTTTTTTTAAAAAACCAAACTTCTAGTTATGAGTGTTGGGGTGCTGAAATGTACACGTTTCCTTCACTAGGAAACTGCGTAACTCAAGGTTTCAGTGCAACTTCCTAAAGGACGTGCAGACCTGCCCTGATGGAGGCTTGCTGTTGGATTCTCCTCCCTTGATCCTCAATGACATAGTGGGTAGCAGACTTTTCACTCAGTTCAACCCGTTCTCAGGTCTGGGAGTCTGAATCAGCCCAGCTACAGGCACCCAAGGCCCTCCATGCCCCCTGCAGGACAAACCTCAGGCCCCACCCTAGATGATCCCGCTAACCCTGCCACAGACAGGCTGAGATGAGTAAGAGCAACCCTCAGGGCCAGGCTGTCCTGCCCATGATCACATGTGGAGTGGTGATGGAGCAGGAGGAGCAATGAAGAAGACAGCAGTGATGGAGGAGGCAGGCGTGAGGGAGGAGGCAGGGGTGATGAAGCAGGTAGGATTCTCACCTAGCCTTGGAGGTGGGATGAGTGGGAACACACGGGTGACACTGTTATCTATTTTGACCAGGGGAACCACAGATCAGTGGAGACAATCAGAAAAAGGCATCCACACTAGAGGCCTTCGCTTTCTCTGGGCCAGACCTCTCTGAGACTGTGGCACTAATCCCACGTTCACATGATAACCTATGCACACAGGTGTGGCAGATTGGTTTATAATGGCCCTAAAAATCCTTCGAGAAATGAATGGCTAAGTAAACGATGGCCCCACCATGCCATGAATAAGACTTTGTAGTGACAAGGTAAGAACTACAGACACACACACACGACAATTCCCAGAGATTATGATGAATGAGAAAAAGCCGACGGTGGCATGTTGTGAGATTCTACGTGTAGACTAAGCTTGAAGTGATAAAAAAAAAAAAAAAAAAAAAAAAAAGTGGGCAATGAGGAACAGATCCCTGGCTCCAGAGGTCAGGAGGGGAAGGGCTGTGAAAGGGCAGTGAGACATGTCCTTGGGATGCTGGAAAGGCTCGGGTCCTGCCTGCATGAGGGTCAGCATCACCCTCTGACACTGTCCTCTGGTTCTGCAAGGTGTTGTCACAGGAGAAATGACGCAGGTGAGGACTACAGAAGTCTCTCTTGGCTCTTTCTTACAAACTGCATGTTACTCTATAAGGATTTCAAAATTACAGGTGTAATCGAAAGAAAGGGGAATGTCTAGGTCATAAGTTTCTCGACCTGCGTGAGGACTGGACCAAAGGACCTCCATCTCCCTCCAGCCTCAGGGAAGCCAAACTCACCCACAGGGGCCCTCCGGCTGCTGCCTGGGGTCTTAGGAGCCAAGGCCATGGCAGTATCCTGTTTCCATGGCTGCAGTCTTCAGAAGGACCAGGGATAAGACCCTGAGAAAGTGACCAGCCCTATGCAAGGGCAGGGAAGGGAGTCATCAAATGGGGGTTGTAAGACCGCTGTAAGGCCCAGTGAGCAGCTTGGCCTCCATCAAAGACGATGCCTAATTATCACTAACAACATCTCTCCCTGGAGACATTGACTCCAGAAGATTTCGTCCAAAGGATAACACTCTACAGGGGAAAAACAGCTCACTGTCTTCTAGTATCTGGGGGCCCCAGCATTTCCTATAAAGGGCTGGCTAGTAGATATGTTTTCAGGTTTCTGGGCCATACAGACGTGTTGCTACTTCGTACCTAGCTTGAAGCAGCCACAGACATTGAGTAAACACTAGAGGTTTTATTAATGTGCACTAATCCCACGTTCACATGATAACCTATGCACACAGGTGTGGCAGATTGGTTTATAATGGCCCTAAAATCCTTCGAGAAATGAATGGCTAAGTAAACGATGGCCCCACCATGCCATGAATAAGACTTTGTAGTGACAAGGTAAGAACTACAGACACACACACACGACAATTCCCAGAGATTATGATGAATGAGAAAAAGCCGACGGTGGCATGTTGTGAGATTCTACGTGTAGACTAAGCTTGAAGTGATAAAAAAAAAAAAAAAAAAAAAAAAAGTGGGCAATGAGGAACAGATCCCTGGCTCCAGAGGTCAGGAGGGGAAGGGCTGTGAAAGGGCAGTGAGACATGTCCTTGGGATGCTGGAAAGGCTCGGGTCCTGCCTGCATGAGGGTCAGCATCACCCTCTGACACTGTCCTCTGGTTCTGCAAGGTGTTGTCACAGGAGAAATGACGCAGGTGAGGACTACAGAAGTCTCTCTTGGCTCTTTCTTACAAACTGCATGTTACTCTATAAGGATTTCAAAATTACAGGTGTAATCGAAAGAAAGGGGAATGTCTAGGTCATAAGTTTCTCGACCTGCGTGAGGACTGGACCAAAGGACCTCCATCTCCCTCCAGCCTCAGGGAAGCCAAACTCACCCACAGGGGCCCTCCGGCTGCTGCCTGGGGTCTTAGGAGCCAAGGCCATGGCAGTATCCTGTTTCCATGGCTGCAGTCTTCAGAAGGACCAGGGATAAGACCCTGAGAAAGTGACCAGCCCTATGCAAGGGCAGGGAAGGGAGTCATCAAATGGGGGTTGTAAGACCGCTGTAAGGCCCAGTGAGCAGCTTGGCCTCCATCAAAGACGATGCCTAATTATCACTAACAACATCTCTCCCTGGAGACATTGACTCCAGAAGATTTCGTCCAAAGGATAACACTCTACAGGGGAAAAACAGCTCACTGTCTTCTAGTATCTGGGGGCCCCAGCATTTCCTATAAAGGGCTGGCTAGTAGATATGTTTTCAGGTTTCTGGGCCATACAGACGTGTTGCTACTTCGTACCTAGCTTGAAGCAGCCACAGACATTGAGTAAACAATGAGGCACGACCGTGCCCAATAAAACTTTATCTATGAAAACAGGCCTTAGGCAGGATTTGGCCCACAGGCTATGGTTTGTCCAAACCCCACTTTATTTACGTGATGTCTTTACAGCTTGCCCAACCACCACCACTGAGCCATGGGTTACTTTCAGCCAACTCAGGGGTGCACTCCTTTAACAGGAGGGAAACCCAGGACACCTGGGGGCCCATGGAGGACCTGAGATCTGGGGAAGGGAAGTTGAAGTTCTCCTTAGACACCCCACATTGTCAGAACCTGAGAGCCGCTGGGATAAAGCCAGGAATGAGGTGGGGTTTTTTGTCCATCAGCAAACAGTGGAAAAGGGCCTGTCTCTCTCTCTCTCCAACATGTCAGTTAAGGGTGAGTATATTCAGCCTGGTTCTAACCCATGCTGATATTTGAGGAAAACAATTCTTCCCTGGGCAAGAACCCAGATCTTCTCCCAGTGTGGGCCCTGCTCCCCAGTTGTATGAGCTCAGACCCCTCACTCCCCATGCAGCATGGCTGGGAACAGGGGGCTCCTTCCTGGACTCCCAGATCCTTCCCTAGCTTCCCTCCATTTTCAGCAGGGTTCTCTATCTACCCATGGAGATCCAGTCAAGGTGACCACACATGGTGTCTCCCCTGAGTGCAAATTCCACGCATTATTTTCATGCCTTATTTCTCCCAAAACTTTTGGCCAGCTTGGGCCTCTGTCTGGATGGAGGTCCCTGGAGAAAGTGACCACCCAAAGGGCAGAAGGAGTCATCAAATGGGGTTGTAAGACCGCTGTAAGGCCCAGTGAGCAGCTTGGCCTCCATCAAAGACGATGCCTAATTATCACTAACAACATCTCCCTGGAGACATTGACTCCAGAAGATTTCTCAAAGGATAACACTCTACAGGGGAAAAACAGCTCACTGTCTTCTAGTATCTGGGGGCCCCAGCATTTCCTATAAAGGGCTGGCTAGTAGATATGTTTTCAGGTTTCTGGGCCATACAGACGTGTTGCTACTTCGTACCTAGCTTGAAGCAGCCACAGACATTGAGTAAACAATGAGGCACGACCGTGCCCAATAAAACTTTATCTATGAAAACAGGCCTTAGGCAGGATTTGGCCCACAGGCTATGGTTTGTCCAAACCCCACTTTATTTACGTGATGTCTTTACAGCTTGCCCAACCACCACCACTGAGCCATGGGTTACTTTCAGCCAACTCAGGGGTGCACTCCTTTAACAGGAGGGAAACCCAGGACACCTGGGGGCCCATGGAGGACCTGAGATCTGGGGAAGGGAAGTTGAAGTTCTCCTTAGACACCCCACATTGTCAGAACCTGAGAGCCGCTGGGATAAAGCCAGGAATGAGGTGGGGTTTTTTGTCCATCAGCAAACAGTGGAAAAGGGCCTGTCTCTCTCTCTCTCCAACATGTCAGTTAAGGGTGAGTATATTCAGCCTGGTTCTAACCCATGCTGATATTTGAGGAAAACAATTCTTCCCTGGGCAAGAACCCAGATCTTCTCCCAGTGTGGGCCCTGCTCCCCAGTTGTATGAGCTCAGACCCCTCACTCCCCATGCAGCATGGCTGGGAACAGGGGGCTCCTTCCTGGACTCCCAGATCCTTCCCTAGCTTCCCTCCATTTTCAGCAGGGTTCTCTATCTACCCATGGAGATCCAGTCAAGGTGACCACACATGGTGTCTCCCCTGAGTGCAAATTCCACGCATTATTTTCATGCCTTATTTCTCCCAAAACTTTTGGCCAGCTTGGGCCTCTGTCTGGATGGAGGTCCCTGGAGAAAAGCAGTAGGACTTCCAAACCATCTCGGGCCCTGAGGTCCTTAACGAAGGCAGACAAAGACCTTGGGAAATGACTCAAACTCCAGGAAGGAAGTTTAAAAAAAGGGGGGTGGGGGGGCCTCATTTAAAGCAAGAACAAAAAGTAATGAAAGGGAAGCTAACAGAACAAGGAAGGCACATGACATCAGCAACTTTTTTCTACCAGTGACGCCAGCCCCCAGGCTGAGATGTTGGGTGAACTTGGCCGTGAGGGGTGGGGAAGTGGGTGGGTGAAGCCCCTTGCTGGGAAGATAGAAGAGACGAATCCCTCTGTCGGTTGTTATCTCTGTTGTCTGGAAAAACTGCACCACCTAAAAGCTGACGATTATGTTTTATCTGGGGAATTAAAGAGGTAAGCTCATATGACAGCCTCTCGGGTCACTCTGAGGGCCTGCTCCGCAGACGGAAAGGAGGAAGCAGGATATGTAGGTGTTTTATCACAAGGTAACTGTTGAAGAAAACCAGACACCTCAAGTTAATGAATTTAGTGCTTTTCTGTGTAACGGAAGATACAAGAGTCTGGGTTCGTTGAAACCATTCCTGATGTGCACCCCGGTCATCTAGAGCCAGTATCCTCTCTTTGTCCAGCCTGCATCCTCCCGGGGTGCACAGTTGGGGCACCTGCAGGGGCTGGTGGCTCAAGGCCACAACAACCTTTGTTTACTGATGGGGAAGGTGAGCTTCTTTGTCCACGTCTCTTACCTGTGGCTGAGGCATCACTTACCCAGAGGGAGGAGCTCATAGTATATAACTGGGCAGTTCTGTGTATCTTCATCAGCTAAACTCACAAAACTAGCTCCCAGACGGAGAAACAGGACATCCCCTGGAGGCCATGGCACTGTTGTCCCCAACATGGACAGTGTGGACGGGGACTAGGTGACCATGATTAGGTCATTGGAGGCATCCAGGAGGGCCATCGCCCAACCCTGTGTCTGTGGGGCTCATCCTTCCTGACTCCCAGATCCTTCCCTAGCTTCCTCCATTTTCAGCAGGGTTCTCTATCTACCCATGGAGATCCAGTCAAGGTGACCACACATGGTGTCTCCCCTGAGTGCAAATTCCACGCATTATTTTCATGCCTTATTTCTCCCAAAACTTTTGGCCAGCTTGGGCCTCTGTCTGGATGGAGGTCCCTGGAGAAAAAGCAGTAGGACTTCCAAACCATCTCGGGCCCTGAGGTCCTTAACGAAGGCAGACAAAGACCTTGGGAAATGACTCAAACTCCAGGAAGGAAGTTTAAAAAAAGGGGGGTGGGGGGGCCTCATTTAAAGCAAGAACAAAAAGTAATGAAAGGGAAGCTAACAGAACAAGGAAGGCACATGACATCAGCAACTTTTTTCTACCAGTGACGCCAGCCCCCAGGCTGAGATGTTGGGTGAACTTGGCCGTGAGGGGTGGGGAAGTGGGTGGGTGAAGCCCCTTGCTGGGAAGATAGAAGAGACGAATCCCTCTGTCGGTTGTTATCTCTGTTGTCTGGAAAAACTGCACCACCTAAAAGCTGACGATTATGTTTTATCTGGGGAATTAAAGAGGTAAGCTCATATGACAGCCTCTCGGGTCACTCTGAGGGCCTGCTCCGCAGACGGAAAGGAGGAAGCAGGATATGTAGGTGTTTTATCACAAGGTAACTGTTGAAGAAAACCAGACACCTCAAGTTAATGAATTTAGTGCTTTTCTGTGTAACGGAAGATACAAGAGTCTGGGTTCGTTGAAACCATTCCTGATGTGCACCCCGGTCATCTAGAGCCAGTATCCTCTCTTTGTCCAGCCTGCATCCTCCCGGGGTGCACAGTTGGGGCACCTGCAGGGGCTGGTGGCTCAAGGCCACAACAACCTTTGTTTACTGATGGGGAAGGTGAGCTTCTTTGTCCACGTCTCTTACCTGTGGCTGAGGCATCACTTACCCAGAGGGAGGAGCTCATAGTATATAACTGGGCAGTTCTGTGTATCTTCATCAGCTAAACTCACAAAACTAGCTCCCAGACGGAGAAACAGGACATCCCCTGGAGGCCATGGCACTGTTGTCCCCAACATGGACAGTGTGGACGGGGACTAGGTGACCATGATTAGGTCATTGGAGGCATCCAGGAGGGCCATCGCCCAACCCTGTGTCTGTGGGGCTCAGCCGTGTTGGGTGTGGATGACTCACGTACGGGTTCATGTTGAGAGTCCTGCTGAGTGATGATACCACTGTTCTTAAATCCATTCAATCTACTGGGGAGATTTGGCTGTTCCTGGATTTTTTATGTGCAACCAGGGAAGAATGCATGGTGTCAGAGGCACCTTAATCACAGCACCTCTGTAGCAAGGATAAGTCCCCAGGGAGGGCCATGACATATCATCAGCTGCCAGAGACGCTGAGCCCCTGACCCTTCCTTCTGGCAGGAGGCAGAGGGAGAGGAGACGGGGCACAGAAATGGGCTCGTAGGTCGTCTTGCACTGGACCAGCCGCACACCCACTGACCTCTTACACCCGGCAGAGGTCCTCCTTGTGCCCCTGCCTCCATTCCAATCACTGCAGTCTGACACCTCACTAAACCAGGGGGCCTTGAGATGAAATAGTTTTACTCTCCAGGAGCTCACAGACAGGTTAAGAAACTCAAAACAGAGTTTGATAGACAATAATTAGAGAAAATGTGGCTACAGTCTAGGGGAGGATGGGAAGGAGGGATGTCAGGGGCATCCCAGAGTCTCAAATCTGAGCTAAGGTTAAATAGATAACGCAGATGCTGACAAGGACACGCCTGCCTTATACAGGTGAGCCTACACACCTGCCTCATTCAAGACCAGAAACAGCACGGATGGACTCAGAACCAGGTCCCACCCTTGGAGTAAAAAGGAGGTGGAGCCCGGGAGACTTGACAATGTTCCTTCCACTCAAAGGCAAGCCCATCTTTGGGTGGCCGCTGCAGGGTGAGGGGTGCAGATGAGGAGTAGAGCAGAGTCCTGGCACCTGGGACCTCAGTCCTGACAGGTGTGCTGGCAGTCTGAAGTCCAGGGGCTGCATTCAGCCTCTGGCTTAAGACGCCACCAATGCTCACTGATTGGGTGGCTTTTCCTGCCATCTCTCCTCCTTCCTGGATGGTGTTGACCCACCTGTGACACAAGAAGGCTATCATCTCACCCCCATGCAAATGGTCTCCACATCAGTTTCCTGTGTGCTCACCTGGGTGAGCTCAGAGGACAAAGCTCTGCAGACACAAACCTGGAGGGCCTTTTCTGTGATGGTGTCTGTGTGAGCTGAGGGCCGCTCTCCCCTGGTCCTGTAGGGCCTCCTTCCCTCTACAGCTCAGAGTCCCACTGGTAACTTGTGGAGGCTGCCCCAGAGGAGGGCATGGCAACCCACTCCAGTATTCTGTTCAGGTGAATCCCATGGTCAGAGGGGCCTGGCAGGCTACAGTCCATAGGGTCACAAAGAGTTGGACATGACTGAAGCAACTTAGCATGCATGCATTCTGAGGACGTACCAAGTTTTAAAAATAAGACGTGAACGCACGTATGTGATTTGAAATTCTAGAAAAATTTAGGAAGATACAAAGGAGGGAGCTCCCTTCCACCTCCAGAGCTTGGTCTTCCTCACCAAAACCCCAACAGGAGTGTTCCCAGGACCATGGTCTCTCTTCAAAGATAAACATCTCCATATCTGTGCAGTCCTGCCCTGCCCCAGCCTTGTCACTTAGAAACATGGCTTGAAATTGTCCCTTATCAGGCCCACAGCGCTGACCCTTATTCCCAAGCCTTCATCCATGATCTAGTTTAGCTCATTCCTTAAACAGACCCTGAGAACTGTCTGTTTAGCTGGGTGGGGTGGAAGCTGTCTATTTTCCTATGGAGAGTTTGTTGTTTTTCTTTCTAAAACGTAATACAAGGTTATAAAGTCAGCAGAGTGTGTGTGTGTGTGTGTGTGTGTGTGTGTGTGTGCATTCTTGTTTCTATTTGCCTTTGGAGTGCATTTCTGGTATTGCTTTCTTTCCAGAAAATTTGACTTTTTATCTAATTAAAATTTTTTCCCATGTTCTTGATGGCATCAAATCTTTGCCTTGCTTATACACTGCTTTTTTTCACCCCATGCTCATAAAAAAATGCTTCCTTGCTTCCATATTTTCAGTAGTTTACTTTTTACTTAGTTTTTTGTTACATCTGGAGTATATTTTGATGAGTCGAGTGAGTGAGAGATCCAATTTAGTATTTTTCCAGATGGTCATCTAGTTGCCTAATTTCAAATCTTCCTATTCTATTTATTTTAAATGCTATCTTTTTTATAAACTGAGGTCTAAGGTACTTTGGGTCAATCTCTGTACAGGGTTCCCTTCCCAGGTCCATGTGTGTATTCATCCACACAGACACAGCACATCATTTATGCCCCATGGCTGCAATGTCTCAGTGTGTCTGGATTTATGAATATGAATCTCCCCATGAGCCGACTTCTCCCATTTTAATTCATTCTTCCTTTTTTATTTTTTGATAAGAACTTCCCATAGATGAAAGTCAGCTTATTTTGTTGGAACCAAACTATCTTTCTATTTTATTTAGATAATTGTAAACAAATAGATTAACTGGAGAATAGTTTTCAGCTGATGATATGGAGTTATCAAATCTCAGAAGACAGAATATCTTTCCATGTGATCAGAGTATTTTGGGGGGAAGGGGAATGGTATTCTAAGTTTTTAAAGGAACATGCACTTTGTTTATTCTATGATTTTTAAAATCTTTTAGGAACTAATTAATGTAGAATTTTGTGCAGTCCTGCCCTGCCCCAGCCTTGTCACTTAGAAACATGGCTTGAAATTGTCCCTTATCAGGCCCACAGCGCTGACCCTTATTCCCAAGCCTTCATCCATGATCTAGTTTAGCTCATTCCTTAAACAGACCCTGAGAACTGTCTGTTTAGCTGGGTGGGGTGGAAGCTGTCTATTTTCCTATGGAGAGTTTGTTGTTTTTCTTTCTAAAACGTAATACAAGGTTATAAAGTCAGCAGAGTGTGTGTGTGTGTGTGTGTGTGTGTGTGTGCATTCTTGTTTCTATTTGCCTTTGGAGTGCATTTCTGGTATTGCTTTCTTTCCAGAAAATTTGACTTTTTATCTAATTAAAATTTTTTCCCATGTTCTTGATGGCATCAAATCTTTGCCTTGCTTATACACTGCTTTTTTTCACCCCATGCTCATAAAAAAATGCTTCCTTGCTTCCATATTTTCAGTAGTTTACTTTTTACTTAGTTTTTTGTTACATCTGGAGTATATTTTGATGAGTCGAGTGAGTGAGAGATCCAATTTAGTATTTTTCCAGATGGTCATCTAGTTGCCTAATTTCAAATCTTCCTATTCTATTTATTTTAAATGCTATCTTTTTTATAAACTGAGGTCTAAGGTACTTTGGGTCAATCTCTGTACAGGGTTCCCTTCCCAGGTCCATGTGTGTATTCATCCACACAGACACAGCACATCATTTATGCCCCATGGCTGCAATGTCTCAGTGTGTCTGGATTTATGAATATGAATCTCCCCATGAGCCGACTTCTCCCATTTTAATTCATTCTTCCTTTTTTATTTTTTGATAAGAACTTCCCATAGATGAAAGTCAGCTTATTTTGTTGGAACCAAACTATCTTTCTATTTTATTTAGATAATTGTAAACAAATAGATTAACTGGAGAATAGTTTTCAGCTGATGATATGGAGTTATCAAATCTCAGAAGACAGAATATCTTTCCATGTGATCAGAGTATTTTGGGGGGAAGGGGAATGGTATTCTAAGTTTTTGTCGAAAGGAACATGCACTTTGTTTATTCTATGATTTTTTAAAATCTTTTTTTAGGACTATCGTAATTGGAATATGTTTTCATTTTATTTTCTGCCTAGTTTTGTTTTTTTATATAAAGTTATTCATTTTTGCAAAGTAAATGTGTAACCAGGTACTTGATTAGATGGTTCGTTACTTCTAATAATTGTTCAGTTGATTCTCCTTGTCTTTCATATAGAATCCACACCATCTGAAAAACATGACAATTACATCTCCTGTTGTACAGGTTTAAATTCCATGTGCTCCTCTGGTGAATTGCCTTAAAGAGGTCCTCAAGACATGACACAGTATCTCCATATATGGACGCACGGCACAGTATCTCCATAAAGCTGTTCTGTTTCAGGCTTTTATGGATATGTTCCTAGCTTCTCATCATTAAGCCTGTATTTTTATCATAGTTTTTTCATGTGGTGGAAGCAAATGTCTACTATTGAAGTGATTTTAAAAATCAGAAACATATTGAACTTTCTTTGATCCCTAAGGAAATCATGGTACATCTTTTTCCCCTTTGACTAAGCTGGAGATGTTGATGGAGCCCCATTTAAGGTGGACAACCCATCCACCAGCTGCAGGGAGTGTACTTGGCTAAGGTCACTCAGCTTCACCCCCACCCTGAGAATGGCCCTCTGTCCCTGGGGGCCCTGTAAATGGGGACATATAATATGAAATAATTTACTTAGATTTACCTGTAAGTGATTTGTTTGTAAAATCATTATTTAGAAGTGATTTGCTTGTTAAAACAAATTACTCCCTGTTAGCATTGATTATTCCCTGTTAATCTTTACTGAATGTAACCTGTACTGATGAAGGAAAAAAGGAGCAGTCTACCCTGACTGTACTGACTCCATCTTGAGAAAGAGGACTCCATCTTACACTTTCAGTGAACTCTAGATGATATGTAAAGTATTTTTTTCAAATATCTTTCTATTTTATTTAGATAATTGTAAACAAATAGATTAACTGGAGAATAGTTTTCAGCTGATGATATGGAGTTATCAAATCTCAGAAGACAGAATATCTTTCCATGTGATCAGAGTATTTTGGGGGGAAGGGGAATGGTATTCTAAGTTTTTGTCGAAAGGAACATGCACTTTGTTTATTCTATGATTTTTTAAAATCTTTTTTTAGGACTATCGTAATTGGAATATGTTTTCATTTTATTTTCTGCCTAGTTTTGTTTTTTTATATAAAGTTATTCATTTTTGCAAAGTAAATGTGTAACCAGGTACTTGATTAGATGGTTCGTTACTTCTAATAATTGTTCAGTTGATTCTCCTTGTCTTTCATATAGAATCCACACCATCTGAAAAACATGACAATTACATCTCCTGTTGTACAGGTTTAAATTCCATGTGCTCCTCTGGTGAATTGCCTTAAAGAGGTCCTCAAGACATGACACAGTATCTCCATATATGGACGCACGGCACAGTATCTCCATAAAGCTGTTCTGTTTCAGGCTTTTATGGATATGTTCCTAGCTTCTCATCATTAAGCCTGTATTTTTATCATAGTTTTTTCATGTGGTGGAAGCAAATGTCTACTATTGAAGTGATTTTAAAAATCAGAAACATATTGAACTTTCTTTGATCCCTAAGGAAATCATGGTACATCTTTTTCCCCTTTGACTAAGCTGGAGATGTTGATGGAGCCCCATTTAAGGTGGACAACCCATCCACCAGCTGCAGGGAGTGTACTTGGCTAAGGTCACTCAGCTTCACCCCCACCCTGAGAATGGCCCTCTGTCCCTGGGGGCCCTGTAAAAGGGGACATATAATATGAAATAATTTACTTAGATTTACCTGTAAGTGATTTGTTTGTAAAATCATTATTTAGAAGTGATTTCCTTGTTAAACTAAATTATTCCCCGTCAGCATGGAATATTCCCTGTTAATCTTTACTGAATGTAACCTGTACTGATGAGGGAAGAAAGGAGCAAGCTACCCTGACTGAACTGACTCCATCTTGAGGAAGAGGACTCCATCTTACACTTTCAGTGAACTCTAGACTGTGTTTGGACTGGGTAGTCATGGAGATGAGAAATTAAACATCAACTAGGCTTCCGGGGCTGGTGAGAACCTGACCAGGAAGACCTCGTACCCCAAACCTCCCTCGGCCATGGAAATGAAATATCTGTCACAAGATAAATCACCATTTGTGATTTTAGTTAATCAATTCTTGTTGTAGACAAGCTAAGCGATATGCTTAGATGACTTTTGATTGTACCATTGTGATTGCAACCAAATCATACTTTTTTTCTTAACATCTCAAGGCAACCTTAGAAGTTGGGGATGTGGGTTTGTGCACGTAGGCTTTAGGTATAAATGGGAGCCACAAGTTTTGCTCGGGGTCCTTGGCAAAATGAAGGCCTTGGACCCACCAGTGTAAAGCTAGCCTGATTAACCCCTTTTCCATCTACCATGAGCGAAGTTGGGTGCTTCACTGAGTGCGCCTCACAACAGCCCTTTCCCCCAGAGATCCCTGGGGGCCCACAGTCACGCCGTGACACATAAGGGTGATGAGGAGCCTGTCTTTTGCCCTCCTGATGAGGCTGGCAGCCTGGTGTAATTCACACTCCAGAGCTCCAGCTGGTTGCCAAGGGACTCCTCTTGGCCTCACTGCTCCCTCCCTCCCCCATGCCCTGAGCCTTCTGTTGGGACTTCCGCCCCGGAAGCAACTGCTGGGAATCCTTGCCCCAGGCTCTGCCTCCAGGGAACCCACTGTGGGCAGACTTTTAAAAGTTCTGTGAATGGCAACTGATATTCTAACTAGATTGATGGAGCCCCATTTAAGGTGGAAAATCCCCTAATATGAAGGTCACTCAGCTTCACCCCACCCTGAGAATGGCCCTCTGTCCCTGGGGCCCTGTAAAGGGACATATAATATGAAATAATTTACTTAGATTTACCTGTAAGTGATTTGTTTGTAAAATCATTATTTAGAAGTGATTTGCTTGTTAAAACAAATTACTCCCTGTTAGTATTGATTATTCCCTGTTAATCTTTACTGAATGTAACCTGTACTGATGAGGGAAGAAAGGAGCAAGCTACCCTGACTGAACTGACTCCATCTTGAGGAAGAGGACTCCATCTTACACTTTCAGTGAACTCTAGACTGTGTTTGGACTGGGTAGTCATGGAGATGAGAAATTAAACATCAACTAGGCTTCCGGGGCTGGTGAGAACCTGACCAGGAAGACCTCGTACCCAAGCCTCCCCTCGGCCATGGAAATGAAATATCTGTCACAAGATAAATCACCATTTGTGATTTTAGTTAATCAATTCTTGTTGTAGACAAGCTAAGCGATATGCTTAGATGACTTTTGATTGTACCATTGTGATTGCAACCAAATCATACTTTTTTTCTTAACATCTCAAGGCAACCTTAGAAGTTGGGGATGTGGGTTTGTGCACGTAGGCTTTAGGTATAAATGGGAGCCACAAGTTTTGCTCGGGGTCCTTGGCAAAATGAAGGCCTTGGACCCACCAGTGTAAAGCTAGCCTGATTAACCCCTTTTCCATCTACCATGAGCGAAGTTGGGTGCTTCACTGAGTGCGCCTCACAACAGCCCTTTCCCCCAGAGATCCCTGGGGGCCCACAGTCACGCCGTGACACATAAGGGTGATGAGGAGCCTGTCTTTTGCCCTCCTGATGAGGCTGGCAGCCTGGTGTAATTCACACTCCAGAGCTCCAGCTGGTTGCCAAGGGACTCCTCTTGGCCTCACTGCTCCCTCCCTCCCCCATGCCCTGAGCCTTCTGTTGGGACTTCCGCCCTGGAAGCAACTGCTGGGAATCCTTGCCCCAGGCTCTGCCTCCAGGGAACCCACTGTGGGCAGACTTTTAAAAGTTCTGTGAATGGCAACTGATATTCTAACTAGATTCAATTTGCATTTTGAGGAGAAACCCTCCTTGGTGGGGCTGACTGTGTATTTAATGCATTCCTGGGTTGTGTTTGCTAACATTTCACTTATGACATTTCCATCGATAATGATAAGGAGATTCTGGTTTTCTTCTTGGTTTTCTCAGAATCTGCTCTAACTGAATAAAAATACACGTGAAACTTTCATTTTTTTAATTGACCTAGAACATTTTAAACCACACTGGAAGTATTGTTACTTGAATTTGAACTTTCATACAGTTTCAAAGAACTCATCTGGACCTGGGTGGGAAAGCTTAGGCCTTTAGCCACTGTCTCAATGGCTCCTTGGCGACCCATTGGGTGAGATGTTCTGTTTCTTCTGAGATCAGAAATATTATTTTCTAGATAAGGAAAAATACAAACTCTGTGTGTATTTCTAGAGTGACACCCATTCTATTTACTCACATGGAGTTAAAGTATTCTCTCAAAGTTATTTTTCTTTCCTCAGCTCCTGTGGTTAGTTTCTCATCTCATGTATTTCATTTTATTTGTTTTCATCCATCTTTGTTCTTTGACCTATGTGGGCCTCCCATTGCAGTGGCCCCTCTCGGGGCAGAGCACCAGCTCTGAGCACATGCGCTCCAGAGCTCCGGCTCGGTAATTGGACACATCGGTCCAGCTGCTTCACAGCACGTGGGATCCTCCCAGGCCAGGGATCAAACCAGCACCCCTTGCACTGCAAGGCAATGTCCCTACCCACTGGACCATCAGGGAAGCCCTCATGTATATTTTTGTGTTTTGCGCTTTCTTCTTTATCACCCTGTTACGAAAATAGCTTTGTTGTGGTTTTAGTAGTATGTGAAAATTCAAATAATACTGAAAAGAGCAAAAAGAGTAAACATCAGGGCTCTCCCATCCTCAGAGCCATGAGGCTGGCAGCCTGGTGTAATTCACACTCCAGAGCTCCAGCTGGTTGCCAAGGGACTCCTCTTGGCCTCACTGCTCCCTCCTCCCCATGCCCTGAGCCTTCTGTTGGGACTTCCGCCTGGAAGCAACTGCTGGGAATCCTTGCCCCAGGCTCTGCCTCCAGGGAACCCACTGTGGGCAGACTTTTAAAAGTTCTGTGAATGGCAACTGATATTCTAACTAGATTCAATTTGCATTTTGAGGAGAAACCCTCCTTGGTGGGGCTGACTGTGTATTTAATGCATTCCTGGGTTGTGTTTGCTAACATTTCACTTATGACATTTCCATCGATAATGATAAGGAGATTCTGGTTTTCTTCTTGGTTTTCTCAGAATCTGCTCTAACTGAATAAAAATACACGTGAAACTTTCATTTTTTTAATTGACCTAGAACATTTTAAACCACACTGGAAGTATTGTTACTTGAATTTGAACTTTCATACAGTTTCAAAGAACTCATCTGGACCTGGGTGGGAAAGCTTAGGCCTTTAGCCACTGTCTCAATGGCTCCTTGGCGACCCATTGGGTGAGATGTTCTGTTTCTTCTGAGATCAGAAATATTATTTTCTAGATAAGGAAAAATACAAACTCTGTGTGTATTTCTAGAGTGACACCCATTCTATTTACTCACATGGAGTTAAAGTATTCTCTCAAAGTTATTTTTCTTTCCTCAGCTCCTGTGGTTAGTTTCTCATCTCATGTATTTCATTTTATTTGTTTTCATCCATCTTTGTTCTTTGACCTATGTGGGCCTCCCATTGCAGTGGCCCCTCTCGGGGCAGAGCACCTGCTCTGGGTGCATGTGCTCCAGAGCTCCTGCTCGGTAGTTGGACACATTGGTCCAGCCGGTTCACAGCACGTGGGATCCTCCCAGGCCAGGGATCAAACCGGCGCACCCTGCACTGCAAGGCAATGTCCCTACCCACTGGACAACCAGGGAAGCCCTCATGTATATTTTTGTGTTTTGCGCTTTCTTCTTTATCACCCTGTTACGAAAATAGCTTTGTTGTGGTTTTAGTAGTATGTGAAAATTCAAATAATACTGAAAAGAGCAAAAAGAGTAAACATCAGGGCTCTCCCATCCTCAGAGCCAGTCACAAGGATTCAATGTTTCTCCAACTACATCGTCCTCTCTCTGACCCACCCACCCGCTCCCTCTCTCACTTATAAGGATCCTTGTGATACCCACTGTGCCCTCTGGTTTATTCAAAATAAACCCCCCACTATAAGATTAGCTTATTGGCACCTCAACTCACCTGCAGTGCTCACCCTCCCACCATATAACATACTCCCAGGTATGGGGGTTCAGATGCAGGTGTCCTTTGGGGGAGCCTTAATTTGCTTACAACAACTCCCAAATACTTTTCCCCCAAATCCCCTCCCTCACACCCTGGGATTATCCCCACCCCCCTGACATACACTGAGTGAGCAGCATTTGGCAGCTGTTGTGAGCAGGGCAACCAGCAGAAACCTGATGGGGGAGGGACACAGTCTAGAGGTAGTGACCTTCCTGGGTTTGAGCTTTGTACAGAAGGAAGCCCCCCTCCCCAGTGGAAGGTTTGCTTGGCCCCCCTCTCCTTGAACCCCCTCAACATCCATATTAGGTTGTTATTTTCCTCACACCCACAATGAAGGAACTGAGGTCCACAAAGGTTCAGGGTCATGGAGACGCAGCCAGGAATAGAGAGTCTGGGCTTGCAGCCCCCACATCCTGAGTTCCCCTGTGTGCTGGAAATACCCCAGGAACTTAACTCAGGAGAACGTGGCAGGAAACCACTCCTCTCCCCTTATCAAGCCTCTCAGCTGGTCTCCAAATATGGCACAAGGGCAGCAGGGACATGTTCACAGATTATGTTACAGAAGGAAGCTCCCTCTCTGACTGCCAGGTCTCTGTATATCACACGGAGTAAGGGATACCGGCTCAGCACCCCCACCACCACCACCCCCGCACACCATCCAGACATCCAGCTGCTCCCACGCCTCTGCACTAAGGGCAGTTGGGTATGAGGCATCCAGCTTGCTTGCCATTCCAGCAGGAAAGCACTGCACTCCCAAGGGGGTCCAGTTGCAGAGAAAGGCAAACCGTAGGGTGAGCTCCCCTGTTACGAAAATAGCTTTGTTGTGGTTTTAGTAGTATGTGAAAATTCAAATAATACTGAAAAGAGCAAAAAGAGTAAACATCAGGGCTCTCCCATCCTCAGAGCCAGTCACAAGGATTCAATGTTTCTCCAACTACATCGTCCTCTCTCTGACCCACCCACCCGCTCCCTCTCTCACTTATAAGGATCCTTGTGATACCCACTGTGCCCTCTGGTTTATTCAAAATAAACCCCCCACTATAAGATTAGCTTATTGGCACCTCAACTCACCTGCAGTGCTCACCCTCCCACCATATAACATACTCCCAGGTATGGGGGTTCAGATGCAGGTGTCCTTTGGGGGAGCCTTAATTTGCTTACAACAACTCCCAAATACTTTTCCCCCAAATCCCCTCCCTCACACCCTGGGATTATCCCCACCCCCCTGACATACACTGAGTGAGCAGCATTTGGCAGCTGTTGTGAGCAGGGCAACCAGCAGAAACCTGATGGGGGAGGGACACAGTCTAGAGGTAGTGACCTTCCTGGGTTTGAGCTTTGTACAGAAGGAAGCCCCCCTCCCCAGTGGAAGGTTTGCTTGGCCCCCCTCTCCTTGAACCCCCTCAACATCCATATTAGGTTGTTATTTTCCTCACACCCACAATGAAGGAACTGAGGTCCACAAAGGTTCAGGGTCATGGAGACGCAGCCAGGAATAGAGAGTCTGGGCTTGCAGCCCCCACATCCTGAGTTCCCCTGTGTGCTGGAAATACCCCAGGAACTTAACTCAGGAGAACGTGGCAGGAAACCACTCCTCTCCCCTTATCAAGCCTCTCAGCTGGTCTCCAAATATGGCACAAGGGCAGCAGGGACATGTTCACAGATTATGTTACAGAAGGAAGCTCCCTCTCTGACTGCCAGGTCTCTGTATATCACACGGAGTAAGGGATACCGGCTCAGCACCCCCACCACCACCACCCCCGCACACCATCCAGACATCCAGCTGCTCCCCCCACGCCTCTGCACTAAGGGCAGTTGGGTATGAGGCATCCAGCTTGCTTGCCATTCCAGCAGGAAAGCACTGCACTCCCAAGGTGGTCTTCTGCTGCTAACACAGTCCCCTCCACTGCAGAGAAAGGCAGCCAGTGTCTATCTAAGAGACACGTGGAGCTGGGGTCTGCCCTGCAGTCTTCCACTGCTTGCAAGCGATGCCCCCAAAGGACAGACCCCTCTCAGTCCATCTCTGCCCACAGAGATGCCACCTTCAACTTTTTTTAAGCTACTCACTGTTTGTAGCTTAACTGCCAGTCATCATGCTAAAAACATCAGCGATCTTATGGTCTCCTTTAAATAGGGAAGGTGGGATATTCTCCCAAGGCAGAGCTGTGGGAAAAATACTCAAAGAAACTGAGCCCTGAAATCATAGCAGTCTCCCATCATCATGGAATGACACTCACTTAGCTGGGAGACGCTGCCCAAAGGTACGTTCACAATCTCGGCAAAATTTAGACATGATCACCTGGTAGAAATCTGTTCCCAGCTCATCTCTGAGAGCCAAGGCTGACCATGGAGGCACTGTCTTCCTCCCTTCCTGTGCCCAAGGCTCCAGCAGGTAGAGGGCTGCTTCTACTGCCTCCCCAGAGAGTGAGGAGTCAGAGAAAGGAGCCTCTCCTCCCAGAGACTGTGTCCCCACCTCTAGGTCTCTGGCCTGGGGCTGGGTGGGGTCCTACCCATCCTGTGTGGGAGCAGCCCTGGGTGTGTACGCTCTGACCCCCATGGGTGGCCACAGCTGTTTATGGGGTGTTTGTGAGCAGGGTTTGCACCCGTAGACATGAGGAGACAGATGGGCCTCTGGACTGGACAGCTGATGTTTGTCAAGTGGTATACGATTGAAGCTTTGTTCTTCCCCAGACACTCCAAGAACAAAGCTAGTGGCAGAAGCTGAGTTCTACCGAAGTAAAGAGATAAGAGGCCCACTCCTGAGGTCAAGGAAACTTCCCCGACTGCAAAGGCACAGAAGGACTCCTTGAGGATCAATAGGAGCGGCCACCACTCCACAATAGGTGATGCTAAGACTCCCATAGGCCTCTGCAGTGGAATCCATCCTAGCAAAAAGATGCACACGCATGCTGTGGAGAGTCCTAGAACAGGTCAGATGTAGGAAAAGAAACAAGATAATTGGCCAAAGGTAGACAAAGACCCAGAAGAACTGTCCTGTACAAATGATTTAATCTCCTATTCATTGTCTTCCCCTCATTAGGAAGGACACACATGTTCTTTCTCTCCAGTTATGGATTTCTGCCTTGATTCTGTCTTAAATAAACTATTTCTAGGTGTGCTCTCCCACATGTTACACAATGTCTCTGATAATAAATTTTGTATCTGTTTTTACAGTTTTTGCCTTCTTGAGACATTCGTGCTTTCAAATCCGGGGCAAGAGCCAGGGAACTTTATTTCTAGCCTCCAGCCCCTGCTGGATTAGTAGCTAGGATTGCTAGTTTTTCATCCAGGCTACCCAGGTTCAATTCCAGAGCAGGAAACTAAGATCTGTCTCCAGTCCCGCTCACTGCTCTCTCTCCTTGAGACGAGGCAGGCTGACCGTCGCACAGGTACAAACAAGAGCCCAGGAGGTGCGGGAAAGCTGGGGGCGGGAAGGGCAGGGAGGTGGGGGGCCAGGTCAAGTTCCGCCCAGGAATGCAGAGGAGTCTGGCAGTTCTTAATTCAGCCTTGAGTTTCTAGGTCATTAGGAAGGCTTATTTTCAAGGTAGCAAGATCATTTGTATTTTATTCAACAGTTTGCTAACTTGAGTTAGGAATTTTAAATATTTAAACCTGCAGTAAATTGCCTAACCATCTTTGGAGCCAGCTGGGAACAAGGTGGCCGGGAAGTCAGGAGAGGATGATGGGAGCTTAGAGGGGTGTTGGGGCTCAGAAGCCCCAGAGCACAGCTGACTGGGGGGCAGTGGACCCTCATGGCAGCCCCTGTTCCCCAGGAGTTTTCATCTTCAGCTCTGGAAACCACCTTAGCTTGTGGTTCCACAGTGATGTAGCAGGTTTTTGGAGACAGTTTTGCTTGGAAACATCACTGAAAGTAAGAAGACTGGCACCTCCAGAGCAAAGGGAAGAGTGCAAACCAGCTGGAGCTGTAGATCACAGTGCACAGGCTGGAGACAGGGCCAGTGGGTCTGACGAGTGAGGCCCAGAGGCTGCCATCTCAGGACTGAGTGACCAAGTCCGTGGTATCTGCAAACCTCTTCCTCCAGCAGAGGTTCCAGCACGACTCAGTGTTCCTCTTGGCTTCTCGGCAGCACACATGTGGTCCCTCCATTGTTGGATGGCTCAACCTGGCTTTGTCTAGTCCTATTTAAAAACAACTCACTTCTGGACTTGCCTGGTGGTATGGTGGATAAGAATCCAGCTGGCAATGTAAGGGACATGGTTTTGATCCCTGGTCTGGGAAGATTCCACATGCCACAGAGCAACTAAAGCCTCTGTGCCACAACTACTGAAGCCCTCGTGCCTAGAGCCTGTGCTCTGCAACAAGAGAAGCCACCACAATGAGAAACCCGTGCACGCAATGAAGGGTAGGCCCCACTCACCAAAAAGCCATCAAGCAGCAACGAATACCTAATGCAACCAAAACAAAACAACTTATTTCATAAGCAAGACAAAGATAAATATCATATGATATCCTTTATAAGGGGTATCTTTTTAAAAAAGATACAGATGAGCTTATTTTCAAAGCAGAAAGAGACTCACAGACTCAGGAAACAAACTTATGATTATCAAGGGAGAAAGGAGGGTGGGGAGAGGAAATTAGGAGTATGGAATTAATATATACACACTCCTGTATATAAAATAGATCACCAACAAGGACCTACCATATAGCACAGGGAACTATACCCAATATTTTGTAATAACCTGTGATTACCTTGCTGTATACCTGAATCTCACATGATACTGTAAATCAACTATACTTCAGATAACACACACACACACAGACACACACACACACACAGAGCTCACTTCATGCAAAACCTTCCCTGGTGGTAGAACGCAGCCCAGCATCTTCATAGAAACACGTTTTCTTCCATGGACGCTTCTTGTCTGATTGACATGTTTCCCCAACATCCCTCTTAGTCTACTAGTTCTGGAACTAAGGCCGTGACTTCTTGGTTGAACTAAAGTTACTAAATCAACAAGACAGAATCACACTGGTTTCGTAGCCTCGTGCCTCACATTTTAGGAATGCTCCCACTGGGGAATATGCCAGAGGCTCTCAAACACTGGCGTGCATGAGAGTGACTGGGATGGGTCCTTCAGAGAAGAAGCCTGGCCTCCACCCCCATCTGTGAGCCAACACTCCAAGCTGTTGCCTGGCACCTGTCATTCCAACGAGTGCTTTAGGTGATTCCCCTTGGGCCAAAGCCACCATGGGGGGGAGGAAGCGGGAGTCCTATTTAAAAACAACTCACTTCTGGACTTGCCTGGTGGTATGGTGGATAAGAATCCAGCTGGCAATGTAAGGGACATGGTTTTGATCCCTGGTCTGGGAAGATTCCACATGCCACAGAGCAACTAAAGCCTCTGTGCCACAACTACTGAAGCCCTCGTGCCTAGAGCCTGTGCTCTGCAACAAGAGAAGCCACCACAATGAGAAACCCGTGCACGCAATGAAGGGTAGGCCCCACTCACCAAAAAGCCATCAAGCAGCAACGAATACCTAATGCAACCAAAACAAAACAACTTATTTCATAAGCAAGACAAAGATAAATATCATATGATATCCTTTATAAGGGGTATCTTTTTAAAAAAGATACAGATGAGCTTATTTTCAAAGCAGAAAGAGACTCACAGACTCAGGAAACAAACTTATGATTATCAAGGGAGAAAGGAGGGTGGGGAGAGGAAATTAGGAGTATGGAATTAATATATACACACTCCTGTATATAAAATAGATCACCAACAAGGACCTACCATATAGCACAGGGAACTATACCCAATATTTTGTAATAACCTGTGATTACCTTGCTGTATACCTGAATCTCACATGATACTGTAAATCAACTATACTTCAGATAACACACACACACACAGACACACACACACACACAGAGCTCACTTCATGCAAAACCTTCCCTGGTGGTAGAACGCAGCCCAGCATCTTCATAGAAACACGTTTTCTTCCATGGACGCTTCTTGTCTGATTGACATGTTTCCCCAACATCCCTCTTAGTCTACTAGTTCTGGAACTAAGGCCGTGACTTCTTGGTTGAACTAAAGTTACTAAATCAACAAGACAGAATCACACTGGTTTCGTAGCCTCGTGCCTCACATTTTAGGAATGCTCCCACTGGGGAATATGCCAGAGGCTCTCAAACACTGGCGTGCATGAGAGTGACTGGGATGGGTCCTTCAGAGAAGAAGCCTGGCCTCCACCCCCATCTGTGAGCCAACACTCCAAGCTGTTGCCTGGCACCTGTCATTCCAACGAGTGCTTTAGGTGATTCTGGCCAAAGCCACCTGGGGATGATGCAGGGAAACGCAGGTGACAGCAGCACCCCCAGTGTTCATGTGGTATCCAGAGGGAGGGGTGGAGGCAAGCTTGGGGAACAAAGATCTATGTTTTTGAAGGAACATGAAAGGAGGAAGTTTGTACAGGGCAACAAAGGATTCTTTGGTGCTGAAGAAGTGGTAAGATTAAAGACATTAGAAACATTTAAGTCTCATCACCTATATTCATAAAGATACTAAAAACCAACCTGAAATAACTGAGCTATTAGACATTGGTGGACAGACCCTCAGGTCCAACAGCATGGAGTGAATTCTGCAACTGACTCAACTTGGACATACATCCCTCCCAACATGAGCCTCTGGATGGGACCACAGGCCCAGCCAACACCTTTATGGCAGCGTGGTAGGGCCCTGAGCAGACTTCTGACCACAGACACAGAGAGACAAGTGTGCAGATAGGTCATTGGGAGCAGCCAGGTTTGTGGTCACTTGCTACCCAGCAATGGAAAACTGCTACTTTCTCTTTGGAAAACTCTAGAAGAATACCTCCTTTATGGTTTGGCTTTGATTTTTAGGGGAAAAAAAGGATAAATAAAAGGACAATACCCAAAAACATGAAAACACCCTAAATGTCCACTGATAAATGAATGGATAAAGAAGAGGTACATATATACAATAGAATCCTACTCAGCCATAAAAAAGAATGAAATAATGCCATTTGTGGCAACACGGATGCAACTAGAGATTATCAATCATACTAAGTGAAGAAAGTCAGAAAGACAAATACCATATGATATCACTTACGTATGGAATCTAAAAGATGAAACAAATGAGCATAACTACAAAACAAAAACAAACCCATAGACAAAGAGAGTAGACTCGTGGCTGCCTGGGTGGCAGGGAGAGAAGGACTGAGAGTCTGGGATTAGCAAATATAAAGTATTATATATATATAGGATGGATAAACAGCAAGGTCTTACTGTACAGCATAGGAACCTTATGTTCAATATGCCATGATAAATCATAATGGAAAAGAATATAAAAAAGAAGGTCTATATGTGTATAACTGTTACTTGGTTATACAACAGAGATTGGCATAACAGTGTAAGTCAACTATACTTTAATAGAAAAATAATAAAGATAAAAAAGAGAATCAAGCATGTATCCTGCCTTTTCTATATTACCTGTACATAAGGCAACACAATAGTTGATTATATGAAAATATTCTAGCTATTAAATAGAATTATAATAGAATAATAATAGAATTAAAATATCATTATTTTGCTGCTGTTTCTGATCAAATAATAGCAATGAGAATCAATGGCTGTTAACAAAGCAAAAAAAAAAATTGGGGAGAGAGAGATAAGTGGGCATTCTATACCTCCCACAAAGAGTCATTGCAAACAAATTACCAAGCCAATAAACCCATTCCTGAGGTTGATCTAACTATTGATCAGAAGAGCTAGTACTACCTTGCAAACGGTACAGAGGACGGAGAAATGATGTTAAAAAAAAAAAAAAATGGAGATGTAGCCAACAAACCCTGACCACAGAAAACTCTGCAGGACAAGTTAACTGGATCATTTAACCAAGAAGAGAGAGGAACCAACAGATGAAAAGAGCCTTAAGGGTCATGTCCACCAATTGCAGGTTTGCACGATATTTGGATCCTGATTCAAACAAGCTGTAAAAATGGCCCATAGGAAATCTGGGACAATTAAGAACACTAATTGGTAATTTAAGCATGGTTATCATAGTTAGGCAGGTTCATGCTATTAACTGTATACTTTAAAAGATTCTTTACTTGCTGGAGATATTTTGTGAAATATGTGTGGATAAACTATTATCCTTTCTGGGATTTCATCCCATTGAGCTTGGGGGAGGGGCGGGATGAAGGAGAAATGGGGCGGACTGTGCAGTGAACTTCTGAAGCCAGGTGGTGGACCCCCAGAGGTCATTATATCATTAATTTTTATTACATCATTCCCTTGATACTTACATGTGATTGAAATTGTCCATTTTAAAAAATTAAAATTGCTAGGAAACAGCTGGAAGGCACTCTCCTGTAGGATTAGACATTAAGGGACTGATGTTTTTTCCTCATGAAATCTTTTCCTTGCCTGTTGACATTGATAATGCAGATGAATTTGCCCTGAAGGAACAAATCTGTGAGGTCGGCTCCCCTGATCACATTCACTATATGAAGTGAGGAGTGACCAAACAACGGCTTCAGTTTGGCTGAATGGCTTCAATGGCTTCAGAATTAGGTACTGATTGTGAAGAAGGCTCGCTCTCTTTCCAACTGCTAGAAACGCCTCCGTTTCTTCTTTAATGTAATTGTTCTGACATTTATCACGGCCTGGTAAGTAACGGTGCCTCTCTGCAAAATCTCACTTTGGAATGAAGGGAGCTCTTGGGAAAATGAGAAGGTGTTTGCGAAATGTACTGTTTGTTTGGGTTTGAAGCTGAGTGTTCATTCAAGTGCCAATCGCTGTCAGCTCCAGCAGTGAACAGAAACTGCCCAGGCAAGGCGGCCAGCACTCTGACTGAGCTCAGGGCGCTAGGCGGGTGGAGGTCAGAGGAGGAGTACGGAATGGGGGTCTCCGTGCCCATGTGGCTCCAGAGCCCATGGGGATGGAGACTGAGCCAGGAGTTGTGTGGGACAATTTGATCCACATGTCACCCTCCTGTTTGCTGAAACAACAGTAACTCACCTCTGATGTTATCTAGGCCTACTGACCACTCTGGATGCCAGGTTCAGGGGCCCATCCCCATTCCCAGAGCTGCCCATCCACTGCTCAACCACGTGCCTTGCAGCACGCCTGCCTGGCCAGACCCTGGGTTCCCTCACCGGTGCATCTCCTCTCACAGCCCTGGATGCCAAGTGAGGCCAACTCAGGTTAAAGCACCTCTGTGAGAGGGCCAGGGTTCAGCCCTCATATCAAAAAGACAGTCATGAACACTTTGGTCATTGCTTTGTCATGTCTATTTACCTCCATGGCAGCCCTGGGTGACCCTAGTACTGCCTCATTTACAGACAGGAGACCAGGTGCCAGGAACGAGGCTCTTCTGCCAAGGTCATAGACGAGGTGGGCTTTGAACTGCAGGTCCTCCTACAACCCCTGGGTCCACAACTCCTGGAACAGGAGGCCCCGCATCAGGAGCAGACAGGGACAGACAAGCAGAAGTGGTCACCATGCTGGTGGAGACGGCTCTGCCTGTGTCTCAGTCACTCGCTGCCTTCAGATGCCCAGCAAGCGTTCCACGGTGAGACAGTCCCGAGGAAGTGTGGAGGAGCTCCTGGAGGAAACCGCGGAACATCTCCTCTGTGTGCCCAGCGTCATGCTGGCCCCTGGGAGCACACTAGTGACCGCAAGCATCCCCAGGGTGGGCCTTGGGAAATGAGAGACTGCCTACTCCCGGGAGAAGACCCTCCAGGTAGCAGTTGTGTCTCTCCTTGGTAAACCCTAATTGTTCTGACATTTATCACGGCCTGGTAAGTAACGGTGCCTCTCTGCAAAATCTCACTTTGGAATGAAGGGAGCTCTTGGGAAAATGAGAAGGTGTTTGCGAAATGTACTGTTTGTTTGGGTTTGAAGCTGAGTGTTCATTCAAGTGCCAATCGCTGTCAGCTCCAGCAGTGAACAGAAACTGCCCAGGCAAGGCGGCCAGCACTCTGACTGAGCTCAGGGCGCTAGGCGGGTGGAGGTCAGAGGAGGAGTACGGAATGGGGGTCTCCGTGCCCATGTGGCTCCAGAGCCCATGGGGATGGAGACTGAGCCAGGAGTTGTGTGGGACAATTTGATCCACATGTCACCCTCCTGTTTGCTGAAACAACAGTAACTCACCTCTGATGTTATCTAGGCCTACTGACCACTCTGGATGCCAGGTTCAGGGGCCCATCCCCATTCCCAGAGCTGCCCATCCACTGCTCAACCACGTGCCTTGCAGCACGCCTGCCTGGCCAGACCCTGGGTTCCCTCACCGGTGCATCTCCTCTCACAGCCCTGGATGCCAAGTGAGGCCAACTCAGGTTAAAGCACCTCTGTGAGAGGGCCAGGGTTCAGCCCTCATATCAAAAAGACAGTCATGAACACTTTGGTCATTGCTTTGTCATGTCTATTTACCTCCATGGCAGCCCTGGGTGACCCTAGTACTGCCTCATTTACAGACAGGAGACCAGGTGCCAGGAACGAGGCTCTTCTGCCAAGGTCATAGACGAGGTGGGCTTTGAACTGCAGGTCCTCCTACAACCCCTGGGTCCACAACTCCTGGAACAGGAGGCCCCGCATCAGGAGCAGACAGGGACAGACAAGCAGAAGTGGTCACCATGCTGGTGGAGACGGCTCTGCCTGTGTCTCAGTCACTCGCTGCCTTCAGATGCCCAGCAAGCGTTTCCACGGTGAGACAGTCCCGAGGAAGTGTGGAGGAGCTCCCTGGAGGAAACCGCGGGAACATCTCCCTCTGTGTGCCCAGCGTCATGCTGGCCCCTGGGAGCACACTAGTGACCGCAAGCATCCCCAGGGTGGGCCTTGGGAAATGAGAGACTGCCTACTCCCGGGGAGAAGACCCCTCCAGGTAGCAGTTGTGTCTCTCCTTGGTGTGAACACCTCCACTGTAGCCACGTTCCATCTGTGTCATTGCCAAACATGAAGCCAGGAAGAGATGATGTCAGCAGCTCACCTCCACCAGACAGGTATGCAGGCCAGTGACACGCACACACACAGAAAGTCCTAAAACAGTCAGGAAGTCTAAAATATTCACTAGTTAATGTAACTTACCTATGCTCACAGCTAATGTTTGAGACCCACTGTGTTTGCGTGTCTCCCTCAGTTTTATAGTCGTCTGTCACAAGCTGGGGGCACCCAGGCTCCAGCTCCCAGGGAAGGAGACACAGGTGCCTGAAGTCTGGTCAGACCTATTTTGTGCCGAGTCACAGTAGGTAGCCATGCTGGAGGGTGGAAAATCTTACGCACAGGTGCTGGGGACACTGGGTGATTGCTTAGCTGAACCTGCCCGACAGACTGAGAGGAGGCTATGCTGCCATGTCAGCCTAGCAGGGACCCGGGATTTTCCTCTGCTGGACAAGGGACAGGAGTCCAGGGAGCTTGTCCAGTTGCTCGTTCCATTAGAGTCATCAGGCTAGCAAGTGAAGGGTGCCTTGCTGTTTTCAACAGCCACGACCCCCTCCCCTTGGCCTCCAGGCTGACACAGCCTCCCAGGGTGCGGGAGCTCCTGCCTGGACCACTGCCAACCAGTAAGGAGACTGGAGGCTATGCGGAAGGAGGTGACAAGGGCACAGGCGATAAACCAGGAACACAAGAGTCCCATGACCCCGGGACCTGGGCATACTTTGAGGAGCAGAGGCGGCCTATGTATGGGGCTGCAGGGTTTGGTGCCAGGGCTTTGGGCCACGTGGTCTCTGGGTCTGCATGGCCCTCACTGCACATTTCTCTGCACAATTCGCCACTCATGAAACATCACCAGTTAAAAATTCACTTTCAGGGCATTCCTTGGCCGTCCAGTGGTTAGGACTTAGCACTTTTACTGCCAGAGCCTGGATTTGATCCCTGGTCAGGAAACTAAGATCCCTCAAGCTGCATGGAACAGCCAATAAGTAACTAAATAAATAAAATCCACTTTCAAAGGAAGTGGGGGAAGCGAAATTGGAAGAAAGTGGTCAAAAGGCAACATCTTCCAGTTAAACGATAAGTCCTAGGGGTGTAAATACAACATGATGACCGTATCTCACACCACTGTGTGGTACACAGGAAGTGTGTTGAGTCAGTCCCATGTGTGTCACAGGAGAACTTTTCTCTTGTCTCTTTATTGCACCTATAAGGTGGATGTTAACTGGACTTTCTGTGGTCATCATTTCACAATATATATAAGTCAAACCATCACGCTGTATGTCTTAAACTTGCACAGGGGTGTGTGTCAATTATTTCTCAATAAAACTGGAAAAAAAAAAAAAAACCCTGCTTTTGAAAAGATGACTAGACTAGGAAACAGAAATCCGTATTACACAAAGCTGGCGGCAACTGTAAAACTTTGGAGGACGCTGGCTTCTACTTGACCTGTCTTCAATGGCACAAAGTTACAGTGTTAGTAAGAGCAGTCTCCACGATGCCCTGAGACTCAAGCTGGCAAGGCATGAACACTTTCTAAATGCATTTGTGTTACGGCTTCCCAGTCACTCTCAACCTCACCACTGTCCACACCTGATTCACCTGCTTTTGACCAGAAGCAAGTTTATTGAATCTCCGAGGCCTTCCATTTTGATGCCTGACCTAATGATAGTCCATTAGTTGGGGAAGCTTTGGAGGGTTCCATCTGGTTCCACCCAGTTTGGTGGGCTCAGCCCTGCTGGCATGATTAGCAGGGTGACTCCAGAGGCGCGGGCTTCCTGGGCTGGAGGAAGGAGTGGCTAGACTTTAGCGAGAGTGACTGCAGGTGAGCCATACGGAGACTGCCGGGTCATCCTGGGCATCAGGACTGGGGCCTGTCATGGGTGGATGGGGTGTAGAGTTTGCAGCAGGGGGGGGATTTCCAAATCCCTGGGAGAGCAGAAGGCCCCCAGTCCCCACCCTGATGCTCCTGGAACATGGGGTCCAGTCCGCAGTTGTTCACTGAGACTCTTAGAGTCACACTCACAAACCCATAACCACATATGTCTGCCTCAGGGCATTCGGCATTGGCCGTCCAGTGGTTAGGACTTAGCACTTTTAGAGCCTGGATTTGATCCTGGTCAGGAAACTAAGATCCCTCAAGCTGCATGGAACAGCCAATAAGTAACTAAATAAATAAAATCCACTTTCAAAGGAAGTGGGAAGCGAATTGGAAGAAAGTGGTCAAAAGGCAACATCTTCCAGTTAAACGATAAGTCCTAGGGGTGTAAATACAACATGATGACCGTATCTCACACCACTGTGTGGTACACAGGAAGTGTGTTGAGTCAGTCCCATGTGTGTCACAGGAGAACTTTTCTCTTGTCTCTTTATTGCACCTATAAGGTGGATGTTAACTGGACTTTCTGTGGTCATCATTTCACAATATATATAAGTCAAACCATCACGCTGTATGTCTTAAACTTGCACAGGGGTGTGTGTCAATTATTTCTCAATAAAACTGGAAAAAAAAAAAAAAACCCTGCTTTTGAAAAGATGACTAGACTAGGAAACAGAAATCCGTATTACACAAAGCTGGCGGCAACTGTAAAACTTTGGAGGACGCTGGCTTCTACTTGACCTGTCTTCAATGGCACAAAGTTACAGTGTTAGTAAGAGCAGTCTCCACGATGCCCTGAGACTCAAGCTGGCAAGGCATGAACACTTTCTAAATGCATTTGTGTTACGGCTTCCCAGTCACTCTCAACCTCACCACTGTCCACACCTGATTCACCTGCTTTTGACCAGAAGCAAGTTTATTGAATCTCCGAGGCCTTCCATTTTGATGCCTGACCTAATGATAGTCCATTAGTTGGGGAAGCTTTGGAGGGTTCCATCTGGTTCCACCCAGTTTGGTGGGCTCAGCCCTGCTGGCATGATTAGCAGGGTGACTCCAGAGGCGCGGGCTTCCTGGGCTGGAGGAAGGAGTGGCTAGACTTTAGCGAGAGTGACTGCAGGTGAGCCATACGGAGACTGCCGGGTCATC
Source organism: Tragulus kanchil (assembly GCA_022376925.1). Lineage (NCBI taxonomy): Eukaryota > Metazoa > Chordata > Mammalia > Artiodactyla > Tragulidae > Tragulus > Tragulus kanchil. Next base: position 39,919,742 of record JAIOJX010000031.1, on the reverse strand, counting down.
CTGGGCATCAGGACTGGGGCCTGTCATGGGTGGATGGGGTGTAGAGTTTGCAGCAGGGGGGGGATTTCCAAATCCCTGGGAGAGCAGAAGGCCCCCAGTCCCCACCCTGATGCTCCTGGAACATGGGGTCCAGTCCCGCAGTTGTTCACTGAGACTCTTAGAGTCACACTCACAAACCCATAACCACATATGTCTGCCTCCACTTTGTAGCTTCTGGATCATGAGTTTCTCTTCCAGGTGTAAAACAAGGTACACAGGGGACTTTGGAGAACTCTTCCATTTCTGGCCTTAATTCAGGGCCTTGCGAAGAAATGGGTCCAAAGTGAATGAAAAGAGGCCTTAACAAATGATCTTCAGTATCTCATGCTGTGCCAGGTGGCCTGGCACCAGCTTCTAATCCCCTTCACCACCATGGGTAGTACTCACATCTGTGGGAGGAGAGCTTTAGAAAAACCAGACATCAGTTTCGGACACTAGGGAACATGTCATAGAATCAGGCTTTTCTTCTGGATACTCTAAGTGGTGATTTTTCAAGCTACCGCATTTCAGAGACCGTGGCTCTCAGCTCTGGACTTGCGGAACACACGTCTCTGCTTTGGGAAATCCTGGAGGTGCCAGTCACACCAGGGTCACAGACCAGGGGAGCAAGCCTGAGGTGGTGCTATTTTCTAACTGAAAAATAAGACAAAACTTCAGTGTTATGAAGTTTCCTTACGTGGATGGACAGTAGTACCTAGCTGTAATTTATCAACAAACATACATCCATGGAGAATGATAGGAAAGATGGTTAAAAAGCGGAGCTTACTCACAAAACTTCTGAGACCCCCTTGGACACACACCCACCAAGAAAAGCGCCCCCACGCCACCACGTCCAGGCTCGCTCCAGCCAGAGGGAACTCGAGGTCACTTGCTCTGACCCTGCATCTCACAAATGTGAAGGATCCGATCCAGAAAGATTAAGCGACCAAGTGGAAACATCTGGTCAGAAGTGGAGACCAAACCAGAGTCCAAGACATGTGTGTGTGTGTGCATGTGCGTGTCTTCACATCTGCGTGTGTCTTTGGGTATGTCTGAGTCTGTGTGTGTGTCTGCACGTGTGCCTGTGCGTCGGCGTGCAGAACACAACAAGCGTCCTGACTTAAGATCATGAAAGCATTGCTGAAACAAACAAACAAAATATTGTCTTAGGCAACAGTAAGAGTCTGACTAAGTAAACTCCTGTAACCACATAATGTATAAATCATGTTCACAAAGTGTTTACTTTCAGAGGCAGAAATGTTCATCTTTTAACATTGAAGCGTCAAAACTCTCACTGAGTGAACACAATCGTGTCTGAAGCTGCACAGAAACCCACTGGTTTCCCACAGGGAGCCTCAGCAGGCGGTGGCCCACGGGTGACGTTTTTGTCTCAAATACTTCTCTGTCTTTTCTGACTTTCTATAAGAGGCATGATACAGTATATTTTTAAAACTGGAAAGAAAATGAGAATTTGTAACTGAAGGTTTGCATGGCAGCCTCCTGCCTTGGAGCGCTTTCAGGTAACACGGCCCATGTCCCAGCTTCTGGTCAACTCAGCAGGTGCTCCTGGATGCCCAGAGGCCCAGGCTGGGCTGCCCATCTGACACGGCCTCTTTCTTATAAAGTCCAACCTTTTCGTTCTGCACAGAGCTTGGGTCTGGAGCCCAAGGGCAGCTCCACGGTTGAAACCCCCATTTCCCCTCCTTCCTCCTCCGCCCTCTCCCTGCCCCACTTCTGCGACCACACGTGGCATCACTGCGGGGCTCTGGCAAACATAGGCCCCAAGCCTTGGGAGAAAACAGGCTGCCTGAGACGTCTGACCTTGAACTCCTCTTTGTTTATTTCCCGAAAGCCTTGAGAATCCACATGCCCCTGCCTCTGCTGGGACTCCCAGGGGGCTTGGGATGCACAGCCCCTGGACCATCCCCGCCCCTGGCCTGTGGCGGAAACTGGGTTTTCTCCCTCTGGGTTTTCCCTCTATGAAACAGCGGTTTGGCATAGTTAGAACATGGCCCGGGGAGATACTGGGCCACCTGCTGAGTCAAAACTGCATGTTTTGCTAGGGCCACTGGCTGTGGGAAAGTGGAGTTTGATGAGTTAGACCACTGCTATCTATGGTCTTCCTTTCACAGTGTGGAGGAACCCACTCAAGGAGGGTAACATCCCCGTCCTTTGTCAGTCAGCACAGCCTGTTCCACAGGGCTCAGCTGGTCAAGAGAGGGCAAGCTGATCCCCTCCTCTTCTACATCAGCAAGGTTGCCCAGAGCACGCGGGCCCTGCAAAAGCCCTCCCACATCAGCAAATCTGTATTTAAATCATGTTCACAAAGTGTTTACTTTCAGAGGCAGAAATGTTCATCTTTTAACATTGAAGCGTCAAAACTCTCACTGAGTGAACACAATCGTGTCTGAAGCTGCACAGAAACCCACTGGTTTCCCACAGGGAGCCTCAGCAGGCGGTGGCCCACGGGTGACGTTTTTGTCTCAAATACTTCTCTGTCTTTTCTGACTTTCTATAAGAGGCATGATACAGTATATTTTTAAAACTGGAAAGAAAATGAGAATTTGTAACTGAAGGTTTGCATGGCAGCCTCCTGCCTTGGAGCGCTTTCAGGTAACACGGCCCATGTCCCAGCTTCTGGTCAACTCAGCAGGTGCTCCTGGATGCCCAGAGGCCCAGGCCGGGCTGCCCATCTGACACGGCCTCTTTCTTATAAAGTCCAACCTTTTCGTTCTGCACAGAGCTTGGGTCTGGAGCCCAAGGGCAGCTCCACGGTTGAAACCCCCATTTCCCCTCCTTCCTCCTCCGCCCTCTCCCTGCCCCACTTCTGCGACCACACGTGGCATCACTGCGGGGCTCTGGCAAACATAGGCCCCAAGCCTTGGGAGAAAACAGGCTGCCTGAGACGTCTGACCTTGAACTCCTCTTTGTTTATTTCCCGAAAGCCTTGAGAATCCACATGCCCCTGCCTCTGCTGGGACTCCCAGGGGGCTTGGGATGCACAGCCCCTGGACCATCCCCGCCCCTGGCCTGTGGCGGAAACTGGGTTTTCTCCCTCTGGGTTTTCCCTCTATGAAACAGCGGTTTGGCATAGTTAGAACATGGCCCGGGGAGATACTGGGCCACCTGCTGAGTCAAAACTGCATGTTTTGCTAGGGCCACTGGCTGTGGGAAAGTGGAGTTTGATGAGTTAGACCACTGCTATCTATGGTCTTCCTTTCACAGTGTGGAGGAACCCACTCAAGGAGGGTAACATCCCCGTCCTTTGTCAGTCAGCACAGCCTGTTCCACAGGGCTCAGCTGGTCAAGAGAGGGCAAGCTGATCCCCTCCTCTTCTACATCAGCAAGGTTGCCCAGAGCACGCGGGCCCTGCAAAAGCCCTCCCACCACTGTCAAGGGAGCAGAGAAGGAGCTAATTTAAGTGTCAAGGAAGTCATTCAAAACAGCCTTGACCCCGTCTACTCAGGGAGAATGTGTCCACTCCACTGTGTTTGCCGCACACAACAGGCAGTGGCGCACAGCTGGGCGGCTCTGCACACAGCTTTTTAGTGGTTCTCCTTTCACTTCCAGAAACTCTGATGTGTTTCCACAGGGCTGGTCGGGTACATGGGCTCCCGTGGGGTTCCAGGCAGAGCGGAAACAGACATGCAGAGTGTCGCTGTGGTGTCGACCGCACGCAGCAGCTTTGTCTGTGGAGACAGCAACCTCCTCAGTGAGAGGGGACCCAGGGTACTGCTTGCTCCTGGGGTGCGAAGATGGGGTTGAGGGTAATCGCTGAGCTGGAACTTTCCAGGTCAGGGGTGCCAGCAGTAGAGAATGCGCAAAGCCACAGAAGGGTGGGGTACCGGGGGAGGCAAGGGAGGCAGGGTTGGGTGGAAGCCAGGAGGTGGCACCTGCTGGCAGGCTTGAAAGCCTGCCTGGAAGATGCTGTCTCTGGGGACACACAGGAGGTGCAAGGCTGACCTGGCTCAGGGATGATCAAAGCAAGGTCCAGGCATGGAGCATCAGCGTCACCCGGGAGCCTGTGAGTAACGCCAATACTCCCCCTGCTTGCATTCATTTCCTAGGATGGCTGTAACTCAGCACACAAACTGGAAGACTTAGAAATTCTTTCTCTCACAGTTCCTCGGGCTGAAAGTCCTGAATCAAGGGGTTGGCAGGCCCATGCTCCCTTCTGGCCTCCAAGCAGGCCTCTTCCAACTTCCTGACCTCTTCCAACTCGCACAGCCTCGCGTGTCCCCTGGCTCCTGCCCACGTCACCTCCATCTCTGTCATTGCTTGCTGGTTTCTCCCCTAGTCTCTGTCTCCCTGTTCCTCTGTCCTCTTCTTACAAGACCAATCATCCTGGATGATGGTTCACCCTAATGATCTCATCTTCCCCCCGACCACATCTGGTCATCCGCAGCAGCCTGTTCCACAGGGCTCAGCTGGTCAAGAGAGGGCAAGCTGATCCTCCTCTTCTACATCAGCAAGGTTGCCCAGAGCACGCGGGCCCTGCAAAAGCCCTCCCACCACTGTCAAGGGAGCAGAGAAGGAGCTAATTTAAGTGTCAAGGAAGTCATTCAAAACAGCCTTGACCCCGTCTACTCAGGGAGAATGTGTCCACTCCACTGTGTTTGCCGCACACAACAGGCAGTGGCGCACAGCTGGGCGGCTCTGCACACAGCTTTTTAGTGGTTCTCCTTTCACTTCCAGAAACTCTGATGTGTTTCCACAGGGCTGGTCGGGTACATGGGCTCCCGTGGGGTTCCAGGCAGAGCGGAAACAGACATGCAGAGTGTCGCTGTGGTGTCGACCGCACGCAGCAGCTTTGTCTGTGGAGACAGCGACCTCCTCAGTGAGAGGGGACCCAGGGTACTGCTTGCTCCTGGGGTGCGAAGATGGGGTTGAGGGTAATCGCTGAGCTGGAACTTTCCAGGTCAGGGGTGCCAGCAGTAGAGAATGCGCAAAGCCACAGAAGGGTGGGGTACCGGGGGAGGCAAGGGAGGCAGGGTTGGGTGGAAGCCAGGAGGTGGCACCTGCTGGCAGGCTTGAAAGCCTGCCTGGAAGATGCTGTCTCTGGGGACACACAGGTGGTGCAAGGCTGACCTGGCTCAGGGATGATCAAAGCAAGGTCCAGGCATGGAGCATCAGCGTCACCCGGGAGCCTGTGAGTAACGCCAATACTCCCCCTGCTTGCATTCATTTCCTAGGATGGCTGTAACTCAGCACACAAACTGGAAGACTTAGAAATTCTTTCTCTCACAGTTCCTCGGGCTGAAAGTCCTGAATCAAGGGGTTGGCAGGCCCATGCTCCCTTCTGGCCTCCAAGCAGGCCTCTTCCAACTTCCTGACCTCTTCCAACTCGCACAGCCTCGCGTGTCCCCTGGCTCCTGCCCACGTCACCTCCATCTCTGTCATTGCTTGCTGGTTTCTCCCCTAGTCTCTGTCTCCCTGTTCCTCTGTCCTCTTCTTACAAGACCAATCATCCTGGATGATGGTTCACCCTAATGATCTCATCTTCCCCCGACTACATCTGCAAAGGACATTCACAGGTCCTATGGGTTCAACCCAGAAGAGACACAACTCATCTTTGGGGGAGACACAACCAACTGCAGGATCACAAGAGCCTCAGCAAGTCCTCCCATTTGAGATGGACTGGTCTGGACAAGCAGGAGGTGTTACTGTACCTCCCCAGGCCCCAGGCCCCAGACTGTGCCCCAAGTCCCAGACTGCAGAGCGTATCTGCTGTTTGAACCTACAAGCTCACCCAGAGTTAGGCTTGAGACTGGCAAAGGTCAGTTCAGGGACATGTTGACTTTATCAGTAATAAGACGTGTAACCTTCTCTCTGCATCTCCAAGTCACAAAGTGCCTCTGACTCCTCTATCTGCTTGGCCAGCATCCTCCCAGAGCTCACCTGAAACAAGGACCTGGGTGCACAAATTACAGCTGGGTACTACTCTCCATCCACACATGAAAACGTCATAAAATTTAGTTGTGTTTTTTTGTGTCTTACTAAAATAGTACAGACACCTGCTTGCTCTCCAGAGTGTGACCTCAGCGAGACTAGCACCTCCCGGGGTTTCCCACTCAGAGGCAGGCATTTCTAGAGTCCAAAGCTGGCAATACAGGTTCAGGAAAGTTGGCAGCTTGAACACCACAGCTGAGAGTATCCAGAAGAAAGCCCAAATGTATCACACATTCTCCAAGGTCCAAGAGATGCCAGTGTTTTGGGTGCAGCTGAAGCTGATGCATGGACAGGAGGGCTTCATAAGGTTGGAGTAACTGAGAAGCTCTGACCTAAAAGTGCTGGAGATGAGTACACCCTGGGCCAGGCACACCCCTGGGCCCTTGCTCCAACAGTTCCATCTTTCCAGAGCTAACATCTGCATCCCTCTGGCCTGCTTCCTCCCAGAAGAGTCAGGAGCCGACGCCCCTGGGAGCAGGCCCAAGCCAGTGGGAGGTGAGAGTTAGGAGAGATACCCAGCCTTCTCAGGTGGCAGCATGGTGGCCCAGTGGGACTGAGAGCCCGGCAGAGCTCTGCTCTCTAAAGCACATGGTCCAGCTCCCTCTACCCCAGCTCAGTTCCCCCACTTCCCATCTGATACTCCCAGAGTTTGTCTCCCAAACTTATCTCAAGGGCAGTGAAAGGGGTTCTCACCCAAAGCACAGGTCCTCTGTGAGGCAGCCCACCCTGGATCTGTGGATGGAGGTGGGCGCAGAGTTGGGATCCAGCCAGTCTCTGAGGGAGGAGTCTCTGGCTCACACACGGGGCTCAGATGAATGTGATCATCAGCCTAAGAGAAAAGAACCAGGAAGGCAAACCTGCCAAAATGTTTACAAGGCTTGTAAAACTTAAAGGCTCCTTCTGCTTATCCAGGGGTTTTGGTTTCCATGAAGCCACAGAACAGCACAGAACCAAGGGCTGTCTTCACATGGCCTCAAGCTCCAGACTTCCCCTGCCACAGGCCTGGGAAAGTGTAGACAGGCTTGAACTTTCTGAGCAGGATGCGGAGGTGTCTAAGAGGCCAAAAGACGTAAACTCTACCAGGTTTCCTGGCACTCCACTTCCCTGACGAGGATCCGAATGCCACAGCATAAATCACGCCTACGTGTACAGCGAAAGACAATTCAGTGTAAAACAGTCCAGTGTAAAACAGTCCTGTTTCAGCTTTTCCAGCGTTATTTGGCAAGCCCTGGTCCTGAACTGTACATAGTTTTTTACAAGTTTGCAGTTTTTTCACTTTTGAAAAAGTTTAGTATTTGTTATTTTCATCCATCTTTATTCTTTGGCCTGTATGGGCCTCCCATGGCAGCAGCCTCTCTCATTGCAGAGCACCAGCTTGAGCACTCCAGAGCACTGGCTGGCAATTGGGCACACCGGCCCCGCCGCTCCGCGGCACGTGGGATCTTCCCAGGCCAGGGATCGAACCGGTGCCCCTTGCGCTGCAAGGCAGACTCATTACCCACTGGACCACCAGAGAAACCCAATTTTTTCACTTTTTAAAAAGGACAGTATCAGTGTTTTATCAAATAAGTCTGGATCTACTCAGATTAAGTCTGGATCATATTCAGTCCCTTGGGCTGATCAGACATGTTACCATACTAAAGGCATCAACAACTCCTAAACAATAAAATTGCTTTAGCTTAAAAGAGTATTTTCCCAGGTCAATTGACCACTCAATTTTTTTTTTTTTTTTTTTTTGAGGTAACAGTGATGAATATCGTACAGGACAGGGTGCAGATCTGGGGAACCCTGGCACATCATGCCTTGAATGCCCTGTGTGACCTGCAGGGGGCGCAGGGTGGGTGATTGGAGCCATCTGCAAGCTCTGATCCCTGAATCTTAACCCAGACACCTGGCATGTTGTCACACGTGGAGAACCCAGCATCCACAGTCAAGTCTGCGCTACTGAGCCAGGTGGGAATGGGAGAGACAGATTCCTCTGTGAGGCATTCTGAAGGTGCACTGGAGAATAGCTCAGGTTTTTAACTTTCCATGAACTGATGTTTATTTCTGCTGTTACCAAAAGATCCAGCCATGCCAGCATGCTCCTGCAGTGGCCACAGCAGTACTGATCAGGCTGGCTTGGTATCCATGAGCTCAAACTAACCTCAAACCTCAAGAACCTTCTGATCATCTGACCACAAGCTGGGAACACGCCAACCGTTGGTCAGGCCTTCTAAGAATGGCACAGAGCTTCTAGTGACAGGTTGCTCCTGTGGGCCAGCAGCAGGGAATGTCACCATGGTCCTTTCCCTTTGGTAAGCCCCACTCCTTGTCACTATACCATCATCACTGTCATTGTTTGACTTTCTGGTTGTGCGAATGATGGGCTCTTTAATTTCCTGGTTCTTACCTTTTTCTTCACACCCTAAAGAAACTGCCCGCACCTCAAGCCAGCCTCAGCAGGGGTTTACTCTGCCCGGAAGGGACTTTCTCTCCTGAGAACGTGGGTCCCCAGGAACCAGCGCCAAGCTCACATGTTGATGTGCGTTCTGCACCTGGGACATGCAGCTGGGTCTCCTCTGAGACATCCTCCATTCATTTGTTCCTCAGGGACTAAAGCCCCACTAGCTTCCCAGAGGAGGGACAGAGCCTAGAGTCCTCAGGGCAGCTCCTTCAGCAATGTCAGAACCAGAGGTTGGACCCAAGACTCAGGGCTGCGGCTCCAGCATTCCTGCCCCATCTGCATCTTGTCTTGGGGACAGCATTTATTAAGCACTTACTACACACAACGCTAATTACCAGCAAAAGTGTTCCCACTCCATTTTCCAGAGAATCAGGACCAAAAAAAGGTTTCTCTCAAATCATGAGTGAGTGTCAGCTCTATGGCCACAGGGAGCTGTGACTACACTCTGCATCTGGACCCCTCTCGACACCAGTTCAACGGAAGGAGAACTAGGGAGGGAACATGAAAAAGTGAAGTCAAAGTAGTAGTCATTTGGTCATGTGACTCCTTGCAACCCCATGGACTGCAACTCACCAGGCTCTGTCCATGGGATGGATACCTAAGTGGGTAGCCATTCCCTTCTCCAGGGGATCTTCCAGAGCCAGGGATCAAACCCTCATCTTTTGCCTTTCAGGTGGATTCTTTACCATCTGAGCCACCAAGGAAGCCCGAGGATAGGGTGGGAGAGCAAAGCTAGGATGGTGACTCCAAGCAGGGGGGTGAGGCCACTCCTGTCCTCTGCAAGGAGACTCAGACCCAACAGGCTCGACCTGTGGAGCAGAGCCAAGTGGACCTTCACGTGCCAACACCAGCTCCGTGCTGGCCCCGGCCCAACTTGGGGAACACGTGTCAATGAAATGAAGGATCACAGGACCCCACCTGCCAGACACCACAGCAGGACAGAAGGAAACACATTCCATTTGTCCTGAAACCTCAGCCCTGACAGGACAGTTCAGAGCCCCGCCTCCTCCTCAGGCTGCCTTCTCCACTCATTGGGACAAGCCCAGGGTGGTACCGAGGTGTGTTACCTCTGGGCTCCCTGTGCAGTCCCCGGTCATGTTCAGAATGGCTGGCACTTGCTTTGCTGCCCTGCCATCATCATCTCAGATTCCTACAGTTCATGAGCAAGGACCCTGGGGAGTCTGAGGCTGGTCCTGAATGTGGGCTGCATTGCTCTTCAGTCCTCACCTCAAAGCTGATGACACCATCCAAAAAAGTGAAATATAGAGCGAGCAGCTGGGTCTCCTCTGAGACATCCTCCATTCATTTGTTCCTCAGGGACTAAAGCCCCACTAGCTTCCCAGAGGAGGGACAGAGCCTAGAGTCCTCAGGGCAGCTCCTTCAGCAATGTCAGAACCAGAGGTTGGACCCAAGACTCAGGGCTGCGGCTCCAGCATTCCTGCCCCATCTGCATCTTGTCTTGGGGACAGCATTTATTAAGCACTTACTACACACAACGCTAATTACCAGCAAAAGTGTTCCCACTCCATTTTCCAGAGAATCAGGACCAAAAAAAGGTTTCTCTCAAATCATGAGTGAGTGTCAGCTCTATGGCCACAGGGAGCTGTGACTACACTCTGCATCTGGACCCCTCTCGACACCAGTTCAACGGAAGGAGAACTAGGGAGGGGGAACATGAAAAAGTGAAGTCAAAGTAGTAGTCATTTGGTCATGTGACTCCTTGCAACCCCATGGACTGCAACTCACCAGGCTCTGTCCATGGGATGGATACCTAAGTGGGTAGCCATTCCCTTCTCCAGGGGATCTTCCAGAGCCAGGGATCAAACCCTCATCTTTTGCCTTTCAGGTGGATTCTTTACCATCTGAGCCACCAAGGAAGCCCGAGGATAGGGTGGGAGAGCAAAGCTAGGATGGTGACTCCAAGCAGGGGGGTGAGGCCACTCCTGTCCTCTGCAAGGAGACTCAGACCCAACAGGCTCGACCTGTGGAGCAGAGCCAAGTGGACCTTCACGTGCCAACACCAGCTCCGTGCTGGCCCCGGCCCAACTTGGGGAACACGTGTCAATGAAATGAAGGATCACAGGACCCCACCTGCCAGACACCACAGCAGGACAGAAGGAAACACATTCCATTTGTCCTGAAACCTCAGCCCTGACAGGACAGTTCAGAGCCCCGCCTCCTCCTCAGGCTGCCTTCTCCACTCATTGGGACAAGCCCAGGGTGGTACCGAGGTGTGTTACCTCTGGGCTCCCTGTGCAGTCCCCGGTCATGTTCAGAATGGCTGGCACTTGCTTTGCTGCCCTGCCATCATCATCTCAGATTCCTACAGTTCATGAGCAAGGACCCTGGGGAGTCTGAGGCTGGTCCTGAATGTGGGGCTGCATTGCTCTTCAGTCCTCACCTACAAAATGCGGTGATGACCACGGCCATCCCACAGGTTGTTGTAATAATTGAGTGAGGAGATAGGAAGTCAAGTTCTTTGCAGTGTCAGACACATAGTAAGAGCCAGAAAGGCACTGGTTTTTAACAGTCTCGTTTCCTCTCTCTCTGTTTTCTTTGTTTCTGGGTTTCATATTGAAGATCAGGGGCTACCTAATGAGGTGTATAGCTCTTCACTCTGAAGGTTTCCTTTCGGAGGGCAGGGAACCAAAAACGGTCCATCCCTGTAGACCCTGGGCTTGTTTCAACATCCTGGGAACCAAGACCAGCAGAAGGAGACAGAATCTTTTGAAAATGAAAAAAAAAAAAAAAAACCCACGGAGATAGAATCTAAGCCCCCTCCCCGTGGGCCCCAAGAGTGGTGGGGTTCCAGGTCACACAGCCCCTCTCTCAGCACACAAGTATTAATGCTAAGGCACCCGGCCACCCTCAGGTTTCCAATGGGATTTTCAAAACAATTCCTGGAACTAAGAAGTCAGTGGCAAAAGTCATGGGTGGAGTAAGGTCACTGGCCTGGCTCCAGAAACGTGGCCATGGCTGGCCATAGATAAGTCCCCTGGATAGGGGCTCCCCAGGCTGCAACGCCCACAAAGCCCTCCCTCAGGGCTTCCGCCCAGGGCTACAGGGTTTAAAGAAGCAGGGAGGTGACAGCGGTGACAATGAAGGGTGAGTCTACTCCACCCCCAGAAGCTGCTTGCCTTTGTCCTGGAGAAAAGGCTTCTAAGGACAAAGCATGAGGTCCCCAGACACTTCCATTGGCAGAAGAGCATCACCCTGCAGGGACCAGGGTGACTGCCACCTGCAGCTTCCAGTTCACAATCTTCATCATCTTTATAGATGGAAAGAGGATAGCCCTTTTCTAAGGGCTCGCATTGTGATTTCAGCTAAGGTTTGTTTGTTGGGTTTTTTTATGTCTATTTATTCATCAATCAATTTCTTCCAACTGTGGACAGAAAAAGATGGGCCAGGATATAAGGAATATTAGAATCGGTTTATTTTTGTTTTACTGTATCTGTCTTATTCAGGCACCACCAACAGCGAAGATTCAGTTTGAATGTCAACAGGTGTGTCTGTGAAGTTCTCAGCACCTTCATTGGAAGGTATGGACACTGGGCAGGATGTGGGGGTCCTGCTCTTGTGGCGTCCTTCACGGGATGGTTGCTGTGAGAAGCTGACCTCTCTGGGTGAGAGTCTCTTCTCTGGAGAAGTCTCAGCCCTGCACCAAGGCTGCCAAGGCTCCTCCAGCTGCACAAACACAGGGTTCTAAGATTTCGAGGACACAGCTAGACCACTCTCCCACACCCATCTCCACACCCATCCACAGAGAATATACTAACAATGAGCAATCTGAAATGAAATGAAGAAAACAACACCGTTTACAACAGCATCAAAGAGAATAAAATATTTAGAAATACACTTGCCCAAGGAGATGAAAGACTTGTACACTGAAAGCTACAAAACATTGCTGAAAGAAATTAAAGAAGACACAAATAAATAGAAAGATGTCCTGTGTTCCTGGATTGGAAGACAACATTTTTTAAGATGTTCAGACAATACAGATTCATATCCCTAGTGGCAAAAGTCATGGGTGGAGTAAGGTCACTGGCCTGGCTCCAGAAACGTGGCCATGGCTGGCCATAGATAAGTCCCTGGATAGGGGCTCCCCAGGCTGCAACGCCCACAAAGCCCTCCCTCAGGGCTTCCGCCCAGGGCTACAGGGTTTAAAGAAGCAGGGAGGTGACAGCGGTGACAATGAAGGGTGAGTCTACTCCACCCCCAGAAGCTGCTTGCCTTTGTCCTGGAGAAAAGGCTTCTAAGGACAAAGCATGAGGTCCCCAGACACTTCCATTGGCAGAAGAGCATCACCCTGCAGGGACCAGGGTGACTGCCACCTGCAGCTTCCAGTTCACAATCTTCATCATCTTTATAGATGGAAAGAGGATAGCCCTTTTCTAAGGGCTCGCATTGTGATTTCAGCTAAGGTTTGTTTGTTGGGTTTTTTTATGTCTATTTATTCATCAATCAATTTCTTCCAACTGTGGACAGAAAAAGATGGGCCAGGATATAAGGAATATTAGAATCGGTTTATTTTTGTTTTACTGTATCTGTCTTATTCAGGCACCACCAACAGCGAAGATTCAGTTTGAATGTCAACAGGTGTGTCTGTGAAGTTCTCAGCACCTTCATTGGAAGGTATGGACACTGGGCAGGATGTGGGGGTCCTGCTCTTGTGGCGTCCTTCACGGGATGGTTGCTGTGAGAAGCTGACCTCTCTGGGTGAGAGTCTCTTCTCTGGAGAAGTCTCAGCCCTGCACCAAGGCTGCCAAGGCTCCTCCAGCTGCACAAACACAGGGTTCTAAGATTTCGAGGACACAGCTAGACCACTCTCCCCACACCCATCTCCACACCCATCCACAGAGAATATACTAACAATGAGCAATCTGAAATGAAATGAAGAAAACAACACCGTTTACAACAGCATCAAAGAGAATAAAATATTTAGAAATACACTTGCCCAAGGAGATGAAAGACTTGTACACTGAAAGCTACAAAACATTGCTGAAAGAAATTAAAGAAGACACAAATAAATAGAAAGATGTCCTGTGTTCCTGGATTGGAAGACAACATTTTTTAAGATGTTCAGACCAGCCAGAGGGATCTACAGATTCAATACAATCCCTATCAAAATCCTAATGGTATATATTTTTTCAGAAATAGAAAAATGTATCCTACATTTTATATGAAACTTTATATGAAAAGTCTGAATAGCCAAGACAATCTTGAAAAAAGTTGAAAATGTCACAGTTTCTGACTTCAATATTATAACAAACCTATAGTAATCAAAAAAACTGTGATACTGGGATTAAGACAGACATATACACCAACCAATAGAATGAAAAGCCTGAAATAAATTGTCACACATGTGAATGCAGGACTCTCAGAAAGAGTGCCAAGAGCATTCAATGGGGAAAGGAGAGTCTTTTCAACAGATTGTTAGGAAAACTGAATGTCCACATACAGAAGAATGAATTGAACTGAATTGAATTGAATTGAATTGAATAATATACAATTATTTCTAAATGGGTTGAAGACCTAAAAATTTGAAACTCTTAGACTAAAACATGGGGGGAAAGCTTCATGACACTACTATTTGGTCATTTCTTAGCTGTGATATCAAAAGCACAGGCAATGAACGTAAAAATAAATAAATTGGACTATATCAAAATATCAACCTTCTGTTGGTCAAAGCACACAACTGACAGTGAAATGACAGTCTGTGGAATGGGAAAAAATGATTGCAAACATTACATCTGATGAGGGGCTAATATCCAAAATATGTAAAGAACCTCTACAAGTCAACAACAACAAAACCCAATTAAAATGGGTGAAGGACTTGAATAGACATTTCTCCAAAGATGATAGACACCTGGCCAATGAACACATAGAAAGATGCTCAACATCACAAGTCATTAGGGAAATGCAAATCAAAAGCTCACATCCATTGGGATGGCTCCAATTTCAAACAAAAAAAGAAAGGAAGAAAGAAAAAAAGAATGCAGCAAGTGTTGGAGAAGATGTGAAGGAACTGGAAACTTGTACATCATGGTGGGAATATAAATGGTGCAGCCATCATACAAAATAATGTAACAGCTCCTCAAAACATTAAGAATTAAATGACACAGCAAGGATTTCCCAGCAATGTGAATATGTTGTACAAAGCCCTAGAATCTGCCTGCCAATGCAGGAGATGCAGGTGCTGTCTCGGGGTTGGGAAGATCTCCTGGAGAAGGGAAAGGCAACCCACTCCAGTATTCTTGCCTGGAGAATTCCATGGACAGAGGAGCCTGGCAGGCTAAAGTCCACGGGGTCACAAAGAGTCGGACACGACTTACTAAGTCACTATGTCACTAGGCTACCACCACCACCAGCCCTACTGAACTATATGCTTTAAAATGGGGAAGACAGGGTATTTCCCAGGTGATCCAGTGGCTAAGACTCTGTGCTCCCAGTGCAGAGGTCTGGGGTTCAAACCCTGGTCAGGGAACTAGATCCCACGTGCTGCAACTAAGACCTGGTGCAAACAAATAAATTAATTAAAATATTAAAGAAACAAAAACCACTTTCATGCAGAAAAAATGGGAAAGATGGTGAGATTTGTTATGTATACTTGGCCACAATTTAAGAAAATAGAAACTATGAACACAAAAAGAGAAAATTCACATAGAAACTTTGTCATCTAAAGAAACATGCTGTGCTGGTGGTGAGTCAGGCATGGCCTCACACTCCATACCTCGTGGGCCAGGCCCTCTGTGGGCCCAGAACATACTGAGGACCCAGGGAGACAGGGAAAGACGTCTCTCGGCTGTGACCCTGTAACCTCCCTGAAGACAAAAGATGCTTTCCTTATACCCAGGAGAAGGGAGGGAGAGCACTCAGGCGACACATCCACTTTGGGCTCCAGGTACGACCTTCTAACAGGAGCAGATGGCTTCTGGCTTCCCAGTCAGCCTCCCAGGCTTCTTCTCAGGAAAAGTAAGTCCAGGGATACATGATCTCTGATTTTTGCTATGTGGACATGAGCCACAGCATTGATCCTGATGTACAGAGCTGCTCTGAGCAGTATTATCTGTGTTCTACAGGCTGGAAAGCTGAGGCTCCACAAGGTTTAGGCCTGGCCAAGGCCACACAACCAGCCCGAGCAGAGGTGAGAGGACCTGGCCTTAGGACTCCGTTGCGCTATTTCTTCCTCCATAACAGACCTCCCACATCTTAACGGCTTAGAACAATGCCTTTTTTGTCGTCTCCCTGGCCCTGCAGGGTGGCTGCGTTCATCTGGACACCTGTTCTAGCCTCTCCAGGTCTCCCATATGGTTTCAGGTCTATATGAGCAGGCCGGGAACCACCTAGAGGCATGGCCAGGAGGGAGCCTGTTTCCTGCTCCCCATTCAAGGGCCGCTCTTCTCCACAAGGCCTCTCTGCACAGTCGCTCCTGTGGCCCTCCCAGCAGGGGGGTTCAGGGATCCTAGGAGAAAGTGCTTCACACAGCACAGGAAGGCAGGTTTGGAACAGCAGAGCCTGTCCTCTGCCAAGGCCCACAAGTCAGAGTGAGCCAGAGCCCAGCCCAGATTCCACCCTGCAGGGAACGCATGAGGGCGTGAACTCTGGGAGGTGTGCTTCCCTGCGACCCCTTTGGTAACTGGTCCCCATCCCACCAACGGCTACAGCGCTGGGCTGGCAGGTGGCACCAGCACTCAGGAACTGGGAGGGGCTGGGTTCGACCCCTCAGCTGGGCCCACGGGAGTTGGAGGAGAGAGATGGGCCTTCCCCTCGGCCTGGCAGTCTTCCTGTTTTTGTCTCCGTCTGTACCGATGAGGAGACAGCCAAGAACCATTGGGGGACTTGTCTGCCATCACTGGCTGTAGGCAAACCCCACCCACTAAGCCATTCCATCTCCAGTCTTGCTGGGCATGCTGTCAAGGGGCTCCCAGGAAGCAGGGTGATCATGTGAAGGAGGGAGCCCCCAACCCCGTGACAGGGCCACTCAGCAAGGTCTGGGTCTCCCAGCTGACAAGGAAAGAGCAAGAACTGAAGCACAGAAGGATGCGAGGGGTGTGCCCGGCCCCTAGTCCCGCAAGGGTCCCTAGGAAGTGACATGAGGTGGGGGCTTGAGAGGGGTGTGTCCAGAGCCAGGCTGTGTCTGCGGGAGAAAGACAGAAGACATTCCCACTAGCGGACGGGGAGCAAAGGATGAATGAGAGAATGGTCTGAATCAGTCAAGGCAGGAAGGGCGTGTGGGCTCAAAGCCTTGAACGTGGCCTTGAGCCCCCAGGTAGACACCTTCCCATCACGCTTCCTTCCCTAGGAAGGCTGAGGAAGGGCCTGTCTGAACCTGCCCTCCCTCCGTCTTTGGACCAAAGTCATTCCTTCATTAGGAGGCTGCAGGGTAGGTCTAAGCAGCTGAGCTCCTGTGGGGTGGGGGAGCCTCTGTTACATATCAAATTTAAAGGGGAGAAGGGGCTTCCCTGATGGCCCAGTGATGAAGACTCTGTGCTCTCTATGCAGCGGACAGCACCCAAGGGACAGTCACTTATGGGGAGGTGTGGAAGGGGACAGGCTTCCTGTCTCAGTCTTTACAGGTCCCAGCCATCATTTTAGCATCTTGATCTCCGTGTGAGGTCAAATGTAGATTCTCAGGCTAATACTTCTTACTCTCATAGCCACAAGTCAGAGTGAGCCAGAGCCCAGCCCAGATTCCACCCTGCAGGAACGCATGAGGGCGTGAACTCTGGGAGGTGTGCTTCCCTGCGACCCCTTTGGTAACTGGTCCCCATCCCACCAACGGCTACAGCGCTGGGCTGGCAGGTGGCACCAGCACTCAGGAACTGGGAGGGGCTGGGTTCGACCCCTCAGCTGGGCCCACGGGAGTTGGAGGAGAGAGATGGGCCTTCCCCTCGGCCTGGCAGTCTTCCTGTTTTTGTCTCCGTCTGTACCGATGAGGAGACAGCCAAGAACCATTGGGGGACTTGTCTGCCATCACTGGCTGTAGGCAAACCCCACCCACTAAGCCATTCCATCTCCAGTCTTGCTGGGCATGCTGTCAAGGGGCTCCCAGGAAGCAGGGTGATCATGTGAAGGAGGGAGCCCCCAACCCCGTGACAGGGCCACTCAGCAAGGTCTGGGTCTCCCAGCTGACAAGGAAAGAGCAAGAACTGAAGCACAGAAGGATGCGAGGGGTGTGCCCGGCCCCTAGGCCCGCAGGGGTCCCTAGGAAGTGACATGAGGTGGGGGCTTGAGAGGGGTGTGTCCAGAGCCAGGCTGTGTCTGCGGGAGAAAGACAGAAGACATTCCCACTAGCGGACGGGGAGCAAAGGATGAATGAGAGAATGGTCTGAATCAGTCAAGGCAGGAAGGGCGTGTGGGCTCAAAGCCTTGAACGTGGCCTTGAGCCCCCAGGTAGACACCTTCCCATCACGCTTCCTTCCCTAGGAAGGCTGAGGAAGGGCCTGTCTGAACCTGCCCTCCCTCCGTCTTTGGACCAAAGTCATTCCTTCATTAGGAGGCTGCAGGGTAGGTCTAAGCAGCTGAGCTCCTGTGGGGTGGGGGAGCCTCTGTTACATATCAAATTTAAAGGGGAGAAGGGGCTTCCCTGATGGCCCAGTGATGAAGACTCTGTGCTCTCTATGCAGCGGACAGCACCCAAGGGACAGTCACTTATGGGGAGGTGTGGAAGGGGACAGGCTTCCTGTCTCAGTCTTTACAGGTCCCAGCCATCATTTTAGCATCTTGATCTCCGTGTGAGGTCAAATGTAGATTCTCAGGCTAATACTTCTTACTCTCATAGCCAAAAATCGTGATCCACCAGAGTCAGCCTGACTAGACCAGCTTGCATTTTTTATGATCTAACCCAACAATAACAATAATAATTTTAAAACAAAAAAAAGAGGGCTTCCCTGGTGGCCCAGTGGGTAAGGACACCACCTCACAGTGCAAGTGGTGCTGGTTCGATCCCTGGCCTGGGAAGATCCCACATGCCGCAGAGCGGCTGGACCGATGTGTCCAATTACCGTGCCAGAGCTCTGGAGCACATGCGCCCAGAGCCGGTGCTCTGCGACAACAGAGGCCACTGTGGTGGGAGGCCCACACGGGCCAAAGAACAAAGATGGATGAAAATAGATAAATGAAAGACCGATAGAAGTGGCCTGCCCACCCGCCTCCCCAGCCCGCCTTCCCCTAAATAAACAAATATAGTAAAAAAAAAAAAAAAGAAAGAAAAGAAAAGAAAATTATTAACAAAACAAAACAAACAAACAAAAAAAGAAACACACACACAGAAAAAAACCTTCAGGCATCCAGATAGGCAACTTTGCAAAATCTATGTTAAAAATATCAGAGCAATTTTGCAAAACTCACACTATGACTATTTCCTGCATCTCCACCCATCTGCAGAGGGCTTCCAGGTGCCGTGGCCACGATGGCCTCGGTTGGTTTACCTGAGTCTCCAACCTGACTGTCTAGCTTCTGAGCTGTTCCGGCTCTTCAGGACACCCAGCCAAGGCTGAAGCCCAGAGTGCTCCCCTACCCCCACCCCAGGTGAAGAGGGAGACCTGGGCGGCAAAGGGAACATGATGAAGTCCAACTCATATTTCCTGGCGAGCCCACTGGCCTGACAGCTACTGTGCTGTCAGTTCCCAAAACCGTCTGGGGACAATTCCCAGGCACGTGGAGTCAGGTCGAGGATAGGGGACACCCAGAGCCCCAGAGCAGCCGTGGGTGGCCAAGTGGGCTTAGAGCTAACAGAAATGCAGGCACAATGGTGGCTCAGATGGTGAAGAAACTGCCTGCAATGCAGGAGACCTGGGTTAGATCCCTGGGTCGGGAAAGTTACTTGGAGAGGGGAATGGCTACCCCCTCCAGCATTCTTCTTTTTTGTTTGTTTCTTTGAGTGTCCAATTTCTTTATTATTATTATTATTATCATTATTAAGCCCATATGTGTTCTTTCCTTTTAGTCGGGGTATGTGGGATCTAGTTCCCTCACCAGAGAATCAAATTTGGGCCCCCTTCATTGGGAGCACAGAGTTTTGGCCACTGGACCATCAGGAACATCCCTTCTTAATTTGTTATGGTATGCAAATGTCACTCACATTTTGGTTGTTCTTTTTAAATTGTATTCATCTTGTTTTAGCATTATGATTACTGTACATAGGTTCTATAGGATTCTTTTCTTTCGTGGCCCTCTGAGCCTTAGCCATGTTTCTCTTCTTCACTCCAAAGCTACTTATTTTTCTAACTCTTGCACATTTTCTTCTAGTAGTTTCATGGTTTAATTTTTAGGGGGTTGATGTTTTATGTTTAAAAATCTTAATTTGGCCCAATTGAATTTTACGGTTACTTGTTCTTAGCTCTTCCCTCAGAGTTTCTATGTAGGTTCCCCTTTCTGTCTCTCTCCATGGTTTGTATTTTGTGCTTTCTTTGCTTTGGGTGCATGTGCTCCTTTTGATTGTTTCAAAGCCTTGGACTTTGTTTCTGGTTCATCTTGCAGTCATATCCTTGTTGTGTTGCTCTATGATGGGACAGGATGGGATTTATCCGTCCACTTGGAGAACCACTTTCACATCCTCCCATTACCCAATTTTAGTTGATTATGTTATTTTTTAACTCTCTGGGCTTCTACTTTAACCACCTGAGCTAACTGGCCACGGCAGTGTCTACTTTAAGTATGACCTGATGTTCTTAGCTTTTGAAGATTTCTTTCAAACTCCGGGACTCAGCACAATGATCTCCGAGGTGTTTGACTTGTAACCAGGAACACACAGCTTGTTTATCTGGAAGGAAAATCCCAAACGTACTTTTTAAAAGTGTTAAACTGGGAGGCATGAGCCATTACGGCATAAACCGAATGACCTCATGCTATTAACTGGGAGGGGTCCCCAGCATCAGATATTCCAGGAAACAGCACTGGCCCGGCCCCCTCCCCAGTGGGGCAATCCCAGGCACTCTGGGTCCTCCTGAGCTGAGGGTCATTGTGTGAGGCCCAGACACCGGGCTGCCCATCCACTGGACTCCCTGACCCCCTGCTACCCCACTGCTGTCCTATAGCCCATGAGCCCCTGAGGGGAGGAATTTGGGCACCCAGCACTAAACCAGGGCCCTGCCCTTCGGTTACAGAGGACCAGACTCTAAACGTTTGCGAGAAGACTGTCCTGGTGAGCCCCTTCCCTTCCCTCTGTCCTGCCCGAGGCATCGGACACCAGCTCTGGTCCAGGACCAGCTCAACTCTGTGGACACTCACTGAGCATCTTCATCCTGGGCATAAGAATGACAAAGACAGCAGTATCTCGGGCTCATGGTATTTTGAGGGCAGACACTTGAATAAGAGCCTAAAGGCAAGGTGTAGAGCAGGGGCACTCTGCTTCCAGGGGACACTGAGGGGTGGAAGGGGATCCCAGCTGAGAGGCCAGGAGGCAGCTGATCATGTCAGGGATGAGGTCTCCTCTGCCCCCTGCCATACTCCAAGCACAGGCGCCCCCACCCCTCACCCTGCCCCCTGCTTCCTAGACCCCCTATTGGATCCTCGAGACAGGGCCCCAGTAGAGAACACTGATGTGGCCTCACGTACCCCAGTGCCTCCTTTCCCAAGAGTCCCCTGTCTCTGTCCCAGAGCTAGGGGAACAGGGTGGGGCCATGTGGAATACAGCATCCACCACCCTGGTGTGGTAATCAGTACCCACTGTGACACACTAAGGACCCAGCGATGAATTAAAATGGGCCACTGCCCACCTTGGGCTCACCTTCCAATGGTGCCACCGACATGCAAATAGACGTGAGTGTGAGGCCAGGTAGACAAATCTGTGAAGGGAAATGCAGAAAGGCAGAGGACGCCAGAGGACTGGCCACAGATGTTGAGGACAGGGTCAGGGAAGGCCTGAGGAGGTGGCATCTGGGCTGTGGGTATCCAGAGGCAACAGAGCCGGCTTGACTTAGAATAAAAAGCAAAGCTTGCTGAAAGAACTAAGTTCCAGAATCTTTAAATCAAGTCTTGTGAACTGGGAGGGTCCCCAGCATCAGATATTCCAGGAAACAGCACTGGCCCGGCCCCCTCCCCAGTGGGGCAATCCCAGGCACTCTGGGTCCTCCTGAGCTGAGGGTCATTGTGTGAGGCCCAGACACCGGGCTGCCCATCCACTGGACTCCCTGACCCCCTGCTACCCCACTGCTGTCCTATAGCCCATGAGCCCCTGAGGGGAGGAATTTGGGCACCCAGCACTAAACCAGGGCCCTGCCCTTCGGTTACAGAGGACCAGACTCTAAACGTTTGCGAGAAGACTGTCCTGGTGAGCCCCTTCCCTTCCCTCTGTCCTGCCCGAGGCATCGGACACCAGCTCTGGTCCAGGACCAGCTCAACTCTGTGGACACTCACTGAGCATCTTCATCCTGGGCATAAGAATGACAAAGACAGCAGTATCTCGGGCTCATGGTATTTTGAGGGCAGACACTTGAATAAGAGCCTAAAGGCAAGGTGTAGAGCAGGGGCACTCTGCTTCCAGGGGACACTGAGGGGTGGAAGGGGATCCCAGCTGAGAGGCCAGGAGGCAGCTGATCATGTCAGGGATGAGGTCTCCTCTGCCCCCTGCCATACTCCAAGCACAGGCGCCCCCACCCCCCACCCTGCCCCCTGCTTCCTAGACCCCCTCTTGGATCCTCGCGACAGGGCCCCCGTCGAGAACACTGATGTGGCCTCACGTACCCCAGTGCCTCCTTTCCCAAGAGTCCCCTGTCTCTGTCCCAGAGCTAGGGGAACAGGGTGGGGCCATGTGGAATACAGCATCCACCACCCTGGTGTGGTAATCAGTACCCACTGTGACACACTAAGGACCCAGCGATGAATTAAAATGGGCCACTGCCCACCTTGGGCTCACCTTCCAATGGTGCCACCGACATGCAAATAGACGTGAGTGTGAGGCCAGGTAGACAAATCTGTGAAGGGAAATGCAGAAAGGCAGAGGACGCCAGAGGACTGGCCACAGATGTTGAGGACAGGGTCAGGGAAGGCCTGAGGAGGTGGCATCTGGGCTGTGGGTATCCAGAGGCAACAGAGCCGGCTTGACTTAGAATAAAAAGCAAAGCTTGCTGAAAGAACTAAGTTCCAGAATCTTTAAATCAAGTCTTGTGAAATACCTGGCATCTTAAGCAGGAGAAGGTCACAGAATGTGGGCCAGGCCTGGGGATACCCTTAGGATTGGGTCTTAGGTCAGCAGACGGCCATCCAGGGAACAGGCCAGAGCAGCGCTACTGGCCAGACTCTGGACCAGTAAGCACAGGGTCTGACCAGGCCAGTGTAGCCTGCCAGCCCGGGCTGAAGGAAGGTCCTCAGAAGGCTTTTGCAGGAACATGACAATGAGACTCCCAAGATCATCCTGACCCCGGGTAGACTGGCCTATAAATATTTGCTGGACAAGCAGATGACAGGCTTTTTTCTTCCAAAACACTCATTTCCTACACCTTGGCTCACATATCAGTAAGAGGCAGAGTCCACATCAACTGAACACTGCATGTGAGTGATTTTTACTGAGTTCTGGTAGCAAACTGAGCCAATGAAACACAACCCTTGTGAAGATAAAGGAGTCTCTCATGCCTCCATAGAAGGGATTGTAAGCCTTAAATTTCTATCTCCTTAAATAGTGATGCCCTTCTGGATGGCTGATGTCTAATATCTCACTCTCCTGGGTGGACCTGTCTACTTTGTGTAAATTCTTTATTTCAGCCTTTGTTTAACATTTGAAAAGGAAGCTCTTTTCCTAAACATAACAGTCCCGATTTTCATAAAGCAAAATTCCCAAGCAGGAAAAGGCGTTATCTCTGTGCTAAGCCATCAGGAAAACCTCCGAAGGCTTGACATCAATCAAGCGGGTCTCTTCAGCATGTGGGGACACCAGCTGTCAGCCAGAGCTGAGATCATGCAGCTTCTTGTTTCCTGAGAAAGAGGGACACAGGAGTCCAAACAAAAGGGATCTTTCCAGGAAAGGAACACCAGAGGCTCATGGCATTTTGTGGGTGGGGAACTGTGACCAGCCCAGGCAGAAACCAGCCTCGGGCCCAAACTCCAGATGTTCCTGAAGTGAATAACAACAGGTACCACATCACTTCACTTCTTCAGAACAGGGTTGGCCAAAGCTTGCTCCACAGAACAAAGTTCTTTGCAATGTTCTAAGGGATGCAGAAAGTTCCTCAGCTGGAGAAGTTTGGGAAACACATGGTCTCCAGGCAAGAGAACCAGCCTCTATCTGAGCTTCACTCAGGCTCCAAGAAAGTTCCCCAGAACTGAAATCACATTGCCCTCAAACTGCTGCCAACCCTTGTCACTCACATTCTGACCTAGATGTTGCTGCAGAGGGGCCAGAAATGCTCTCTCCACAGAGCCCAGCAGCAGGCCAGCAGCGGGGGGAGGCCTGACCTGACAGTAGGTGTGTGTCTGCCCAGTTGGTTGGTCAGAAGGAGCTAAGGCTTAGGATGGAAAAATGTGGCACAGACAACCCACCTCCCTCTCAACATCCAGGGCTGCCCCCCCGATCTTCGGAAGATTCTGGGGCCAGGAGGGCCTTAAGGAGGCTTCTGCAGTAGGACACGCAGGAGGTGACAGTGACAGGGTCGAGGGTGTGGCTGGCCAGAGAGCTGGCCAGGAGAGCTCACATGCTACCTAAGTGCCCAAGAGCTGGGGGACACTGATGGATGGGCAGAGGGTGTGGGATCCTCTCCTGACAGGTCGCAGGGGTGGAGGGGAGAGCTCTAGAGTCCATTTAACTTGATGCGGTGGAACATAAGGGCCTTTGCTGGTGACTCAGCTGTAAAGAAGCTGCCTGCAATGCAGGTGACGTGCAGGAGAGGCAGGTTCAATCCCTGGGTCGGGAAGATCCTCTGGAGCACAAAATGGCAACCCACGCCAGTACTCTTGCCAGAAAAAAAATCTCACAGACAGAGGAACCCGGTGGGCTATGGTTCATGGGATCGCAAAGAGTTGGACATGATGGAGCATGCATACATGAGAGCTCAGGCAAAATTTAAAAAAAAAAAAAAAAAAGTCAAATGAAATTAAAATCCAAGCAAGAACACCTTGTTTAAGAAAGCAGAAATGTACAATTTCTTGGTGAGAAAAAGTCTTCCATGAAAAATGCTTTTACAGAGATGGGAAAGTTTGATTTAAATGAAAAAATGGACTTATGAAAACCAGATTTTTAATGAGTAATGAATATCTATTATTTTATCTATTCAGTTACGTATTAACAGCAGATATAAATTAGTTGCATTTCATTGGAACAATTTTGAGTCATGTCTTTAACTCCCTGAGGAATGATAAAGGAGGACCATGATGAGTCAGCCAGTCACTCTCTCCAATCCATGACCACCTACTGCCATGTCTACATCCGCCCAGAGTTCCATAGATGTGTGCTCAATGTCAGTGGACAAAGAAAAGTACTCTTCCAAGACCTCAAAGAAACGATAGGTCCGTCTAAGCTTGGCCCTTTATCTTGGAAGATCCAGTTGATTGTCAATGATTCTTCTACTTCTCAGAAGCCGAAAGTCTCAACTCGAGATTGCCTTATTAGAGCCAAGTCACCTCCCGGCAGAGCCAAGATCAACCCGAAGTAATCGATGTGCACTGGTCCATTCAGACCACACAGATTTGCAGAATCTTTCTCCCAGGACCCAGGGAACATCTGCTCCAGCTAACCAAGTCGTTGGTTTAAGGACACCACTCCCCAGTTATGACTCTATTTCCTGTCTTTTCTCTACCATCTCTTCCCTGGCCTGGGGACATGGCAGGTCTCAGGGGACAGACAGTCTCTGGGGGTCAGAGTTTGGGCCTGGCCAGAGGCTGTGAGGACATGGAGAGGAAAGGTCATTGTAGAAAGAAAAGCTAGGAGACACATTTATCATGTAGAATCACAAAGGCCAAAGAGAAACCAAAAGGAAGAATTTTGTGTGAAATATAGGGTGATTGCAACCGACTCTGGTATTCTTGCTAGGAAAATCCCATGAACAGAGGAGTCTGGCAGGCTACAGTCCATGGGGTCACAAAGAGTTTTTCACGACTGAACAAATGCACACACATACACACACACACACACACACAGGGAGATAAGCATCCATTCTTATCTATCTTGTCCCTCCCATTTTCCCCATCACTCCTGACCAGGCATCCAGCAAACAATCGGGGATCAAAGTGCCTCCCAGTCCCCAGCTTGGGAAAAGCAGTATTGCAGGAGTGGAGCCCTGAGCGGAGCAGCTTTTCACTCCCGCCCCGGGGAGCACTGAGGTGCCGGTTTACAAGCCTGGTAATGAGGGTCCCCCCACAATTCGTTCCAAGCAGAGGAGTGGGGTTGGGCCCTGGAATCTGCATCCTGAGGGTCACTCCAGAGGACATGGATGTCACTTCCATGTCAGGTGCACTTCTGAGGCTGTCACCCCCGCCATTCCATTGATTCTATCCTCTCCAGAGGACAATCACTGGTGTGACCAGTCCTTCAGAGGCGTTTATGTGACCCAGTGGGGAAGGACCATGTCCAGGAGTCACCCTGCCTGTGGTAAGTCCAAAGGTGCTGTATGTAACCAGGTGGGTTTGGTCCTGAGGCCAGTTTGACAGTGAGAATGGAAAAACCATGTCCAGTCTTCTTTTACTTCTCAGAAGCCGAAAGTCTCAACTCGAGATTGCCTTATTAGAGCCAAGTCACCTCCCGGCAGAGCCAAGATCAACCCGAAGTAATCGATGTGCACTGGTCCATTCAGACCACACAGATTTGCAGAATCTTTCTCCCAGGACCCAGGGAACATCTGCTCCAGCTAACCAAGTCGTTGGTTTAAGGACACCACTCCCCAGTTATGACTCTATTTCCTGTCTTTTCTCTACCATCTCTTCCCTGGCCTGGGGACATGGCAGGTCTCAGGGGACAGACAGTCTCTGGGGGTCAGAGTTTGGGCCTGGCCAGAGGCTGTGAGGACATGGAGAGGAAAGGTCATTGTAGAAAGAAAAGCTAGGAGACACATTTATCATGTAGAATCACAAAGGCCAAAGAGAAACCAAAAGGAAGAATTTTGTGTGAAATATAGGGTGATTGCAACCGACTCTGGTATTCTTGCTAGGAAAATCCCATGAACAGAGGAGTCTGGCAGGCTACAGTCCATGGGGTCACAAAGAGTTTTTCACGACTGAACAAATGCACACACATACACACACACACACACACACAGGGAGATAAGCATCCATTCTTATCTATCTTGTCCCTCCCATTTTCCCCATCACTCCTGACCAGGCATCCAGCAAACAATCGGGGATCAAAGTGCCTCCCAGTCCCCAGCTTGGGAAAAGCAGTATTGCAGGAGTGGAGCCCTGAGCGGAGCAGCTTTTCACTCCCGCCGGCGAGCACTGAGGTGCCGGTTTACAAGCCTGGTAATGAGGGTCCCCCCACAATTCGTTCCAAGCAGAGGAGTGGGGTTGGGCCCTGGAATCTGCATCCTGAGGGTCACTCCAGAGGACATGGATGTCACTTCCATGTCAGGTGCACTTCTGAGGCTGTCACCCCCGCCATTCCATTGATTCTATCCTCTCCAGAGGACAATCACTGGTGTGACCAGTCCTTCAGAGGCGTTTATGTGACCCAGTGGGGAAGGACCATGTCCAGGAGTCACCCTGCCTGTGGTAAGTCCAAAGGTGCTGTATGTAACCAGGTGGGTTTGGTCCTGAGGCCAATTTGACAATGAGAAATGGACATCCCTATCACAACCTATTCGTTTTTATTAAAAAAATGTTTTTGTATTGGGGTATAGCCAATTAACAATATTGCGATAGTTTCAGGTGGACAGCGAAGGGACTCAGCCATACATATAGAAGTACCCGTTCTCCCTCAAACTCCCATCCCATCCAGGTTGCCACAGAACAGTGAGCAGAGTTCCCTGCGCTGTACAGTAAGTCCTTGTTGCGTATCTATTTTAAGTACAACAATGTGTACCTGTTCATTCCAGACTCCCTGATTCTCCCTTCCCCCATCTTTCCCCCAGCAACCATAAGTTCGCTAAGTCTGTGAGGCTGTTTCTGTTTTGTAAGGATGTCATGATCCATTATTACTCTGGACAAAATCCTTCCCAGCTCCAAGAGGACTGGCCAGGACTGAGACAGTGAGAAAAGTCCCTAGCACTGGTTGCAATGTGTTGCACTGACTCAGGCAGGAGAAAAAAGGTCCTGGTCACAGTGGGAGGCTGTGTGGGGCAGGAAGCGCTGAGAGCCCTTTGGGGAAGCCCTCCCTGGGATAAGATCCAGACCATTCTCTAGATAAAGCCCCAGAACCTTCCAATTCCTCACCTGGAGCTCGACTCTACTAAACCCCTCCTTTTGGAAACTGCAGGTGAGGTTCATTGAGCCACAGTGACCCCAGAGCCCCCAGAGGTCAGCTGTGCCAAGTTGCCACTCTAATCGGGAAATAAAAAGGCAGGAGGGTGAGTGCCCTGACTCGTTTTAGACGAATTTCTTTTAAAACAGTCACAGCCTGCACCTGTGCTTCTGGCATGCTGTGCCGTGTCACTCCGTCGTGCCCGACCCTTAGGGACCTCATAGACTGCAACCCGACAGGCTCCTCTCTCCATGGGGTTTCTCCAGGCAAGAATATTGGAGTGGGTTGTCCATTCCCTCCTCAAGGGGATCTTCCCAACCCAGGGATCAAACCCACATCTCCCACATTTCAGGCAGTGTCTTTATTGTCTGAGCCACCAGGGAAACCCAAGAATACTGGAGTGGGTAGCCTATCCCTTCTCCAGGGGAACTTCCTGACCCAGAAATCAAACTGGAATCTCCTGCATTGCAGGCAGATTCTTTACCAGCTGAGCTACGAGGGAAGTCCTGTGGGGTGCTGAGTGGCTTTTAAATGGATGAAGTAAATGTATTAACAAAGATATTCACAATGAAAAAGCACATTGTAGTCCAGTTTTACAGTGTGATTTTGTTACTTGTAGTGACACACGCTCACACACATAGGTACATCAATACCCAAAAAGGCCCAAGTAGTGTCTGGCTGGTGTGACTTAGGGGAATTTTTTTTAAAAAATATGTCTTGGTTTTGCTAGTCTGTACTGCTAATTTTCCTCTAACAAATGTGTGTCAATTGTGGGATTATTCATTGTTTAATAGAGCCGAGTACTGTTCTTATTTGTTACCTATTAAAAAGGCAAGGTTCAGTCATCAACAATGTCATTTGATTGCGAGATTAACCCCCGCCCCTCAGATAGCTCCTCCTGGGTTAATCCCCCTGCCCCATCGCCCCAACATAGCACCATGATGAGAGGTTAGACCCAAGACGCCCTGTGCTGGATCCTGACCACTGAGATTGATGACTTTGACAAGGGTAGCAGGGATGACTCATGAGCCGGAAGTTGCTGGCCGGACTCTAATCGTCTAGATAAAGCCCCAGAACCTTCCAATTCCTCACCTGGAGCTCGACTCTACTAAACCCCTCCTTTTGGAAACTGCAGGTGAGGTTCATTGAGCCACAGTGACCCCAGAGCCCCAGAGGTCAGCTGTGCCAAGTTGCCACTCTAATCGGGAAATAAAAAGGCAGGAGGGTGAGTGCCCTGACTCGTTTTAGACAATTTCTTTTAAAACAGTCACAGCCTGCACCTGTGCTTCTGGCATGCTGTGCCGTGTCACTCCGTCGTGCCCGACCCTTAGGGACCTCATAGACTGCAACCCGACAGGCTCCTCTCTCCATGGGGTTTCTCCAGGCAAGAATATTGGAGTGGGTTGTCCATTCCCTCCTCAAGGGGATCTTCCCAACCCAGGGATCAAACCCACATCTCCCACATTTCAGGCAGTGTCTTTATTGTCTGAGCCACCAGGGAAACCCAAGAATACTGGAGTGGGTAGCCTATCCCTTCTCCAGGGGAACTTCCTGACCCAGAAATCAAACTGGAATCTCCTGCATTGCAGGCAGATTCTTTACCAGCTGAGCTACGAGGGAAGTCCTGTGGGGTGCTGAGTGGCTTTTAAATGGATGAAGTAAATGTATTAACAAAGATATTCACAATGAAAAAGCACATTGTAGTCCAGTTTTACAGTGTGATTTTGTTACTTGTAGTGACACACGCTCACACACATAGGTACATCAATCCCCAAAAAAGGCCCAAGTAGTGGCTTGCTAGTGTGACTTAGGGGAATTTTTTTTAAAAAATATGTCTTGGTTTTGCTAGTCTGTACTGCTAATTTTCCTCTAACAAATGTGTGTCAATTGTGGGATTATTCATTGTTTAATAGAGCCGAGTACTGTTCTTATTTGTTACCTATTAAAAAGGCAAGGTTCAGTCATCAACAATGTCATTTGATTGCGAGATTAACCCCCGCCCCTCAGATAGCTCCTCCCTGGGTTAATCCCCCTGCCCCATCGCCCCAACATAGCACCATGATGAGAGGTTAGACCCAAGACGCCCTGTGCTGGATCCTGACCACTGAGATTGATGACTTTGACAAGGGTAGCAGGGATGACTCATGAGCCGGAAGTTGCTGCATCCCCCCGGGGTCTCGTGTGTGTCTGCACCGTCAGGGCTCCTGGCCTCGTTCCCTCCTGCCACGGAGATGCCAGAAGCCAGGGCTGCAGTCTGACGCAAGGATGGGTCGTAGTCACACAGGACTCAGTGCTTGGTTGCCAAAACACGAACAGTGACCAGGAAAACAGCACCAAGGAAAGGCTATAGGACTAACCCCACAGTCACAGGCAGGAGTGACATCGCCAGGGACAGGGCACTCACACCAGGACTCATTGTCACGTGTTGTCCCTTAGTGTTCAACACTACGTTGCTAAATGAGGGGGCAACCTCAGCTGAACCCCTGCCCGATGTGGTCATTTCCTCTGCGACACGCCTGACTGGTGGTGATGCAGCTTCCTCTTGCATGCTTCTGGAGATGGGGTACTCACTACCACGTGTGAAAGGCAGAGCAACTTGACAGCTGTATCTTTAGAAAGACTGTCCTTGTATAGATGGCCTCGGTATGCGAGGGGTAACTGATCCAGTGGTGCTGCTGCCGCCCATTTCCCTCCCCCGGGGTCACTCAGGCCTTTGCCACAGGGACACCTGCTGCCAGGCCTCCAGGGGCCCCACACGGACATTCAGATTGGGTGGTGAGGGGTTGAGGGGCGAGACCTTAGGGGAACCCAGGACCAACCACGGGGCCCTGGGACGAGGCTGCCTCCAGTGCGGCTCCTCAGTCCTCCCACTCTAGTCTGTGCCCCTGACTCCCCTTCCTCAGCACAGCCCTGCTCAGCCCAGCCAGACGTCTCCATGAACACCCCGAGTCTGTAACACCGTGAGTTAAGAGACAGTGGATATGAGTGTGTCCTGGGGAGGGGGCGGTGCCAGGAGGCAGCCTGCAGGCTTCCTGAGGTCCAGGACCACACGCCCTTTACGTTCCTTGCCTGACCACCCTGACCTCCACTCCTGTTCCCCTGGTCACCTTCACGCTAAGGTGTCCCCCATCCTGTCTCAGCAACTATTGGCTAAATGAGTGAACGGGAAGGAGACACAGAGGCAGAGAACGGGCTTGTGGACATAGTAGGAAAGAGTGGGCCAAACGGAGAAAGTAGCACAGAAAGTCATATTGAGATATAGACACTATCGTGTAAAATAGATAGCTGGTGAGAAGCTGCTGTAGAACGTGGGGAACCCAGCCTGGGGCGCTGTGATGACTTCGAGGGGTGGGATGGGGGAAGGAGAGGGAGGCTCAAGAGGGAAGGGATGTCTGTGTAATTATGGTTGATTTGCATTGCTGTATGGCAGAAACCAACACAACGTTGTAAAGCAATTTTCCTCCAATTAAAAAAAATAAATAAAAAAAAAAAAGAAATGAGTGAAAGATCCAACCCAGGACTCGGCTAGAGCTCTTATATAACCAATGGCATCACCTAGGAAACAGGTCATCCCTGATAGGCCCCTGCCTGCGCTGGTGCTCATGGGTCCAGATGTGTGTCACCAGCTCAAGGCAGAGTTCAGCCCAGGGAGGGCAGGGGGGCTTGGGGGAGAATGGATGCATGTAGAGGTATGGCCAAGCCCCCTCACTGTTCATCTGAAACTATCACAAAATTGTTCATTGGCTCTACCCCAATAAAGATGCTTTTGGTGTGCCGTTGAGTCCTCTAAGGTCAGAGAAGTGCTGGATGTGGGGGGCCTTACCCTCTCCCCGGGAACTCTGAAAACACAGTCACAGAGGAAGATGGCAGAGATCTGAGAAATCTCAAGGGGCAGACCCCCCTCTCCACAGGGAGAGACCTTGAGGAGGAAGAGGCCCCTGATACGAG
Source organism: Tragulus kanchil (assembly GCA_022376925.1). Lineage (NCBI taxonomy): Eukaryota > Metazoa > Chordata > Mammalia > Artiodactyla > Tragulidae > Tragulus > Tragulus kanchil. The sequence goes on along the minus strand of JAIOJX010000031.1, from coordinate 39,888,060 downwards.
GCCTTAAGAGGGCCTAAGGTGCAGCTGGAACCTGAGCCTCACTGGTTCCAGGGCAGGTTGTGCCTGGGATTTCTGCAGGGAGCAGAGGGCCTGCAGAGCAGCCAGTCAGGTTCAAGGTTGGGAGCGGTTCTGTTCACCCAGAGCCACCCCTGTGGTCCACGAGCGAGGGCGGATGCCTGCTGCTGCATCAACTGACCGCACAGAGTCCTGTCTAAGGTCAGCCATCTGTGTGCCAGGGCACCGGCCGCCACCTTGGGGCAGGGTCCATGGTGCCTCCAGCCTCAGAACGGAGGGAGGCCTGGGAACCATACCCGTCACTCTCCTGCCACTGAGGGGGTCACCTCTTGGTACCCAGATGGCCAGTGTGCAGCAAGAGCCTGGTCCTTTCCCCATGCGCTGCTTTAGGAGGAAGTGAGAAGAGCAGGGCAAAGCCAGCCCCTTCTCCATGTGCATCCCTCCCGGGTGCTGGGGCTGCGGCCCTTTCCCCCTTCCGTTCGGGGAGCACAGGGGTAGCCCTGAAGCTCGGCTTTGCTCTATGACTAAGGTCCTGCTTGGGGGGAACCTCCTCCTGGTTCCATCCTAGATCCCCAGGGCTGGTCTAGAGTCAGGATGGTGCTAGCCAGAAGGCGGATTCCTGCCGCACACACACACACACACGCATTCAAGCAGACACACACAGTCACACACATATACACATCACACAAACATACATGACACTATACACGCATAAGTGTACTTAGCCTTTCAGTCATGCCTGACTCTTTGTGGCCCCATGGACTGTAGCCCTCCAGGCTCCTCTGTCCATGGAATTCTCCAGGCAAGAATACTAGAGTGGCTACCATGCCCTTCTCCACGGGATTTTCCCAACCCAGAGAGCGAATCTGGGTCTCCTGCTTTACAGGCAGATTCTTTACCACTGAGCCCTTCATCGTTGCTATATGGTCAACACACACACACACACACACACACACACACAAGTAACACATATATATACATGTATATACTACACACACCCGACATTTGTACATGCTCTGGACACCACATATCTGGCTTGTGCTCTGCGTGGCCAATGAAAACCTCTTAGAGGGTTGATTCCTCTTTCTCAAGCCCTGGGTGGGGTGGCCCCCGGAAACCTCAGGTCATCCCAGGAGGGAGACTCGGTGGGGAGACAGGGCCTGAAGCTCCCGCCCCTGGTAAAGCCAAGGCCTCGCTCTCCATGCTGCTGGACTCCTGCCCAGACTCCCCCACTGCAATGCTGACACTGGTCACAACACAGCCCCCGCCTGGACCCCTGCAGGCCTGACCTTACCCACCTTCCATGGAACCCAGGGACTCAGGCTCACGGAGCATGTGGAGGAGGCCTCATGCACCCAGAGGTAAGGCTCAGCTGTGACCCCCCAGCCTGCTGGCTTTATCCACACCTACCTCGGGACCTCTGGCTGCACGGTGAACCGAGTGGCTTAAAGCAAGGGTCACTGATGATGTCTCGTGAGTGTGGCTCATCGGTTGAGCGTGGCATCGGCCACAGCCGCACCATCAGGGCCTCACCTGGGTGGGACACCCACCACACCCCATCCCAGTCCCCGCGCCTTTGAGAACGGCCAGACACTGGGATCAGCTGGAAGGAGTCTGGGTGTGGCCTCAGGACCCCCTAAACACAAAGAGGCTGCAAAGGGCCCAGGCTGCCTGTTGCCTCCCCATGTTCCGTCAGCCACAATGCCTCATTTCCCCCGAAGGACACACTAACCACGTAGGGACTGAAGCCAGGGCCACCTGTTCGGAGGGATGATAAGAACACCAAGCGAAGCCAGGGCCTCCTCTCGGCTACCTGGGGATTCTCCACAGCTCAGCTGTCTTCCCGAAGACCCTGGCCAGGGTCTGGGCCTGCCAAACGCCCTCCATGAGCCCCTCCCTTTACAGGAAGCCCTTGCCCTGGGCCCCCCGCGGTCCTCTCCTGTTGCAGTCACCGCACGTCACCCTCTGATCCAGTCCCCATCCCAGCAGGGTGGAGGGAGCCTCAGGGTCACCAGGGGGACTGTCCAGCCCGGGTGGACGCTGAGGTCACATAGCTGAGGCTGGGTGAAAGCAGCAGCTCTTAGTCAAAAGCAGGGACTCTTCTGTCACAAGACATCCCCCTGACGTCTGTGCCTCCCCAGGGACAGAGCCTTCCTGCAGGGGCACCCCCTCCCCCCGCAGGCGCCTAGTCAGGTGTGACTAACCATTTCATAATTTCGCTTTGGGAGATGTGTCTTGGTTAATAAGTATTAATCACGTCCCTCTTAAGTAAAATGGTTGAGCCAATTTGTGTTTTCAGCTAGGAACAAAATTCAAGCATTTGTTGCCTACTTCGCTGAATATATGGGCTTCCCTGGCAGCTCAGATGGTACAGAATCTGCCAGTGATGCAGGAGACCTGGTTCGATTTCTGGGTCAGGGAGGTACCCTGGAGAAGAGAATGGCTACCCACTCTAATATTCTTGCCTGGAGAATTCGGTGGACAGAGGAGCCTGGTGGGCTATGGTCCACAGAGTTTCAAAGAGTCAGACACGACTGAGTGACTAACACACACTCGCTGAATAGATAATGTCAGCTTAACCTAAGACTGTACACCCACTTAATTTACTTCAGTACTCGTTTTATATAAAGCGCTAACTGCATATAGAGAATTTGTATTTTGGAGGTTCTTGATCTATCTACAAAGAAAAAAGAAAAATTACTTTATTACAAAATGCTCCTAGGAGTCTTCATTGTGTCTATTTTTTTAAATGTAATGTTAGACTGGTGTGTATGGAAGTAATTAAGGTACATCATTATTGTAGTTTAAAAGTTGTACACAGTAAGACATACTTTGTTTTTACTGAATGATCTATTCTCCATCCCAAGGCAAGCATGAATAAAATTAGGTTAAATGTTTAAAAAAAAATTCAAGCTTTGAGATACACAAGCAGGATTCGGTGATGCTAGATTTCTTTTAGAAAAGGAGCATGTGCTTAGGACTTAACTCCGGGACTTGGGAAAGCGCCTGCAATGTCTCCATGGGAGTAATCTGGAAAGAGGATTTCAAGGTGGCCTTACCATACCAGCACTCTTGCCAGAACCCCTGGAGAATAGTTGCCCATTGAAAAAAAAAATAGTCACCGCACGTCACCTGAGTCTAGAGGTGACTAAGGGCCAGTCATGTCAAATCTTAGTCAAAAGCAGGGACTCTTCTGTCACAAGACATCCCCCTGACGTCTGTGCCTCCCCAGGGACAGAGCCTTCCTGCAGGGGCACCCCCTCCCCCCGCAGGCGCCTAGTCAGGTGTGACTAACCATTTCATAATTTCGCTTTGGGAGATGTGTCTTGGTTAATAAGTATTAATCACGTCCCTCTTAAGTAAAATGGTTGAGCCAATTTGTGTTTTCAGCTAGGAACAAAATTCAAGCATTTGTTGCCTACTTCGCTGAATATATGGGCTTCCCTGGCAGCTCAGATGGTACAGAATCTGCCAGTGATGCAGGAGACCTGGTTCGATTTCTGGGTCAGGGAGGTACCCTGGAGAAGAGAATGGCTACCCACTCTAATATTCTTGCCTGGAGAATTCGGTGGACAGAGGAGCCTGGTGGGCTATGGTCCACAGAGTTTCAAAGAGTCAGACACGACTGAGTGACTAACACACACTCGCTGAATAGATAATGTCAGCTTAACCTAAGACTGTACACCCACTTAATTTACTTCAGTACTCGTTTTATATAAAGCGCTAACTGCATATAGAGAATTTGTATTTTGGAGGTTCTTGATCTATCTACAAAGAAAAAAGAAAAATTACTTTATTACAAAATGCTCCTAGGAGTCTTCATTGTGTCTATTTTTTTAAATGTAATGTTAGACTGGTGTGTATGGAAGTAATTAAGGTACATCATTATTGTAGTTTAAAAGTTGTACACAGTAAGACATACTTTGTTTTTACTGAATGATCTATTCTCCATCCCAAGGCAAGCATGAATAAAATTAGGTTAAATGTTTAAAAAAAAATTCAAGCTTTGAGATACACAAGCAGGATTCGGTGATGCTAGATTTCTTTTTAGAAAAGGAGCATGTGCTTAGGACTTAACTCCGGGACTTGGGAAAGCGCCTGCAATGTCTCCATGGGAGTAATCTGGAAAGAGGATTTCAAGGTGGCCTTACCATACCAGCACTCTTGCCAGAACCCCTGGAGAATAGTTGCCCATTGACAGAAAATACCTTTTTGTGGTAAAATAAGTTTATATCAGAATTCAAACTGTATTAAAATTTTCATGGATGACCTAAAGAAGCACATGATCATCACAACTACCTCCCAGATATGGAGGTTTTTTTCTTTAAAGAGGTGGGATATAAATAAATTACATGGGGAGAATTTCACCTGCTGCTTCCCAGGGAACCATCCCCTCCAACAGGAGCGATCAAACCATCCTCTATGTTAAGGAGATTAGAGGCGTTAGGACTTGAGCACGATGCCTCACTTATTCAATCACAACAATAAGAGAAGGAAACGGAGCCCCTCAGCCCCCCAAGTCTTCATTCCCTTGTGATGACTGGGCTCAGGCTGACATCTGTGCTCAAGATGAATCATAGTGGACACCAGGCTTTGCCTTCCTTTCCCCCTCCTGGGGCCTGGGCAAAGCCTTCCAGAGCCTGCCCCCAGGGCAGGGGAGGGGCTACAGAAACCGCAGGCTGAGGCCCCTCCCCTTCCCAGAAAGAAAGTGCTTTCATTCCTAAGAAACCACTGGGGCCAAAGTGCAGATGCAGCTCTGGGTTGGGCTGTACTGAGTATTGTGAGGCGCGATCATTGAAGCCCCCAACTCCGCTTGAGATGAGGTTTATTTAGGCTGGCGCTAGCGACCACCCGCAAGGAACTAAGTGTCCTGCGAGGGCCCCGACTGGAGGTAAAGGGCGGTTTTTAAAGGCTGAACCAATCAATGGCGCAAGACCCTCCCCTTTGATTGGGATTGGCTACGCATGCTTATTCCCTCTTACAGTCATCAGAATAGTCTAATAGTCTTCGTTAATCGCAGCCAGTTACAATTAACAGAAAACAATGGTAACAGAGAGTAATCTTACAGATGAGTCACTAATCAGTAACCATCAGTAAACCATTTTGCACTCCCTTTTACACTGAGCAGAAGCCCCCGCTGCAGACAGCCCATCCACAGGACCACTCTCCTAGTTAGAGTTGGTCCATTCAAACCGCTGGGTTTAAGAACGGGACACTCCCATACGGAGGCAGCTGCTGGTAGGACAGAAGACTGAAGCTAGTGTGGGCTCAGTACAACTTTGCTGAATTTAAAGGACCCTCCATCCCCTGGGGACAGACACTTACTGGGCCCTTCCAAACTCCCAGATGTTGTGAGACAATTGAGTCTAAAAACTAGTCCATTCATGACCCGTAGAAAAGATTTCAAATCAGAGACAGGCTCCCTGCTCGCCACCAACAGAGAAAAGAGTAAGAAGACTTCTCTTTCCACTTTCACCTCCAGCCGGCTCCTGAAGCATGGGAGAGAATGTGTTTCCTTGTAAGGGACTCTTAATAGGTTGACCATTTCATCTTACATTGCTGGAATTTTCAGATGGAGAGAGCCAGGGACTGAAGCAGGGCAGAGATCTTCCACCAGCAGATGGGATGTGACAAAGAACCAACCCCAAGCAAGCAGCACACTGCAGGGCAGGCTCGTTGGGGCCGCGCTGGTCTCTAAAGGCATGAACACCCACTCTGCTGTTCACTGGTACCATGAAGAGCTCATCAAACAGCAAGGGGAGAGCTCCCTGTAGGGAGAGGCTGCTTGAATACTTTGGAATCAAGTGCAGTATCACCCTGACCCCAGCCTATCAGCCAATTTCGTGTCATGGTGGCTGGGCTGAATCTGGCAGGAGTGCCAGAGCAAGTGCATCTCAAGGCAACTAACAGTCTTAATGACCCAAGTATTTGGGCGGCTGGATAGTGTTTTCCTGCCATCGCCATTTCCAAATAAACGCTGGTGAGTGCTTGATTAAATTACGAAAGCCTGAGCCGCATCCCGGTTGCGTTTCAGTTGCTCAATCCCATTGGGCTCTTTGCAACCTCTTGGACTGCACGCCAGGCTTCCCTGTCCATCACTATCTCCCTGAGCTTGTTCAAACGTATGCCCATCAAGTCGGTGATGCCATCCAACCATCTGGCAACCTTCTGTTGCCTTCTTCTCCTCCTGCCTTCAATTTTTCCCAGCATCAGGGTCTTTTCCAATGAGCTGATTCTTCACGTCAGGTGGCCAACATATTGGAACTTCAGTTTCAGTCTCAGTCCTTCCAATGAATATTCAGGATTGATTTCCTTTAGGATTGAAAAGGCCTCATCCCTGCGCTTCAACAAAACCAGAGCAGAAGATTGGTCTAAACCAAGAACTTTCAGGGAAGCCTCTGTAGCATCAGCAGGAAGGAAGTGTAGGTCGAGGGGGCAATAGGGAAAAGGACACAACCACCAAGGGCTCTGAGCACATGGGATACAGCCATTCAGGGCTGCACCCACTTCCCCGAGTTGCACTTGGAGAGAGTCCACCTCATAAGCCTCCTCAACAGAGGAGACCAATCCTAGGATCTAGAAATGGTGCACCATCCCCACTTGGAGCTATGTCTTTCTGGGTTTGAAATCAGCTGTTGTAATTTTTTACCAGGGAAGGAATCAATTCTGCAAGACTGACTTTGCGCTGATGCCCGTATTTGTGGACGGTACATGGCAGTGGTGCTCAAAAACTGAGGATAAGCACATTGCGCGAGCATCCAAAATTTGCCTTTGGCACTATTCATGTTTTAAAGGATAAATGGAATCTGAAAAATGGGAATTACGTTTTATTTAATTTGTTTTTGCAGTTTCATTTTGACCTATGAGGCTGGAAACGATTAAGCTGTCAACACATGAAAAGCAACTAAAGCTTGTGTTTGGGGTGATCCTCGGCCCCTGACTTTGCCCTGGGGGCAGGGCGCATGGGGGAAGACAGGACCCCAGGGCACCTGCACTTTCCCAAGACAAGCTCTGGGATGAGTTGTGGGTTCATCACACCTCACTGTTGAAACACCTAAAGCATTTCTTTTCCTTGTGATTGTGAATGAGCAGGCAAAGACAATAAAAAGCCTTCGTGAAACATTTCTTTTCCTCCATTGGAGTCCTTCGTGACCAGGAAAACAGGAAGGCGGTGAGGCCTGGCTGGAGAAGGGAAATGCAGAGGAAGTGTGGGCTAGGGCATGCAGGAGAGTCAGCAAAGGGGCTGCTGAGAAGACAGGCCCCTGCAGGCCCAGGAAAGGGGCGGGAGTCCTGACCTGCAGACAAAGGGGGAGCCACTCCCTGGGTTGTTTTCCAAGGACAATTTACAGTTCCCATTGTTGGCCTTTCCTCTTGTTAATTAGACACAAATCAGCACCAACAGTTGCCCATCCATCGTGTGGCTGGGCTTCACTCTCCCTGGCATGGCCGCTCTTGGCTACCCAGCAGCTGCCCCATCTGCTAATGCCGGGGAGTTTGACGACGCCAGTCTATATTGTCTTTCCCGGAGCTCAGCTCTGATATCATGGGACTGGATTGTTTGGGGGCTGTCTGCAACACGTGAGGGGAACGTTTCTTTTTTTATTTCTGAAGCAGACTTCACTGTATTAAACCAGAGAGGAGACTTCCTTCCTTGGCTGGGGCCTCCGGCCTTCTGAAGACAACTGGAGGACACATACCTTTGCCAAGGAAGGGAGGATAAATGAGTCAGTAGAAGGAATAAAAATGGACCTTCTCCCATCTGTGAGACAGAGATGGGTGCTTAATAGACGAGTGCATTGTCGATGAATGTGCTCATGTTGTGATGAATGATCGTGGCTTCTTTCTTAAAAGTGCATTTCTGAAATATGCTTCCATATTGTGTATGAGTGTGTGTGTGTGTGTGCGTGCGTGCTAAGTCCCTTCAGTCACATCCAACACTTTGCCACACTATGGACTATAGCCCGCCAGGCTTCTCTGTTCATGGGGATTCTCCAGGCGAGAATACTGGAGTGGGTTGCCATCCTCCAAGGGATCTTCCTGACCCAGGGATGGAACCCACCTCTCCTGTGGCACTGCAGGCAGATTCTTTACCTTGGAGCCACCAGGGAAGCCCCTGTGTGTGTGTGACCCAAATATAAACTGGAGCTCCTGGTGACCAGTCCACACGCAGAGTCACATGTACAGAAGCACAGCACCAAAACCCAAAGTAGGAAAAGTTAGTTGCAGTTTTCCTTTGAGGGTCTGGAGAAATGCCAAAGAGGATCCAACAGATGGACCTGAGCAACACTTGTTAACATCCTCGCGGTCTGATCTTCTTGTTCCTCCAGAATTCCATAGCCTCTCCCTCTTTTAATGGCGAAACACTTTCCCGACTTCCAACCTTTTCTATGTCAATCCCATGGGTGCCTCATCTCAGCATTTCACACTGGCTAGAAAGCTGTGCCTCCTCTTTGTCCACAACCTGAATTCTTCAAAACAAAGGGAGTCTTGGAGGCTGACGCTCCTCCCTCTCTGTCCCCCGCCCCAGGCCTGTCTTCCTCTCTCTTGTTTCACCAGTTTCTGTCTCCCTACCTTGACTGGCCCTCACCGAGGCTCCTCTAGAGCAAGAACCCAGCCTGAGCTGTAGTGCCCCAAATTCTCTTTCTTAAGCCTGTGTGTGTATGGGGTGGGAAGGGGAGAAGGGGGAGGGAGAGCAGAGGTGCACCGTTTGGAGCCTCATTCCTCATGTAAATTAACCTTGTGGCCATCACACTTTCCGGTCCAAGCTCTCCACACTTCTGCAAGGAAAAGCGCAGACCAGGGGCTTCCTCCACTGTCAAATAAAATGGACCTTCTCCCATCTGTGAGACAGAGATGGGTGCTTAATAGACGAGTGCATTGTCGATGAATGTGCTCATGTTGTGATGAATGATCGTGGCTTCTTTCTTAAAAGTGCATTTCTGAAATATGCTTCCATATTGTGTATGAGTGTGTGTGTGTGTGCGTGCGTGCTAAGTCCCTTCAGTCACATCCAACACTTTGCCACACTATGGACTATAGCCCGCCAGGCTTCTCTGTTCATGGGGATTCTCCAGGCGAGAATACTGGAGTGGGTTGCCATCCTCCAAGGGATCTTCCTGACCCAGGGATGGAACCCACCTCTCCTGTGGCACTGCAGGCAGATTCTTTACCTTGGAGCCACCAGGGAAGCCCCTGTGTGTGTGTGACCCAAATATAAACTGGAGCTCCTGGTGACCAGTCCACACGCAGAGTCACATGTACAGAAGCACAGCACCAAAACCCAAAGTAGGAAAAGTTAGTTGCAGTTTTCCTTTGAGGGTCTGGAGAAATGCCAAAGAGGATCCAACAGATGGACCTGAGCAACACTTGTTAACATCCTCGCGGTCTGATCTTCTTGTTCCTCCAGAATTCCATAGCCTCTCCCTCTTTTAATGGCGAAACACTTTCCCGACTTCCAACCTTTTCTATGTCAATCCCATGGGTGCCTCATCTCAGCATTTCACACTGGCTAGAAAGCTGTGCCTCCTCTTTGTCCACAACCTGAATTCTTCAAAACAAAGGGAGTCTTGGAGGCTGACGCTCCTCCCTCTCTGTCCCCCGCCCCAGGCCTGTCTTCCTCTCTCTTGTTTCACCAGTTTCTGTCTCCCTACCTTGACTGGCCCTCACCGAGGCTCCTCTAGAGCAAGAACCCAGCCTGAGCTGTAGTGCCCCAAATTCTCTTTCTTAAGCCTGTGTGTGTATGGGGTGGGAAGGGGAGAAGGGGGAGGGAGAGCAGAGGTGCACCGTTTGGAGCCTCATTCCTCATGTAAATTAACCTTGTGGCCATCACACTTTCCGGTCCAAGCTCTCCACACTTCTGCAAGGAAAAGCGCAGACCAGGGGCTTCCTCCACTCACAGTCAGGCCCCTCGCGCCCAGGGACCCTTTCCCCAGCGGCAGTGCCCCTATGGGGCCTCTCTGAGATCCTCCAGAACCCCACCTTCCCAGGGCTTCCTGTACTTTCTCACAGGCTCCAGGGCTGTGCGGTGGGACCGTCCAGAGTCTCTGTGAAAACCCACAGAATAGGCTGTACCACCAAGGAAGCAGTGGCTGTTTTATGTCACCCCTGCCTTATGCCACCTCCACTGGCTGGTGGGGAGCAGGAGGACAAGGAAGAGGAACCAACGATACACAGGGCCCCACAAATGCCCTGGGCTGAGGCCGGGGAGCCTCCACACCCTCCTGTACCTCGCCCTTCAGCAGACTTTCACAATCTAGGACTCACTTTCTGTTCAGGAGACAGGGTTTCTGACAGAGGGTGAAGTCTCTATGACTGTGCGTTTGGAGGTTCTTGTGCAATCCCAGGGCACAGGAAGTGTCTGTGCACACAGGAGCAGACCCTCGCCCATAGGACAGGCCTCACTCCTCGCAAGGCTGAGAGAATGGTACCCAAGTGTCCCAGCTCTCTCCCCGTTTGCTTCCACACAGGTGTTTCCCCTAATGAAATCAGGCACTTTGAATTCCCTGTGGCATTTATTTGGCTTACCATGGACACCCTGGAGACGCCGGCTGCGCTCGCTGGAGCAGGAACCTGATACATGGACCCCGAGAAACCCTTACCCCAGGGCTCATAGCCAGGGCAGAGAAAGCAGTCACAAAGGAGACTTAATGATAAAAACAGGGAGGGAGCCCTTCTGGAGCCAGCATGGCTGTGGGGTGGGCGGGTGGGTAAGGGTGCAGGGCTCTTGGGGCAAGCAAGGTTAACTCAGGCAGAGAGGAGCAGGAGAGGTGAGCAAGAACCCAGCCTGAGCTGTAGTGCCCCAAATTCTCTTTCTTAAGCCTGTGTGTGTATGGGGTGGGAAGGGAGAAGGGAGGAGAGCAGAGGTGCACCGTTTGGAGCCTCATTCCTCATGTAAATTAACCTTGTGGCCATCACACTTTCCGGTCCAAGCTCTCCACACTTCTGCAAGGAAAAGCGCAGACCAGGGGCTTCCTCCACTCACAGTCAGGCCCCTCGCGCCCAGGGACCCTTTCCCCAGCGGCAGTGCCCCTATGGGGCCTCTCTGAGATCCTCCAGAACCCCACCTTCCCAGGGCTTCCTGTACTTTCTCACAGGCTCCAGGGCTGTGCGGTGGGACCGTCCAGAGTCTCTGTGAAAACCCACAGAATAGGCTGTACCACCAAGGAAGCAGTGGCTGTTTTATGTCACCCCTGCCTTATGCCACCTCCACTGGCTGGTGGGGAGCAGGAGGACAAGGAAGAGGAACCAACGATACACAGGGCCCCACAAATGCCCTGGGCTGAGGCCGGGGAGCCTCCACACCCTCCTGTACCTCGCCCTTCAGCAGACTTTCACAATCTAGGACTCACTTTCTGTTCAGGAGACAGGGTTTCTGACAGAGGGTGAAGTCTCTATGACTGTGCGTTTGGAGGTTCTTGTGCAATCCCAGGGCACAGGAAGTGTCTGTGCACACAGGAGCAGACCCTCGCCCATAGGACAGGCCTCACTCCTCGCAAGGCTGAGAGAATGGTACCCAAGTGTCCCAGCTCTCTCCCCGTTTGCTTCCACACAGGTGTTTCCCCTAATGAAATCAGGCACTTTGAATTCCCTGTGGCATTTATTTGGCTTACCATGGACACCCTGGAGACGCCGGCTGCGCTCGCTGGAGCAGGAACCTGATACATGGACCCCGAGAAACCCTTACCCCAGGGCTCATAGCCAGGGCAGAGAAAGCAGTCACAAAGGAGACTTAATGATAAAAACAGGGAGGGAGCCCTTCTGGAGCCAGCATGGCTGTGGGGTGGGCGGGGTGGGTAAGGGGGTGCAGGGGCTCTTGGGGCAGCCCACAGCAGAAAGGGCTTAACTCAGGCAGAGAGGAGCAGGAGAGGTGAGGCCGGGGCACCCTACTAACGGGACAGCAGCACCGAGGTGTTACCCAGGATGAGTGGGCTCAGTCTCGGGCATCTAACCTTCTGGAGAAGGACGGTCTCACTGAGCAGATGCCCAGTCCCTCGAGCTGGTAGGACCCCACCTTTCCTCTCTCTATCACCTTTTCTTGTTTTCCTTTCCGTGTTTGTAATTTGGAGTAATTGATGCAGTTGTGTGCTAAATGTCTGTCTCTCCTATCAGACAGCACAACACACGAGCAAGGCCTCAATGTGTCTGTGCAGCCAGAGTCCGGCACTGCGGCTAGCAGGTGTGTCAGGTTTAGCATCTGTCAACATAGATACGAAATACCTACCCGCTCGCCCCACCCCTGCAGGCTCAGAGGAGGTCAGATCTCTCCCTGAACGGTCGCAGCCGTCGTTCCCAGAGAGACAGATTTCCAGATGAGTCCTGGATTGTTCCAGGGATAGATGGGCCAGGGTCGATGGCGGAAGCAACATCCGGACCCCTACTGCTTGAGGGGCTCCCCCACACACACCCCACCGTGGAGGGATTCACTGCTATGAATTCCCTCGGGGACCCACGCGGCTCAGTCAGCTCCCACCAGCCACGCCTTCTCTGTGGCGCCCAGCAGCCTGAAAGGGTGAGCCTGGAGCAGCAAGAGCCCCCGGAGGTTGCTCTGGCCCTGACTTCCAGAGGGAAGGGACCATGCCCTCTGCTGGCCAGGCCTCATGAAGCCTGGGAAATCAGCAATGAGAATCCGGAGCATTCCCTAGGAGCATCTGTAAAGCAGAGGAGGAGGCAGCCCGGCTGGGCTTAGAATGGTGGGCTTAGAACCTCCAGCCCCGGGACAGGTGTCCCTCTGCCTAGGGCCAGGGAGGGGCAGCAGGACGGTCAGCCATGCATCGACTCACACGACCCTGGTCTTTTCAGGCTGGAATCACCTAATTCACAAGCCTCAAAGGAGAAGTGACATTGATCCTTTATAACCAAACTGCCAGCCTTTTCCCAAAAGCGGATTACCCAACCAGCTCAACACTCCATTTTAAACGATGGTTTCCAACACTCTATCCAGCCTTTGAGGAAAAAGTCTGAGCCCACTAGGGGCGAACATTCAAAAGAAGCCATGAATCTGACAGCCAGAGCCAAGGGGCTCTAGAAACACAGTGATGGCTCCTGGCACTCCACCCCCACCCACCATGGACGGTGGTGCAGGGAAGGCAGTGATGCTGCCCATGGACCCGAGCCTCCAGCCGGGTGAGAGCTGAAAGCCATCTGGCAGACAGAGCCCCTCAGGAGAGGAGGGTCCCCCCGGGATTCCTGGCAGTGGGAGAGACAGACCCCTGGGGGTGGTTCAGGCTCAGAGGTCCATCAGTGAGCCTCTTCTCACTGGATTGGGTATAAGAATCCATTCTTTGGTTCACAAAGATTTACTGAGCATCTCCTGTGAACAGACTCCTTGAGATGCTGGGGGTCGTGCAGCAGGCAGGGTGCCCACTCTCACTCAGACAAGGGGCTGCTGTACTGAGAGCGAAGGACAGCGGGGTGTGAATGGAGGGATGGAAACGGGGAGCAGCAGCTTCAGCACAGCTGACGTGTGACGGGAAGAAAGACTGTGGCTGGAGGAAGGAGAGCAGGGAGTGACTGCAGGAGGGCTGTGGGCGGCCAGAGCCCTGGAGGCTGTCTCAGCACTGGAGCTTTGTCCTGAAAGCCAGGCGAGGCCGCGGGCACACATTAAGATGGGGGTTCGCAGATGACGGAGGGACAGCCATGGTGGTAATGTTGCTGGACACTGGGGGCAGCTGAGCAGGCTCGAGGTGACATGAACAAGTCCACGGGCAGCCCCAGGGTAGGCTCAGTTCTTCTTCCCTCATACCCGTGAATCCCAGCAGGCCTGCTGGTCAGGATCACCTGGCAAGCTGTTCAAAATGCTGATGCCCAGGCCCCGTCCCCAGAGACTCCAGTCTCTTGGGCCTAGGGTGCAGCCTGGGCTTCTGGATTTAATCCAGATGATCTTGATGAGTAACAAGATTTGAGAATCCTCCACTCCTTTCCCCTCCAGGGCTCGGGGAGGTAAGCAATACAGCTGGGGAGAGCAGGGAGGCAGGCTGCACCTGGGGGGCCCTACAGCCACAGGGATCACAGGCCCCGCCCTCCACTGTGCCCTCAGGAGGATTGGGCCCCTCGCCCTTCCCTCCCTCTGACTCCCTGGAGTCTGTCTGGTGGCAGAACCACAAGCAGGGGTGGGAAAAGAAGTTCGAAACAGCCAGTTCCAAAGTCCATCCAGTTCCAAAGTCCATCCTGGGAGGTGGTCCGGCTGATGAGCAGGGCTCATGGGCTCCCCCTGTCCCCTCACTGCAATGCCTGGCCTTGCAGAAACATCTCCTTCCTGGTCAGTGGTCGAGTGGGCAGTGGGGGCAGGGGTGGGAGGGACCCATTCCTCCCAGGTGGCAGCAGGTCTCCCATAGGCCATGCCCTGGAATAGGACACTGGGGGCACTGAGAATTTTCTCCCCAGTTCTGTCCATTCAAGACCTATTTCAGGGAAATGCTATCAGCTATAGGAAAGAGCACAGCTGCAGGAAAAATCAGGGAGTTTATATTCCTTTAGCACTGGACCAAAATGCATGGGAGCTGTGGTTCGTCATTTCTCCCTGGCCTGTCCCACTTCCAGCCCCTTCCTCGGTCCTCCAACCTGTGTGTCCCCTGACCCCTCCCTCTGTCCCCACCCCAGCCCATTCCTCTCTCTCCTCACTGTGCTCAGCCTGATAGATGGCTTCTTAAGTTTGTGTCTCAGCAGGAATTCCCTGGTGGTCTAGTGGCTAAGACTTTGTGTTCCCAACGCAGGGGACCCAGGTTCAATCCCTGGTTAGGGGAATGGGTTCCTATAAGCTGTATCTAAGAGTTCACATGCCATAGGGGAGACAGAAGGGGCTGTGGGCTGCAACTAAGACCTGGCGCAGCCAAACAGAAATTAAACTATTCTTTTTAATCCTTTTGAAAACATTATGTCTCAGCTGCTTTTGGCAAAAAATTATGCCTCAGCTGCTCTAAAGCTTTGAGACCTGAGAGGCCCCAAACTTCTCATCAGAACCAGCCTGCCCAGCCCTCCCCATGGGAAGCCAGGGATCGGGTCACGTTTCCCCAGCAGCTCCTGTCACTCAGGGCCCTGGTCCACCAGCTCCATCCTGCTCCCAGCACTGATACCCTTGAGAGTCAGGCAGCCGCCAGCCTTTCCGGCTGCGACAGGCCGGCGAGCGGCCTCGAGGAGCAGGTGAGCTACGCACTTGAACCCGACGGCTCAGGAAAAGGCCTGTGCCGGTGCCGCCTGCATGTTTCCTGAAGACCCACAAGTCTGTGTTTAATATTCTTTAGAACAATGTCTGGAAACCGCACTTCACTTTTTCAAATGTACTTATGGGTCTCAACTTCAATCGTGTGGACAGTTTTACTCATGACCTAAAGATGCCAGGCAGGGCAACTTGCGTGCTATGGCCGTGCCGCTGGGGCTGTTTCATCTCTGGGCATGCAGACACTCAGGGCCAGCTCTGCGCCAGGAGCCAGGGTGGAGGCACAGAGACACCGGTCAAGGCCCCGTGCTTGAGGGGCTTGCGCTCTGGGTGGGAGGATGCAGACAGTAAAACAACAACTAAACAGGAAGAAGTCCAGCTCCAGGGCTCCCGTCAAATGATTCTGAGACCACAGCTGGGTGAAGCTCCTCTGTGACAGTGTGAGAGTACAGAAAATGTTTTAACTTGGTTAAAAGGACTCTGTCTTAGAAAGACTGAATCCTTAACTCCCGGTGAGCCTTGGAGTCTCTGACAAGAAATTTTAAAGATAAAAAATACCAGAGGTATCAAAAATGAAAAACAGAGCTGACCTTGAATCGGGCCCAGACCTCCAAGAGCCTGATATATGGCTTCTTAAGTTTGTGTCTCAGCAGGAATTCCCTGGTGGTCTAGTGGCTAAGACTTTGTGTTCCCAACGCAGGGGACCCAGGTTCAATCCCTGGTTAGGGGAATGGGTTCCTATAAGCTGTATCTAAGAGTTCACATGCCATAGGGGAGACAGAAGGGGCTGTGGGCTGCAACTAAGACCTGGCGCAGCCAAACAGAAATTAAACTATTCTTTTTAATCCTTTTGAAAACATTATGTCTCAGCTGCTTTTGGCAAAAAATTATGCCTCAGCTGCTCTAAAGCTTTGAGACCTGAGAGGCCCCAAACTTCTCATCAGAACCAGCCTGCCCAGCCCTCCCCATGGGAAGCCAGGGATCGGGTCACGTTTCCCCAGCAGCTCCTGTCACTCAGGGCCCTGGTCCACCAGCTCCATCCTGCTCCCAGCACTGATACCCTTGAGAGTCAGGCAGCCGCCAGCCTTTCCGGCTGCGACAGGCCGGCGAGCGGCCTCGAGGAGCAGGTGAGCTACGCACTTGAACCCGACGGCTCAGGAAAAGGCCTGTGCCGGTGCCGCCTGCATGTTTCCTGAAGACCCACAAGTCTGTGTTTAATATTCTTTAGAACAATGTCTGGAAACCGCACTTCAATTTTTCAAATGTACTTATGGGTCTCAACTTCAATCGTGTGGACAGTTTTACTCATGACCTAAAGATGCCAGGCAGGGCAACTTGCGTGCTATGGCCGTGCCGCTGGGGCTGTTTCATCTCTGGGCATGCAGACACTCAGGGCCAGCTCTGCGCCAGGAGCCAGGGTGGAGGCACAGAGACACCGGTCAAGGCCCGTGCTTGAGGGGCTTGCGCTCTGGGTGGGAGGATGCAGACAGTAAAACAACAACTAAACAGGAAGAAGTCCAGCTCCAGGGCTCCCGTCAAATGATTCTGAGACCACAGCTGGGTGAAGCTCCTCTGTGACAGTGTGAGAGTACAGAAAATGTTTTAACTTGGTTAAAAGGACTCTGTCTTAGAAAGACTGAATCCTTAACTCCCGGTGAGCCTTGGAGTCTCTGACAAGAAATTTTAAAGATAAAAAATACCAGAGGTATCAAAAATGAAAAACAGAGCTGACCTTGAATCGGGCCCAGACCTCCAAGAGCCAGAGAAATGCAGCTTCCTCCAGACGGTTGATAAGCACAATACTGTCTGTCTATTGTTAACATTTTTTTCAGACATAACTTCAAAGGGTTTTGAGACATGGGTTTATACATGTAAACTCTTAGTATAAATATGAGTTACAAACTTCATTTGGGGTCCTTGGTTGGGAGCGATTCACCATGGGCCCACTAAAAAAAAAAACTGAACTCCATTATCCACTTTGTTACTCTGCATGAGATTGCTTCTCAGAGTTTGCCTATAACATGACGCCCAGAGAGAGTGACCTGGCCTCTGACCTGCCCTTAGGGTGGAACTGGCTACAAAGACCCTGGGCAGAGCTTTCCATGGGGGCAGGAAGCCCAATGGCCCTGGAACCCAATGAGGCCTGAGTGTGTGAAAAGAAAGAGGTCAGTGTGGTCAAGTGGAGCCGGCCCAGAGGGCAACCAAAAGGCCAAGGGACAGTGGGCAGAAACAGGCATAACTTCCATGACAGGTGCTAGCGACATGTCCATGTGCTGACAAGTGTGTTGGAACAAGCGTAGCAGGACTGTTGTGTTGTAAAGAGTCTGCTCTAGAAACTCTGTGGAGAATAAAGCACTAATGCATCCTTTTGCTTTTTCTTCCTTTAGGCGGTAGGAATCAGAGGTGGGGGAAGGGGAGGGGAGGAGGTGAGGCGCTCCCAACCTCCAGCCATGCCAGGGAGAGCCAGAAGGCCCAGCAACGTCTCGAGATTATAAATCATGATCTGTGCTTACTAATAAAAGTCACTTGTTTGATGTATAGCCAGGTTATCAGTTCCAGCCCCAAGTCCCACAAGCTTCCCAGGATGTCTGCCCATCTCCAAATCTAGGATTATGATTCTGTGGTCATTCTGGCTCTGAGTCCCTGCTCCCGAGACCCAGGTTTTTTCCACAGCTGGGTGAAGCTCCTCTGTGACAGTGTGAGAGTACAGAAAATGTTTTAACTTGGTTAAAAGGACTCTGTCTTAGAAAGACTGAATCCTTAACTCCCGGTGAGCCTTGGAGTCTCTGACAAGAAATTTTAAAGATAAAAAATACCAGAGGTATCAAAAATGAAAAACAGAGCTGACCTTGAATCGGGCCCAGACCTCCAAGAGCCAGAGAAATGCAGCTTCCTCCAGACGGTTGATAAGCACAATACTGTCTGTCTATTGTTAACATTTTTTTCAGACATAACTTCAAAGGGTTTTGAGACATGGGTTTATACATGTAAACTCTTAGTATAAATATGAGTTACAAACTTCATTTGGGGTCCTTGGTTGGGAGCGATTCACCATGGGCCCACTAAAAAAAAAAACTGAACTCCATTATCCACTTTGTTACTCTGCATGAGATTGCTTCTCAGAGTTTGCCTATAACATGACGCCCAGAGAGAGTGACCTGGCCTCTGACCTGCCCTTAGGGTGGAACTGGCTACAAAGACCCTGGGCAGAGCTTTCCATGGGGCAGGAAGCCCAATGGCCCTGGAACCCAATGAGGCCTGAGTGTGTGAAAAGAAAGAGGTCAGTGTGGTCAAGTGGAGCCGGCCCAGAGGGCAACCAAAAGGCCAAGGGACAGTGGGCAGAAACAGGCATAACTTCCATGACAGGTGCTAGCGACATGTCCATGTGCTGACAAGTGTGTTGGAACAAGCGTAGCAGGACTGTTGTGTTGTAAAGAGTCTGCTCTAGAAACTCTGTGGAGAATAAAGCACTAATGCATCCTTTTGCTTTTTCTTCCTTTAGGCGGTAGGAATCAGAGGTGGGGGAAGGGGAGGGGAGGAGGTGAGGCGCTCCCAACCTCCAGCCATGCCAGGGAGAGCCAGAAGGCCCAGCAACGTCTCGAGATTATAAATCATGATCTGTGCTTACTAATAAAAGTCACTTGTTTGATGTATAGCCAGGTTATCAGTTCCAGCCCCAAGTCCCACAAGCTTCCCAGGATGTCTGCCCATCTCCAAATCTAGGATTATGATTCTGTGGTCATTCTGGCTCTGAGTCCCTGCTCCCGAGACCCAGGTTTTTTTCATCCTTTCTCTTTATTCAGCAAAGTTATGGAGTTCCAGCCACACACAGGGCAAGGCTCAAATAGCAACAATGAAGCAATAAAGAAGGCTGTCCTCATGCAGCATCTGTTCCACTTCAAGCAGAGGAGGTGAGGAGAAACAGACCACACACAACAAAGTATTGAATGTCCCCTGCAGATAACTGCCAGGAAGGAAAACCAATGTGAGAGTAAGTAAGAGCTGAAGCTCAAAGCCCTCCCTCTTCCCTACTCCTCTCCCCCTCCTTCCGCTGTCGATTTGGATGCCAAGCCTGTGTCCTGGATTCTCCCTTAGTGCTTAGTTCCCTCCAATGATAGTGAGCTGACAGGTAGGTTTCTCCCTGCCTGATAGAGCTGTTGAACTCAGCTTCTCTGGGGAGTGCTGTTGCCTCTTGTTAATTTCCCCAGCACTGCCTTCTCTATAAATAACCTGGGCAATTAACTTGTTTAGAAAAGCTAAGGGTTTGCCGAACGAACATCATATTGTTTGCATTTTAACTGGAAAGATGACCGAATGATTCCTGTTTTCCCATCTGACTGTTAAATCCTGATAAGTCAGCTAATTTTTGTTAACAAAATCACTGGGTTCCTCCTGCTACATGATGTTCAAGTGAATTAACAGAGATTGGAGGCAAAAATTGGACAGGAGGAGTAGCTGGGCCCAACAAGTTTCTATTCGCAGGCTCATTGAAGCAAACAGTGATGGGTTTAGGAAATGTGGGCTCATCGAGGTGTGCAAACAAGGGCTCCTGGCTCATGGAACGACTAAGAATAGCTGCACTTGGCTGCCTTTCTCATCACATTGTTCCGCCTCAGGAAAATATTTTTGTTTTCAAGATTTCTAACCTCCTTTTGCTCTGGGCAGGGGCGATGTTAATAGAAACAAGTTCTTTCCCCACCTTAACACTTCAAAGTTTCCCCAAATAGTGCTTGTGGACAATAACATGATCATTTCTCTGCCATCCATGGATATAAAGAGATCAGCCCCCAAAATCCTGTTCTCTGGGTTGGAAACCTTGCCTGGAATAAGATTACAGTGTGGATGCCCTTTGGATGGTCAGTTCCTGAGTGGATTTCTATGAATCCTTGGAGATATTAAGAAAAGTATATTAAATGTGTAAAAAGGGCCAAAAGGTGGGTGGCAGGACCTTTTATGATCACACTGGGCAGTGTTTAAGAAGACCACCCAAGGATTCTTCAACTATAAGGCAGAAGGGGCTGTGCTTGACCTGCCATGTCCTTTAGTTTGACATTAGACACTGCGAAATTACAAGGTTCGTTAGAGACCAAATCTAGGACAGATGCAGGTAATTTCTGCTCTGGAGGAAAATAATCCCAAACATTACAGTTTTTATTGCCTCAAAGGGCATTATTAACCAGTCAGGGTTGGCCCTGAGGCAGTAAACTTATCTCAGGATGATGTCTGGGGGCATGAGAACTGGAGCCCTGAACCCTTCCTCCTTCCTGAATGAGCTTCCCCACCAGATGGACTCTCTTAGTAGTGAGCTAACTGTGATCCTGGGCTTGTGTTCCTTCTGCATTGGTGTGAGTCTCATTATTTTAACTCTTGGAAGATTGGACCTTGACAGGAAGGACGAGTTATCAAGGTGAGGCCATGCTGGCATGTTGATGATGTTGGAGCTCCCCTGAGCCCGGCCCTTCTTTCAAGAACTCTTGCTCTCTCTGTTCCTGGCAGGGGCACACTGCAAAGACCCACCGCCACAGGGATTAGATGAGATGCACAGATGACCTTGCTGCTCATCTGTGAAAGAGCGACACATACCACCCAGATGCCCGGTCATGGCCTCGTAAATGGTTAGTTGAAGAGTTCGTTGCTGCTGGACCAATCTAGACAAACGCCTGCTCGCCTAAACTTCCCAGACTTGAGTGAAGCTTCTGCTCCTCCTCTGCCAGGCACCTGGACTTTGGCCCAACCCATCCTGAGCCCAGTGGAACGTAGACACCCCTCCCCAGTCTCCTCTTTTAAGTCTCCTCTCGAGAACTGGGCTGTCAGGCTACCTCCCTGTCTTGCCATCAGCACAACCCTTGCCCCCTCCTCACCCGTGGGTCCTTGCTGGCCTTGATGACCCTCTTTTATGTATATATATATATATATATATATATATATATATATATATATGTAGGCCACTTCTATTGGTCTTTCCTTTATCTATTTCCATCCATCTTTGTTCTTTGGCCTGTGTGGGCCTCCCATCTCAGTGGCCTCCCTTGCTGCAGAGCACCAGCTCTGGGCACATGCATGCCAGAACCCTTGCTTGGTAGTTGGACACATTGGTTCAGCCGCTCCACAGCACGTGGGATCTTCCCAGGCCAGGGATTGAACCGGCACCCTTTGCAGTGCAAGGCAGTGTCCTTACCCATTGGAACTACCAAGAAGCCCCCCCGCCTGGATGACCTCCCTTATAGTATGCAGGTAATTTCTGCTCTGGAGGAAAATAATCCCAAACATTACAGTTTTTATTGCCTCAAAGGGCATTATTAACCAGTCAGGGTTGGCCCTGAGGCAGTAAACTTATCTCAGGATGATGTCTGGGGGCATGAGAACTGGAGCCCTGAACCCTTCCTCCTTCCTGAATGAGCTTCCCCACCAGATGGACTCTCTTAGTAGTGAGCTAACTGTGATCCTGGGCTTGTGTTCCTTCTGCATTGGTGTGAGTCTCATTATTTTAACTCTTGGAAGATTGGACCTTGACAGGAAGGACGAGTTATCAAGGTGAGGCCATGCTGGCATGTTGATGATGTTGGAGCTCCCCTGAGCCCGGCCCTTCTTTCAAGAACTCTTGCTCTCTCTGTTCCTGGCAGGGCACACTGCAAAGACCCACCGCCACAGGGATTAGATGAGATGCACAGATGACCTTGCTGCTCATCTGTGAAAGAGCGACACATACCACCCAGATGCCCGGTCATGGCCTCGTAAATGGTTAGTTGAAGAGTTCGTTGCTGCTGGACCAATCTAGACAAACGCCTGCTCGCCTAAACTTCCCAGACTTGAGTGAAGCTTCTGCTCCTCCTCTGCCAGGCACCTGGACTTTGGCCCAACCCATCCTGAGCCCAGTGGAACGTAGACACCCCTCCCCAGTCTCCTCTTTTAAGTCTCCTCTCGAGAACTGGGCTGTCAGGCTACCTCCCTGTCTTGCCATCAGCACAACCCTTGCCCCCTCCTCACCCGTGGGTCCTTGCTGGCCTTGATGACCCTCTTTTATGTATATATATATATATATATATATATATATATATTTTATGTAGGCCACTTCTATTGGTCTTTCCTTTATCTATTTCCATCCATCTTTGTTCTTTGGCCTGTGTGGGCCTCCCATCTCAGTGGCCTCCCTTGCTGCAGAGCACCAGCTCTGGGCACATGCATGCCAGAACCCTTGCTTGGTAGTTGGACACATTGGTTCAGCCGCTCCACAGCACGTGGGATCTTCCCAGGCCAGGGATTGAACCGGCACCCTTTGCAGTGCAAGGCAGTGTCCTTACCCATTGGACTACCAAGAAAGCCTGATGACTCTCTTTTTTGAAGAAGATTCCCCCCACCTGCCCCCCAGGCCCCTTGCAGACCTCATGGTCCTACCATCTCTTTGCTGCAATGGCCCTTGCCTTACTGAACAGAAGGCCCTCTTTGTCTGCATGGGGATCTGTTTTGATTCAGCCCCATTCTGATCACAGAATAACTGTGCTAAGTACATAGAAGAACTGTACAAAAAAGGACTTCATGATTCAGATAACCATGATAGTGTGGTCACTAACCTAGAGCCAGAAATCCTGGAGTGTGGTCAGGTGGGCCTTTGGAAGCATTATTATGAACAAAGGCTAGTAGAGGTGGTGGAATTCCAACTGAGTTAATTCAAATCCTGAAAGATGATGCTGTGAAAGTTTTGCCCTCAATATGCCAGCAAACTTGGAAAACTCAGCAGTGTCCACAGGACTGGAAAAGGTCAGTTTTCATCCCAATCCCAAAGAAGAGCAATGCCAAAGAATGTTCAAACAACCATGCAATTGTGAGCATTTCACATGCTAGCAAGACAATGCTCAAAATCCTTCCAGAAAGGTTTCAACAGTATGTGAACTGAGAACTTCCGGATGTATAAGCTGGATTTAGAAAAGGTGGAGGAACCAGAGATCAAATTGCCAACATCTGTTGATCATAGGAAAAGTAACAGAAGTCCAGAAAAACATCTACTTCCGGGGCTTCCCCTGGTGGTCCAGTGGGTAAGGACACCACCTTGCAGGGCAAGGGGCACCAGTTCGATCCCTGGCCTGGGGAGATCCCACGTGCCGCGGAGCGTCTGGACCGATGTGTCCAATCACCGAGCCGGAGCTCTGGAGCGCATGTGCCCAGAGCTGGTGCTCTGCAACAACAGACGCCACCGCGATGGGAGGCCCACACAGGCCAAAGAACAAAGACGGATGAAAACAGAGAAAAGACCAATGGAAGTGGCCCATTCGTCCCCCTCCCTCCCCACCCCACCCCCAAAAAAGATAAATAAGTAAAATAAATGTTTAAAAAAAAAACATCTACTTCCACTTCATTGACTATGCTAAAGCCTTTGACTGTGTGGATCACAACAAACTATGGAGAATTCTTAAAGAGATAGGAATACTAACCACCTTATCTGCCTCCTGTGAAACCTGTACGCAGGACAAGAAGCAACAGTTAGAACTGGACATGGAACAACAGACTGGTTCCAAATTGGGAAAGAAGCATGTCAAGGCTGTATATGGTCACCCTGATTATTTAGCTTACATGCAGAGTGCATCATGCGAAATGCCAGACTGGATAAAGCACAAGCTGGAATCAAGATTGCCAAGATAAATATAAATAAACTCAGATATGCAGATGACACCACTCTAACTGCAGAAAGTGAAGAGGAACTAAAGAGCCTCTTATGAAGGTGAAAAAGGAGAGTTAGAAAGTTGGCTTAAAACTCAACATTCAAAATACTAAGATCATGGCTGCCAATCCCATCACTTCATGGCAAATAGATGACGAAGAATTGGAAACAGTGACAGATTTTATTTTCTTGGGCTCCAAAATCACTGCAGACAGGGACTGCAGCCATGAGATTAAAAGATGCTGCTCCTTGGAAAAAAAAGTTATGATAAACCTAGACCTATCAAACCTATTAAAAAAACAGAAACATCACTTTTCTGACAAAGGTCTGCATAGTCAAAGGTATGATTTTTCCAGTAGTCATGTACGGATGTGAGAGTTCAGCCATAAAGAAAACTGAGCTCGGAAGAATTGATGCTTTTGAACTGCGGTGCTGAAGACTCTTGGGAGTTCCTTGGACAACAAGAAGATCAAACCGGTCAATCCTAAAGGAATATTTTGGCGCCCCTGAATATTCCTTGGAAGGACTGATGCTGAAACTGAAGCTCCAATACTTTGGCCACCTGATGCAAGCAGACGACTCATTGGAAAAGGCCCTTGGTGCTGGGAAAGATTGAGGGTGTGAGAAGAAGGGAGCAACAGAGGATGAAATGGTTGAATGGCATCACTGAGTCAATGGACATGAGTTTGAGCAAGCTCTGAGAGATGGTGAAGGACAGGGAAGCCTGGCATGCTGCAGTTCATGGAGTCAGAAAGAGTCCAACATAACTGAGCAACTGAACTGAACTAAACCACTGGAAAATATATGTGATTTTTCCAGGATCTGCATATGGAGATTCTTAAAGGAAATACTAACCACCTTATCTGCCTCCTGTGAAACCTGTACGCAGGACAAGAAGCAACAGTTAGAACTGGACATGGAACAACAGACTGGTTCCAAATTGGGAAAGAAGCATGTCAAGGCTGTATATGGTCACCCTGATTATTTAGCTTACATGCAGAGTGCATCATGCGAAATGCCAGACTGGATAAAGCACAAGCTGGAATCAAGATTGCCAAGATAAATATAAATAAACTCAGATATGCAGATGACACCACTCTAACTGCAGAAAGTGAAGAGGAACTAAAGAGCCTCTTATGAAGGTGAAAAAGGAGAGTTAGAAAGTTGGCTTAAAACTCAACATTCAAAATACTAAGATCATGGCTGCCAATCCCATCACTTCATGGCAAATAGATGACGAAGAATTGGAAACAGTGACAGATTTTATTTTCTTGGGCTCCAAAATCACTGCAGACAGGGACTGCAGCCATGAGATTAAAAGATGCTGCTCCTTGGAAAAAAAAGTTATGATAAACCTAGACCTATCAAACCTATTAAAAAAACAGAAACATCACTTTTCTGACAAAGGTCTGCATAGTCAAAGGTATGATTTTTCCAGTAGTCATGTACGGATGTGAGAGTTCAGCCATAAAGAAAACTGAGCTCGGAAGAATTGATGCTTTTGAACTGCGGTGCTGAAGACTCTTGGGAGTTCCTTGGACAACAAGAAGATCAAACCGGTCAATCCTAAAGGAATATTTTGGCGCCCCTGAATATTCCTTGGAAGGACTGATGCTGAAACTGAAGCTCCAATACTTTGGCCACCTGATGCAAGCAGACGACTCATTGGAAAAGGCCCTTGGTGCTGGGAAAGATTGAGGGTGTGAGAAGAAGGGAGCAACAGAGGATGAAATGGTTGAATGGCATCACTGAGTCAATGGACATGAGTTTGAGCAAGCTCTGAGAGATGGTGAAGGACAGGGAAGCCTGGCATGCTGCAGTTCATGGAGTCAGAAAGAGTCCAACATAACTGAGCAACTGAACTGAACTAAACCACTGGAAAAATATATGTGATTTTTCCAGATCTTCTTCCTCTCAACAGAAATCTAGGATGTGTTTTTCTAGGTCCCTTTCCCTTGAAATATGTGTGTTTTGAAGGAAACACAGCCCATATGCTGCTTATTGATGTCTCATGCAAAATGCTCTTAGGGAATATTTACTCAAGGTCCGAAACAACTTCCATTTGTTTGTGTTTTTAAAGAAATTTCCTGAACTTAAAGGCAGGAAGTCCTGGCTGGCCAAGTACATGAATGTAAGCTCTACAGGGTGTGTGGGTTTGGGATTAGTGTCCACAATGAGTCAGGAGGGCTATCAAACCAGAGGAGCAGCATCGGCCTCCCGGGACCTGATGGACAAGCCCAGAGCCGGTGAACAAAGACCAGCTGCCCCGTGAACATAGTGGCCAAGCTTGCGGATGGCAGTTCCCAGGAGGATGAGGAAGGAGCCAGGTCTTGTGAAAAACAGCTCTGACCCACAGCCCCAAAAGGCTTCAGCCCCGAATGCAGGGCATCTTGTAACTGACTCTGGCTAGTGAGGCAAGGTATTGTTGCAGAAAGAGTAAGAGGACCTGGCCTTGGTGGGTTGCCCCCCCGCCCCCCCTCCACTGCCAAAGGGAAGAGGAGTGGGCAGCCAGTGGGAGGACGCAAGATAGAAGCCAGGGGCTAGTGGATAGGCCATGGGGGCAGGGCAGCCACCCTGCCCTTCTCTGTCCTGCAGCCTCAGTCCCACCATCTGTAAAATGGGAATAAATGTACCTGCCTCACAAACACACATGCATCCGAAACACACATCTATGACTCCCAGCATATTCCTGGGGACCCATCAGCAGACAACACAGCAGAGTCTGGGAGGACCTACCCTGTCGGTGCATCAGTGGTGGCCACACCTGCCCTGACCTTGTGCCAGGGCAGTTCTGGACCAGTTTCCAGAGGACACCGATGCAGGCGCAACTTGGGCCATGGAACCTGGAGGTCCTTTCCATCAGCTCTTCGCCTGGAGCCAGAGTCGCCAAAGTGGATCGTGTGATTCCAAGGAGTGTGCGGGATGGTCCAGCAGGGCCTGGGCAGGACACTGGGGCTTTCTTTAGATTAACGTCACCAGAACATAAAAAAGACCATCTCCCAGGACTCACTGTAAGGGCCAACTTTGGTGAACAGCCACTGGCGTCACGAAAGCCCACAAGCCGTCAGGAAGTGCGGGCATCCAGAGGGATGCCACCCGTGGGCCTGGCGTGTGGATACGGACACCAGAGGATCTTGGCGGGCCCTTGATGTGACACTGTAGGGTGACTTCACAAGTTTTACACCTGCCGCTGGCCAAGTACATGAATGTAAGCTCTACAGGGTGTGTGGGTTTGGGATTAGTGTCCACAATGAGTCAGGAGGGCTATCAAACCAGAGGAGCAGCATCGGCCTCCCGGGACCTGATGGACAAGCCCAGAGCCGGTGAACAAAGACCAGCTGCCCCGTGAACATAGTGGCCAAGCTTGCGGATGGCAGTTCCCAGGAGGATGAGGAAGGAGCCAGGTCTTGTGAAAAACAGCTCTGACCCACAGCCCCAAAAGGCTTCAGCCCCGAATGCAGGGCATCTTGTAACTGACTCTGGCTAGTGAGGCAAGGTATTGTTGCAGAAAGAGTAAGAGGACCTGGCCTTGGTGGGTTGCCCCGCCCCTCCACTGCCAAAGGGAAGAGGAGTGGGCAGCCAGTGGGAGGACGCAAGATAGAAGCCAGGGGCTAGTGGATAGGCCATGGGGGCAGGGCAGCCACCCTGCCCTTCTCTGTCCTGCAGCCTCAGTCCCACCATCTGTAAAATGGGAATAAATGTACCTGCCTCACAAACACACATGCATCCGAAACACACATCTATGACTCCCAGCATATTCCTGGGGACCCATCAGCAGACAACACAGCAGAGTCTGGGAGGACCTACCCTGTCGGTGCATCAGTGGTGGCCACACCTGCCCTGACCTTGTGCCAGGGCAGTTCTGGACCAGTTTCCAGAGGACACCGATGCAGGCGCAACTTGGGCCATGGAACCTGGAGGTCCTTTCCATCAGCTCTTCGCCTGGAGCCAGAGTCGCCAAAGTGGATCGTGTGATTCCAAGGAGTGTGCGGGATGGTCCAGCAGGGCCTGGGCAGGACACTGGGGCTTTCTTTAGATTAACGTCACCAGAACATAAAAAAGACCATCTCCCAGGACTCACTGTAAGGGCCAACTTTGGTGAACAGCCACTGGCGTCACGAAAGCCCACAAGCCGTCAGGAAGTGCGGGCATCCAGAGGGATGCCACCCGTGGGCCTGGCGTGTGGATACGGACACCAGAGGATCTTGGCGGGCCCTTGATGTGACACTGTAGGGTGACTTCACAAGTTTTACACCCCTCGGCCGACGTGGATCCGTGCACTCAGACAGATGAGGGTAGATACCAAGTGGGCGGTTCTCTTTTGCAAAAAGGGGGACACTGCTTTGGCTGCACTGTCTTCTATGCACAAAGGCAAGTCATCAGGGCAGCCTGGCAAAGCTGCTGACAAAAAATGAAGCTGTCTTTTCAGGGAAAAAGTGAGGTTTTCACAGAAGAGGAGAAAGAGACTGCTTTCTAGAGAAACTCATTCTGTGGAGAGATTGAAAAATGTGGTATGTTTTCCATCCTCATGCAATTTTGTTACCAGATATGTATAAGCATATTGCTTATAAAAATTATATCTGTACTCTGAGAAAACTTGCAAACAGAATTGGGTACCTGTGCCTCCAGCCAGGCCAGAGTCTGTAAACCCAGATCCCAAAGCACCCCAAACTTAGAAGCTTGAATCACTGCTTCCGAAAGGGCAGTTGGGATTTATGAGACCAACAGTTAATGTTCAATCATATGAAGGCTTTCAATACCATTTTAGTAAGAAAAAAGAAATCGTGTCCACAATAAAAATAATACAAATTATTTTAAATATGGTGTATTTCATCTTAGTTCTATTGTCTTTTTATTTTGATGAATATTTTATTATCCAGATAATATCGACTTCAGTATCATGAGAACAGAATACATAGATGTGCACATCTGTACGCATCATGTGTTAGGGTACTGGGATGACCTTTTAGATTTGAAGAGATCATCCTGGCCTAGATGGTCCCATTGAATAGAGACCAAAATGGAGCCAGGTGATACCAGCCGCAGCGTAAAACCCAACCAAGCCCACCTCTGCCCACGGGCCTTCACATCACCTGAGAGCTGGCCTTTTTGTTTCTTATCTGCTCCTGCATGGCCCCTGGCCCCTGGAGCCTGTCTTTAGATTAACGTCACCAGAACATAAAAGACCATCTCCCAGGACTCACTGTAAGGGCCAACTTTGGTGAACAGCCACTGGCGTCACGAAGCCCACAAGCCGTCAGGAAGTGCGGGCATCCAGAGGATGCCACCCGTGGGCCTGGCGTGTGGATACGGACACCAGAGGATCTTGGCGGGCCCTTGATGTGACACTGTAGGGTGACTTCACAAGTTTTACACCCCTCGGCCGACGTGGATCCGTGCACTCAGACAGATGAGGGTAGATACCAAGTGGGCGGTTCTCTTTTGCAAAAAGGGGGACACTGCTTTGGCTGCACTGTCTTCTATGCACAAAGGCAAGTCATCAGGGCAGCCTGGCAAAGCTGCTGACAAAAAATGAAGCTGTCTTTTCAGGGAAAAAGTGAGGTTTTCACAGAAGAGGAGAAAGAGACTGCTTTCTAGAGAAACTCATTCTGTGGAGAGATTGAAAAATGTGGTATGTTTTCCATCCTCATGCAATTTTGTTACCAGATATGTATAAGCATATTGCTTATAAAAATTATATCTGTACTCTGAGAAAACTTGCAAACAGAATTGGGTACCTGTGCCTCCAGCCAGGCCAGAGTCTGTAAACCCAGATCCCAAAGCACCCCAAACTTAGAAGCTTGAATCACTGCTTCCGAAAGGGCAGTTGGGATTTATGAGACCAACAGTTAATGTTCAATCATATGAAGGCTTTCAATACCATTTTAGTAAGAAAAAAGAAATCGTGTCCACAATAAAAATAATACAAATTATTTTAAATATGGTGTATTTCATCTTAGTTCTATTGTCTTTTTATTTTGATGAATATTTTATTATCCAGATAATATACGACTTCAGTATCATGAGAACAGAATACATAGATGTGCACATCTGTACGCATCATGTGTTAGGGTACTGGGATGACCTTTTAGATTTGAAGAGATCATCCTGGCCTAGATGGTCCCATTGAATAGAGACCAAAATGGAGCCAGGTGATACCAGCCGCAGCGTAAAACCCAACCAAGCCCACCTCTGCCCACGGGCCTTCACATCACCTGAGAGCTGGCCTTTTTGTTTCTTATCTGCTCCTGCATGGCCCCTGGCCCCTGGAGCCTGTCTTCAGCAAAAAGGCCAATGTAGAAATGGCACCTTAGTGAGATCCTCGGACATGAGCCAAAGTAAACTGGTGAGGGTCCCTAGACACGAGGCATGGGGACACAGCTGCTTCGTGTGTCTGTAGAGGAATCCCCCTACCGCCTCCTCCCCTCTGTCTCACCCACACATGCTCCTGAATGCAAGACACATTCCGTGTGCAAGCACATACAGCACACACACAGGAACACACACACACACACACATGAATGCAACACTTAACAAGTCATTTGGCATCTGACAAGCAGATATTCTTCATAATAATTTTAATCGCCTGAAGACTTGGTAATGGGATGACAGAGTAACTGAAATAAAGCAAGAAAAAAATCTTGAAACTTCAACGTTTACAGTTTAAATGGAGGGAAGAGGACATTTAGACATCAGGGCAATGAGAAAAAGATAAATACGTCTTCGATGAATAAAATAAAACTGAAATGCAGGCATGCCTCAGGGCCAGGCCTCAACAGGCATGTGGCTTAGGCTGATGAATGATGACCCGGTGCACAGGAGATGGGAAACAGACGCCTGGCTCCCGCCCCTGTGTCAGTGCCCTGCCAGCCCCACCAGCCCCAGCAGGCCCTGCTCATAAACACCAGTGCCCCCTCACTTCCCCACCTCTGCTTCCTGGTACTCCCATCTGCACCCTCTGCCTCCATAGCCCATCATATCTCTGTTTTCAGGGACCAGACTAGACCCAAGCCATCTGTCTAACGGGCACAGCCTCACACCCAGTGGCATCTGCACTGCGGTCTGAGCAACATGGACATGTCTCGTTCTTCCAAAAATCATGCTCCCTGTGGCTTCCCCATCACCGGCTCCACATGTCCTGGGAGCATGTGTGGCAGACCTGGGGGACTGAGGCTATATCCACACCACCAGCTCCAGAATGAGCTGGGCAGAAGGTTGGTGTGACCCCAGCAGGAAATGGTCCACCTTGTCTAAGAGACAAGCTTCCTGCCAGCAACCCTATGACCCCTGGGCACCTGCTGTGTTTTCCATCCAAGCCTGTGGTCTTAGTACCAGGGTTCATTGCTAGTTGCTGACTTGGAGCTGCTTCCAACACTGTGAATTACCTCTGACCCATCCATACTGGAGGGATGAGGCCAGATGGGCACGCACTAAGATCCCTGAGCCCTGGGCATCCGCACATTCAGAGCTTAGAATCTGCAGGCCAGACACACTCCATGTCTTTCCTCCCCATCGGTCACATTTGCCCTAGTGCAGAATTAGAAGGAGGCCTCAGCCAGCAGTGAGAGGCACCACGGTCCCCCAGGCTCCATCCTATCCCCCCAGCTATCCTTTCCCACCTCACTCTCTGTGATTCACCACAAAGCCATGAGTCAGCACCTATGTCTGCAGATCCTAGTTCCTGCACTTCCTCCAGGGCTGCCCCAGAGCCCCCTCCTCCACAGCCCTCCCTCCTACTCCATAGCCAAGGTCTACTCCCTGGCTCCCTGGCCTCCCTTTGTGCCAGTGCCCAGTCTACTCAGTGACCTGAGGGGCTGGCCGCAGGGC
The DNA here is from genome assembly GCA_022376925.1 of Tragulus kanchil. Taxonomy (NCBI): domain Eukaryota; kingdom Metazoa; phylum Chordata; class Mammalia; order Artiodactyla; family Tragulidae; genus Tragulus; species Tragulus kanchil. The sequence goes on along the minus strand of JAIOJX010000031.1, from coordinate 39,856,408 downwards.
CCCACACACTTGTTCTCACAACACTTCGCTCCTGAGGCAACTAGAGAATTCCTCAGATAAGCACAGAGAGATCCTGGGCCCAAGCCTCACACAGACTCCCAGGCCTTCACTGAGGAAGCGGGGTCAGGCTAGGGTCCTGGAGGCCTTTGGAAATGAGAAAGTTGTTTTCCCAGCAGTGGTCTTCACACATGCCCAGCCAAAGAGGAAAAATGAAGGTCCAGCCAGGAGGAAGATGTGGCTGGAACCCAGAGACTAGCCTGTTTGTCAGACGAACTGAGAGAGAAATTCAGCAGCCAGGCCGCCAAAGAGGCTGATGGGGTGGACACCTGGAAATGTGCAGAGGGCTGGGGTGAGAGGCAGCAAGGCCAGGCCCATCTGGAAACTTGGCCAAAGCCCTTACACGAAAACTCCGCACGTGGCCGAGCCAGGCAGCTTCTTGCAGACGTCATTCTGATCAAGGCTACGGTGATTTCCATGAAGACACTGAGAATTTTTCACTTCCCACCCAAGACGTGGTGTGTGCTTGTTAACTGATAAATTCACAAGTAAATGAATGTGACCTTGTCTAAGAGACAAGCTTCCTGCCAGCAACCCTATGACCCCTGGGCACCTGCTGTGTTTTCCATCCAAGCCTGTGGTCTTAGTACCAGGGTTCATTGCTAGTTGCTGACTTGGAGCTGCTTCCAACACTGTGAATTACCTCTGACCCATCCATACTGGAGGGATGAGGCCAGATGGGCACGCACTAAGATCCCTGAGCCCTGGGCATCCGCACATTCAGAGCTTAGAATCTGCAGGCCAGACACACTCCATGTCTTTCCTCCCCATCGGTCACATTTGCCCTAGTGCAGAATTAGAAGGAGGCCTCAGCCAGCAGTGAGAGGCACCACGGTCCCCCAGGCTCCATCCTATCCCCCCAGCTATCCTTTCCCACCTCACTCTCTGTGATTCACCACAAAGCCATGAGTCAGCACCTATGTCTGCAGATCCTAGTTCCTGCACTTCCTCCAGGGCTGCCCCAGAGCCCCCTCCTCCACAGCCCTCCCTCCTACTCCATAGCCAAGGTCTACTCCCTGGCTCCCTGGCCTCCCTTTGTGCCAGTGCCCAGTCTACTCAGTGACCTGAGGGGCTGGCCGCAGGGCCCCACACACTTGTTCTCACAACACTTCGCTCCTGAGGCAACTAGAGAATTCCTCAGATAAGCACAGAGAGATCCTGGGCCCAAGCCTCACACAGACTCCCAGGCCTTCACTGAGGAAGCGGGGTCAGGCTAGGGTCCTGGAGGCCTTTGGAAATGAGAAAGTTGTTTTCCCAGCAGTGGTCTTCACACATGCCCAGCCAAAGAGGAAAAATGAAGGTCCAGCCAGGAGGAAGATGTGGCTGGAACCCAGAGACTAGCCTGTTTGTCAGACGAACTGAGAGAGAAATTCAGCAGCCAGGCCGCCAAAGAGGCTGATGGGGTGGACACCTGGAAATGTGCAGAGGGCTGGGGTGAGAGGCAGCAAGGCCAGGCCCATCTGGAAACTTGGCCAAAGCCCTTACACGAAAACTCCGCACGTGGCCGAGCCAGGCAGCTTCTTGCAGACGTCATTCTGATCAAGGCTACGGTGATTTCCATGAAGACACTGAGAATTTTTCACTTCCCACCCAAGACGTGGTGTGTGCTTGTTAACTGATAAATTCACAAGTAAATGAATGGCTTCAAGATAATCATTTAAATAATTTTAAAAAACCAGACAGGATACTCCAATAAAAACTGAAAAATAAAAATTAACACAGCATTGTTTCCTGTTCATCTAGGAACCAATGTTGTGTTAGTTGACAGATTGGTTCCAAATTGGGAAAAGAGTATGTCAAGGCTATATATTGTCACCCTGCTTATTTAATTTCTATGCAGAGCACATCATGTGAAATGCCAGGCAAGTGAAACCAACATTGCCAAAAGAAATATGAACAAACTCAGATACGCAGATGATACCACTCTAATGGCAGAAAGCAAAGAGGAGCTAAAGAGCCTCTTGATGAAGGTGAAAGAGGAGACTGAGAAAGCTGGTTTAAAACTCAACATTCATAAGACTAAGATCATCACATCCAATCCCATCACTTCATGGCAAATAGATGAGGGGAAAAATGGAAACAGTGACAGATTTTGTGTTCTTGGGCTCCAGAATCACTGCACAAAGTGCAAAGTCACAAAATTAAAAGACACTTGCTCATTGAAAGAAAAAACTATGTCAAACCTAGACAGCATATTAAAAAGCAGAGATCTCACTTTGCCAGCAAAGGTCCATATAGCCAAAGCTACGGTTTTTCCAGTAGTCATGAACCAACGTGAGAGTTAGACCATAAAGAAGACTAAATGCTGAAGAACTGATGCTTTTGAATTGTGGTGCTGGAGAAGACTCTAGAGAGTCCCTTGAACAGCAAGGAGATCAAACAAGTCAATTCCACAGGAAATCAACCCTGAATATTCATTGGAAGGACTGAGAGTGAAGTTGAAGCTCCACTACTTTGGCCACCTGATGCGAAGAGATGACCAGTGGAAAAGGCCCTGGTGCTGGGAAAGATTGAAGGCAGAAGGAGAAGGGGAAGACAGAGGATGAGATGGTTGGATGGCATCATTGACTCAATGGACATGAGTTTGAGCAAATTCCAGGAGATAGTGAAGAACAAGGAAGCCTGGCATGCTGCAGTCATGGAGTCACAAAGAGTTGGACACGACTTACCAACTGAATAATGACACAACATTGTAAAGCAACTTACTCCTGTAAAAAAAAAAATTAATTTTTAAATAAATAAATACAAACAAGTGTCCTGTAAAACATTTTTTTATCAGAATGTCTGAGTAAATACTACTTTTTGGTGCCTCTCACTGCCCCACTTCCCACCCAGATCATCATTATCTCTTTCCTCTCTTTTTTGTCCTAGTGCATTCACAAGATTATGGGAATGTACATGCATCTGTTAACTTTGCCCATAGCAAACTGCCTCCATATTTGGAGACTGTATATTGCTGCTATAACAAATGACCACAGATTTGATGGTTAGAACACCACAAATGAATTCTGTTACAGTTCTGGAAGTCAGAAATTCACAGTGAGTTTTGTGGGGCTACATCCAGGCATCACCCAGGGCCAATTCCTTCCTGAGGCTCCAGGGACAATGCATTCCTTGTCTCTTCCAGTCTTGAGAAGTGCCTGGCATTCCTTACTTGTGTCTGCATTCCTCTAATCTCTGTGCCTGTCATCACTGTTGCCTCATCTCCTTGCCTCAGTCTGACCTTCCTGCATCCCTCTTAGAAGGACCCCTGTGATTACAGCGTGTCACCTGGATGATCCAGGATAATCTCCCATCTTAAGACCCTTCTCCCATTGTGATAGATAATTTCCTCACTGGTTCTGGGGATTAGGATGCAGACATCTTTTGGCGGTGGGGGTCGGGGGAAGGCAGGTACATTATTCAGTGACTGCAGAGGCTCAGAACAAAGCTTGTGCACCTCTCGCCATCCCGCCAGGCTCTCCTGGGCATTTATATGATCTCATTTAGCTAGGGATCTTGTGTCTGAGTGAGTGCTGACTCAGCTGGAGATGGACTAGCCTGAGGCAGAACGGAGGGACCTGAGTTGGGACAACTCATCTCTGCTGTAATAGCCTCTCACTCCCCAGAAGGCCAGGCAGGACAAGCCTGTTGATGCAGCTGACCAGCCTTCAGTCACAGAGGGTGAAAGCACATGAGGCGTCTAGGGGCCTCGCCTAGAACCATTTCAGCATCAGTTCTGCCTGTTCTATTGGCCAAAGAAAGTCAGCTTAGCTCTGAGAGGAAACGAGTGGACTGCAAAATCAAGTTGCAAAGGTCTGCATAGAGGACAGGTGCAGGGCTGCAGACCTTTCTGCAGCAGTAAAGGTCTAACCACTACAGACTCTGTACTTCCCTGCATGGTCATCAGGCACCTACCGTGGGCTCTGCTACTGCATAGGTGGGCAGTTCCCACCTCCAGGTTCCAAACAATCAAAGATGCCAGGAGAACTCTCTGTTCCCAACCATCCTGTGCTCTGAGTGCACTGCATACCCACACCTACCCATTCAGGCGTGCCCACCTGCCTGCTCTCCCTGGTCCTTCCTCTCAACCAAACCCAGCCCCCATCAAGGCCAGAGCTATGCCCCAGGGACACCAGCCTCCCCCACAGCACCTCAGAGTCACAGGTCAGCCCCAGTTCAAGGACCCATTGTTTGGGGTTGCACTCCAGGCATGGATCCTTACTAATGCATTCCTTGTCTCTTCCAGTCTTGAGAAGTGCCTGGCATTCCTTACTTGTGTCTGCATTCCTCTAATCTCTGTGCCTGTCATCACTGTTGCCTCATCTCCTTGCCTCAGTCTGACCTTCCTGCATCCCTCTTAGAAGGACCCCTGTGATTACAGCGTGTCACCTGGATGATCCAGGATAATCTCCCATCTTAAGACCCTTCTCCCATTGTGATAGATAATTTCCTCACTGGTTCTGGGGATTAGGATGCAGACATCTTTTGGCGGTGGGGGTCGGGGGAAGGCAGGTACATTATTCAGTGACTGCAGAGGCTCAGAACAAAGCTTGTGCACCTCTCGCCATCCCGCCAGGCTCTCCTGGGCATTTATATGATCTCATTTAGCTAGGGATCTTGTGTCTGAGTGAGTGCTGACTCAGCTGGAGATGGACTAGCCTGAGGCAGAACGGAGGGACCTGAGTTGGGACAACTCATCTCTGCTGTAATAGCCTCTCACTCCCCAGAAGGCCAGGCAGGACAAGCCTGTTGATGCAGCTGACCAGCCTTCAGTCACAGAGGGTGAAAGCACATGAGGCGTCTAGGGGCCTCGCCTAGAACCATTTCAGCATCAGTTCTGCCTGTTCTATTGGCCAAAGAAAGTCAGCTTAGCTCTGAGAGGAAACGAGTGGACTGCAAAATCAAGTTGCAAAGGTCTGCATAGAGGACAGGTGCAGGGCTGCAGACCTTTCTGCAGCAGTAAAGGTCTAACCACTACAGACTCTGTACTTCCCTGCATGGTCATCAGGCACCTACCGTGGGCTCTGCTACTGCATAGGTGGGCAGTTCCCACCTCCAGGTTCCAAACAATCAAAGATGCCAGGAGAACTCTCTGTTCCCAACCATCCTGTGCTCTGAGTGCACTGCATACCCACACCTACCCATTCAGGCGTGCCCACCTGCCTGCTCTCCCTGGTCCTTCCTCTCAACCAAACCCAGCCCCCATCAAGGCCAGAGCTATGCCCCAGGGACACCAGCCTCCCCCACAGCACCTCAGAGTCACAGGTCAGCCTTCCCTCCAAGTTCAAGGAGCCCAGCAGGTGCCGGCCGGCACTGGGCCCACTCAGTACAACTCCAGCTAGCCGCACGGTCTGCAACAGTGCCACCGTGTGGCAAGATGGGGAAGGGCAGCGAGGTCGGGGAAGGTACCCACTGTGGCACTTAGAGAAGAAGAAACTCTGTCCCTCCCAGCTTGTCTGTAAGGACTTCCTGTACTAAAGGCATTAAAGCAAACAGGACAAGAAGCAAGTAGTGATTGAAAGAAGAGTGACAAGACCCTACTTGCTCCTCACGCGCTGGAGCAGGTCATCTGGTTACAGTCTGTCCACAGCACACTTCTTTTTGTAACTTTTTACTTTGATATAATTTCAAACTTAGAAAGTTTCAAGATTTGTACAAGGAACTCCTCTTTACCTTTTATCCAGATTCACCAATTAATTGCATGTTGCCTCTTTTCCTTAATCATTCTATCACTCTGATATGTATACACACATATATACATACATGAATTTATATGGAGTTTTTTCTAAGTTGAGAGCAATTAGGAGAAAGTGTTCTCTATTTTACTACTAATTTCATTATGTAGTTTCTAAACAAAGACAATTTTTTACATACTTAAAAATATGTTAATTGTAAGAATCGCAAAGATACGACGGACCACAAGCTGTTAGGGAAGGAGTTTATTTGGGAAGAGTCCCTGGGCGAGATCCACAGGTCCGAGAGATGGGCCTGGGAAATCGCGCCCCGGAGATGGGACGAGGAGGTTTTATTAGGGAGGAAAGGGGAGAAGAAAAAAGGGGAGGGGGATTCTTCAGAGCAGGCGCAGAGACAAAGTCTTTTGTTTAAGTTAGGCAGGAAATTAGTGATGAGTCCGCTGTCCTTGAGTTGTCTGTGGGCATGGGGGTGTGCAGTTCTTGTTACTTTCTGCACCTGGTGAAGAATCTTCATGGCCAGGGCAATCTCCTTATCGCAGTCCTTGAGAGAGTCTCAGGCACCAGCAGGCTAGCACCTGGCCCTTTGATGACTTTTTAGTGCTGGGGAGTCTCTGGTGGGAAGTCTCCGGTTACCGTGTTACCCCTAGCAACTGGCCCTTTCTTATGACTCTTTCAGGGCCGGGGAATCTCCGGCCGCTGTTAACCCTTTAATAGCCTATCAACCTAACATTAATCAGAAAATTTTACATTGATATCATTCTATCTTTCAACACATAGTCCATATTTAAATTCCACCAATTGTCCCTATGATCCCCATTAGAGAAACGTTTTTTTCCAAGAACTTTTTTAAATCCTTAATGATTAAATTCATAAGTTCAGTTAAGAGAATGTCACACGTAGTTGATTAACAAGTCAGACGCATCCACACGTTTCACCTAGCTCAGGTAGCAGAGACCTTGCCCTGTGATGTGGTCGACTGAAGAGGCATGGAGTCAGCGATAACAGCAGGTGACTTGTCTGGACATATGTCTCATGGGGAAAAACAGTGAAGCATTTTTTTTAGTGTTAAACCTTTCGGCAAACCCAAAATACCTGCCCCTGAGGGTCTCCCAGGAAGAGGGGGATTCCAGGTAAATTTATGAGAGGTACTGCTTCAGATAAACTATCCCTGGTTGTGGATCCCAGGAACTCAAGAGCTGCTCCTGGGTTTTTCATCCCCTGGCACTTCAGCATGCCATGGGCAACAAAGCTGCGGCAGGTGACCCGAGAAAGTCCTGAGGCAAAGAAATGTCCAGTCAGGCAGCTGGCGATGGGTGAGCCCTGAAGAGTGAATAATGAGGGCATGTGGACAGAGTAGAGACAGGCCATAGTGACATCACCGCCTGTGACCCAACCCACCATTAAATCAGGCAGTGCAATTAAATCTCAGCACAGACCATTAAGTGGCTCATGATGTGTCCAGTAGAAAAGTACATTAAAAGTTAGGGAAATGAAAAGGCAATGCCACCAACAGTCTTGGTGTTTGGAGGGAGATGGAACTGCCCGCCCTGCCCACCAGCAGGTCTGCCGTGTTCTCTTAGCCAGCTCAGGCCTAGGGTTCCTGCATCAGCTAGAGAGCTCCGTGGGCTGGAATGCCAGGTGAGCCAGACTTTGCTGACAGGGTCAATGCGGACACAGAGCAGGAAATGATGCTCTGAGCTCTTGGGCCTGACTCCTCCCCTGGCATATTCTTCACAGAAGGCTGACCTCAGAAAGTTTCTTCAGGACACTTGGCAAAAAAACAAGCGAATTGTCAAGCTGCTAAAACCCGGCCAGACAGCTCCCCGGGGAGCCGCTCACACGATGTCCACGGGGTGGCCGCCAGTCAGTGTCCATCTGGAGGATTCCAGCCCTCCCCAAGGAGGACAAGACCTAAGCTTCCCAACCACCCACTGGAAAGGAAACAATGATCGCTCCATCTCTTCACAATTAGCATTCTTACTATTATTATAATGACTGTGACTGTATATTTGGCATGTCTCTGTGCTGCCTATTTGCTTCTTTTCTTCTCAAAATGTCACCTTATTTATTCCTTGAAACAAATCCTTTGAGTGTGTCCTATTGAAACCCCACACCATCGATACAGCAGGTGACTTGTCTGGACATATGTCTCATGGGGAAAAACAGTGAAGCATTTTTTTTAGTGTTAAACCTTTCGGCAAACCCAAAATACCTGCCCCTGAGGGTCTCCCAGGAAGAGGGGGATTCCAGGTAAATTTATGAGAGGTACTGCTTCAGATAAACTATCCCTGGTTGTGGATCCCAGGAACTCAAGAGCTGCTCCTGGGTTTTTCATCCCCTGGCACTTCAGCATGCCATGGGCAACAAAGCTGCGGCAGGTGACCCGAGAAAGTCCTGAGGCAAAGAAATGTCCAGTCAGGCAGCTGGCGATGGGTGAGCCCTGAAGAGTGAATAATGAGGGCATGTGGACAGAGTAGAGACAGGCCATAGTGACATCACCGCCTGTGACCCAACCCACCATTAAATCAGGCAGTGCAATTAAATCTCAGCACAGACCATTAAGTGGCTCATGATGTGTCCAGTAGAAAAGTACATTAAAAGTTAGGGAAATGAAAAGGCAATGCCACCAACAGTCTTGGTGTTTGGAGGGAGATGGAACTGCCCGCCCTGCCCACCAGCAGGTCTGCCGTGTTCTCTTAGCCAGCTCAGGCCTAGGGTTCCTGCATCAGCTAGAGAGCTCCGTGGGCTGGAATGCCAGGTGAGCCAGACTTTGCTGACAGGGTCAATGCGGACACAGAGCAGGAAATGATGCTCTGAGCTCTTGGGCCTGACTCCTCCCCTGGCATATTCTTCACAGAAGGCTGACCTCAGAAAGTTTCTTCAGGACACTTGGCAAAAAAACAAGCGAATTGTCAAGCTGCTAAAACCCGGCCAGACAGCTCCCCGGGGAGCCGCTCACACGATGTCCACGGGGTGGCCGCCAGTCAGTGTCCATCTGGAGGATTCCAGCCCTCCCCAAGGAGGACAAGACCTAAGCTTCCCAACCACCCACTGGAAAGGAAACAATGATCGCTCCATCTCTTCACAATTAGCATTCTTACTATTATTATAATGACTGTGACTGTATATTTGGCATGTCTCTGTGCTGCCTATTTGCTTCTTTTCTTCTCAAAATGTCACCTTATTTATTCCTTGAAACAAATCCTTTGAGTGTGTCCTATTGAAACCCCACACCATCGATACAGAAATTATAGCTTTGAGAACGTGGGTTCCCTGCTCACAGACACCCAGCTGCGATGATTCCAGAATTCCAACCCATCACCCATCATGTTCGGTCCACGAAACCACCTCCTGGTTATGTCATCCTGTCTCCCCCACGCCCTATGCAGAACATACATACTCCCCACCAAGAAAACATGTACTCCCCACCAGGAATGTACACACTTCTCACCTGAAACACTGCCTGGAACAAAGGGAGAAAATTCACCCTCTTCGTAAAATTTCCAAACAAATGTGGGTCAGTTAAGCGATCCTCAGGATGAATTCAGCCCCGGGAGCCAATAACTAACTCATCTGACAGCGGTTCCTTTAGACCCCTGCCCCCCTCTGGAGAAGCCAGTGTCCAGGGGTGACTCAGGATGTTAGCACCACTTGTGAGTTCTTGCCTCAAGTCACTTCAGGCAAAATCCAGGTTCTGTTTCATTTTCTTCTGAAAACAAACCTTGTTCATCCCCTAAAGTCGGGATGTTTACTGTGAAGAAATACACTGTGTGGATGAAAACAGGAGCTGTATGCTGCCACACCAAACCTTAAGGCACCTGCTTCTATGGCCAGCCTTGGCCAGGGGGCCAGCGACCTCCGTCAGCAAAGTCCACGCTCAGAACTGCTGGAAGGCTGCCTTGTATTTAAGCCCATGGTGACTGACCTACTTTCTTACTTCCTCTTGATTTTTTTTTTTTTTTTTCCTGTTTTAATGCCTTACCTACGATCTCCAAGCATCTGGACAGGTGATAATGTGATCATTCCTGTATTTTTTAGAAAACACAGTTTGCCCCAAGGAAAGACCAACATAATGTAAATATCCACAAACTTCAAAGTAGATACACTGTGGTATGTTCATTCAGTGGTCCACTCGAGTACGGTTCCAGTCAACACGTTAGCTGTGTATATTCAACAAGGTTCAACGAATGGTGCTAGGGAGAGAGTGTGGAACTAGTGCTTGATGGGGACAGACTTTGGGTAAACGTGAAAAAAGCCTGGAAACAGAAGGTGGAGATGGTTGCACAACAAAGTGAATGAACTTAATGTCACTGAGCTGTACGGTGGAGATGGTTGCACAACAAAGTGAATGAACTTAATGCCACTGAGCTGTACCCTTAAAAATCGCTAAAAAGGATCAGTGGTATGCATATTCTGTGTATTTTGCCACAGTACAAAAAAAAAGCGCACAAAGGGTCATTTGTCAATTATCTGAGGGAATTTTCTGTATGTTTGAAGTACTTCCTAATATGTGTGCTAAATTGCCTCAGTCGTATCCGACTCTGTGCAATCCCATGAACTGTAGCCTGCCAGGCTCCTCTGTCCATGGGATTCTCCAGTCAACAGGACTGGAGTGGGTGGCCAGTCCCTTCCCCAGGGAATCTTCCTGACCCAGGGATCAAACTATGTTTCATGTCTCATGTCTCATGTCTCCTGCATCGGCAGGCAGGTTCTTTACCACTAGCGCCACCTGGAGGCCCATTTCATAATATAAATGAATGCATAAATAAATAGAAACGAGTATAAAACTATAAAGCTGTGCCTTCCCTAAGAAATCCTTTAGGTAAACAAGCATCTTCTAAAACACAGGTTACTGGGAGTTTCAGCATTCAGGTTCAGGACAACCGGCACCCACCACTGACTCTTTCCACCAACCTGGTGGCAAGTGGATCCCATGAGTTGAGCCTGTGGGTCACAGTTCAGAGGCAGAATACCTGGTTGTCCTGGTGTCCACAGGGAGCATGCAGGTGAGCGGCAGGAGGGACAGGACTCCCCATACTCAGTGCTCTGCACCTGACCAGTCCTGGGGGTTGTCCTCATTGGAGCCAGGGAATACCTGACCCCTGTCCATGCCCCAAGCTCACACAACTCGGGACCACTTGGACATCCACTCAGCTCACAGACCACCACAAGACCACATGATTATTTTTTCAACTCTGAGACTTTTGCGAAAGTATTGAAGAAATTGCTAAAAATGGACCAAAAATGAACTCAAGGTGCACAGCCATCCCACCTGTCGGAAAGACCTCCCTGAGTTAAGCTTTTCCCAAAAGGTCCTGAGAGCCAAGGATGAATCAGAAGGGTAGGGAAGCATCATCAAGGCCATTGGGTCCCTAAACCAGTGGTGTCCTACCTTGAGCTGTCTGCATCACTCCAGGCGTCTGGCCCCCCAGCATCGCAAGCTGTCTGGTGTCTGTCACACCGGTCACCGGCAGCTGAGATGGGAACATAGACATAGACAAACGCATATTCTGTGTATTTTGCCACAGTACAAAAAAAGCGCACAAAGGGTCATTTGTCAATTATCTGAGGGAATTTTCTGTATGTTTGAAGTACTTCCTAATATGTGTGCTAAATTGCCTCAGTCGTATCCGACTCTGTGCAATCCCATGAACTGTAGCCTGCCAGGCTCCTCTGTCCATGGGATTCTCCAGTCAACAGGACTGGAGTGGGTGGCCAGTCCCTTCCCCAGGGAATCTTCCTGACCCAGGGATCAAACTATGTTTCATGTCTCATGTCTCATGTCTCCTGCATCGGCAGGCAGGTTCTTTACCACTAGCGCCACCTGGAGGCCCATTTCATAATATAAATGAATGCATAAATAAATAGAAACGAGTATAAAACTATAAAGCTGTGCCTTCCCTAAGAAATCCTTTAGGTAAACAAGCATCTTCTAAAACACAGGTTACTGGGAGTTTCAGCATTCAGGTTCAGGACAACCGGCACCCACCACTGACTCTTTCCACCAACCTGGTGGCAAGTGGATCCCATGAGTTGAGCCTGTGGGTCACAGTTCAGAGGCAGAATACCTGGTTGTCCTGGTGTCCACAGGGAGCATGCAGGTGAGCGGCAGGAGGGACAGGACTCCCCATACTCAGTGCTCTGCACCTGACCAGTCCTGGGGGTTGTCCTCATTGGAGCCGGGGAATACCTGACCCCTGTCCATGCCCCAAGCTCACACAACTCGGGACCACTTGGACATCCACTCAGCTCACAGACCACCACAAGACCACATGATTATTTTTTCAACTCTGAGACTTTTGCGAAAGTATTGAAGAAATTGCTAAAAATGGACCAAAAATGAACTCAAGGTGCACAGCCATCCCACCTGTCGGAAAGACCTCCCTGAGTTAAGCTTTTCCCAAAAGGTCCTGAGAGCCAAGGATGAATCAGAAGGGTAGGGAAGCATCATCAAGGCCATTGGGTCCCTAAACCAGTGGTGTCCTACCTTGAGCTGTCTGCATCACTCCAGGCGTCTGGCCCCCCAGCATCGCAAGCTGTCTGGTGTCTGTCACACCGGTCACCGGCAGCTGAGATGGGAACATAGACATAGACAAACAAAAGTGAATGGGCATCTCTGTGTGCCAAGAAAATGGGGTTTATGGCACTGGACTTATTTTCCATGTCATGCAAAATTAATATTCACCTGATTTTTTTCCCCTAACCATCTGAAAATGTAAAAATTGTAACCAAGAAGGACCCTATGGGGCCTTCTGAGACAGCCCTGCCCCCATGTCCGGGGCCTGCCTCTTTCATTTGAGGAAAAGCTGATTTCCCAGGGCCCCCTAACTCACCAGGGAGTTGGCTCAAGCAGTTAATGATTAGGACGATAGAATCTCAAGCCTGCTAGCTCCTCCTTGAAGGACACAGATAGCAGCATCTGAGTGACAGTCCTAAACGGTCTGGTAGACACTGCAACCTCCACCAGAGGATATAGAGCTAGCCACGTGATGACCAGACGGCAGCCATGACAGCAGCTGCTGCAGCCCCCGCAGTACCGAGTCTGTGACCTGCATGATTCCCAGAACTGACCTCAAGGAAACAGGAACAAGCGACCCTGGAGTGGAAAATCGACTGTGCCTAAAACAATCGACCTCCTTTTTTCAGGCAGCAGGGAAAATGGCGAACATTCAGACTGAGCGTGCATACCAAAAGCAACCGACCATCTTTCAAAATAAGAAGAGGGTCCTGCTTGGAGAAACTGGCAAAGAAAAGCTCCCTTGATACTACAAGAACATTGGTCTGGGCTTCAAGACTCCAAAGGAGGCCATCGAGAACACCCACATTGACAAGAAATGCCCTTTTACTGGTAACATCTCCATCCGAGGGCGGATCCTGTCTGGCGTGGTGACCCAAAGATGCAGAGGACCGTCGTCATCTGCCGAGACTACCTGAACATCCCTACATTGACAAGAACATGTCCTGCACCTTTCTCTCTCTCCATCGCGTATGCAGGCGCTCAAGGTGCACAGCCATCCCACCTGTCGGAAAGACCTCCCTGAGTTAAGCTTTTCCCAAAAGGTCCTGAGAGCCAAGGATGAATCAGAAGGGTAGGGAAGCATCATCGGCATTGGGTCCCTATAAGCCATGGTGTCCTAACCTGAGTGCTGATCACTCAGGGTCTGAAGCTGTCTGCATCACTCCAGGCGCTGGCCCCAGCATCGCAAGCTGTCTGGTGTCTGTCACACCGGTCACCGGCAGCTGAGATGGGAACATAGACATAGACAAACAAAAGTGAATGGGCATCTCTGTGTGCCAAGAAAATGGGGTTTATGGCACTGGACTTATTTTCCATGTCATGCAAAATTAATATTCACCTGATTTTTTTCCCCTAACCATCTGAAAATGTAAAAATTGTAACCAAGAAGGACCCTATGGGGCCTTCTGAGACAGCCCTGCCCCCATGTCCGGGGCCTGCCTCTTTCATTTGAGGAAAAGCTGATTTCCCAGGGCCCCCTAACTCACCAGGGAGTTGGCTCAAGCAGTTAATGATTAGGACGATAGAATCTCAAGCCTGCTAGCTCCTCCTTGAAGGACACAGATAGCAGCATCTGAGTGACAGTCCTAAACGGTCTGGTAGACACTGCAACCTCCACCAGAGGATATAGAGCTAGCCACGTGATGACCAGACGGCAGCCATGACAGCAGCTGCTGCAGCCCCCGCAGTACCGAGTCTGTGACCTGCATGATTCCCAGAACTGACCTCAAGGAAACAGGAACAAGCGACCCTGGAGTGGAAAATCGACTGTGCCTAAAACAATCGACCTCCTTTTTTCAGGCAGCAGGGAAAATGGCGAACATTCAGACTGAGCGTGCATACCAAAAGCAACCGACCATCTTTCAAAATAAGAAGAGGGTCCTGCTTGGAGAAACTGGCAAAGAAAAGCTCCCTTGATACTACAAGAACATTGGTCTGGGCTTCAAGACTCCAAAGGAGGCCATCGAGAACACCCACATTGACAAGAAATGCCCTTTTACTGGTAACATCTCCATCCGAGGGCGGATCCTGTCTGGCGTGGTGACCAAAAGATGCAGAGGACCGTCGTCATCTGCCGAGACTACCTGCACTACATCCGCAAGTACAACCGTTTCGAGAAGCTCCACAAGAACATGTCCGTGCACCTTTCTCCCTGCTTCAGGGACGTCCAGATTGGCGACATCGTCACAGTGGGCAAGTGCCAGCCCCTGAGCAAGACTGTGTGTTTCAACGTCCTCAAGGTCACCAAGGCCGCCGGCACCAAGAAACAGTTCCAGAAGTTCTGAAGCTGGGTCCCTGCCTGCTTCCCCAAACCAAATAAAATTATTTTCCCAGTCAAAAAAAAAAAATACAGTCGAGCTGAGTAGAGCCGCCTGTGCTGTTCCGCACGTAGCCGCCACCACACCGCCTGATACTTCCGGGTTTTTCCCTATAAAAACCCTTTCCCTCTAACTGACAAAGGGAGACGGTTTGGGGGATGCTATTCCACCATACCCCCAGGTTCCCAGCTTCCTAAACATCGTTCTTTTCCCATCAGCCTTTGTCTCTAGAACATGGACTTCCAAAAAAACTTTATTTGATTTTACTTATTTTTTAATTTTATTTTATATTGGAGTACAGTCAACTAACAATGCTACAGTAGTTTCAGAGACGCAGCAGACAGACTCAGCCATACATACACATGTATCCATTCTCTCCCAAAGTCCCCTCCCATCCAACCTGCCATGTAACACTGAGCACTGACTTTTTTTTGTTGTTCATTCAAATTATTTTTTTAATATTTTTTAATTGAAGACTAATTGCTTTATAATGCCGTGTTGACTTCTGACGCATAAGAGGAACGAGCCGTAAGCATTGAATTCTGAGTGACGAGCAGCCTGAGTTTATTTTGGGGTCCAGTCAATAACAAAACCCTCAGCCATGCACACTAGGTGGAGCCGGATTTGTTCCAAGTGTCATAGGCTGCCGACCCCAGTCTAAACACCCAGAAAGATCCTTGAGCCAACACCACAGGAGCAGGAGAAAGAAGGAGGAGGAAGAGGAGGCGGAGAGAGAGGAGATGGAGGCTCTTCCTGTGGACACCACCCAGGTCCTTTGCCAGTTAGGAGATGGAGGTCCTGTAGGGCCCGACATCGTCTGGCGTGGTGACCAAAAGATGCAGAGGACCGTCGTCATCTGCCGAGACTACCTGCACTACATCCGCAAGTACAACCGTTTCGAGAAGCTCCACAAGAACATGTCCGTGCACCTTTCTCCCTGCTTCAGGGACGTCCAGATTGGCGACATCGTCACAGTGGGCAAGTGCCAGCCCCTGAGCAAGACTGTGTGTTTCAACGTCCTCAAGGTCACCAAGGCCGCCGGCACCAAGAAACAGTTCCAGAAGTTCTGAAGCTGGGTCCCTGCCTGCTTCCCAAACCAAATAAAATTATTTTCCCAGTCAAAAAAAAAAAATACAGTCGAGCTGAGTAGAGCCGCCTGTGCTGTTCCGCACGTAGCCGCCACCACACCGCCTGATCCTTCCGGGTTTTTCCCTTTAAAACCCCTTTCCCCTTACTGGCCAAAGGGAGACGGTTTGGGGGATGCTATTCCACCATACCCCCAGGTTCCCAGCTTCCTAAACATCGTTCTTTTCCCATCAGCCTTTGTCTCTAGAACATGGACTTCCAAAAAAACTTTATTTGATTTTACTTATTTTTTAATTTTATTTTATATTGGAGTACAGTCAACTAACAATGCTACAGTAGTTTCAGAGACGCAGCAGACAGACTCAGCCATACATACACATGTATCCATTCTCTCCCAAAGTCCCCTCCCATCCAACCTGCCATGTAACACTGAGCACTGACTTTTTTTTGTTGTTCATTCAAATTATTTTTTTAATATTTTTTAATTGAAGACTAATTGCTTTATAATGCCGTGTTGACTTCTGACGCATAAGAGGAACGAGCCGTAAGCATTGAATTCTGAGTGACGAGCAGCCTGAGTTTATTTTGGGGTCCAGTCAATAACAAAACCCTCAGCCATGCACACTAGGTGGAGCCGGATTTGTTCCAAGTGTCATAGGCTGCCGACCCCAGTCTAAACACCCAGAAAGATCCTTGAGCCAACACCACAGGAGCAGGAGAAAGAAGGAGGAGGAAGAGGAGGCGGAGAGAGAGGAGATGGAGGCTCTTCCTGTGGACACCACCCACCCCTTTGTGGTCAAGCTGGTCATTTTGCTGTCCCCTCAGTTACAGTGGCTGAAGTTAAAGCATCAGTTCCAACAGCGACGCCTCTTCAGTCTCCTATATGGGACATCTTATTGGTCCTCGCAATCACTGAGGCCACTGCTGTTGTCCCATTATTTGGAAGAGAAAACTGGGGCACGACACCAGAAAGAAGCTGCCCAGGACCACATAGACAGCGGGATGAGCTCGGCAGCAGGCACAAGCTTCTGGTCTCAACCTTGCTGCCCCAAGCCCACGTCCGGGGTTCTTATTTGGAACGTATGGGTGCCCCTCCTCCACCCAGGGGTCCAAGGTCTGCCTTGCTTCTTCTCTTCTGTGTTCTTCCCTCTTCCCTCCTCTTCCCCATGTCCACAGGCCCAACAGAGCACTTGGAACTTGTACCCTGGCTGTACATGCCTGGAGGGCAGAGCTGTGGCTGCTGTCCAGATGACCATGTGCCCACTTCCATGCTTCAGGTCCCTTGGGGTTGGGTCAAGCTCCATCTGAGAGATAAGCAGGATGGGTAGATGGCAGGGTCATGACCTCTGCAGAGGGGATCGGTGGCCTGGCTGGGGCTGCTGTGGGCGCAAGGACTGTGCTGAGGTGGAGGCTCTGAAAGCCCTGGTCACTCCTTCCCTTGCTGCAGCCCCGATTGTCCTGTGATCGTCCCTGCCTTCTATGCCTGTTTCTGCTCCCATCAGGTGGCGTCAGAATTCCCAGTTCCTCACTGGTCCCCAAGACTTAGAGTCTTGGATTGCTAGCTTTTGTTGCTTTGTCAGCAGTGAACGTGTACCTCATTGTGTAATTTGAATTCTGCCCCCCTGATTCCAACCCGGTGGCCCCATCAGCTCTTCTCCCTGCCCTGATTTGACGATAAGAGGGCTCTGAAGTACGAGCAGCCTGAGTTTATTTTGGGGTCCAGTCA
Organism: Tragulus kanchil; assembly: GCA_022376925.1. Classification (NCBI taxonomy): domain Eukaryota; kingdom Metazoa; phylum Chordata; class Mammalia; order Artiodactyla; family Tragulidae; genus Tragulus; species Tragulus kanchil. The sequence goes on along the minus strand of JAIOJX010000031.1, from coordinate 39,839,029 downwards.
ATAACAAAACCCTCAGCCATGCACACTAGGTGGAGCCGGATTTGTTCCAAGTGTCATAGGCTGCCGACCCCAGTCTAAACACCCAGAAAGATCCTTGAGCCAACACCACAGGAGCAGGAGAAAGAAGGAGGAGGAAGAGGAGGCGGAGAGAGAGGAGATGGAGGCTCTTCCTGTGGACACCACCCACCCCTTTGTGGTCAAGCTGGTCATTTTGCTGTCCCCTCAGTTACAGTGGCTGAAGTTAAAGCATCAGTTCCAACAGCGACGCCTCTTCAGTCTCCTATATGGGACATCTTATTGGTCCTCGCAATCACTGAGGCCACTGCTGTTGTCCCATTATTTGGAAGAGAAAACTGGGGCACGACACCAGAAAGAAGCTGCCCAGGACCACATAGACAGCGGGATGAGCTCGGCAGCAGGCACAAGCTTCTGGTCTCAACCTTGCTGCCCCAAGCCCACGTCCGGGGTTCTTATTTGGAACGTATGGGTGCCCCTCCTCCACCCAGGGGTCCAAGGTCTGCCTTGCTTCTTCTCTTCTGTGTTCTTCCCTCTTCCCTCCTCTTCCCCATGTCCACAGGCCCAACAGAGCACTTGGAACTTGTACCCTGGCTGTACATGCCTGGAGGGCAGAGCTGTGGCTGCTGTCCAGATGACCATGTGCCCACTTCCATGCTTCAGGTCCCTTGGGGTTGGGTCAAGCTCCATCTGAGAGATAAGCAGGATGGGTAGATGGCAGGGTCATGACCTCTGCAGAGGGGATCGGTGGCCTGGCTGGGGCTGCTGTGGGCGCAAGGACTGTGCTGAGGTGGAGGCTCTGAAAGCCCTGGTCACTCCTTCCCTTGCTGCAGCCCCGATTGTCCTGTGATCGTCCCTGCCTTCTATGCCTGTTTCTGCTCCCATCAGGTGGCGTCAGAATTCCCAGTTCCTCACTGGTCCCCAAGACTTAGAGTCTTGGATTGCTAGCTTTTGTTGCTTTGTCAGCAGTGAACGTGTACCTCATTGTGTAATTTGAATTCTGCCCCCCTGATTCCAACCCGGTGGCCCCATCAGCTCTTCTCCCTGCCCTGGGGCCTTTGCATCTGCTGTGCACTGCCTCCCCAGCCCGCCTCCAACCTGAGTGCTGGCCCTAGGGGTTCACATGGCGCTTCCCTCTCCTCCTCGTCCTTCCCCCATACATCACTTCTGCACTTGACCTTATGACACCAAAGACAGGATCGTCCTTCCCCAAAACACCAAGGAAGCCCTCCAGGGAGCAGTCTGGCCTCATTTACCCCTGCAGCGTAAAGCACAGTGTTCTCAGTCACAGAGCTACAGGTAGAGGACTAGCTTTATGACCAAAGACCAGTTTAAGTTAAAATGATGCAGAACCAGGCTGACCTGTGTCGACAGTGACGTTAAACACTGGGCACAGGCCCTCATTTGAGAACTGAAGAGCATGGCCAGAATGCATCTTTCTCTGGAACGCTCCTCCGAGGATGTTGGAATTCTGATGCTTTTGAGTCTTTTATGTTTCCAAACTTGGCATCGACTATTCAGACTATGTGTCACTGTTTACAGATCTCAAAAAATAAGATGCATATGTTTCATGGAATTGTTCGGGGTAAAGCAATAACTAAGTGATCCAGAGGCTTTAACTGCGCATGTCTTGGGGACCAGGAAAGAAAGAGAGCTACGTTCTCTCATCACAAAGAAAGTCACCCTCCTCCCCTTTGCTGACACCTTCCACCTCAATCAGCTCCAAGGCCATCCATCCCTGACCCTCTCACAGGTCCAACCCAAACCACTATCCTGCCAGACTTCTGTGTATAATCTTACCCTGGGGTTTCCGGCCCCCTCTTCATCTGAGAGATAAGCAGGATGGGTAGATGGCAGGGTCATGACCTCTGCAGAGGGGATCGGTGGCCTGGCTGGGGCTGCTGTGGGCGCAAGGACTGTGCTGAGGTGGAGGCTCTGAAAGCCCTGGTCACTCCTTCCCTTGCTGCAGCCCCGATTGTCCTGTGATCGTCCCTGCCTTCTATGCCTGTTTCTGCTCCCATCAGGTGGCGTCAGAATTCCCAGTTCCTCACTGGTCCCCAAGACTTAGAGTCTTGGATTGCTAGCTTTTGTTGCTTTGTCAGCAGTGAACGTGTACCTCATTGTGTAATTTGAATTCTGCCCCCCTGATTCCAACCCGGTGGCCCCATCAGCTCTTCTCCCTGCCCTGGGGCCTTTGCATCTGCTGTGCACTGCCTCCCCAGCCCGCCTCCAACCTGAGTGCTGGCCCTAGGGGTTCACATGGCGCTTCCCTCTCCTCCTCGTCCTTCCCCCATACATCACTTCTGCACTTGACCTTATGACACCAAAGACAGGATCGTCCTTCCCCAAAACACCAAGGAAGCCCTCCAGGGAGCAGTCTGGCCTCATTTACCCCTGCAGCGTAAAGCACAGTGTTCTCAGTCACAGAGCTACAGGTAGAGGACTAGCTTTATGACCAAAGACCAGTTTAAGTTAAAATGATGCAGAACCAGGCTGACCTGTGTCGACAGTGACGTTAAACACTGGGCACAGGCCCTCATTTGAGAACTGAAGAGCATGGCCAGAATGCATCTTTCTCTGGGCGCTCCTCCGAGGATGTTGGAATTCTGATGCTTTTGAGTCTTTTATGTTTCCAAACTTGGCATCGACTATTCAGACTATGTGTCACTGTTTACAGATCTCAAAAAATAAGATGCATATGTTTCATGGAATTGTTCGGGGTAAAGCAATAACTAAGTGATCCAGAGGCTTTAACTGCGCATGTCTTGGGGACCAGGAAAGAAAGAGAGCTACGTTCTCTCATCACAAAGAAAGTCACCCTCCTCCCCTTTGCTGACACCTTCCACCTCAATCAGCTCCAAGGCCATCCATCCCTGACCCTCTCACAGGTCCAACCCAAACCACTATCCTGCCAGACTTCTGTGTATAATCTTACCCTGGGGTTTCCGGTCCACACTGCTTCCCTACAGACTCCACTGTAGACCAGAACCTGCATCTGCCCATGGAATGCAGCTCAAGAACGGGCCCCGAGGGAGGGAGGATGGGGACTCAGTCCTCTGAAGGCCTATGGTCACTGCTGACAAGAGCTGGTAGACTGACCCCCTGGGCCCTTCAGTGGCCAGTCTTAGGTCCTAGGGGCATGTCCACAGTCTCCGTTCTCCACCCTGCCTTTGATCTGTGCCCATATTCCCCTGTGCTGCTCCTGCCCAGGTCACAGGGACAGAACCACACTCCAACAGGCCACGGTCAGCCACACCACCTTGTCTGTATGGGGTCCCAGCACCCTGCCCGAATCAGAATCAAATGAAAGACAGTGGAATTTAGAAAGGAGAACTTACAAAATTAATGATATTGGACTTCCCTGGTGGTTGGTGGTTGAGACACGATGCTTTCAGTGCAGGGCATGGGTTTGATCTCTAGTCATGGAACTAGGGTCCCATATGCCATGTGCACAGACAAAAAGGAAAATAGATGCTGCGATTAATGGTAGCATGTCTGAGAAGGGGGCTGTGACCTCATTTTACAGTCCAGAAATGGAAACGCTTGCCCGTGACCACACTCTTATGCCATTGGTTTTGGGGATCACTGCTCACAAAGAACTGGAGAAAAGGAATATTTTTTGAAAGGTAGATATGAGGGATTTCCCTGGTGGGCCAGGGACTGAGACTTCAAGCTCCCAACGCAGAGGCTTGGGTTCAATCCCTGGTCAGAGAACGAGATCCCACATGCTGCATCGACTATTCAGACTATGTGTCACTGTTTCCCAAAAAAGAGGCATGGAATTGTTCGGGGTAAAGCAATAACTAAGTGATCCAGAGGCTTTAACTGCGCATGTCTTGGGGACCAGGAAAGAAAGAGAGCTACGTTCTCTCATCACAAAGAAAGTCACCCTCCTCCCCTTTGCTGACACCTTCCACCTCAATCAGCTCCAAGGCCATCCATCCCTGACCCTCTCACAGGTCCAACCCAAACCACTATCCTGCCAGACTTCTGTGTATAATCTTACCCTGGGGTTTCCGGTCCACACTGCTTCCCTACAGACTCCACTGTAGACCAGAACCTGCATCTGCCCATGGAATGCAGCTCAAGAACGGGCCCCGAGGGAGGGAGGATGGGGACTCAGTCCTCTGAAGGCCTATGGTCACTGCTGACAAGAGCTGGTAGACTGACCCCCTGGGCCCTTCAGTGGCCAGTCTTAGGTCCTAGGGGCATGTCCACAGTCTCCGTTCTCCACCCTGCCTTTGATCTGTGCCCATATTCCCCTGTGCTGCTCCTGCCCAGGTCACAGGGACAGAACCACACTCCAACAGGCCACGGTCAGCCACACCACCTTGTCTGTATGGGGTCCCAGCACCCTGCCCGAATCAGAATCAAATGAAAGACAGTGGAATTTAGAAAGGAGAACTTACAAAATTAATGATATTGGACTTCCCTGGTGGTTGGTGGTTGAGACACGATGCTTTCAGTGCAGGGCATGGGTTTGATCTCTAGTCATGGAACTAGGGTCCCATATGCCATGTGCACAGACAAAAAGGAAAATAGATGCTGCGATTAATGGTAGCATGTCTGAGAAGGGGGCTGTGACCTCATTTTACAGTCCAGAAATGGAAACGCTTGCCCGTGACCACACTCTTATGCCATTGGTTTTGGGGATCACTGCTCACAAAGAACTGGAGAAAAGGAATATTTTTTGAAAGGTAGATATGAGGGATTTCCCTGGTGGGCCAGGGACTGAGACTTCAAGCTCCCAACGCAGAGGCTTGGGTTCAATCCCTGGTCAGAGAACGAGATCCCACATGCTGCAGCTAAGAGTTCACATGCCACAATGAACTGATCCCACTTGCTGCAACTAAAAAAAAAAAGATCCCACATGCTACAACTAAGACTTGGCACAGCCAAATAAATAAATACATATTTTCTTTTAAAAAGATAAATATAGAAGATGGTTACTTTGAGCCATTAGTCTTCCATCTTCTTGCTCAGCCGGCTTTCCAAGTAAAATTGTATTCCTGGCCTCAAAAAAAAAAAAGATCTATATATAAGAATGAAGGCACGTGCCCATATGGATGGACGGCATTGGAGGACTGACTGCCAAGGCTCTAGCGAAACAGAATCACCAGTTATCTGGAGCCCTGGGGAGGGATCAGGGCTTGGCATGTGGCCCAGCAGCCCTGGCACGTGCAGCAGCCTGGCTTTCTTGTGGTTGCCTCCCAACTTGAGGGACTGGATGATTTTTCATCAGCTCTAGTCTGGGTGGGTCCTTTGAACCGTTGCTCACCACTGGAGCTTGGCCAGGACCCTTCAACACACACCCCTGCCTCCTGCATCTCCTTCACCCTGAGGCAGCTTTGACTATTGTTTGCAGAATCAGTCCCGGGGTCAGGACCTCGACCTTGGTCTGAAATTTGGGGCTCCGCCTTTTGGCAGAGGACCACGGAAGTGGCCTTTGGTCCACCTTCAGGGCGTTCCGCCTCTGTGTTTTGAGAAGGATCTGCTGACTCTGCAATGGCCCTTCTCCCACTGACGGTGGCCCGTGTGCCAGCGACGTTGGCACGGTCAGTCACGTTTACCAAAACCCATAAACACCATCTTCCCCAATTAGCTCCAAAGATGGGGAGAAATGTTTTCTCTCTACAGTTTGCATTTCAAAGGGTGTTATTTTCTCAGCTGCTGGAACCACTGGGTTCTCAGTAAGGGTCAGCACGTCTCATGATATAGAAGGAGGCACAGTCAGCCTCAGGCCTCAGCCAGACACCTAGAAGAACACAGTTCTAATTTTCAGTCCATCTCCTCAAGCCTGGAAACAAAAACAAAAGTCTTGTCCTGTCACGCATATTTCTAACACCATTTGTTTGTGTGGAACACAGACTCCACCCACCATAAGACTCCGGTGTCTCAAGCCGTAAAACTTATCGCTCAGTCAAGACTCCAGAGCAGCACGTCCTTTTAATCAGTGCTTGAGCAGTGGATCTGATCCCTGGGAAATCTAGAGTCTCAAAGCCTGTGCTTCCACCAATCCCAGTTGGTTAAGCAAAAACCAATTCCTGGGCCCCATTCCTCCTTGGAGGTCATGACTGTGACCCCTGTTTGATGATCTGTGGGTGCCAGGAAAGGTTCAGATTCCAAAGAAGTGGATACCCCTGGACCCACAGCTGAGTCCAGGGCTCTCACTCTGAACTCAGACCCCGAGTCCCCTTGGACTGACTGAAGCTCCTCATACAGCTTTGCCCAGACTCCCAGAAAGTGACCTACTGGTCTTGGGAAACCATCCTGTTTCACTGCAGCCTGTGTGTCACTGTGCACTTCAGTCATGTCTGACTTTTTACGATCCTATGGTCTGTAGCCCACCAGACTCCTCAGTCCATGGGATTCTCCAGGCAAGAATACTGGAGTGGGTTGTCATGCCCTTTTCTAGGGGACCTTTCTGACCCAGGGATGGAACCCAGGTATCCTGCATTAGCAGTCAGATTCTTTACCACTTGAGCCACCAGGGAAGCCCATATTATACACACGCATAATTTTGATTCAAAACAAGTTTCTATTACAATTTATTTTTCTCACCTACTGAGGAAATCAACTCAATTGAAAGGACGGATGCTGAAGCTGAAGCGCTAATACTTTGGCTATCTGATGCGAAGAGACGACTCACTGGAAAAGACCCTGATGTTGGGAAAACAGACAGCAAAGGAGAAGAGGAAGAGAGGACAAGATAGTTGGGTGGCATTACTGGGAGAAATGTTTTCTCTACAGTTTGCATTTCAAAGGGTGTTTTCTCAGGGGAACCACTGGGTTCTCAGTAAGGGTCAGCACGTCTCATGATATAGAAGGAGGCACAGTCAGCCTCAGGCCTCAGCCAGACACCTAGAAGAACACAGTTCTAATTTTCAGTCCATCTCCTCAAGCCTGGAAACAAAAACAAAAGTCTTGTCCTGTCACGCATATTTCTAACACCATTTGTTTGTGTGGAACACAGACTCCACCCACCATAAGACTCCGGTGTCTCAAGCCGTAAAACTTATCGCTCAGTCAAGACTCCAGAGCAGCACGTCCTTTTAATCAGTGCTTGAGCAGTGGATCTGATCCCTGGGAAATCTAGAGTCTCAAAGCCTGTGCTTCCACCAATCCCAGTTGGTTAAGCAAAAACCAATTCCTGGGCCCCATTCCTCCTTGGAGGTCATGACTGTGACCCCTGTTTGATGATCTGTGGGTGCCAGGAAAGGTTCAGATTCCAAAGAAGTGGATACCCCTGGACCCACAGCTGAGTCCAGGGCTCTCACTCTGAACTCAGACCCCGAGTCCCCTTGGACTGACTGAAGCTCCTCATACAGCTTTGCCCAGACTCCCAGAAAGTGACCTACTGGTCTTGGGAAACCATCCTGTTTCACTGCAGCCTGTGTGTCACTGTGCACTTCAGTCATGTCTGACTTTTTACGATCCTATGGTCTGTAGCCCACCAGACTCCTCAGTCCATGGGATTTGCCAGGCAGGAATACTGGAGTGGGTTGTCATGCCCTTTCTAGGGACCTTTCTGACCCAGGATGGAACCCAGGTATCCTGCATTAGCAGTCAGATTCTTTACCACTTGAGCCACCAGGGAAGCCCATATTATACACACGCATAATTTTGATTCAAAACAAGTTTCTATTACAATTTATTTTTCTCACCTACTGAGGAAATCAACTCAATTGAAAGGACGGATGCTGAAGCTGAAGCGCTAATACTTTGGCTATCTGATGCGAAGAGACGACTCACTGGAAAAGACCCTGATGTTGGGGAAAACAGACAGCAAAAGGAGAAGAGGAAGAGAGGACAAGATAGTTGGGTGGCATTACTGAGTCAATGGGCATAGTTTGAACAAGCTCTGGGAGGTGGTGAAAGACAGGGAAGCCTGGTACGCTGCAGTCCACAGGGTCACAGAGTCGGCCATAACTGAGCAACTAAACTGAACTGAATTTATCATTTTAAATCAGTACCTGAATACATCACAAAAGAGTCAAACAATGTGAAAATAGTCGCTCCACCACTACCACCCTCCCCGGCCTCCACCCCAAGCCCCCACTTCAGCCCTGCGCCCACACTCCTGCCTGGCAACAGCACTGCCCTGAACATCTTCCTCCACCTCCAGTGCGCATTTGTTTCTCCAGAGTGACATGGAGCAGGGGAATCGCTGAGTAAAAATCGGCACTTGCTCTTTATTTTAATAAATACATCAAATTGTTCTCAAAATAGCTGTACAGATTTGTTCCCCCCAAATCAGAACAGCTGTTTTCCCACGTCTGCTAACATTTGAAATCATCGCATATCTTACTGTGTGCCAACCTAATAGGTGAAAACTATTATCTCACAGTTGTTTTAGTTTGGATTTCCCTGAATAGTGGTGGTGTTTACATTGGCTGATGAGCTTCCTCTGAACAACCTGGTCATGTCCTGGCCCCTGTGTTGTCAGCCTTTTGAAATGATTTTAGAGCTTATCAAATCTTTGTATTATGTATAGTAATATGTGACATTTTTCTCCCAGTTTTTTCATATGACTTAAAACTTAGCTTAGGATACCTTTTATCATAGGATTTTTTTTTTTTTTAAGATTTATTTATTTATTTATTTTGGTGGGGGTGGGGTGGGGAAGGAGGGAAGCAGACGGGTCACTTCTATTGGTCTTTCATTTCTCTATTTTCATCCGTCTTTGTTCTTTGGTCCCTGTGGGCATCCCATCGTGGTGGCGTCTGTCGTCGCAGAGCACCAGCTCTGGGCGCATGCGCTCCAGAGCTCCGGCTCGGTAATTGGACACATGGGATCTTCCCAGACCAGGGATCGAACCGGCGCCCCTTGCACTGCAAGGCGGTGTCCTTACCCACTGGACCACCAGGGAAGCCCCATAGAAATTATTTTTATGTCACCCAAACTTTTAAGTTTTAAATAAGCTTATAATAACCTTGTAGATTTTGCATTATTACATGAGAAAAGGAAAACTACGCACTCCAGTATTATTGCCTGGAGAAGTCCGCGGCTTGTGTATGGCTCACAAAGAGTGCGACATGACTGAGTGATTTTTTTTTTTAATGTGAATATTATACATGAATATTATATATGAATGTTACACAAATGCATACCAACAACAGGTTGGTTCTTATGTTTGCATCTTTCTCAAAAATACATCCCACAAATATTAAGGATATTTAAAAGGGATCTAATTTTGTTCCAGATATCCAAATATTATAATTAAACCCAAGTTTTTTTACTGAATATATCAAAATTCCCCACATATTGGAAAGCTGCTTCCCCATACATATCCGTGGCACCACTTTGTGAGTATGCTGAACTCACATTCTATTTGCTGTGTTTTCTCGAGTGACATCTTCATCTGTTGAGTCCAATGCCTGCCTTTGCAGCTCCGATTTGTGAACTTTGTATTTGAAAATCCTTCCCAGCTGCTTTGAGAAGGCATAAAGCTTTTGAGAGCCACGGTTGGTTAGACAAGCAAGCACTAAATTCAGATGAATCCTTCTGTCTTCCTGGGTCTAGAGGGTTTCTTTTTGTCACCTGGGGCATCCTTCTAGCCCACCTAAGACGTTTAAAAGGGCAAAGAATGCCATGTCTGGCTTTTCCTGGCTCACCTCGGTCACCCGGTCAGTGAATAAGCCCAGCTTGGGGGTGTCATGGACATCCAGCCAGGGCACCTGAGTCTATCTTCACGAGGTGTGCATGGTTTTAAGACATGGCAGAGCCATCAGTTTCATGTCACCAATGTTGTGTTTGGATTTCTGACAATGTCTGTATTTGCTAGTAGAGCATGCCCAGGACAATAGCTACTGATCAGATGGAAGGGGCATATACTGCCTGCGGAAGAGCTATGAGATCTAGGCATAACATTGTGAAGATGTATGGAGAATGGATCCAGTAATGGATGTGTTTTGAGGACTCAAAGAGAGACACATAATCCGAGATCATAAAATTCTCACTGTTTATGACTCCATCCCAAATGAGTAGTCATTGGGGAGATTTTTATAGCTGGTGTATTTGGTTTTTTGCTCAATTTTGTTCTTGGCAACAACGGACACTACATTGGCAAAGGAGTCTTCTTTTTAACCATAAATAGGTGTCTGACGTTTTGCTGTGCACGGAGGCATGCTAAGTCAATTAAGTCATGTTCAACTCTTCGTGACCCCATGGACTGTAACCCGCCAAGCTCCTCTGTCCATGAGATTTTCTAGGTGAGAATACTCGAGTGGGTTGCCATGGCCTCCTCCAGGGGATCTTCTCAACCCAAGGATTCAACTCTCATTGCAGGCAGATTCTATACTGCTGAGCTACCAGGGAAGCCCAAGGTTTTGCTAAAGACATTCTATTCTGAATATTCCAGGGAAGGTTGCTGTTTGGAGGTCTCATCCCATAAAATCATGTAGACAGTGTTTAGATGAGGTGGTTGACCTGCATCTGAGAATAAAAGATAATAGGTCAGTCAACAGAATCCATATCACAGAAGTCTCAACACTAAAGACTAAAATGATGGGCCAAACCAACCTGATGGTATTTAAGGGGAACTTAGCAGTGGATGGGGAAGGCCTTGAAGTAGCAGAAAGAGTACTTGGGGAAGAGAAAATGCACTGGTAGGGGATGGGTGGGGCAGCCATTTTTCTCTGCCTTGTTTCTAAGAGCTTTAGTATCTGTCCCCAGGGACAACAAGGCCTCATGAAGTGAAGGTCTGAAAATAACCTTACGCAAAGGTATCCTTAATTGAATGTGGGTGACAAGAGAAAACTACAAGGAAGGCAGGAATACATGAGCAGATGGCAGGATGAAGATCTTTTCCTTATGGTAAAGCTAACTTATTCTAATTCCCTGCAAAAGAGGTATCGCCTTTCCCACCCTGATCTTTCTCTCTTCCATCCAGTCCACCTTCCGGTTCGGCTCACCAGCTTGGGGTCCCTCAGAGAACAGGCTCACAGACTTCCTCCTGCCATCTGTCTGAGGGGGTGGCACCTTCAGGAGAAGTTGCTGGGAGGCTGGTTCCCGCTCTGTCCCTCCAAGGCCACATGAGACCCGGGCCTCCTGGGTGATACTCAGAGCCTCTGACACCAGGTCCAGGAAGCTCCCTCCCTTCCAAGAAAGAGGCGCAAGGACTCGTCCTCCCAGTCCCACAGGAAAGGCAGCCTGGCACAGTGACCAGGCCCAAAGGAAGGGGTCGCAGGAGGGAAGACTTCATGCAGTGTGACCCCACAGGCCTGTGGTCTAACAGGTCATCTGCAGAGAGTGCTGAGTGTATGGGTTCATGTCTCAAGGCTGCTGTGAGAAATCCCACAAATATAGAAAAGGCTAGAAGAACAGAAACCATTCTCTTGGAATCCCAAGGCCGCGAGTCCAAGCCAAAGCCACACTTGCTCCCACATCCCCTCCAAGGCTCCAGGAAGGGTCCTTCCAGCCTCTTCCAGCTTCTGTCGCAGTCGTCCCGGGCTGGTGACATTACCATTGCACCCCCTGCCCCCCACCGCCTCCTTTCTGCGCACCTGCCTCTGTGTCTCTTCCTAGCAGGACACCAGCCACGTTGGATTCAGGGCCCACCCTCCCCAGAAGGCCTCCTAACTAATTACACAGCAGTGACTCTGAGATGTGACCTTCTCCTTTGGTCACAGTCAGAGGGGACATGAATAGAGAGGGATGCTATCTGCCCCAGACAGCCTTGAGCTCAGTAAGTGGCCCACAAGGTCACATGAGGAGCCATCATCTCAGCAGGAGGTGACTGAGATGTATCCCCATCAAAGTGAAACAGTGCAGACCCGGGGGCTGACCCATTTCCAACTCCAGTCCTGCCACTTGACAACTGCCTGACTTTGTCATCTCTTTTCCACTCCTCTAAACCTGTTTCCTCACCTTGAAATAGCAATGTCATTCACCATGCACAGAGAGCGGGGAGCACAGTTAAGTTCTCAGTCTGTACTGACCGGCTGTCCTCTCCAGCCCAGCACGGGGAAGCACTGTGTATGAAATTCCCAGGAGGCTGTATCCACACTCAGGTAATTCTGCATTTGCCATTAGTAATAACTTGGGAAAGCGAATTTGAGAATTCAGACCTGGAGGGCTTATTCCAGATACTTCCAACCTGCACATTCAAATGGTTCACTGTCCACTCCCCACCCCTGGCTGGCCCCTTGTGTCACTCATCGCTGAGGGGACCCAGAAGTCATTGCTGACCTGGAGGCACAGACTTCATGAACACAATGACAGTTGTCTGTCACTGATGAAACGGGGCAGGGGTGGAAGAGGACCTGGGCCCAGCCTCTCCTGTTTCCTCCAGAACCGCCCGCCCTGCTGGCCAGAGCACAACAGCACCACACCCAGCCTGGGGAAGAAGCTCATTTCCACACTGGACTCCAAGACACACCCTTCTCCATTCGCTGCAAGGCAGGGGGCCCAGCCTCAGTCCAGGGAAATGCTAGTCACTCATTCCCATCGGCAAAGATCAAAGTCCCAACACACAGGGCAGAAAACCCACACAGCTACCTAAGTGAACCGCAGTCCTCTGGGAACAGCCATTCTTGTGTCCAGGCAGCCCACTGAGGACTGCAATCACGGAGCTCCACAGTTTCTAAACTGCTTAGCAAGCACTTCCCCAGTGGTCCAGTGGTTAAGACAGGCTTGCTCTCTGATTGAGGAACTAAGATTCACCATCCTCAGGGAACAGCAAAAAATTAAAATATAAAAAAATGATGCTTAGCAGCTGCCATGCTCCTCCTTGATCCTCTCAGAGCCCCCATGGCCCTAAACAGGCCACATTTTCACCCCTGACCTACAGATGAAAAATCTGAGGCTTGGAGCAGCTCACCGAGTGTCAGAGCCAGGACTCAGATCCAGCCCTTAATCCAGGCTGAGCACCCTTAACTGGCCTATGCCACCTAAGTAGCATGGGGTTTGGTCTGAAGGGGGCATAGCCCTTCTTCCCTGCAGAAGGGTCCCTCCAGCATGCTCCCCTCACAGGTCCCCACATTTTCTCCTGTATGTCAGCACATATATTTGCATCTGAGGACCAGGGGGTGTGTTGCCCAGTGGAGAGAGCTGGGGGCTTGGATCAGAAAAGACCAGGATGTGACTCTGATCTCTTCTGGGCTGTAGTTCTCTGGTTCTGTTCGTCATAGTAGGACTGAGGGCAGTGACAAGAGTCCAGCATCGTGGGGCAGGGGCTGGGTGCAATACTGCTGTGGCCCAACACCATCCCTCTTGGTGGGCAACAATCCTGTCACCCCATCAGAGACTTTCTTCAGAGGAGCAAGAACTACATCCTCAGTGAGACAGAGGTTGGCCTAAGTTCAAGCCAACTCTCCACTTGTGAGGATAGAGCCTGTTCACTGAGGAATCCAAGATGCCAGGTGATGGAGTCCTATTCAGCCTCTGCTGTGTCTGGAGCTCCCGCTTAGGCAGAGAGAGCAGAGCTGGGTGATCCCAAGTGGCGCCCTGCCAGCCAGGATGTCTTTCAGCAGCTTTTCGGTCAGCACAGTCGAGTGTCGTTGGAGCCTGGGTGTTGTCTTGGCTCCCGTGAAGCCATTACTGCTTTAGATACATGGAAAGTTCACTCACAAGCACAGCATTTTTGACAGCTTGTGATCTGCACCGGGAAGTGACTCAACTTCCTCCAGGACCCAGGTGGTCACAGCACTTGGTGACAACTCAGCCTGCTAGGAACTGGGCAGTGGCCAGCTGCACTATAACCACACACTCGTGGAACAAGGCTGCTGATCTGGCTCAGACACAACCACAGGACAGGGATTTCCAGATCGAGGGAGCGCTCACTCCATCCAAGAGGCTGACATGTGGGATGGACACAGACCCACCAAAGCCCCTGCGTGTCCAGGGGGAGATCATAAAGATTTACATGAAAACCAGGGCTTCGGGGCATCCACCACTCCACCACCACTCTGGAAGCTGGAGCAGAAATCAATACCTTCTCGATTCTGAAAGTAAACAGTTTCCAACTGAGAATTCTATACCTAGCCAATCAATTGAGGACTTCTTCAGGACAAAGAAATTAAAGGGCATTTAAGATGGAGAGGTAATCTGGAGTACGTTGAGACAGAAGAACATCATTCCACAATAAAAAGATATGAGCTCTCAACGTGAGATTCATGGAGGAACCTTAAATGCATATTGCTAAGTGAAAGATGCCAGTCAAAAACGTTCCTGTAATTGTACCTCTGTGACACTCTGGACGAGGCTGAACTATGGGGACAGAAAAGAGATGGGTGGTTGCCAGGGTTAAGAGGAAGGCAGACACTCTCAGTAGAGCACAGAGGATTTTTTAGAGCAGGCAGTGGGTAGATGAAGCAATTAAGGCATGTAACAGGTAGGCGAGGTAATGAACAGAGGGTAATAGACATGGCACGTGGTAAGTAGGACAAGCTGCAGTAAAGCAAGTGACAGAACAGGTAGCTGATAGGGCAGGTAAAGGTAAGACAGGTTATAGGTAGGGGAGGTAGCAGAAAAAACAGGTAGCTGTTCGGGCAAGAAGTCTTGCCTATCTTTTTGTTGTTGTTGTTGTTGTTAGTTGGCTATTTTATTTCATCTTACCTTACCTTATTTTAGGCTTGCTGGGCCTTTGTTGTAGTACACAGTCTCTTCATTGCTGCACACGAGCTTTCTCTAATTGCAGTGAACAGGGACTACTCTTCATGGTGGCCCGCCCGCAGACTTCTCCTGTTACAGAGCATGGGCCCTAGGGATGTGGATTTCAGTGGCTGTGGCCCACAGGCTCAGTTGCCCTGAAGCATATGAATCTTAGTTCCTAGACCAGGGATCCACCCCATGTCCCCTGAATTGCCAGGTAAATTCTTAACCACTGGATTGCAAGGGACATCCCCCATCCACTTTTTAAGATGGTAAGTGACTAACCCATCCGCCCTAATGAAGCAGTGATGAAACCAGGAGATAAAGTCTGCCCTCTGACCTTTGATCCTGTAGCAGCGCCCTCTACTTGGCATAGGCCTCACTGCCCACCCCACCTTCACCTCTAACCATCTGCCTGTTCACAGATACCCTACTTTCTACAGCCCGACATCTTCCTTTGGACTCTATTTACAGGAAGGAAATTCCACTTTCCCGTGGGTTTCCTGGGCTTCAGTAGGCTTGGGTTGGGCTTTGTTTTATTCCCGTCTGTATTTCCAGGGTCTATCTCTTAACACAACACACATGCCTGCTTGGTGGATTAGCCACTTCCCAGCAGCAGGCTGCTCATGCAGCGCTGGTCTGGAAAGCTCCCCCTGACTTCCCACACCAACCCCCCAGCAGTCCTCAGACCTCAGAGGTGAGGGTGTGTGCGAATGAGACAGGCCTGACTAGGCCACACGGCAAGTACCCTCTGCACAGAAACTTGGTGGCCTCGCTGGAGGGAAGACAGGAGTAAGGAATACCCATGGGGCCTACAGTGAGCGGAGACACTGCACCTGCCCTGAAAGTGTGGAGCCTAAGGCCATGGTGCTCCAACCCAGCCCACTTCCTCTCCCCCAACCGCGTTCCCATCTCAAGTAGCCAGTCGCCCACGTTTGGGGAAGTATTCCTACCCAGAGGTTTCAGTCACCCAAACCTCTTTAAGGTCACTGACTCCGTGACACAGGAGTCTGTCTGGACATCCAGAGATCCCAGAGCCAGGCTGGCCCCGCCCCGGGTTGGGGGAAGCTTCCCTCTCTGGGCTCACCTCCTGCCTTCCTGGCAGAACCATGGCAAGGGGGCCACTGCCCTTGGCCCCAGGAGAAACGAGAGTAGTCCTTGGAGACCGACAATCGCTTTGGATCCCTGACCCAGTTAGGCACAAGTGGCAAATGGAGGGTGGGAGGAGCTGTCTGCATGTCAGGACCCGACTGGCTCCACGCAGGCATCCATGAGTGTCCAGCCTCACATCACTGATGGCCACTGCTCTGGCCTCACTGACCTTTGGCAGAGTGAGCGAGTCATACCTAAGCACCAGCAGGCCTCTTGCAGATCAGCACTGAGCCATCCCTGAGCAGGGCTTCCCGAAACGCTGGCCTGAGACTTGCCTGAGCTGAGGTCTTGCCATCCAGGGTGCAGGATGGCCCAGAACAGTGTGGACATGAGGAGGCAACAGAGAAAAGCACAAGGTTCCTGCCTCCCCAGAACTGATATTCCTATGGCAGACCGTCTATAAACAGACAGATGAAAAAAGAAAAAAGAAAGGAAAGCATCAGGGAGAACGAGAAGACACTGAAGGTGCCTGTGGGGTTGGCAATGAGCCTGTCCCATTGCGGGTGAGGAGTGGGAGGCGTCTTCCCCACAGTGAGGTCCTTCTGCATCATAACAACTGCACAGTCCCCCAGATAGCCTCGCCTCAGAGAGAAAACAGCACTGCCGCGAACACCTGTCCGGCCTCACTCCCACCCGTCCAGAGCCTGCTGCCCTCAGGCCTCGTTATAAAGACGTGACACACAGAGAGTTCAGACATGAGCATATGGAGGGCAGGGTTACTGGGCTGGGTGAGCTAGCCCCTGGTGCTCACTGTCTAAGCACCACTCATCCAGGGTGCTCTGGAGGCCAAAGCCCCCGGCCCCCCTGGCCCAGCCCCCTGCAGCCTCCAAACAGGCACTGGGTGAGGGGGACTCCTGACCTGTCCCCCCCAAGGTCCCTGAGCATCGGTCATGAGCCCATATGCCTGACACCATGAAGAAGGAGCACAACACCCATGAAGGGACCCCAGCGCAGCTACTTCAAAATCCATTTGGGGGTCACTGACTCCGTGACACAGGAGTCTGTCTGGACATCCAGAGATCCCAGAGCCAGGCTGGCCCCGCCCCGGGTTGGGGGAAGCTTCCCTCTCTGGGCTCACCTCCTGCCTTCCTGGCAGAACCATGGCAAGGGGGCCACTGCCCTTGGCCCCAGGAGAAACGAGAGTAGTCCTTGGAGACCGACAATCGCTTTGGATCCCTGACCCAGTTAGGCACAAGTGGCAAATGGAGGGTGGGAGGAGCTGTCTGCATGTCAGGACCCGACTGGCTCCACGCAGGCATCCATGAGTGTCCAGCCTCACATCACTGATGGCCACTGCTCTGGCCTCACTGACCTTTGGCAGAGTGAGCGAGTCATACCTAAGCACCAGCAGGCCTCTTGCAGATCAGCACTGAGCCATCCCTGAGCAGGGCTTCCCGAAACGCTGGCCTGAGACTTGCCTGAGCTGAGGTCTTGCCATCCAGGGTGCAGGATGGCCCAGAACAGTGTGGACATGAGGAGGCAACAGAGAAAAGCACAAGGTTCCTGCCTCCCCAGAACTGATATTCCTATGGCAGACCGTCTATAAACAGACAGATGAAAAAAGAAAAAAGAAAGGAAAGCATCAGGGAGAACGAGAAGACACTGAAGGTGCCTGTGGGGTTGGCAATGAGCCTGTCCCATTGCGGGTGAGGAGTGGGAGGCGTCTTCCCCACAGTGAGGTCCTTCTGCATCATAACAACTGCACAGTCCCCCAGATAGCCTCGCCTCAGAGAGAAAACAGCACTGCCGCGAACACCTGTCCGGCCTCACTCCCACCCGTCCAGAGCCTGCTGCCCTCAGGCCTCGTTATAAAGACGTGACACACAGAGAGTTCAGACATGAGCATATGGAGGGCAGGGTTACTGGGCTGGGTGAGCTAGCCCCTGGTGCTCACTGTCTAAGCACCACTCATCCAGGGTGCTCTGGAGGCCAAAGCCCCCGGCCCCCCTGGCCCAGCCCCCTGCAGCCTCCAAACAGGCACTGGGTGAGGGGGACTCCTGACCTGTCCCCCCCAAGGTCCCTGAGCATCGGTCATGAGCCCATATGCCTGACACCATGAAGAAGGAGCACAACACCCATGAAGGGACCCCAGCGCAGCTACTTCAAAATCCATTTGGGGGCCTTCCCTGGCTGTCCAGTGACTAAAACTCCATATTCCCAGTGCAGAGGGTGGGGCTTCCATCCCTGGTCAGGGAACGACATCCCGCATGCCTCAACTGAGAGCCATACGCTGCAATGAAAGATTTGGTGTGCAGCAAGTAAAATCTGACCAGCCACATAATTTAATTAATTAATTAAATAATTTAAATCCATGTGGCTGAAAGTCTTAAGTGTTTGTAAGAGAATAGGGCAGAGGCCTCCTAAGAACACAGTGTGTGTGAAAACAAAATTAATTAGGAAAGGAAAACCTTGGGTGGAAGGGGTTCAAGGGTGACTGGAACAGAGCCCAGGGTGGTGGGGGCAGAGGGGCCTGGAACTCTGGGAACAGGAGCAGGGGGTAGATTGAGAGATGAAAGGGGAGGAGACCAAGCCTCGGGGAGGGGGAGGGCGGGCCTTGTGTAGCACTAACCCTCGGGGCCCCTCGGGGGCCAGATATGGAATCAGAAAGCCGTGCTTCCCCCTGAGGGGGACTGAGAAAGTATCTCTCCAGCTGAGGAGTCAGGTGGAGTTGAGAGTGGATGGGAACAAGGGACACTGTATTTTCTGGGCTGTTTCTGGGCTACAATCCTTCTGCCAATACTGTCAAGAGATTTAGGAAAACAAAACACTCACCTAGAAGTCTGTGATTTTACCGCCTGGGGCCCTGGGGCTCTGACCCCAAAGCCAGACCTTGTTCCTGATGTATCCCACCAGTGGGGTACCACCTGACTGGGGACCCTAGAGAGAGTGGACGCCCAGTGGTTCATTCTTGGGTTTGCTTCGAAGCATCACATGTTTCCTTGATGTCAAGACTGAGCACCTTTATCAGCAGGAAAACTTCTGCAGCAGCCACAATGCTGGGTGACAACACGTCTTTATTCCAGAGACATGCGGTGCTGGGCCCGAGCCCCCAGGTGCCCCGGGACCTTCCTCCAGGCCCTGCGGCCACTGGAGTCACTGCTGGTGGTGCCCAAATGCCACCAGGCGGTTGGCTCTGCCCTCTGTGGCGTATTCAACACAGAAACATCAGGAAGCATGTGGCGCAGGCTACCAAGATAAGACACAGCTGCCTTGCAGGATCGACCTATCCCAGGACTGAGAGGTGGACTGAACGAGATACAGGGCTATGCGCTCAGATTCGGGCTTTCTGCTTGTTCCTACCTGGTTCCTCCCTTCATGGACCCCTCCCCTCCGAATTCCTAACCCAAATCTCTGTCTCCAGCTACCAACTCAGTTCTTTATTGTTTCGTTTTTAATTATTTACTTATTTATGGCTGTGCTGGATCTTTGTTGCTGTACTTGGACTTTCGCTAGTTGTGGCAAGCGGGGCTACTTTTTAGCTGTGGTGTGCAGGGTCCTCATTGTGATGGCTTTTCTTGTTGTAGAGCACAGGTTCTAAGGTATGTGGGCTCAGTAGTTGTGGTGCACTGGCTTAGTTACCAAACAGCACGTGGAATCTTCCCAGACCAGGGATCGAACCCATGTCCCCTGCACTGGCAGGTGGATTATTAACCGCTGGACCACCAGGGAAGTCCCCAACTCAGTTTTTAATAGGTGAAGTGTCATCAGTAAAACCTAACGGGGTGGAGCTTTTCCTCCTGGAAGATGTCTGATCATCGATTCAGTCATCTTACTAGTCAATCATCTTCCAGGTCTATCCAGATGTTTTGTGTCTTGGATCCATGCTGGGTAGGCTCATGTGTCCAGAAATCTAGAATCCTGTGTCTGTTTCATCTAGATTATCTTATTGCTTGGTGTACAAATGTTCATAAAACTCTCTTATAATCCTTCCCATATCTGTAGAATAGTATAATGTTCCCACCTTAACTTTTGATTTTAGTAATGCAAGTCTTTTTTTTTTTCTTAATCAATACAGTTAAAGGGGGATTTCCCTGGTGGTCCAGTGGGTAAGATGCCACACTCCCAAGGCAGGGGACCTGGGTTTGATCCTTGGTCAGGGAATGAGATACTGCATACCACAACTAAGACCTGGTGCAGCCAAATAAATAAATAAATAATATATATGTGTGTATATATATATATATATATATATATATATATATATATATATTACGACTGTAGCTTTAAAAAAATACAGGTAAAGGTTTCTCAATTTTGCTGATCTTTTCAAAGACCCAGTTCTTGGATTTATTGATTTTTCTC
Organism: Tragulus kanchil; assembly: GCA_022376925.1. Classification (NCBI taxonomy): domain Eukaryota; kingdom Metazoa; phylum Chordata; class Mammalia; order Artiodactyla; family Tragulidae; genus Tragulus; species Tragulus kanchil. The sequence goes on along the minus strand of JAIOJX010000031.1, from coordinate 39,818,968 downwards.
TGTTGTCTTGTTTTCTTTGTTTCATTTATCTCTACTGTAAGTTTTATCAGAACTGAGAGATGATTCCTACTACTTGAGTCTCAGTCCATGGTCCTTCATTATAGCAGCCCCAGCAGACACACACACACTGACACATTTATTTCCAAGAGGCGTTACCCAGGCATGTAACGGGATGAGGGGAGTGTTGGCAAGCGCAGAGAGCAGCCAGTCTCACAAACCTGACAGCTGAGGGTGGACAGTGAGCCCTCCAGGCCCCACACCTGGAGCCCAAGGTTTAGAGAGGCTAGGAAGTCCCTAAGGACATAGGCGGCCCAGGGTCATAGAGTGGTGAGCAGAGTAAGGTCTCAACCTGCACTCATGCTGAGCTGTGATGGGAACTTTTAAACATCTTCATCCCATTCAAGTGAGTTTGCATGTTTCCATCTGAAATGGAGGGGAAAAAAAAAGATGAGGTGTTTCATAGAAGCTGGAGGAGGATCTATAAATCTCCACTCGCCATCCTCCTCACCATTCACAGAGATCAAGTGTTTACATGTGCAGTCCCCTCTGAGGGCCTGATGAAGCTTTCCATGGAATCTTCTGGCGTGACCAATCCAAGGCTATTACTTGCAAGTTTACCATTGCAGAAAGCAAGGCCTTAGGGAGTCTAAGTAAGATGCTCAAGCTCCTATGGGTGTAAGCCCTCTGGAGAGGAAGTAGCCTGAGCACCTTGGAGAGGGGGGACAGGACAGAAGTGGGAGGAGCCCACACACCAGGGCCAACCCCCACTTCAGCTGACCCATTGGGGTCTCGCTCAGATTCCTGAGGACCTGACACCAGCAGCCTCTCTTGTTCCCACAAGTCTGGCATCACTGGGCAATTGCAAGGACTGGGGGCCAAGGGACCGAATGAACTTGCAGGTGAGGTTCTGAGCAATGTGGGAGGGGTGGCCTGGGCTGGGGGAGGGCTAGGCCTCCGGGGCAGCCCAGCACTACTCACAATTGCCTAGTTTGCACTCTCATTCCAAAGGAGAAGTTTCCAATCTATCAGAAGATGGTGGAGAGAGGCTTTCCTGGTGGTCCCATGGCTAAGACTTCGTTGACTAAAAAAGGAACAACTTGAGAGTTGTGGGTTAAGTTTTATTTGGGGTATAATTAGGACTGCAGCCCGGGAGACAGCACCGCAGATAGCTCTGAGAGACTACTCCAAAGAGGCAGCAGGAGGAGGGCCAATATTTAAGGGTTTTGGTGAGGGGGGAGCTTAATATCATTAAACAGTCATTTGACAAAGGTCCCCAGTCACGGGGATCTGATGTCACCATGAGGAGATTTAGTGCTTTTCTAAATATGAGGAGATGCAAGGATTGAGATAACAAAAGCTGTTCCTAAAAGCATCCACCTGTCTAAAGACCTGTCCCACCAGATTCCCTGGAGCACAGAGTGCCTCTATCCCACCCTGATCTCCACTGGGGGAGTATTGAAGGTCAACAGCTCTCAACAGCATGGAGTGTCAGCCCCACCCTGATCTCCTTCAGGGGGTGTTGAAGGTCAGCAGTTCAACAGCATAAGGTCTGGTCTCTGCAGAGGCAGACGGCAAATGTCCTTGTTGTTCAGACATTGGCAATGTAATTGGTAAATGCCAGTTTGTATTTGACAACTTCATGCTCACAATTCAGGGGGCCCAAGTTCAATCCCTGGTCAAGGAACTAGATTCCATATGCCACAACTAAGACTCGGCCTACCCCCTAAAACTGTGTGTTTCTCTCTTCTGAAGGGAAAGGGGAGAGACCTCTTAAAAGCCCATTTTCCAATCAGCCTCAACTTTCTGTCTATGGAGCAGGGGAAGTAACAGGGTTCATACCCCACCACACCCACATTCAGAAAAAAACAGCAAAGCTAGGCACTCCCAGCCAGTACATGGCTTCTCACTGGAGGGGCCGGCTGGGACCATGCCAAGGACTCCTCGCTCTCAGACTGACCGACAGCACTTCTTAAAAGCACAACAGGGTGGAGGAAGTCACCCATCGTGGATTTCAAACAAAACCGTACCCAGTGTGATTGCACAACCCTTTTTAAACTGTGGTGCAGGTGAGGGAAGGGAATATTGCAATGCACTCACATCTGGAAAAGCCTTTGAAGTACCTAAGAAAGTTCAGATAGTCATCTGACCTTAGGAAATGTCACAGGAAGGTATGCTGATAACAAAGGCCAGGATGTTAAGTAAACGGACTGGAATTAATCTCCATTCATTAAAAGGAATCTGATGTGACCTTTAAATTAAATCGAAGTTGCATCATTGAGGAGCAGAAGTTCAGATGAAGTTCCCTCCCTCCCACGGCTCCTGTCCTCTTCTTTGTCGATAGAGCCTCTGTCCCTCCTCCAGCTGAGGACACGGTGTGTGTGTCCAGAGGAAGTCACACATCCATCCGGACTGGGTCACCCTCCTCAGGGCCACACCCAGACCCATCCCTAGTCCTTGCAGCTGCCTTGCCTCCTGGAAAAAATGTACCACATCCCCACATACCTGTCTGTCCAATCCCGCCCTGTTCTCTCCCCACTGTAAGGTCTGGTCCTGAGGCCCCTTCCCCCCACTTCCTACCTCCCCGACACAAGAAAGACCTTGACTAGAAGGTCCCTCATGCCAGATTGAACAAGGCCAATGAAAAACAGCCATGACACCAACAGAGGACCACCCTGCTCCCCACCAAAAGTTCTCACTGGACAAAGGAAAGATCAAACTACCCAATTTGCGAACACCCCGATACCTGGCCTCAACCAATCAGGCTGACGGTGCCCTAACCTGGCCATCTTTGGCCAGAGGCTCTGCTGACCACGTCACCTTACCTATAAAGGGGGCCCGCCTCCCAGTCTTTGTGTGCACTTTTCCCTCACTCCCTCTCTCCTCTCCTCCCCGTGAGGGACGCCCGAGAGCGCCCTCCAATAAAGCCTGCTCTGCCTCACCAATTCCGATCCTCCTCTCTCATTTTAAAACACCCGTCAGGGACCAACCTTACACCCACAATCTGTTCTGCGCCCACCACTAGGTCAGCGCAGTTCTCTCAGACTGACGGACAGCACTTCTTAAAAGCACAACGGGGTGGAGGAAGTCACCCCTCGTGGATTTCAAACAAAACCGTACCCAGTGTGATTGCACAACCCTTTTTAAACTGTGGTGCAGGTGAGGGAAGGGAATATTGCAATGCACTCACATCTGGAAAAGCCTTTGAAGTACCTAAGAAAGTTCAGATAGTCATCTGACCTTAGGAAATGTCACAGGAAGGTATGCTGATAACAAAGGCCAGGATGTTAAGTAAACGGACTGGAATTAATCTCCATTCATTAAAAGGAATCTGATGTGACCTTTAAATTAAATCGAAGTTGCATCATTGAGGAGCAGAAGTTCAGATGAAGTTCCCTCCCTCCCACGGCTCCTGTCCTCTTCTTTGTCGATAGAGCCTCTGTCCCTCCTCCAGCTGAGGACACGGTGTGTGTGTCCAGAGGAAGTCACACATCCATCCGGACTGGGTCACCCTCCTCAGGGCCACACCCAGACCCATCCCTAGTCCTTGCAGCTGCCTTGCCTCCTGGAAAAAATGTACCACATCCCCACATACCTGTCTGTCCAATCCCGCCCTGTTCTCTCCCCACTGTAAGGTCTGGTCCTGAGGCCCCTTCCCCCCACTTCCTACCTCCCCGACACAAGAAAGACCTTGACTAGAAGGTCCCTCATGCCAGATTGAACAAGGCCAATGAAAAACAGCCATGACACCAACAGAGGACCACCCTGCTCCCCACCAAAAGTTCTCACTGGACAAAGGAAAGATCAAACTACCCAATTTGCGAACACCCCGATACCTGGCCTCAACCAATCAGGCTGACGGTGCCCTAACCTGGCCATCTTTGGCCAGAGGCTCTGCTGACCACGTCACCTTACCTATAAAGGGGGCCCGCCTCCCAGTCTTTGTGTGCACTTTTCCCTCACTCCCTCTCTCCTCTCCTCCCCGTGAGGGACGCCCGAGAGCGCCCTCCAATAAAGCCTGCTCTGCCTCACCAATTCCGATCCTCCTCTCTCATTTTAAAACACCCGTCAGGGACCAACCTTACACCCACAATCTGTTCTGCGCCCACCACTAGGTCAGCGCAGTTCTGCCCCCTCCTCTCTGTGGTCTTGAGACCCGGGCTTGCCGGGCTGCCCAGGAACCTCCTTTGTGGTCTCCTAGTTCTAGCCTCAGTTTCTGCCTACAGCTGCTGCTGGATCCAGGGACTCTCTCTCACTCTTGTGGCCCCACAGCCCTGTCACCTCTCCATGAGGGCACCGTGCATGACATTGTATGTTGTGGGCATTCCCTCCACCCCATTTTCTTTTTTTTCCCCAAATTTATTTACTTAGCTATGCTGGACCAGAATTTTTAGTTGCAACATTAGCACTCTTAGTTGCAGCATTTAGGATCTAGTTCCCTCATCAAGGGGCAAACCTTGGGCCCTTGCATTGGGAGGTCAGAATCTTAACCACTGGCCCATCAGGGAAGTCCCTGCACTTTCCGTCTCGGTGGTTCCCTGGGTTCAGGGATTTGTCCTAATAATCCTGTCTACTGTGGAGATGGTTGCTAAACATACACACACACACACACACACACACACACACACACATGGAGCTTCCCAGGCGGCACAGTGGCAAAGAATTCACCTGCCAATGCAGGAGGTGCAAGAGACAAAGATTCAGTCCTTGGGTTGAAAAGATCCCCTGATGGAGGAAATAACAATCCATTCCAGTATTCTCACCTGGAAAATTCATCGACAGAGAAGCCTGCTAGGCTACAGTCTATGGAGTCACAAAGAGTCGGACATGACTGAGCACACTCACACACACACGTACGTACACAGGTACACAAACAAAAGCATATATACACATGCCTTTACTCACAATATCCACACACATTCATGTACACACAGAACCCTACCCCACCACACCCTGTGGCCCCCATATGGAGAAACCTCCAACCATGTTTCCAACTACGAAAGAAGCAGAAGGCTGAAGAGAGACTCAGCAGCAAGGATGAGCTGTACACACAGTGAAGTGTCCGGGGCCTGGGGGTGCAGGCCAGTGTAGTCCCATGTGCGAACCCATGTGTGCACACATTCTACCTAGACACACGACTCCAACATAAGACGTGCCTTCGTGCAAAGCACACACCAGGTTTGGAGGTCTGTGTGGGGGGAAGTTGTGAAATATCTCATTTTCATAGACTACATATTGAAATGACAATACTTACTTGAGATGTATTGGATTAAATAAAATATATTATGAGAATTGGCCACCTGATGCGAAGAGCCAACTCATTGGAAAAGACCTTGACACTGGGAAAGATTGGAGGCAAACAGAGAAGAGGCAGGCAGAGAATGAGATGGTTAGATAGCATCACCAAATCAGAGGACCTGAATCTAAGCAAACTCTGGGAGACAGCGAAGGACAGGGGAGCCTGGTGTGCTGCAGTCCATGGGGTCACAAAGAGTCAGACACCACTTAGCAACTGAAAAACAACAACAACAAATTTTTAGAATCAATCCTCTCTCTTTCTTACTGCTTTTAATGGGTTGACTGAAAAGGGTAACATTACATGTATGGCTTGTATTACCTTCTTATCAGATAGCATCTCCCTGGGAGCAGGAGGCCACAACATGGCCGTGGCCAGAAGCCCTGTGCTGGACCACAGCTCTGGCCTCACTCTTGCTCCATGTCAGTGGAAACATCACCCAGAATGGAGCCGAATAGCAGTGATGAGACCATCTGGCCTGCAAAGCCGAAAATACTGACTTCCAGCTTTTTAAGAAACAGCTGACCCTGCTCTAGAGTTAGACAGTGGATGACTGAACTGAGCTGCTTGGGACAACAGAGCAAAACTTCCTCCATCCATCATCTAGGAGTGTCCAACAAACTCAGTCTAGTTAACTGAAAACACTAGAAAATTTGCATAAAATCTGTTAGAGCTGCCTGAGTAATTTGAAAATGGATTTCCCAGAATGTGGAAAACATGTGTGTGTGTATAACTGAATCACTGTGCTCTCCACCTGAAACTAATACAACATCGTAAATCAACGATACTTCAATAAAAATATATACGTAAAGAAAAAATGTTAAAGCACATTTCTCTAAGACAATTATCAAACATGAAAATTACTCATTTATGGAGCATCATCATTAGAAGTACAGGATCCTGGGTGGACTCTACCTCCAACTCTGGAAGAATTTTATTTTATTTGTCACAGTGTTTTTGGTAAGTGACGAAGCGGGAGCACTGACATTTCATGGCCCTGCTGAAGACTGGACACGGACAGACAGAAGGCGGCTGGACAGATAGTCTTTCTCTTCTTCTCATGTCTGGTGTTTGAAACCAGGTGGCTTCTTCATCTGAGTTTTTACTATTAGGCAGCATAACTCCTGTGTCCTATCATTGGCTCAGGGAGACTCTAGGACAGGCTCCACGCGGTGGGAGGAGGCCGTACAAGTTATCCCGGCCTCCCCTCAGGAGAGACCCTGGAACCAGGCGCAGCCCCACCCCCATCCCACCAAGGAGCCCCAGTCACCCCCTGACCAGAAGGCTCTCTGCTAGGGTTGCTTCATGGACCTACCTGTCCTGTCTATGTCCCCTCAGGTTCCTCCCAGTCTGAGCAATGTCAAGTGTCCAGTCGTCTCCAGGACCTCAGCCAGGATGGCAGAGCCTCCAGGGCTGAGCGATGGAAGGCAGCTGGGAGTTCTCCAAACCAACAGAACACTTGGTTTTCCCAAGAAGAGGAAGCTGACACATCCTAGAAAGGCCTCGTCCTGGACAGAGTCCCATTCTTTCCTAGGAAATGGTGAGGAGGGGCCGTTGTGGGCCTGGGCAAGTGATGCACGTGGCTCCCAGGAGCCTTCATGGGGCTCTTCTGTTTCCTTTCAGTTCTGAACAACCTGAAGGCAGACAAGATGAGTGGGCTCTCAGCCTCCACCTGCAGCCCATGGCCATTCTGCCCTCCAAGGCCCTCAGCCCAGTGTCCTCAACAAGATCCCTGTCTCCTCAACCCTCTCATCCTATCCCCTCCTCTGTCTCCCCACCGAAGCCTAGGCTCAGACCCCAGACCTCTCTGCCTACCTTCGCCAAACAGCTCCTGCCACCCACACTTCCTGCCCGCTCTGTCCCATGAAATTGGCACAGCATCCAAGGCTTGAAGTGCATATCCCTGAGCAACTCACAGCCACCCTCGCCTACAACACTTTGTGGTCTGTCCTTCCCTCCCCACCAACTCAGATGTTAGCACCAGCAGAGGGAGGCTGGGGGATCAGCACGGAAAGTCGTTCAATAAGAAGGGGCTTCTTCCCTGATTCCTGCAGGTGTGCCCCCTGCTAAGGGGTTCCACCTCCTAGGAGCTGAGGGATGCTCAGATTTTCTATACATCCCACATTTATGATTGAATGCCACCCGTTTGGTGTAAGGCACAGTGTTGTGTGCTACAAACAGAAAGGAAATGAGTCCCTAAGGTGTTCTGGTAGTCCTTGTAGCAGGCTTCTGAAGGCCCCAGCCTTCGTGCAGCTGGTTCAAGTCTGATTCCCAGAAACAGGCCCATGAAATAGTCATGTTTCTTCGTGTTTTCCCTTTAATTGCATTGATCTTTTTGTACATGATGCATTTACAGGGCAGAATAGTCCAATAGCCACAGAGTGAAACCTGCCTCTCCAGCTCCCCAGCACCCAGTTCCCTTCTTTGGAGGCTGCCTGACTATACTTGAGAGAGTTCTACCAGCCACAAATCAACAAGAGTCTTTATTTTCTCAAATGTTTCTAAGTCTGATTTCAATCCCTACCTCACTCAGACAAACACAAAGTCCATTTCATCAATACTACTAGACTCACTGGGTCCCAGGAGAACCAGGCAGGGGCTCACACTGGGCCCAGAATGTGACTCAGAGGAGCCTCATCAGCACCACAACTCGTGGCATGCAGTAGGTTCCCGTAATCCATAGCTTTTTCACTCCCACTACTGGGGGAACCCAGTGATGTGAGATCTCAGAGCCCGGGGGCCCGCTCTCAGCAGGAAAACTCCCTGTTTCTGGGACAGATCGGGGCTGAGCCTGTTCTCAACCAGTCTTCTTTCCTGATTTGAACATCCAGCAAGCCCCAAATCCCACCATCCATCTTGTCCCCTCCAAGGTGCTGCCTTTTGCCTCGGCCCCTAGCTCAGCTCAATTCTAGCAACCAGGGAGGTAGAACAGCTTCCTTGTCCAGGCTCTGCTCCCCAGACAGCAGCCCAGAAACTTCTCTAGGTAATGAGAACTGTTGGGGGGCACTGGAAGAGGGGCGGGGACCAGGGATATGCATATGACTAATCGGGGAACATACATGTCTGTGAACAACACAGAAGAACTATGCAAAAAAAAAAGAGCCTTAATGACCTGGGTAATCACAATGTTGTGGTCATTCTCCTAGAGCTGGTAATCCTGGAGTGTGAACTCAATTGGGCTCTAGGAAGCATTACTACAAGCAAAGCTAGTGGAGATGATGGAATTCCAGTTGAGTTATTTCAAATCCTAAAAGCTGTTAAAATGCTGCACTCAATACGCCAACAAAATTTGGGAAAAAAGAAAAATCTATTGTATAGCACATGGAACTCTGCTTAATGTTATGTACTAGCCAGGATGAGAAAGGGGTTTGGGGGAGAATGGGTACCTATATATGTATGGCCAAGCCCCTTCACTGTTCACCAGAAACTATCACAAAATTGTTGATTGGCTCTGCCCCAATACAAAATGTTTTTGGTGTTAAAAAAATAAAAATTAAAAACTTTTCTTTAAAAAAAAATATCCATAGTTTTTTTCCTTAGCTAGAATTATATTTTTTAAAAAAAGAATATGAGAACTGTCCCCTTGCCCCCAAGCCCCAACCCCCGGGGGCTTTCACGCCTTCTCCCAAAACGTCCCTCCCAGCACACTGGCAGACTCAGGGCGTTGCCTCCATCAGTGGTTCTGGAGTTTCTCCTGGTGATTCACTCATCATCAGGAAAGGAACTTGGATGGGATGAGGGGACCCCAGGACTAGTCTCTTTGTGCAGTGGAGGTGCCATCCTGGGCAGAGTGGCCCTGCCAGGACGAGGACATCCCTTGATGAGGGCTGTACTAGAGAAGTCCGGGCAGCCATGTGGGGCTGTCAGAGCTCCAGAGGAAGGACAGTGAGGCAGGGCTGGGACGGGCCTGGCTTCCAACCCCTGCACATCTTTTCAGGTGGACCAAGCAGTCTGGAGACGGACCTCAACCTGGTGCCTGTCCCCGAGGCCGCCCTGGGACACTTAGCTTGAATCCTCCAGCAGCTCTGCTCCCCAGACAGCAGCCCAGAAACTTCTCTAGGTAATGAGAACTGTTGGGGGGCACTGGAAGAGGGGCGGGGACCAGGGATATGCATATGACTAATCGGGGAACATACATGTCTGTGAACAACACAGAAGAACTATGCAAAAAAAAAAGAGCCTTAATGACCTGGGTAATCACAATGTTGTGGTCATTCTCCTAGAGCTGGTAATCCTGGAGTGTGAACTCAATTGGGCTCTAGGAAGCATTACTACAAGCAAAGCTAGTGGAGATGATGGAATTCCAGTTGAGTTATTTCAAATCCTAAAAGCTGTTAAAATGCTGCACTCAATACGCCAACAAAATTTGGGAAAAAAGAAAAATCTATTGTATAGCACATGGAACTCTGCTTAATGTTATGTACTAGCCAGGATGAGAAAGGGGTTTGGGGGAGAATGGGTACCTATATATGTATGGCCAAGCCCCTTCACTGTTCACCAGAAACTATCACAAAATTGTTGATTGGCTCTGCCCCAATACAAAATGTTTTTGGTGTTAAAAAAATAAAAATTAAAAACTTTTCTTTAAAAAAAAATATCCATAGTTTTTTTCCTTAGCTAGAATTATATTTTTTAAAAAAAGAATATGAGAACTGTCCCCTTGCCCCCAAGCCCCAACCCCGGTGGCTTTCACGCCTTCTCCCAAAACGTCCCTCCCAGCACACTGGCAGACTCAGGGCGTTGCCTCCATCAGTGGTTCTGGAGTTTCTCCTGGTGATTCACTCATCATCAGGAAAGGAACTTGGATGGGATGAGGGGACCCCAGGACTAGTCTCTTTGTGCAGTGGAGGTGCCATCCTGGGCAGAGTGGCCCTGCCAGGACGAGGACATCCCTTGATGAGGGCTGTACTAGAGAAGTCCGGGCAGCCATGTGGGGCTGTCAGAGCTCCAGAGGAAGGACAGTGAGGCAGGGCTGGGACGGGCCTGGCTTCCAACCCCTGCACATCTTTTCAGGTGGACCAAGCAGTCTGGAGACGGACCTCAACCTGGTGCCTGTCCCCGAGGCCGCCCTGGGACACTTAGCTTGAATCCTCCAGCAGCTTTGCCCCAAGTCACGTTGCTGTTTTGCTGAGACTAGCCTCTGTGCAGGTCACCAAGCCTCCATCCCCTCCCTTCCTGTCATCCCTCAGAGAAGCTCCCCAGCAAAGATCAGAGGGGACGGCGCTGGGGCAGGTGTGGCCCTGGTGGACGATGACCCTGGACAGTGACGGCTGCCAGCGGAAAGGCTCTTTGTTTGTTCTGGGAGACGGCCACACCCAGACCTCAGCCCAGCCCTTCCGCTCTGGGCTGCCGTGCAGTGGGGGCAGGGAGGAAAGGCTGGTCCCTGAGCCATGCAGAGCTGATCCAGGTGAGGAGGGAACACTCTTAGCAGAGAGACACAATGGTGATGAGGCTCAGAGGCCAGCCATGCTCTGGGGAAGTAATATTTCTTTGGAATCAGGTAGCTTTTGGAAGCATATCTTGGTGGCGTAAGGGGAAAGATCTGTGATGAAACCCACTTTATAAGTCCCTGAGATAAGGTGTGTTTAAGCTAATGCAGACCTGCAGTGAGCCCTCAGTCAGGTGCAGAGGGCATCACCTCTGGACCGTTCATGCCCAGGAGTCTAGGTATGCGGGAGATCAGAGTTTCTTCACTGGATGGGTAGCAACTGAACAGGAATTTCCCAGAGTCCCCACTTTCTTCCCTAGAAAAGGACCCCAGTGTCTGTTCCATGTCCCCTCAAATGACATCTGAGCCTCTGGTGACCACCAAGAGGGTGGGGGAGGGGCCTGCCATTGTGCATCATTTAAAGGAAGCTGAGTAAACCCTATTTCTCTGAATTCAAGTCACTTTCTCTGACACATTTCCATAGAAAGAGGCCTGCCCTGAATGTCAACTGCCTCTCATTTCAATAATGCAAACTGTGTATAATACACGTGTCAACTACAAATTGGCATTTACCAGTTACATTGCCAATGCCTGGACAACAAGGACATTTGCCGTCTGCCTCTGAAGAGACCAGACCCTGTGCTGTTGAGAGCTGCTGACCTTCAATACCCCCTGAAGGAGATCAGGGTGAGGCTGACACCTGCTGTTGAGAGCTGCTGACCTTCAATATCCCCTGATGGAGATCAGGGTGGGGTAGAGGCACTCTGTGCACCAGGGAATCTGGTGGGACAGGTCTTTAGACAGGCGGATGCTTTAGGAACAGCTTTTGTTATCTCAATCCTTGCATCTCATCATATTTAGAAAATCACTAAATCTCCTCATGGTGACATCAGATCGTCGTGACTAACTGGGACCCTTTGTAAAATGATTGTTTAATGACATTAAGCTCCTCCCTCACCAAAATCCTTAAATATCGACCCTCTTCCTGCTGCCTCTTTGGAGCAGTTTCTCGGAGCTATCTGGGGTGCTGTCTCCCGGGCTGCAGTCTTAATTATACCCCAAATAAAACTTAACCCACAACTCTCAAGTTGTTCTTTTTTTAGTCGACACACCCAACACATGCTTAAAATGTGCTTAAACACATGCTGCTGTCTGTGGGCGCAACAGCCCAGGGTCCAGGGAGGGTCACCAGACCCCACCTGTCATGGGAAAGAGCAGCAGAGTGTCCAGCTGTCTCTAATCAGCCACACAAGCTTTGCATGTTCTATGTATCTGTGCTGTGTCATCAGTGTGGCTGTTGGCAGAATGACAGCAAGGTCAGAGGAAACTGAAGGAATCTACTCCCACCAGGAGGACAGGCTCTCCACACTCAGGATCTAACAGGGCCCGGCCCCTGGGGCACAGAGGGACAGCAGTTTTAAGGAAAAGGTCCAAGGTCATGAACTGGAGTTGAAGAAATCTACTGAGCTAAAACACAGTCTCATGGAAACGCCACTGAACAAAAAAGAGCCACAGAAGTGGTGAAGAGTCAGAAATCCCAACTGTATGACTGCAGCCAGGGACTCCCCCTACCAAGAACCACCTTTAGGTGCATCCAGGGATTCTGGGGTCCCACTCAGTCCATGCAACTTCCACATGCTCGGTTTCATGACAGGCAACTGGGAGGTGGGTACTCATCCACCAGCTTTGCCTGAACCAGCCCATCCTCACATGGGAGGAGCTGCGTTACTGGGCCCTGCTGGTCTCAGAGCCAAGGTGCTAGTGTGACGATCCACTGACCAGAGCCTTCACGATGCAGTAAGATCAACACGACTTGGGGCTCTTCTTCCAATGGATGTGAAGGCCCTACCTCCCCAGATTAGGGCTGAAGAATCTGCACTCCAGGGAGCTGACCCTGCTCACCCCAGCCAACAGAACCATGTTTGGACAAAATGCTTAGAGGACCTCTGCCTCCTCACCCTACAGATTTTACCTTAAAAAAACAAAAGATCACAAAGGATCTGGCGGGTAATGGTGAGCTTGAAGGGAGAAGGGTCGTTTTCCCAACAGGAAGTTGTTGCTAAGATGGTCTCTGCAAAGACCATCTCCCAGGGGCCACCATCTCTCCAGTCCAACAGGGTGGAGGAGCTGTATTTACTGCTCTGCTAAGGCAGGTTTGCAGAAGTGCGAGGGCTACAAGGGGAGGCAAGGGAAGGGGTGCAAGTTCCCAAGCCTCCCTCCTTTCACAGGTCAGAGCCACGTAATCCCACCTCCTCCACAGACAAGCTGCTCCCCACTAAGTCGCCCATCTTGACCTCTGCTGTCTCAGCTGACACACCACCCACATTGGCCTTGAGCATCTCTAACTGCAAATGCTCACCAGGAAGCCTGTTCCACTTTGGCTTGATGAACAGCGCTTTCTTTTCCCTTTATTGTGGTGCAGGCAGAAAGATTTCCACACGGACAGTTCAGGCAGAACCTTTTATGGAAGGAAATGCAGGTAGATGTGAGAAAACAAACTAGGGATGATGGGGCACCTGGAATGTTCCTCTCCCACACACACCTGAAGCCATTGACACCCTAAGACTGAAGAGGGGCTGTGTTCCTACAACCCCGTGGGACTAGAGTCTCGAGGGCAGAGCCACTATGAGGTGTGGTGCCCGGCGGAGGCTAGGGATGCAGTCTGTCAGGCACTGGCCAGGACTGGGAAGGACCAGAGGGGTTAGCAGAGAGCAGCACCCCTATAGCACATGGCCATGTCCTTCCTTGGTGCCCACTCTGGGTTCCTGGACGCCTCCCTTGCTGCAGTTCTCATTTTGCATCCAACCCATGATTCTCCCAATAGGTGCTCTTACATTTCAGCCTGAACCAGCCCATCCTCACATGGGAGGAGCTGCGTTACTGGGCCCTGCTGGTCTCAGAGCCAAGGTGCTAGTGTGACGATCCACTGACCAGAGCCTTCACGATGCAGTAAGATCAACACGACTTGGGGCTCTTCTTCCAATGGATGTGAAGGCCCTACCTCCCCAGATTAGGGCTGAAGAATCTGCACTCCAGGGAGCTGACCCTGCTCACCCCAGCCAACAGAACCATGTTTGGACAAAATGCTTAGAGGACCTCTGCCTCCTCACCCTACAGATTTTACCTTAAAAAAACAAAAGATCACAAAGGATCTGGCGGGTAATGGTGAGCTTGAAGGGAGAAGGGTCGTTTTCCCAACAGGAAGTTGTTGCTAAGATGGTCTCTGCAAAGACCATCTCCCAGGGGCCACCATCTCTCCAGTCCAACAGGGTGGAGGAGCTGTATTTACTGCTCTGCTAAGGCAGGTTTGCAGAAGTGCGAGGGCTACAAGGGGAGGCAAGGGAAGGGGTGCAAGTTCCCAAGCCTCCCTCCTTTCACAGGTCAGAGCCACGTAATCCCACCTCCTCCACAGACAAGCTGCTCCCCACTAAGTCGCCCATCTTGACCTCTGCTGTCTCAGCTGACACACCACCCACATTGGCCTTGAGCATCTCTAACTGCAAATGCTCACCAGGAAGCCTGTTCCACTTTGGCTTGATGAACAGCGCTTTCTTTTCCCTTTATTGTGGTGCAGGCAGAAAGATTTCCACACGGACAGTTCAGGCAGAACCTTTTATGGAAGGAAATGCAGGTAGATGTGAGAAAACAAACTAGGGATGATGGGGCACCTGGAATGTTCCTCTCCCACACACACCTGAAGCCATTGACACCCTAAGACTGAAGAGGGGCTGTGTTCCTACAACCCCGTGGGACTAGAGTCTCGAGGGCAGAGCCACTATGAGGTGTGGTGCCCGGCGGAGGCTAGGGATGCAGTCTGTCAGGCACTGGCCAGGACTGGGAAGGACCAGAGGGGTTAGCAGAGAGCAGCACCCCTATAGCACATGGCCATGTCCTTCCTTGGTGCCCACTCTGGGTTCCTGGACGCCTCCCTTGCTGCAGTTCTCATTTTGCATCCAACCCATGATTCTCCCAATAGGTGCTCTTACATTTCAGCCTAAGACTCATTTTCTTACTTTCTCCACCAGCTCTGGGTTCACGCTCCAGGCCTTGTGATGAAGCACAGGGGTCCCCACCCAACACACCCACTCCTCACTGGGGCCCCTGATGCCATCAGCTGAAGTCAAATGGAGGGTGTGGCACCGACAGGGACCCTTAACTCATCTCCCTGCACACACACTTGGGTGGGAACCTTTGGCTGCCATAAAATGTTTACCAAATCATAGCACCCTGTGGACTCTTATTGACAGCTGTTGATTCCAGAAGTCGGGGACCGCCCGGGCCGGCCTCATTCCATCGACTGTTTGTGGTTAAAACTAATTTTCCAGCTGACCACAGCCCTCCCCACGCCAAGCTTGCATACCCACTCAATGCCTTGAGCACAGAACTACAATCCAAGGCAATTTTACAATCATTGCAAAATATACGAAAAATATGCAAAATATCTGAAACATACAAAAATGCACATTTGCTCAACAAATGTCAAGAGAGTCAGTTGCTTAACAATTGTATTTTATGCGGGATGGCCATGGAATCCATTAGGCCTGGATTTCGTCAGCAGTGGGAACTTACAGATGCACTGACAGTATGCCCTAATTCTGTACATAAAGGTCGAGGACACATGATACGGGGTGGAAAAAAGGACATGCTTTATCAGCACAACATCCCAGGCAGTGTGACTCTCATACAGGAGAATCGGGGCTTAAAGGTCGCACGCTTTTAAGTCTGAAAACTGTGTAACAACGTTACAGAAAGTATTGGAAAAATGGCTTTGATTTTTAGTGAAAGTCTCTGTCGTTCTTTTCCAGACACACATTTGTTAACGAGAGAACACCCCAAATCATCCCTCTAACTGAAGTGACACGGGCTTTTCCTCAGACCCGTGGGACTAGAGTCTCGAGGGCAGAGCCACTATGAGGTGTGGTGCCCGGCGGAGGCTAGGGATGCAGTCTGTCAGGCACTGGCCAGGACTGGGAAGGACCAGAGGGGTTAGCAGAGAGCAGCACCCCTATAGCACATGGCCATGTCCTTCCTTGGTGCCCACTCTGGGTTCCTGGACGCCTCCCTTGCTGCAGTTCTCATTTTGCATCCAACCCATGATTCTCCCAATAGGTGCTCTTACATTTCAGCCTAAGACTCATTTTCTTACTTTCTCCACCAGCTCTGGGTTCACGCTCCAGGCCTTGTGATGAAGCACAGGGGTCCCCACCCAACACACCCACTCCTCACTGGGGCCCCTGATGCCATCAGCTGAAGTCAAATGGAGGGTGTGGCACCGACAGGGACCCTTAACTCATCTCCCTGCACACACACTTGGGTGGGAACCTTTGGCTGCCATAAAATGTTTACCAAATCATAGCACCCTGTGGACTCTTATTGACAGCTGTTGATTCCAGAAGTCGGGGACCGCCCGGGCCGGCCTCATTCCATCGACTGTTTGTGGTTAAAACTAATTTTCCAGCTGACCACAGCCCTCCCCACGCCAAGCTTGCATACCCACTCAATGCCTTGAGCACAGAACTACAATCCAAGGCAATTTTACAATCATTGCAAAATATACGAAAAATATGCAAAATATCTGAAACATACAAAAATGCACATTTGCTCAACAAATGTCAAGAGAGTCAGTTGCTTAACAATTGTATTTTATGCGGGATGGCCATGGAATCCATTAGGCCTGGATTTCGTCAGCAGTGGGAACTTACAGATGCACTGACAGTATGCCCTAATTCTGTACATAAAGGTCGAGGACACATGATACGGGGTGGAAAAAAGGACATGCTTTATCAGCACAACATCCCAGGCAGTGTGACTCTCATACAGGAGAATCGGGGCTTAAAGGTACGGCACGCTTTTAAGTCTGAAAACTGTGTAACAACGTTACAGAAAGTATTGGAAAAATGGCTTTGATTTTTAGTGAAAGTCTCTGTCGTTCTTTTCCAGACACACATTTGTTAACGAGAGAACACCCCAAATCATCCCTCTAACTGAAGTGACACGGGCTTTTCCTCAGATCAGTGAATGGAAGCAGAAGTGTCCCCATCGCCAGGCAACACAAACCCCAACCTCCCCTGGGCCCTGAGGAGACACGTGTGTCTCTCTCAGTCTCTTGGTCTCTCTGTCCCTCTCTCCCAATCTCTGCCCTGCCCAAGGCCCGTCCTTGGAGACAGCTGTGCCCAGGCCGTGAGGAAGCCCAGGCTACATGGAAGCACCATGAGAGGCACTGAGAGTCAGCAGCCTCTGGGGGCTTGTGAGTGGGTGATTTCAGGTGAGTCTCTGGCCTTCACATCTCCCAGCCGAGGCCTCATCCTAGAGCAAACACAAGCTGTTCTTCTCTGTTGCATCTGAGTTCCTGACCTGGGGACACCATGGCAGATGGCAAATGATGCTTGCTGTTTCCAGGCCAGGGTTTGGGGGGGATGTGTTGTGTGGCAATGGCCAACTGCCTGGGCGGAGGAGAGATGGTCATGAAGGCGGTCAGCAATCATCTCCAAGTTCTGGCTGCCTCTCAGCATCCCCAGCCTCTCAGCCCCTCCAGCCTCCTCCCTTTGGCCCTCTAGCCCCCTCCCTGCTCCCCACTCCATCCCCTCTCCCTATAGGCCCTGCTGCTTCCCATCCCAGCACCGTCCCTCTGGGTCTGCTGGAGCATACTGTTTCCTGCCTCAGCATCCCTGCGGCCAAGGTCCCACAGCTGGATGTGGTCCAGGGTCCCAGTCAGAGGTGACATCTCCAATAGAAGGCCTGAGAGGGTCTCTGTCTCCACACCCATCTCACCAGGGGAATTACAATGGCAAGGAACTTATTGTCGAAAAAGTAACCCCCGGGAGCCTCTCTATACCACAACATGTAATTCAGTCACCCCAGTCTGACCGTCCACCCATCTCCTCCTCCAGCTTATTTGCTCCATCAGCGGCCCCACCACCCTGTGGAGCTTCAGCCAGATGCCAGCCACCCTCCCTCTGTTTCTTGCCCTGAACACTCTTTCTTGCCCCTTGAAATTCCCACTACAAACTCCTTTCCTCCTGTGAATGGGAATGATCCCATTAACCACAACGACTCGAGGTCGATTTCTTCCCTAAATTCCAGTTTTCATTGTCCGACTGCCTTGAGACTACCCACTCCGGTGTCCTGTGGACCTCATGCCCCAGAAGGATGCAGATGGGGCTCCTACCCTTCCCCAAGATAGAGATCCCAAGTCCTCCCTCTCCTGGCCCATCGGGAAGTCCTGTGTATGATCCCCATATGCACCCCGCCACAGCCCTTTGTCCCATTTCTCTTCCAGGATCTCCCCTGGCCTCCGTGACCTCTTTCCTCAACTACTTCAAATGTCTCAAAGTTGAGCACCTGCCTTGGGTCAAGCACTCAGCTCCAGCCTGAGAAACAGGAGTGACCAAGATGCCCTCCAAGAACTTGTCTGTATGTGGAACTGGCATTACCTTTGGGGTTGGCAAGGACTGAAAAGGTGGAGGTGGAGGTGGAGGCTGAGGAAAACTCCATCTGGGAGGTGGAAGAAGAGGTTTGTGGCTTCAATTTAGGTAGGAATGGAGTTAAGCAGACCACCTGGCTCCCGGCCCTAGGACTGGCATCTGCGAGAACCCTCACCTCTGCCAGGGTCTCTCCCCTTCTCTCTCTGCAAAGCGCTCAGCAGAGACTTGGTCTTATTTGTTGCTAGGTCCCCAGAGGACCTGGGAAGCACTCTCCTTCACCATGGTGTCCCAGACATTGGTGAGGAAAATTTCAGCTGGGACCCAGGACAGATGTGAGGTGTGAAGGTGAGGAAGCCGTCAGCTCCCAGGGCAACAGCTGCGCAGCTCTGGAGCCCAAACCCACCTCAGGCAGAGTGTAGCGGGAATGCCAGAGTGGTTACTGCATGAGTTGCTTCTCCACCTTTGTCTTTCCTCCTCAACTCCAATTTACGGCATCTTCAGGGGGAAGACACTCCCAGCAGATGGCGAGGGCTCCTGGGAAGTCTGACCCCAAATCACAGTAAACATCTCAGCATCGTCACGTTTAGGAGATGTACATCAACTCTTGCAAAAAAACATGTTTAATGATGGTGATAATTTTATTTTTATTCACTTATTTCTTTTAAATTTTTTGTATTGGGGCACAGCTGATTAACAACATTGTGATAGTTTCAGGTGGACAGGAAAGAAACTCAGCCATGCATATACACGTATCCATTTTCCCCCAAACTCCCTCCCTACCCACTCCGGTGTCCTGTGGACCTCATGCCCCAGAAGGATGCAGATGGGGCTCCTACCCTTCCCCAAGATAGAGATCCCAAGTCCTCCCTCTCCTGGCCCATCGGGAAGTCCTGTGTATGATCCCCATATGCACCCCGCCACAGCCCTTTGTCCCATTTCTCTTCCAGGATCTCCCCTGGCCTCCGTGACCTCTTTCCTCAACTACTTCAAATGTCTCAAAGTTGAGCACCTGCCTTGGGTCAAGCACTCAGCTCCAGCCTGAGAAACAGGAGTGACCAAGATGCCCTCCAAGAACTTGTCTGTATGTGGAACTGGCATTACCTTTGGGGTTGGCAAGGACTGAAAAGGTGGAGGTGGAGGTGGAGGCTGAGGAAAACTCCATCTGGGAGGTGGAAGAAGAGGTTTGTGGCTTCAATTTAGGTAGGAATGGAGTTAAGCAGACCACCTGGCTCCCGGCCCTAGGACTGGCATCTGCGAGAACCCTCACCTCTGCCAGGGTCTCTCCCCTTCTCTCTCTGCAAAGCGCTCAGCAGAGACTTGGTCTTATTTGTTGCTAGGTCCCCAGAGGACCTGGGAAGCACTCTCCTTCACCATGGTGTCCCAGACATTGGTGAGGAAAATTTCAGCTGGGACCCAGGACAGATGTGAGGTGTGAAGGTGAGGAAGCCGTCAGCTCCCAGGGCAACAGCTGCGCAGCTCTGGAGCCCAAACCCACCTCAGGCAGAGTGTAGCGGGAATGCCAGAGTGGTTACTGCATGAGTTGCTTCTCCACCTTTGTCTTTCCTCCTCAACTCCAATTTACGGCATCTTCAGGGGGAAGACACTCCCAGCAGATGGCGAGGGCTCCTGGGAAGTCTGACCCCAAATCACAGTAAACATCTCAGCATCGTCACGTTTAGGAGATGTACATCAACTCTTGCAAAAAAACATGTTTAATGATGGTGATAATTTTATTTTTATTCACTTATTTCTTTTAAATTTTTTGTATTGGGGCACAGCTGATTAACAACATTGTGATAGTTTCAGGTGGACAGGAAAGAAACTCAGCCATGCATATACACGTATCCATTTTCCCCCAAACTCCCCTCCCCTCCAGGCAGCCACATAACAGTGAACTGAAGCGATGAAAAAACTGACATGGAGGGCTTCCCCTGGTGGTCCAGTGGGTAAGGGCACCGCCTTGCAGTGCAAGGGGCGCCAGTTCGATCCCTGGCCTGGGAAGATTCCACGTGCCGCGGAGCGGCTGGACTGATGTGTCCAATCACCGAGCCGGAGTTCTGGAGCGCATGCGCCCAGAGCCGGCGCTCTGCAACGACAGACGCCACCGCAATGGGAGGCCCACAGGAGCCAGAGAACAAAGACAGATGAAAATAGAGAAATGAAGGACCAATAGAAGTGGCCCACCTGCTCCCCTCCCTCCCCAACCCGACCCCGCCCAAAATAAATAAATAAATAAATCTTTAAAAAAAAAAGAACTGACATGGAGAGTAGACATATACACATGGTGGAGAATGAACAGTGGGTGGGGGGCATAAAGGAAGTAGCATGAAAACCTATACTTCTGAGAACATGCATGTCTGTGAACAACAAAACTCTGTAAAAGTTAAAAGTAAAATAAAGGTTTAAAAAAAAAAAAAAAAAGAAAACCTATACTAATAGCTATTGTCATTGCACTGTGAGAAAAGGGGATCCTGCAGGGGTGCTGCGCAACGGCCTGGAGGGGTGGGATGGGGGGCATATACATATGACTAATCTGGGATCATACATATCTGTAAACAACAGAACTCTGTAAAAGTAAAAAGTAAAATAAAAAATAAAAATCAAAAAAAAAAAAGAGAATTCAAAAAAGAAAAAACAACAACAACAGTGAACAGAGTTCTTGGTGCTATACAGTAGGTCCTTGTTAGTTATCCATTTTAAATATAGCAGTGTGTATGCGTCCATCCCAAACTCCCTAACTGACCCTTTCCCCATCCATGCCCCCACAAACATAATGTGATAACTTTAGAATATGCAATGAAATCTTTTAAAAAATAATTTATAAATATATAAAGCGACGCCTAAGGACTTCTCTGGTAGTTCAGTGATTAACAACCTGCCTTCTAAGGCAAGAGACATGGGTTCAAGGACTTTCTGGAAAAACAGCTGATTAACAACATTGTGATAGTTTCAGGTGGACAGGAAAGAAACTCAGCCATGCATATACACGTATCCATTTTCCCCCAAACTCCCCTCCCCTCCAGGCAGCCACATAACAGTGAACTGAAGCGATGAAAAAACTGACATGGAGGGCTTCCCCTGGTGGTCCAGTGGGTAAGGGCACCGCCTTGCAGTGCAAGGGGCGCCAGTTCGATCCCTGGCCTGGGAAGATTCCACGTGCCGCGGAGCGGCTGGACTGATGTGTCCAATCACCGAGCCGGAGTTCTGGAGCGCATGCGCCCAGAGCCGGCGCTCTGCAACGACAGACGCCACCGCAATGGGAGGCCCACAGGAGCCAGAGAACAAAGACAGATGAAAATAGAGAAATGAAGGACCAATAGAAGTGGCCCACCTGCTCCCCTCCCTCCCCAACCCGACCCCGCCCAAAATAAATAAATAAATAAATCTTTAAAAAAAAAAGAACTGACATGGAGAGTAGACATATACACATGGTGGAGAATGAACAGTGGGTGGGGGGCATAAAGGAAGTAGCATGAAAACCTATACTTCTGAGAACATGCATGTCTGTGAACAACAAAACTCTGTAAAAGTTAAAAGTAAAATAAAGGTTTAAAAAAAAAAAAAAAAAGAAAACCTATACTAATAGCTATTGTCATTGCACTGTGAGAAAAGGGGATCCTGCAGGGGTGCTGCGCAACGGCCTGGAGGGGTGGGATGGGGGGCATATACATATGACTAATCTGGGATCATACATATCTGTAAACAACAGAACTCTGTAAAAGTAAAAAGTAAAATAAAAAATAAAAATCAAAAAAAAAAAAGAGAATTCAAAAAAGAAAAAACAACAACAACAGTGAACAGAGTTCTTGGTGCTATACAGTAGGTCCTTGTTAGTTATCCATTTTAAATATAGCAGTGTGTATGCGTCCATCCCAAACTCCCTAACTGACCCTTTCCCCATCCATGCCCCCACAAACATAATGTGATAACTTTAGAATATGCAATGAAATCTTTTAAAAAATAATTTATAAATATATAAAGCGACCCCTAAGGACTTCTCTGGTAGTTCAGTGATTAACAACCTGCCTTCTAAGGCAAGAGACATGGGTTCGAGTCCTGGTCAGGGAACTTAGATTCCACATCCTGTGGAACAACTCAGCACATAATAATTACAGAGCCCACCCACCACAACTAGAGAAAGTCCGTGTGCCAGAGCAAAGAGCCTGAGTGCTGCAGCGGAGGCCCAGCACAGCCAAAACTACTGTATGACTTAATGGCAAAAATCAACAGTCTGCTAATCCTCACTTAGATTTTTTTTAAAAAAAGCAACCTCCAGACATCATGATATGTCACCCCTAAATACTTGGCCCGAAGACGTGTCAACAACTGATTCTGGTAAAAAAATAAATTTATCATTGTCATCCTTGACTCAGAAAGAACATGTAAAAGGAACAGATTTGGGGTCCAAAACTTGCAAGTATAAGAAAATAGAAACCTATCTAGTGTAGTTCTGGAGAGTGAATTTCATGAGCTGGGTAATTCCAAGTAATTGTAGACTCAGGCTGATTCAACCTATGCTTTCTATACAGTGTTTGATGCCATGAAGTACCAAAAAATGACCACAGGGAACCTTCTGCAAAAAGTCTCTCTGCAAAAAGGCAGGCAAGTGTGTATCTGTTTCTGCTGTATAACAAGCCAACCCAGCACTTTGTGGCTTAAAATAACAGAGCTTTGCTATTTCTTCCGATGTCTAGTCTAAGCAGGCAACTATCCTGTCCTTGACCAAGCTGACCCGAGAGGCTCCATCTGCTGGCTGCCACTAGAGCCTCAGTCATGAGTCTAGCCAGTACATGGTGCTGGCCGTCAACCAGGACCCCTCAGCCTCCTCAACGCAGCCTCTCTGCCTCCAGCTGGACCAGGCTCCCTCCTACCCTGGAGGCCTCAGGATTCCAGGAGAGCCACAGCAGGAGCTGTCAGGCCCTTGAGGTTCCAGAACTTGCCCCATGTCACGTCCTCCATGTTCTACTGGTCAAAGTGGATCACAGGCAGCCCAGAAGGAAAAGACTGAGAAAGAGGCCACCTCCTTGCGGGGAGGAAGACCAGCACGACAGTCCTGAAGGGGTGTAGATGCAAGATGGAGACTCGCCCCTCGGAACCCCCTCTCGTGTGTCGAGCTGAGCGCATGTGGGGAGCTCTGCTGAAGGGTTATAGCAACTAGATGTCCCCAGAGAGGGCGCTGGGTGCCAAGGGGCTGGGCTGCTACACCTGGGAGGAGAGCCACGAGGCCATACCTTTGCCCCGGGTCTCAAGGCCTGTGAGAGGCTCCTTTAAACTCCTAAGTGAAGGGCCGAGGGCATCTTTCATGACTTTGCCTGAAGCTTAGTCTCTCAGAAGTGCGTTTGCAAACTTGTTGACCCAGGAGACACAGCCTAGCTGGGGTGTCAGCTCAGTGGACAGGTCTACAAGAAAGCATGCTTTCCAGCAATGGAGAGGTGGACACGGAGGACAGTCTTACAGACAATGGGGTGAGGGAAGGAAATACGCTCTAGGACTAGGGGATCTCAAACAGGGGCTCTGTGGTAACCTGGAGGGGTGGGATGGGGAGGGAGATGGGGGGAGGCTCGGGAGGTGGGGGGACATATGTAGACCTATGGCAGATTCAGGTTGATGTGTGGCAGTAAACAATAAAACCCTATAAAAAAAATAAAATAAAAAAGAAAGTGTGCTTTCCTGGCCTGGCCTTGGAGTGAAGGTCAGATAATTCCCTGCTATTCAGGGGGAGAACAGGGCCACCCGAGGTGCCTGTGGACCCTGGCTAACCCACACAAACACGCTGTTTTTGGCAAACCCAAAACTCCTGCTTGTGCAGACTGCTCTCTGGAGCAAGGCTTTTTGTACTCCAATTCCAGGCTCGGTCCACGGGGCAGATTGCTCAAGACTCTTGAGCAAGCCAGAGGTCTGACTGGGCCAGACTCGCCCCCTACCACTGACAGTTTGAACCACCTGGCGAGGAAGGTGAGAAGCAGGGCCAGTCACCACCTCCATGGCCTATCCTGACGGTCCTGTGGGATGGGGGACCTTGCCCCGCTTCCTAGGCAGGCTCCTAAAGCCGACAGCATCCTGCGAGCCTTTAGCCACAGGCCCCATGCCAGCCAAGCCCATGGCCGCAGGCCTCCACATCCCACCTGGCACACCCACTCCTCCTTCTGGGCCATCCCTACCATGGTAAACAGTCAGGGATCGGGTTTGCAAGCAACAGAACATGACGCCGAACAATTTAGGCCAAAAAGGAAATGTTGTGGAAGGTGACCAGAGTTCAAGGAACAGACAGAGCTGAGAATTGCTCTCTCATCCCCTTGCTACTCTCAGGATCCCTGGCAGCTGAGAGGCTCCCAGAAGCCTTCGCAGTTAATGACCCCCTAAACCAACACCTAAGGGTGAACCAGAGTGGCCTGCCCACTAGCCGTGCCCATTAGTGCCCTCAAGGTGGACTTTGTAACAAAAGGAAACTGGCTGTGCAGGCCTGAAAGTGACAGACCTGACTGGTCTGATCTGGGAAGAGGGGGAAGAGGGGAGGAGCACCTTTAGGGCTCAGGGTAGGCATTTTTGTCTGAGACCCTGGGAATGACACCTCACAGGCCTGGGCTCCGGTTCCCTCCCAGTAAGGGAGCAGCTGTCCCATCTTAACGCCTCTCCCATCTTATGTTCCATTGGTCGCAGAGAATCCAGGCTCTCCAGACTCTGAAGTCAGCTTTGTAGGTCCCAGGCCAGGTTTGCAGAGTCTTCCTCACAGCAGTGCCTGTTTCCTAAGGATCTGCGGCAAAGCTCCAGCCTCAGAACACTGACTTTCCTGGCCTGGCCGTGGAGTGAAGGGCAGATAATTCCCTGCTATTCAGGGGGAGAACAGGGCCACCCGAGGTGCCTGTGGACCCTGGCTAACCCACACAAACACGCTGTTTTTGGCAAACCCAAAACTCCTGCTTGTGCAGACTGCTCTCTGGAGCAAGGCTTTTGTACTCAATTCCAGGCTCGGTCCACGGGGCAGATTGCTAAAGACTCTTGAGCAAGCCAGAGGTCTGACTGGGCCAGACTCGCCCCCTACCACTGACAGTTTGAACCACCTGGCGAGGAAGGTGAGAAGCAGGGCCAGTCACCACCTCCATGGCCTATCCTGACGGTCCTGTGGGATGGGGGACCTTGCCCCGCTTCCTAGGCAGGCTCCTAAAGCCGACAGCATCCTGCGAGCCTTTAGCCACAGGCCCCATGCCAGCCAAGCCCATGGCCGCAGGCCTCCACATCCCACCTGGCACACCCACTCCTCCTTCTGGGCCATCCCTACCATGGTAAACAGTCAGGGATCGGGTTTGCAAGCAACAGAACATGACGCCGAACAATTTAGGCCAAAAAGGAAATGTTGTGGAAGGTGACCAGAGTTCAAGGAACAGACAGAGCTGAGAATTGCTCTCTCATCCCCTTGCTACTCTCAGGATCCCTGGCAGCTGAGAGGCTCCCAGAAGCCTTCGCAGTTAATGACCCCCTAAACCAACACCTAAGGGTGAACCAGAGTGGCCTGCCCACTAGCCGTGCCCATTAGTGCCCTCAAGGTGGACTTTGTAACAAAAGGAAACTGGCTGTGCAGGCCTGAAAGTGACAGACCTGACTGGTCTGATCTGGGAAGAGGGGGAAGAGGGGAGGAGCACCTTTAGGGCTCAGGGTAGGCATTTTTGTCTGAGACCCTGGGAATGACACCTCACAGGCCTGGGCTCCGGTTCCCTCCCAGTAAGGGAGCAGCTGTCCCATCTTAACGCTCTCTCCCATCTTATGTTCCATTGGTCGCAGAGAATCCAGGCTCTCCAGACTCTGAAGTCAGCTTTGTAGGTCCCAGGCCAGGTTTGCAGAGTCTTCCTCACAGCAGTGCCTGTTTCCTAAGGATCTGCGAAGCAAAGCTCCAGCCTCAGAACACTGAGGCTCTGAGTCTGCCGGCGACCGTGCGCCAGCGGCCTAGACTCCCATTGGCCTGGGCATGAGAAAGCTCTCAGGGGACCTGCATACCCGTGTGCCAGTAGAAGGACTCAGACACCCCAAACACACACCACCACCACCACGCGCACACACACACACACACACACACACCGCTCTGGGCCCAAAGGCCTTGGGGCACGGCATCTGCCACTATTCCCCTCAGCCTCTCTGTCGCTATTCCCTGTCTTCTCCTCCTGTCTAAAAACCACTGCCACTCCGGAAGAGACACGCCAGCACCCCACAATCCACTCCCAGCCTCCCGCACTATTGGGATGCCGGAGTAATCCTGGACTCTCGTGCCGTGAGGGGCTCCTCTTTCCAACTCTATCCCATACTCAGTCACCTGGTCCCCAAAGCAGCTGGGCCTTCGCCCTTGATCTACATGAGTTCTTCTTCTCTTAGGAGCATCTTAGCCTCTGGCCTTGCTCAAGCCTGTCTACCGTGCTGAGCTGAGATCCCATGCCCGCTTCTCTCTGGGTTCCCAGGCCCAATCCCCAATCCCCCTCCTTCCTCCTCTGCTAGAAAAAAAATCACAGACCTGAGGAAGATCATGATAACATTTATTTGATCTAAGATGATAATCTTTGTATTTACCCAGTTTTACTGATAACTGCCTTCCCCTGATAACCATCTGAGAAGACAATTATTTTCTTTCTAAAACTCAGTATAAAGCATTTTTCTGACAGTCTGTTTTCATGACAACGCTAAAACCTAAAAGGAAGCTCTGCAACTAAAATTAAAGTCAGTGGGTACTTTAGCTTTTGTTTCTTGTACTCACACATGAAGATCTTGTGTCACTACAATCATGTACTTACTGAAATGAAACTCTGCAACTCCAACTGACAAACACAACCAAAAATAAAGAAAAATCAAAGCCACAGGCAGAGTAGTTACAGGATCTGCTGCGTCTAGTGCAGGCTGAAAACCCACGGTCCCCTACTCAGAAGCTGTTAAGATTCTAAGACACAATTGAAAAGCATGGGACCAAGCTCAAGGGTCTTCTGAGTGCAGGGTCCCATGTGACGGCCCAGGTCACACTCGGGGAAGCTGACCGTAGATGGGCATTCACTGGCAGTGAAAAGATCACAGGGACAGCGTTGAGTGCCAACCAGATGAGGAGACGGAGGCTCCCTCTGTGTGGTCTGTGCACCTGCCCACCTTCTTCCACTCACTCCTCCAATGTGCTCAGCAAGTGGACCCAACAGTTGAAGGAGGGAGGGCGGAGTGGAGAGACAGAGAATCGGAGGTGCGGCTAGGTGTCTCTAGCTCCTTCATTTTTCCACTCTTCCCAACGCAGAGCCACCTTGTGGAAAAGGCTCCATGTATATCATATATGGAAGTTGGAGGCACCTTCCTCTCCTACCCTTGACAGGGCCTTTGGCCACACTCTCTCTCCTGAAGTATTCTGCAAATGGCCTCAGGTCCCCAGATCTCACTGCACTGACTGGTCGCTGGACAGGCCCCAGGCAAATTTGGAGCAGACCAGGCTCTTGGGGGCCAGGTCTTGCCTGAAAATAAGGACCTAAAGCAAACCTGCATCACTCTGGTTAGGACTTCGCATGTTCACCCTTGAGAATCCAGGTTCAGTCCCTAGTCAGGGAACTAAGATCCCACCGACTTCAAGGTCTGGCCAAATAAATAAATAAATAAAATATTGTTATACATTTGAAAGTTGCTGAGAGAGTAGCTCTTAAATGGTCTCAGCCATCCCTCCACAACTGGGAAAAATAGATTTCTTTTGTTTAGTTCAATCCCTCCATGATACTGGGGGGCTTCCCTGGTGGCTCAGACAATAAAGAATTTGCCTGCAATGCAGGAGACCCAGGTTTAACCCCTGGATTGGGAAGATACCTTGGAGAAAGGAAGGATTACCTTCTCTCATATTCCGGGTTGACCAAAAGCTTCATTCAGGTTTTTCCTCACAATGTTATGGAAAGCCCTAATGAATTTTTTGGCAAGCCTAACGCTTTGTTACACTGGTTGAGCTGACTGAAACCTCACCCTCCCAGCCTGAGCTTCGTCCTCTATAAAACAGCAATAACCATGAAACCCCTCTGACAGAAGTGTTGTGGAAGTTTCTGGATCAAGCCATATACAGATGGAAGTAGTTACTCTCTGAGACAGCAAAAACAGCTCACCCCAAATCTTGCAAAACAATGTTCAGAGTGGAGCATCCATTTGTCTTCCCTCCCTCCAAAAACATCTCTGCAATTTGGGAGCCACCACCAGACATGACCCTGATGGGGAGCAATGATAAGTCTGCAATCCTTCTACATCGTTCTTTAAAGCAAAGTGTCATCTGATCCAACTTTCAAATTGCAAGGTTCATTTCTAAGCAATGAGCACAAGCTTTAAGAGAAACTGAGAGGGGCTTCCCTGTGGAAAAGGCTCCATGTATATCATATATGGAAGTTGGAGGCACCTTCCTCTCCTACCCTTGACAGGGCCTTTGGCCACACTCACTCCTGAAGTATTCTGCAAATGGCCTCAGGTCCCCAGATCTCACTGCACTGACTGGTCGCTGGACAGGCCCCAGGCAAATTTGGAGCAGACCAGGCTCTTGGGGGCCAGGTCTTGCCTGAAAATAAGGACCTAAAGCAAACCTGCATCACTCTGGTTAGGACTTCGCATGTTCACCCTTGAGAATCCAGGTTCAGTCCCTAGTCGGGGAACTAAGATCCCACCGACTTCAAGGTCTGGCCAAATAAATAAATAAATAAAATATTGTTATACATTTGAAAGTTGCTGAGAGAGTAGCTCTTAAATGGTCTCAGCCATCCCTCCACAACTGGGAAAAATAGATTTCTTTTGTTTAGTTCAATCCCTCCATGATACTGGGGGGCTTCCCTGGTGGCTCAGACAATAAAGAATTTGCCTGCAATGCAGGAGACCCAGGTTTAACCCCTGGATTGGGAAGATACCTTGGAGAAAGGAAGGATTACCTTCTCTCATATTCCGGGTTGACCAAAAGCTTCATTCAGGTTTTTCCTCACAATGTTATGGAAAGCCCTAATGAATTTTTTGGCAAGCCTAACGCTTTGTTACACTGGTTGAGCTGACTGAAACCTCACCCTCCCAGCCTGAGCTTCGTCCTCTATAAAACAGCAATAACCATGAAACCCCTCTGACAGAAGTGTTGTGGAAGTTTCTGGATCAAGCCATATACAGATGGAAGTAGTTACTCTCTGAGACAGCAAAAACAGCTCACCCCAAATCTTGCAAAACAATGTTCAGAGTGGAGCATCCATTTGTCTTCCCTCCCTCCAAAAACATCTCTGCAATTTGGGAGCCACCACCAGACATGACCCTGATGGGGAGCAATGATAAGTCTGCAATCCTTCTACATCGTTCTTTAAAGCAAAGTGTCATCTGATCCAACTTTCAAATTGCAAGGTTCATTTCTAAGCAATGAGCACAAGCTTTAAGAGAAACTGAGAGGGGGCTTCCCTGTTGGTCCAGTGGGTAGGGACACCACCTTGCAGTGCAAGGGATGCTTGTTCAATCCCTGGCCTGGGAAGATCCCACAGATCTTCCCGCAGAGCGGCTAGACCGATATGTCCAACTACTAAGCCAGAGCTCTGGAGCACATGCGCCTGGAGCCGGTGCTCTGCGAAGACAGAGGCCACTGCGATGGGAGACCCACACAGGCCAAAGAACAAAGATAAATAAACGAAAGACCAATAGAAGTGGCCCCCAAAAACCAAAACAAACAAAAATAAAAAGCAAAGAGAAACTGAGAGAATCCAGATCTTTGGGAAGATCTCGGGGTGTTGGCAGGGGTTGGACCGGTAAGGACCAGCTGTGGTCCAGTGTGCTTACCACCATTACCATCAAGCCCTCTTCTCTGGGGACACCTGTTCCTCTTTTTCTGGGAGGCCATGGACCTCACCCTGGTGGACCATTTCCCTGGTCTTACCCTTCAGGACAGTCTTGCTGCTTCAGGAGGGCACAGGGCATCCACTTTCCCAAATGCTTCCAACACTTCCTTCCAGTAAATAAAAACCCAAAACCCCTCAGTAACCCATTGCCAAAGGCACAAGAGATATTCTTGGACTTGGCCACATTTTTCTGGGTTTGACCTAGAAGAAAACTGAGCTGCTTTCTCATCACAGCCCTGAAGCCACCCCGCTGCACACAGAGGCTCTTTCCAAAGTCTGGACCACACTCATGTGGCCATTTCTTAAATAGCAACTCAGAATTTAAAGGCTGGAAAGTCCAGAGAGCATCAAAGGTATGGAAATCACAAGCACAATCAGGTCTGAACTAACGACCAGGCGGCTAGAAAGTTAACACCCAACTCAAGACAGTCAGATCACAAGAGACATAAGAATCCTGGGTGTGGGCTAGGGGGTCTTTCATCAGCAGAATCTAAGAGGCCTCTACTTCTGGGGGCTTCTCCCAGAGTCTTTACCCCGCAGCCCCTTGAAGCCCCCATCCCCCACCACTGTCCTCTGATCAGGAAGGTGATTCTTTGCATGGTCCCAGACCAGCATCAGATGCTCCAGCAAGCCCTGGGACTTACTCACAAATGCAAACTCAGCCCTCACCCGTCCTCCTGAGGCAGGAACCGAGGCAAAGGTTCCAGCATTTGTGAGTTAACAAGCCCTCCAGAGGGTCCCAGTGACCCTTTGGATCACATCATCTACTATTGCCCATCGTTCTGGTCACTGAGCCAGACCCCTCACCTCCCCTGCTCACACAAAACATGTGCTGGTCTCAAAAGGGGGCAGTGCTCCGGTACCCAGGATGTTGGCTGTGGCTGCAGAGGAACAAACCACCCTCTTCTAGAAGGGTTGAATTTCAGAGATGAGGAGGGAGCCAACTCGGACTGCGGGCAGTTCCTTGAGGTGGTATGGCCATGGAAGGCCTGGTGGGGCCCTGGATTCAGAGTCTCTCTAGTGGCAAGTGACCCACAGTTCATACAGTTCTGAGTTGCTAGGCTGGAGGCTCTCCTAAGGCTTTGGGACAGGGTTCTGAGAGTCCTGCACAACAGACCCCACAAGCCTTGGTGCATCAGAGGGCACCAGTCATTTATTTGCTCAGGAGTCTACTGGGGCAGGGCTTGGCAGGGAGGTGCACTTCTGCCCTGAGCCACACCAGCCCTGGCAGCCCAACCAGGCCTGAAGGGTCCATTTTCTAAGGTAGCCCACTCCCATGATAGCTAGCTGTCTAGGTTCTGCTGCCTCCTTTCTAAGGTGTGTGTGTTTGTGTAAGTGTGTAGGTGAATGTGTAGATGTGTGCACACACACTTCACTCCAGCTCCCCTTCTCCATCCCTACCTCTCTCCTGCTCACATCTCCTCTCAGCTCCTGACCAGAGCTCAACTCCTAAATTCATGGGCTTCTGTTATTGCTGCCTTCCTGGGACCTCTGTAAAAGTCAGGTCCCAAGTGATCTTCCAGAAATGCAGCCTCAGCTCATTCTGGTCTAGCAGCAGCTTATATGATTCCTTTAAGGCGGGGGAACAAACAGCACATGTTTGTTTTGGTGGCCACATTTTGGAGGCATAACTGCCCAACCATCACCATGGGCTGCCCAATCAGCTCCAAGTCACAGAGCCTCACAGAGCAAACACACGCCATCCCATGCTGCACCAGAGGATTACGCTGACAACGGGAGAAACTCGGCCCTGTGTTTACAGACCCCAGGATACCAGCCTGTCTTCCGAGCTGCCAGCGGCTCAGCGTGTCTGACCAGCTGCGTCCTTCCTCTCTGGACGGACTCCATGAGGCAAATGGGTTACTGGGTCCACAGCTGCTCAAGCCAGGCTCATTTTCCGGAAGGCGTTCGTGTGATTTGGTGACAAATCCTACCAATTTGTCAGTAAACTTGTTCCCAGTTTAAACGCCAGTTGTTGGGAGGATCATTGGGAACTGAGAAATTTGTTATCAATGCAAAATGTCAAAGCACACCAAAGTTTCCTGGATGCATGCTTTGTGCCTGGCCCTGGGCCAAGTAAGCACTGACCTCACCATCTTGCCTTCGGTCCTCACATCAACCAGAGGAAATGACAGCATTACTCACCATCTTTTACAAGTGAGGCACTGAATCTCAGGGAGGTTAACTCATCTGCACAATCACTCTGCTAGTGCAGTAAGCCACACTAATTAACTTACACGTATGTTTATGTATGGGACTTCCCTAGTCGTTCAGATGGTAAAGAGACTCAGGTTCAATCCCTAGGTTGGGAAAATCCCTTGGAGAAGGGAATGGCTACCCACTCCAGT
Organism: Tragulus kanchil; assembly: GCA_022376925.1. Taxonomy (NCBI): domain Eukaryota; kingdom Metazoa; phylum Chordata; class Mammalia; order Artiodactyla; family Tragulidae; genus Tragulus; species Tragulus kanchil. Next base: position 39,786,635 of record JAIOJX010000031.1, on the reverse strand, counting down.
ATTCTTGTCTGAAGAATTCCATGGACAGAGGAGCTCGGCAGGCCACAGTTCCTGGGATTGCAGAGAGTCAGATGTGACTGAACAACTAACACTATGTTTGCTTATGCCCGATTTTTAATAGAACTGATAATAAAGAGAATTAATGACTCTTGAAACTATTACTCTAAACTTCAGGGTTGATGTGGTTCCCATCACCAGCAGTCTTGATTTCTCCAGCTCTCTCCTGTCTGCCTTGTGGTACAAGAGTGCCCCCTCAGTACAGCAAGATAGCTGCAGCACCACCACACATCACCGGTCCAGAAGGAAAAAGGAAAACAGCATCTTTTCCAAAATCCCCTGACAAACTCTTTCTCTAGGCTCAACGGCTGGAATCAGGCATCCTGCTACCCCAGAAATGCTTCCTTACAGCCAGGGGTGGGGTCTAACTTCCTAAACTCACAGGAGAGTAAAAACCAGGCTTGCTTCCAAGCAAACCAGAATGTCGGGAAACGATTTGAAAGGGGTCGGCCCTGTGTTTACAGACCCCAGGATACCAGCCTGTCTTCCGAGCTGGCTCAGCGTGTCTGACCAGCTGCGTCCTTCCTCTCTGGACGGACTCCATGAGGCAAATGGGTTACTGGGTCCACAGCTGCTCAAGCCAGGCTCATTTTCCGGAAGGCGTTCGTGTGATTTGGTGACAAATCCTACCAATTTGTCAGTAAACTTGTTCCCAGTTTAAACGCCAGTTGTTGGGAGGATCATTGGGAACTGAGAAATTTGTTATCAATGCAAAATGTCAAAGCACACCAAAGTTTCCTGGATGCATGCTTTGTGCCTGGCCCTGGGCCAAGTAAGCACTGACCTCACCATCTTGCCTTCGGTCCTCACATCAACCAGAGGAAATGACAGCATTACTCACCATCTTTTACAAGTGAGGCACTGAATCTCAGGGAGGTTAACTCATCTGCACAATCACTCTGCTAGTGCAGTAAGCCACACTAATTAACTTACACGTATGTTTATGTATGGGACTTCCCTAGTCGTTCAGATGGTAAAGAGACTCAGGTTCAATCCCTAGGTTGGGAAAATCCCTTGGAGAAGGGAATGGCTACCCACTCCAGTATTCTTGTCTGAAGAATTCCATGGACAGAGGAGCTCGGCAGGCCACAGTTCCTGGGATTGCAGAGAGTCAGATGTGACTGAACAACTAACACTATGTTTGCTTATGCCCGATTTTTAATAGAACTGATAATAAAGAGAATTAATGACTCTTGAAACTATTACTCTAAACTTCAGGGTTGATGTGGTTCCCATCACCAGCAGTCTTGATTTCTCCAGCTCTCTCCTGTCTGCCTTGTGGTACAAGAGTGCCCCCTCAGTACAGCAAGATAGCTGCAGCACCACCACACATCACCGGTCCAGAAGGAAAAAGGAAAACAGCATCTTTTCCAAAATCCCCTGACAAACTCTTTCTCTAGGCTCAACGGCTGGAATCAGGCATCCTGCTACCCCAGAAATGCTTCCTTACAGCCAGGGGTGGGGTCTAACTTCCTAAACTCACAGGAGAGTAAAAACCAGGCTTGCTTCCAAGCAAACCAGAATGTCGGGAAACGATTTGAACCCTGTCTGTTCATGCAAACTGTATTTATTGAGCCCTTGCTGTGGCTCAGGTACAGTTTAGACGCGAGAGACACAATTCTGAAAGCTCCTTCCATCCCACCTTCCCTCTGCTGCCTCTCAGGGTTAAACTCTTGCTTTCGTCAGAACCTAGAGCTGGATAAATGTCCTCGCAACCAGCGTTTCCAGGACTGAAGCGGCTCTGTGACTCCATTCATCTGGTTTCTGTCCCTCGGCCTCCTCGTCTATAAAATCGGGAATAATGATGCCTCCCCAAAGTTACAAGAATGAAATGAAAACGGTTTAGTTTATACATGGGAAAACATAAGGAAACTCAAAGGCGACATCCAAACCAATGGGCTTGCAGGAGGTCAACTCTCGTTTTCGATCCTAGTGATGCCGCGATTCGGAATTTTGTACATTAAACTCTTATTTCACTGGATTGGGCTTTGTAAAGACACTGCGGTGTAAAAACGGTTCCAAAGACGCTACAGTTCAATTCAGGCTTTATCTTCAACCTACAACTTCTTCATTGAGGCGGGGTCGCCTATATTGAAGAGCCCATCCACTTTCTATACTTGTCCTCAATCCAGAGCAAGCGTCCCCGTAGGAAAACAGGTAAAGGTGCGCCCTAACATAACCAAGTGAACGCCCACACCCTGAAGAAGCGGCTGCAACAGTAAAATCCTGCCCGGTGACTTCCACGCAGCCGCGAGACAGCCCCGCCCCCGGAGACTTTATCCAATCAGAGGCCTCACTTTATCTCGGGCCGAGTCTGTGACCAGTATAGACCAATGAAGACTCCAGAGCGGATTTGCAGTAGTCTTCTGGGAAAGTGCCTCTCGAAACCGCCCCGCCCGTGCCACACTTAGGCGGGGCTATCCTACGAACGGCCGTCCCATTGGCTAGCACAGCTGCCCCAAGATAGCTGCAGCACCACCACACATCACCGGTCCAGAAGGAAAAAGGAAAACAGCATCTTTTCCAAAATCCCCTGACAAACTCTTTCTCTAGGCTCAACGGCTGGAATCAGGCATCCTGCTACCCCAGAAATGCTTCCTTACAGCCAGGGGTGGGGTCTAACTTCCTAAACTCACAGGAGAGTAAAAACCAGGCTTGCTTCCAAGCAAACCAGAATGTCGGGAAACGATTTGAACCCTGTCTGTTCATGCAAACTGTATTTATTGAGCCCTTGCTGTGGCTCAGGTACAGTTTAGACGCGAGAGACACAATTCTGAAAGCTCCTTCCATCCCACCTTCCCTCTGCTGCCTCTCAGGGTTAAACTCTTGCTTTCGTCAGAACCTAGAGCTGGATAAATGTCCTCGCAACCAGCGTTTCCAGGACTGAAGCGGCTCTGTGACTCCATTCATCTGGTTTCTGTCCCTCGGCCTCCTCGTCTATAAAATCGGGAATAATGATGCCTCCCCAAAGTTACAAGAATGAAATGAAAACGGTTTAGTTTATACATGGGAAAACATAAGGAAACTCAAAGGCGACATCCAAACCAATGGGCTTGCAGGAGGTCAACTCTCGTTTTCGATCCTAGTGATGCCGCGATTCGGAATTTTGTACATTAAACTCTTATTTCACTGGATTGGGCTTTGTAAAGACACTGCGGTGTAAAAACGGTTCCAAAGACGCTACAGTTCAATTCAGGCTTTATCTTCAACCTACAACTTCTTCATTGAGGCGGGGTCGCCTATATTGAAGAGCCCATCCACTTTCTATACTTGTCCTCAATCCAGAGCAAGCGTCCCCGTAGGAAAACAGGTAAAGGTGCGCCCTAACATAACCAAGTGAACGCCCACACCCTGAAGAAGCGGCTGCAACAGTAAAATCCTGCCCGGTGACTTCCACGCAGCCGCGAGACAGCCCCGCCCCCGGAGACTTTATCCAATCAGAGGCCTCACTTTATCTCGGGCCGAGTCTGTGACCAGTATAGACCAATGAAGACTCCAGAGCGGATTTGCAGTAGTCTTCTGGGAAAGTGCCTCTCTCGGAAACCGCCCCGCCCGTGCCACACTTAGGCGGGGCTATCCTACGAACGGCCGTCCCATTGGCTAGCACAGCTGCCCATCACGCGGCATGGGCGGGACGGGGCGCTCGCGTCTGCGCTGAAGCTGGAGGGCCGCGCGCGGGAACCGGTGGAGAAGCTGTTGAGACCCGGCAGGTCCCGAGAGGAAGGGTCGCGGCGGAGGCGGTGGGCGAGCGGCAGAGGGCTTCGGAGCCGCAGCGGGCCCAGCCTGACATCAGGGGTGCTCCACTTAGCCGCGTGACCGTAGCCGCCCACGCACATCCGCGCCGACCGGGTGATTTCCCCCACGCCTTCCCAGCTGACTGAGGCCCCGGCTCTCCGGTCTTCTCCTCAGCGGATCAGAGCCGCCACAGAGGTAGGTTTCTCTGCGCAGGTCGGTGCTGTCTACTCAGGTAGATGACCCCACGTTCGTTAGAGGACCCCCGCGCACCTAGGGCCCCCCCTGTCCGTGGCCCCCGCGTGGCGGGGATGCCGGTTGGTTTCGCCGCGAGTCTGGGGCGGTCGCAGCCCGGCAGGAACGACCGCTCCCGAAGGCCCCCGGGCGGGCAGGGGGTTGAGCTTCGGAGGCGAAGGCCCAAGATGCCCGTGGACGCGGGATGATGAGGAGTCCGGCGAGGGAGAGGGGCCCGGAGGGAAGGAACCCTGCGCCCTACGGACTGGATCCGGGAGAGCCAGGAGCCGGGGAGCGGACTGCACCGCCCCGGCAGCGTGCTCCAGTAGGTGACAGATCCAGGGGCGTGTCCACCCGCGACCTTATCCACACCGAAGTTTTCCTTTCTCACCGCGAGGTTGTTATAAGTTAGAGTTCCTGGGTGGCTCAGCAGGAGGTGCAAGAGATGCGGGTTTGGTCCCTGGGTGGGGAGGATCCCCTGGAGGAGAAAATGACAACCCTCTCCGATATTCTTGCCGGGAAAATCCCATGAACAGAGGAGCCTGGCTGGCTGCAGTCCATGGGGTGGCGAAGAGTCGGACATGACTGAGAATGTAGGCACAACCACATTGACATGACTCCAGAGCGGATTTGCAGTAGTCTTCTGGGAAAGTGCCTCTCTCGGAAACCGCCCCGCCCGTGCCACACTTAGGCGGGGCTATCCTACGAACGGCCGTCCCATTGGCTCCCACAGCTGCCCATCACGCGGCCTGGGCGGGACGGGCGCTCGCGTCTGCGCTGAAGCTGGAGGGCGCGCGCGGGAACCGGTGGAGAAGCTGTTGAGACCCGGCAGGTCCCGAGAGGAAGGGTCGCGGCGGAGGCGGTGGGCGAGCGGCAGAGGGCTTCGGAGCCGCAGCGGGCCCAGCCTGACATCAGGGGTGCTCCACTTAGCCGCGTGACCGTAGCCGCCCACGCACATCCGCGCCGACCGGGTGATTTCCCCCACGCCTTCCCAGCTGACTGAGGCCCCGGCTCTCCGGTCTTCTCCTCAGCGGATCAGAGCCGCCACAGAGGTAGGTTTCTCTGCGCAGGTCGGTGCTGTCTACTCAGGTAGATGACCCCACGTTCGTTAGAGGACCCCCGCGCACCTAGGGCCCCCCCTGTCCGTGGCCCCCGCGTGGCGGGGATGCCGGTTGGTTTCGCCGCGAGTCTGGGGCGGTCGCAGCCCGGCAGGAACGACCGCTCCCGAAGGCCCCCGGGCGGGCAGGGGGTTGAGCTTCGGAGGCGAAGGCCCAAGATGCCCGTGGACGCGGGATGATGAGGAGTCCGGCGAGGGAGAGGGGCCCGGAGGGAAGGAACCCTGCGCCCTACGGACTGGATCCGGGAGAGCCAGGAGCCGGGGAGCGGACTGCACCGCCCCGGCAGCGTGCTCCAGTAGGTGACAGATCCAGGGGCGTGTCCACCCGCGACCTTATCCACACCGAAGTTTTCCTTTCTCACCGCGAGGTTGTTATAAGTTAGAGTTCCTGGGTGGCTCAGCAGGAGGTGCAAGAGATGCGGGTTTGGTCCCTGGGTGGGGAGGATCCCCTGGAGGAGAAAATGACAACCCTCTCCGATATTCTTGCCGGGAAAATCCCATGAACAGAGGAGCCTGGCTGGCTGCAGTCCATGGGGTGGCGAAGAGTCGGACATGACTGAGAATGTAGGCACAACCACATTGACATGAAAAAAATATTCAGTACTTAAGTTCATAAATCTAAACACATCCAGTATTTTAGTAATGTCTTCTGTTGGGTTTTTATTTAATGAAAGGTTTTAATCGTGCAAAAAAAAGAGTGTAACTATAATAGGTTTGTATACCCTGCAAAAAAGCAAGTCATAATTTTTCTTTATGCTTTTGGACCTTTATTCAAGTATGGGGGATTTCAGCTATAGCTGGAATTGGTCCTTGCTGTCACGCCCCCTTCCCCGAGGGAATTTCTTCCATCTGGCCTGTGCTCTCTCAGCTCATGAGACTCCCCTGTGCTCCCAGGAGCTCCAAGTCCTCCCTCGTTCCAGTCAGCCCTAGTCCTACTTCTCAGATGGAGCCTATAGTGAGAGCTGTGGCCACCGTGCTGGTCCTGTCCTGTCCTCATGGCATTTGTCCTCTTGCCCTCTGAAGAAGCTTACCTTCTCTTCCCCTTCCCAGACCCTGTAGGTGAGCTCACGAGAGACTGACTGGCCTTCGTTCCCTTCCCCAGAGGCCACTTTCCCTTCTCCAGATGCATGAAGGCAGGCATAGCTGTTCCACACTTCCAGGAGAAAGCAGCCTTCCGTAGGCAAATGTACTACAGCTTATAAAATAAGATTGTGAGCATTCATAGTAATAGTTATCGTTGCTGACCAAGTGGGGCTTTTTAACTACGTGTGTGGTGTGCCCAGCTTCCCTTCATCTACACCGCAGTTAGGATAGGGATGTTCCTGTTTAAAATGAGCCAACTGAGGCCTAGCCAGACCAGGCATTGGCAACAGGTTGGGCCCAGAATTGCCTCTCCCTAGTGGGAGGATTGTTCCTTTGTCGGGCAGGACAGACATTAGCATTCACACAGGGTCTCTTCCACCTTCCTTCCCCACAGACCAGGTCCTCCCTGGGTCAAGGCCTCCCTCGGCGAGGCCAGAGATGACTTCCGTGGACTTCAAGACCTATGTGGACCAGGCGTGTCGCGCAGCCGAGGAGTTTGTGAATGTGTACTACAGCACCATGGACAAGCGGCGGCGGCTGCTGTCCCGCCTGTACATGAGTACAGCCACCCTGGTGTGGAACGGCAATGCCATTTCCGGACAAGAGTCCTTGAGTGAGTTTTTTGAGATGCTGCCTTCCAGTGAATTCCAGATCAACGTGGTAGATTGCCAGCCTGTCCACAACGAAGCCACCCCGAACCAGACCACAGTCCTCGTGGTGATCTGCGGCACGGTGAAGTTTGAAGGCAACAAACAGCGGGACTTCAACCAGAGCTTCATCCTCACGGCCCAGGCCTCACCCAATAACACGGTGTGGAAGATCGCCAGCGACTGCTTCCGGTTCCAGGACTGGGCCTGCTAGTGGGGCAGCAAGATACACCCCCAACCTGGACTCTGCTCCCTCAAATCCGAGAGGCCCCTTTCTGGGCATACACTTGTTTGTCATAGCTGCCTTTTCAAAGTAGTAAAAGTCTCTATTTTTCTATTTGCCCTCTGAAGAAGCTTACCTTCTCTTCCCCTTCCCAGACCCTGTAGGTGAGCTCACGAGAGACTGACTGGCCTTCGTTCCCTTCCCCAGAGGCCACTTTCCCTTCTCCAGATGCATGAAGGCAGGCATAGCTGTTCCACACTTCCAGGAGAAAGCAGCCTTCCGTAGGCAAATGTACTACAGCTTATAAAATAAGATTGTGAGCATTCATAGTAATAGTTATCGTTGCTGACCAAGTGGGGCTTTTTAACTACGTGTGTGGTGTGCCCAGCTTCCCTTCATCTACACCGCAGTTAGGATAGGGATGTTCCTGTTTAAAATGAGCCAACTGAGGCCTAGCCAGACCAGGCATTGGCAACAGGTTGGGCCCAGAATTGCCTCTCCCTAGTGGGAGGATTGTTCCTTTGTCGGGCAGGACAGACATTAGCATTCACACAGGGTCTCTTCCACCTTCCTTCCCCACAGACCAGGTCCTCCCTGGGTCAAGGCCTCCCTCGGCGAGGCCAGAGATGACTTCCGTGGACTTCAAGACCTATGTGGACCAGGCGTGTCGCGCAGCCGAGGAGTTTGTGAATGTGTACTACAGCACCATGGACAAGCGGCGGCTGCTGTCCCGCCTGTACATGAGTACAGCCACCCTGGTGTGGAACGGCAATGCCATTTCCGGACAAGAGTCCTTGAGTGAGTTTTTTGAGATGCTGCCTTCCAGTGAATTCCAGATCAACGTGGTAGATTGCCAGCCTGTCCACAACGAAGCCACCCCGAACCAGACCACAGTCCTCGTGGTGATCTGCGGCACGGTGAAGTTTGAAGGCAACAAACAGCGGGACTTCAACCAGAGCTTCATCCTCACGGCCCAGGCCTCACCCAATAACACGGTGTGGAAGATCGCCAGCGACTGCTTCCGGTTCCAGGACTGGGCCTGCTAGTGGGGCAGCAAGATACACCCCCAACCTGGACTCTGCTCCCTCAAATCCGAGAGGCCCCTTTCTGGGCATACACTTGTTTGTCATAGCTGCCTTTTCAAAGTAGTAAAAGTCTCTATTTTTCTATTTGCCCAGTAGAGACTGTAAATCTGGAAATTCAGATGAATAAATGTTCATATGAATGTTGCTTCGCTTCCCCTTTCCTGATGTGTTTGGTAGGTACTGGGGAGAGGGGCACTGGAGACGGACGGTTAAGGCAGCAAGCCCAGCAGAACGCACTGCAGAAGCTGAGGTCCAGGGCTGAGCATCTGCAGGTGTGTACACAGGTACACCAGAGCCAGGCTCATCCGGCACACACAGGACTCCCTGGAGACACTTCGAAAATCACCAGGCTGCACAGCCCAGACGACTCCTAAATCTCTGAGGGTGGAACTGAGCATTGGCTTTTTATGAAAGCACCCTCCCTGTCTATTAAGACACTTCAGAAAATCCCGATGAGGTGGCTAAGCCTGCACTGGGCCTTAGCATCTGCGCTGGGAGTTACATGGATGAAAATACACCTAGCTAATAACTGCTTGTAAACAAGGAAGCTCCTTTGACTACTCCCTGACAGAGAGGAGCATAGCTACTTTTAAGAGGCAGAAGTACTGAGGTGGGACTGGGGTCGGAGGGGTCAGAATTAGATGCTGGTTTTACGGACCCTAAGGATCAACTCTAACCACATTTCTCCAAAGTAAAGAAAAAGAAAACTAGAAGTTTCCATCATCCTTTGATTCATAGATGAGCTCTTGGACACATGCGGTTTGCTCAGGTGAATCTGTGACAAAAGGTGGGGCTAGGAGTGGGGGCACTTGTGTAGGCTGCACAGATAGCAGGGACCTCTAGCCCTGGGCTGTGGTGTCCACCGGGGATGGCTGGGCAAGATGGGCACTGCTGTCGTGTCAGAAAAGACCTCACTTCTTTCTGGCAGAGCCAAAGGGGTCTGACCTGGGGACTGGACAGGGGGTTGGCGGGACAGAGGGACAGGGCAGGAGGCAGGATGGCGGCTGCTGCATGGGAGGGTGGGGCAGGGGCAACCTGTACTTCAGGGCAAGCCTTTTCCAGGCTGAGATGGGTGTCTTGGGTAGTGGATGATTGGGCCCCTGGGAGAAGCCAAGTGGAGCATGGATATGGTCCTCAGGGCTCAGTGTTGCTAGGGGAGCAAGAGCCCCCACGGCAGGAGGTCTGTTTTCTAAGACCAGATCTAAGCAGTGTTGGGCTTCTCAGGTGGTACTAGTGGTAAAGAACCCTCCTGGCTGTGTGGAAGAGGTAAGGAATGTGGGTTTGATCCCTGAGTCAGGAAGACCCCTGGAGAAGGGTACGGCAACCCACTCTAGTACTCTTGCCTGGAGAATCCTGACGGACAGAAGAACCTGATGGGCTACAGTCCACAGGGTCGCAAAGAGTCAGACACGACTGAAGCAACTAAGCATGCATGCGCTAAACAGTGTTGAGGCCTCAGAAAACTCACTCAAAAGTGCCCCAGGAGAGAAAGGATCCCAGGTTCAGAGATAGTCACCTTCTCTTACTGTATGCTCCAAAGGCTCATGACTGAGAAACTCAGGGATGATCAAGGTGGGTGCAGCAGGCCAGGGGCACCAACCTGGCTGAGGGAGGGTCCAGGCACAGAGCCTTCTAACACCTAAGGCTTTGAGGGGATTTAGGTGAGTGCAGGACTGTCTTATCTACAAGTGAGCACCATGTGTCATCAGGGTGCACCCCTGCAGAACATGAGCTGTCCTCTGACCCAACTACTGAGAACTCGGCAGATATCACTTGCTCTGTGGGCCTTAGCTGGGTGCACTGAGCTCCCTGATTCCCACAGGATAGGGCTTCCCAGATGGGGCTGTCAATGCTAAGATCCAGAAAGTCCCACAAAAACTGGAACTAGTTTGTTACCCTACTGTCAGCCCAATTTCTGCCACAGACCTGTAAACTCTGAACAGCATGGTGACCTCTAGAATTAAGAGAGGAGGGAGCAAGGTAGGGCTCTTAGTACTGGGAGCAGGAGTGCCTTGGGCTGTCCCACGGGACCTGGTAAGCAGACAGGTGCTCTTTGTTGGTGACAAAGTAAGGCTGCAGTGATGTTACCACATTTTATATGAAATTGCCCTATAAAAAGTGGTGTATCACTTTCACATCTTATGTTGAAGCAAAGTTGATTTCAAATCACTGTGGCCATATTGTATGTATCCAAATGCAGTGCTCATGAAAGAATGTGTGTATTTTTAAAACATACATGTCTTAATGGAATCTGAACTCTTTCCAAAAACAAGGTGCTATTTGTTCATATGTTTCGTATCTCCTATCATTATCATATGGACTTTTCTTAGAAGCATTTTATTTGGGCTCACATCTTGAAGACCGACGACTGTTTTGAGAGTTCTGATAAACAAAATCTCATACTAGAGACACTGTAGTTGTAAAAATCCCTTGATTAAAATTATTTCTATCCATTGGTGAGGATGTGGAGAAGTTGGAACCCCTGTGAACTGTTGGTAGGGAATGTAAAATGGTGTAGCTCTCATGGAAAACGGATAGGGGATTCCTCAAAAACTTAAAACACAGAATTACCATATGATCTAGCAATTCTACTTCTAGATACATATCCCAGAGGAATAAAAGCAGGGGCTCCAATTCTTGTACACCAGTATTCATAGTGGCCACTGGCAGATGCATGCCCAGGAGAGCGTGGAGGTGAGAGGGGTTACTGATGTGGCAGGCAGTAGGGCTGGATTGCTGGGCTTTAACACCTCCCCACCTCCCTCAGCATCTTAGAAACCATACTTCTCAGTGTGCACTTTTGGATTCATGCAAACCAGACATGGAACTTCTAGGATGCTGCTATTTAATCACACCCTCTCCAGTTTCCTTTTGATGTTTCCCTGATCTGACAAGAGATGGCTCTGGGGCCTACCTCCTGTCCCTGTCTCCTCATCCATATAATGGGGGTAATAATCCTACTCCCTCACAGACTTTTAGAGCAGTGACTAACATCAGTAATGGTGGAACAGGGTTAATAGTGGCCCTCCTTCTGTAACCATGAAGCATGCTCTGTCCTTATTATCCTGAGACTCGGTAACAGTTTTGCAGAAGCTGCTGTGAAGAGATTCATTTACAGGAGGAAGTCAGGGCCCAGGTAAGGGAGGGCAAGATAACCCTTGGCTACAGTACGACTGAACTCTCAATGTGTGCAGCTGAGGCTGAGCCCAGACTCCAGAAACTGGGATGACGTCTGAAGTCCTCCTGAGAAGGAGAGCAACTGTGGGATCCACTTTCCCCTGCACCTGGAGGAAGAGCCCACGAGTGTGTGAGGAGGGCAGGGAACCAGCAGTTTCACCATGTTTTTAAGCTGCAGTAGAAAGTGGAGACTGTGGGGGTTTGAACAAATCAGAAACTAGAAAGTAGGCGGGACAGATGGTGAAACTGCGTATCTTGTTTGTGCTTCACTATGAACAGTGGCTGATCCACTTCCTCAAGGTCACTGGCTTCTCTGCTGACTGCACCCAGGGAACATAGGTGGGCACAGTCTCAGGTGTCACCGCAGGTGGTAGGGCCGGCGACAGGTGCTCTGCATGGGGCCAGGGCAAGCTGAGTACAGTCTTCTGCCACACAGCCTCCTGGCAACCTGGTCTTGGGTTCCTTCCACTAGTGACACTGCGTCCATCAGGACCACGACTAGAGTGCGTAAAGCCCTAAACACAGAAGCTGAAAGTAGGTAAATAGTTATTTTCAATTGCTCCCCTTCCTCCTGCCCTGACAACGTGGAAAAACGGTTGCTGTCTAACTAAGGCCCACTTTCCTGGACCCTCTATTCCAGGCCCTGCTCCCCGGGTCCGCACTGCATCCCAGTCGCTTCAGGCAAGTGCTTTACTGGGATAGAGACCGTGAGAGTTGTTCCAGAGAACACTGCAGAGGATCTGTCTCGTTTCTGGACGTTGTCTACACTGTGCAAACTGAACCAGAAGACATCAGACGAGAGGTCGCGCCAGGATCTGACGGACCTTTGGGAGAAATGAAGACAAACGGAAACTAAGAGCGGCGACGTGAAGTCTTCGGAATAGAGAGTCCCGTGCCCTGGGATCGTCTGAGGACGACCGAAGGCGGGCCAAGGTTAGGAGGCTCTCGGAGCACAAGTGGCTCCTACTCACCGCATGACCGCGCGCCCGCCTAACGGCCGCGCTCCCGCAGCAAACCCAACAACCGACCCCGCGTGATGCTGCTCCGCTAGACCTACAGCTTCCTGCGGCAAGCGGCGTCGCCCCACCCTCTCCCGGCGCCACGCCCCCTCCCGTCTCCTCCCTCCACCGCCCAGCCCTCTCTCGTCCCCTGCTCTACCAAGCGCTCCGCCCGATCCGGCGACCCGCCCTCCTGCTGTCCTGCTCACTGGCGGGGCCGGGAAGGGGCCGGCGGGTGACGGCGACCGTACCCAAGGGTCACGTGACTTTCGGGGGTTGGGCCGGCCCCGCCCCAGTCGCGTAGCGAGAGGCGCAGAACAGCCGTCACAGCGTTCTGCGCAGGCGCAGACCCTAGCTGGCGGCGGGTGACGCAATCCTGCGCAGCCCGACGGTCGTGCGGCGGCGGCGGCGTGTGTCGGATCACGTAATTTCTCCGAACGGCCTCCGCAGTCTTACGTGCGTGCGCAGGCCCTCCCCAACCCGCAAGAGGCGGGGCTGGGGCCGCCGCGACCAATCGGCGTCGCCCTCGCCGGCACCGCGCTCCGCCCCCCCGTCCGTCGGGCAGTCCGTTCGTCGGTCCAGCGGTCCATGGGCCTAGTCCTCTGAATCGCGTTTGCCGCGGCGGCGCCTAGGCGGTGGGTACGCGGCCTGCGGTGCACAGGGCGGCAGGTCTGAGCTCCGACTCCCGCTCAGTGGCCACTCGCGGACCGGGAGGCCGCCGAGAAGTCAGGGTTGGTCTGGCCGGCGGCGGGCGAGCAAAGAGGCGACCACCTGCGGCCATTGCCCCTCCGTCCGTCGGGCGCCGAGGGGCTGGACGGAACAGGTAAGGCCGGCCTCAGGGACCCGACCGGACCTGGAGGAGGCAGGCAGATGCGGGAGCGGAAGGCGGGTGTGCCGCAGGCAGCGTCCACGCTGGGTCTGTGAGGGGGCTCTGGGCGGTCTGGGTGGACGCCTGGAACGCGGTGCGGGGGAAGGATCAAGTCCGGCTGGCCGCCCCATGACCTTGTCAGGGGCTCTTCCGTGAAGCCTGCTCGAGGGTCTGCCGGCCGGCCGGCGGGGCTGCAGCCCTCACGACGGCGTGCCAGCCTCTGGCACGGGAGCCACTGTGGCCCAGGGCGGGCTGGGAGCCCTGCTTCGGTAGCGCAGCTGTGCCCCTCGCGCTGTGCCTCCCCCCGGTGCAGGGACCGCGACTCTCATAGGAGGGACTTACGAGGTTGGAGACGGTCCTGGATTGTGGGGTACTTTCCGAGAAGTTTCCTTCGTAGAAAGTAGATCTTTTATTTAGTTGGTTACTTTCACGGCAGACAAGGTGTGCTCATACAGTGGTCGCTGTGTATTTTACTTGGTTTCTTGATCAGAGTGGTGGTGTTTTGGTCGCCAAGTCGTGTCAGACTCTTTGGCAACCCCCATGGACTCTAGCGGGTCAGGCCCCTCTGTCTATGAGATTCCCCAGGCAAGAATACTGGAGTAGGGTTTCATTTCCCTCTTCAAAGTAGTAGACCTTATTTAGTGTTGCTGTGAATTCTGTTAGTTTGGGAATGTCTGAGTTCTCAAGAAAATTACAGAATGACCTTGAAAAGCCAATTACTGCTTTAATGTATTTTATTCTTCATAACTTTATTCTTGAAGTCAGTCTTAACCTGTTTTCATGTGAATGTCTCTGGAGGCGCATCATGGTTTCAGAAAAATGCTAAGAAAGGATGTGTGACTAGAAAGTGTCCATGAGAGAAGCTAGGTTGAGGTCATTAATCATTTTCTGTTCTCTAAAGAACTGACATAGTCCTCATCATTTTAAGGCCTTCTCCTTCGCAGGTTGCTCATGTGTGAGTAATTCTTGGTTTGTGTTCAGAGCTCTTTCTGGGAAGAAGAGACATGGAGAGCGGTGCAGTTCTGCTGGAATCCAAGTCCTCCCCCATCAACCTCCTGCACGAGATGCACCAGCTCCGCCTGCTGGGTCTCCTGTGTGACGTGACGGTCAGCGTCGAGTACCAGGGCGTCCGGGAGGAGTTCATGGCCCACAAGGCGGTGCTGGCAGCCACCAGCAAGTTTTTTAAGGAAGTGTTCCTTAACGAGAACACCGCGGAGGGCGCCAGGACTAACGTCTACCTAGACCAAGTGCAGGTCGCTGACTTCGCTTCGTTCCTTGAGTTTGTCTACACTGCCAAGGTACAGGTAGAGGAAGACCGGGTGCAGCGAATGCTGGAAATGGCTGAAAAGCTCAAGTGTTTGGACTTATCCGAAACTTGTTTTCAGTTGAAGAAACAGATGCTAGAGTCAGTACTTTTGGAGTTGCAGAATTTCTCGGAGTCTCAGGAAGTGGAAGGGAGCAGCGGCTCCCAGGTCACGGCTGCTGTCGCCCCTGAGGCCTGGGCAGGTGTGGTCCCTGATGGCCCTCTGGCCAATGGTGTTGCAGGTCCCTTGGATCCCCCAGGAGAGAGAATCAGCAACGGCCTGTTGCCAGATTTGCCCCCGAGGAAGTCCAGGGAGAAGCCAGACAAGAGAAAAGAGGTGGCTAAGCCCCCCTACCCCAAGCTCAGAAGGGCCAGCGGGAGGCTGGCTGGGAGGAAGGTGTTCGTGGAAATCCCTAAAAGAAGTACACGCTCGACTCCGGGAGCAGCAGAAGAGCACTGAGCAGACATGGGCCCCGGCCAGCCCAAGAATGACCTTGAAAAGCCAATTACTGCTTTAATGTATTTTATTCTTCATAACTTTATTCTTGAAGTCAGTCTTAACCTGTTTTCATGTGAATGTCTCTGGAGGCGCATCATGGTTTCAGAAAAATGCTAAGAAAGGATGTGTGACTAGAAAGTGTCCATGAGAGAAGCTAGGTTGAGGTCATTAATCATTTTCTGTTCTCTAAAGAACTGACATAGTCCTCATCATTTTAAGGCCTTCTCCTTCGCAGGTTGCTCATGTGTGAGTAATTCTTGGTTTGTGTTCAGAGCTCTTTCTGGGAAGAAGAGACATGGAGAGCGGTGCAGTTCTGCTGGAATCCAAGTCCTCCCCCATCAACCTCCTGCACGAGATGCACCAGCTCCGCCTGCTGGGTCTCCTGTGTGACGTGACGGTCAGCGTCGAGTACCAGGGCGTCCGGGAGGAGTTCATGGCCCACAAGGCGGTGCTGGCAGCCACCAGCAAGTTTTTTAAGGAAGTGTTCCTTAACGAGAACACCGCGGAGGGCGCCAGGACTAACGTCTACCTAGACCAAGTGCAGGTCGCTGACTTCGCTTCGTTCCTTGAGTTTGTCTACACTGCCAAGGTACAGGTAGAGGAAGACCGGGTGCAGCGAATGCTGGAAATGGCTGAAAAGCTCAAGTGTTTGGACTTATCCGAAACTTGTTTTCAGTTGAAGAAACAGATGCTAGAGTCAGTACTTTTGGAGTTGCAGAATTTCTCGGAGTCTCAGGAAGTGGAAGGGAGCAGCGGCTCCCAGGTCACGGCTGCTGTCGCCCCTGAGGCCTGGGCAGGTGTGGTCCCTGATGGCCCTCTGGCCAATGGTGTTGCAGGTCCCTTGGATCCCCCAGGAGAGAGAATCAGCAACGGCCTGTTGCCAGATTTGCCCCCGAGGAAGTCCAGGGAGAAGCCAGACAAGAGAAAAGAGGTGGCTAAGCCCCCCTACCCCAAGCTCAGAAGGGCCAGCGGGAGGCTGGCTGGGAGGAAGGTGTTCGTGGAAATCCCTAAAAAGAAGTACACGCGTCGACTCCGGGAGCAGCAGAAGAGCACTGAGCAGGACATGGGGGGCCCCCAGGAGCCCAGCCCAGACGCCATGGAAACCGAAGAAGAACCGGTCACAAAGGACGAGGAGGACAGCCCAGCTGGGGCGGAGGTGGAGGCCACGCTGCCCAAAGCAGGGCGGGGGGAGGAGGAGGACGAGGAGGAGGGGGAGGAGGGGGCGGGTAGGCAGAGGAGCAACTTCCAGTGCACGCGCTGCGAGAAGGCCTTCCTGTATGAGAAGAGCTTCCTGAAGCACGTGCGGCTCCACCACGGCGTGGCCACCGAGGTGGTCCACCGCTGCGACACCTGCGGCCAGACCTTCGCCAACCGCTGCAACCTGAAGGGCCACCAGCGCCACGTGCATAGCAGTGAGCGCCACTTCCCGTGCGAGCTGTGCGGCAAGAAGTTCAAGAGGAAGAAGGACGTGAAGCGGCACGTGGTGCAGGTGCACGAGGGCGGCGGTGAGCGGCACCAGTGCCAGCAGTGCGGCAAGGGCCTGAGCTCCAAGACGGCGCTGCGGCTGCACGGCGCACGCACACCGGCCACAAGCCCTACGGCTGCACCGAGTGCCCGGCCACCTTCTCGCAGCCCTCGGCCCTCAAGACCCACCTGAGGTAGGCTTGGGCTGCATGAACCTCAGATTGCACGTGGTGACGTGGGGGGGCATCCTAGCAGATAGCCGCTGGCTGCCTCACCCCAGAGGGTCACTTTTCAGGTTGCTCCTTCTCAAAGTCAGGGGCTGCTTTGAGTACTGGATTCTCCTGTGGACAGAGGTGTGGAAATGGTGCTCTCTGGGTGTGGGCCTGGGCAGGTGTGGTCCCTGATGGCCCTCTGGCCAATGGTGTTGCAGGTCCCTTGGATCCCCCAGGAGAGAGAATCAGCAACGGCCTGTTGCCAGATTTGCCCCCGAGGAAGTCCAGGGAGAAGCCAGACAAGAGAAAAGAGGTGGCTAAGCCCCCCTACCCCAAGCTCAGAAGGGCCAGCGGGAGGCTGGCTGGGAGGAAGGTGTTCGTGGAAATCCCTAAAAAGAAGTACACGCGTCGACTCCGGGAGCAGCAGAAGAGCACTGAGCAGGACATGGGGGGCCCCCAGGAGCCCAGCCCAGACGCCATGGAAACCGAAGAAGAACCGGTCACAAAGGACGAGGAGGACAGCCCAGCTGGGGCGGAGGTGGAGGCCACGCTGCCCAAAGCAGGGCGGGGGGAGGAGGAGGACGAGGAGGAGGGGGAGGAGGGGGCGGGTAGGCAGAGGAGCAACTTCCAGTGCACGCGCTGCGAGAAGGCCTTCCTGTATGAGAAGAGCTTCCTGAAGCACGTGCGGCTCCACCACGGCGTGGCCACCGAGGTGGTCCACCGCTGCGACACCTGCGGCCAGACCTTCGCCAACCGCTGCAACCTGAAGGGCCACCAGCGCCACGTGCATAGCAGTGAGCGCCACTTCCCGTGCGAGCTGTGCGGCAAGAAGTTCAAGAGGAAGAAGGACGTGAAGCGGCACGTGGTGCAGGTGCACGAGGGCGGCGGTGAGCGGCACCAGTGCCAGCAGTGCGGCAAGGGCCTGAGCTCCAAGACGGCGCTGCGGCTGCACGAGCGCACGCACACCGGCCACAAGCCCTACGGCTGCACCGAGTGCCCGGCCACCTTCTCGCAGCCCTCGGCCCTCAAGACCCACCTGAGGTAGGCTTGGGCTGCATGAACCTCAGATTGCACGTGGTGACGTGGGGGGGCATCCTAGCAGATAGCCGCTGCGGCTGCCTCACCCCAGAGGGGTCACTTTTCAGGTTGCTCCTTCTCAAAGTCAGGGGCTGCTTTGAGTACTGGATTCTCCCTGTGGACAGAGGTGTGGAAATGGTGCTCTCTGGGTGTGGGCCTGGGCTGATGGGGACCCAAGCCTTCTGTTCGGCGCAGGGGTCCCTCCCCCTCCGCCTCCCCGGCAGCCTCTGGTGCTCAGGCCTCCTGCCACCCCTCCTGAGTTGGGCCAGAAACCCCAGCCCCCCTTCATCTGGGCCTCAGGCCTGTGACCAGCTTGGTGGGGCAGTCCCACTGGAGACCTCGGTGCAGTGACACTTCTCTGGGCTTGGAGAGTGCCTGCCACCTGTCAGCCTAACCTCCAGGATTAGGACGGACAGAGATACTCTGTACTGATCCTGAACTATAGGTAGGTTACATTCGGTTTTTAAATGAATTCCCTTCCAATGCTCAGTACTCACACTTGAAATTCAGACAGAGCAGCTTTCTACTCCCCTCGATTTGCCCTCCCCCTGGGCAAGTCTTGGGGTGGAGGGTGGGTGTTCGTTGTCCTTTTACTATCACAGCCTGGCTCAGGAAGGGCTCCGCAAATGTGGTGACAGTCACTCATCCTTTTCCTGAGCTGCAGTGCTGACATGTGCACCCTGGGGACCCGCTGGCTTCATGTGCAGGGAACAGTTCTTTCTAGACTGCTAAGTTGAACTGGAAAAGGATGGTAAAGGTTTTGATCACATGGTTCTTGGTCAGCCATGGTTTCTAAGGTGTCAGTGGGTGACTGTTCCCAGTGAGGGAGTTTTATAAATACCTTGCCATGCTATTTAGTGTCTTGACCAGTGGAGGTGTGGCCTCTGCCTGCACATGGGGGCAGCACCACCCACATGGCATATGTAGTGGGGCTCTGTGTCCAGCAGGACTTGGCGGTCTTGCCTCAGGCAGAGACTGATTTGAGGGTGAGAGTTCTGGGCCTCACTACCTTTCAGTCCTTTGCATTTGGGCTCACAGAGCAAAGTGTCTCTGCAGGTAAGGGAAGAGATGGTGATGCAGAGTGAGCTTCAAAACACATCCTGAGTTACTCTCTGAATGTTATGCTTTCAGAATTCACACAGGGGAAAAACCTTTTGTCTGTGACGAATGTGGTGCAAGATTCACTCAGAACCACATGCTGATTTATCATAAAAGGTGTCACACAGGTAAATACGCTGCTACAGTTGAATATCTTTCCTAGCTGTAGGACAGAAACCCCATTTTACTTATAAGTTGCTGTCTGCCTAGTGGTTCAGGTTAAAGCCCCGGGTTTGCTTTCTCATCTAGTAAGTGAGCACAAGCAAATGAATAAAATAACACCCGCTACCTCCAGTGCCGTGTGCCTGTGGCCATGACCTCCGGATACTGGCGGTGCTCTGTGTCTTGGGCATCCAGAGGTATCCCCAAGTTCCCTTTTGAGGCATCCTTCTGAAAGAAATTGCTCAGATTATGGGGAAAGCCATATGCTGTTATCCCCATTCTTGCTGTTTCTAGTAACAGATCAGGAACAAACTGACTGTCTAGGCCCAAGACAGTGGTTCACTAAATGGATAAATCCATTCCATCCCACCCCAGGACTCAGCCTAAGGTCTCTGATTATGAAAAATAGCTGTGCTTGGTCATTGACTTGAGAAATCCACAGTTAAACATAGAGTAAATCCTAGCTTTATTGAAAAGCATGCGGACATACAAAAGAGTTATGAATTGAGGTGGTGAGATTATGGGGTTCTCAGAATTTTTGTGGTACGATCTCATCCGGTGAGGGAGAATGTTTAAGCTGTTTATCCTGACTCTGCACAGTGCTCCTGGGGTCTGAGCCCTAGAGCGTGTGCCGGAGTCCAGCTATCAGGGGCTTGCTTACCAGGCTAGCCCAGTTCCTGCCTGCCTGTATTAAGTTTTTGCTTCTTTGCACCGTCCTATGAGCCTCAAGTTCAAATGGAGGGACTGAGGAGCCACTTAGTGATATGAATTACTAGAATGAAAAATGCGGAACTGGTGCCTGATAGACAATGGGTTAAGGGAGGTCAGGTCACACTGGAAAGAGCCACTTAGTGATATGAATTAGCTAGGGCTCACAGAGCAAAGTGTCTCTGCAGGTAAGGGAAGAGATGGTGATGCAGAGTGAGCTTCAAAACACATCCTGAGTTACTCTCTGAATGTTATGCTTTCAGAATTCACACAGGGGAAAAACCTTTTGTCTGTGACGAATGTGGTGCAAGATTCACTCAGAACCACATGCTGATTTATCATAAAAGGTGTCACACAGGTAAATACGCTGCTACAGTTGAATATCTTTCCTAGCTGTAGGACAGAAACCCCATTTTACTTATAAGTTGCTGTCTGCCTAGTGGTTCAGGTTAAAGCCCGGATTTGCTTTCTCATCTAGTAAGTGAGCACAAGCAAATGAATAAAATAACACCCGCTACCTCCAGTGCCGTGTGCCTGTGGCCATGACCTCCGGATACTGGCGGTGCTCTGTGTCTTGGGCATCCAGAGGTATCCCCAAGTTCCCTTTTGAGGCATCCTTCTGAAAGAAATTGCTCAGATTATGGGGAAAGCCATATGCTGTTATCCCCATTCTTGCTGTTTCTAGTAACAGATCAGGAACAAACTGACTGTCTAGGCCCAAGACAGTGGTTCACTAAATGGATAAATCCATTCCATCCCACCCCAGGACTCAGCCTAAGGTCTCTGATTATGAAAAATAGCTGTGCTTGGTCATTGACTTGAGAAATCCACAGTTAAACATAGAGTAAATCCTAGCTTTATTGAAAAGCATGCGGACATACAAAAGAGTTATGAATTGAGGTGGTGAGATTATGGGGTTCTCAGAATTTTTGTGGTACGATCTCATCCGGTGAGGGAGAATGTTTAAGCTGTTTATCCTGACTCTGCACAGTGCTCCTGGGGTCTGAGCCCTAGAGCGTGTGCCGGAGTCCAGCTATCAGGGGCTTGCTTACCAGGCTAGCCCAGTTCCTGCCTGCCTGTATTAAGTTTTTGCTTCTTTGCACCGTCCTATGAGCCTCAAGTTCAAATGGAGGGACTGAGGAGCCACTTAGTGATATGAATTACTAGAATGAAAAATGCGGAACTGGTGCCTGATAGACGAATGGGTTAAGGGGAGGTCAGGTCACACTGAAGGATTAAGTGAGAACCGGACATTTGATGAACTTGCTAATATGTTCAGATTTTATTAAAGCCAATCTTGACATTTGAGAAATCAGGGCAAACGTACCAGAGGAGTCTGGGGCGCAGACTGGCACAGCGTGAAGGGTAGACGCTCCTGGTCCTCACCTGCCCGGGTGGGCGGAGCTCCTTCAGCACAGCCACGTGTGTTCACCACACCCTGCTCGCTTCAGGAGGGGTTTCTGTTCTGCTAGAGACCCACTGCAGTCCTGAGGGAAAGTCCATCTGTTCCACCAAACCAGTCATCAAACTGTTCTGGTTTGGAATGGCTCAGTTTCCAAAATGTGAGCTGGCTGAACGTGCTCTTTCATTCTAATCTACTGGATTCTCTCGGCATTACCAGTGGACATTTCCACCAACTTTCAGTGGGTTGCAAGCACTGTACATGAATAGATGTCTTAGGATAGTTTTAATGAGGGGAGGTAACCTGCTGCCTGTCAGGACACTTGGGAGGGTGGATCTGGTCCCCGTGTGTTTGAGCACCCGTGTCAGATCTAACTCCACATCTCATCTCTCCGTGTAGGTGAGAGGCCTTTCATGTGTGAAACGTGTGGCAAGAGTTTCGCTTCCAAAGAGTATTTAAAACATCACAACAGGATCCATACTGGGTCCAAACCCTTTAAATGTGAAGTTTGTTTCAGGACGTTTGCTCAGCGGAACTCGCTTTACCAGCACATCAAAGTCCACACAGGTATGGCTGGAGTGTCGCCAGAGAAGGGAGGTCAGTGTGGCAAGAAAACATCCTGAAGGTTTTAGATTTAAAGACAAATTATTTGGAATTTAGCTTTACATCGTTTATCTTAATAGCATTTAAACTTTGAGTTTCTAGTTTCTCTGACAAACTGGAAAGGTATATTCATACCTGTGAACATGGTTGTGGATGTGTGAACGTTTTCATACCGTCAGGTTAGAATCAGGGGTGACAACCTGCACATCCTAGTGGGACACCACACGTGCGTGGTCAGGTTTGACTAGAAAGTAGGTGAGCTGCCTGCAGCTGTCATGCCGGCTGTGGGTGAGGCCACAGCCCCCAGGGCCCTCTTCTGGTTGGGGGTGTGTGCTGGTGTGGCCCTCCTCGTGGCGGAATGGGATGCCATGTGGCTGTGGAGCAGCTGGCGGCCCCCGTGTCTTCCATCCCTTCCCTCTCAGGGGAGCGGCCCTACTGTTGCGACCAGTGTGGCAAGCAGTTCACGCAGCTCAACGCCCTCCAGCGCCACCACCGGATCCACACGGGGGAGAAGCCGTTCATGTGCAACGCGTGCGGGCGGACGTTCACCGACAAGTCCACGCTGCGGCGGCACACCTCGGTGAGTGGCCAGGCTGGCCTCCCAAGGACTGCACTGCTCCCATCTGTGCACCCCTCTTCCCTGAGGCCCTCTGGCCAGAGCAGGGCCTGGGAGAGGGCAGTCATGTGGGTGAAGATGGGGCCTGGGGGACCGAGCGCTTCCTGACAGGGACCTAGGTGAAGACAGGTGTCTGAGGTATGCAGAAGGCTGTTGCGCTTAGTGACAGGTGGCTATGGACTGGGTGGTCTGCGGATCCTGGACACGTGGGTGACCTCTGTTCTGCACTTACTCTGCAGATCCATGATAAGACAACTCCATGGAAGTCCTTCCTGGTCATTGTGGATGGCTCTCCCAAGAACGGCGATGCGCACAAGACTGAGCAGCCCGATGAAGAGTATGCGCCATCCAAACTCTCTGATAAACTGCTGTCTTTCACAGAAAACGGCCATTTTCACAACCTGGCCACTGTCCAGGGCAACATGCCTGCCATGCAGCGGACAGTCCTGCAGACCCGGCCTGCAAGTCAGACGGCCGTGGGGTCCCAGGACACACTGCTGGAACAGTGAGCTTAGTGAGCTGACACCACAGACAGACCCGGGACAGACTCTCCAGAGAAGGGAGGTGTACAAAAACAAATTATTTGGAATTTAGCTTTACATCGTTTATCTTAATAGCATTTAAACTTTGAGTTTCTAGTTTCTCTGACAAACTGGAAAGGTATATTCATACCTGTGAACATGGTTGTGGATGTGTGAACGTTTTCATACCGTCAGGTTAGAATCAGGGTGACAACCTGCACATCCTAGTGGGACACCACACGTGCGTGGTCAGGTTTGACTAGAAAGTAGGTGAGCTGCCTGCAGCTGTCATGCCGGCTGTGGGTGAGGCCACAGCCCCCAGGGCCCTCTTCTGGTTGGGGGTGTGTGCTGGTGTGGCCCTCCTCGTGGCGGAATGGGATGCCATGTGGCTGTGGAGCAGCTGGCGGCCCCCGTGTCTTCCATCCCTTCCCTCTCAGGGGAGCGGCCCTACTGTTGCGACCAGTGTGGCAAGCAGTTCACGCAGCTCAACGCCCTCCAGCGCCACCACCGGATCCACACGGGGGAGAAGCCGTTCATGTGCAACGCGTGCGGGCGGACGTTCACCGACAAGTCCACGCTGCGGCGGCACACCTCGGTGAGTGGCCAGGCTGGCCTCCCAAGGACTGCACTGCTCCCATCTGTGCACCCCTCTTCCCTGAGGCCCTCTGGCCAGAGCAGGGCCTGGGAGAGGGCAGTCATGTGGGTGAAGATGGGGCCTGGGGGACCGAGCGCTTCCTGACAGGGACCTAGGTGAAGACAGGTGTCTGAGGTATGCAGAAGGCTGTTGCGCTTAGTGACAGGTGGCTATGGACTGGGTGGTCTGCGGATCCTGGACACGTGGGTGACCTCTGTTCTGCACTTACTCTGCAGATCCATGATAAGACAACTCCATGGAAGTCCTTCCTGGTCATTGTGGATGGCTCTCCCAAGAACGGCGATGCGCACAAGACTGAGCAGCCCGATGAAGAGTATGCGCCATCCAAACTCTCTGATAAACTGCTGTCTTTCACAGAAAACGGCCATTTTCACAACCTGGCCACTGTCCAGGGCAACATGCCTGCCATGCACGCGGACAGTCCTGCAGACCCGGCCTGCAAGTCAGACGGCCCCGTGGGGTCCCAGGACACACTGCTGGCCACCACCATCAGTGAGCTTAGTGAGCTGACACCACAGACAGACCCGGGCCCGCACAGCTCCACTCTCTGATCCATGCGGACCGAGTGCAGCCACCTGCCCGGAGGGTTCCAGCTGTGCGTGCGGGCAGAATGTGAGCTTTCACGAGGGGATCTGAACTGAAGGCAAAGAAGCGGGCAAGGACGGCTTCTATAGTTTCCTGAATTTCTGCTACTTGCACGTCGTTATCAAACCATTTCTCAAGCTTTCCCTTAGAAATCCTAACATGCATGATCTCAGCCACGCTTTATCAACAAACACGGCAGTTAACGTAACCTCACTTAATTCCGGTGGAGTCATACTCGTGCCTGATGAGTTGATGTTTGTGAGGCTGGGGCCTCTGCTCGGCTTTCTCGTGGAGCAGAGCGTTGACCTGATCCTCGTGCTGTGGACAGGCACCCTGCCTTAGACTACCGTGTGGGTTTATTTCTGATACTTTAAAGCTATTTTTCTACCAGGCTGAAAGAAGTGAGACCATGTATTTATTTTCAGCTGTTTCTTTCCTGTCGAACTGAAGCCAATCAGAGGTGCTCTGGGACCCTGGAAGAGAAAGATGACTGCACTTGTCCCTCTGCCCCTGCCCCCATTCACAGGCACTAAACCGAACACTTGCTGCTCACAGCACACATGCAATGAGGAATTTGCTCATACTATGACTTGTGAAATGTGGCCATCAGGTTTCATTCCTAAAAACCCAATTAGGTAAAAGCTGTCCTACCAAAGACTAGCAGAAAACAGTGAAGTAGCTTTTGCAAAAACGTGTGAACAATTAAAAGCCAAGGGCTTGAGAACACTTGGGAAAAAAAAGCCAAAAGGGTTTTGTTTTCTCTCCCAAGAACGGCGATGCGCACAAGACTGAGCAGCCCGATGAAGAGTATGCGCCATCCAAACTCTCTGATAAACTGCTGTCTTTCACAGAAAACGGCCATTTTCACAACCTGGCCACTGTCCAGGGCAACATGCCTGCCATGCACGCGGACAGTCCTGCAGACCCGGCCTGCAAGTCAGACGGCCCCGTGGGGTCCCAGGACACACTGCTGGCCACCACCATCAGTGAGCTTAGTGAGCTGACACCACAGACAGACCCGGGCCCGCACAGCTCCACTCTCTGATCCATGCGGACCGAGTGCAGCCACCTGCCCGGAGGGTTCCAGCTGTGCGTGCGGGCAGAATGTGAGCTTTCACGAGGGGATCTGAACTGAAGGCAAAGAAGCGGGCAAGGACGGCTTCTATAGTTTCCTGAATTTCTGCTACTTGCACGTCGTTATCAAACCATTTCTCAAGCTTTCCCTTAGAAATCCTAACATGCATGATCTCAGCCACGCTTTATCAACAAACACGGCAGTTAACGTAACCTCACTTAATTCCGGTGGAGTCATACTCGTGCCTGATGAGTTGATGTTTGTGAGGCTGGGGCCTCTGCTCGGCTTTCTCGTGGAGCAGAGCGTTGACCTGATCCTCGTGCTGTGGACAGGCACCCTGCCTTAGACTACCGTGTGGGTTTATTTCTGATACTTTAAAGCTATTTTTCTACCAGGCTGAAAGAAGTGAGACCATGTATTTATTTTCAGCTGTTTCTTTCCTGTCGAACTGAAGCCAATCAGAGGTGCTCTGGGACCCTGGAAGAGAAAGATGACTGCACTTGTCCCTCTGCCCCTGCCCCCATTCACAGGCACTAAACCGAACACTTGCTGCTCACAGCACACATGCAATGAGGAATTTGCTCATACTATGACTTGTGAAATGTGGCCATCAGGTTTCATTCCTAAAAACCCAATTAGGTAAAAGCTGTCCTACCAAAGACTAGCAGAAAACAGTGAAGTAGCTTTTGCAAAAACGTGTGAACAATTAAAAGCCAAGGGGCTTGAGAACACTTGAAACATAGTTATTTTATCCACGAGTAGCAATGAGGCGGCTGTGGCAAATCTAAGAATAGAGTATTGTAGTTTTTCTAGAATTTTTTTTTTACTTAATTTCTGTGATTTTCAGAAACCCAGCATTTTTCATTAATGTTATCAAGAGCCTGACACAGGGAAGTCACTGGCACTCGTGTTCCCCTGGGAGCATGAGTGAATTTGGCAGAAGGGACGAAGAGCCTCATCGGCACGCCCCTCTTTGATTAGCCTTAACTTGGACCATGGAACTGCCAGCCTTGTCTTAAATGTGCCTCTGTCTCATGCTGGCCGCTCTTGGTCAAGTGCATTTGCAGTGGCAAGTAATTCTGCACCCTGCCCGAGCCTGGCTCTTCCAGTGGCAAGGGCAGGTTGTCTTGTGCACAGTGCTTTGACTCACACATGACCCAGATGAAAAGCAAAGAATTCCTGTCATTAAGTTACTCTTTTTCTTACATTTTAATTTATTAAACTTGCTGTGAAAACACTCATTTTCTAAGAGAAAGGTACATTATGTGTAAGTCCAGGATGCACGCAGCTGCACGCAACACCAGAGAAAGACCCAGGATGCTTTCCCCATGAGATGCCCTGGGGCTGACCCGGGTGCACACCTGCTCCTGAGGCTGGGGTACTGAGCCCCATCCATCTCCCGCTGTGATAGCATCTCCTTCTTGTGTTCACAGAAGTGACTGTCACACATGTTCTACTCTGAACAGAACAAACCTGCCCGCTGATGAACTGTTTCATGGGATAAAATCATCTTAATGAGAAGGAATTTAAATAGATTATTTTGTTACCTACTGGAATAATTTTTGTCTTGAATTTGTTTTAGAGAGTCTACAAAAAATTGTTTTGTGTTAATAAATGTTTGTTTTATAAAAATGGTTTTATTGAAAGACACATGCAATGAGGAATTTGCTCATACTATGACTTGTGAAATGTGGCCATCAGGTTTCATTCCTAAAAACCCAATTAGGTAAAAGCTGTCCTACCAAAGACTAGCAGAAAACAGTGAAGTAGCTTTTGCAAAAACGTGTGAACAATTAAAAGCCAAGGGGCTTGAGAACACTTGAAACATAGTTATTTTATCCACGAGTAGCAATGAGGCGGCTGTGGCAAATCTAAGAATAGAGTATTGTAGTTTTTCTAGAATTTTTTTTTTACTTAATTTCTGTGATTTTCAGAAACCCAGCATTTTTCATTAATGTTATCAAGAGCCTGACACAGGGAAGTCACTGGCACTCGTGTTCCCCTGGGAGCATGAGTGAATTTGGCAGAAGGGACGAAGAGCCTCATCGGCACGCCCCTCTTTGATTAGCCTTAACTTGGACCATGGAACTGCCAGCCTTGTCTTAAATGTGCCTCTGTCTCATGCGGGCCCGCTCTTGGTCAAGTGCATTTGCAGTGGCAAGTAATTCTGCACCCTGCCCGAGCCTGGCTCTTCCAGTGGCAAGGGCAGGTTGTCTTGTGCACAGTGCTTTGACTCACACATGACCCAGATGAAAAGCAAAGAATTCCTGTCATTAAGTTACTCTTTTTCTTACATTTTAATTTATTAAACTTGCTGTGAAAACACTCATTTTCTAAGAGAAAGGTACATTATGTGTAAGTCCAGGATGCACGCAGCTGCACGCAACACCAGAGAAAGACCCAGGATGCTTTCCCCATGAGATGCCCTGGGGCTGACCCGGGTGCACACCTGCTCCTGAGGCTGGGGTACTGAGCCCCATCCATCTCCCGCTGTGATAGCATCTCCTTCTTGTGTTCACAGAAGTGACTGTCACACATGTTCTACTCTGAACAGAACAAACCTGCCCGCTGATGAACTGTTTCATGGGATAAAATCATCTTAATGAGAAGGAATTTAAATAGATTATTTTGTTACCTACTGGAATAATTTTTGTCTTGAATTTGTTTTAGAGAGTCTACAAAAAATTGTTTTGTGTTAATAAATGTTTGTTTTATAAAAATGGTTTTGCAAGGCCATGTTTATTTCCATGATTAGAATTTAGGTTCTGTAGAAAAAGGATTCCTGATTGAAACAGGTAGTTTCATTTTCTAGTGCTTGAAGAATCTGGCCACCTCCATGTGCTGCACTTGTGTTCCTGAGATGCAACAGGCCTGGCCTAGGGCACAGGCTCGGCCTCGGCAGATGGTGCCAGGCCACGTGAGGGGCCCAGCCTTGTCATGACCATGGCAAGTCTGTGCCACAGAGGCTCATCCTCTTACTGTCACTTCTCTGCCTCTGGGGAGGGGAGGCCTGCCCCCTAACTCTGCCGAAGATGCAGCTCAGGGGTGTTAAGGCACCTCCATTTCTCCCTGTCGGGGTGCTGGGCTGCCAAGTCACTGTCCGCCCCAGACCCTTCCAGCCTTCGTGTGGGAGACACATTCAGCCCAGACTCCTAAGCTCCCTTGCCCCTGCTTTTAACTAAAATTTGTTGTACAGAGTGAAAAAAGTTGGCCAGATGGTGGGGGAAGACCATTATTAAAGGTGACCTCCACAGAAATGTGGTTTTGCCAAAGGTGGTCAGCTGAATTAACCAACTTGAGTGTAAGTTGTAATTTAAACTGACCTGCCTGTTGCATACCCTGCCACAGCAGGGGCAGTTTTTGAGACCAAATGAGTGCCTGTCCCCTTAACTGAACTTGATGGTGTTCCTGCCACTTAAGTAACATATCAGGTGAAAGGCCACGGTCCACAGGTACCAAGGCAGGCAGGCAGATGGACACAGGCATAAGGCCACATTCATCACACCCAGCTGATTCCCAGGATCTGCGCACTTCCCTCCACCAGTCTGCAAGGAACTCTTGAGACCTCACCAGAGACTGGCAGAGCCACCACAAGGGCTTCTGTTAGGAAACCAAATCTCTGAGAAGAGACATTTGAATGAGAAACTAACCTCAAGTATCAACAACACAGTATTCCTAAATGGGACCTGTTATACCACTCATTTTGAATTTGCTTTAACAATCTTTAAGGAACCTGAACAAGGCCCTCTGACAGTCAAGTCAACAGGGTTCCCCCAAGAGATGGACCCCTGGCCTCCCCACTGAGGTCTCCCAGGGCTGCGCCTCCCTGAACCTTGTGAGTGAGATCCCCAACCCACAGAAGCAGGGATAGGAATGGGGGACCTGCAGAGCCCTCGGCAGACCAGCAGCTGCACCAACAGTCTGTATGAGCCTTCACAAAGCCTGGACGGCCACCGCCCACTACCCGATTCCGGAACCCCAAGGGTCACCTTGCAGAGCAAGAAGCCATCCCTAACCTGTGCAAACCAGTCAGGAAAGACTCACCATGCTGCACGTCATTTGGACTTTATTTACTATACAGTTTCACACAAAACACACTGACTCTCTGCAAAGGTGGATTTATTATCACAGGGTGAGTTTTCATAATACAGCCTCCCTGACAGCACAGAGGAGGAGAGGCCCAGGCCCCAGAAGGCAGGTTGCGTGCCACATCCCCCAAGAAGTTGTGGGGGCTGCCTCTGGGCATCTTAAATATGTAGTGTCAGAGGAAACAATAAACACACACACTGTGGTTACAGGGGTGCTGTCACACATGGTCACGACTGTGCAAGAACATTGCTCCCAAATCATGAAAAAGGAATTCACACAAGCTATAAAAATGTTGCCACAAAAAGCTAAACTTTCTTATAAGAAATGTTAACCATTTTGACAAAGAACTAAACATGATTTGCTAAAATACAAGAACTATAACAGAGTCATTACATTTTGTTCATAAATAATGATTTATAAATCCTGGAAACCTAACCCGGGCTGTGAGTCACAGCGATGCCCACTCTGATGGAACGTTTCTAGGGGGGAAGCCTGGAACTGTTCCTGGGACTTTTTTCTTCTAATTTTTCTTTTATGTTCTGGTGGCCTGTTCTAGCCATTACAATTTTTTTTTAACTTTTTCACACGAAATATTAAAAACAAAAGCATCTTAATTCAGGCACTGATCCCAGCATTCATTTCAATACAAACAACTCTGATGTGACAAAATGCTGCCAGTCGTCTTTCTCAAAACCAGAGGTCTTCAGACAGGAGTCTGTCGAGGGATCAGGATAAAAAGCTAATAAACAAACTGCCTTAGAAGACATCATCTGGTTTTTACTTTACGTGGGAAGGCCAAAAGGTCCCTTTAACAAGTGGGAGTAAACTTTCCAGACTAGAGACATCATGCACATGCTGGCGGTGAGGGTTATAGCCCCAGAGGTGGGCAGGCCTGCAGCCAGGGACACAGGCCCCAGGCTCATCTCCCCCAAGTGCTTCTGACAGGCTGGGCACTGAATCAGGTAAGAGCAAGAAACCCCACTTTTTCTCTCTCACCACTTTTTTCGTAAGAGTTTCCAGTAGGAAGTGAAGAAGGACCAAGTGGGCTCCAAAGTGGACCATTAACCAACAGCCAGCATTCTTTTAAATGAAGGAAGGCATCCTCCCTGAATGCCAGAGCCTGAGGTCAGAGCACCCAGTGTCTCCTGGTTCGCTGGTGGCTGCCCTGCAGGCTGAGCGAGAGACATCACTGCCCACGTCTCCACCACCAGTCCAGCCCACACAGGCGACTATACAACTACGGCGACCTAATCCTCATAGCTGCCCACAAGAGTGCTCCACAATCAGACCCTGCTGGTCCTTCTCAGCCTCCTTTTCTGCCACTTTATCCTTCATTCCAGATGGACCTGTGCCCCATCCCCAGTCCTTCCTCCCTACTCAGCCCTCAGCCTAGATTCTCTCTATTTCTGCCCAACAGCACCTTCTAACCCCAGTCACCTGCCGTCCAAAAATGCAATACCATTCAAATACTAGTTAACATCCGAAAGGACACTGTAAATTCCATTTATCTGTCAACATTGCAATTACTCAGCAATACACATCGAACAAATCATTCACACCTAAAAATATACACAGAGGAGACTCAGGAAACAAGACCACATCTACAGCACAAGGTGAGCGCGTAACATAAAGGGCAGGGACTAAGTTCATAGGTCAGTAAAGCACATATATAAGTAGTCAAAACAACAGGACAGAATTCAAATACACCACATACAACAATCCATCAGCCAGGGCAAGTCCTCAGAAGTCGTACTTAATTCAGGCACTGATCCCAGCATTCATTTCAATACAAACAACTCTGATGTGACAAAATGCTGCCAGTCGTCTTTCTCAAAACCAGAGGTCTTCAGACAGGAGTCTGTCGAGGGATCAGGATAAAAAGCTAATAAACAAACTGCCTTAGAAGACATCATCTGGTTTTTACTTTACGTGGGAAGGCCAAAAGGTCCCTTTAACAAGTGGGAGTAAACTTTCCAGACTAGAGACATCATGCACATGCTGGCGGTGAGGGTTATAGCCCCAGAGGTGGGCAGGCCTGCAGCCAGGGACACAGGCCCCAGGCTCATCTCCCCCAAGTGCTTCTGACAGGCTGGGCACTGAATCAGGTAAGAGCAAGAAACCCCACTTTTTCTCTCTCACCATTTTTTTCGTAAGAGTTTCCAGTAGGAAGTGAAGAAGGACCAAGTGGGCTCCAAAGTGGACCATTAACCAACAGCCAGCATTCTTTTAAATGAAGGAAGGCATCCTCCCTGAATGCCAGAGCCTGAGGTCAGAGCACCCAGTGTCTCCTGGTTCGCTGGTGGCTGCCCTGCAGGCTGAGCGAGAGACATCACTGCCCACGTCTCCACCACCAGTCCAGCCCACACAGGCGACTATACAACTACGGCGACCTAATCCTCATAGCTGCCCACAAGAGTGCTCCACAATCAGACCCTGCTGGTCCTTCTCAGCCTCCTTTTCTGCCACTTTATCCTTCATTCCAGATGGACCTGTGCCCCATCCCCAGTCCTTCCTCCCTACTCAGCCCTCAGCCTAGATTCTCTCTATTTCTGCCCAACAGCACCTTCTAACCCCAGTCACCTGCCGTCCAAAAATGCAATACCATTCAAATACTAGTTAACATCCGAAAGGACACTGTAAATTCCATTTATCTGTCAACATTGCAATTACTCAGCAATACACATCGAACAAATCATTCACACCTAAAAATATACACAGAGGAGACTCAGGAAACAAGACCACATCTACAGCACAAGGTGAGCGCGTAACATAAAGGGCAGGGACTAAGTTCATAGGTCAGTAAAGCACATATATAAGTAGTCAAAACAACAGGACAGAATTCAAATACACCACATAAAACAATCCATCAGCCAGGGGCAAGTCCCCTCAGAAGCTCTTTGGGGTTCTTTCCTGAGGATGCAGCAAACCTCTATACCATTACTCAACCTACCAGGCCCATCATATCCAATTAAGAGAGAAAATGAATAACACACAATTAAAAATTAAAGTGGATGACATACAAGCTTTGACTGAGATAACCTCCTAGCAATGGGGAGGCACACATGGGGGTGCACATGGGTGTCCTCTCAAAGTGGCGAAGTGTGCAAACATAAAGGTGAAGGAAAGGGATACGCCATTTCAAACACCTTTCTGTGAAGATGCCCCAACTACAAGTGGACACTACCTCCAGGAAAGGAAAACGCCTGTGTCTCCTAGATCTTACACACGTGTGCACCTCTACACACGGCCACAGATGAGAGCAGGCAAGTCAGGAATCTCCCTCTTCTCCCACTGCAAGCAGCCAACAGGCCTGGCTCATCTGAATTCTCACATGCACATCTGCTACAGAACAACAGAAAGAGCAAAAAACCTGGTCACTAGCACCGTCAAAAGAATCACAAGATAACAAAAAGGATCAATATTTCTAATGAGAAAAGTCATAAATGCATTCCTAACAATCATCCTACACTAAACACACACATTTAGAGAATCCATCCAGTACAGGTTCACAGAGAACATGCAAAGCGTCTATTAGAACACCTGGGTTGGGTACTCAAGTCCAGGAAAAAGAACATAAAATATGTGGCAAAATGAAACACGAGCTCTGCACATGCTCTGCAAACCCGGGGACTCTGCAAGCAGGAAACAGCCCGTCACACGCTCACACTATAAATCCCCCGACAGGGACCCCAGTCACCTGCCGTCCAAAATCATACAAAAAGAAGGAGAATCCATTTATCTGTCAACATTGCAATTACTCAGCAATACACATCGAACAAATCATTCACACCTAAAAATATACACAGAGGAGACTCAGGAAACAAGACCACATCTACAGCACAAGGTGAGCGCGTAACATAAAGGGCAGGGACTAAGTTCATAGGTCAGTAAAGCACATATATAAGTAGTCAAAACAACAGGACAGAATTCAAATACACCACATAAAACAATCCATCAGCCAGGGGCAAGTCCCCTCAGAAGCTCTTTGGGGTTCTTTCCTGAGGATGCAGCAAACCTCTATACCATTACTCAACCTACCAGGCCCATCATATCCAATTAAGAGAAAATGAATAACACACAATTAAAAATTAAAGTGGATGACATACAAGCTTTGACTGAGATAACCTCCTAGCAATGGGGAGGCACACATGGGGGTGCACATGGGTGTCCTCTCAAAGTGGCGAAGTGTGCAAACATAAAGGTGAAGGAAAGGGATACGCCATTTCAAACACCTTTCTGTGAAGATGCCCCAACTACAAGTGGACACTACCTCCAGGAAAGGAAAACGCCTGTGTCTCCTAGATCTTACACACGTGTGCACCTCTACACACGGCCACAGATGAGAGCAGGCAAGTCAGGAATCTCCCTCTTCTCCCACTGCAAGCAGCCAACAGGCCTGGCTCATCTGAATTCTCACATGCACATCTGCTACAGAACAACAGAAAGAGCAAAAAACCTGGTCACTAGCACCGTCAAAAGAATCACAAGATAACAAAAAGGATCAATATTTCTAATGAGAAAAGTCATAAATGCATTCCTAACAATCATCCTACACTAAACACACACATTTAGAGAATCCATCCAGTACAGGTTCACAGAGAACATGCAAAGCGTCTATTAGAACACCTGGGTTGGGTACTCAAGTCCAGGAAAAAGAACATAAAATATGTGGCAAAATGAAACACGAGCTCTGCACATACTGAAATAACAGGAGAAAGATTCTGAAGTGGTTCTCGGAAAACTCTGGGGACTCTGACAAGCAGGAAACAGCCCGTCACACGCTCACACTATACACAGGAGCTGCCCACCGGTCTGCTGCACAGGGACACACGCGGAGGCTTAAACACACACACATCGTCAGGCTCATGTGCAACAAAATGAAGCCATTGAATGGGCATCCCATAATGATCACTGGCCCTAACACAAAACTAAAGAGGACTCAGCGGCATGCCACAGAGACACAGCGCTTCACTTGAGGTCTCCGTCTCCCTCCCCGTCTCCCTGGATGGACTTCTTGATGCGCAGCAGCATGGTGGTGAGCCACTGGTCCAGGCGGGAGATGGAGTCGAATTCCTTCACCTGAGTTTAAGGGGAGAGGAGCAGGAATTGGTCCACGGAAGTACAGTCAAACACAGAACTAGACCACCCCACACTGCTCAAACATTTACAGATACACTTCTTTGTTTAAAATCATTCATTCTAGTTTACAACTTTCTTCATTAAAAACTTTTTATACTGCTCTTATGCTAACATGATATGGCAAAATTCATAGCAGCCTTTATCACTTGACAAAGAACATGCTTAGTTAACATGACAAAGGACATGAGACTTTGTTTAAGCACAAGGGGACATGGAAAATAAATGTGGCCCCAATATCCACCAAACACAAACATATTTGCAGAGCGAGACCGAGTGGAAAAATTCCTTCAACTCGTTTCCACATGTCATTAAAGAACGGACTTTCACAGGATGAAAATGATTTCGTGGAAAAAGTTAAAGGGGAAAACTAGCCTTCCCACCATGGCCTCAAAGCCAGGATGAAATGAATTACTGAAAGACGCTAAGAAATTTACTTGATTCTGACCAGAAGATGGAGAAAGATGAGAAAACAGAAAATTGGTGAATGTAAAAAAATGTTCCCAATGTATGCCAGGAATATAACAAAATCATTGGTTTGTTTTTGTTTTGAATTTAACTGATTAGATTTAACTGATTTTACTTTATACTTACTTATGGATCAGATTATTTTCCATAGAAAACAAGCTGTAACTGTATGTGACACATATCTGCCTTGCAGCTAAATTCACCACATAACTGAATTATGGACACATATCTGCCTTGCAGCTAAATTCACCACGTAAACTGTCTAGTTGTGAAGGCTGGTGGGACCTACAATCATGCCTTTTGGAAAACACCACAAGTATAACACAGCAATGTCCAGACAAATGTTCAGCATTTACATGATGAGAAACAGAGTTGAGTTCAGTCCCTCTGTTGTATCCGACCCTTTGTGACCCCATGGACTGCAGAGAAAGAGAAGCCGTATCTATAAGATAAACTTTTAGAGAAAGTGCTAAATCCCAAAGGCAACTTACTGCTTCTGTATAAGCTTCACTGTTTTGTTCTTCATGAGCCTCTAGAAGTTTCTGGGAACATAATTACAGAAAAATTATTTTGGTAGGCTAAAATGTTCCATCTATGAATGGATACTTAATAGAGAAACAGCTTTCTTACTACACTAACTGATGTCGTCAAAGGACTTATAAAAATGGAAAAGTTTTCAAATACAAGTCAAGAGTCAGCTGGGTCAGGAATCCAGCCTCGTGCTAACATTCCTGACCCGCCCGGTACTGAGCACGGCACGCCCCTAACCCGAATGGCATCTGAGCCCTGGTGTGGGACAGCAGGATTCATTTAATTCACAGGATTAAAATGTCACTGTATTCCAACCCTACTTACTCACTTTCAATAATTTGCATTCTCTTGAGTCAGTGAATGCTGGAAACATTTCCTCGTATTTCTCAAGAGCAAGCTGGGGAAGAAGACCACTTGTTAACATCTGAGTCATTGAAATAGAAAATGAAGTTCTGATCTTCTATTAACATCAGCACAATTTATTTACACCCTGTTAAGTGTTAACACTCAACATCAAAAGCAACCTGTACCGATCAAATCTACTTATTTTTGAACTTCAATTTCAGTTAAGAATAAACTTCTAAGCCAGTTTTTCTGAAGGAGGCTGCTGTGGAGAAGACTATATGTGCCAGATCTCATCTTCAAACCTCCCACAGCGGGCATGTGTTTTCAGGCACGGAGAGGAGGCTGTGCCCAGATGCCAGGGCCAAGAACCCCAGTCTCCACCTCTGCCTCCAGCTCTCATTTTGCTTTTCACTTTCTCCCAATCCTCACTCCAACTCTGCCTCTGAGTTAAAATAAAAGTCTGATTCTCCTTTTCCTGTCTCCCTTTAGCCCTCTAATTTCTTTAAACCAAAACCACTGAAGGACGTATAGTGCACAGGATGCTGTAACTTAAAAGCCTTGGCAGCTGGGATTCCAGCTGTGGCAGCACAGCTGGGATGGGGTCCGGGTATCATCCCTGTCTTGTTTTTCATGTATGCTGTGCAGTCGTGCTCCAAGCAGGTACCATGGACGATGGCTGTGCACTTATGCTCAGGGTGAAGCGCATCAGACCCTGCGCCATGGGTCCCCTCACCTTGGCATTCAGTTCATCCACTATGAAGTGACAGAGGGCGGCTTTAAAGAAGTAATCCTTTGCACTGTACTTCAGCAAAGGATTATCCATGGTGTTGGCCCCAATCTAGGCAAAAAAGCAGAGTCAGAGTGAAAAGGTTTGCTCTCCTACAATAAGCACGCTGACCCTCACCGGCTCTTTTGAGTGCTCTACATCTTTTTTTTAAAGATACTTGGGTTTTTTTGCCACTTCTATTGGTCTTTCATTTATTTCCATCTTTGTTCTTTGGCCCGTGTGGGCCTCCCATCGCAGAGGCCTCTGGCGCCGCAGAGCACCGGCTCAGGGCATATGCACTCCAGAGCTCTGTATCGATAGTTGGACACATCGGTCCAGCCGCTCCGCGGGACATGGGATCTTCCCAGGCCATGGATCGAATCGGCGCCCCTTGCACTGCAAAGCGGTGTCCTTACCCACTGGACCACCAGGGAAGCCCGAGTGCTCTATATCTTATATTACTAACCTATGAAATACCTTCTTTTAACCCAACATCACTCACCAGAAACGTAGACAGAAACAATATCTAAGACATAAAGTGCTGAACCGGTTAAAAACGACTCAGAATTCCATGTCCAGGAGGGTGGAACAGACACACTATCTTCTTTCCCTCCTGCTAATTAGGTACAACTAGAAGCATGGGTCCTTTTATAGAAAACTAATGATAGGAGACTAAAATAAAGAAAAGAGCAGACCAGCCAGGGCAAACAAATGGCAGGAGTTCTGCTTTCTACAGAAATCCCAATCCTCACTCCAACTTTTTGCCTTTTTTTGAGTTAAAATAAAAGTCTGATTCTCCTTTTCCTGTCTCCCTTTAGCCCTCTAATTTCTTTAAACCAAAACCACTGAAGGACGTATAGTGCACAGGATGCTGTAACTTAAAAGCCTTGGCAGCTGGGATTCCAGCTGTGGCAGCACAGCTGGGATGGGGTCCGGGTATCATCCCTGTCTTGTTTTCATGTATGCTGTGCAGTCGTGCTCCAAGCAGGTACCATGGACGATGGCTGTGCACTTATGCTCAGGGTGAAGCGCATCAGACCCTGCGCCATGGGTCCCCTCACCTTGGCATTCAGTTCATCCACTATGAAGTGACAGAGGGCGGCTTTAAAGAAGTAATCCTTTGCACTGTACTTCAGCAAAGGATTATCCATGGTGTTGGCCCCAATCTAGGCAAAAAAGCAGAGTCAGAGTGAAAAGGTTTGCTCTCCTACAATAAGCACGCTGACCCTCACCGGCTCTTTTGAGTGCTCTACATCTTTTTTTTAAAGATACTTGGGTTTTTTTGCCACTTCTATTGGTCTTTCATTTATTTCCATCTTTGTTCTTTGGCCCGTGTGGGCCTCCCATCGCAGAGGCCTCTGGCGCCGCAGAGCACCGGCTCAGGGCATATGCACTCCAGAGCTCTGTATCGATAGTTGGACACATCGGTCCAGCCGCTCCGCGGGACATGGGATCTTCCCAGGCCATGGATCGAATCGGCGCCCCTTGCACTGCAAAGCGGTGTCCTTACCCACTGGACCACCAGGGAAGCCCGAGTGCTCTATATCTTATATTACTAACCTATGAAATACCTTCTTTTAACCCAACATCACTCACCAGAAACGTAGACAGAAACAATATCTAAGACATAAAGTGCTGAACCGGTTAAAAACGACTCAGAATTCCATGTCCAGGAGGGTGGAACAGACACACTATCTTCTTTCCCTCCTGCTAATTAGGTACAACTAGAAGCATGGGTCCTTTTATAGAAAACTAATGATAGGAGACTAAAATAAAGAAAAGAGCAGACCAGCCAGGGGCACAGAGCAAATGGCAGGGAGTTCCCTGCTTTTTCTTACAGAAATCCCTGACTGAGAACAGAAAAAGTCAACAACCCATAAATGCCAGTGGGTGCAGCAGGAAAAAAAAAAAAGAGTGAAGGAAGAGAAGAATGCCAGCTTTCTCCAGCCAGAGGACCAAGACAGAGACCACAAGCAAGACCGGGAAGGTGCAGACAACACCTGCTCTGGTCCACCCCATTCACAGCAATAAAAGCCAAGAGTGAGGCAGAACACCTGTCCTCCTGGGAATGGGCAGAGGAGCTCGACTCTCTTGTCAAAGAAGCCACCTAGAAGCCAGCCTGTGCCCCCACCATAGAGGCAGTGGAGACCACGTGGCACTTGCATCATGGCTTCATAGAGGGAATGAGGCTCCCTTGCCTCCTAGTGGGTGTGGCTTCACCATCACCTGATAGGAACCAGGAGACTGGATGGGAAGCCTGAACCCTACATCTCCACCTGGCAGGGACAAGGTCATACCTCTTCAGTGTCAAAGAAAACCAGCTGAGAGAGGAAAATTAAACAAGATCCTATCTTATAACACAATGTGAAAACATCCAATTTTCAATTAAAACTCACTTGCAATACTAAGGAAAGGGAACAACTCAAGTT
This sequence comes from Tragulus kanchil, assembly GCA_022376925.1. Taxonomy (NCBI): domain Eukaryota; kingdom Metazoa; phylum Chordata; class Mammalia; order Artiodactyla; family Tragulidae; genus Tragulus; species Tragulus kanchil. The sequence continues at coordinate 39,747,670 of JAIOJX010000031.1, read as the reverse complement.
GAATGATAAAAAGAGTAACTAATAAAGAACACTTATCACATAGCAGAGATGTTAGACCTAACCTAAAATGCTTCCACCAGCCATTACAAAAGTACTTGATACCAGAGGGAAAACTAAAGTATCAACAAAGGGAAAAAATATTCTCAGAAAAATTCTAGGAAAAAACCCTAGAAAACACAAAGAAGAAATGAGTGGAAACTTCGGAAATGAAATACACAATACCTGACATAAAAAAACAGACAGGTTCAACAGTAGAACCCATGAAACAAAGAGAAGACTCGGGGAACTAATGGTAGAACATTAGGAAGTTCTCAGTCTGAACAACAGAGAGAAGACAGACCAAGAAGAGAGGACAGAGTATCAAGCTACATGCAAAAATGAACCTCTCATCAGGGACTATGCCAGCCATAAGGGCACATTTCTCAGAAAAAGAGCTGTCAATCCAGAATTCTATACCCAGGGAAAACTGTATACTCAGCTTCAGGAACGAAAGAGAAATCAAAACATTCACAGGTGAAGGGACACCAGTGATGCCAGCAGACCTACCCTAAAAGAACAGGGTAAAATGTTGTTCTCTAAGTAAAACAAAATATAGGAAGGAATCCTGGAATATCAGGAAGAAAGGACACATTAAACAAAATATCGGAAAATAAAATGGGCTTTTCTTCTCCTCTTGATATTTGTAAATTGAGTTGGATGACTGAAGTAAAAATTGTTAATAGTGACTGATTTGTTTCTAAAAGTGTGTAGAGGAAATACTAGAGACAATTATATATTGAACTGGGGAGAATAAAGGAACAGAAAGTAAGTTCAATTTCTATATTTCATTGGAACTGAAAAAAATGACATTAGCCTGTGATATATAATGTAAATATAAAACCTAGAGGAAACACTTTTTACAAAAACTATTTAGAGACAGAGACTGAAAAACACTATAGGGGATTCAAGTCAATGTGTGGCAGTAAACAACAAAACTCTGAAAAATAAAATAAATAAAAATTAAAATTAAAAAAACCCACTATAGGTAATCAAGCAACCCCCTGGTAGGTAGGAAAAAAGAAACAGAAAAACAAAAAACAGAGGATAAGTGTAAGATGAAAAAATAAACAGCAGGCCAGTTCTAATATGTCAATAATTACATTAAATGTGAATGGTCCAAACACTCCAATTAAAAGACAGAAACTGGCAAAGTGTTATCAAAAACAAGACCTAACTCTATGATGTCCACAACCAACTCACTTCAATTGTAACAACATAGGCAGCTTGAAAGAAAAAAATGCACAAAGATATGTCATATACATATTAGAAAACAGGAGAGGTCATACTTAGTATCAGATTAAGACTTCAGAGCAAAGAAAATACTTCAGGCAGAGGCGGGGCACTATACAATAAAAGGATCAACCTATCAAGAAGACATAGCAATCCTAACTATGGATGCAGCAAAGAGTTGCAAAATAATGTGAAGCAAAGACTAATAGAAATGTGAGCCAGACAAATCCACAATGATAGAGACTGCAACACTCCACTCTCAACAACAAAAACAGAAAATCATCAAGTATACAGAAGAATTCAACATCATAATAATATTCAACACCATAATAAGAACTGAATACCAGAATTCTATACCCAGGAAAACTGTATACTCAGCTTCAGGAACGAAAGAGAAATCAAAACATTCACAGGTGAAGGGACACCAGTGATGCCAGCAGACCTACCCTAAAAGAACAGGGTAAAATGTTGTTCTCTAAGTAAAACAAAATATAGGAAGGAATCCTGGAATATCAGGAAGAAAGGACACATTAAACAAAATATCGGAAAATAAAATGGGCTTTTCTTCTCCTCTTGATATTTGTAAATTGAGTTGGATGACTGAAGTAAAAATTGTTAATAGTGACTGATTTGTTTCTAAAAGTGTGTAGAGGAAATACTAGAGACAATTATATATTGAACTGGGGAGAATAAAGGAACAGAAAGTAAGTTCAATTTCTATATTTCATTGGAACTGAAAAAAATGACATTAGCCTGTGATATATAATGTAAATATAAAACCTAGAGGAAACACTTTTTACAAAAACTATTTAGAGACAGAGACTGAAAAACACTATAGGGGATTCAAGTCAATGTGTGGCAGTAAACAACAAAACTCTGAAAAATAAAATAAATAAAAATTAAAATTAAAAAAACCCACTATAGGTAATCAAGCAACCCCCTGGTAGGTAGGAAAAAAGAAACAGAAAAACAAAAAACAGAGGATAAGTGTAAGATGAAAAAATAAACAGCAGGCCAGTTCTAATATGTCAATAATTACATTAAATGTGAATGGTCCAAACACTCCAATTAAAAGACAGAAACTGGCAAAGTGTTATCAAAAACAAGACCTAACTCTATGATGTCCACAACCAACTCACTTCAATTGTAACAACATAGGCAGCTTGAAAGAAAAAAATGCACAAAGATATGTCATATACATATTAGAAAACAGGAGAGGTCATACTTAGTATCAGATTAAGACTTCAGAGCAAAGAAAATACTTCAGGCAGAGGCGGGGCACTATACAATAAAAGGATCAACCTATCAAGAAGACATAGCAATCCTAACTATGGATGCAGCAAAGAGTTGCAAAATAATGTGAAGCAAAGACTAATAGAAATGTGAGCCAGACAAATCCACAATGATAGAGACTGCAACACTCCACTCTCAACAACAAAAACAGAAAATCATCAAGTATACAGAAGAATTCAACATCATAATAATATTCAACACCATAATAAGAACTTAACACCATATTAGTATCAATTCAACCACAAGGAGCTAATCAGCATTTAGAACATGTAGAACATATCACCCAGCAAACAGCAGCACCACACAACATAAAACAAAAACAAGCTTGTAAGAATTGAATTCACAGACTGTATTTTCCAGCCAAGACAGAATTAAACTAGAAACCAAAACCAGAAAGACAACAGGAACATCTCCAAACACCTGGAAACTAAACAGAACACTTATTAAAAACTTCAGGAAAATCAATAAATTATTTTTTTATTATTATGATTATAAAAATAAAACAATGTAACAAAAATGTGAGAGACAGTCAAAGCAGCCACTAGAGGAAAATTGATAGCACTAAAAATGCCCACACAACAAAGCGGAAAATCAGTAAGCTATGCTTCCACCTTCAATGCCTTAAATAAGAAGAGCAAAATAAATCCAAAGAAAGTAGAGGAGAGAGATCAGGATAACGGAGTCAATGAAAACAGAAAGCAATAGAGCAAACTACTGAATTCTACCAAATATCTAAAGAATTAACACCAATTCCTTACAAACTCTTCCGAAAAAATGGAAAAGAACTCAACTCATTCGGAGGCCAGTTTTACCTTGCTACTGAAGTCAGAGACATCACAAGAGAAAATTAAAGATCAATAGCCCATATGAATACAGACGCAAAATCCTGAACAAAATACCAGCAAACTAATTCCAGCCGGCTTTCTGCCAGAAGCTGCACAGAAAGATCTCACCTGCTCAAAGATCTCGATGGCTTTCTGGTACTGCTCCAGCTGGGCGGCGTAGGCAGCCACTTTCAGAAGACACTTGTTAGCCGAGCTGAAACCAAGAACCAGAGTAGAGTAACACTTCCACAGAGAAAAGACAAGACACCTCAACACACCTTTACCTGGTCCAGTGCAAGAGACTTCCAGAGAAAAGCAAAGGTTTGCCCTTTACCACACATAACAAAATTATGCTTTACCACACATAAAAACAATAATACTATAATAAATATAAAATAACAATTATATAAAAATAATACTTGCCTGTTAGATTCTTCCCCTTTGTAATAATCAGCCGATTGTTCGTAATGGGCGATAGCCTAAAAACACACACATACTTTATTCAAACTACTTGTTTGAAGAGTTGCGTTACATTTTTCCTATAAAGAAACCTTTTCAGCTCAGCAGCAAAATTTTAATAATCCAGCCTGCTTTATTTAGGGGACACAAGAAAGCATGAACTTCCAGAAATATGGTAGTAGATGGCTTTCTGTCCACCAGAATCTCTTCTTACCAATCCCCCACCCCATACAAATACCCACCCCCACATTTCCCCAGGCTTGCTGCTGCAGTTGGGGGCAGTCACGTGACGCATCCTTTCCAATAGGATGTCAGTAGACATGCTGTGGACCACCTCTAGGCGTGGTCCATACATCCGACTCTGCAGCCTTCTCCAGACCTGTTCCCTTCCTGTGAGCTGAAAGCAGAGACTATGTCAAGTGATGCTAGAAGCCACAAACTGAAGATGTCAAGCCTGGTTTCCAAGTGGTGTTCCGACTCCTATCAAACCCTAAGCAGTGACAGTGGATATTGGTTGTTAGAGTCAAGATATTCCATTCAGCTCTTTGACTTGCTGAAGCAGCACACATGCTCCTCATGAGACCTAAGGATTCTCTAGAATGAGGGTGCTGCCTTCCATCTAGGTGGAGGTACTGGGAATAGTCAGGTGAAGAGGAAACAGGCTGCAGGCTGGAAAGCTATAAACCCTGGTCATGCTACAGCATAAGACTCGCTGAAATAAAGTACCTGACGACTCAGAAAGCAGAACCCATGCTGCTGGAGCTGGAACTCTATGGGAAGAGACAGACAATAGTGTCTGATTTTCAGCAAGGTTTCGTAAGAGAGAAGAACTCTAGAAAAGATCAGCTGGCTTGCAGGCGATTATAAAAGGACAGCCTCATACGACTGAAAAGGCCAACATCTCCTATACCTCAACTGGCAAGAGAAGTCAGATGGTATTTTCAACAGGGGTGGGTCACGCTCCGTCTGCAGCAGGTCTCGTGATACACACAGCAGGCTTTAGGAGCCATTTCATCTGTTGCCCCTTTGGCTCTCCCGTGGTAGCACAGAGTCTGCCACAAAGGACACACGTGTGAACAGCTAAGGCTGTGCCCAGAGACTTGACTATGCTCTTCCCCAGTGACTACAAAATGTAAAGGCTGTTCTTAGTTTGGGGGTATAAACAGGGCACAGATGTGTACATTCCTGCCTTAAACATCCAGGTTTACCCAGGGAGTAGAGGGGAGGCGTGTGCTGGCTCAAATGTTGGATAACAGGCCACCTCCCAACTCAGGCCAGCAGCTCAGTGTCTGGAGGGCAGCCCTGTGGACCTGAGAGGGGGACGTGGGTAACCCTGTCAGAAGAGCCCTCAGCTGGGGTCACTGGGAGCCCACGGAGTTGGCTGCATGGTGGTAGAATGACCAGGGAGCAGAGCCACCTCTGGAGCCATGTCAGCCTCAACAGGACTGCAGGGCACCAGGGACCATCTGTAAAGCACAGACACTTCTGTGTGGAGTCATGATATTTGGGGTCCACTGGTCAGCCACGCAGCCCTCTCTCACTAGCATGCTCCCACACAAGTTTTCCAACATGGTCCCACACAAGTATTCTCAGTATTGTTGATAATAGGAGAAAAACTAGAAACAATTTGAGTGTTTAAATATAATGAGCTTCTGTGCTAAGATGAAGAATAATGACAGAAGGTATCAATATGAAAAGCTCTTCATGAAATAGTATATTGGAAAAAAAAAACAGTCATTGTGAGAACAGGGGACCCTGCAGGGGCACTGTGCAACAGCCTGGAGGGGTGGAGTGGAGGGGACTGGGAGCAGGGTAGAGGAGGGAGGACGCCAGGGATATACATACGACTAATCTGGGATTACACATATCTGTAAACAACAAAACTCTGTAAAAGCAAAAAGTAAAATAAAAATAATTATTAAAAAAAAAACAGCCATAAAAATTTTTTAAAAATAAAAAAACATATACCTGAAGAAACACATGGAATCCACTCCTTTGGAGTAGGGTAAGAGCAATCACTCACTCACACCCCCGAGGACTTTCCTCTCCCACGACCCTGTGAGCTGAGGCAGGCAGGCCCAATGTGACACGAGTCAAGGGAAGTGCTCAGCAAATAGGCGCTGAGGGGAGGAAGGCAGCTGCACTTCACAGGCAGTCCTGGTTACAGCACCGCCCACACTGCGGCTGACGCGAATGTGTACCCAGGGAAGGTTTCCCATGAATTTCTAATCAATCAAACATCCTCTCTGAACTGTCCTCACCTCTAACGTACTTGGACTCCTTCCCATCATGATGATGGTACGTATGGAAAGCAAGACAAGTCACTGTGTGAAGAGTACCAGGTGGTCTGACCTCTGCCCGGGGAGGGAGCAGGTTCACTCCTCAACTTCCTGCTCTCATTGCCCAGAACCTGAGGAGCAGGACTGGCCTGGACCAGGTAGAGCTGCTCTTTTGGAGGGTGTAAAAGGCCACATGCAGATGCTATGGCTTAACCCGACACTCAATAAATGAGGACACTGCTTCACCAAAATGCTATACCTTTAAACTACAGCTAGATTTAATGTAGTAAAAGAAAACCTTTAAGTTCATTTTTTAATAATGCTAATTAAACCACTCATCAAGTTTCATGGTATTTCCAAGTTTTGACAAAGACCAGTTTATGAAAAGCTTACCTAGCAGTTTAACAGAGAAGTTTCAGAGAAAAGAGGCAGGGCGTGGGCTATGTTCGCACCCAGTGTGGAATTTTAACATGCAGTTATGTTTATCAGGCACAAGTCAACCCTCACACATCAGCAATCAGCTTGGAGTATTTTGTAATTTCAAGGATGATATGCTCAAGTTGCTCAGCTTGTGCACTGATTTGCAACCCCATGGACTGTAGCCTGCCAGGCTCCTCTGTCCATGGAATTTTCTAGGCAAGAATACTGGAATGGGTTATCACTTAATACTCCAGGGGATCTTCCCAACCCAGGGATTGAACCCACACCTTTTGTGTCTCCTGCATTGGCAGGAGGATTCTTTACCACTAGCACCTGGCAAGCCCTCAAATAAAAGTCGCTCAGTCATATCCAACTCTTTGTGACCCACGGACAAGCCATGGAATTCTCCAGGCAAGAATAATGGAGCGGGTAGCTGTTCCCTTCTCCAGTGGATCTTCCCACCCAGAGACAGAACTCAGGTCTTCCACATTGCAGCCCTCATGCAGCAGGATGATAATAAATACCAAAAGTAGAACAACACTATCAATGACAATAGCATATGCAACAATAAATTCAGACAAAAGTCAATTATCACCCTGTAATTTGGGCAGCATGCCAAAGCAACCACCACACCCTCCTCAGGGCTGGTAAGCCTGCGGCTGACGCGAATGTGTACCCAGGAAGGTTTCCCATGAATTTCTAATCAATCAAACATCCTCTCTGAACTGTCCTCACCTCTAACGACTTGGACTCCTTCCCATCATGATGATGGTACGTATGGAAAGCAAGACAAGTCACTGTGTGAAGAGTACCAGGTGGTCTGACCTCTGCCCGGGGAGGGAGCAGGTTCACTCCTCAACTTCCTGCTCTCATTGCCCAGAACCTGAGGAGCAGGACTGGCCTGGACCAGGTAGAGCTGCTCTTTTGGAGGGTGTAAAAGGCCACATGCAGATGCTATGGCTTAACCCGACACTCAATAAATGAGGACACTGCTTCACCAAAATGCTATACCTTTAAACTACAGCTAGATTTAATGTAGTAAAAGAAAACCTTTAAGTTCATTTTTTAATAATGCTAATTAAACCACTCATCAAGTTTCATGGTATTTCCAAGTTTTGACAAAGACCAGTTTATGAAAAGCTTACCTAGCAGTTTAACAGAGAAGTTTCAGAGAAAAGAGGCAGGGCGTGGGCTATGTTCGCACCCAGTGTGGAATTTTAACATGCAGTTATGTTTATCAGGCACAAGTCAACCCTCACACATCAGCAATCAGCTTGGAGTATTTTGTAATTTCAAGGATGATATGCTCAAGTTGCTCAGCTTGTGCACTGATTTGCAACCCCATGGACTGTAGCCTGCCAGGCTCCTCTGTCCATGGAATTTTCTAGGCAAGAATACTGGAATGGGTTATCACTTAATACTCCAGGGGATCTTCCCAACCCAGGGATTGAACCCACACCTTTTGTGTCTCCTGCATTGGCAGGAGGATTCTTTACCACTAGCACCTGGCAAGCCCTCAAATAAAAGTCGCTCAGTCATATCCAACTCTTTGTGACCCACGGACAAGCCATGGAATTCTCCAGGCAAGAATAATGGAGCGGGTAGCTGTTCCCTTCTCCAGTGGATCTTCCCACCCAGAGACAGAACTCAGGTCTTCCACATTGCAGCCCTCATGCAGCAGGATGATAATAAATACCAAAAGTAGAACAACACTATCAATGACAATAGCATATGCAACAATAAATTCAGACAAAAGTCAATTATCACCCTGTAATTTGGGCAGCATGCCAAAGCAACCACCACACCCTCCTCAGGGCTGGTAAGCCTCGAGATGCTGGAGGACAGTGGGCCCTGATGGCAGAGGCTGGGCGGCAGGATCACATGCACCACCAGGCTCAGAGCCACACAACGCTGAGGGTCAGCTCTAGGATCCACTCTATAGGTAAAGCAGCCCTAGGCAGCCTGCAGATGGATCATTCTTTTAGAACCTACCCTGAGAACCTGCCACAGACACCTACCCTCTTTTGTTTTTTTGGCCACTTCTACTGGTCTTCCATTTATTTGTTTTTCATCCATCTTTGTTCTTTGGCCCGTGGGCCTCCCATCGCAGTGGCCTCTGTTGCTGCAGAGCACCAGCCCTGGGCACATGCGCTTCAGAGCTCTGGCTCGGTAGTTGGACACATTGGTCCAGCCGCTCTGTGGAACACGGGATCTTCCCAGGCCAGGGATCGAACCAGCGCCCCTTGCACTGCAAGGCGGTGTCCTTACCCACTGGACCACCAGGGAAGCCCTACCCTAACTCTTTAACAGACAACAGAAACCCCGTTCTCCAGGAGCCAAGACAGACCTGAACCAGAGCTTCTCTGGGTCGCTGATTATCACTAATTTTTACCATATTAATGTTTTATCTGAAGTCAAAGGAGAAATGTAACTTTATGGAACTTCACACTTCCTTGTTCATCAACTAAAATCTGAATGAACCAGGGACACACTGTGGACACACTGTGGACACATTAACAGGGAAGAAACTCACTTGTTCATGATCAGGTACAAGGTGCCTTAGAGTAACAGATTTTTCAAACAAACATCACACACCACCAACCCAATCTGGAGAGTCCCACCAGGGAGGCGAGGGTGAGGACCTTTCTAGACACAGGAGCCCAAACATGAGGTGAGCAGACTCCACATGCCTGCTGAGTGCCGCGGCTCTCATGCCACACGGTGACACACCCCACGTCAGTGTCCATGAGCAGCCTGCAGTACAGCAGGAGCACCAGGATGAAGGGTGCAGAAATTCCCGTGACAAACTGCCAGCACTGTTTAAGAAAAACAGGAATTCACCACAGATGGCTTTATCTGCCCTGAATCTTACAGAGACGCATGATGAGGAGGCTGTCCGAGACCTCGTCCTTCAGACCGAGGCCTGAATACTGACGACAGGAGAGGACACAGCAACCCTGGCTGGGCAATGCTCTGCACACTGCTGCTCACCCTCTCAGGATGTCTCAGCCTCAGTAAAGACATCAAGCTCACTCCAGACACCCTGACCAAATCAACACCCCAGAGCCGCTCCTCCTGCTCTGCCATCCACTGCACCAGGGCACAGAGAAGGGCTCAGAACTGGGGCTCACCACCTGCTCCTGGGCCTGCCGAAAACCTCCCCCAAGAGGCAGGGCACACAGCCTGGATTTAGTCAAGGTCAAGGGCAGCCTCAGAAAAGCAGGGCACGGTACAACAGAGATGGCCCAAAGCAACGTCCACAAAACAAGCCAGTGAGTTCTGCGCGGCCTGACCACCAGGGCCGTCAGCATGAAGTCAGATGGGGAAGTAGCCTGTCCATCTTCACTGCTATACTCAGGGTTCTCCCCACCCGGGACTCTATCTGCTCTGGTGGGTGTAATGTGACAGGGAGCACATCCTCAGCTCACTCAGCAAACCCTGGGTCTCAGACACACCAGTAAACCAGAGGCAGGCTCGGGCAGATGTGGGGCACCCACTCAACTGGATGGAGACAGCAAGACAGGGACAGTGAGCAGGCTGTCGGGGCACCTGTAACAAGGTGGGGAGCCGTCTGCGTGTGTCCTGGAAAGGGCTGAGGTCCCAGTGTTAACGAGGTGGCTCTGATCGTTCTCATCACAGTATCAAATGAGCAAAGCTCTGAAGGAGAACTGATATGTGGGGAAGGGCTCAGGGCTGAGGGAAAAGCAGTGCAAAGGCCTTGAGGCAGAACACACCTGGCCCGTGGGAGGGTCAGCAGAGATCAGAGTGGCCACCTCAGGGGGAGGGAAGCAAGGTGGGAGGAAGGACTCTGGGAGGTGCTGGGGTGAGGAGCCAATTCGTGTGGGGCTGAAGGCCACCTGTGAGGTTGTAAGCAGTGAAGAAACCAACTGATTTACTGTTGACGAGGACTACGAGCTGCTGCCATACACAGAGCACCACATGCTACAGTGGGAGCAAATGCAGTGGGGGGATGAGAGCCCAGCCCCGGGGGAGAGGAGGAACCAGCCACAGGAAGCAGTGAGAGAACCAGGCAGGGGCATGCTCCAGAAGCCAAGGAAAGAGGTGAAACAGGGAGGGTGACAATGGTCCAGGGCAGAAAACAGGACAGGATGAAGGGGATTTCTGAGCTCAGCGTCTACCACCAACAGCACAAGCTGTTCCTCCTAGAGACGCACCTGCTGCCCACAGCACTCAGTTTCACATAGATGCTCTCCCAAATGAGCAAAGGCAGCCTGGGGACCTGGCAAGGGGTTTTCTTCTCGCCACCACGCGGGTCTCCATGTGACCCCACCTATGCATGCTTCCCTCGGTCCTCACATGCCCACTGCAGTGGCGCCTGGGGTCCCCACCCGCCGGCTCCCTCTGTCCACGCACCTTCTCGATGTCCACCAGCTCTGTCTCGTAGATCTCCGCAATGGTGATGTGGTGCTTGGCCGCGATGGTGAACCTTCCCTGGGGAGGAGACAGAGCAGTCACATCCCAGCTACCCGTGAGCTGTCTCGAGGGCTCCACCCCACAGCCACTCAAGCAAGGCATGTCTTACCATGTCTGTGTAAATGTCGATGGCTGCATTTAAGCAGTTGATAGCCTCTGAAGCGAAGGCATTCAAGAGAAACAATGAAAAATCCATTCAGTCAGAGGGTTTGCTAAGCCTGTCTTCCTGGGGGCTTCTAGACCGCTAAGGGGGCCCCGTTGAGGCGAACGAGGTGGCTCTGATCGTTCTCATCACAGTATCAAATGAGCAAAGCTCTGAAGGAGAACTGATATGTGGGGAAGGGCTCAGGGCTGAGGGAAAAGCAGTGCAAAGGCCTTGAGGCAGAACACACCTGGCCCGTGGGAGGGTCAGCAGAGATCAGAGTGGCCACCTCAGGGGGAGGGAAGCAAGGTGGGAGGAAGGACTCTGGGAGGTGCTGGGGTGAGGAGCCAATTCGTGTGGGGCTGAAGGCCACCTGTGAGGTTGTAAGCAGTGAAGAAACCAACTGATTTACTGTTGACGAGGACTACGAGCTGCTGCCATACACAGAGCACCACATGCTACAGTGGGAGCAAATGCAGTGGGGGGATGAGAGCCCAGCCCCGGGGGAGAGGAGGAACCAGCCACAGGAAGCAGTGAGAGAACCAGGCAGGGGCATGCTCCAGAAGCCAAGGAAAGAGGTGAAACAGGGAGGGTGACAATGGTCCAGGGCAGAAAACAGGACAGGATGAAGGGGATTTCTGAGCTCAGCGTCTACCACCAACAGCACAAGCTGTTCCTCCTAGAGACGCACCTGCTGCCCACAGCACTCAGTTTCACATAGATGCTCTCCCAAATGAGCAAAGGCAGCCTGGGGACCTGGCAAGGGGTTTTCTTCTCGCCACCACGCGGGTCTCCATGTGACCCCACCTATGCATGCTTCCCTCGGTCCTCACATGCCCACTGCAGTGGCGCCTGGGGTCCCCACCCGCCGGCTCCCTCTGTCCACGCACCTTCTCGATGTCCACCAGCTCTGTCTCGTAGATCTCCGCAATGGTGATGTGGTGCTTGGCCGCGATGGTGAACCTTCCCTGGGGAGGAGACAGAGCAGTCACATCCCAGCTACCCGTGAGCTGTCTCGAGGGCTCCACCCCACAGCCACTCAAGCAAGGCATGTCTTACCATGTCTGTGTAAATGTCGATGGCTGCATTTAAGCAGTTGATAGCCTCTGAAGCGAAGGCATTCAAGAGAAACAATGAAAAATCCATTCAGTCAGAGGGTTTGCTAAGCCTGTCTTCCTGGGGGCTTCTAGACCGCTAAGGGGGCCCCGTTGAGGCGAAGGGGAGGCAGGGTGGTTGGCAAGAAGCAAACATGTGTCGGCACATGCCCAGCCCCTCCACGAGCCAATACACAGCAGCTGCAGTGCCAGAGAGGGAGGCAGCGCACAGAGGGGAGGCTGCCTCAGCGACTCCTGCCCTGACCCTGAGGACCTCGCAGGGAAGCCTGCATCACAAAGACAGAACCATGGAGCCAGAGCTGGCATCAACACCCGTCCATCTATCCACTAAAACCTAAGGGCAGCGCATTCCTCGCTGGCATCATATGTATGTACGAATATTGGAAGACAAAACTTTTTGTATAGTGTTAGAAAATGCTAACTCCCAGTGTACTAACAAATACCAACAAGAAGAGTCTAATAAACGAGTGCTCATGAATTACTGATTTCCTCCAACAGTGGGCCAGTGACCCCACCTCACAGAGGCGTTCACAGCACAGGCACACAGCTGGCAGCGGTGCCGCTTCCGCTCTAAGGAGGCAGCAAAGCAAAGAGACTGACTGAAGAGTCAGGAAAGTAAGCAGATTAGTGAAAATGAAAGCTATTTTCCCTGACCTGCATAAGAAACATGGATTGTTAGGCCTTCAAAAGTACACGAAATTGAAAAGCTACCTACAAAATCCCAGTCCCCACAGCTAGGGGGTTTTTCCTCCCCATTTTCTGGATGCACTTCTTTGTGTTAATCTGAGATTTCAGCTCTCCATGGTCCTTCAGCTGCCATGCAAACATGTCCCAGGTCACAGAGCCCCCCTGAAGCCGAGGCTCAGCACCTGCGCCACACTGACCCGACACTGAATCCTGATGCGTGATGGCTCCACTGTGCGCTGAGGCCGTGCCCAGTTTTCCCCTTAGGGAAAAATAAACAATGGCTAATCCTTATACTACAGCCCTTGTTTCAGTGTGATACTGCCAGGAAAGTCAGGATTTCTATGTTAAAATGGGCCACTGAAACAGGAGGGAGATTCGACAGCCACAGGGCATGTGTGAAGGGAGGTCAGGCCTCAGGGAGAGCGTAGATGCCTCGAGCTCAAAACAAAGGACGTCTGCAAAACTTCACCACTTCAAATACCCAAGATCATTCTTTCTTCAAAACCCATACTTGGGAAACACTTTTGAAAAAAGACAGTACTTGCTTTGGCAGCACATCTACTAAAAACAGTCAGATGAATGCTGTGTGAATACACTGTTTTTACCCATCAGATTTTACAACCTCCTGTTAACTAGATCCCCACACATGCTATTCAGAAGCAAGGGAACCTTTGTTTCCTTTCGTAAGCGAGGTGCACATTCATGAAATTAAAATAAGAAGACTAAGGTAAAGTTAAAAATAATTTCCAAAAATCTGTCCACAACACAGCACAGATGGAGTTTAAGAAGATGGTGTTGACAACTAAGCAGGATAAATTCAATCGATTTTCTCTATAAAAACCTCAGAAGACTGGAATTAAAAATCCCCAAATCTCTACTGTCCCAGAGCGTATCTCCCTCCATCAGCAGAACCCGCGGGAGGTCCCAGGGAAGCGCAGCTCACCTTGAGGGTCCGCCTTCTTGTAGGCATTCCCGGCATCCACAAAGCTGGTGGCGGAGTCGTGTTTGCTCTGCAGCTGCATGTGGAGCTTCGCTGCTTGACAGAAAGCATTTCCTGCAGCTGAAGAAGACACATGAGTAAGTTAACACAGGAACAGCGCTCCCACCCAGAACAGTCCCACTCCATCCCACACCTGAGGAGGGCAGCACACGTACGCGTGACCCAGTGCACCTCTGGTGGCCACAAAGACGCCCAGGACCCAGCAGGACAGTGCCAAGCGCTCACTCAGCCTCAGGCCTCCTTCCACACTGACCACACATGCAGTGTTCAGCTGTGTTCCTGCGTAGGCCCCACGTGATGGGGCATCTCTGAGGAGGCATGAGGCGGGGACAATCCATTTCCACCAACTCCGCTGGAATCGCCAGAGAAATGGCAACAAAGGCTCCCAAATCGAGCAGGCTCTCAGAGTGAAGATGAGCCTGCGATTACAAAAGTCAGAGCTTTCCCCTAAGTTTAAGATGAATTCTGACAGAGACACAGGAGGCGGAACCGTGCATGCCCCACTGAGTGTGAACCAGCACACTCCCTACAGTCACATGGGTGCCACCCAGGGCACAGCCTAAGAGGGTCACATACTCTGCTTTTCCAGAAACGGTTCTGAATCAGGAAGTATGGGTCCTGCAGGGGCTGAAGAGGAGGAATGACCAGGTTAAGCCTACCCAGGAGGTCAGCCTGGGGCCTGGTGAGGATGAGCCCACTTCACCATGAGACTCTTGGTGCAGGGAGGTGGGAGAGACAGTGCAGGAGTGCCTGGTCATAAGTCAGGATTAACAGGGGTGAGGAAGAGCTCACCCCAGGAGGAGAGGCATGACCAAAAGCGTCACAAAACTTCTCATTTAAAAAAGTCTTTACTTTCAATTTCTTTTTAGAAACAGGTCAATCCCACGGAAGCTTCAGGGGCTCTCCTCCTTGTCTCAACTGCTCTCCCAAAGTAAACTACCTAATTCCCACTGGGATCTCTGGACCTTCACCTGAGGGAGAAGAGGCAGCACAAGCCCCGAGCCAGACCACCCAGGTTCAAATCTTGCTCTGCACAGGACAAGAGACCACCCAGGCACGTCTGAAAATACGGACTCCTCTGTGCTGCCTGGGCCCTGCCAGTATGAGTGGACGCTGGCCCACAACCAGAGCGGGGACTGGAGAAGCCTGCCCGCCAGGCCTTGACCCCGCCTTGGTGGCCTATGAACCTGGTGGCCCATGAACCTGGCTGCCCAGAGGAGGGGCCAAGCCACTGCCAGGTGGTGGGCAGGCCCGGGACCTCCGGACAGTTGCAAACTTCGCAGTTCAGGAATGCAGCAGTCCAAGAGTGGCTCTTATGAGCTGGGTCTCTGAAGTGTGGAGCATCACTCGGACCTTCTAGGCTAAGTGCTCAGGACAGACCTGCATTCACGTGCTGGCCATTTTCATTATCACACGTAAATCTGTCCTCAGAGCACACTCGTGCTTTGCTGTGCTTAAATATCATCATTTCTTCTACAACTGAATCCTCCTTCTCCCACCGGTAATTTCAATTTTGACAGTTAACCTATGCTGGCCATCCTAGAGCCAATGAAGGTTCACCCTCCCTCGCTGGGGACAACAGCACAGCCTCCAGGGCTCTCCCCCCACAGGAGGCGGAACCGTGCATGCCCCACTGAGTGTGAACCAGCACACTCCCTACAGTCACATGGGTGCCACCCAGGGCACAGCCTAAGAGGGTCACATACTCTGCTTTTCCAGAAACGGTTCTGAATCAGGAAGTATGGGTCCTGCAGGGGCTGAAGAGGAGGAATGACCAGGTTAAGCCTACCCAGGAGGTCAGCCTGGGGCCTGGTGAGGATGAGCCCACTTCACCATGAGACTCTTGGTGCAGGGAGGTGGGAGAGACAGTGCAGGAGTGCCTGGTCATAAGTCAGGATTAACAGGGGTGAGGAAGAGCTCACCCCAGGAGGAGAGGCATGACCAAAAGCGTCACAAAACTTCTCATTTAAAAAAGTCTTTACTTTCAATTTCTTTTTAGAAACAGGTCAATCCCACGGAAGCTTCAGGGGCTCTCCTCCTTGTCTCAACTGCTCTCCCAAAGTAAACTACCTAATTCCCACTGGGATCTCTGGACCTTCACCTGAGGGAGAAGAGGCAGCACAAGCCCCGAGCCAGACCACCCAGGTTCAAATCTTGCTCTGCACAGGACAAGAGACCACCCAGGCACGTCTGAAAATACGGACTCCTCTGTGCTGCCTGGGCCCTGCCAGTATGAGTGGACGCTGGCCCACAACCAGAGCGGGGACTGGAGAAGCCTGCCCGCCAGGCCTTGACCCCGCCTTGGTGGCCTATGAACCTGGTGGCCCATGAACCTGGCTGCCCAGAGGAGGGGCCAAGCCACTGCCAGGTGGTGGGCAGGCCCGGGACCTCCGGACAGTTGCAAACTTCGCAGTTCAGGAATGCAGCAGTCCAAGAGTGGCTCTTATGAGCTGGGTCTCTGAAGTGTGGAGCATCACTCGGACCTTCTAGGCTAAGTGCTCAGGACAGACCTGCATTCACGTGCTGGCCATTTTCATTATCACACGTAAATCTGTCCTCAGAGCACACTCGTGCTTTGCTGTGCTTAAATATCATCATTTCTTCTACAACTGAATCCTCCTTCTCCCACCGGTAATTTCAATTTTGACAGTTAACCTATGCTGGCCATCCTAGAGCCAATGAAGGTTCACCCCTCCCTCGCTGGGGACAACAGCACAGCCTCCAGGCTCTCCCAGGCTGGTTCCACTTCCCTGGACAGTATTGAGAGCTCTGACTTGACAATTTCATGTTCCTACCTTCCAAAACTAGCTGTTGGCTCACCTTTTCAATCTGAGCATTCACTCCAACCGCCACTACCCTCTATCTTCCAAATGTGGGAGTATCTTTTTTAAAGGAGCATATATTAAACCAAAGTCACACTCTTTCTCAGGCCCATTTTCCTCAACTGTAAACACCTAATTCCTGTCAGGATGATCTCTCAAAAGCACAGCAGCAGACAAATCAGCTTCTCTTCATAAAAGAACTTCTAAAACTATGAAGAGATGAGACGGTGGTGTTATGAACACCCCAATGCAACATGAAAACAATTTCAAAGAACCTGATTTTCGGGCTTCCCTAGTAGCTCAGTGGTAAAGAGTTCACCTGCCAATGCAGGAGACACCGGTTCAATCCCTGATCCAGGAAGATCCCACATGCTGTGAAGCAAGTAAGCCCATGAGCCACAACTATTAAGCCTGTGCTCTAGAGCCTCAGAGCCACAACTATTGAGCCCATGTGCTGCAACTACTGAAGCCCATGATCCCTAGTGCCCAAGTTCCACAACAAGAGAAGTCACCGCAACAAGAAGCCTGCTCACCTCAACTGGAGAGTAGCCCCCACTCCCTGCAATTACAGAAGAGTCTGTTACAACAGTGAAAACCCAAAATAGCCAATAAATACATAAATGCATAAAAAATTTTAAAAAAGAATCCCTCCTTTTTTTAAAAAAAGAACCTGATTTTCTTTCCGTTTACCTTTTCATTTTTTAACCATTTTTAAAACTTACATATAGCTTTACAAGGTTGTGTTACTTTCAGATATATAGCAAAGTGTTTCAGTTATATACATATGTATATATTCATTTTCAGACTTTTTCCATTAGAAGCTATAACAAAATATCTAGTATAGTTCCTTGTGCTATACAGCAGGTCGTTGTTGCTGAATCTGTTCTATATTTAGTGGTATCTGCTAGTCCCAAATTCACAGGACCTAATACTTCACTACATTCACTACATAAAACACACTGAGAAGCTATCTACTGGGTTGTACATACTTGTCCAGGCCCTAAAGGCAGAGCAAAGATAAAGTACAGAAACACCCTGGCCTCCTAAGGTTTATGTTCCAGTGAAGGACAGCACATAACAAAAGCATGGAAAATACAAATGAACAAATGTACTTCACTTATTTTTGCTAGATGGAAAAGAGGGAAATGGGCTGCCAGCAGATGGCCACGGTCAGCCAGGAAAGACCTCACTAAGACAATGATGACATTTGTAGAAGGACTTGGAGGTAACAGGGATCAGCTTCACACTACTGGGGGGATGACAGTGCCAGAGTGAGGGCATGGCACAGGCAGAGACTCAGAGGAGGGAGCCGAGGAAGGAGCAGGTGGGCAGAAGTGTCCAGAGTCAGGAGGGGATGGGAAACCAGGTAGATTCTGACGGCCACCATTTAGGATTATAGCTCTGATCTGAGATAACATGACCTGCCTAAAGATTTAATAGGGCTACTTTGGTTTCTTCATTAAAACACACAGGTAAAGTCAGAAGCAGGGAGATGTCAGCCCAGGCAAGAGATCACAATGGTGGTGGTCGGGGGCTGGGGCGGAGGTTCTATACACACATCCCCTCAGTTACATAAACAATCACCAGATAAAGTAAATAAAAGCTCTTTTACAGAAGAGTCTGTTACAACAGTGAAAACCCAAAATAGCCAATAAATACATAAATGTATAAAAAATTTTTAAAAAGATTCCCTCCTTTTTTTAAAAAAAGAACCTGATTTTCTTTCCGTTTACCTTTTCATTTTTTAACCATTTTTAAAACTTACATATAGCTTTACAAGGTTGTGTTACTTTCAGATATATAGCAAAGTGTTTCAGTTATATACATATGTATATATTCATTTTCAGACTTTTTCCATTAGAAGCTATAACAAAATATCTAGTATAGTTCCTTGTGCTATACAGCAGGTCGTTGTTGCTGAATCTGTTCTATATTTAGTGGTATCTGCTAGTCCCAAATTCACAGGACCTAATACTTCACTACATTCACTACATAAAACACACTGAGAAGCTATCTACTGGGTTGTACATACTTGTCCAGGCCCTAAAGGCAGAGCAAAGATAAAGTACAGAAACACCCTGGCCTCCTAAGGTTTATGTTCCAGTGAAGGACAGCACATAACAAAAGCATGGAAAATACAAATGAACAAATGTACTTCACTTATTTTTGCTAGATGGAAAAGAGGGAAATGGGCTGCCAGCAGATGGCCACGGTCAGCCAGGAAAGACCTCACTAAGACAATGATGACATTTGTAGAAGGACTTGGAGGTAACAGGGATCAGCTTCACACTACTGGGGGGATGACAGTGCCAGAGTGAGGGCATGGCACAGGCAGAGACTCAGAGGAGGGAGCCGAGGAAGGAGCAGGTGGGCAGAAGTGTCCAGAGTCAGGAGGGGATGGGAAACCAGGTAGATTCTGACGGCCACCATTTAGGATTATAGCTCTGATCTGAGATAACATGACCTGCCTAAAGATTTAATAGGGCTACTTTGGTTTCTTCATTAAAACACACAGGTAAAGTCAGAAGCAGGGAGATGTCAGCCCAGGCAAGAGATCACAATGGTGGTGGTCGGGGGGCTGGGGGCGGAGGTTCTATACACACATCCCCCTCAGTTACATAAACAATCACCAGATAAAGTAAATAAAAGCTCTTTTTAGATAAGATCACTTTTTATGTATGATTACAGGACCTGATCTTGGTTTTTCCAGTAATCACGTACGGATGTGAGCTGGACCATAAAGAAGGTTGAGTGCTGAAGAACTAATGCTTTCAAAGTGTAGTGGAGAAGACTCTTGAGAGTCCCTTGGACAGCAAGGAGATCAAGTCAGTCAATACTCAAGGAAATCAACCCTTAATATTCACTGGAAGGACTGATGCTGAAGCCGAAGCTCCAATAGTTTGGCCATCTGAAGAGTCGACTCATTGGAAAAGCCCCTGATGCTGGGAAAAACTGAGGACAGGAGGAGAAGAGGGTAGCAGAGGATGAGATGGTTGGATGGCATCACCAACTCAAGGGACATGAGTTTGAGCAAACTCTGGGAAGTGAGTGAGTGAAGGACAGGGGAGTCTGGCATGCTGCACACCATGGGATCACCAAGAGTCAGACAAGACTTAGAAACTGAACAACAACAGGACCTGAACCAAACAAAAGATGTGAATGCCAATACTCTTTTCTCCTCTTTTAAAATACACTATAATTCAAGTGCAAATGTACTTTGAAAACAGAACACATCTTACTTATCTAAAACTAAATGTTTTAAAAAGAATTTTACAGCCAGAAATGACCTTTGAGGGTCATCTAACTCAACAGTATTTACTTTACTGAACTGATTTTACAGTGTCAGCCTTAGAAGCAAGAGGAGAAACAGCCACACAGCACACCTTACGTTCACATGACGCAGCATGTCACTGACGGCAAGATCAAGCTGGGAAAGCCTGCGGGGAAGCCCAGTCAAAGGCCACGTCCACCTTCACTACAGGAAAACCCCATCATAGAACCTCTTTCTCCAGGGGTAGAGGATGAATCTGTTTCTTGAATCAGTGTTAGAAAAGAGCCATTGCCTCTCAGAACAATGAAAAGAATTCTGATTTCATTTTGTGTAACTTCCCTGTCCACAAGTATTATGTTAGAAAATGAAGAGTCTATCAGGGTTTATACAAGTAACACCCTCACTGCTTCATTTCTCAGGGGACCACCATCAGTTATCAGGGTAAGAAATGGTTAGAAATGCTCCACCAAGGCTTAGATAAAGAAAACCAGGTCCATCTATTCGTCCAACTTTTTCTTTTTTTGGCCACTTCTATTGGTCTTTCATTTATTTATTTTCATCCATCTTTGTTCTCTGGCCCGTGTGGGCCTCCCATCGCGGTGGCCTCTGTTGTTGCAGAGCACCGGCATGCGCTCCAGAGCTCCGACTCAGTCATTGGACACATCAGTCCAGCCGCTCCGCGGCACATGGGATCTTCCCAGGCCAGGGATCAAACCGGCGCCCCTTGCACTGCAAGGCGGTGTCCTTACCCACTGGACCACCAGGGAAGCCCCTGACTTTTTTTTCAGTAAGTTTTACCACAACTTTCATTCCTTGTACTGAACTTATTTAAGCACATAAGTAAAAAGCAAAGGTTACCCTTTTTACCTCCAAGTAATAGCAAGTCTTTTTTTTTTTTTTGTCCACTTCTATTGATCTTTCATTTATTTATCTTTGTTCTCTGTACTATTGGAAGCCCAGTAGTAAGTCTTTTTAACCACCACATGTCCAGTGGAGTAAGTGGTTTACAGACACTAAAGCAGACACGATCTTTATGTCTAAACTTCAGTCAGTATTTCAAGCTTTGCGCCCCTAGATCAACAGCCCCCCTTCCTTGCCCCCACAGCCAACAGTTTTTCTAAGGGGATGGCAGACAGTCATTTTCCTCCTTCAAAGTTACGTTAAATCTCTTTACCTGAAAAGCAAACAAGAACCTTATACATACCACTCCAATTCTTGGCCATCTTGAACATGTTGGCAGCTCTGGTATACATTTCACAAGCCTCTTCTATTCTCGTGTTTCCTCTGAGAAAAATTTTAAAATGAGGTTCAGTTTTACAGTAACAACCATCTACATTCCTATAACAGACATTTAATGAGCACTTATGTGCCAGAACAGCATTAGAGAACCTTAACAGTTGCTGAGAGGAGACACTAATCACCCCTGCTGACCCAGATGAGAAAACGGAGGTATAAGAAAGTAAACAGCCATACTGCAAGGATGCCAGCAAACTGAGACTTATATACAGTTTTGGCCAGACCCAGGGCCTACACCTTCAACCAGTCCTTTCCAGACAGAAAGACAGAAGCTTTTACTCATTCTGAGGAATGACAAGTATATTTTTCAAAGGAGACTAAATTGTGAAGGATAAAGACATTGTGAGACTTTTAACCTCCAAGAGTTGAGCACTACGTGTGTTCAAACTTCTAAGTAAAAACAAAACCTGATGCCAGAGCAGGAAGGCACCAGGTTGTTTCAGGGCTGTACTGTCTGACGTAGAAGGGGACACGGGCTCCAGCCCCCACCTGTGGAGATGCACTTTACAACACCCAAGGGGGGACTCCATGCTGCTCAAGCAGTTGCAGTGTTTTCACTACACCAGGCTAAGGCCTCTACACACGATGCTCCTCTGTCTCGTTCTCTACAATATAAACAAGAAAGAACTCGAGAACCAGGACAGGATGGGCTCTGCACAACACACCCCATACACCGTAAGGAACTCCCGGTGGAAAATGGACATAAGGACTAAGAGAGGTGAGGCCAAGGCTGACTGCAGCTGCAGGGTGGGGAGGGCACACCCATGCCAGGAAGTTTGTGGAAGGCAGGCACTGACCCCGTGTGACTCCACCTGGGGCAGGCACCACTAAGTGTCTGACTCCAGACTGGTTCTTTAACTTTTTGGGGTCTCCAATCTTCCATCTGTAAACTGAGGGTAATACGCAGTCTACACCCTCTGGGTTATTATGAAGATCAGAGAAATAATCCATATGGATTGTCACTACAGGGCTGGACCCAGAGGCAATCAAGATGATTATTATAATTAGATTCGTTTGCTGAAGGCATACAGACTCTGGAATATTTGTATCCTGATAAGAAACTTGTACCTAGAATATACAAAGAACCCTTACAACTCAATCACATAGAGACTAACAATTCAATTAAAAATGGGCAAAAGATCTGAACAGACACTTCTCCAAAGAAGATTTAAAAATAAACAAACAAACAAAAAAGACATGGCCAATAAACCCCTGAAAAGATATTCAATGTCATTAACCATCGGAGAAATACAAATCAAAATCACAAATGAGATAGCACTTTATCCCCACCAGACTGGCTAGAATCAAAAGACAGGGCTAACGAATGTTAGGGAGGATGTGGGGAACTGACCCCCTCACATACTGCCAGTACAAGTGGCAAACTGTGTAAAAAGCCACTCTGGATAAATATTTGGCAGTTTCTCAAAAGGTTAAACATAATTACGATATGACCCAAAATTCTTCAAAGGCACCCAACTTCTAAGTAAAACAAAACCTGATGCCAGAGCAGGAAGGCACCAGGTTGTTTCAGGGCTGTACTGTCTGACGTAGAAGGGGACACGGGCTCCAGCCCCCACCTGTGGAGATGCACTTTACAACACCCAAGGGGGGACTCCATGCTGCTCAAGCAGTTGCAGTGTTTTCACTACACCAGGCTAAGGCCTCTACACACGATGCTCCTCTGTCTCGTTCTCTACAATATAAACAAGAAAGAACTCGAGAACCAGGACAGGATGGGCTCTGCACAACACACCCCATACACCGTAAGGAACTCCCGGTGGAAAATGGACATAAGGACTAAGAGAGGTGAGGCCAAGGCTGACTGCAGCTGCAGGGTGGGGAGGGCACACCCATGCCAGGAAGTTTGTGGAAGGCAGGCACTGACCCCGTGTGACTCCACCTGGGGCAGGCACCACTAAGTGTCTGACTCCAGACTGGTTCTTTAACTTTTTGGGGTCTCCAATCTTCCATCTGTAAACTGAGGGTAATACGCAGTCTACACCCTCTGGGTTATTATGAAGATCAGAGAAATAATCCATATGGATTGTCACTACAGGGCTGGACCCAGAGGCAATCAAGATGATTATTATAATTAGATTCGTTTGCTGAAGGCATACAGACTCTGGAATATTTGTATCCTGATAAGAAACTTGTACCTAGAATATACAAAGAACCCTTACAACTCAATCACATAGAGACTAACAATTCAATTAAAAATGGGCAAAAGATCTGAACAGACACTTCTCCAAAGAAGATTTAAAAATAAACAAACAAACAAAAAAGACATGGCCAATAAACCCCTGAAAAGATATTCAATGTCATTAACCATCGGAGAAATACAAATCAAAATCACAAATGAGATAGCACTTTATCCCCACCAGACTGGCTAGAATCAAAAGACAGGGCTAACGAATGTTAGGGAGGATGTGGGGAACTGACCCCCTCACATACTGCCAGTACAAGTGGCAAACTGTGTAAAAAGCCACTCTGGATAAATATTTGGCAGTTTCTCAAAAGGTTAAACATAATTACGATATGACCCAAAATTCTACTCGAAGGCACATCACCCAAGAGAGATGAAAACATCAATCCACATAAACACTTGTGCACAAATGTTCACAGGAGCTTTATTCATAACAGACAAAAGTGGAAATAACTCGAATGTCCATCAACTGATGAATGATAAATGCAGGTAGTACACACACAATGGAGGAGATCAGCCAATAAAAAGGAAGGAAGTACTGATCGAGCTACAATGCAGACCACCTTCAGTCCCAGAAGAGCCCACTGTTTACAGGAAAGGTCTACAACAGGCCAGCTGACGGAGACAGCAAGCAGACTGGAAGGGGCCAGTTGGGAGAGGCCAGCAAGCAGACTGGGAGTGGCCAGCTGGAAATGCTGGAGAGAAGTGGAGGGGGTGGTTACAGAGTGTGATGAAAACATCCTAACACTGGTTGTTGTGATAACTGCACAGGTTGGTGAACATGCTGAAAACTACTCAACTGGACACTTTCAATGCGTGAACTGTGCGGTATGTGAATCATACCTCAATAAAGCTGTCCCCCTCCCCTCAAAAAAACCCCTTTCGGAGGTTATGTCATATAGCCAGTGAGAGGATGGCAACAAACCGTGCCAAAAATGAAGCGTCAGAATGAACAAGAGCCTTCTCTCATTCACACCTTCATGTACCTTTTTCTCCACTTCAAAGTCACATTTAAAAAACAAAATTAGCTAATTACCACAATGGAAAATTCCTAACTCGAGAAAGCTTTCAATCTTAGCCACAGCTCCTTGGAGCTAACAAAGGGCTTGTCACTTTCTGTGTCTTATTTTTCTTAAGTGTACCAGGAATCTTGAACTGTAATTACAGTGCAATCAATCTTATTCGAGGTTTCCAAATAAAACTAGCTTAATTAAAATGTACTTTATCCTATTATTTTCAGAAGCAGGTTCAGCTAGGAATAATAGAACGCCTACAACATGCTAGGTTTCATGCTGTGTATTTCCATGTGCCTTATGTCACCCTCAGTATTACAATGACCACAAAAGATGCCATTTCCATGTTGTTGCTGTTCAGTCGCTAAGTTGTGTCTAACTCTTTGTGACTCCATAGACAACAGCATTCAGTCTCCAAATTACAAAAGGGAAGAAAATACCATAGTTAGCAGTCAATGGTTTGTCACCCAGCCAAGGTCAGTGGTAGAGCCGACACCTGATGTGAGGTTCGGCGATCTTTATAAAACGAATGAACTCTGCAAGACTCAAGACCCTCACCTCCTATTAAACAGAATCACCAGAAAAATCCTGATGTTAACTGCACCAGAGAACTCACTTGTCATAAACAGACATAACTTAAAGAAATCACAAAAAAACAGACTTTTCGGTTATTCCAAATGCATAACGTGTTCTACACCTGCAAAAGTTGAATTCTGCAAGGTTTAATGAAAAAATATTCAGAATTCACATTCACATAATTTGACTGACTGTTATCCAGAGGCCACAGAAGTAAGCAGAAGGTCCTTGAAAACAGAAATAAGTTTCAGTGAGGAGTCTAACTTATAAATGATACAGTACAATACGTGGCAGGTCCCAGGTGGCTCAGTGGTAAAGAATCCGCCTGCCAACACAGGAGACACAGGTTTGACCTCTGGGTTGGGAAGATCCCCTAGGGAAGAAAATGGCAACCCACTCCAGTACTCTTGGCTGGGAAATCCCATGGACAGAGGAACCTAGCAGGCTACAGTTCATAAGGTCACAAAAGAGCTGGACACAACTTAGCAACTAAACGACAACAATAGCACATGGCATTGACCTGCCAGGAAACACTGAGAAAAGAGTGCTCTTACCAAGGAGGAGGTCAAAACGCTGAAAAAAGAATATTTAACTTCAGGCTAGAAAAGTCTGACTGCCAAACACCTGCAGAAGCCTGAAGCAACAGAGCTGGGTCTGAGTCTGGGAAGCCTCTCTTCACTACCCCACCTGCCCCTCCTCACTACTTCACCAGCCTGTTCCTGTTTATGAGGAAAAAACTCAGTCTGGGAAAATCACAACCCATTAGTCCAAAGAGCTCAGATGACATTTACATGCACACAAGACTCTTAATCCTCGACTCATGCAAAGTCTTGCATTTTCCTTGTGGTGACTGAAAGCCACCTGGGAGCCCCAGGAAACTGCAACAGAGCACAGGGGGTGAGGCTGGGAGACAGCAAGGCAAGAGCCATTGGGACCAATCGTTAACGATGC
Organism: Tragulus kanchil; assembly: GCA_022376925.1. NCBI lineage: Eukaryota > Metazoa > Chordata > Mammalia > Artiodactyla > Tragulidae > Tragulus > Tragulus kanchil. Next base: position 39,721,616 of record JAIOJX010000031.1, on the reverse strand, counting down.
CTATAACTGCTTGACTCCAGTCCTTTGCTTTTTCACAAGCCAGTAACAAGAGGTGTAGCTGCAAAGATGCAGGCTTTGGAGTCAGGCTGCCAACAAACAAATGCAGGCATCTATCAGCTCCCTACCCTCTGCATGCAAGAGCAGGTACAGCTCCCAGCTCCATGGCACCCCCAGAGCAGCCCACAGAAGCCAAGCGGGGGGCTCGACCTTGACCACCATGTGTTCTGCCTTGGACCCTGGGATTCCATCCTTTGAGAACTTCTCTGTTTATTTCTGTTTACTTGACAAAGGAGACTCACAGATTCTCAAATATAGAAAACAATCTGAGATGTTTAAGGACTGACAGAAGTATTTGCATTTAAGCATGACCTCTTGAAATAAGTTTCAGTGATCAACTACAGTGGCAGGTCCCAGGTGGCTCAGTGGTAAAGAATCCTGCCAACACAGGAGACCCAGGTTTGACCTCTGGGTTGGGAAGATCCCCTAGGGAAGAAAATGGCAACCCACTCCAGTACTCTTGGCTGGGAAATCCCATGGACAGAGGAACCTAGCAGGCTACAGTTCATAAGGTCACAAAAGAGCTGGACACAACTTAGCAACTAAACGACAACAATAGCACATGGCATTGACCTGCCAGGAAACACTGAGAAAAGAGTGCTCTTACCAAGGAGGAGGTCAAAACGCTGAAAAAAGAATATTTAACTTCAGGCTAGAAAAGTCTGACTGCCAAACACCTGCAGAAGCCTGAAGCAACAGAGCTGGGTCTGAGTCTGGGAAGCCTCTCTTCACTACCCCACCTGCCCCTCCTCACTACTTCACCAGCCTGTTCCTGTTTATGAGGAAAAAACTCAGTCTGGGAAAATCACAACCCATTAGTCCAAAGAGCTCAGATGACATTTACATGCACACAAGACTCTTAATCCTCGACTCATGCAAAGTCTTGCATTTTCCTTGTGGTGACTGAAAGCCACCTGGGAGCCCCAGGAAACTGCAACAGAGCACAGGGGGTGAGGCTGGGAGACAGCAAGGCAAGAGCCATTGGGACCAATCGTTAACGATGCCTATAACTGCTTGACTCCAGTCCTTTGCTTTTTCACAAGCCAGTAACAAGAGGTGTAGCTGCAAAGATGCAGGCTTTGGAGTCAGGCTGCCAACAAACAAATGCAGGCATCTATCAGCTCCCTACCCTCTGCATGCAAGAGCAGGTACAGCTCCCAGCTCCATGGCACCCCCAGAGCAGCCCACAGAAGCCAAGCGGGGGGCTCGACCTTGACCACCATGTGTTCTGCCTTGGACCCTGGGATTCCATCCTTTGAGAACTTCTCTGTTTATTTCTGTTTACTTGACAAAGGAGACTCACAGATTCTCAAATATAGAAAACAATCTGAGATGTTTAAGGACTGACAGAAGTATTTGCATTTAAGCATGACCTCTTGAAGTAAAGTTTCAAGAACAGGTACAGCAAAGGAGCTTGGCTGGACTTTATCTGGTAATAGTTCCAATGCCTTGACTTGGTATGAGGATTCACGTTTCTTGTAGAGGGAAGATATGTATAGATCAAACCTTTCAGTAAAACAAACCAAGATACTTAAATATTACAAGGAAGCCAAGAATAGGAATTACTGGATAAACTCAGAAATGACTCACACACAACATGACTTGTCAAGAGAAATTTTTATATTTAATTTCAGCCTTAACAAAAATTTAATTTTTTAAGTTGAATTTAGTCTTTGAGATTTGTGATTCCTATAGGACAACCATGGCTGCCTAAACACAAACACATCCTTACATCCTCTGCAACCACACAAGTCAACAAGGAGTGGCTACAACCACCCGCAATCCATCTGAAGGCAAAGCTAGCAGAAAGAATTTAACAAGACTTCATTTAAGAAAGCTGGGGAGATAAAAACCCTGAAGCAGCAGAGCTAGGGAGACAGACCCTGCTAGCAACCAGGAAGGGATGCCTAGACACAAGAGGGAATGTGGCGGAGTGTCACAAACACAGCTCACAGGCAGCAACACCCCAGCAAGGAGGGGCTGCAGTGTGGGATCCAGGAGGCAAGTGTGAAAACTGGAGGGTCCTGGGGGGCTGGAAGGGGAGTCTGGCTAGAGGTGTCAGACTCCAGATGATGTGCTTCTGGGGGTGCAAGGGAGGAAGGGATGAAGCTTGGCAGTTAAGCAAAAGAAAGCAGAGGTGGAAATCAACTCAGGGTTTTAGGAAACAAAGGAGGCAGAACTGGAGTGGCAGCAAGCCCTGACCCACATCCAAGATCCTAGTCCTCAAGGAAACCACACCAACACACTGACAGAAGATGCTGCAGAAGGAACGTGCATTCAGAAGAAACCCCGCTTTGAGTTCCGATCCTTCCCCAGGTGAGCGATCTGCAGTAGACCCTCTCTTGTGACAGGCCTGGCGAGGGGGCCAGCTGAGCTCTCAGACAAGTGTTCACTGACACACTCACAACCATCCTGGCCCCAGACACCCACTCTGCTTTTCACTTTCAGTACTGTGCTCAATTAATTATAGGAGACAGTCAACACTCTATTACAAAACAGGCTCTGTGCTATTGTTTTGCCCACCCATGGGCTAATGGAAGTGTTCTGGGCATCATTAAGGGTAGGCCAAGTTAGGTGTATTAGATACATTTTCAACTTATGATGGGTTTATGGAGACATAACCCTACTGTAAGTAGAGAAGAACTATACAAATACTGAACCTCCCCTGACACACACTCACCCTGAATAAAGGGTTAAGTAGAATATGCTCACTGAGTGGCACACTGGGAAGTAATGGGTATTTTCCATGGCAGACAAAATACTAGATGCTTAAGTAAGGAAACTCAGCAAAGGGTACTAAAAACAAAGACTGACAGTATAAAGGTAATCAGCAGAATAAAATTGCAAAATTTCCTAATTAAAAAGCAAAGAAGAGAGATCACATGAAGAAAAACTGCAAATGCAACAATACAGCTGACCCTTGAATGGTGTGCAGGCGGAGGCACTGACCCTGGTGCCACCAGCAGCCCCCACAACACACAGTCCCCTGCCTGCTCCCTCGGAGTCCGCAGCCCCGGCAGCATGTAGTATCTAGTACTGAAAAAAACCTCTGTACAAGTAGACCCTCTCAGTTCAAATCCATGGTGTTCAAGGGTTAACTGTACCTAAGAAACATAACAAAGCAAGGTGACAGAATTAAAATTCATCCATATGCAGGTCATACCAATAATGTAAGTGTGCTGAAGATGTTTAGATTTGCTCACAAAACCCAACTCTGTGCTCTATATGAAAGACAATGAAAATAAGGGCTACTCTGAAAGCCTCAAGGTAAAGAGACAGTCGGAAGTTTACCAAGCATGTCAACCAGCATACATTAGGTCTGTTGCAACAACCAACATTCCCACATTCCCCAAAGGCATCTCTTTCACTCACTCCACCAGGTTCGCTCCGGCTGTGACTGCTGGCTCTGTCTCAGTGAGTCCTCTCTGTCCTGGACACGGCCGTCGTGGGGTGTGCTCCTCTCATCACAGAGCCACAGACGACCCCCGCAGCTTCTGCTCCTCCCCCCTCCCTCCAAGTCAGTCCTCGCCACTGTGCCTGGACTCATGGAGGAGGACTCTCCCCATGGAGCTGTCCTCTCCCCAGGACGGGTGGCACAGGTCACGTGGAAACAGTCAGATAATCCTCTTACCTAAAATACAGCCCTAGAACAGGCAAACGCAAGTAACAAGTCACTACCCTGGCATCAGGCAAGGTAGAAATGAGGCTCAAAAGTATCAAATGAAATAGAGAAATTCACCTCATAAGGCTAAACATACAATTCAAATGAAATTATATTAGTAGTGAGTATCTATGTACCCAAACATGGCAGCCATCTTTATAAAACAAAAATTACAAAAACCCTGAATGCCAAAATAAACTTGAAAAAGAACAAGATGGAGGGCTCACACTTCCTGATTTCAAAACTTACTACCATAGTAATTAAAACAATGTAGTACTGGCATAAAGACAGACATACAGACCAATGGACTAGAATAGAGAGCCCATAAATCTTTGCATATATGGTCACATGATTTTTGACAAGGGTGCCAAAATATTCAACAGAGAAAGGACAGTATTCAATAAGGAAGAGACAGCCTTTTCAACAAACAGTGCTGGGAAAACCAGATCTCAACTTACAAAAGAATGAAGGTGGCGCCTCACCTATATCTTATACAAAAATTAACTCAAAATGGATCAAGGACCTAAGCGTGACACTTAAAACAGCAAAAAATCTTTAAAAAGAGCAAAAGTTTCATGACAATGGATTTGTCATGGTATCTTAGATATGACATTAAAGGCACAGGTTAAACAAGAAAAACAGACAAACTGAACTTCATGAAAATAAAAAAAAGGAAACTATGCATCACAGAATGTAAAGGCGACATACAGAATGGAAGAAAATATTTTCAAATCACATTTACCAAAAATGACCTCAGTAGAGACAGTTTAGACATTATAAATTTCAGATGGAAAAAAAAGAAAAAGTTATCAAGAAATTAACACCAAAAAGCCCAAGATGACTTAAGAGGATTCTATTTAAAAATCTAGAGACTAAAAGTACAGGGAAAAAAAGAAAAACTTACAAATTCTTTTTACGAGGCACCCGTGATATCAGTACTTCAATCTAAGAAAGACTATACACACAAACACACATGTACAAACTGCAAATAAAAGAACCTGAAATCAAATATTTTAACACAAAATCACAAAGTCCATTAAAAAATGATACATTGTAATTCAGAGGGGTCATTCAAGGGATGCAAGGACAGCTCAGTATGAGGCTATCCTATAGTTAATATATTAGTAACCATAGGGAAAAAAAATCATACTTGCCTCACAGTTATTGAAAAGGCCTTAAAACTAAGTCCTTCATTCAATCCATAAGAAAAACACCCATTAAAACCAGAATTGGCAGATATCTCCTTACTGTGAAAAACATTTTAATCCAAGAAAGTACTGATCTATTAACTTGCTAGATTTTAATTAAATTACTATTGCTTAAGATAAGTTCTATTAACATTCAAATACAAGCATGATTAATATTGTAAAATTCTGTTTATAAAATTTCCTTACTATGGGCTTCCCTGGTAGCTCACTGGTAAAGAGTTCGCCTGCCAATGCAGAAGACACAAGTTCCATTCCTGATCCGGGAAGATCTCACATCCTGCAGGGCAACAAAGCCCATGAGCCACAACTATTGAGTCTGTGCTCTAGAGCCTCGGAGCCGCAACTATGGAGCCCATGTGCCGCAACTACTGAAGCCCATGTGCCCTACAGTCCAAGTTCCACAACAATAGAAGTTACCACAACAAGAAACCTGCTCTCCTCAACCAGAGTAGCCCCACTCCTTGCAACTAGAGAAGAGCCTGCGGCAGCAGTGAAAACCCAGAATAGCCAAAAATAAATAAATAAGTGTTTTTTTAAAAAGTTTCCTTACCATAAACTCTTACGTATCACTCACCAAAAATTCTTAAGGTACAAAAATTTTACTGATTTTACAAGCTAATCAAATGAACTCAAAGTGAAAGCATAAAAATAAACTACAAAGTCTCTTATCTATAACTAAGATGATCCTCTGCCTTGCTTGCAGGGGACACGGGTTTGAACCCTGGGTGGGAGAAGATCCCCTGGAGTAGAAAATGGCAACTCATTCCCATATTCTTGCCTGGAAAATTCCATGGGAAACTGGTGGGCTACAGTCCAGGCAGTCACAAAGAATCAGACACGACTGAGCATGCACACAACTCTATAGGGCTTTTCATTAAATTTACTTTGACATTGCCAGATTTACAGCTCTGTACAAGCTTTGTGTCTGAAGAACACTCAAGAGCACAGGAAGGTAGGGCTAACCACTCAGAACCTGTTTCCACAATCGATCTTAAGCCACTCTCTTCTGCAGGCACTGGGCAGTGTATCCCCATGTGGGCTCCTGTAACAGGCTGGCAAGGACAGTAAGAGGTTGTAGAAATGCAAAGCCATCTTGCTGTCACACCTAGGTCGGCTCTCAGGTCATTAAGATGCCAAACTAAAATTTGAAGTGAACTACAAAATTCAATAGCTCAGGTCTGGAAACAAAATCAAAACACAACTCCTTCAGTGGTAATTTTGCTACATTAAGCTAAGCCAGCCAAAGGAGTTAAGTTTTAATTTAATGCCACAACTACAAGAACACATCGCTGTTTAACTGCCAGCCAAACAGAGAGACAAACCACCAGACGACAGATTCTTGCGATGGCTCAGCAGATCCTTTCCTGCAGGGGGATGCAGGGAAGGAACACAGACATCTCGCAGAGGAGCCTGGACTTGGGCCTTACATACCGAAGAAGGCATGACTGACTTTTTCACGTTTTCATCTAATTTTACTGAAAGCAACAACAAAGGAAGTGCCACAGAAGAGAATACAGCATTGCCACAAAACTAGGATGGGTGACAGATGGACACGAGGTAAAGGGGATTCACGCTTAAACAGGTTTAATCTGCAGCTGGGTTTAACCAGTCCAAGGCGTGAAACATCTGCAGTAAAGCAGGCTGAGCACCTGTCACGGCTGCCACAGCCCCAAACAGCATCTCCTGCCCCTGCAAAGCACTGTCAGCTCTTACACAGATGGGCTCAGTGATACCGATGATACTCATGAGGGTATGTGCTGTTAATTAAGGAGTCCGACAAGAGATGGAGGGCACTGCGGTTTAAATAAAGGAAAACAAGTACATGGGAAGATTTTCTGGCTAAGGGAGCTGGGGAAGGGTGGATTAACATGTATCTAAGCCCAGAAGGGTGAAGACAGGTGCAAGCGATGCCTAGTCTGAACACCTAAAACTGATACAGAATCTGTCTTCCCATTGTCACTGACAGAGAAACTAGACCTGGCTGTTGGCTTCAAGGAATTACATAATGCTATTAAAGCTCAAAGAACTCCGAGTACCCTTCTTCCCCAAGCTTTTCTGGAGATGAGCATTACTAAAAACACAGTCCTCCACAGTATAAATAACGCTTACATGGTGCAAAGCTCTTTCAAATATTGATATTTTACTTCATTAAAAGCCCAGGGATGCAGTCCAAAAGGTCTTTGGCTCTGAAATCCTGGCAAAGTTACTTGATCTGTCTGGCTCTTTGTTTCCTTGATAAATAACTGGGCCCTGATATCCACATCTTCAAGGGCTCTAAACATTTTACAAACATATATGCATGGAACCTTCCCTCACTTCTCTTACACTCATAGCAGAGGAAACTGAGGCACAGAGGGGCTAAGGAACTCGCCACCAGTCCCAAAGCAAGGATAAGAAACTGACATGCTGGATTCACGTCAGTCCGAGGATGCAATGACTTTCATACAAACCAAGTGTGACTCCTGAGGATGAAGTCTTCCTACATGGGCTGTCAATGAAATAGGTGAGCAACAGTCATGGAGGGAAAAAAAGATGTTTCTCTAAAGACAAAAAGTCTTCTAAAAATCCTTTTAGGGTTACTGGTTCAAGATTTGGCCCAATTTCACAAAAACAACAACACAACACCTCATCACAGGAAGGAGCCAGAAAGGAGCATTCTTCTGAGAAGTATCAAGTGCTGTCGGGCATTGTTTCTCTGCCAATTACAGATTCTCTTCCAGGGAAGCGAATCCAGACTGAAAATGCTGTGCCATTAAGATCACTTCCCAGCTTGAGGTGCAATCACATTAAATACGATTGGAATAAATTGTAATTGTTCTGTGAAACAAAGAAAGGAGTTACTGTTTGGTGTTAACGGACAAGTGTAAGGCAGGGCTCCCCACGTACTGCCGTAACTTTTAAATGGGTACAAATTTATAATTCATGATTATAATCCAAACCACACATCACATGATAAATTCAGAAACCCCCTGGGATAAATGCCCGGAGAGGTTCTTGAGGACAAGAACCCTTACCTTCCTGTATCTTTGCATCCTGTACTATGAGCACTGAGTGAAACCTGCATTTGAGCATTTCCTGGAGATGATCAACACTAATAAAATATTACCACCCAAACAACGCAGATTCCAAACTGAATTTGTACCTGCTCTGGGTGTTGGCCAAGGACCTTTCACTTTCACAACCTCATCCTAAACAGCTGAATCATTCACATATTCAACCGCCCAGAATTCTTTCAAGAACTGTCAGTCCAAAAGGTCTTTGGCTCTGAAATCCTGGCAAAGTTACTTGATCTGTCTGGCTCTTTGTTTCCTTGATAAATAACTGGGCCCTGATATCCACATCTTCAAGGGCTCTAAACATTTTACAAACATATATGCATGGAACCTTCCCTCACTTCTCTTACACTCATAGCAGAGGAAACTGAGGCACAGAGGGGCTAAGGAACTCGCCACCAGTCCCAAAGCAAGGATAAGAAACTGACATGCTGGATTCACGTCAGTCCGAGGATGCAATGACTTTCATACAAACCAAGTGTGACTCCTGAGGATGAAGTCTTCCTACATGGGCTGTCAATGAAATAGGTGAGCAACAGTCATGGAGGGAAAAAGATGTTTCTCTAAAGACAAAAAGTCTTCTAAAAATCCTTTTAGGGTTACTGGTTCAAGATTTGGCCCAATTTCACAAAAACAACAACACAACACCTCATCACAGGAAGGAGCCAGAAAGGAGCATTCTTCTGAGAAGTATCAAGTGCTGTCGGGCATTGTTTCTCTGCCAATTACAGATTCTCTTCCAGGGAAGCGAATCCAGACTGAAAATGCTGTGCCATTAAGATCACTTCCCAGCTTGAGGTGCAATCACATTAAATACGATTGGAATAAATTGTAATTGTTCTGTGAAACAAAGAAAGGAGTTACTGTTTGGTGTTAACGGACAAGTGTAAGGCAGGGCTCCCCACGTACTGCCGTAACTTTTAAATGGGTACAAATTTATAATTCATGATTATAATCCAAACCACACATCACATGATAAATTCAGAAACCCCCTGGGATAAATGCCCGGAGAGGTTCTTGAGGACAAGAACCCTTACCTTCCTGTATCTTTGCATCCTGTACTATGAGCACTGAGTGAAACCTGCATTTGAGCATTTCCTGGAGATGATCAACACTAATAAAATATTACCACCCAAACAACGCAGATTCCAAACTGAATTTGTACCTGCTCTGGGTGTTGGCCAAGGACCTTTCACTTTCACAACCTCATCCTAAACAGCTGAATCATTCACATATTCAACCGCCCAGAATTCTTTCAAGAACTGTCAGTGCAGGCTCTGCTTTTGGAGAAGTCCGAATTTAAGACCCTCCCTAGGAAGGCACAGAAGAATTACAGGAAATGAACGGGATTCCCCAAAGACGCAAACTTGGACGAGCTGTGTTATCCCTAATCCAACAGGAGGCCCTGGCTATCACATCAATCTTCAGCGAAGGAATGACACCGGTTTGAAAAAACGCACACATTCCTCCCACGGATATCACAGGTGTACTTGGCGCAAGGCGCACGGGTACAACAGAGTGGTGGAATGCGGGCCCTGCGGCCCCACCGCCAGCCCGACGCCCCCACAGACCCCCGGACCAGGTGACCAAGCGAGGGTCTGGGACCCGCCTCTCCTCGGAGTCTCACGCCTACACGCGTCTCCCGAGAGAACTGGGTTAACTCCAGCAGAAATAACACGCAGCTGTAGCCGCCGCGGGGAGAGTCACGCACACCCGCATGGGGGGCCCCTCTAAGATCTCTGTGGGGGCCTCTGTAGCGTTCCAGGGGGCGCGTGAGGGGCTCCGGGGTTTCTAGGGAGTCCCTGGAGAGAAGGTGGGGAACTCCAAGGGTCCTAGGGCAATCCCTGGAAGGCGTGTGGGGCTTCCGGAATCCGAGGGGATCCCTGGAGGGCGTGGGAAGGGGAGCTGCGGCGTTCCTGGGATTCCAGGGGGCGCCGGGGAACCCTAGGGGAATTTCTGGGAGGCATACGGGGATTGAGGGCCTCTGGGGCTGGCTGGGGGCCGCCGGGCCAGGATGGAGGCCTTCCCCGGGGCACGCGCGGTCTGGCGCTCACCCAAACAGTCCTCGGAGGAAGGAGTGGGAGGCCTTGACTCGCTTCTCCGCCTCAGCCATCAGCTGCACCGCCTCTCTCTCTTTCCCCGCGTTGTCCATGTTGCCCGCCGCGGTCCCCGTCACAACCTCCTCCCCAGGCTGGACGCGCCTCCCTTACCTCCCAGTTCTCTCGCAGCGACGGGGCGCACAGGCGCGGCGCGGAGCCCGTCGGGAGTTGTAGTCCAGGCTGCGCCACGGGCGACCTCTCGCGAGGCCGAGCGCACAGGCGCGGCGCGCAGCCTTTCGGGAGTTGTAGGCCAGGCCGCGGTCCTTCGGTGGGAGCTTGCGAGGTGTTAGCTACCGTTTTTCGAAAGCCGAAGAACCAGGCGGCATCGGAGGCCTAGAGGCGGGGTTCTTGAGTCACTGTAGGGCCTCGGACAAGGAGAACGTTAGTCCTTTAAAGATGCGGGAAATGGAAAAGGGCCTGTTGCTTTCAGGGAAGACTGCCTGAAACGTGAGCATCACATTGGAGCAGGAGTCCCTGTTCAGCACGACTGACTGTGGCCAGGGATTGGTTGGGGGCACAAGATAAAGGGGTGGTCGAGGACACGGCGGGTGACCAGGTTCCCCGCAGAAAAACTCTACTGCACGCGAATTCCGCGAGCGCGATATAGGGCGGTCACGGAAAACAGGTGCACTAACCTTGCGATGGTCACCCCCACCCCACCGTTCAGCTACCGGAAGCACCACGTTTATCTCAAGAGCCAGAAGGTTAGAAAAGAAGCATTTGCCCCAGTATAATTCAGAGTTGTTTTTCTGTCTCCACATATTGTAACTTTCTGTCGGTCCTATTCCTTGGTTACAGAAGACTTCCATATATGGGATATATGCATAATCCTCTCTTTTTATTGACTAAATTTTCTTTTCAATGGATGCGAGCCACTGAGCTCTCTTATTCTTTACATAATGCTGGCCATAATGTGGAGGGGATCTCCTGGGATACATTTCTGCCTGCCAGGAAGACTTTTAATCTCCTAGGAGAAATATCCGTAGAAAGACACCATCCTGTGCCAGTGATTTCCGGTCCTGTCCCAGAGGGAGTTATTCTGTAATGCAAAGTCTAGACCGTTTGCATTTGGCAATGTTAAAGCAGAGGTGATGAAGCAAATATGAACATCCCTGCCAAATGGGAACTTGCGACAGCTTCAAACTATTAATAAATACACTGTGAGCACTGCCACGCAAAATATATCTAAGAAAACGAAGCCTGTCTTAAGACAGGCAAAAGCAGGGCCAGACTCCTAGAAAGGTCACTAGAGCATACATCACAGAGCGCCTACAGTGCAGGCACTCTAGAAGCGGAAGGAAGCCTTAGATTCTCAGGCAGTTTGTTTATTTTCACTACATGCATAATTCTGACTTCAAAAAGTTCATCTGGAGCAGGACTGGGGAAGAAGGAGGCAGGAGATTAGAGGTACTACTAGATGTGGGAGTAACGAGAAAAGCTACAAAAAGTGGACACGAGCATCTGAGATGCAGAGCAGCCTCTACAGATTTGGTGGATGGACGAAAGCAAAAGCTCCAACCACAGCATCAGTGTGTTGATTAAAGTGGATCCCAAAGGATGTTCAAGAAATACTGATCCCTAAGCCCCTACCTCTTTGTATTGGCATCTCCTGGAGTTGGAGACTAGGAAGTTTTAGAAAGACGTAGGAAAGAGAAAGAGAAAAAAAAAAAACCACAAAGGAAAACATAGGGAATAGACTTGTGGGCACGAGTAGTGAGCAGTGGGATAAATTGAGAGGCTGGGATTGATATATGTGCCCTGCTGCGTGTAAAACAGGTAGCAGGAAGCTGCTGCATGGGAAGCTCAGCTTAAGGCTCTATGATGGCCTAAATGGATGGGATGCAGGGGGTGCAAGGGAAGTCCAAGAGAGAAGGGATAAATGTATACACATAGCTGATTCACTTTGCTGTACAGCAGAAAGTAGCACACATAGGAAAACAACTCTATACCAGTTAAAAAAGAAAAGAAAAGAACACCACTATTCTAAAGCATCTAATTCTAGAGTCTCAAATCTGTAGTCAGCTGAGAAGGAGGCAGGATGGACTGCCTTCTCTAAACTAGAATCTGCAGTAGCAGGTGGCAGGGGGAACCTCTGGACAGTTTTTTTTTTTCCTTTTAGATTTATTTATTTATTTATTTTGGGCCGAGGTCGGGTTGGGGAGGGAGGGGAGTGGACGGGCCACTTCTATTGGTCTTTCATTTCTCTATTTTCATCCATCTTTGTTCTTTGGCTCCTGTGGGCCTCCCATCAAGGTGGTGTCTGTCATTCCAGAGCGCCGGCTCTGGGCGCATGCGCTCCAGATCTCCGGCTCGGTCATTGGACACATCGGTCCAGCTGCTCCACGGCACGTGGGATCTTCCCAGGCCAGGGATCGAACCGGCACCCCTTGCACTGCAAGGCGGTGTCCTTACCCACTGGACCACCAGGGGAAGCCCCTCTGGACAGTTTTTGATGTTTCTGGGCATGTCCCTCATTCTCTTTTTTCTCATGGGCATGACCCTTCCCCCCAGACCACACTCCAGTGGGAGGGAACTTCAGACCTTCATTGTTGTGTCAAGAGCATGTTTTCTTCTCCCAGCGACTGGGTGAAGAGAGGTGATAGAATGCCAGACGCCTCAGCATGAGCTCTGACCAGAGGCTTGGAGGAGGGATCCTGAAAGCATGAGGGAGGAAGAGACCTGCTCCTGTGTGGGCCGGGGAGGAGGCGAGGCTCTAGAATGGATTGGAAGGACCCCTGACCACAGCTGTCCCCACCAAAATCAATGCCAGGGCACTTAAGTGGTCATTTTTGGACATGGGCAAAACAGGAGACTTTGGCATGCTCAGTGCTCCTAAGGACAAGGCCACACTGCTCTCTTGTAAGTCAGTGTCCTTTTTGTGGTCTATTTAGTGCCGTGTTTTTCACACTTTGTACTTTCTATTGGTGATTTTCATATTTAAACTGACCCCCAAGCACTGTGCTGAAGTGCTGTCTAGTGTCTTCAGGGGAGAAGGCTGGGCCTTGCCCTCCGAAGAAAACAATGTGTGTTGGATAAGCTTCATTTAGGCATAAGTTGAAGGGCTATGGGCCATGAGTCCATGTTATTAATAAGTCAACAAAATGTCAAATCCAACAATATACGTCGTGTGCAAGAAGGTTACATACTGATGGGTATCCAGACACAGGAAGCAAACCTGCATTTCCTGCGGGACAGGGTGTGGCGGGTGGGGGTTGGGGGGTGCTATGGTTCTGTCTTTGTTAATTCAGACTTTGTACTGACTTTACAGAGCTACCTCTAACGGCGAGTATCGATCACTTCGGGAGGGTGTCTGGTAGACAATGAAGTCAAATTGGAGACTCTCTCTTTCCCATTCCCCAAAAGAAACACACACAAAAATGAAAATCTAGCGACTCTTCCCGAGAATGAGGACAGGGAAATCTCCCCACGTCAGACCAGCGTACCCCCAGCCCCACTCTCCACCCGCCTGCGTGGTGCTGTCTGCTCTGCGGTGCTGACCTATACAGACTCCATCAAGGGGCCATGACCTCTGACTTCCGGGTTGTATTTGGCCAAAAGGCGCCCAGCCAGAGGTGGAGCACAAGGTGAGAGACTTTGTGGCGGTTTTCCTTGGAACCCTGGCCAGGTTGGCTAGCTGAGGCTCCCCTCATCCTGCAGCAAATGACAGTCCTGTGCCCTGGTGTCTCTCGCTCCCACAGCATTGTAGGTACCCCCCATAAATATTGTTAGTGTGTCCTTCAGGGACCCTGACAGACAGACTCCCCAGGCTATTGTCTGAAGCCAGTATAATTTTGAAACCCAGACCAGGAAAGGTCAGTATAAGAAAGAACAATTTAGGGCAAGCCTCATTTATGAACATGGACACAAAAATTCTAAACAAGCATTAGTAAACATTTCATGCACAAAAAAATCTTGATGATTACAGACGTAAATATGAAATGCTAAACTTTAAAACTTTAAGACATTTTAGGTGAAAGCACAGGAAAATAGCTTTATGGCCTTAATTTCCTAAATAGACATCAAAACTGCAAACGCTAAGAGAAAAAACTGATCTGTTCCCTCCATTAAAATAAAAGATTTATTTTCACCAACTTAGCATAGCTCAAACAAAAACACAAAACCACAACCCAGAAAAAGATATTTGCACACATACCCCCCAAAGCATTATTATTAAGGATAAAGAAACTCTACAAATCAATGGCAGACCAACAACTGAATAGAAAACATGGGCAAAGAACTTGAAGACTTGAAGATTAGAGCAAAGTCTGGGTCATTTTCAGCTGTTGCTGTTTGTTCCCTCAGGAGGACAGAGGTTTGTTCATAGAAAACCAGGGGACAGCGGCCAGTGGCTTTGGGGTCTGGGGTGCCTTTTCTTTGCTTTCAAGGTGGGTCTGGATGGCTATGTAAACAAAGCCTGCTTTGTTGTTGTTGTTCAGTCATTAAGTCGTGTTCACTTGAGGGTTCGGGCGAAGTCAAATTGGAGACTCTCTTCCCATTCCCCAAAAGAAACACACACAAAAATGAAAATCTAGCGACTCTTCCCGAGAATGAGGACAGGGAAATCTCCCCACGTCAGACCAGCGTACCCCCAGCCCCACTCTCCACCCGCCTGCGTGGTGCTGTCTGCTCTGCGGTGCTGACCTATACAGACTCCATCAAGGGGCCATGACCTCTGACTTCCGGGTTGTATTTGGCCAAAAGGCGCCCAGCCAGAGGTGGAGCACAAGGTGAGAGACTTTGTGGCGGTTTTCCTTGGAACCCTGGCCAGGTTGGCTAGCTGAGGCTCCCCTCATCCTGCAGCAAATGACAGTCCTGTGCCCTGGTGTCTCTCGCTCCCACAGCATTGTAGGTACCCCCCATAAATATTGTTAGTGTGTCCTTCAGGGACCCTGACAGACAGACTCCCCAGGCTATTGTCTGAAGCCAGTATAATTTTGAAACCCAGACCAGGAAAGGTCAGTATAAGAAAGAACAATTTAGGGCAAGCCTCATTTATGAACATGGACACAAAAATTCTAAACAAGCATTAGTAAACATTTCATGCACAAAAAAATCTTGATGATTACAGACGTAAATATGAAATGCTAAACTTTAAAACTTTAAGACATTTTAGGTGAAAGCACAGGAAAATAGCTTTATGGCCTTAATTTCCTAAATAGACATCAAAACTGCAAACGCTAAGAGAAAAAACTGATCTGTTCCCTCCATTAAAATAAAAGATTTATTTTCACCAACTTAGCATAGCTCAAACAAAAACACAAAACCACAACCCAGAAAAAGATATTTGCACACATACCCCCCAAAGCATTATTATTAAGGATAAAGAAACTCTACAAATCAATGGCAGACCAACAACTGAATAGAAAACATGGGCAAAGAACTTGAAGACTTGAAGATTAGAGCAAAGTCTGGGTCATTTTTCAGCTGTTGCTGTTTGTTCCCTCAGGAGGACAGAGGTTTGTTCATAGAAAACCAGGGGACAGCGGCCAGTGGCTTTGGGGTCTGGGGTGCCTTTTCTTTGCTTTCAAGGTGGGTCTGGATGGCTATGTAAACAAAGCCTGCTTTGTTGTTGTTGTTCAGTCATTAAGTCGTGTTCGATTCTTTGTGACCCCATGAACTGCAACACACCAGGCTTCCCTGTCCTTCATATAGCCTGCTTAGGAAATGATAAACCAACATCACAGGATTAGGGACACCCTCTGCAGAAAGGTTGCATGAGGACAATAACGTGTGAAAAGCCCACCACTCTCCGTCCCCAAGGGGAAGCCCCATGGAGACAAAATGCCTGATCCTGTGACCTCTGACCTTCTGAGCCCCATAGTTTCTTAGGTGTCTCAGTCTGGAGAAAGCAAACGTCCGCTGAGCCTTTCAGGGCAGCGCCAGCTCTGAGCCATCTGGGGCACCACCTTGTGACTGCTGGCACTCTGAGGCTGACCTGCCCCGCAGGACCAGCAAGCCTTTCTAGCCAGAGTCAGCCATGTCCTCTGCCACAGCTCGGGACCTGGGCAGCCACTAGCAACTGGCAGCACCCCCAGCAGCCTCCAGGAAGCATCTAGGGCAGGCACCTGTCCACCCAGGGCTGCTTCCTGCTGGGCTTGCTTTGAAGGGTTTCTGGAAGCAGGGTGAGCCTCAAATAAATGGACATCCTGCCTGGATTATATCCAGGTCAGCAGCCAGGCCAGGACAGGACTGTTTAGAGGACAAGAAGGAGCTTATCAAACAGAAACACAAACAAAACAAAAAGATGGTGGAGAGCAGAACCCAGAGGGGTCAACCTGCAGTTTGGAGGGGCTCATTTGTTCCCCCAGAGTGAGGAGGGGAGGCTCGGAAATACAGGTCACTAGGAGAACGTGACACTGTGACAGGTGTCCCAACCTCAGGTTGGCAGTCCCTGAGGGACAGAGGGAAGAGATGGCCAGCAGTCCAAGGCCGTTCCACCCACCGCACCTGCTCTTCCTTGTGGAAACAGCCCTGGGCACTGTGCTGGCACTTTTGTACCTTTTATAATTAATACCCACAATCTTCCAAAGTGTTTATGACACTGATTTTTACCAACTCAGAAGGTGAAGCAATGGCCAAGCAACAGTGGAGAGGCTTCCCCACCTCAGCCCTCAGCCCCTGCTGGGTTGCATTCCCCGTCACAGCAGCCCAGGCCCCACGGTGAGACCAGATCAGCCACTGTCCAGCCTGAATGTCTGGACCCAGCCTGGCCAGACAGGGGATGCTGTCTCTCTGGCTACCTGGTCCAGAACATCCTGTCCTGGAACATGTCTGGCCCCTAGGGCATCAACTTTCACCAGCTGCATGACCCTCAAGACCCTCCCCACTTTGGAGAGGAAGGATACCTCACTTCAGATGTCCAGGCAGAGCACAACAGAATGAGCAGTGGTTTTCATCAGGGTGATCCGTGCTGGCTCTGTTAATGGATGTGATTAGGCCACTTCCTCTGACTTCATGGACTTGCCCAGGCTGTGGGTTCCTCCTTTCTCCCCAGCCATGGCCGTATTTTCTCTTCTGTTTTACTGTTAGACACCGAGGGCTCCACTCTCCCTTGATGGAGCAATCAGGCCCCAGGCTTTCCTTTTCTATGATTTTATCAATCTCTGTATTTTTCTCTGAAATTGTGGTCACCGGCTGCTAGTGCTACCATCTTCATGGACAGGATGAGCCCCCATTTCCCCTTATTTTATGGACACTAAGCTGTTGCTTTTCCCCACAACATGTTTCACCTTTTCCCCTTATTCTATGATCTTAACCAAGCCCCGGTTTTCCCCGTCTACCATTGACAGGACGATCCCCCAACTTTCCACTTATCATATGGACCAAGCCCCCAACTTCTCCCTCAGTCATGGAAACAATCCGTCTTACTGCACCCTCCCTCTGATCCGTGGTTGGGACACTGCTGCCTTGCCCCATGGATGTCATCCATCCCCCATTTCTCACTTTCTGTGGACAAAACCAGGATGCTGTGTTCCCATTAGTCCAGAATCATGCCATGTTTCATCCTTGCTCCTGGAAAGAGCCATAGCCCTGCTTTTTCCTCATTTCACAGATCTGACCAAGACTCTTGTTTTTCCCTTAGGCATAGGCCTGATGAGATCTCCTGCTTCATCCCATTTCCTCCTATTTTCTTGGATGTGTTCATTCTCCTTCTCCCTTTCCTGGGATGTGACCATGGCCTCTGTTCTCCTCCTTGTTCCATGGATATAATCAGCCCTCTGATTTCCCCCTAATCATGGTGTGGTGGGCTAAATGATGCCCCTCCACAAGACAGCCACATCCTAACCCCAGGAACCTGATCTGAAATGTTAAGTGATGAAGTCCCAGATCTTGAGGTGGATAGATATCCTAAGTTTTCCATTCAGGCCCTAAAGGACCTCCTACGTCCTCCTAAGAAGGAGGCAGACAGAAGCAGGGAGGCCATGTGACCACAGAGCCTGGCATGAGGAGCCAAGGATATTGGCAGCACCAAGAAGCTGGAAAACCAAGGAGCAGACGCCCTCCTGGAGCCTTTGGGGAGGAAAACCTCCCAGGACCTTGATTCTTATTCCAGTGAAAAATGACCTCAGATGTCTGGCTTCCAGAATGGCAAGAGAATACATTTCTGTTGTCTGAAGCCATCAGGTTGGTGGTAGTCTGTTACTACAACCACAGAAACAAATCCACATGGACCTGTGCTCCAATTTCCTTCTTATTTCATGGTTGTTTCAATGGGTTGAACTGTGCCCCACCCCACCGCAAATACATGGCCAGGTCCTGATCCCTACTGCCTATGAATAGGGCTTATCTGATACCAAGTTAATGAAGTGAAGGATGTTAAGATGAGATTCAGTTCAGTTCAGTCACACAGACATGTTCGGCTCTTTGTGACCCCATGGACGGCAGCATGCCAGGCTTCCCTGTCCTTCACCGTCTCCTGGAGCTTGCTCAAACTCATGTCTATTGACTCAGTGATGCCATCCAACTGTCTCATCTTCTGTATATAAGATGAGATTATATCAGACTGATTCTTATAAGAGAAAGAACAGAGAAATCTGAGACAAAGGGGCACAGGTTAGGCCAGGCCAAGGTGGAAGCATGGGTTTAAGTGACACTTCTAGGAGCTCAAGAGCCCTAGGAGTGACATGGCAAGGTTTCTCTGTTTTACTCTGTGGACACAGCCGGGCTCGCTATTCTCCTCTCACCCCATGGGAATTACCAGAGACCTATTTTCTCTTAATTTTTGGGTGTCTCCAAGGCCCACATTTCTTAAGCAGATCTATTTGGTATGTTTGTGG
Organism: Tragulus kanchil; assembly: GCA_022376925.1. NCBI lineage: Eukaryota > Metazoa > Chordata > Mammalia > Artiodactyla > Tragulidae > Tragulus > Tragulus kanchil. The sequence goes on along the minus strand of JAIOJX010000031.1, from coordinate 39,702,761 downwards.
GTTCTCTAACATGGCCCATGGATGCCACCTTCCCCTCCCCAGATGCACGGTCTGGCAGCATATCTAGGGCGGTTGTCCATCCAGATGTCCGGAGCAAGCCGAGTTGGTGCAGGCCCGAGCACTCTCTCCCATCACTCAGAATCCTTCTGTATCTGTTTCATGACTGCACACCTATCACATGGGCTCAGCTATTCCCAAACTGCCACCTCCCCCAGGCGAACAAGTCATGAAGTCATGGGGTCAGGGAAGACATTCTGAAAGGTCCTAGTAAGGCTCTCATCCTGGAGGGTGGCCTAGGTTCCAGGACACTTGGAGTCCAGTGGGCCACAAGCTTAGGCACGTGGGTTGAGAGTCATGGCAGAATTGAGGAGGAAAGTTCTCTTGCCTGGTTTGAGAATAGATTCCTCGCCTACATTGTCTCCACCCTAATCCGAGATTAGTCCTTTTCCCCGTTCTCATCTTATCAATGAAGAAACTGGGGAGACTAACCACCTCCCCTAGAACCTAGCAAAGACCCCAGGAGAGCCAATTACAAGGCCTGGGCCTCCCTCACCATACCATACTGCTTCTCAATCACTAAGATCCCATTTATTTGTTTTTGAACATTTTAACTTTTGAAGTAATTTTGGAGTAATTTCAGACTTACAAAAAGGTGACAAGAATAGCCTAATGTTCTCCCATCCACGCATGCTAATTCCAGGATGACGGTGGAAACCAGAGCATTAACATTTGTACTCATAGGAGAAATGTTCACATATTGAGGGAGGAGTTCGTCATTCGGGCTTATACATGAGTTGAATTTTACGTTCATTAAAACCACCTGCTTGGACTTCCCTGGTGGTCCAGTGGGTAAGGACACGGCCTTGCAGTGCAAGGGGCACCGGTTCAGTCCCTAGCCTCGGAAGATTTCACGTGCCACAGAGCAACTGGGCCGATGTGTCCAACTACCGAGCCAGAGCGCTGGAGCGCATGCGCCCGGAGCCAGCGCTCTGCAGCAACAGAGGCCACTGTGATGGGAGGCCCACACAGGCCAAAGAACAAAGACGGATGAAACTAGATAAATGAAAGACCAAGAGAAGTGGCCAAAAAGAAACCCCACCTGCTTGTGGTCCATCAGACATACACTATACATTTGCTTTAATCACTAAAGAAAAGGGCAGACTGTCCAGAAATTTATGACGTCTGTGGATAATAGATAAATGCCTCCCTTCCTGAGATGCAAATGCTGGGGCTCCTTGATGATAAGACTCCTTTCCCAGGGCCAAGTTGGTATAGATTCTCTGTGTACTGTGCTGATACAGATTTTTTGTTTTGTTTTGGAGCCCTGAAGGAATGTATCCCTGACCTGTTTGATTTTCTTTGTTCTGAGAAGACATTAAGCTGCTAAAAATCATACTTCTCTGGAGCCGCCTCAGAGTAATTTGAGATGTGATGTCGCCAGCTATCATCCTCAGTTTGGCTAAAAAGCCCCTTTTCTCACCCGTTATAGATTGGCTATCAATTATTTGGCCAACAATATTATGCTCTTAGTCTACAGGCTCTATCCACATGCCACCAATGGTCCCATGACTGTTCTTTGGAGCAGAACACCATGTAGGATCTCACCCAGTGAGTGTTTTAAACAGGGGGAGCTCTTACGGGCTTCTGGAGTACCTGCCAAAAGGGAAAATTACAAGGCCTGGGCCTCCCTCACCATACCATACTGCTTCTCAATCACTAAGATCCCATTTATTTGTTTTTGAACATTTTAACTTTTGAAGTAATTTTGGAGTAATTTCAGACTTACAAAAAGGTGACAAGAATAGCCTAATGTTCTCCCATCCACGCATGCTAATTCCAGGATGACGGTGGAAACCAGAGCATTAACATTTGTACTCATAGGAGAAATGTTCACATATTGAGGGAGGAGTTCGTCATTCGGGCTTATACATGAGTTGAATTTTACGTTCATTAAAACCACCTGCTTGGACTTCCCTGGTGGTCCAGTGGGTAAGGACACGGCCTTGCAGTGCAAGGGGCACCGGTTCAGTCCCTAGCCTCGGAAGATTTCACGTGCCACAGAGCAACTGGGCCGATGTGTCCAACTACCGAGCCAGAGCGCTGGAGCGCATGCGCCCGGAGCCAGCGCTCTGCAGCAACAGAGGCCACTGTGATGGGAGGCCCACACAGGCCAAAGAACAAAGACGGATGAAACTAGATAAATGAAAGACCAAGAGAAGTGGCCAAAAAGAAACCCCACCTGCTTGTGGTCCATCAGACATACACTATACATTTGCTTTAATCACTAAAGAAAAGGGCAGACTGTCCAGAAATTTATGACGTCTGTGGATAATAGATAAATGCCTCCCTTCCTGAGATGCAAATGCTGGGGCTCCTTGATGATAAGACTCCTTTCCCAGGGCCAAGTTGGTATAGATTCTCTGTGTACTGTGCTGATACAGATTTTTTGTTTTGTTTTGGAGCCCTGAAGGAATGTATCCCTGACCTGTTTGATTTTCTTTGTTCTGAGAAGACATTAAGCTGCTAAAAATCATACTTCTCTGGAGCCGCTCCTCAGAGTAATTTGAGATGTGATGTCGCCAGCTATCATCCTCAGTTTGGCTAAAAAAAAAGCCCCTTTTCTCACCCCGTTATAGATTGGCTATCAATTATTTGCGTCAACAATATTATGCTCTTAGTCTACAGGCTCTATCCACATGCCACCAATGGTCCCATGACTGTTCTTTGGAGCAGAACACCATGTAGGATCTCACCCAGTGAGTGTTTTAAACAGGGGGAGCTCTTACGGGCTTCTGGGTGCAAGTGGTGGGGTTCAGGACATTCTGTCCACAAAGATGGCACCTTGGCTTATGGATGGTCTTAAGCCAGAGGAGTCTGAGAACTGTCCTTCCTCCCTGAAGCAGGAGATAAATGTCCCAAGGGAAATTGTCCCCTCCCTGTACACGAGGACAGAGGATGTCCCGGTACCTAGAGTTGAGAACGTAGAGCGGAGGAGCATGTATAAATTAATCCCTTACCCCTTCACCATCCAGCACCCCGAGCCCAACCCCTTCACCTTGGCAACTTCACATTATTGTGTCTTGACTACAACATATGAAAGCTCCCTGCTCTGGTCACTTCTCGGGGTCTTCACTCTCTAGTGAAGGCTCTCAGGTACATGTGAAAGCCCATAAAGTTTGTAGACCTGTCTCCTGTTAACCTGTCCTCTATCAGTTTAATTCCTACAGTGACCCAAAGAGCAGGGAGAGGAAATTTTCCCTCCCTCCACAGGCAACCCCTAACCTTCAGGGGTCTGCAGGATTAATTTCTGAACAAGGCCCACAGCTCATTGTTCCATCACAAAAGGCCAGGGTTATCTCACAAATCCCTGCTGGGCTCACACCAACATGGTAAGCACTAGTGCTGCAGGTGCAGTGGGATCCAGCAGCAGAACTCTGTGGTCAGCGGATGGCAGAGAACTAGTGCCGAGAGGAAGCACAGGAAGTAGTGGAACCCAAGCTGGCCCAGGGAAACAGGGCCCCCCTACCTTTTTAGCTTTTGCTGACGGGCCCTGAAGGAATGTATCCCTGACCTGTTTGATTTTCTTTGTTCTGAGAAGACATTAAGCTGCTAAAATCATACTTCTCTGGAGCCGTCCTCAGAGTAATTTGAGATGTGATGTCGCCAGCTATCATCCTCAGTTTGGCTAAAAAAAAAGCCCCTTTTCTCACCCCGTTATAGATTGGCTATCAATTATTTGCGTCAACAATATTATGCTCTTAGTCTACAGGCTCTATCCACATGCCACCAATGGTCCCATGACTGTTCTTTGGAGCAGAACACCATGTAGGATCTCACCCAGTGAGTGTTTTAAACAGGGGGAGCTCTTACGGGCTTCTGGGTGCAAGTGGTGGGGTTCAGGACATTCTGTCCACAAAGATGGCACCTTGGCTTATGGATGGTCTTAAGCCAGAGGAGTCTGAGAACTGTCCTTCCTCCCTGAAGCAGGAGATAAATGTCCCAAGGGAAATTGTCCCCTCCCTGTACACGAGGACAGAGGATGTCCCGGTACCTAGAGTTGAGAACGTAGAGCGGAGGAGCATGTATAAATTAATCCCTTACCCCTTCACCATCCAGCACCCCGAGCCCAACCCCTTCACCTTGGCAACTTCACATTATTGTGTCTTGACTACAACATATGAAAGCTCCCTGCTCTGGTCACTTCTCGGGGTCTTCACTCTCTAGTGAAGGCTCTCAGGTACATGTGAAAGCCCATAAAGTTTGTAGACCTGTCTCCTGTTAACCTGTCCTCTATCAGTTTAATTCCTACAGTGACCCAAAGAGCAGGGAGAGGAAATTTTCCCTCCCTCCACAGGCAACCCCTAACCTTCAGGGGTCTGCAGGATTAATTTCTGAACAAGGCCCACAGCTCATTGTTCCATCACAAAAGGCCAGGGTTATCTCACAAATCCCTGCTGGGCTCACACCAACATGGTAAGCACTAGTGCTGCAGGTGCAGTGGGATCCAGCAGCAGAACTCTGTGGTCAGCGGATGGCAGAGAACTAGTGCCGAGAGGAAGCACAGGAAGTAGTGGACAGCTGGCCCAGACAGCTGGAACCCTCTGTAGGTAAGTGGAATGTGTCACGCCCTGTTCTGTGGCCCTCATTCTTTACATCCCAATTCAAGCATTAACTTCTCTGTAGCTTTCCCTGAGTCCTGCCGACAGCCTCTTCTCAGTCTGATGAAAGCAAGTGAAAGTGTTAGTTGCTCAGTCACATCTGACTCTTTGCGACCCTATGGACTGTAACCCACCAGGCTTCTCTGGAGGTCCATGGGATTCTCCAGGCAAGAATACTGGAGTGGGTAGCCACTTCCTTCTCCAAGGGTTCTTCCCAACTCAGGGATAGAACACGGGTCTCCTGCATTGCAGGCAGATTCTTTACCGTCTGAACCACTAAGGAAGTTCCTTCTCTGTCTGATACATCACCTCTTCTTGCCTATGGGGTCTGCTCTGGGGGCTTTCCTCCTCATAAGGGTATGAAGGTAGGGAGAGGTGTTTAGAAATCATGCTTGCCTCAGTCACTGAAGAACACAGTGGGTGAGATATGTATACAAGCTTCAGCAGGTCCCTTGTGGGCCCTCTGGTCAAGCCATGGGCAAGCCCCGGAAAGAAGTTCTCTGTTTCACACAGGCAGGAGTCTCCTGAGGAAGCCCACGTTGGCAAGGACTGCAGAGAGAGCAGGAGAACGAACGTAGCTGGCACCTTTCTACCTGGAAAGCCTGTGGGGAGGAGGCTTCTGAGGCCACAGAGATGGGAACTAGATTCTGGGGGTACCCTCAGCTGCTGGTGGTGACTCTGGGGCTGGTGGCCACGCTGGAGCAATTTCAGCAGTGGCCTGGCTTCCGGGATTCCGAGAGCCCGAAGAATGTGAACTCCACACTCTCCTTCTTCATGGAGACCTACAACAACAACAGCAATGACTCCTACCTGTTCCGGGTGGACAAGCTGCTCCGCAGCCAGGTGCAGGTGAGAGAGGGCTGGAGGGGCCTTAAGGGCACAGGCGCGGTTCCCAGAGTGGGCTGGGGGCGGCTTCCAGGGAGCGGGCACCGCAGGGTCATTCAGACCCAGAGCCACCTGAGTTACTCTCATCTGAGCAGAAATGTCCCCCAAGCTTCTCAATTGCTCTTCCAGGGGAAGAGTTGCTTTCATTCAGAAATGTGCCAGAGGGACAGCAACCCAGGATGGTTTCATTGCCTTTCTCATTCTTCCCGTTTGGCAAAACATAAGCGTTCTCTCTAGATTCCCCTTAGCAATAATTTTCCCACATCCATGGGTGTAAAATCCGGATCTGGATGTTGTAACTGTGTCCTTGAGAAACCTGGAAGGACACAGAGGGCCTCCAGCTGTGACCTTGAATGCACATCATCTCTTCTTTTGTTTAACATATAAGGTTTTCTGAAGCACATCCATTAAAGGATAATAGAGGCAAGAAAAGCTTTTGAAAAATCACTTCTGTTGCTCCAACACACCCTGAAGGTTAGATAGCAAGCTCTATGAGTTAGGGCAGAGACAATAGTACATCTTGGTTCAGTTGACTGGATTTGGGAAATGACTGACTTGTTCAGGGCTCTGGTTAGAGGGGCAGGGAGAGGAGCAAAGACCAGGGTGGGGAAGGCCCGCAGGCCATGTTGGTGTGACCCTGCGGATCTCACCGGTGGAGAACAGCAGCCTCTCCAGCTGAGTCACTCCTGCTGCATGAAGGCTGCTGGTGGGCCCAAGGATATTGAGGTGATGTGGCCACAAGGTGGCAGCCATTCACCAAATTCTGCCCAAGTTGGCCTGGCCTTCCTCTTGGCGGTCTCCGGAGTGAAGCTAGAATTCAAAGAGGCCAGTCATGCGGTGTTGCTCCTTTATCACTAACAGTTAGCTGAAGCAATGGTTTACAAGCAAACTTTTGATGTCGTTTAGCCAGTTTTGTGGACCTGGCAGAGCAGCCAGGCTCCTGAGCAGTTCCACACCTGCTTCTGTGTGACAGTGTGCATATCTGTCTCACAGAGGGTAAAGAGGGCACACCGTGGCCATCTCTGCTCAGCTCCTAGTCCCCCTTCTGGACTTGACACCCAGCTCCTCCTAACTGTGAGGTCTTGGTCAAGCACCATCCAGACTCTCAAGGTCTCAGCTTCCTGACCTGGAAAGTGGGCCGAATAAGAGTGAAGCGGCCCCTGTGAAAACATTATGTCATCATGATTATTCGTATTATAATTGAACAAACAAGTCTAACAGTGAATAAGAAAATGCTGAGTCCTAGGGGCTCAGATGGTAAAGAATCCACCTGCAATGCAGGAGACACAGTTTGATTCTCCTGTTGGGAAGGATCTCTGGGCCAGAAAGATCCTCTGGAGAAGGAAATAGCTACCCATTCCGGAATGCTTGCCTTGAGAATCCCATAGACAGAGGATCCTGGTAGGTTCCAGTCCATGGGGTCACAATGAGTCAGACACAACTGAGCACACATGCACAAGCACACTGAAATGTTAACGTTGCAGCTAGTGTTCTAGTTTCTTCATACGTGCAGCATGTGCTGAGGGTCAGTTTGAAAAACTCGGCCCAACACACCCTGAAGGTTAGATAGCAAGCTCTATGAGTTAGGGCAGAGACAATAGTACATCTTGGTTCAGTTGACTGGATTTGGGAAATGACTGACTTGTTCAGGGCTCTGGTTAGAGGGGCAGGAGAGGAGCAAAGACCAGGGTGGGAAGGCCCGCAGGCCATGTTGGTGTGACCCTGCGGATCTCACCGGTGGAGAACAGCAGCCTCTCCAGCTGAGTCACTCCTGCTGCATGAAGGCTGCTGGTGGGCCCAAGGATATTGAGGTGATGTGGCCACAAGGTGGCAGCCATTCACCAAATTCTGCCCAAGTTGGCCTGGCCTTCCTCTTGGCGGTCTCCGGAGTGAAGCTAGAATTCAAAGAGGCCAGTCATGCGGTGTTGCTCCTTTATCACTAACAGTTAGCTGAAGCAATGGTTTACAAGCAAACTTTTGATGTCGTTTAGCCAGTTTTGTGGACCTGGCAGAGCAGCCAGGCTCCTGAGCAGTTCCACACCTGCTTCTGTGTGACAGTGTGCATATCTGTCTCACAGAGGGTAAAGAGGGCACACCGTGGCCATCTCTGCTCAGCTCCTAGTCCCCCTTCTGGACTTGACACCCAGCTCCTCCTAACTGTGAGGTCTTGGTCAAGCACCATCCAGACTCTCAAGGTCTCAGCTTCCTGACCTGGAAAGTGGGCCGAATAAGAGTGAAGCGGCCCCTGTGAAAACATTATGTCATCATGATTATTCGTATTATAATTGAACAAACAAGTCTAACAGTGAATAAGAAAATGCTGAGTCCTAGGGGCTCAGATGGTAAAGAATCCACCTGCAATGCAGGAGACACAGTTTGATTCTCCTGTTGGGAAGGATCTCTGGGCCAGAAAGATCCTCTGGAGAAGGAAATAGCTACCCATTCCGGAATGCTTGCCTTGAGAATCCCATAGACAGAGGATCCTGGTAGGTTCCAGTCCATGGGGTCACAATGAGTCAGACACAACTGAGCACACATGCACAAGCACACTGAAATGTTAACGTTGCAGCTAGTGTTCTAGTTTCTTCATACGTGCAGCATGTGCTGAGGGTCAGTGTGAAACCTCTTGGCACCGGCTTTGCAAGCTGGTTGGAGCAATCTTTAGATGAAGAGCCAGGAGCCCTGAATCCTGATGCCCTTCCAGGGGATGCTGGGACCAGGGTGGTGATCCTGCTCCAGGCCCTTTGTCTGGGGGACTGTCGTCCAGGGAGCCACCCCTCAGAGAGTGCCCAGTCTTCTCACTGGTTTGACCACTAACACTGGGACAAGGCAGCGGGGAGGGGGAGGGGAAGAGGATGAGGACAGAGGCAGAATTCAGGGACTAGTTGCGGCTCCATCCACCTGTTCTGAGGACCATTGTGCAGACTGGCGTGTATGATGGGACTGCAGCCAAGCTGCCTCCCTAGTCCCAAGAATGCGAGGGAGACAGGTAAGAAGCCACCCGTGGCCACAGCAGTGGGGCCGGTGCAGAGCAAGGGCTGGGCATCGCACATGCTGGGTGCTGATCAGGGGGCCACTGGGCATCCTCCAGCAGGTAGGGAGGAGGCGGAGTCCTGGGTCCAGAACAGGGACAAAGGTTCCTAGGGCTTCACTCCAGTCCCAGTTCCTGCTGGAGAGAGCCAGCCATACCTGGAGTCAAAGCTAATAGCCTTCGCTTCTTGGTAGCTGACGACAGGCGTGGAGTACCTGCTCACCGTGAAGATTAGCAGGACCAAGTGCAAGAGAAACAGCACGAGAAAGCATTCATGCCCCATTCAGAGCAAGGAGAACCTGAAGAAGGTGGGTGCCGGCAGCTGTCTCAAAAGGGGCTCTGGTCAAAGTGGGAATAAACATTTCACAAGGAGACGTGGATACGTGTCTGGAGTTCTGGCAGCCATGTGGCTGGGGCAGAGCCAGAACACAGTCACCAGGCAACCTGGTGCCACCAGCGGTGTCCAGGGCACTGAGAAGGGGCAAGGGAAGCACTGTAACTGGATGTCTCCCCGCCTCGGCCTGGCATCACCCTAGACCCAGGTCTCTGGGCCACCAGACTCCTTGCCCACTTGGTCCACTGACCATCCCTCAGATGGAACTGACTTTACTTTCCTTGAGGAACCTGTTCTTGGTCTGCACCCCTGGGTCCCTGTGGATTGTCCTTTTGCCTCCTTGTCTCCCACCCTCTGCCCTCCTCCTGGTCCCTCCTGCAAGCTAGCAGGCCTAAGGGTCTCTCCCTGTGCCTGGGAGTAAGGGTGTGCAGGAGGACTGGCTGGGGAAACCCATGGTGACATTCCTATGCTGACTGAGCCCCCTCGCAGCACGTGCCAGGGGGCAGATCCCACCTCGCCCACGTGGTCAGTCTGCAGCCTCAGTGCCAGGTCCAGACTCCCCAGGCAGGGCTGAGGATGGGAACAGAAACTTCTTGTCGTCTTTGATAACAACTTCTCTGAAAGCTGACTGTTTGCTTTCTTCTCCCACAGAGTTACATTTGTGACTTTTTGGTGTACACACTACCCTGGATGAACCATTACCAGCTCTGGAACAACTCATGCCTAGCTGCGTAGGTGCATGTGTGCAAAGATCCTTGATGGACCCGGGGTGGCCGTGCTGTGTGCTTTGTACTGTAGAATCCAAAAGGCCCTTGTGTCCCTCACTGGGATCTCATACACACTCACACTCACAGGCACATTCACAGCCTCCCAAAACACGCACAGGCACTCACACACAGGCATGGAGTCAATGGGCTTCAGGTGACTGGTGCAGTTTGAACAGAAGGCTGTTAACTCTTTGGGGAAACCTAGTTTTGACCTCCCGCCACATCTCGGAGGCTTTTCTCAATTCAGGCATCTCCTGACTCTGGCCTGAGCTTGAAGAACCTAGTTTCTGCCTCATGTACAGATAACTCTGTGACTGACACCTATCCCTGGGCGTGTGTCAGGGTCCCCAGGGGCTTTCCTCCCAGTTGGTAAAGAGTCTGCCTGTCAATGCGGGAGACCCAGATTCGATCCCTGGGTCGGGAAGATCCCCTGGAGAAGGAAATGACAACCCACTCCAGTATTCTTGCCTGGAGAATCCTATGGACAAAGGGCCTGTCAAGCAATAGTCCATGGGGTCACAAGAGTGTACACGACTTAGCAACTAAACCATCACGACCACGAGGGGTCCCCAAGCTCACCCCCAGGCTCAAGAATTCCCTAGGAGGACTCCCAGGGCTTGGCAAGCGTATAGTGGTGCTCAGGTGTGATCATTACAGGAGAGGACACAGAACAAAATCAGCAAAGAGGCTTGTGGGGAGACACCCCCAACACCCGGCACAGGATTCCAGGGTCCCCTCCCGAGGCCACCACATAGGACATGCCTCATTCCTCCAGGAATTGGATAGAATGTATCCCAGGGAAGCCCCCCAAGGACTCAGTGTCCCGGGATGTCACAGGAGCTGCTCACATGGGCAGCCTTTGCCCAGCATGTACCAAAATTACAGATTTGAGGAAGGAAAGCATGTTCTCAGCATAAACCCACTGTCTGTATAGACACTGTAGAGCAGTGAGGCCCTCTTATCACCCAGGGAAAGCTTTCTATCAGCATCGGAATGGTTCACTTGTGCCCCTTTTATACCATTACCAGCTCTGGAACAACTCATGCCTAGCTGCGTAGGTGCATGTGTGCAAAGATCCTTGATGGACCCGGGGTGGCCGTGCTGTGTGCTTTGTACTGTAGAATCCAAAAGGCCCTTGTGTCCCTCACTGGGATCTCATACACACTCACACTCACAGGCACATTCACAGCCTCCCAAAACACGCACAGGCACTCACACACAGGCATGGAGTCAATGGGCTTCAGGTGACTGGTGCAGTTTGAACAGAAGGCTGTTAACTCTTTGGGGAAACCTAGTTTTGACCTCCCGCCACATCTCGGAGGCTTTTCTCAATTCAGGCATCTCCTGACTCTGGCCTGAGCTTGAAGAACCTAGTTTCTGCCTCATGTACAGATAACTCTGTGACTGACACCTATCCCTGGGCGTGTGTCAGGGTCCCCAGGGGCTTTCCTCCCAGTTGGTAAAGAGTCTGCCTGTCAATGCGGGAGACCCAGATTCGATCCCTGGGTCGGGAAGATCCCCTGGAGAAGGAAATGACAACCCACTCCAGTATTCTTGCCTGGAGAATCCTATGGACAAAGGGGCCTGTCAAGCAATAGTCCATGGGGTCACAAGAGTGTACACGACTTAGCAACTAAACCATCACGACCACGAGGGGTCCCCAAGCTCACCCCCAGGCTCAAGAATTCCCTAGGAGGACTCCCAGGGCTTGGCAAGCGTATAGTGGTGCTCAGGTGTGATCATTACAGGAGAGGACACAGAACAAAATCAGCAAAGAGGCTTGTGGGGAGACACCCCCAACACCCGGCACAGGATTCCAGGGTCCCCTCCCGAGGCCACCACATAGGACATGCCTCATTCCTCCAGGAATTGGATAGAATGTATCCCAGGGAAGCCCCCCAAGGACTCAGTGTCCCGGGATGTCACAGGAGCTGCTCACATGGGCAGCCTTTGCCCAGCATGTACCAAAATTACAGATTTGAGGAAGGAAAGCATGTTCTCAGCATAAACCCACTGTCTGTATAGACACTGTAGAGCAGTGAGGCCCTCTTATCACTCAGGGAAAGCTTTCTATCAGCATCGGAATGGTTCACCATCCGAGTTCCCAGGCTCCAGTCAAGGCAGACTCTGCAAGTAGACCTTTCCAAGGACCCCATCTGGGGCTGGCCATGGGAGACTTTCTTGACAGAGAGTTCTCGAGTATCTCTCGGGCTCACGGCTGGTGAAGTAAGACCCATGGTGTCTTCCCTCATGTGATTCATGGTCGAGCAGAAAAGATGTGCCCTAGACCACAGGCGGGATCGGCTGTGGGCTGAGTACTGCTCTGGGACCAGCTGACCGCCTCCTTGGGTACCGGTCTCACCAGTACACTCATAATGACACCTGGAGAGAGTGTTTTCCAAGGGGAAGAATAAACCCAAAAGTGAGAACCTCACATTTGCCCAAGGGCCCTGAGGCAGAAGAGAGAATGGAGGTAAAAAGTGAAAGGTGGTGAAATTGTTGAGCAAAAAAAAAAAAAAACCTACACATAGGACAAAGGACAGACTGTGCAATGTCAATTTCATGCCTTGTGATATTTTTCTGTAATTATAAAAGATAGAGCCATGGAGGGTTAACTATATGAAGGGTAAAGGGACAATTCCATATGCTTTGTAACGTCCTCTGAATTAACAATGATTTTATGATTAAAAACTTTCAAAAATCCACTGATCTGAGAAATCCAAGATCGGTGAGCACAAAGGTCCTACCTTTCCTTTATTCTCAAGTCCGGCCCCGCCCCCAGCTCCTGACGAAGTTGCCAAAATGCCAGAAGAGGGTTGGACAGCCGATTAATGTTAGATTACTCTGTTACTGCCAGTGTTCTTACAAACTGCTAACGTTTGTTTGAATATTGACTCCGTGTTACGCATTGTGTTAAGCGACTTACACGCATTTATCATTATTGATCTTTACAGCTATTCAGAGAAATAGGTACTGTCATTCTCACGTAAAGACGAGGAAATTGTAGGTTAGCATTTTTTTTCCAGACCGTTTGGCGGAGGGGACTTTGACCTGGGCCCCACCTGAAATGGGGTCCTGAGGACTGCAGAACTTTTGTTGGGAGAGAAGTTGAAAAAAAAATTGTTCTTTCAACGCCACAGCCTTCTCCAGCCATTGGGGACGTGGGGGCTGGTGTCAGCACACAGTTCACCTGCACCGTGTTCCCTCAGTGTTCAGCCCTTGTCCGCCCACATCTCACCTTCTGTGCACACCAGCTCCGGAACCATCACCTGCGGCTGCTTGCTCTGCCCTCGAGCCCCGAGCCAGAGGTTCCAGCGAATTAATGACCGGCAACCTGCACCTGGGGTTAAACACCCCAGCTCCCTCTCTCAGCCAGTCGAGGGTTGCTCTGTGTGCCTGTGTATTCCCCACAGAGTCCCTAGAATTCCTCGGTGACGTCAAACCCCAAGGGTTTTGTCATAACTTAGAAACAGGCTCATCCTTTCCCTACTGGTTGTGAACAAGGGCGGATGTGACTCCGCGAACCACTGGCGCCATCTTGAGACCACAGGGGGAAGTTGAGTGGAAAAAAGGGCTGAGCCTGGTGACATTATTTGAAATCCTGAATCAAGCTGGTCGGGGGTGGGAATGAATTAATTTTTTTCCCCTGATCATTGTCTTCCTGGAGGAATTCATCGTGGACATCCATCGAGTTTCTTTGCCTTGTAAATTTTCATAAATCAAAATTTTTGAAGGGTAAAGGGACAATTCCATATGCTTTGTAACGTCCTCTGAATTAACAATGATTTTATGATTAAAAACTTTCAAAATCCACTGATCTGAGAAATCCAAGATCGGTGAGCACAAAGGTCCTACCTTTCCTTTATTCTCAAGTCCGGCCCCGCCCCCAGCTCCTGACGAAGTTGCCAAAATGCCAGAAGAGGGTTGGACAGCCGATTAATGTTAGATTACTCTGTTACTGCCAGTGTTCTTACAAACTGCTAACGTTTGTTTGAATATTGACTCCGTGTTACGCATTGTGTTAAGCGACTTACACGCATTTATCATTATTGATCTTTACAGCTATTCAGAGAAATAGGTACTGTCATTCTCACGTAAAGACGAGGAAATTGTAGGTTAGCATTTTTTCCAGACCGTTTGGCGGAGGGACTTTGACCTGGGCCCCACCTGAAATGGGGTCCTGAGGACTGCAGAACTTTTGTTGGGAGAGAAGTTGAAAAAATTGTTCTTTCAACGCCACAGCCTTCTCCAGCCATTGGGGACGTGGGGGCTGGTGTCAGCACACAGTTCACCTGCACCGTGTTCCCTCAGTGTTCAGCCCTTGTCCGCCCACATCTCACCTTCTGTGCACACCAGCTCCGGAACCATCACCTGCGGCTGCTTGCTCTGCCCTCGAGCCCCGAGCCAGAGGTTCCAGCGAATTAATGACCGGCAACCTGCACCTGGGGTTAAACACCCCAGCTCCCTCTCTCAGCCAGTCGAGGGTTGCTCTGTGTGCCTGTGTATTCCCCACAGAGTCCCTAGAATTCCTCGGTGACGTCAAACCCCAAGGGTTTTGTCATAACTTAGAAACAGGCTCATCCTTTCCCTACTGGTTGTGAACAAGGGCGGATGTGACTCCGCGAACCACTGGCGCCATCTTGAGACCACAGGGGGAAGTTGAGTGGAAAAAAGGGCTGAGCCTGGTGACATTATTTGAAATCCTGAATCAAGCTGGTCGGTGGGAATGATTAATTCTCACTGCTCATGTGGACATCCATGAAAGGGCGCCCCCTTTAATGCAGCGTTCCTGGTCTCTCTCTGCCCTTGATCATTGTCTTCCTGGAGGAATTCATCGGATGGGTTTACTGGGAAAAATAAATCCGGCACTCGAGCCCACATCCTCCCTCTCCCATGGGAAGGAAAACAAAAAACCATGATTTCCTTGCCAACTGGGGGAGAGGCATCCTTCTGGGAAGAGGCTTGCTCGGGTACAATGCTGCTGATACTGGGGTGGGAGTCTGGTTCTGGAGTCTGGTATGTGAAAGCGCACAGGCCTGCAAGAATAAGACCTGGGCTCACCTCTTTTCGAGTATGGGCATTATTTGTGTTTGTTTCCTCTTGTTTCACACGTGAGGCAAGGAAGAGTCATCGGCTGTCTCGGAATGTCATCAGAGACATTCTTGTCAATATCTTTTGGCTACTCAGTTAAGTAATTAGAGCAACTTCCTTTGTTTGCCTCCCTTTTCTCATTTTAAAAGCTAAACAACCCTACTTGATATGAGGTTGAAGCTCTGCTATCATGAAGGTATATAGGCTATAAGGTCAAGAATTATACATGTCATCTCATTCAGACCCCCATAAGGCCCTTGCTCAGAAGACCTTCAGATCATATTATTATGAGTTGAGGAATTTGAGGGGGAAAAAGAGTGGAATCATAAATATTCAGAGCCTTAAGAACATAGACTGACCAACATTTATTTTCTACCTTGAGAGCTCCTGTGGGAGGCAGGGGACTTTGACTCACAGTAGCTGTGGGCTGTGCTCCGGCACACCTAGCCATTTGTGCAGTTTTGGGCCAGAATTTTATACTTTTCAAACCAGGGAAGAACAAATACTGAGAAGTTGCAATCGATTTTCTAAAAAAACAAACAAGAAAACAAAATGCAGAAAAGGTCAACACGTGGGGTGAACATTTTAAAGGGGAAAGAAGAAGGTGTTAGACATGTGGATCGGAAAATGACAGCTCCCCACCCCTGACCCGCCTCCAGTCCGCGCGGGTCCATCTTTATTTTGATTGCAAGAATTTGACAGTGTCACTGCTGAAGCCGCCCCCCAAAAGCTCCTTCTGCATATGGTTGAAATTGGAGACTGGAAATAAACCATCTCCCCGCCCACCAGATCACTGTGGGGATGGTTGACTTTTTCTTCCTCTTCTTTTCCACTCATGCCTGTTCATTTCACCCTTACCCTTGCTCGGTTCCCATCTCTCCCTCCACCTGCTCTCCTACCTCATCCCTTCACGTTTCCTTTCATCCTCCTCCCATGCTACCCATTCCTTCTCCTTCCTTCCTTCCTTCATGAGTCCGTCCATCTGTCATCACATCCTCTCCTTCCCCTTTTCTGTTCTCTCCAAAGATTCCCTTTCTTTTCCAACAGTGAAAGATTGATCAACAAATTTTGTACATTATTATAAAATTTCACACTGTGATTTTGCTTTCCTGCTCTTGGTTGGAAAGCCTTGGGGTGAGATGCGGTGGTCTGGGAGGCACAACATTGACATTACTCCTAAAATAGAATTCAGAACACTAACTCCACAATGTAATCTCTTGCAGTCATGAGACTCTCTTAAGTTTACTGTTATCATCAATGTAATCAATGTAATCTATGAACCAAATCAGGACATGTTGTAAGCAGAAGGGGATGGAGTTTACACTTACACTAGGAAGCTGGAGGGCAGATAGGACTGTTCTAGGCAAGGTGGGTCATGTGCTCACTCTCAGATTAGCCCCTTTGAGTAAAGAGCAATGGTTTGCACAGCCTGTAGGACTTGAGACCTTCAGGGCCCCTGAACTCGTGGGCCCTCCTGACGGATGTGTGATGGTCCACCACCTGAGTGATGATGGCCCAGCTGAGCTCCGCAGTATGAGAACACTGGGTAGGGTTGAACTCATTTTTGGGGAGGGGGCTCCTCCGTCAGGTGCCTGCCCCTCCCTTTCTTACCCCACTGGCTGAACTATTTCTGACCCATTTTTCCCATCTCTTCCTCCTCTTTGCCTCAACATTGCTGGTGAAAGGAACACAGCCCGCAGCCCAGTGATTGTGTGTCTGCAACAGGCTGACGTTCAGATACTCAGTGGGTATACCAGCGAAGTCCCCCAGCTGCTAAAATATTATTATAATCAGCTACTTCCCTGGAACCAGAGTGTCCCGCCCCAACCCTGTAGCTCAGTCACCTTGGCTCCTCTCCCTGGACCCCCTGCCTCTCCATCATTCTTCCAGCCACCAAGGAGCAGAGTCTTAGGAAGTGAATTCTTTCTAGGTGATACACTCAGTACCTTGTAGAGCTCCCCTTCTTGGAAGGAGCAGTTGGTCATCTCTGACTTGAGGCAGGTGGTCCGCCGCATCTCCAGGTTGACTCGATACTCCATGTGGTCGGTAATCTGTGGGAGGCAAGGACAAGGAATGAAGGACCTCTCTCCCATCTTTGTAGGTTCCAGGGGTGAGAATGGCTCATGGGGTGCCCCAGGTTGAAGGCCCTCCTTGGGCAGGCCTAGAGGTTTCCCTCTCCCCTTTCTGGCTGCCTCTTATGCCCACTTCTGCCATTTGAGCAGAATTCCCCAGAGGCCACTCTGTGGGCAAAGTCACCCTTGGTGACCCATACATTGCTGATGTAAAGGGCAGAGAGTCACAGGCTAGGCTCTGAGGGCCAGTCCATCTCAGCTGTGGGTACCAGGTGCTGCTGCTGCCCTGTGGGAAGACAACCCTCTATGGGCACACGAGTGGTGCCCCTGGCACACAGGAGACCTCTCCCTGGGCACGGCAGGCAGCTCTGGCCCTTGGGTCCTGGTCTTGAGGATTGTTTAAGTGACTCCACTTCATCCACTCCAGGATTTTTCTGCTTCTCTTGAAACCCCCACTTTGGGCTAAATGAGATTGAGTTCACTTGCGTGGCTGCCCTCAGCCTGCAGTGCAGGCCAGGGTCGGGGGACACAAGAAGAGGGGGACACTGACCGTCTTCATGGCGTTTAGGACACGCACGATCCGGAAATTGTACAGGTCTTCACTCTTCTTGTTGAAGTCCTTGGTCACAAAGTCCATGGTGGTCACCACAACAGGGTCTGTCACGGACACTTCAGAGACAAGTATGAAGGTCTTCCTGTTTGATTGATAGGTGAGGGCCACCAGGGCCCCTACGACAGCCAGCAGCAGTCGGGGGCCCTGCCGGGGTCTGGTCATCGTGGCTCCCCCAGCTGGGGCCTCTCTGCCCAGTGGATTTAAGGTGGCCAGGCGACACCCCCACTCACGGCTGTCCTTCTCCCTCTTGACCTGCAGCCGAGATCCCACAAAGAGATCTGGTCTAACTCGTGTCCTCCTTCCAGGCCTCCTGGTCTCAAATGCAAGCACTCCCCAAACCCCCTATCTTTGGAGGACTGCTTTCTGGTCAGCATATGTCCTCCTGCTGCGGTTTCTGTCCACTGAGTTCAGCCCAGACAGGCTGTGGGAGGCCTGCGGTGGCAGGAAGTGCCAGGGACATGGGGGCGCTGGATTCCAAGGCAGTGAAGCGAGATGGAGCCCTGAACACCATGTTTTCCTGTCTTTTTGTTGGTTTCCTAGACCCTCCCTGGGCCCTCTCCCTTTCTGGCTGCCTCTTATGCACACTGCTGCCATTTCAGCAGAATTCCCCAGAGGCCACTCTGTGGGCAAAGTCACCCTTGGTGACCCATACATTGCTGATGTAAAGGGCAGAGAGTCACAGGCTAGGCTCTGAGGGCCAGTCCATCTCAGCTGTGGGTACCAGGTGCTGCTGCTGCCCTGTGGGAAGACAACCCTCTATGGGCACACGAGTGGTGCCCCTGGCACACAGGAGACCTCTCCCTGGGCACGGCAGGCAGCTCTGGCCCTTGGGTCCTGGTCTTGAGGATTGTTTAAGTGACTCCACTTCATCCACTCCAGGATTTTTCTGCTTCTCTTGAAACCCCCACTTTGGGCTAAATGAGATTGAGTTCACTTGCGTGGCTGCCCTCAGCCTGCAGTGCAGGCCAGGGTCGGGGGACACAAGAAGAGGGGGACACTGACCGTCTTCATGGCGTTTAGGACACGCACGATCCGGAAATTGTACAGGTCTTCACTCTTCTTGTTGAAGTCCTTGGTCACAAAGTCCATGGTGGTCACCACAACAGGGTCTGTCACGGACACTTCAGAGACAAGTATGAAGGTCTTCCTGTTTGATTGATAGGTGAGGGCCACCAGGGCCCCTACGACAGCCAGCAGCAGTCGGGGGCCCTGCCGGGGTCTGGTCATCGTGGCTCCCCCAGCTGGGGCCTCTCTGCCCAGTGGATTTAAGGTGGCCAGGCGACACCCCCACTCACGGCTGTCCTTCTCCCTCTTGACCTGCAGCCGAGATCCCACAAAGAGATCTGGTCTAACTCGTGTCCTCCTTCCAGGCCTCCTGGTCTCAAATGCAAGCACTCCCCAAACCCCCTATCTTTGGAGGACTGCTTTCTGGTCAGCATATGTCCTCCTGCTGCGGTTTCTGTCCACTGAGTTCAGCCCAGACAGGCTGTGGGAGGCCTGCGGTGGCAGGAAGTGCCAGGGACATGGGGGCGCTGGATTCCAAGGCAGTGAAGCGAGATGGAGCCCTGAACACCATGTTTTCCTGTCTCTGTGGTTTTCCTAGACTTCCCCCTGGTTGTCCCCACCACTCTCCCAGGGCCAGCCAGGATGCAAGCTCACCCATGAGCCCAAAGCTTGACATCTTTCTCCTGGCTACTTCTTTATTGTGAGAGTTGCCTGGGATTCCCAGCTGTGCCCCCTTATGGGAAACTCATGGGCATGACCTCAATGCAGCTCTGTACTCACGTCCTGTTGTCCCTGTAGATGGACCAGCTGTGGCACTCAGACAATACATACATAGCCTCTGTCCACTACCAAGGAGCCAGGGTCTTCAGAGGCCCAGAGCTTAGAAAGTGTTTAGAGATGTCCTTCTCCATCCCAGAGGTCTGTCTGTAGGAGGGACACACAGATTCTTTCTCCCAGGCCCTCAGTCTTCCGTGCTGTTTTATCACTCTCCCTGGACCTTTCTGGGCTGGATAAGGGGAGCAAAGGGAGGGACCAAGAAGCCCCCGCTGCAGGAGGTCCCCAGCAGGTCCCTTCCTGGCTCTCCCCCAGCCTCCATGGCAGTGACCTCTCCTCTCTTCTAACTCTCTCCTCTCAACTAACCAGGCAGCTGGTTAGTTGCCTGTGGCTGCGGTGACAAGCTACCACCAACAATGGCTCAAGACAACACAATAGCTCACAGTGCTGGACATCGCAGGTGCAGGTAGTGTTGCCCTCCTTCAAGAGGCCCCTGCATCGCTCACCTGGAGTCTGGCTTTCAAGCTCCCCATCCTACTCCCGGAAGCTTCTCCCAAAGCTGACAGTCAGCTCAGCCCTGGCTACTTACACAGGGAGGGGCACACCTGCCCATTTCCCGGCAATAATGGGGCATCAGGAGGCGTGTGCTGGCAGCCCTCCCCAGAGCATGCACAGAAAGCCCCATCCTCCCTATGCTCCCCTAGCTGGGTGGAGCAAGGGCATGAGACACAGACAGTGCAGCCACCTTGCCCCAGGGCACTGCTGGGTGAGAGCCAGGGCCCGCGCTCGGGGGACAGAGCACACACAGACACAGAGAATTCACCTGCCAATGCAGGAGACAAGGGTTTAGTTCCTGATCCGGGTAGATCCCACGTGCCACAGAGCAATTAAGCCCATTGTGCCACAACTACAGAGCCTGTCGAGCCTGTGCTCTGCAACCAGAGAAGCCACCTCAACAAGAAGCCTGCATACCACAACTAGAGAGTAGCCCCCGCTTGCCACAACTAGAGAGTAGCCCCCGCTTGCCACAACTAGAGGAAAAGGTCCGCGCAGCAATGAAGACCCAGCACAATCATAAATAAATAAACAAACACCCTCTGCCTTGAGGGCAATTCTGGAGGGCTTGAGACCCTATTGAGGCTGGGCTTGAGCTGCCCTAGAGAGAAGGGGGAGCACAGCCTGCATGTTCCTGGGCCCAAGGCTTACACGACAAGGGATGAGAATTGGGACAACCCCTGCCCCCACACCATCTAGTGATGATGGGAGCGTCAGAGAGGAGGAGGAGCTGGGCAGAGGGCCTGGTCAGCAGCTCAGGCCTGTGCGGGCACAGGCCAGCGCTGGGTGGGGAGCTGGGAAGCGAAGTCTGCCAACGCTCCTGGCCTCCAGGGTGATGCTGGACAACATGTTCCTGAAACTGCCTCTGCTCCTGGAGCTTCTGGTTCTGGGGCGTCATGTCTGCAACTGTAAGTTTGAGGACATCAGTAGGACAAGAGAATTCAACTTGTGTGTGGAGTTTGCCGTGCACCACTTCAATGAACACCAGCCAGATGAGAATGCTTACAAGCTGATGTGGCTAGGGCGGAGCCAGCGCAAGGTGAGGGGGCTGGCAGTGGGGGAAGGGGTGGAGGTAGATTGGGGAGGGGATTTGGAGAGGGGGAGGGAGACACCCGGTGGCTCTACCTTTTCCTTGAAGTCAGACCCAAGGTCGGGGTGGTGAGTCCATGGTCTGTATGAAAGGGTGTGGGGCCCTGAAGGAAAGAGGGCCTTTGCAAGCATAAGGAAGTTTAAGCACATATTTGCAGTTGGGGGCTAAAAGGACGCCTACAGGAAGAGACAGGGCATGATCTAAGGTCCATTGTCAAAACTTCTGACTGATCCCCCTGGTTTCCTGCTCTGGGCAATGCAGGCTCACCGTGAGTTCCTATTGCAATGTAAATGCGTGGTTGCTCGAACTTTAGCTTGATTGGTGTAACTACCTGAAGTCCCTTGCAAACCTCCCTTCGTTTGTCTATAAAAACTGTTAGTTTACCCTAATAAAGTGGAACCGCTCCGACAGAAACCCTGTCTGATTGTCCCCTGCACGAGCCAGGGGGCTGGGGGGGCGGACAGTCAAGATTTGCCTTTCTCCGAGATCTCCCGGTTCAGCCGGGGGGCAATCCCGCTGCCTTCCCTTTCTGCGGAAGGTCCCCGCAAAAGGGCAAGAGATCCTTCATTTGGTCAAGGGTGTTTAAAAATACAAAGTTTCGGGAAATAAATAAATAAAAAAAAACAATAGAAGAGGCCAAAATTTAAAAAAAAAGAATACAAAGTTTCATTAGAAGTGCTCTAAGGTTCTGATGCATTTGCTTAACACTTGCGGCAGGGAAGAGAAGGAGGGGGAAGCAGAAGGCCTGGTGAGGCGGCGGGAGATAAACAGGAGGCAGTGTCCCAACAATGAATTCCAAGAAGGACCAACATCACAGATCCGAGATGACCGCAGGCCTCAGCCACCAGGATCATGGCCCAGCGGCTGGGCTGAGGCACCTCTTGAAGCGGGTCGGCCTGGACCCGGTGGCCACTGTGGGTCCGGGCCTGAGGGAGGCAGCAGAGGCTGCAGGGCCTGTTCTCCTGGGGCTGTTACCCTGGTGACAAGAAGCAAACAAGCCCCAGATGAGACCGTGGAAGATGTGGACAAGCGTGGTCACTGTAGGACTGCAGGGAGTGTGGTGTCGGGGGCAGGGAAGCTTTCTCTGGACAGGCACTCCTGGAAAGGTCCATGTGCAAGTTTGGGGACAAGGAAAGTAGCAGCCCAGAGAGGGCCTCGGGCCAGGACCTGCCGTGAGTGATGGCAAGGCCAGCCTGAGCTCTGTGGGCCCGTGCTTCAGGGAAAGAGGTGCAGAGAGAGGGGCGGGCAGGGTGTGGGTATGTGGGCACCAGGTCAGGATGTTATCCTAAGAGTATCAGGGACTCATGGGGAGGAGGTTGCTCGGGTTTGTGCATCTCTCTGGACACTGTGGCAGCAGGGGGCACCTCGGGCTGGGTGCAAGCTGAGACCAGGATGCAGAAGCCTGATCCTGGTCTCTGAGTGGCAGAGTAGAGCTGGCTTCTGAGTCAGCTCCCGTGGTTGATGTTGGATATGTGTAAGGGGGTCAGGCATGGACCCCAGGTCTTTGTGTTGAGCAAATGGGCAGACAGCACAGTGAGGGGTGAAGGGGCTAGGAAGAGGGCTGGGTGTTCCCCAGGCAGCCTGGGAAGGTCAGGAAGGCTGTGAGCTACAGAGCACCAGGGTGGGGAAGAGAGGACTGGGGGTGTCCTGAGCACTCGGCGGTACGGGCTTTCCCACTGAAGCCCATTGCTTCCCTGCCCTATATCCTTTGGCTAGATGAACTGTTGTCCAGCAGTCTTGGCCCCAGACAAAGCCTGGCACCGGATGGCCACCCCTAAGCTGGTCTGGGTCAGCAGGGCTCTGATGGGAGGGTCCTGAAGGGACTGGAGGTGGCCCCTCCTACACAGACAGTCCTGGCTTCCCTCAAGTGCCCCCTTCCTTGACCAGCTGGCCCTTTCCTAACAGTCCCGGCTGTAGACTCGAAGTGGTCAAGGGCCTCGCGAGCATCAGGGTGGCCACTGCTGCCCCCAATTCATCCTAAGCCTGTCCTTGCTGGGATTCAGCTGCAGGGCAAGAGGCTGGGTGTGTGGGGGCGGAGTTTAAGGGGGCATAAACTGCAAGCATTTCTGAACACCTGAAGAAGTCGGGCTTTCTAAACAACTCCAGGTCAGTGGCCTGGAGGCATGCTCCTGCTTGGGGAGGTTTCTGGCTACATCCCTCTTTGTGTTTGAGTTCTTCCGGGTTTTCACCACCTCTCGGTAGATCAGCTTCCATCTGGTGATAACTTCTTAGAGAAGCTAATGAACTCCCAGAGCAGCCCCCTGGTTCACAAACATCCACCTGGATAAAGGTTTGCCAGGTGATCCCTTGGGTGTCCAGCGGCCCCAGGAGAGAGAACATCCAGCCCCAAGTCCCTGTCCTGGTCTGGATGTGGCCCCTTGAGGGACAGCATGGCTCTGACGGAGGCTCCATGGACTAGCTTCCCAGCCTCCTCCCTAGAAGGAGCCTTGGTCCTCCGTGTGTCTGGCTCTGGACACTGTGGCAGCAGGGGGCACCTCGGGCTGGGTGCAAGCTGAGACCAGGATGCAGAAGCCTGATCCTGGTCTCTGAGTGGCAGAGTAGAGCTGGCTTCTGAGTCAGCTCCCGTGGTTGATGTTGGATATGTGTAAGGGGGTCAGGCATGGACCCCAGGTCTTTGTGTTGAGCAAATGGGCAGACAGCACAGTGAGGGGTGAAGGGGCTAGGAAGAGGGCTGGGTGTTCCCCAGGCAGCCTGGGAAGGTCAGGAAGGCTGTGAGCTACAGAGCACCAGGGTGGGGAAGAGAGGACTGGGGGTGTCCTGAGCACTCGGCGGTACGGGCTTTCCCACTGAAGCCCATTGCTTCCCTGCCCTATATCCTTTGGCTAGATGAACTGTTGTCCAGCAGTCTTGGCCCCAGACAAAGCCTGGCACCGGATGGCCACCCCTAAGCTGGTCTGGGTCAGCAGGGCTCTGATGGGAGGGTCCTGAAGGGACTGGAGGTGGCCCCTCCTACACAGACAGTCCTGGCTTCCCTCAAGTGCCCCCTTCCTTGACCAGCTGGCCCTTTCCTAACAGTCCCGGCTGTAGACTCGAAGTGGTCAAGGGCCTCGCGAGCATCAGGGTGGCCACTGCTGCCCCCAATTCATCCTAAGCCTGTCCTTGCTGGGATTCAGCTGCAGGGCAAGAGGCTGGGTGTGTGGGGGCGGAGTTTAAGGGGGCATAAACTGCAAGCATTTCTGAACACCTGAAGAAGTCGGGCTTTCTAAACAACTCCAGGTCAGTGGCCTGGAGGCATGCTCCTGCTTGGGGAGGTTTCTGGCTACATCCCTCTTTGTGTTTGAGTTCTTCCGGGTTTTCACCACCTCTCGGTAGATCAGCTTCCATCTGGTGATAACTTCTTAGAGAAGCTAATGAACTCCCAGAGCAGCCCCCTGGTTCACAAACATCCACCTGGATAAAGGTTTGCCAGGTGATCCCTTGGGTGTCACAGCGGCCCCAGGAGAGAGGGAACATCCAGCCCCCAAGTCCCTGTCCTGGTCTGGATGTGGCCCCTTGAGGGACAGCATGGCTCTGACGGAGGCTCCATGGACTAGCTTCCCCAGCCTCCTCCCTAGAAGGAGCCTTGCGATGTCCTCCGTGTGTCTGGCTGATGTGACTGAGAGCTGGGTGATGTCAGGTGTGCTACGTGTGTTCTCAGTGCCGGGGCCCTCTGTCCTATGACGCAGCTTCTGGGAACCAGTTAGGAGTGAGGCAGGGAAAAAGTCCAGGGCTGCTGGAAATGCACGCAGTGGCATCTTTTTGTAAGAAGACAGAGACTTAAGATGAAAAAGTAAACTAATACAGAAATTGATAATAAGAAAAACGTACCTAGGTTTGTCCCAGGTTATACCCATGTGCACATTTATACTGTTTGCCCATTGTATTCCTGGTTCTCTGTATTTTTCTCATTCCTGCAAATCAGTATTTCACAGAAGTTTCTACAACTTCCCTTTGACAGAAGTTTACTTGGACATATTTAATGGACCTGGACCTGGGCCGCACCATCTGTAAAAAACATGATGAAGACATTGACAACTGCCCCTTGCAAGAAGGCCCAGAAGGGAAAGAGGTTTGAGAATAAAAATCAGTCCAAAGCATCGCAAATCTTCCCAGAATGAAAAACAATGTCCAGGAGGGTCTGCGAGAAGAGGCTTGAAATTGGCAGGGATGACCCTGGGGCAGAACGCGAGGGCCAGGCCCCTCCCGCCAGGCCCAGGGCTCCCGCTGCACAGAGATTCTCCCAGCTCAGCCACAAGCTGGCCCTGTGTTCACAGTCCTGCGGGCCCACCAGGGACCCCACAGACCCCCATGACCCTCCCCTCCTGGATGGAGCCTCCCCGGTCTCCAGCTTCCCATGAACTTGGGTCCAAGCAGACGCAGTTCTCCCCGTGGGTCTCTCCTTCTTTTGCTCCTGTCTTCTGGACGGGAGGAATGAGTAGTTTGCTGGTCCCTCCTGCCCTCCTTCTGGTCTCTTGGGTGGCAAGAATGAGCCCTGGTCAGTCAGTCCTGGTGTCTTCACCCTAGGAGCCTGATCTGGTCAACTAGACTGAGACCTTGGAGATGGGCCCGTCAGGGCGATGCCCTCAGTGGGGTTGGAGTCTCGCTGGACCCAGCCTTGGAGCAGCCTCCTCTGGGTGGGTTTGCAGTTACTGCTGGGTGGGTGGCTGCCATCTGGACCATCTCCTGGGCAGTCTGCTGACTACCCCCGAGCTCACTGGGCAGAGACCCTTTAGGTGGGAAGACCATGACGGCCAGGTGATGATCCCACCAGGCTCCCTCCCAGGAGCCCCCAGCCCTGACAGTGGAGACTTGAGCTGTGGAGAGGGGCCCCAGGCCACTGTTCGATTCTGCTTTTCTCTCCTCTTTAGTTTTTAAGGCACCTTGAGCTCCTGTGAGTCCTCCCTGCATCCTCATTGTTACATTGTTCTTATTTTATGTCTTACATAAAATTTTTTTTTCAGGTGGCCTGCACTTTCATCGTGGACTCATTTGACAGAATTACGCATATTAATGGACCTGGACCTGGTCCGCACCAATCTTTGTTTCTACAACTTCCTTTGACAGAAGTTTACTTGGACATATTTAATGGACCTGGACCTGGGCACCATCTGTAAAAACAAGATGAAGACATTGACAACTGCCCCTTGCAAGAAGGCCCAGAAGGGAAAGAGGTTTGAGAATAAAAATCAGTCCAAAGCATCGCAAATCTTCCCAGAATGAAAAACAATGTCCAGGAGGGTCTGCGAGAAGAGGCTTGAAATTGGCAGGGATGACCCTGGGGCAGAACGCGAGGGCCAGGCCCCTCCCGCCAGGCCCAGGGCTCCCGCTGCACAGAGATTCTCCCAGCTCAGCCACAAGCTGGCCCTGTGTTCACAGTCCTGCGGGCCCACCAGGGACCCCACAGACCCCCATGACCCTCCCCTCCTGGATGGAGCCTCCCCGGTCTCCAGCTTCCCATGAACTTGGGTCCAAGCAGACGCAGTTCTCCCCGTGGGTCTCTCCTTCTTTGCTCCTGTCTTCTGGACGGGAGGAATGAGTAGTTTGCTGGTCCCTCCTGCCCTCCTTCTGGTCTCTTGGGTGGCAAGAATGAGCCCTGGTCAGTCAGTCCTGGTGTCTTCACCCTAGGAGCCTGATCTGGTCAACTAGACTGAGACCTTGGAGATGGGCCCGTCAGGGCGATGCCCTCAGTGGGGTTGGAGTCTCGCTGGACCCAGCCTTGGAGCAGCCTCCTCTGGGTGGGTTTGCAGTTACTGCTGGGTGGGTGGCTGCCATCTGGACCATCTCCTGGGCAGTCTGCTGACTACCCCCGAGCTCACTGGGCAGAGACCCTTTAGGTGGGAAGACCATGACGGCCAGGTGATGATCCCACCAGGCTCCCTCCCAGGAGCCCCCAGCCCTGACAGTGGAGACTTGAGCTGTGGAGAGGGGCCCCAGGCCACTGTTCGATTCTGCTTTTCTCTCCTCTTTAGTTTTTAAGGCACCTTGAGCTCCTGTGAGTCCTCCCTGCATCCTCATTGTTACATTGTTCTTATTTTATGTCTTACATAAAATTTTTTTTTCAGGTGGCCTGCACTTTCATCGTGGACTCACGGCCATGGATCACCCTGTTCGAGCTCCTGGACAGCACCTGCCGGCCGATTAATGGGAGCCAACTTCCGACTCCCACAGCAGTCTTTCTCCCCCTGAAGAGTGAGGATCTGGAGTCCTAGGTGTGCATGGCACTGGGGAATTAAAGTCGTCTCAGAGCACGTTCTGGGTCCATGTCCTCTTTTCATTCTCTCTGATGGTTTCTCTCCATGAACGTTGCTGCCAGTGTTAAGCGATGGAGAATTTATCACTGACCTCCCCTTGGCTGCGGGTGCAGGCACTGAGGCAATCAGACTCCTCTGCTCATGGAAGGTTGACCTTCCTAGTTCTTACAGGGCCCTCATGGTTCATGTGTGTATGTATTCATCCCTTTCTATATTCTTCCTGGATCCATCATCTGCCCATCCGCGCATCCATCCATTTATCCATGCAGTCATCCATCCATGCCCACACCCATCTTTCCATTACCCATCCCTTCTTCCATTCCTTTGTTCATTCAAGCTCCAATCTCTCAGGCTCCCATCCATTCCACTCAAAAGGAAGCCAGACAGGTCTGCCAGGCAACAGTCACCTATGTCCCTTCTATGTCTATCTCTGAGTCCAGACTCACAGTGGATGGTCCTTCAGAGGTGGGGTGATGAGATGCCCAGGCACAGGAGTGGGAGACAGATGACTAAGATGACAGAGGCTCTGTCCTCTGTGGACGCCCAGCAAGACATCTGACCTGGAGCTCACAGAGGATGAGAAAGTCTTCTCAGGGCCTGTGGGGACGGCTCGGAAGATGGCAGCTCCAGCCCCACCTCCTTTCCCGTTGTGTTCCCCCATTGGCACCCAGCCTGGCTTCCCAAGCTGTCAACACTGACCACTAGCTCTGGGACAGACCACGGGGTGACAGAGCCCCCCACAAGCCTCTCTCCCTTCCCTGATCCTGGTGGTGGCTGCCTTGGAGGATCCCAGGGGTATAGGGATGGGGCCCCGAATGGGACAAAGAGGCCATGGGATACCCTCTTGGGAGGACCCCAGAAGGAGGGGTTGAAGGGTCTTCCCTCTGTCTTTTGAATTTGGGTATCTGATTTTCTTGTCCATGGTCAGTAATCTGTCTCTTTCCTGGTCAATTGGTTCCCCTGAAGGGGTCATCAACACTGATTGGACTACATTTCCTAAGACTGTTGAGGACAGCTCCACTGGGCATGTCACAAATACAACAGCCTGGTCAGCTTTGGCTCCTTGTCCAACCTGTGTGTAGATTCTATAACATCCTTAATGTCTGACAGGGACATGTACACCTTGACAGGGTAAGTCTGTGGTCAGTTAAGCTGCCCTTTGCCCACCCTTGGCGTAGCACTCCTAATTCTGAGGGTCGTGGTTCTGGACCCCACGCTCGCCTGAGCCAAGCAGACCCTCCCTGAGGACGCCGCGGTCTCTGCTTCAGGTGAACATCTTCAGCTGAACCCTCATTCCCCTGGGGAAGACCTGACATCCGCCCTATTTCATTGTATGTCAGCAGTTTTCTATCTTGGAAACCCCACTGGGGGATACATTTTCCAGAATTAAATGAAAAGTGAAAAGATTTTGTATCAGGTCTAACTGCATAAGAAGCAGCCTCAAATATCACACATAGTAGGAAGCATTAGTTCTTGCCGATAGGAAAAGAAAAAAAAAGTCATGCATACATTAGAGTTGATCTCAGAACCACACAGGCTTAAAGTAGGTGGATCCACTTACAAATGGATTTTTTTTTCAACAAGTACATATATGGACTATAAACAAATTTTGTCTTTTTTATGATTTTCTTAATAATATTTTCTGATTTTAGTGCAAGAATACAGTGAATGACACTCAGAATATGGAAAATACGTGTTAATCAACTGTTTAGGTTATCACTAAGGCTCTGGTCCACCGTAGGCAATTATAGTTATGTCTGGGGGGCAATCAGATGTTCTATGTGGATTTTTGACTGAACTGGGGCTAGGCGCCCCTCACCCCTGCATTGTTTAAGAGTCAGCTCTACTAGTCAGTGACTACTAATAAGCCATTTTTACTAAATTTTTTGTATCCGTTCTCTCCTGGGTCTTTTATTATACAGAAATATTTGCATAATTTTGCGAAGATATTGAACAGTGTTGTCCATTACATCCCTGCTTGTAGCAGCTGAAAATGAGAAACAAACAAATCTCCATCAACAGTTTAAGTTCAACGTGGAGTCAGGGTCCCCAGCCAGCAATGGTCCCAGCTGTCCTTGATGTATGCAGGGCTATTACAGCCTATACATGTCTCAATGTATAGGCCATGATACAATAGGCTCAATATATAGGCCATAATGCAATAGGAGCTCATTACCTTTCACACCCAGGGACCGACGCCCACCTCTCTGCCCCTCCAGGAACAGGGTGGACACTAATTTGGGACTTTCATAGAAAAGCAGAACGTCTGAGAGACCAGGAGTGCACCCATCACTAAGGTGCACACCTGGCCTGCAGGGCAGGCTGTGGCCCCCACTCCTCTGGAGGGACAGAGCCCCAGCAGAGAGGGTCTGAGGCCAGGCACACAGTAAGCTGGGGTCAGAGCACAGTGGGCTTTCTGCTCTGATATAGAAGTAGAAGAGGCTCACATACTATGTGAGCCAGTAGGGCGAGGGCCAGTGTATAGCAGGGGCAAGGGGCCCTCTGAAGCAGGGTCACAGGTGTGGAATTACATCACAAAGTGGGACCACCCTGTGGGGCATGAACTCAGAAGGTGACCACAGACAGACCAGGGATCAGGAGCAAAGAAGCCCCAGACTAGGGCCTAGGTCCAGCTCAGACAGCTAGGTTGGTAGGAGAACCCAGAGCCCAACTTCTTATGAGGAGGGAGCAGACTGGAAAGGGGCCCAGAGCAGGAAACTTTGGGGTCACCATACCCCTTGCAGCTACATCTTACAGGCCTGAGAAGCAGACACAGGATTGGGCAGTGAGGCCCACAGGGTAGGTATGGGCCTGGGGATTTAAGCGCTCTCCCTGGAGCCACAGAGCCACCCAGGAGGAGCAGGGTGGCAGACTGGGAGGGGGTGGGGGGACTCTGACCTAGCTTCTTGTGAGTAGGGCTCCTTGGAGGACATGGGTGGTCCCACAAGCTGAGCCTGAGAATTCTGTCTTGATCCAGCTGGGCTGGTGCTCTCAGGGTAAGATCTCCGGATCTGTAGCGACAGCAGTGGCCACCCCACACCATTTGCAGCTCCATCCCTGGAAGGACAAGGACATTCATCTGTGCCCCCGGAAGGAGGGACCATGACCAGACTCTCGGGGTCCTGCCTGCTCCTACTCCTGCCAGCAATGGTCCCAGCTGTCCTTGATGTATGCAGGGCTATTACAGCCTATACATGTCTCAATGTATAGGCCATGATACAATAGGCTCAATATATAGGCCATAATGCAATAGGAGCTCATTACCTTTCACACCCAGGGACCGACGCCCACCTCTCTGCCCCTCCAGGAACAGGGTGGACACTAATTTGGGACTTTCATAGAAAAGCAGAACGTCTGAGAGACCAGGAGTGCACCCATCACTAAGGTGCACACCTGGCCTGCAGGGCAGGCTGTGGCCCCCACTCCTCTGGAGGGACAGAGCCCCAGCAGAGAGGGTCTGAGGCCAGGCACACAGTAAGCTGGGGTCAGAGCACAGTGGGCTTTCTGCTCTGATATAGAAGTAGAAGAGGCTCACATACTATGTGAGCCAGTAGGGCGAGGGCCAGTGTATAGCAGGGGCAAGGGGCCCTCTGAAGCAGGGTCACAGGTGTGGAATTACATCACAAAGTGGGACCACCCTGTGGGGCATGAACTCAGAAGGTGACCACAGACAGACCAGGGATCAGGAGCAAAGAAGCCCCAGACTAGGGCCTAGGTCCAGCTCAGACAGCTAGGTTGGTAGGAGAACCCAGAGCCCAACTTCTTATGAGGAGGGAGCAGACTGGAAAGGGGCCCAGAGCAGGAAACTTTGGGGTCACCATACCCCTTGCAGCTACATCTTACAGGCCTGAGAAGCAGACACAGGATTGGGCAGTGAGGCCCACAGGGTAGGTATGGGCCTGGGGATTTAAGCGCTCTCCCTGGAGCCACAGAGCCACCCAGGAGGAGCAGGGTGGCAGACTGGGAGGGGGTGGGGGGACTCTGACCTAGCTTCTTGTGAGTAGGGCTCCTTGGAGGACATGGGTGGTCCCACAAGCTGAGCCTGAGAATTCTGTCTTGATCCAGCTGGGCTGGTGCTCTCAGGGTAAGATCTCCGGATCTGTAGCGACAGCAGTGGCCACCCCACACCATTTGCAGCTCCATCCCTGGAAGGACAAGGACATTCATCTGTGCCCCCGGAAGGAGGGACCATGACCAGACTCTCGGGGTCCTGCCTGCTCCTACTCCTGCTCTCCTTCCTGGTAGCCCTGGTGGACAGCACAGTCATATACAAGGACACGAACAAGGTGTTGAGGCAACTAAGAAATGTGAGCAGCTCAAGTAGCAACGTGAAGCAGTGTCTGTGGTTTGCCATGCAGGAGTACAACAAGGAGAGAGAGGACAAGTTCCTCTTCCAGGTGGTCAAGGTGTGGCAGGTGCAGCTGCAGGTAAGGGTGCTTCCTCCCAATTTGCATAGTCACCCTTGGCAGCACAGACTGAAGCCAGGCTGAGAGAGTGGGCACATGAGCATCAATGGGGCCCTGGGCTCCCAGACTCCCCACATCCAGTGCCCTTTCTCCACGTGCCATGACCGTGATCCTAGGGGCCACAATGCATGAATTCAGTTAAACCCCAACCTACAAATCCCATGTCTGTGATCCGGGTTTGCTAAGGCTGGAAGTCAAACTGAGCGCCATGAATTTTGTGCACTGATGCTGGAGTCACACACCTGGGGTAAGTCTGTCACAATGACCTGTCTGCTGAGAGTGTTTATGACCCATCCTTGAAAATCCCGTGTGCTTACCAGGCAGGCTCATAAAGTGTCTCCTCCCAGATTCCTTCATTCTTTCAGTTCTACACATCTTTAGCAGCAGTGATTCTATCCACTGAATCCCTCCTCACAGGGTCTCAGGTGACCCAGTGCTGGGAGGCATCGATCACCT
The DNA here is from genome assembly GCA_022376925.1 of Tragulus kanchil. Lineage (NCBI taxonomy): Eukaryota > Metazoa > Chordata > Mammalia > Artiodactyla > Tragulidae > Tragulus > Tragulus kanchil. Next base: position 39,670,713 of record JAIOJX010000031.1, on the reverse strand, counting down.
GATTCCCGTGGAGGGAACATTCTAGAGGGTCTCACCTGCCAAGTCTAAGAAGGGGTCCTTGATGTTGGAATTCCACTGACTTGCAGTCTCAGTCTGGTCGTTGGGAAAGGGGGAGGCTTCCTTGGACAGCTGATGAGTCCCCTCGTGCACAGACCACGCCCTCACCAATTAAGTGAGCACCTCTGGGTGGGACCTGGGTCCCCTGCATAGTCATGCTTGAGGACTGCCTCCCAGGGAGAGATGAAGGTGCAGCCCCAAGGCAGACAGGCTACAGGGGAAGGAGACTGTCAGGAGGTGTTTTCTTTGGGTTTCCCAGAAGCTGACCCCAGTGCTTGTGCTCCTGTGAAGTGGTTTATTTGAGAGGCATTCCAGAAAGTGCTAGGCAGCGAGAGGGGCTTGAGAGGGGCCATGGAAGTGGCTCGTGTAGGGGAGTCATTGAGCAGGTGATCATCAAGGGCACCTGGGCTCAGGGTCCCTGTGGCCTCAAGGAGAGAATGCAGCCCCTGTGCAGAATCGGGCCACCTGCAGGAGGGGAACTGGGTTTCTCATCCACCAGCTCTCACCTGTCACTGGCTGAGAGTTGTTTCAAGGACCCTTGGCTCCTCCTGGTAGCAGGGAGCCCTGAGAAGCAGCAGAGTGGGTGGGTGCCTGGGCCCCACCCACAGCTTTTGCTGCAGGAGGGGAGCAGGGAGAGTTTAAGGGTGCAGAGGCAGGGAAGAAGAAATGTGACTCCTAACCCTAAGAAGCCAGCGTGAGCGGCCAGACAGGTGGGTTGTGACCAGGCCAAGCTGGGCCTCATAGACTGTGGGCAAGACTTTCAGGCTATCACAGGAAGATGAAAAGCCAGAGGAGCATTAGGTCAGGGAGTTCTTGGGATCCAGGTGACCAGATGAGGACTTAGAACATCGCTCTGGTTACCTCACCTCCAGAAAGGGGTGTGAGCATTCAGATCCTCACTTCCCTGCACAGGGCTGTCCCCTGCCTTCCTGTGGCCGAATGAGCAGAGGCCAGAACCACAGAAGGAGTGCGTGTTCCAGTGCCCAACACCCCACCTCAGTCCTAGGTCAGCTGTCAGCTGGCCAGCCAGCTTCGCCCACGACAACCCAGTCTTCTTGTTAGTCATTTATTGTTGTTTTTCAGTTGCTAAGTCATGTCTGACTTATGTGACCCCATGAACTGAAGCACACCAGGTTTCCCTGTCCTTCGCTATCTTCCAGAGTTAGCTCCAACTCATGTCCATTGAGTTGGTGATATCATCCAACTATCTCATCCTCTGTCATCCCTTTCTCCTGCCCTCAATCTTTCCCAACTTGAAGGTCTTTTCCAGTGAGTCAGCTCTTAGCACCAGGTGGCCAAAGGATTAGTGTCTGAGCTTCAGCATCAATCCTTCCAATGCATATTCACAGTTGAGTTCCTTTAGGAATGATTAGTTTGATTACCTTGCTTAAGGCTGGAAAGGCCATGTGGGAAGACCTGGCAGCAAAGGGTGAGTCCCGGTGAACCTAGACCCAAGCTGCAGACATACTTCTGTCTCCTGCTATCTTCTCCTTTATTTTCTTTTATCTCATTGGTCATCAGAATCACCTGGAGGCTGGCTCCGACACAGACTCTGCACCCACTCCAATCCCCTCTCTCAACTCATGCAGTAGCGTCTGATTCAGTAGGTCAAGGACCTGCATTTCCATTCAGTTTCCCAGTGATACTAATGCTGCCGGTCTAGGGACCCCATCTGCAAAGGGCTGGGACACCACCATGGAAGGACAGCCCTTGTTTATTCCTGCTATGATCCTAAGAGCTGATGAGAGAAGTATTTTCTGTATGCCTGACTTGGCCGTCTCTAAATCCTGCTGTCATCTTTTAAAACCAGATGGGAGCTGATTTACTAATCAATGGACACAGAGCAGCCTTCATCTCACTCAGTCATTGATGAATTCTACCAACCACTCCTGTTCAGCTTCCTAAACACTCAGAGAACAGGAATACAAGCCCGACCACACAGGGCCCTAGGGTTGGGGGAGAGATCTTGGGTGGTAGGGAGCTCCCAAAGGTGGGGGACTTCAGGTGACAAAATCTGAAAGGTGTGTGTGTGGAAGGGACTCGGAGAGGAAGTCCCATGTGGCCAAGAGGCTAGTTCCCATTGGGCCCAAGTGAACCACACCCCAGGCCCCCAGAGCAGGTGGTTCTGAAGTAGAAGGTCCTTCCTTCAAAAAGGCCCCATGCTGGGTGGGGCCTTCCCCCAGGGAACCCAGCTCCAGGAGGGGTATCCACGTGTGCTGGGGACCATAGGCCATCTCCTACACATATGTTTAGAGTAGGAGAGGAGATAGGGAGTAGTTGAAGGTTTCTCTGTCCTTCGCTATCTTCCAGAGTTAGCTCCAACTCATGTCCATTGAGTTGGTGATATCATCCAACTATCTCATCCTCTGTCATCCCTTTCTCCTGCCCTCAATCTTTCCCAACTTGAAGGTCTTTTCCAGTGAGTCAGCTCTTAGCACCAGGTGGCCAAAGGATTAGTGTCTGAGCTTCAGCATCAATCCTTCCAATGCATATTCACAGTTGAGTTCCTTTAGGAATGATTAGTTTGATTACCTTGCTTAAGGCTGGAAAGGCCATGTGGGAAGACCTGGCAGCAAAGGGTGAGTCCCGGTGAACCTAGACCCAAGCTGCAGACATACTTCTGTCTCCTGCTATCTTCTCCTTTATTTTCTTTTATCTCATTGGTCATCAGAATCACCTGGAGGCTGGCTCCGACACAGACTCTGCACCCACTCCAATCCCCTCTCTCAACTCATGCAGTAGCGTCTGATTCAGTAGGTCAAGGACCTGCATTTCCATTCAGTTTCCCAGTGATACTAATGCTGCCGGTCTAGGGACCCCATCTGCAAAGGGCTGGGACACCACCATGGAAGGACAGCCCTTGTTTATTCCTGCTATGATCCTAAGAGCTGATGAGAGAAGTATTTTCTGTATGCCTGACTTGGCCGTCTCTAAATCCTGCTGTCATCTTTTAAAACCAGATGGGAGCTGATTTACTAATCAATGGACACAGAGCAGCCTTCATCTCACTCAGTCATTGATGAATTCTACCAACCACTCCTGTTCAGCTTCCTAAACACTCAGAGAACAGGAATACAAGCCCGACCACACAGGGCCCTAGGGTTGGGGGAGAGATCTTGGGTGGTAGGGAGCTCCCAAAAGGTGGGGGGACTTCAGGTGACAAAATCTGAAAGGTGTGTGTGTGGGAAGGGACTCGGAGAGGAAGTCCCATGTGGCCAAGAGGCTAGTTCCCATTGGGCCCAAGTGAACCACACCCCAGGCCCCCAGAGCAGGTGGTTCTGAAGTAGAAGGTCCTTCCTTCAAAAAGGCCCCATGCTGGGTGGGGCCTTCCCCCAGGGAACCCAGCTCCAGGAGGGGTATCCACGTGTGCTGGGGACCATAGGCCATCTCCTACACATATGTTTAGAGTAGGAAGGAGGAGATAGGGAGAGGCAATGAGAGGAAGAGCAGCTTTATCAGGGTTTGTTAAAAATTCTAAAAAGTAGAAGAAAGCTTTTATGAATAAAATTGCATGACTGCTAATCAACAGGTCACAGACCGTCTGGAATACTTTATTGATGCTGAAATTGCCCGCACCAACTGCCCGAAGCTTCCAAGTGATACTGAAAACTGTGTGGTTAAGGACACCTCCAAACTGGAAAAGGTAGGTGACAGAGCAACTCTATGCAGTGGTCTTGGCTGCTCTGAGCCCCAGGTAGAGCTTGGGGTACTCAGACCCTGCCTTTGAGGTTGGCATCACACTCCTAGTACAGAACCCCTGAAGTGGTCAGTTCTGCAGTCCTCAGAACAGAAGTTCAGGGCAGGAGAATGTGGAGAACCTCTCATCCTAGGGACAGGATGCTGTGAAGGTCAGTCTCACTGCAAGAATTCCACCCCTTGGGGCTCCTGGCACAGGGAAACTTGCCAACACATTTTCACTGAGAATCCACCCTCTTCAACCCTGAGGCATCCCCCAACTCTGGCCAGACCCAAAGTTACCCAGTCTTGCGAAGGTACGTAAGGAAGCTCGTTCCCACAACTGATGATCAAAGCTTACCTGGCACCTGGTGCTACTCTGGGCGTTGGAGATTAAGCAGTGACCAGGCCACCTCCCTTTATGGGAGCCATTGTGGATGCCTTCCTTCATCACCTCACAAAGAGGGATGACAGGATGGCCTCTTTTTGTTATGTGGTAATGAAAGATGGGCAGGACCCATGCCTCCTTCTTGACCTCAAGGGAGGTCACTTGCCTTTGGGCAGTGTGATGGCACACCACCAGGAATAAGGAACGTTTGTTACTGAGCACAAAGGGTAGAGTGAGGCATGGGTCCCCTCCCTTTGTCATCTCCCTTTTCAGGAGCCATTCTGGGGAGCTCAGCCTGGAAGGGAGCAGTGGCATGCGTGCTGTCTGCCCGTGTCTCTTAGAATATAGAGGGATTAGGGTGCCACTTTTTGTTTATGAATTTTGCTTTTCTCTACATCAATATTAAGTACTCTCAAACTCCCCAGAGAATTATTTATAGCATGTGGCACACACACACACAGAGTTTCCATGGCCTCATCCCAAACCTACTGAATCAGAATGTCTAGGTACAGACACTGCAAAAGCTTCATGTCACAAGAACACTGAAAAGCACTGCCTGAGGGACACCAATTGTTTAACAAGCCGTCTTTAATTTGCTGACTATTTTTTTTAGGATATTCTATTTTAGAAGGTAAGTCTGGGTTACAATATATTCTCAAATGTATTTTGGTTGCAGGATTTCTCTGGTATGATGTAATGAGAACGGTGGCTTCTCGTCTTTTTCTAAGTTGTGTCCAACTCTTGTGACCCCATGGACTGTAGCCTGCCAGGCTCCTCTGTCCATGGGATTCTCCAGGCAAGAATACCTAAGTGGTCTGCCATTCCCTTCCCCAGGGAACCTTCCCAACCCAGAAATTGAACCCAGGTCTGCTGCACTGTAGGCAGAGTCTTTACTGACTGAGCTACAAGGGAAACAAAGACCAAAACAACTTTGGGTGTCCAAGGCTTGATATAATTGACCCATAAAAACATCTTAACTTAGTATCCTGTGGGTTTTTGGCAAACAGCGCCTCCATAATCCTCCTTTGCGTGTGTCAGAATTCAGCCGAGACCTAAGGTCCTTCTCTCTGACACTGTTTGCCTCCTCATTCCTGAAGCGCCCCTGTGTTACCAGTCAGTTACTGAAGATGCCCACCACTGTTTTCCAGGACGTCTATCTGCCTATCTTGTCTGCGTAAGCATGTCTCCACCTGTTTGTCCATCTATTACCCACACATAGAAGTTTTCATTTGTCATTTCAATGGCATTTGAAAGGGACAGGAAGAGTCTTTGGAATACAATTTATGTGAGGCCCTAGAACCCGCTAAATTGCTCTTATCCTGATGTATTTGCTGTTACAACAAAAGGCATTATTTGATTATTAAGATGACATACATTAGTTTATACCTGGCACAGACCTGCTGTGTTTACATTATAGGAAATATCAAAGAGAATTTAAAATAAAATAAAATTTATATCAGATCTCCCACAAAACTACAATGATTATTAATACTTGCTCTCTATCCATGGATAGGGAGGGGACAGCTGCTCCTCCAGGTGACTGCTTGTGCCTGCAAGGATCTGCAGCCTCCAGCCAGCAAATTCCCCGGGGTGTTCCTTGACAGGTGACGACCTGTCTTCCAGCCTTTTCCTAAGCTCCTAAGTTAGCTCCTAAGCTGGCATCTGGTAACAGAGTCATTTTTCTCTTTTGGGGGGAACACTACTGATTTTTTGCTGTGGTGGTGGTCTTTTTCAGAGACGAATGTGCACCTTCTGGGTGGGCGCGCTCCCGTGGCAAGGCAGTTTCTCTGTGATCAAGAAGCAGTGTGTGGACACCTAGGGGCTCTGGAGCCCCTACCACAGCCACTCCCTTTTGTCTGTGAAGAAGCAACGGCCTGTGAGCTGTTACCAACATGCTTTCCTCATGTATATCTCCCTGCTTGCTGTATTAGTTTCTTGCTATGTGGTAATGAAAGATGGCCAGACACCGGCCTCCTTCCTGGCCTCATGGGAGGCCACTTGCCTTTGGCCAGCGTGATAGCACACTACTAGGAACAAGGAACGTTTGTCACTGAACCCAAAGGGTGGAGTTCGAGCTGATTCCATTTCCCACCACGCACTTGGGAAGGAATAACTTTTTGATTGGCTAACACCCTCCACATACATACATACACAGACAGACACAGACATACATGTCGCATAGAGAGGGCTGAATGCAACAGGTGCTAACTCACAGGTTCCTTCTGGAAACCTCCTCTGGCTTCAGAATCCTCCATCCCTGGGTCCCAGGAGGATGGGTCACCAGGGAACTGGGAGACCACCCCCCCACTCCGGCAGAAGCGTCAGTCCTCCGCTGTGGGATGTAGGGGAACTGGGAGACACACTGACCATTTCAATGGCATTTGAAAGGAAACAGGAAGAGTCTTTGGAATACAATTTATGTGAGGCCCTAGAACCCGCTAAATTGCTCTTATCCTGATGTATTTGCTGTTACAACAAAAGGCATTATTTGATTATTAAGATGACATACATTAGTTTATACCTGGCACAGACCTGCTGTGTTTACATTATAGGAAATATCAAAGAGAATTTAAAATAAAATAAAATTTATATCAGATCTCCCACAAAACTACAATGATTATTAATACTTGCTCTCTATCCATGGATAGGGAGGGGACAGCTGCTCCTCCAGGTGACTGCTTGTGCCTGCAAGGATCTGCAGCCTCCAGCCAGCAAATTCCCCGGGGTGTTCCTTGACAGGTGACGACCTGTCTTCCAGCCTTTTCCTAAGCTCCTAAGTTAGCTCCTAAGCTGGCATCTGGTAACAGAGTCATTTTCTCTTTTGGGGGGAACACTACTGATTTTTTGCTGTGGTGGTGGTCTTTTTCAGAGACGAATGTGCACCTTCTGGGTGGGCGCGCTCCCGTGGCAAGGCAGTTTCTCTGTGATCAAGAAGCAGTGTGTGGACACCTAGGGGCTCTGGAGCCCCTACCACAGCCACTCCCTTTTGTCTGTGAAGAAGCAACGGCCTGTGAGCTGTTACCAACATGCTTTCCTCATGTATATCTCCCTGCTTGCTGTATTAGTTTCTTGCTATGTGGTAATGAAAGATGGCCAGACACCGGCCTCCTTCCTGGCCTCATGGGAGGCCACTTGCCTTTGGCCAGCGTGATAGCACACTACTAGGAACAAGGAACGTTTGTCACTGAACCCAAAGGGTGGAGTTCGAGCTGATTCCATTTCCCACCACGCACTTGGGAAGGAATAACTTTTTGATTGGCTAACACCCCTCCACATACATACATACACAGACAGACACAGACATACATGTCGCATAGAGAGGGCTGAATGCAACAGGTGCTAACTCACAGGTTCCTTCTGGAAACCTCCTCTGGCTTCAGAATCCTCCATCCCTGGGTCCCAGGAGGATGGGTCACCAGGGAACTGGGAGACCACCCCCCCACTCCGGCAGAAGCGTCAGTCCTCCGCTGTGGGATGTACATGAAATGGGAGATTTTGTCTTTCTTTTTATGTAAATGTCAACAGTGGTCAAAGATCAAGAGGGGTGAGGGCAATAAAGCTTCAGAGGAAGCTGGAGCTCACATGTGCCTGGAGTGCACCTGCACCATGTGTGCAGGTGTGTGCACAGGTATGTTTCTCTTATGATGTTACTAGAGTTTCTCTCTCTCTCTCTCTCCCTGTCCGTCTCTCTCTCTCTCTCTCTCTCTCTCTCTCTCTCTCACACACACACACACACACACACATACGTAACCACTTCCCCTGTGGGGGGAGGGGAGGGGTGGCGCCCCCTGAGATTGGACCTGCAGCCTCTGCTCCATCTTACTAAACACCCCCTGTGCTCTGGACTCAAGCACTGTCCACTTCATTCTGAGACAGAGGAGCATGGCGCCCCAGGAAGTCATGGAGACGAAAGAACTGGTGCCCAACCAGACAGCCCAGATGGACTCAGAGTCTGCCCAGACTCAAGACTGGTTCAGGGCTCCTGGTTCTCTGTCCTCCCTCATCCTTGCAAGGACACAAGGCTTTTCTATCCAGTGACCAGTCGTGGCCACTCTGAGAACAAGGAATCCACTTGGCCCAGTCCTGGCTGGGGTCAGCAGGAAATGAGGCAGAGCTGTCAGGGCCTGGGGGCACCCCAAGGACCACTTGGGCAGCAGTGGCTGAGAGCTCGGGACCTCTGACCTGGGAAAGGGCCAGTGGGCTGTGGGGAGAGCGTGACCCAGTCCTGGTGTCAGAGACACGAGCACCATCCTGGCTCTGTCCACTGTGGTGCCGTCACCACGGACACACTGCAGGTCTGCTCACCTTGACCCGGGCCGGCGAGGGGACTTCTTGGCTTCTGGGCCCTGCTGGATGGGAGGCCATGTAGGGGCTCAGACACATCATCCATCTGCATCTTGGGGAGTGTTCCCCTTGCTGCATGGTCAGTACTCAGTCTACAAAAGACTCAGTCTACAAAAGACTCAGTCTACAAAGTCTTAGGGTCTCCAAAGGAGTCAGAGACAAAGGATCAAAACCCAGCCAGTGGAAGTGTGTGAGTGTCCATGAGTGTCCACCCCATGCAGGGGCTAGGGGGTGGCCACGTGCAAGCTCTGGGATGCACCCGGGCCAGCAAAGAGGCTGCTACCCATCAACCTCAGGAACAAAATACAAGGCCATTTTGTTTCATGGGATAAAGATTTGTATCCCCTCTTGAGGTGGATGGACTCGGCCAGGGCAGAGGAGAAGCAAGAAGAAGGGGAAGCAGTCAGAGCGGAGGCCCAGAAGGTGAGATGGGCCCTGCTGCAGCCAAGGGTCTCTTACCCCTGGGCTGCTTTCCTTGGGAAAAGCCCACTCCTGCCACTCTCCTCAGGTCTGCTGTGGAAGTGCCCAGATTCCCTGGTGGGCCGAGGCAGGCCACTGCACCGTCTGCCCCCCAACATCTGCAGTCTCAGCCAGGGCCACCCCACGAGAGCTGTCACAAAGCTAGGCCAGGTGGGACAGTCTCCTCCTCCCTCTGTCAAAGGCCTGTCTCTGCCCCTATCACCAGGCTTTTGCTGGACGTGGGGGGCCAGGTCCATGCAGCCCTTGACATCACCCAAGGCTGTTAAGAGGCTCTCCAGCTCCTCCCTGAGGAACCGTCTTCTCCTGTGGACTGACCGGAGTAGATCATCTGGAAGGAGAGGTGGACTCATAGGGCCTAGGTGGCCCCTCTATAGGCCAGTGACAGCACTGGCGAGGATCAGACAGTGCCCTTGTGACCCACTCTGCCTACAGAGCCTGCCCAGGGCATTTTAGAAACTTCCCTTCTGTTAGGCCCATCCAGGGCCTGGCCACACGGGTGACATGTCCACTCTGGCCTCCCCACTCCTCCCTTCAGCACTCACACACCATGTCCCCACCCTGCGTGGGACCAACCCCATGACAGGCAGCCTCTGGACTCATCCAGGCCCAGCCTGGGACGGGGAAGGCCAGGTGCTCAGGAAGCCATGGTGAATGGAGGCCAGAGGGACCCAGGACAACCAAACACATGAAGGAACTCGGGACTAGGCTTGGCCAGTCAAGGCCTTCTCCCCACAGCGTTTTACAGTTCCTGCTGGCAGAGCCTGGCTGCCTGGTGGCCAGCCCCAGCTAATGGCCTCCCTTCTCACACATGAATGTGTCTGAGCACAAGTAAACAAGTCCTAGCTGGTCCACAGAGCCCCTCAGCCAGAGAGTGGAGCCAGGAGTAAGGTCAGCTGTGCGGCCACTGCCCAAATGCCAGCCCACCTGAGCCAGTGGTTGCTGGCGCCCGCAGGGGCGGGGGTATAGCCACAGGCCAGCTCAGAAGATGGAGCTCTTGTCCCAACACTGTCATCTTCTAGTTCAAAGTCCTGGGCCCTCGGGCTGCTCGCCTTCACCTTGGAGGACCACACGCTGGCCTTTGTGAGTGGGTCAATGGGAACAAGGGATGTGCTGTGTCAGCTGCTCTGCACGTCCCGACAGGGGAGCCTGACGGTTCAGACTCAGCTATCAGTGTTGGGATACTTAGATCTGTGGGTCTCTACTGAGGCTGGGCTAGCCAGTGGCCTTGGGGACAGTCGGCAGCAGAGGCCTGAGCCCCTATCTCTGTTGCCCCCTCCCACTTCTCACTGTCGACCTTGTCCCTCAAGAGATGTGGAGTGTTCATTCTAAGGTCTTTTTTGTTCTTGAGCTGACAGAGTTTAATTGTTTCCACTTCAAAGTAGGCCAAGGACAAACTAGAGACTGCAAGGCACATCCCCAAAGAACAGAGGGTTCTGGGACTGGAGGGTGGGAGGGCTTGGGTCAATAACTGCCCGGCTCTTATCTGGGCACAGGGTGCCTGCAGCATGTAGTCTTCCACCCCCATAGACAGGAATGTGACTCTGGGGATGTCTCTTAGGAAAAGAATTGCCGGTGGCAATGACCTGGTCTCCTGCGTGGTGAGAAACCCCTTCTGTAATCACTGCCTCCCCCTCACCTTTTCTGTGGAAAAAGCAAGAAGGTGGGACTGTGCCCATTGCCAAGATGGAGAACTTGCTACGCGGAGGATGTAGCTTCACCTTCTCAATGTTACAGCAAACTTCACCCATGAGAGAGGCCCAGAGCCAGAGCCAGGCGGCTGAGCGGAGGATTGCTCCAGAGTGCTGGAGCCTGGACCCCAGTCTTCCTTCTGAAAGAAGGAGATTTGTGATCAAGTGACGGTGACTTCTGTAGGATCTTGCCCTATTCAGCCACCCTTGGGGCAAGGCTAAATAAAGGGCATTTGCTGTAAGAAGAGCCACCAAATGAGACTAACCGAGCTGGAAATGTGTATGTCACATAGCCCAGTTGAGGGTGACAGGCAACTTTCCCAAACTAAGACCAGAGCCAGGTAACTGACCCTGGGCGATGCCTCTTATGTGTCTCACTCAGCACCTGCTTTGGCGAGCAGCCAGCAAAGGTGACAGTGCAGAAAGGTGATTCTGCCTTTTTCCTCCCAGGCTCTTTGCTTTGCTCAAGTCTTAAAAGGCTCCCTCAGGGTGCAGTTTGGAGTTCTGGCTTCCACTGCACAGCCTTTCATGGGAACCTCTGGCAGGCAGAGAGCTCAGCCTCCCTGCCTCCAAGCAGACCCTGAATCCTCTAGGCTGTAAATGGCTTTAGGTAGACAGTGGAGAGCTTCAGGGAAAGTGGTTTGGAGTAGAGGACAGAGGGCTGGACAAAAGAGAACTGAATTGTCAAGCAATTGATTTCAGTAAAGCTCCCTGGCCCTACAGTCCAAGTGGCTCTAGAGTTTCTGCCCAGGAGGACTCACCCGCATTGATCCAGGTGGAAGAGGAGCTGCTTCCCACGGTTTATACAAGAATGAGGAAGACACGGTCATCCACAGGAAGACACAGAGAAGGTGCTGATGACTGGAACCATGGAGAGGGGCTGAGGCCCTCAGCTGAACCTGCCAGCGTCCCCCTGCCCTGCAGGTTTCAACTGGGACCAGTGTGACCCCCACAAGCACAACCTCTGATGCAGGTTATGAAGCTCCCTCCATACCAAGTACCCACCAGGCATCCCTCCCCTCCACCTAAGCCCAGCCTGTGCTGTGTTGCGATAAGTTGCTTCACTGATAGCCAGCTCTTTGCAATGTTATGGACTGTAGCCCAAGGGATTCTCCAGGCAAGAAAACTTCAGTGGGTTGCCATGCCCTCCTCCAGGGGATCCTTCCCACACAGGGATTAAACCCGCATCTCTTAGGTCTCCTGCATTGGCAGGCAGGTTCTTTACCACAGGTGCCACCTGGGAAGCCCTAAGCCCAGCCTAGGACCTCAGAATTGGTCTGTGCTGGCAAAGTTGGTGAAGATGTTGTTTTGTAAACAGTTGTGTTTTTTTCATTCCAACCCAAGTCTGCTCTCTCCAGCCAAAGGTCCAGGATAGGGACCATCTATCACAGCAGAAAAATTTGGGTAATAACTGCTCTATTCCAGTCAAGAAAAACCAAATACCCCTTTGTGCATGTAGGCAAATATTTCTGTGGGACAAACTCCTGGATTCAGATGTGTTGAGGACTGCGTAACTTTTAAATGTTTAATGGAAATTGGTAAATCACTTGAACAAAAAATCTTGGACCTCCATCTACCGATGCTGATGGGTGACTTATCAGCTAGACACTGACATCATGTTCAACTTTTTTCCAATGTGTAGGGGAATAGTAACCATTCATGAATTTGGGCTAATCTGAATTGCTGTTAAAGAATTGCATGTTTTCACATGTGTACTAAAGATATTCGTATTTCTTTTTCTGTGCTAATGACTTTTCTCAAAGTTTCCCATTGGATTTTTACCTTTTTAAAAATTACTTGCAGGCTTTCCTAGTGGTCCAGTGGGTAAAGAGTCTGCCTTGCAGTGCAAGGGGCACCAGTTCGATCCCTGGCCTGAGAAAATCCCACATGCTGTGGAATGGCTGGGCTAGTGTGTCCAATTATGAGCCAGCGCTCTGGAGCTCATGCACCCAGAGCTTATGCTCTGCAACGAGGGAGGCCCTGCAATGGGAGGCCCACATGTGCCAAAGAATAAAGATGGATGAAAAAAATTAATTAATCAATTAAAAAAAAACACTTGCCAAAGTTTGTTGACATGATGAAAATTAAAGTGTTCTGAATCACATTTGCCAAATTCTTACCAAATCATCTCCCTTCATGCCTACTAAAATGATGATTGTCAAAAACAGAGGTAACAACCAATTCTGGCAAGGATATAGTGAAATTGGAACCCTCAGACACCACACATGGGAATGAAAAATGGTGTAGCCATTTTGGGAACTCATCTGGTAAGTTCTCAAAAAGTTAAATATAGAGTTCAAGTAACTCAGTAACTCGGTGCATGTCCAAGAGAAATAGAAGCATACATCCACACAAAAGCCTGAGTAAGTATGTTTATAGCAATACTAGTCCTAAAGTTGGTGAAGATGTTGTTTTGTAAACAGTTGTGTTTCAAAGTCTGCTCTCCAGCCAAAGGTCCAGGATAGGGACCATCTATCACAGCAGAAAAATTTGGGTAATAACTGCTCTATTCCAGTCAAGAAAAACCAAATACCCCTTTGTGCATGTAGGCAAATATTTCTGTGGGACAAACTCCTGGATTCAGATGTGTTGAGGACTGCGTAACTTTTAAATGTTTAATGGAAATTGGTAAATCACTTGAACAAAAAATCTTGGACCTCCATCTACCGATGCTGATGGGTGACTTATCAGCTAGACACTGACATCATGTTCAACTTTTTTCCAATGTGTGGGGAATAGTAACCATTCATGAATTTGGGCTAATCTGAATTGCTGTTAAAGAATTGCATGTTTTCACATGTGTACTAAAGATATTCGTATTTCTTTTTCTGTGCTAATGACTTTTCTCAAAGTTTCCCATTGGATTTTTACCTTTTTAAAAATTACTTGCAGGCTTTCCTAGTGGTCCAGTGGGTAAAGAGTCTGCCTTGCAGTGCAAGGGCACCAGTTCGATCCCTGGCCTGAGAAAATCCCACATGCTGTGGAATGGCTGGGCTAGTGTGTCCAATTATGAGCCAGCGCTCTGGAGCTCATGCACCCAGAGCTTATGCTCTGCAACGAGGGAGGCCCTGCAATGGGAGGCCCACATGTGCCAAAGAATAAAGATGGATGAAAAAAATTAATTAATCAATTAAAAAAAAACACTTGCCAAAGTTTGTTGACATGATGAAAATTAAAGTGTTCTGAATCACATTTGCCAAATTCTTACCAAATCATCTCCCTTCATGCCTACTAAAATGATGATTGTCAAAAACAGAGGTAACAACCAATTCTGGCAAGGATATAGTGAAATTGGAACCCTCAGACACCACACATGGGAATGAAAAATGGTGTAGCCATTTTGGGAACTCATCTGGTAAGTTCTCAAAAAGTTAAATATAGAGTTCAAGTAACTCAGTAACTCGGTGCATGTCCAAGAGAAATAGAAGCATACATCCACACAAAAGCCTGAGTAAGTATGTTTATAGCAATACTAGTCCTAATAGCCAAAAGGTAGACACAACCCCCATGTCTGTAAATGGGTGAATGGATAAATGAAACACAGTACACACATATAGAGGAGAAAGTTGTTCAGTGATAAAAAGAAATGAAGTAGCAATTCACACTATAACAAGGATGAACCTTGAAAATATACTAAGAAAAAGGCATATGCTACAAGACCATACATAGTATGAATCTATTTATAGGAAATGTCCAGAATAAGTAAGTCTATAACATAGATGAGAGGTTGCATAGGGTTGAAAAGAGGTGGGAAGACCAGAGGGGACTGGTTGAGGCTTGCTGGGAAAGCTGATTGGTTTTGGATATAAAACTCTGTGAAGGCACTAAAAGCCTCTGAATTACACACTTAAAAGGTTGAATTGTATGCTATGAGAAAAATATTTTTAGTCAAGTTGTTTAAGGATTTCCCTGGTGGCTCAGTGGTAAAGAATCCACCTGCTAATTAATTCAGGAGAGGTGGGCTCAATCCCTGGGTTGGAAACATCCCCTGGAGAAAGAAATGGCAGCCCACTCCAGTATTCTTGCCTGGGAAACTACATGGACAGAGGAGTCTTGGGCTAAAAAGTCCAAATGGGGTTGCAAAGAGTTGGACACAACTGAGCAACTAAACAAGAACAAAAATGTTTAAAGAACATGAGCTCTGCAACGAGGGAGGCCCTGCAATGGGAGGCCCATGTGCCAAAGAACAAAGATGGATGAAAAAAATTAATTAATCAATTAAAAAAAAACACTTGCCAAAGTTTGTTGACATGATGAAAATTAAAGTGTTCTGAATCACATTTGCCAAATTCTTACCAAATCATCTCCCTTCATGCCTACTAAAATGATGATTGTCAAAAACAGAGGTAACAACCAATTCTGGCAAGGATATAGTGAAATTGGAACCCTCAGACACCACACATGGGAATGAAAAATGGTGTAGCCATTTTGGGAACTCATCTGGTAAGTTCTCAAAAAGTTAAATATAGAGTTCAAGTAACTCAGTAACTCGGTGCATGTCCAAGAGAAATAGAAGCATACATCCACACAAAAGCCTGAGTAAGTATGTTTATAGCAATACTAGTCCTAATAGCCAAAAGGTAGACACAACCCCCATGTCTGTAAATGGGTGAATGGATAAATGAAACACAGTACACACATATAGAGGAGAAAGTTGTTCAGTGATAAAAAGAAATGAAGTAGCAATTCACACTATAACAAGGATGAACCTTGAAAATATACTAAGAAAAAGGCATATGCTACAAGACCATACATAGTATGAATCTATTTATAGGAAATGTCCAGAATAAGTAAGTCTATAACATAGATGAGAGGTTGCATAGGGTTGAAAAGAGGTGGGAAGACCAGAGGGGACTGGTTGAGGCTTGCTGGGAAAGCTGATTGGTTTTGGAT
Organism: Tragulus kanchil; assembly: GCA_022376925.1. Taxonomy (NCBI): domain Eukaryota; kingdom Metazoa; phylum Chordata; class Mammalia; order Artiodactyla; family Tragulidae; genus Tragulus; species Tragulus kanchil. Next base: position 39,655,188 of record JAIOJX010000031.1, on the reverse strand, counting down.
ATAAAACTCTGTGAAGGCACTAAAAGCCTCTGAATTACACACTTAAAAGGTTGAATTGTATGCTATGAGAAAAATATTTTTAGTCAAGTTGTTTAAGGATTTCCCTGGTGGCTCAGTGGTAAAGAATCCACCTGCTAATTAATTCAGGAGAGGTGGGCTCAATCCCTGGGTTGGAAACATCCCCTGGAGAAAGAAATGGCAGCCCACTCCAGTATTCTTGCCTGGGAAACTCCATGGACAAAGGAGTCTTGCGGGCTACAGTCCATGGGGTTGCAAAGAGTTGGACACAACTGAGCAACTAAACAAGAACAAAAAAAGTTGTTTAAAGAACAACTTGTTGCCCCTGAGCAACAAGCCCCTGCATCATAGCTGCCTTCTGGCCATGCCCTCTGAGTCAGCCAGGCTGAGAAGCACCAGCTGGTGGTCCTGGAATCCTGATTCCCACAATCGGGGAAGAATGAGAGGCTTCATACCCGGCAACAGCTTCTGGAACTATCATCTGTCACTGCCAATGACTCCAAAGCAGACAAGTGAGTCCTATGCAGGGCATGGGGGAAGGGAGAGAGGTGCCATGCTGAGAGCACCCGAGGGCTGTCACCTCCCCACTCCATCACTGGAGGCCTGAGGATCAGCCCAGAACTCAGTCCCATGGGGCCCCTCCCACTGTGGCATCGGCACCCTGAACCTCCACCCTTTGACTTTCAAAAGGCCTCTGGGTGGGTTCCAGCAGATTCCCAAGGAAGAGTGTGAATTCCCTCTGCCCCTTATTGAGCAAGGGACAGCGGGTACGTGGATCAATCAGGGCGTCTGGAGAGAGACTTCAGCCCAGGCCACCGTTTACTAACAACCCACGTGGCCAATTGGGGAAATGGGCTCCTTTCAGACCATATTATCTGCTCATATCACTGAGCTAAGACAACGGACAAAATTGTCTTTGTTTTGGATTTTGAAAGAGAATTTCCCATAAAAGGGAACTTAGCCCTTTGCCAGTTATCTTCCAAATATCGTACTGTGTTCTCCCATTCGCCTGGTGATTTGGGACAGGCAGGTGTGAGCATGTGTGTGTGTGTGTGTGTGTGTGTGTGTGTGTGAGTGTGTGCTGTGCAAAATGTGTGGTCCAATTGATCGTACTCCTCCCTCTGGCCTCTGTGTTTCTACGAGCTTAGAAAGGGCTCCTGATTTCCAGCCTAGGATTCTGTCTCATAGACAGAATTTGACCCTTCAACAGATGACTCTTAGGTCTCATAGGCCCTGTTTGGATTTTATTTATGGGTCTCAGACAGGACCCTCCTCGGGCCAATCTGTATTTTATCCTGGAAAGAGCAGCAGTGACTTCCCAATTTCTGAGTTCATGGGAGCCCCCGACACACACCATGTCTGATCCAGGTCCTAAAGGCAGAGTGAGATGGAGTTGTGACCATCAGGGGAGCCTGGCTTGGGACGAGAAGCACATACAAGGGAGAAAACCAGACAGGGGGAGCCTGTCCGAGACAAGACTGCAGATACGGAGAAACGGCTGCCAAGCCAGCAGCGACCCGCTCTCTGTCTGCCTGACAGGGGCACACACACCTGTGGCCGTTGCCAACCCTCTACTTCACATCCTCGGCACCATCTCCAGGCTTCCCTCCCCTAATAAGGATCTCTGGCCCCAGGTCCCCTAAGCTTGGCTGTTGGACGCCTCCTTCTGCCTCTAAAACTAAGGGGCCCCATGACAGGACCCTGACAAGAACTTCACTTCCAACTGCTCATCCAAAGCACAGAAATATAGGAAGTCAGGTGGTATGGGACAGGATGAGGACTCGGTGCTGGGGGCTCCCGGTAAGCCGATGGGCTTGAAGGCAGAGTGTCCCCCATCAGAGGGGCCGGTCACTTAGGCTGCATCAGCAGGGCAGGGCTTAGGTCACAAAGGGGTCACAGAGGTGACCACTGTCAGGGAGGGTAGCCGAGGGCAGGAGCATCCAGCCTTGATCCTGACAGATACCCCTAAGCAGGCGCATGGCCTTGAACTGAGGGTGCCGGAGGTGAGCAGGCCACCAGCGGGAGACACCACGCTCGGGTCCTGGGAAGGGAGAGAGACTGCCTGTGGCTAGCGGCCAGCTCAGGGCTCAGTCATAGCGTTGTGGAAAGGGGCTCAGTGCTCAGGTGGGTCTTGAGCTTGGTGCCCCTAGTGGGCAGGAGCTTGGTGCTCCTACTGGGCAGGAGACGGCCCTGGGCAGCTACTCCATGTGCCCAGGCAACCGCTCCAGAGGCCATGGAGCAGGATTGAGCTGCTCCAACCCTGTGTGTGTCACATCAAAGCCGCTGTCAAGCGAGGTAGGGTGGGAAGGAGAGGTTACTGTGGGCTGAGGGGTGGGCAAGGGGCCCAGTGCCCCTGTACATCAGAATCCCCACACATGAGTCTCTGAGAGGCACAGGTTTGGTTGGTGATTTCTGGCAGAGGGCATGTGGCAACCGAGACGGGCAGCTGAATTGAGACCCTGGGAGTATCTGGTGCTGAGTGGCTGTATCTCAAACCCAGGCGACTCTTGGTTTAGTCACCACGTTCTCTCTTCAGCCTGGACACTCTGTCCTAACTTCCCTGTGTAAACACACCCCACGGACCCTGCTTTGTCTTGAGCTGCTGGCTCCTGGTCTGCACCTGATACCCTGACCGCTGTGCCTGCCTCGAGAGCCACATCCTGGGGATCATCTTTGGCAGGAGGGATTCCTCTAAAGCAAACACACTTTACAAGCTGTGTGCAATCCCTCACATGTGTGGGTGAGACTGAGCCAGGCAGCCCTGGCTAAAGTAGATACACAGTGCTGTGGCTATGGCCTCCTGTGTAAAGGGTTTCAGGGCCCTTCAGGGCTCGGAGAGGAGGAGATGGCACACAGCAGGTGGGGTACCTTCCATGGGGCTGCCTAGACACTCAGCAGATGGGTCCCAGCACAATGACTAAGCAGCCATCAGGAAGAACAGGTCTGTGTGTGTGTGTGTATACACGCATGTGTGTGTCCCTCCCACACGTGAGTGCTTGGATACGTGTGTCCTTCCAGTAAGGAAGCCTCCAATATGGGGAAATGGGCTGAATCGCACCTGTCACAGGCAGCTTTGTTTGGCACAGATGATGTTAACAGTGGGTCCTCCCTTTTCTGCCTGCAGCCCAGCTGAGAGGGGCTGACGCAGAGGCAGCAGCATCCACCTAACCTTGCCAGGACAGGAGAGACTCGGCCTCAACCCCTGGCTGAGGTGCCATGGCCAGGTTCGGCCCCAGCCTGCTGCTCTTGATGGCCATGGAGGCCCTCACATTCAGAGGTGTCCAGGTCAGGGGTTCATCGATGGTGGTGAGGAAGTTCCAAGACATCCCAGAATCCTATGTGTATGTGCAGCAGGCTCTGTGGTTTGCCATGAAGGAGTACAATGAGGCCAACACGGACAAATACACCTATAAGGTGACCAGTATTCTGAAGACCCAGGAGCAGGTTGGTGGCTTTCACTCCCCATTCTTTGTCGCTGCACCCACCTTTGTGGGAGGACCGTTGTCCGCTGAGAGCAGCCGAGAGGCATCTGGAACCATAATTGATACACTTGATTTTAGGGACTTGGGGAGGAAAGTTAATTAAACTTTCTTTTCTTATAATTCTGGGGGCAAATGTAATAGATCCATTCAAATAACTTAAAATTAGTTCTGGTCACATCAGAAAATGTAGGTAAGGCAACAGAGGGGCTTGTGAAGCGGCCCCATTTGGGATGGTTTGAATGGATTTATCATCAACCTGAGTGTTGACAGGGAGGCGTTATAACAGAGTGAACAAGCCATCAAACTCCACACCCAACTTTCCCTGTCCAAAGGGACCAGGGCGGAAGAGAAGATTCCTCTTTATAGAAAAATGCCTAACGAGAAAATCACCTTTTGCAGACACCATGGTGATAACGAACTCAGGCAAAGACCTGCAATGAATCTGCCACCCGAGATGGGGAGAAAGAACGGGAAGGGGCACAGCTACAAGGATTGTGCGCTAATTAACCACAACCAGGACACATAGGACAAACTGACCCCATGTGCCTCTGGAGTGACATTACTGCAAGGGCACAGCATGGCATGTATACGGGGATCCTGCCCCACATGTATGAGGGGGATCTTGAGGGACAATTGGACAAGTCCATTGTATGGAGGTGTGGCTTCCCAGGTGGCACTAGTGGTAAAGAATCCACCTGTGAATACAGGAGGCGTAATCCCTGGGTCCCGAGAAGATCCCCTGGAAGAGGGCGTGGCAACCCACTCCAATAATCTTGCCTGGAGAATCCCATGGACAGAGGAGCCTGGAGGGTTACAGTCCATGGGGTCACAAAGAGTCGAACACGACTGAACTGGCTGACCACACACACATATGCACATTACGGGGCATTCTCTAAGATCACTTAAAAATATTAGTGCTGTAAATTCCAAGAAAAATGGTACTGATGAATCTATTTTCAGGACAGAAATAGAGACGCAGATGTCAAAGACGCATTTGTGGACACAGAGAGGGAAGGAGAGGGTGGGACAAGTTGGGAAAGTGGCACTGACATGTATACTCTACCATGTGTTAAGACAGGTATTGGTGGGAAGATGCTGCAGAGCATCGGCAGCTCAGCCGTGACAACCTGGACGGGTGGGATGGGGGCGCTCCAAGGGAAGTCCAAGAGGGAGGGAATATACATCTATGAATAGCCCATTCACGTTGTTGTACACGTTGTTGTTCAACAGAAACTAGCAATTAGAGCCCAACTTAAAAATAAATTAAAATGAAAACATTTAAATATCAAGGCTGTGAAAGCTGGGGAAAAGCAGGACATGGTTCTCATGAAAGGAGACTCAGGGAACATGATGATAAAGGCAAGATGTTCTGCGTTGTCTCTTGGGTTTAAAATAATACCATAAAGGATGCCCTGAGGGCAGCTGGTGTGCATGTGCCCTCAGTCATGTCTGACTCTCTACGACTCCATGGGACTCCGTGGACTGTAGCCCACCAGGCTCCTCTGTCCGTGGAATTCTCCAGGCAAGAATACTGGAGTGGGTTGACATTTCCTACTCCTGGAGGGCAGCTGGAGGGACTGGAATACACACTGTGCCATAGACGAGCTCATCAAACCAGCACCGTGTTTCCTGAGAAAGAGGGCTTTCTTGAGCTCATCCAGGAGCCCAAGGTGGGGGTTCTGGGGTACAGGAAGCAGCATGGGGTGGCAGAGGGTGAGAGGGACTCTACTGGGCACCAGGTTGTGGGTGACGCCAACCTGATCCACACCTCTCCTCCTCGACTCACCCCATCTTCCCTCCAACCTGTGCTGCCCACCCTCCAGCCACCTCCCACTGGCCTCTGTTTCCTATTTTCTCAAGTGGGCAGAAGGTTCACTCTGTGTCCTGACCCCCTAAGAGGCAGGGACACCTGGCACCTTGGCCATCTGCACAGGCTGAGCCCTCGCTCCCTCTGGTTCTCTCTGTGGCCACAGTCATGTGATTTGTGTTTTTAGGCAGCAACTCCCAGGCCAGGATGTGTGTCCCCAATGGCTCAATTAAGACCTCATGGGTACGGACAGCCCTCGGGGCTCAGATTTAATAGTAGTGCTTAATGAAGTTCCTATCTTTCCCAGGCCTAGTCCATTTTTTAAAATCTGTGCTCTCCATTTATACAAGTAGAAATAGATGGTTCTGCTTTATAGATAGATACTTAATCTCCTGGGTTTCCCTGGTAGCTCAGTCAGTAAAGAATGTGCCCGCAATGCAGGAGTCCAGGGTTGGGTCAGGAAGATCCCCTGGAGAAGGAAATAGCAACCCACTCCAGTATTCTTGCCTGGAGACTCCCACAGGCAAAGGAGCTGGGCGGGCTACAGTCCAAGACGTCACATGAGTCGGACACGACTAAACCACCATTTAATAATATAATAAACCAAAGACCCACATATCTCAAGACTTCCATATCATTTCATACTGTTCGCTGGTTCTTTTCACAAATTATTTCTTACTTGGTTTTATTTCTTAGTTCACTGTCAGCTCTTGAATGCAGATAAGGATCCAAAAGAATAAAGTTAGAAACAACTTTAAAAAGAGACTAGAACAGAGATGTTTAAAATTCTTTGAAAATACACTGAAGAAAGGAATAAGGATGGAGGCCCCCAGCCCCAAACGAAAGCAAACAGAAAAATACTGGGTGACAATTCAGATAAAACTCAATAAAATACTCACAGGCCCTATAGATAGAAAACTGCCCTATGACATTGAACGAATTAAGTCAAAAGTACAAAGATCTTTCTCAGCGGTAGTCACTCACAGCCTGCAGCCATATCTGGTCCATTGCCTGTCTTTAAGTGCATCCAGTGAGCTATGAATGAATATAAGAAACAAAAGGAGGAGACTATTTTTTGACATATGAGAATTATATTACACTGAAACTTCAGTATCCATAAATATAATTTTATTAGGACTCTGCCACACACACTTTTTGAGTGCCGTCTGGGCTATGTTTGTGCTATAAATATCCTTTCAGACACTTAGTGCATAACTGAACATTTTAAAGTATATTTTACACTCGTGAAACTGCACTTAGGACTCTGCCTACACCCATTTAGTCCACAACCCAGGCAACTTCTCCAGAACTTTCAAAATGTTTCCTCTATTTTTGGAATTATCTCTTATTCTTTGGAATCTAACTAGCTTGGTCATTCTCTTTAAATAGTCTTTCCTGACATCATAGAAGCTTTATTTTCCTGTTCAGGTTGTTTCTATGTCCTGGCTATCAAAAATAGTGCTACAATGAACCCAACTTTTAGCTATGATACTTAATCTTTCCTTTTTGTAGAAATAGATGGTTCTGCTTTATAGATAGATACTTAATCTCCTGGGTTTCCCTGGTAGCTCAGTCAGTAAAGAATGTGCCCGCAATGCAGGAGTCCAGGGTTGGGTCAGGAAGATCCCCTGGAGAAGGAAATAGCAACCCACTCCAGTATTCTTGCCTGGAGACTCCCACAGGCAAAGGAGCTGGGCGGGCTACAGTCCAAGACGTCACATGAGTCGGACACGACTAAACCACCATTTAATAATATAATAAACCAAAGACCCACATATCTCAAGACTTCCATATCATTTCATACTGTTCGCTGGTTCTTTTCACAAATTATTTCTTACTTGGTTTTATTTCTTAGTTCACTGTCAGCTCTTGAATGCAGATAAGGATCCAAAAGAATAAAGTTAGAAACAACTTTAAAAAGAGACTAGAACAGAGATGTTTAAAATTCTTTGAAAATACACTGAAGAAAGGAATAAGGATGGAGGCCCCCAGCCCCAAACGAAAGCAAACAGAAAAATACTGGGTGACAATTCAGATAAAACTCAATAAAATACTCACAGGCCCTATAGATAGAAAACTGCCCTATGACATTGAACGAATTAAGTCAAAAGTACAAAGATCTTTCTCAGCGGTAGTCACTCACAGCCTGCAGCCATATCTGGTCCATTGCCTGTCTTTAAGTGCATCCAGTGAGCTATGAATGAATATAAGAAACAAAAGGAGGAGACTATTTTTTGACATATGAGAATTATATTACACTGAAACTTCAGTATCCATAAATATAATTTTATTAGGACTCTGCCACACACACTTTTTGAGTGCCGTCTGGGCTATGTTTGTGCTATAAATATCCTTTCAGACACTTAGTGCATAACTGAACATTTTAAAGTATATTTTACACTCGTGAAACTGCACTTAGGACTCTGCCTACACCCATTTAGTCCACAACCCAGGCAACTTCTCCAGAACTTTCAAAATGTTTCCTCTATTTTTGGAATTATCTCTTATTCTTTGGAATCTAACTAGCTTGGTCATTCTCTTTAAATAGTCTTTCCCTGACATCATAGAAGCTTTATTTTCCTGTTCAGGTTGTTTCTATGTCCTGGCTATCAAAAATAGTGCTACAATGAACCCAGAGGTATATGTGTCTTTTTGAATTATGGTTTCCTCAGGGTATATGCCCAGAAATGGGATTGTTGGATCATAGGGTAGCTCTGTTTTTAGTTTTTTTAAAGGAATCTCCATACTGTTCACCATAATGGTTACACCAACTTACATTCTCACCAGTAGAGTAGGTGGATTCCTTTTTCTCCATATCCTCTCTAGCATTTATTGTTTGTGGATTTTATTTTAATGATGGCCATTCTGACCTGAATGAGGTGATACTTCATTGTTGTTTTGATTTGCATTTCTCTAATGAATAGTAATGTTGAGCATCTTTTTCATTCTTCAGTCATGAGACCAGACATTTACCATTGCTCATCTAGGTTTGTCCGTGAGGCCTTCTGGAGTACAGAGCAGCCGTGGGCTCTGCACACGGGAGGGCGGGGTCGGGGGGCAGAGGGAGGGAAGAGGAAAGCCGAGGGTTTGGGAGGCTGTATGGCATGGAATAAGGTGTAGATAACTAAAACTGCAAAAGGGAAGCAACATACCCTAAGCGGATTTCAGTGAAAATGTTGATTGTTTCCCAAGCTCCAGTGAACAAACCATTCGTTTTCCCAGGAAAATGGTCATTAGGAAATAGTTTTATTGCTTTAGCTTAGTGACAGTTGTCATTACTTTAATATTAAATACCATAATGAAAGAGAGAAACAGAGAGAGAGAGTTAAGGATCACCCTTGCATTACTCCAAAACTCTGGCAAAGGAAGCTGTAGGAGGGAGGATGGTGAGGAGACCTCCTTTACCCTAAGCTGTCAATGACATGTTGGGTTTTTGTTGTTTTCTTTTTTTTTTTTTTAATCAGAAATGACTATTGATGCCATGGATTTTTTCGTGATCTCTAAATTACAGATCTCGGATAGTTTGGATTACTTTCTTGAAGTCAAAATTGAGCGGACAATATGCAAGAAAACTTCAGGGAAAACTGAAAACTGCTTAGTACAAGAAGATCCCCAGATGCAGAAGGTAGGTGCTGAGTTCGGCAACCTTGAATTATCTTGCTTGAAATCACTCATTAGCCTCCAGGAGTCATTCCCGTCTCTGCCGTTGCACTGGTCATGGAACTCCTACGGGTTTCCCTGTTTCAGATCTCCTACAGGTTTTGGACTTGTCTGTTTTCTTTACTGAGACTTAGGAAGACAGTAACTATCTAATCTCACTGGAAAAACATTTTTAAACCTGATACTATTTCAAATAGTTATAGGCTTCATTCATTGAAGGTAGGGAATTTGAAATTTTTTCCAGAGAATTAAGTAGCTTAAAAACAGCTATAGAAGAAAAAAGCAATCAACTAGAAATATCTTTATGGGAAGTTTACCACTGTCAACATACTGTTATACATCCTAGGGTTTTTTTTTTTTTTTTTTTTTTTAAACCTTTATTTTACTTTTAACTTTTACAGAGTTTTGTTGTTCACAGACATGCATGTTCTCAGATTAGTCACATGTATATCCCCCCCTTCCCTCCCCTCCCGACCATCCCCCAGCACCCCCGAAGGATCCCCTTTTCTCACAGAGCAATGACTAGAGCTATTTTCTTCACTTATGATAGTACAGGCCTTCATGCTACTTCCCTTACGCCTCTCACCCACTGTTCCTTCCCCACAATGTCCATATGTCCACTGTCCATGTCTGTCTTTCTGTCGCTTCACTGCATGTGCCATCATCACCATCCTACTAGATTCCATATATATGTGTTAATATACTGTATTTGTCCTTCTCTTTCTGACTGACTTCACTTTTTAGGATACGTTCTAGATCCAGCCACCTCATGAGGGCTGATTCTTCTGCATTTCTCTTTACAGCTGTGTAGTATTCCATTGTATATATGTACCAGAGCTTTTGGATCCATTCGTTCGTCGATGGGCATCTAGGTTCCTTCCATGTTCTAGCTATTGTATAGAGAGCTGCAATGAACATTGGGGTACAGGTGCTTCTTTCAGATTTGATTTCATCAGGGTATAAGCCTAAGAGTGGGATTGCTGGTCATATGGTGCTTCTATTTTAGGAATTGACTTCAGGGAAAACTGAAAACTGCTTAGTACAAGAAGATCCCCAGATGCAGAAGGTAGGTGCTGAGTTCGGCAACCTTGAATTATCTTGCTTGAAATCACTCATTAGCCTCCAGGAGTCATTCCCGTCTCTGCCGTTGCACTGGTCATGGAACTCCTACGGGTTTCCCTGTTTCAGATCTCCTACAGGTTTTGGACTTGTCTGTTTTCTTTACTGAGACTTAGGAAGACAGTAACTATCTAATCTCACTGGAAAAACATTTTTAAACCTGATACTATTTCAAATAGTTATAGGCTTCATTCATTGAAGGTAGGGAATTTGAAATTTTTTCCAGAGAATTAAGTAGCTTAAAAACAGCTATAGAAGAAAAAAGCAATCAACTAGAAATATCTTTATGGGAAGTTTACCACTGTCAACATACTGTTATACATCCTAGGGTTTTTTTTTTTTTTTTTTTTTTTAAACCTTTATTTTACTTTTAACTTTTACAGAGTTTTGTTGTTCACAGACATGCATGTTCTCAGATTAGTCACATGTATATCCCCCCCTTCCCTCCCCTCCCGACCATCACACAGCACCCCTGAAGGATCCCCTTTTCTCACAGAGCAATGACTAGAGCTATTTTCTTCACTTATGATAGTACAGGCCTTCATGCTACTTCCCTTACGCCTCTCACCCACTGTTCCTTCCCCACAATGTCCATATGTCCACTGTCCATGTCTGTCTTTCTGTCGCTTCACTGCATGTGCCATCATCACCATCCTACTAGATTCCATATATATGTGTTAATATACTGTATTTGTCCTTCTCTTTCTGACTGACTTCACTTTTTAGGATACGTTCTAGATCCAGCCACCTCATGAGGGCTGATTCTTCTGCATTTCTCTTTACAGCTGTGTAGTATTCCATTGTATATATGTACCAGAGCTTTTGGATCCATTCGTTCGTCGATGGGCATCTAGGTTCCTTCCATGTTCTAGCTATTGTATAGAGAGCTGCAATGAACATTGGGGTACAGGTGCTTCTTTCAGATTTGATTTCATCAGGGTATAAGCCTAAGAGTGGGATTGCTGGGTCATATGGTGCTTCTATTTTTAGTTTTTTAAGAAATCTCCAGACTGTCTTCCATAGAGGCTGTATCAATTTACACTCCCACCAGCAATGCAGGAGGGTTCCCTTTTCTCCGCAGCCTCTCCAGCATTTATTGTCTGTCGATTTGTGGATGATGGCCATTCTGACGGGTGTGAGGTGACATCTCATTGTAGTTTTGATTTGCATTTCTCTAATTATTAGTGAAGTTGAGCATCGTTTCATGTGTTTTTGGGCCATCTGTATGTCATCGTTGGAGAGGTGTCTGTTTAGGTCCTTTTCCCATTTTTTGCTTGGGTTGTTCGTTTTTCCAGTGCTGAGTTGTCTGAGTTGCTTGTAGATTTTGGAGATTAATTCTTTGTCTGTTGTTTCATTTGCTATGATTTTCTCCCACTCTGTGGGCTGTCTGTTCAGCTTTTTTGTAATTTCTTTTGCTGTACAAAAGCTTTTAAGTTTCATTAGGTCCCACATGTTCATTTGTCTTTTTAGTTCCACTATTCTAGTAGGTGGGTCAGAGAAGATCTTGCTTTGATTGATGTCCTTGAGGGTTTTGCCTATATTCTCCTCTAAGAGTTTGATGGTTTCTGGCCTTACATTTAAGTCTTTAATCCATTTTGAGTTGATCTTTGTGTATGGTGTCAGGGTATGTTCCAACTTCATTTTCTTGCATGTAGCTGTCCAATTTTCCCAGCACCATTTGTTGAAGAGGCTGTCTTTGTCCCATTTTATATGTTCGCCTCCTTTGTCAAAAATAAGGTACCTATAGGTGCGTGGCTTTATCTCTGGGTTCTCGATCTTGTTCCATTGGTCGATATTTCTGTTTTTGTGCCAGTACCATACTGTCTTGATGACTGTTGCTTTGTAGTAGAGTCTGAAGTTGGGGAGGCTGATCCCCCCAGCTCCATTCTTCTTCCTGAGGATTGCTTTGGCTATTCGAGGTCTTTTGTGTTTCCATATGAACTGTGTTATTCGTTGGTCTAGTTCTGTGACATCCTAGGTTTTTGTATATTTGTGTTTCTGTGTATTGGGGAATCACACTGCACACTGTACCTCCGTTTAGATTTTTACTTAGTAATAAAATCTAAGGATTTCTGAAATCGTAGAATTATTTGAGGGCAGTATCACTGAAGACGGTGATTGCAACTATGAAATTAAAAGATGCTTTCTCCTAAGAAGGAAAACTATGACAAACCTAGACAGCTATGAAAAAGCAGAGATATCACTTTGCCAGCAAAGGTCCACATAGTCAAAACTATGGTCTTTACAGTAGTCATGTACAGATTTGAGAAGTGGACCGTAAAGAAGGCTGAGGGGTGGGGGCCTCCCTGGTAGCTCAGTGGTGAAGAGTTCACTTGCCAATGCAGGAGACATGAGTTCGATCCCTGATCCAGGAAGATCCCACATGCTGAGGAGCAACTAAGCCTCGGAGCCACAACTATTGAGCCTTTGCTCTAGAGCCTTGGAGCTGCAACTATTGAGCCCATGCACCGCAACTATTGAAGCCCATGTGCCCTAAAGCCCACATTCCACAACAAGAAGCCTGCTAACCTCAACTAGAAGTAGTCCCTGCGCCCCCCCCCCCCCCCGCAACTAGAGAAGAGCCTGTAGCAGCAGTGAAAACCGAGAAGAGCCAAAAATAAATAAATAAAGAAGAAGACTGAGGGGTGAAAAGCTGATGCTTTCAAGCTGGGGTGGTGGAAAAGATTCAAGAGTCCTTTGAAGAGTAAGGAGATCAAACTAGTCAACCCTGAGTATTCATTGGAAAGACTAATGCTGAAGCTGAAGCTCCAATACTTGGGCCACCTGAAGTGAAGAACCAACTCACAGGAAAAGACCCTGATGATGGGAAAGATTGTGGGCAGGAGGAGAAGCAGGTAACAGAGGATGAGATGGTTGGATGGCATCATTGACTCAATGAACATACATTTGGGCAAACTCCATCTTGTTCCATTGGTCGATATTTCTGTTTTTGTGCCAGTACCATACTGTCTTGATGACTGTTGCTTTGTAGTAGAGTCTGAAGTTGGGGAGGCTGATCCCCCCAGCTCCATTCTTCTTCCTGAGGATTGCTTTGGCTATTCGAGGTCTTTTGTGTTTCCATATGAACTGTGTTATTCGTTGGTCTAGTTCTGTGACATCCTAGGTTTTTGTATATTTGTGTTTCTGTGTATTGGGGAATCACACTGCACACTGTACCTCCGTTTAGATTTTTACTTAGTAATAAAATCTAAGGATTTCTGAAATCGTAGAATTATTTGAGGGCAGTATCACTGAAGACGGTGATTGCAACTATGAAATTAAAAGATGCTTTCTCCTAAGAAGGAAAACTATGACAAACCTAGACAGCTATGAAAAAGCAGAGATATCACTTTGCCAGCAAAGGTCCACATAGTCAAAACTATGGTCTTTACAGTAGTCATGTACAGATTTGAGAAGTGGACCGTAAAGAAGGCTGAGGGGTGGGGGCCTCCCTGGTAGCTCAGTGGTGAAGAGTTCACTTGCCAATGCAGGAGACATGAGTTCGATCCCTGATCCAGGAAGATCCCACATGCTGAGGAGCAACTAAGCCTCGGAGCCACAACTATTGAGCCTTTGCTCTAGAGCCTTGGAGCTGCAACTATTGAGCCCATGCACCGCAACTATTGAAGCCCATGTGCCCTAAAGCCCACATTCCACAACAAGAAGCCTGCTAACCTCAACTGGAGAAGAGCCTGTAGCAGCAGTGAAAACCGAGAAGAGCCAAAAATAAATAAATAAAGAAGAAGACTGAGGGGTGAAAAGCTGATGCTTTCAAGCTGGGGTGGTGGAAAAGATTCAAGAGTCCTTTGAAGAGTAAGGAGATCAAACTAGTCAACCCTGAGTATTCATTGGAAAGACTAATGCTGAAGCTGAAGCTCCAATACTTGGGCCACCTGAAGTGAAGAACCAACTCACAGGAAAAGACCCTGATGATGGGAAAGATTGTGGGCAGGAGGAGAAGCAGGTAACAGAGGATGAGATGGTTGGATGGCATCATTGACTCAATGAACATACATTTGGGCAAACTCCAGGAGATAGTGAAGGACAGGGAAGCCTGGCAGGCTGCAGTCCATGGGATCAAACTTAGTGACAAAACAACAACAAAAGTTAAGCCCACTCTATGCAATCCTTGCCACTGCCAGGGACCACCCATCCTGATTCCTCTGCAGCCTGAATATCCCACTTGTCTGGACTCATGTCCTCCATGGTCAGTCTGGGGGACTGGTCACTTGGCCCTATGTCCCCCTCAACCTGAACCCTTAGTCTTAGTATCTCACGCAATCTCATTTCTACTACTGGGTGTCGCATTGATGTAATGGTGATTTTCTTACTATATATTTTTCTTCTAATTAAATAAAGATTTTCCGTGAAAGGAGAGCCCAGGAGCTGGGAGCACCACTCCTTCCGCAGGCCCTGGGTCTCCTCCAAGCTCCCCAGCTGTAGCTTTTCCTGATGGAATCTGGCCAGACTCTGAGATCCTTTTAAAAGCCTACAGGACCCTGCCTATTGACACATCTGACCTATCGACTTCCCTTTTGTAGCCTGCTTGCTTTCTGTGTATTTTCCAGGTGCAAGACCTGAGAATGTGGTGCCTGTAGGGCAGGGTCTTCCACTTGGTCAATGCATTTGCCAGTAGGAACAGTCTGTTCCCATTGAATGGAGGATGGGAATGCTCCCCACACAGCACAGGGTCTCCAGGGCCTGCAGAAAGTCAGTGTGGCTGGAGGAGGTCCAGAGTCAGACAGGAGGATTTTTCAAGGATAATTCGCCCTGAGTTCCAATGCTTCCTCACCTGAAGCCAATGGAGCCACGACTCTGCTGCTTCAGATCACAGAGATATGAACTGATGTGGGGCTCATCTCAGTCTTGAAGCTGGCTCTTCTGTCAGGGGGTCAATAGTCCGAGGAGCCTTCAGGGCATGGCTGGCCCTTCTGAAGTCAAATCCTAGCACCTGGAAATAGGAACTGCTGTCTTCTGCCATTTTTCTTGCTTACAAGTTAATCATTCTTTTTGTCTCTTTCAGATGTTTCATTGCATCTTTATTGTGGCATCCAAACCCTGGAACTTTGAACTCAAGATGCTGGAGAAAGAATGTGAACCTATGCAATGATCACCTAGCCCACTCTGCTGCTCTCATGTGCATTTTTAGATGCAAAGACCCTTGTAAAACATTTAAATGACACATCTGACCTATCGACTTCCCTTTTGTAGCCTGCTTGCTTTCTGTGTATTTTCCAGGTGCAAGACCTGAGAATGTGGTGCCTGTAGGGCAGGGTCTTCCACTTGGTCAATGCATTTGCCAGTAGGAACAGTCTGTTCCCATTGAATGAAGGAGAATGAGAACCTGTTTCCGTATTTCACCAAATTCTGGGCACAAATTACTTTTCACTGACAGCTCTTTTCGAAGAACTAACAGGAAGACCCACTCCAACACTGCTTCAGCCTTCTGCAAGGCTCTGAGGATGCATTGAGAATGTCCGGACACGAATTTCCACAAAAGTGTCCCTCCCCAGGGCTCTGAAACACAGTGTCATGACCTCAGAAAGAGTTTTAACTCCCTCAATCCAACCTGAGAGGAAGCTGGATGGATTGGACACTTGAGCTCTACTTTGGGTTTTGAATGGAGGTAGAAAAGTGCAATGGTGCACAGAGAGAAAGCTGCACTTATGCATGGGGGTATGCATGGGTGTGTGTCCTTGTATGTGTGGGCACAAGAGTGGGAAGTATACTCTAATGGTGTGTGACTGATCCACCTGCCCATAGCACTTAAGCAATTTATCTGTTTCTCAGTGGTGTCAATTTGGGTTAAGGGCCTGGGGTGGCTTGGCTGATGTCACCTCTTTTGAGGCCACACTCAAGTTCTGATGCCACTGCCCTTATCTGAAGGTGAATTTGGCTCTGGGGAGCCCACTGCCCAGACAGCTTGCCCTCACAGCTACTGGCTGGTGTTGACCGGTGGCAGGTGGTCTTTGCTGTCCTCTGTGAGGTCCAGTCTGCATGGCCACTGTGCACCAGGTGAGATGGATGACTTTCCCCAAACAGAGAGTCTGAGAGTCCAGGCTGGAAGCCATGGCACCCTAGGTGGCCCAGCTCCGAAGGTAACACATTGTCACCTCTTTATGGTGTTAGCCACTGTGATGAACTCCAGGTCAGTGTAGGAGAGAAGGCTGCAGATGTGGCAACCAGGAGTGGTGGATCAGGGGAGGCCCTGGAGGAGGTGGGCTCCAGCCATGGGTGTGTGTGTGTCCGTTTGTCTATGTGTCTGTGGGCTGAGGTGGTGAAGTGGGTTAACATGACATGAAGGCAGCACTTTTGAAAACACAGCTGTGGAAACAACAGCACTGGTGGGCAGGTCAGGGCCAGCCAGGTGAGCGTGAGCCTCCACACAGGAGCAGGTCGGAGCCTGCCTGGCTGACCGACAAGCCCCACTGGGACTTCTCCTGAAGGACGTCCAGTGAGCACCTATGTGGGGCAGGCTGGCCGGCAGGGGAGGCTGATGCTCGCAGAGGAGCCCTCAGCTAAGGCAGGACCTGGAGGAGAAACACCAGACAAACACCAGTTTGTCTTTTAAATGCATTACAGCGTAAGAGACCTATAGGGACCAGTGAGCTACAACACTGTTAGTTCCAAGCGCAGAACTTACAGTGATTGGATATTTTCCTATTACAGAGTGATTCCCACAATAATTCTAGCTACCGTCTATTATCCTACAAAGTTATTACAACATTACTGACAGTGTTCCTACGCTGGACAATTCACCTTTGTGACCCACTTATACCTAGAAATTTGTATCTCTTAATCTCCCTCACCCGTTTCATGCACGACTACTCAGCTAGGTCATCAAGAATTTGGGGGAAAAAAAAGAGTCACAAACACACATTCCAGCAGGACATGTTGCTTTCTGAGGCTGACTACTATCAGGAGGAACCCAGAGTTCAAATCCCACAGCTGCTCTTGGCCCCTGGGACTCTGGGGACCAGGAGCAGAGATGTAGACATGGAACTATTGGGGACAAACAGCCCCGTCCATCACCTGACAGACCCGCCCCTCTGTCACAGAGGCAAGATGTCTCTATGCTTTTACATTCCCCCAGCCCCGTCCATCACTAGATGGATGACTTTCCCCAAACAGAGAGTCTGAGAGTCCAGGCTGGAAGCCATGGCACCCTAGGTGGCCCAGCTCCGAAGGTAACACATTGTCACCTCTTTATGGTGTTAGCCACTGTGATGAACTCCAGGTCAGTGTAGGAGAGAAGGCTGCAGATGTGGCAACCAGGAGTGGTGGATCAGGGGAGGCCCTGGAGGAGGTGGGCTCCAGCCATGGGTGTGTGTGTGTCCGTTTGTCTATGTGTCTGTGGGCTGAGGTGGTGAAGTGGGTTAACATGACATGAAGGCAGCACTTTTGAAAACACAGCTGTGGAAACAACAGCACTGGTGGGCAGGTCAGGGCCAGCCAGGTGAGCGTGAGCCTCCACACAGGAGCAGGTCGGAGCCTGCCTGGCTGACCGACAAGCCCCACTGGGACTTCTCCTGAAGGACGTCCAGTGAGCACCTATGTGGGGCAGGCTGGCCGGCAGGGGAGGCTGATGCTCCGCAGAGGAGCCCTCAGCTAAGGCAGGACCTGGAGGAGAAACACCAGACAAACACCAGTTTGTCTTTTAAATGCATTACAGCGTAAGAGACCTATAGGGACCAGTGAGCTACAACACTGTTAGTTCCAAGCGCAGAACTTACAGTGATTGGATATTTTCCTATTACAGAGTGATTCCCACAATAATTCTAGCTACCGTCTATTATCCTACAAAGTTATTACAACATTACTGACAGTGTTCCTACGCTGGACAATTCACCTTTGTGACCCACTTATACCTAGAAATTTGTATCTCTTAATCTCCCTCACCCGTTTCATGCACGACTACTCAGCTAGGTCATCAAGAATTTGGGGGAAAAAAAAGAGTCACAAACACACATTCCAGCAGGACATGTTGCTTTCTGAGGCTGACTACTATCAGGAGGAACCCAGAGTTCAAATCCCACAGCTGCTCTTGGCCCCTGGGACTCTGGGGACCAGGAGCAGAGATGTAGACATGGAACTATGACTTAGGAGCACAAACAGCCCCGTCCATCACCTGACAGACCCGCCCCCTCTGTCACAGAGGCAAGATGTCTCTACTTGCTTTTTCTTTTTGATTCATTCCTTATTTATTGAGCCCCAGGGCTCCACCCAGACCTTGACACCTGGGAGAGCTGAGGAACGTGTCTGATTGTCCCCTGGCAGATGGGTAAGTGACCACAGAGCAGAACTCAGGGTCTAGAGGTAGAGAATCTGGCTAGGGATGCTGCATTTCCTTCTGTAGCCCTCTGGATGTACAGTGACAAGCCTTGGGGATGCAGAGCCTGGGGTCAATGGACAGGCAGCTGGAAAGGCAGAAAGACCACTAGTGTCTTGTTTCAGGACAGAATGCTCCTGCCTGAGCTGTGGATGGGGCTCGGGGCCCAGCCACCTCGCCTCTGCTGGATGGATGGAGGGTTGTTGCCCAGGGAGTGACAGGGGGGCCAGAAACCCTCTCCCCTGATTCCCCCATGCACACACAGATTCCGGAAGGAGGAAGAGTCCTGGACACACCATCCCAGGCAGGTGCACAGGGCCAGGGTGGATGCTTCTCCCATGAGGACAGGTCCCTCCGCCCACACCTGTGCTCTCGAAGCCAAGCATCCCAGGCATCCTACTTCTGGATGAGTGGGACAATAGGGGCACAAGGTCAGGCCCTGCTTCACCTCTGTGGAGGCAAGACCACTGACAAAGCTCCACCCATGTGGGCTGATGGCCACAGCACCATCCCGCCAGAAACACCGAAGGCCTCAGGACCCCTTTTGGGGGCTCCTCCATGGCCCCAGGAAAGGGGTGAGCTCATGAAGGGTTGGTAGCTTCCCTACACTGGGGCAACCTCAGAGGAGACCCTTCCTGGAAGCTTCTTGGGGGGAACAGTGCAGTCGATTCCTTGGAAACATGATGAGGATCACAGTGCGTAAAGGACCCCAAAACCTTCCTTGGGTGGCATAGCCAACCATCAGGAAAGGCCTTGGAGGGAGCAAGAGGAGGGGTGGAGGAGGGACATGGGGAAAAACCAGCTGGGTCACACTCGGATGACAGGGGCACAAGCACACAGCTGTCCCCACGCCGAGCGGTTCCCACCAACAGAGAGGATGCCTGCCGCCGGGCTCCCCTCGGCTCTGCCTCAGTCACGGGCCTGAGAAGCCAGTCAGGTGTGTGTGAAGGACATGTCTTAAGGAGTCCTTACACATGCATTTGAGATGTGATGTCAGGCAGCACAGGGAGGGTGGGTGGGGAGGAAGAAGGACCACGCGGCTGCTACCAAGAGTCCCAAGGCAGCCAGGAGCTTCTCCTACAGATACGCCTCTGAACAGCTGCCTGGGAGCAGGGACGCTGAACCCAGAGACACATCTCAGACACACCTGCGCTCCTAGGTTGGGCCGCCAGTGGCTGCTCAGGTGTACAAAGGGGAGAGACCCATCCCCTGGGCCCAGCCAGCTGCCCTGCTGGGAGGACAACCTCAGCTGCCCAGCCCCCACCCTCTGGAACCAAGATGCACAAAGCTGCTTGCAATGCTGATGTTTAATGACCAATTCTACAGGGTGAAAGGGACAGGGAGGCGTGTCCACATTGTCCGGTTGTGACCCCCCCAGACACCTGTTTCTCCAGAGAACAGAACCAGAGCTGCTCAGACACTGACAGGCCATGACAGGGGAGCCCTGGTGCCCAGGCCAGGGTATGGGCTCACTCAGCTGAGCCCTCCGAGCAGGTGTCTTTCAGGAGTTGAAAGTTTGTTCGCCATGGGTCATAGGCGATCGTGAAGTAGCAGGTGATGGTCTGTGGGAACAAGCACAGGAATAGAGTAGGGGGAGGGCCCTTCAAAAGCTGGAGTCTCAAGCTCTAAAGCTGGCATCTGCCCCACCTTGCTTTCCCGAGGTGGGCAGTTGGGGCTGCAGGCTCTGGCCCTCAGAGAAGGGAGGTGGGTGAAGACCAGGGAGAGGACATCTCTTTGTCCACCCAGGGGCCCAGACCATGTGGTCAGGAACAGTCTGACTCCAGCGTGACCTGAAATGCAAGGGCTGGAGTGGACCCGGACAGGCCAGGCGCGTATGAGTGATCCCTGGGCTGGCCTGCCTGGCTGGGCTCCATCCTGCAGATAGATGACCCCTCCATGTCCTTTGGGATGGCATGGTCATCAGGCCCCACACCTCCTGCCCTGATGCAGTGTCCACGGCCCGGGAACCTGAGGGCGGCTGGGGGGTGTCTTACATTGTTCACATCTGGACTCGCTTGAAACGGACAGTTGTCAACGTCTTCGTCAAATTTCCCGCACTGGGTTCGGCTGAGCTGCAGCTCCATGGAGAACACGATGACAGAGTAAACCTGAGTTTGGACAGACGTTAAGGTGGACGCAACCCTCCTGCCCCTTATGTACCTGACAGACTAGATCCACCTCATGTTAGCAGGACTGGGGCCTTGGCAGTAGGGGGGTTGATCAGCCAGTTTGCTGATCTTTGCTGAGAGAGGGAGATTCCCTTTCGTGCCCCATTGCCACCACTTTCTCCTACCCTACCACAAGAAAGGAGCCTCATGAAACTGGCGCTAGTCTCTCCCCCACACACGTACACACCGGAGCATGCACAAGCACACTCAAGACAGGAGTGCTCCTTCTGCACAATGTTCTTGATGTTTCTGTCCACAGCCCACGTAAAAATCCCAGCCCGGGTTGCATTCTGTAAAGATTCCATTGCTAGAAGGACATTTTAGGATGAAGAATGTTTCTGAGATGAGCATAAATCACACTGGATTCAAGTAGATACAAACCCGGAAGGAGCCTAAAACACGTGGAGTCAGAGGCCCCTCGACCAGAGGACCTGTGGCTGCTGGCCCTCTGCCCCCTCCCCCTACTGCTGTTTGTGTGATTCTCTGCGTTTCTCTTGCTCACTCTGTTTTCCTAAATTAACCTCTTTTAATATTATTTGTTTGAAATCTTTCCAAATCTCTCTAATTCAATATTTTCTGTCTGGTTTTTTTGTTTGTTTGTTTTGTTTAAGTAGCTTTATCCCCTTACGGTCCATGTTTTGGTCATTCTTCATTAAACAGGATCAAACATAATGAAAACTGACAATACACTTTACATGTGGTTAGACTGGGTGAGGTTTAAAACATTCCTGAGTTATTTCTTTCATAAAAACTGAAACTAACCAAACAGGTTGTATTCCCCTCTATCTGGGGGGCTTCGAATGATGGCTGAGATCCCTTGTTACACCCCCCACCCCTGCCAGCCCCTCACTAACAGCAGGTGTGCCCCAGCAGCAAGGGTACCTTACCTGCTCCTTCCACGACCTCAGTACACGCACCACTTTGTAGGCGTTCTCGTCCTGACTCTTCAGGTTGTACATGTGTAAGGCATACTCCACAGTGGCGGGGAGGTAAGTTGTCAAGAATCTTCGGTCCTCTTCACTCTCTTGCTCTGGGGGACCCCAGATGTGGCTTACTAGGAAATGGGGACCTAAAGAAGCAGGAGTTTGGACAGACGTTAAGGTGGACGCAACCCTCCTGCCCCTTATGTACCTGACAGACTAGATCCACCTCATGTTAGCAGGACTGGGGCCTTGGCAGTAGGGGGGTTGATCAGCCAGTTTGCTGATCTTTGCTGAGAGAGGGAGATTCCCTTTCGTGCCCCATTGCCACCACTTTCTCCTACCCTACCACAAGAAAGGAGCCTCATGAAACTGGCGCTAGTCTCTCCCCCACACACGTACACACCGGAGCATGCACAAGCACACTCAAGACAGGAGTGCTCCTTCTGCACAATGTTCTTGATGTTTCTGTCCACAGCCCACGTAAAAATCCCAGCCCGGGTTGCATTCTGTAAAGATTCCATTGCTAGAAGGACATTTTAGGATGAAGAATGTTTCTGAGATGAGCATAAATCACACTGGATTCAAGTAGATACAAACCCGGAAGGAGCCTAAAACACGTGGAGTCAGAGGCCCCTCGACCAGAGGACCTGTGGCTGCTGGCCCTCTGCCCCCTCCCCCTACTGCTGTTTGTGTGATTCTCTGCGTTTCTCTTGCTCACTCTGTTTTTCCTAAATTAACCTCTTTTAATATTATTTGTTTGAAATCTTTCCAAATCTCTCTAATTCAATATTTTCTGTCTGGTTTTTTTGTTTGTTTGTTTTGTTTAAGTAGCTTTATCCCCTTACGGTCCATGTTTTGGTCATTCTTCATTAAACAGGATCAAACATAATGAAAACTGACAATACACTTTACATGTGGTTAGACTGGGTGAGGTTTAAAACATTCCTGAGTTATTTCTTTCATAAAAACTGAAACTAACCAAACAGGTTGTATTCCCCTCTATCTGGGGGGCTTCGAATGATGGCTGAGATCCCTTGTTACACCCCCCACCCCTGCCAGCCCCTCACTAACAGCAGGTGTGCCCCAGCAGCAAGGGTACCTTACCTGCTCCTTCCACGACCTCAGTACACGCACCACTTTGTAGGCGTTCTCGTCCTGACTCTTCAGGTTGTACATGTGTAAGGCATACTCCACAGTGGCGGGGAGGTAAGTTGTCAAGAATCTTCGGTCCTCTTCACTCTCTTGCTCTGGGGGACCCCAGATGTGGCTTACTAGGAAATGGGGACCTAAAAGAAGCAGGAGCAGGGCCCAGGGCTGAGCCCACCTGCTCCTCTGCTGCTGGCCCGTCATGGCTGCGGGCACCAGGCACTCAGGCTTCACTCTTCCCATCTCCAGCTCCCACCTAGCCTCCCTGGGCATTGGTCGAGTCTATCTTCTCTGAGACATACTCCTCCCCCTGGTCCTCCCTTCTGGTGTGACACCCTATCCCTTCCCTCTTGTGACCCTGCCTCCTCCATCCTGAGCTGATCACGTCCCCCACCCTCAGCTTCTCAGTGGAAGGGGAGGTTTATTGGTTGTCTCAGATTTGGAAACTGAATCAAGGACCCAGTTGCGAGGGGTAGAAGTGGAAGGCTGTCCTTTTCTTGTAATACATTTGACTAGCATTCCCTTGAAGGTGAAAGAGAAAGTGGTTTAAAACTCAGCATTAGGGCTTCCCTGTTAGCTCAGTGGTGAAGAGTTTGCCTGCCAACACAAGAGACACAGGTTCGATCCCTGATCTGGAAAGATCCCATATGCTGTGGAGCAACTAAGCCAATGAGCCACAACTATTGAGCCTGTGCCCTAGAGCCTGAGTTCCACAATAAGAGAAGTCAACTGCAACAAGAAGCCTGCTCACCTCAACTAGAGAGTAGCCCCCACTCCCTGCAACTAGAGAAGAGCCTGCAGCAGCAGTGAAAACCCAGAAGAGCCAAAAATAAATAAATAAATAATTTTTAAAATTGTACTTAACAATTCACACTGTTTCACTATTTAAAAAAAAAAAACAAAAAACTCAACATTAAAAAAAACAAAACAAAAAACTAAGATCATGGCATCCACGTCCTGGCAAATAGATAGGGAAAAAAGTGGAAACAGTGGTAGATTTTGGTTTTTTTTTTTTTTTTTTTTTTTTAAGATTTATTTATTTTTTTTTTTTGGGTGGGGGTGGGGTTGGGGAGGGAGGGGAGCGGGCCGGCCACTTCCATTGGTCTATCCCGTCTTTGTTCTTTGGCTCCTGCGGGCCTCCCCCATCGCGGTGGCCTCTGTCATTGCAGAGCGCCAGCTCTGGGCGCATGCGCTCCAGAGCTCCGGCTCGGTGATTGGACACATCAGTCCAGCCGCTCCGCGGCACGTGGGATCTTCCCAGGCCAGGGCTCGAACCGGCGCCCCTTGCACTGCAAGGCGGTGTCCTTATCCACTGGACCACCAGGGAAGCCCTAGATTTTGTTTTGATCTGCGGGCACCAGGCACTCAGGCTTCACTCTTCCCATCTCCAGCTCCCACCTAGCCTCCCTGGGCATTGGTCGAGTCTATCTTCTCTGAGACATACTCCTCCCCCTGGTCCTCCCTTCTGGTGTGACACCCTATCCCTTCCCTCTTGTGACCCTGCCTCCTCCATCCTGAGCTGATCACGTCCCCCACCCTCAGCTTCTCAGTGGAAGGGGAGGTTTATTGGTTGTCTCAGATTTGGAAACTGAATCAAGGACCCAGTTGCGAGGGGTAGAAGTGGAAGGCTGTCCTTTTCTTGTAATACATTTGACTAGCATTCCCTTGAAGGTGAAAGAGAAAGTGGTTTAAAACTCAGCATTAGGGCTTCCCTGTTAGCTCAGTGGTGAAGAGTTTGCCTGCCAACACAAGAGACACAGGTTCGATCCCTGATCTGGAAAGATCCCATATGCTGTGGAGCAACTAAGCCAATGAGCCACAACTATTGAGCCTGTGCCCTAGAGCCTGAGTTCCACAATAAGAGAAGTCAACTGCAACAAGAAGCCTGCTCACCTCAACTAGAGAGTAGCCCCCACTCCCTGCAACTAGAGAAGAGCCTGCAGCAGCAGTGAAAACCCAGAAGAGCCAAAAATAAATAAATAAATAATTTTTAAAATTGTACTTAACAATTCACACTGTTTCACTATTTAAAAAAAAAAAACAAAAAACTCAACATTAAAAAAAAAAACAAAACAAAAAACTAAGATCATGGCATCCACGTCCTGGCAAATAGATAGGGAAAAAAGTGGAAACAGTGGTAGATTTTGGTTTTTTTTTGTTTTTGTTTTTGTTTTTAAGATTTATTTATTTATTTATTTTGGGTGGGGGTCGGGTTGGGGAGGGAGGGGAGCGGGCCGGCCACTTCCATTGGTCTATCCCGTCTTTGTTCTTTGGCTCCTGCGGGCCTCCCCCATCGCGGTGGCCTCTGTCATTGCAGAGCGCCAGCTCTGGGCGCATGCGCTCCAGAGCTCCGGCTCGGTGATTGGACACATCAGTCCAGCCGCTCCGCGGCACGTGGGATCTTCCCAGGCCAGGGCTCGAACCGGCGCCCCTTGCACTGCAAGGCGGTGTCCTTATCCACTGGACCACCAGGGGAAGCCCTAGATTTTGTTTTGATGGGCTCCAAAATCATTATAGACATTGACTGCAGCCATGAAATTAAAAGATGATTTCTTGGAAGGAAAGCCATGACAAATCCAGACAGTTATTAAAAAGCACAGACATCCTTTACTTAAAAAAAAAAAAAAAGAAAGTCCATATAGTCAAAACCGTGGTTGTTTCAGAGGTCCTATATGGATATGAGGATTGGGCCATAAAGAAGTGATGCTTTTGAACTGTGGTGTTGGAGAAGACTCTTAAGAGTCCCTTAGACAGCAAGGAGATTGAACCAGTCAATTCTAAAGGAAATCAACCCTGAATATTCACTGGAAGGGCTGATGCTGAAGCTGAAGCTCCAATACTTGGCCACTTGATGAGAAGAGACGACTCATTTGAAAAGAGCCTGATGTTGGGAAAAATAGAAGACTAAAGGAGAAGGGGATGACAAGGCCAAGATGAGGGGGTGGCATTACTGAGTCAATGGACTTGAGTTTGAGCAAGCTCTGGGAGATGGTGAAGGACAGGGACTGGCCATGCTGCTGTCCATGGGATTCCAAGGAGTTGGACACCATTTAATGACTGAAAACAACAATTATATACACGTATGTGTTTGTGTGTTGTTCAGTCGTGTAGGTCTGTTTGTTAATTAATATTAAATCAAATAAATTCAATAAAAATGTATAGAAGAGGGGCTTCCATGGTGGTCCAGTGAGTAAGGACACCGCCTTGCAGTGCAAGGGGCGCCGGTTCGATCCATGGCCTGGGAAGATCCCACATGCCACGGAGCGGCTGGACCGATGTGTCCAATTACCGAGCCGGAGCTCTGGAGCGCATGCGCCCAGAGCCGGTGCTCTGCAACAACAGAGGCCACCGCCCACACGGGCCAAAGAACAAAGATGGATGAAACTAGACAAATGAAAGACCGATAGGAGTGGCCCGCCCACCCTCCTCCCTCCCCACCTCTGCCAAAATAAATAAATAAATAAATGTTTAAAAAATAAATGTATAGAAGATTTTTCACCATAAAATCCCTTGTAATAGGTATAAATAGAAAATTTTCAACAGTCAATTCTTAGGTATTGATGAAATATGAGAAGACTTTTGAGTGTTAGGAAGACATCAGCTCTAAGCCAGTCTGTGAGGGAGACCTGGAAGGGACAGGCTGACAGGTTCAGAGCCCCTCCTCTCCTGACACAGGTACCATCTGCTCACTGAGGCTGGACTTTTGGAAACCCACTTTTTTCTCTGCCCCGAGGCATGGTATTCTGAATGTTCTCTGATCCAGTGAGACCCCCAGAAACCATCTCAAGCCCACAGCCCCCAGTCCACAAGAGTGACTGACTTCTCAATGTGACTCTGTCCCATCCACTCTCGGGGCACTCTGAACTGTGCCACCCAACTAGTGGTGCAGAGGCAGGGACCACACAGTCCCCTGGGAGCCAGTCAAGATGCACATTCTCCGGGCCCACCCAGACGTGGGTGGGCAAGACCCAGAATCTGGGGTGTCCACACGTCTGCAGGAGGTGCTGGGCCCCTCTGAAGTTCTCAAGTAGCTGCGGATGGAGCATAAATGCCTGTTGTAGGGGCACAGGACCAAGGTTCTGTCTGGAAAGAGTGCTCTGTGTCCTGGTCCCAGGGCTGGTGTGTGCCCCTGCTGGAGGCTGGGAGGGTCTCTTCTGCAGAAACAGCCCCTCCCTGCACACAGGGAGCTGTGTGCCCGCTGAGCTGTGGCCAGGAGACCACCAGAGGGCGCCCGCGTCTCCCGAGGGCACAGCTCAGCCTCCTGAGCACATTGGCTTCCTCCCCTCTCTCTGCTTCCCCTTGGCCCCCTCTCCCTCCTCTACTGACAGCCCCGGACAAAGGCGGACAGCCAGGGTCCGGGGAGTGGCGTGGCCAGCCCTCCTGTGACACCTCTGACGGAGGATGTGTCTGTCAGCCGGCCAGGCCCAGGCTGAGGACCCAGGAGCTGAGGGGTTGGGCCAAGGGAGACTCGGGGATTCTGCAGGAAGCTCCTGGGTCCAGGAGCAGCACAGCCTCTCCCCTGGCACCTGCCCAGGGGCCTGGGAGCCTGTGTTCCAGAACCCGAGGAGGCTGGGAGCCACGGGGAACGAGGGCACACCCGTACCTGAAGGACCTCAGCCCTCTGCTGCTTTCCTGGTGGGAATAGACTTCCCCTCTGGGCAGGCACCTCTGTCACCCACAAGGCTGACTCTCGGCCACTCAGCCTCTCTGGCGCTGCCCCTCCTTGTCTCCCCAGCCCTCACCTGCTGGTGTCCAGGGACCGCCTTCCACTTCCACCCCTTCCAATGGTGTCCTCGATTCAGCCTCCAAGTCTCAACGACCCAACAAACCTCTGCTCCCACTGAGATGCTGAGGGGGGCGTGTGGCTAGGGTTCAGCTGTAGGGGACCCTCCTTCATGCCTGATCCTTCCTAACCCTCCCTACCTGGGTGCCATTCTCTCTCTCTCTCTTTCTCTCTCTCCTGGACAGGAGGCAATTTGATCAGCTCAGGATGGAGGAGGCAAGGTCAAAAGAGGGAAGGGACAGGGTGTCACACCAGAGGGGAGGACCGGGGGGAGGAGTATGTCCAGGAGCAAATGAACTGGACCAATGCCCAGGGAAGCTGGGTGGGAGCCAGAGATGGGACAGACGAAGCCTGAGTGCCCGATGCCCGCAGCCATGACGGGCCGTCAGCGGAGGTGTAGGTGGGCTCAGCCCTGGGCCCTGTTCCTACTTCTTTTAGGTTCTCAGAACTTGGTGACTGATGGCTGGCGTCCAAGGGAAGTGGATGATAAAACAGAGACACCATGGAGTTGTACTTCCCGCCACCGTGGAATACGCCTCCCCCCTTTCTGCTGGCCAGGAGACCACCAGAGGGCGCCCGCGTCTCCCGAGGGCACAGCTCAGCCTCCTGAGCACATTGGCTTCCTCCCCTCTCTCTGCTTCCCCTTGGCCCCCTCTCCCTCCTCTACTGACAGCCCCGGACAAAGGCGGACAGCCAGGGTCCGGGGAGTGGCGTGGCCAGCCCTCCTGTGACACCTCTGACGGAGGATGTGTCTGTCAGCCGGCCAGGCCCAGGCTGAGGACCCAGGAGCTGAGGGGTTGGGCCAAGGGAGACTCGGGGATTCTGCAGGAAGCTCCTGGGTCCAGGAGCAGCACAGCCTCTCCCCTGGCACCTGCCCAGGGGCCTGGGAGCCTGTGTTCCAGAACCCGAGGAGGCTGGGAGCCACGGGGAACGAGGGCACACCCGTACCTGAAGGACCTCAGCCCTCTGCTGCTTTCCTGGTGGGAATAGACTTCCCCTCTGGGCAGGCACCTCTGTCACCCACAAGGCTGACTCTCGGCCACTCAGCCTCTCTGGCGCTGCCCCTCCTTGTCTCCCCAGCCCTCACCTGCTGGTGTCCAGGGACCGCCTTCCACTTCCACCCCTTCCAATGGTGTCCTCGATTCAGCCTCCAAGTCTCAACGACCCAACAAACCTCTGCTCCCACTGAGATGCTGAGGGGGGCGTGTGGCTAGGGTTCAGCTGTAGGGGACCCTCCTTCATGCCTGATCCTTCCTAACCCTCCCTACCTGGGTGCCATTCTCTCTCTCTCTCTTTCTCTCTCTCCTGGACAGGAGGCAATTTGATCAGCTCAGGATGGAGGAGGCAAGGTCAAAAGAGGGAAGGGACAGGGTGTCACACCAGAGGGGAGGACCGGGGGGAGGAGTATGTCCAGGAGCAAATGAACTGGACCAATGCCCAGGGAAGCTGGGTGGGAGCCAGAGATGGGACAGACGAAGCCTGAGTGCCCGATGCCCGCAGCCATGACGGGCCGTCAGCGGAGGTGTAGGTGGGCTCAGCCCTGGGCCCTGTTCCTACTTCTTTTAGGTTCTCAGAACTTGGTGACTGATGGCTGGCGTCCCCAAGGGGAAGTGGATGATAAAAACAGAGACACCATGGAGTTGTACTTCCCCGCCACCGTGGAATACGCCTTACACATGTACAACCTGAGGAGCCAGGACGAGAACGCCTACAAAGTGGTGCGTGTACTGAGGTCGTGGCAGGAGGAGGTAGGTACCCCACCTCACGCCCACCCCTACCCCCGTTGCCAGCCTCCCTTGCTGTTCATTGGGTTGGGAAGGGGTGTCAGCAAGGAATCTCGATCATCGTTTGACACTCATAAAGTAGAGAGAAATACAACCTATTGGGTTCGTTTCAGTTTTTGTTTAAAAAGCATCTGGGAATTTTTTAAACTCTGTCCCTCTACGTTCATGTAAGGTGTGTTTTCAGCTTTCATCATTTTTCACCTTGTTTCATGAAGAATGACCGAAATATGGACTCTGAGGGACTGAGTGACAGTGCCTCGGTCGTGTCCGACTCTTGGCCACCCACGGACATGCCATGGAATTCTCCAGGCAAGGAGGCTGGAGTGGCAATAGCCTTTCCCTTCTCCAGAGGGTCGTCTCAACCCAGGAATTGAAGCCAGGTCTCTCGCATTGCAGGCAGATTCTTTCCCAACTGAGCCACCAGGGAAGCCCATGAGGGGATGTAGCTATGTATTAAAAAATAAAGATCCAGACAGAAAACAGTGGATTAGAAAGATTTAGTAACAATTTCATGGAAATAACCTTAAAATAGGTTAATTTAGGAAAAACAGAGAGAGGGAGAGGGGAGGGTGGCTGGAGGGTCAGGAGCCAGAGGCCCCTTATTCTGAGAAGCTTCCAGGAGGTCACAGCATCTACTGTGACTGCACGTGCCTTGGGCTCCTTCTCCTTCATGGAGCCAGCCTGATTTACACTCTTCCCAGACTCCTTTCTTAATCCTAAAATGGTATCACAGCAATGGAATCTTCAGAATGCAACCAGGGATTGCAATGTTCACATGGGCTGCAGACAGAAACAACGAGGACGTGCTAGGCAGGGAGCACTCCCTACCCCGTGCGGCCGTGTGTGGCTGTGTCCTGTGCTTTGTGTGAAGGCCTCTGTGGGAGGCGGGAGACTCTGGGCAACACGCCCTCTGCACCTTGAGACTGAGCGACAAAAGGAAGGCAGAGGGCCTCCACGCTACTCAGACTTCCTTCCCGGGGAAGAGAGGAAAGTCCAAGCTTACCTCCCTCTTTTTTTGAACATGTTTTATCATTTTATTAGGAACAATTCCAAATGAGTTATGAAGAAAACGTAGTCACTGGGTTTGATGAGTTTTCCAAAGACTCTTAATGAAGATCTGTTCACCAATAAACAATGAAACATCAGCAGAACTATCATATACTGGGCAAAGAGTCAGGCTGATACCAAGAGCAACATGTAACATAAAAAAATATACAATATAAAGGAAAATAATCTGTTGATCATCCCCATGTGAACTCTTTGCATCTAGCACCAAACTAATTTGCTATCAAATCCAAACCACACCAAGGTAAGCCTGGCTGATGGAGAGCCGAGGGTCAATAAGGGGGCAGAAATAGAAGTTCCTCAGGGCAAGATCTGAATAGTGTTTTGGAGCATTTCCCTGGCTGGCACAAGCAGTATGAAAACATCTCTTGGCAAGGAGCGAAAATAAATACAAATGAAATGCTACATTTTTTTAAATCAGCAGACTTTCCCAGGAATGATAAAGGTATCAAAGGGGATAACTTTAAAACATTATTTCTTGTGGGCTCAAACGAAACCACATTCAGAATGGATTTATTTAAAGGCGTCACAGTAGCTATGTCCAGGCATTTAGGTTTAAGGGAAGTAAAATTAAAAGAGGACACTTTCCCACTCCAAGTTAAGGAGAATCCCTTTAAAACCAAGCCTATTGCTCAATGGCAAATTATACTTGGGAAACAATAATCGGCAACAAAATAAGTTTAAACACCATAATATTCAGCCCAAACTAGTCCCAGATATTATTTAATCATCAAGATACAAGCCAATTTTGCTGTAACAAACCTAGTCAAACTCTATCAAACATGCCCTTGGTTGGATACCCAGCTGCATTTAACGTTTTGAAGGCCTGGCCCTGCTGCCTTGCTACCCCCAGCTGGGCCTCTGTCCACAGTCTCTGACCTGGAATGCAAGACTGACTCCGGGAGCTGGGAATGAAGGCCGGATCAGAGTGGGTAGTCACCACCAGGGCCAAGGTCCAGGGAGTGGAGAGCACACTGCACTCGGTGAGAAGGGGTGTGACTCCTGAGGTTGTGGTCCTATTCTGGTCACTGTGCCTACATGCTTGTGTTCTCGTGACTGTTTGGGGGTGTGTGTGTGTGTCTGTGTGTGTGTCTGTGTGTGTGTGTGTGTGTGTGTGTGTCTATGTGTACAGGGGTGAAGAGAATCCATCTTCTTCAAAGTCTCTACAGGAAGAGGAAACAGGCCTTGTGTTCTCCATGGAGCTGCAGCTCAGCCGAACCCGGTGTGGGAAATTTGACGAAGACATTGACAACTGCCCGTTTCAAGCGAGTCCAAATGTGAACAATGTAAGTAAGACACCCCCCAGCCGCCCTCAGGTTCCCGGGCCGTGGACACTGCATCAGGGCAGGAGGTGTGGGGCCCGATGACCATGCCATCCCAAAGGACACAGAGGCATTGCCTGCAGGGTGGAGGCCAGCCCAGGGATCACTCATACGCGCCTGGCCTGTCCGGATCCACTCCAGCCCTTGCATCTCAGGTCACGCTGGAGTCAGACTGTTCCTGACCATTTGGTCTGGGTCCCTGGGTCGACAAAGAGATGTCCTCTCCCTGGTCTTCACCCACCTCCCTTCCCTGCCTGCAGGTGGAGTGTATGGGGAGGAGCATGGTCCTCCTGACACCTCCTTGCCGGAGCCCAAGCAGTGCAGGCTGAGGAGCCCAGCACCTCCTGCTCCGGGGGCGGGGGGTGGGGATGAGCCCCGCCCCTGGACAAGTTGAAGTCATGGGGTCAGAGGCCCCGCTGGGACCCTGGGTGCATAGGTCACATGGGGCATCCTGGTGTGGCAGGAGTCCCTGGAGACCACAGGCCTGGCCAGGGGAGAGCGACCCTCCCCGCCCCCCCAGGAAGGTAGCATTGGGTGGATGTCGGCTTTAAGACCTGGAAACACCAGCTTCACAATGCCCCTCCGCCTACTCTGTCCCTGTGCTTGTTCCCACAGACCATCACCTGCTTCTTTACAGTCGACTCTGAACCCTGGAAGACAGTGTTTCGACTCCTGAACCACACCTGCTCAGAGGGCTCCACTAAGTGAGCCCACACCCTGGCCTGAGCACCAGAGCCTCCCTGTCATGGCCCGTCAGTGTCGGAGCAGCTGATTCTGTTCTCCGGAGGAGCAGGTGTCTGGGGGGTCACAACCAGGCACTGTGGACACGCCTCCCTGTCCCTTTCACCCTGTAGAATTGGTCATTAAACATCAGCATTGCAAGCAGCTTTGTGCATCTTGGTTCCAGAGGGTGGGGGCTGGGCAGCTGAGGTTGTCCTCCCAGCAGGGCAGCTGGCTGGGCCCAGGAGGTGGGCCTCTCCTCTCAGACACGTGAACCAGATGCAGGTGCCACAGCCTATGAGTACAGGTGCCTCTGAGCTGTGTCTTTGGTCTCATGGGATGAGTGTGGTCCTTAGAGGGGCATCAGCATGGCCTGGAAGGCAACCCTTAGTGCAGAATGGACCTAAACAGGGACTCTGGACCCTCAAACCTGCCCAGGGGCTTGATCACACACATCCACTGGTCTGGAGGTGGGGAGAGTGGGAGAATGTAGGAGGGGCACCAGCCTCCACTCAAAATGGGCTCACCCACCAGAAGCTGCACTGTCTCCTAGGGCCTCTTAGAAGCACACAGCTGCCCCATGGTCTCTGGACCTTTTGTCCAGGAGGCTGCATTTCCTCTGAACCCAGGGACCAGAGACGGGCAGAGTTGAGGATGGATACTGTGGAGATGCTGGGAAGGTCCCCCAGAACAGGATTGAGCAGGCCTGTCTGTCCCAGGAGAAGTAGGAGCGGGGCCCAGGGCTGAGCCCACCTACACCTCCGCTGACGGCCCGTCATGGCTGCGGGCATCGGGCACTCAGGCTTCGTCTGTCCCATCTCTGGCTCCCACCCAGCTTCCCCGGGCATTGGTCCAGTTCATTTGCTCCTGGACATACTCCTCCCCCCGGTCCTCCCCTCTGGTGTGACACCCTGTCCCTTCCCTCTTTTGACCTTGCCTCCTCCATCCTGAGCTGATCAAATTGCCTCCTGTCCAGGAGAGAGAGAAAGAGAGAGAGAGAGAATGGCACCCAGGTAGGGAGGGTTAGGAAGGATCAGGCATGAAGGAGGGTCCCCTACAGCTGAACCCTAGCCACACGCCCCCCTCAGCATCTCAGTGGGAGCAGAGGTTTGTTGGGTCGTTGAGACTTGGAGGCTGAATCGAGGACACCATTGGAAGGGGTGGAAGTGGGCGGTCCCTGGACACCAGCAGGTGAGGGCTGGGGAGACAAGGAGGGCAGCGCCAGAGAGGCTGAGTGGCCGGCAGGGGGGAGGTGCCTGCCCAGAGGGAAGTCTCCCTGTCCCTTTCACCCTGGGCACTGGTTCCCAGCTGAGGTTGTCCTCCCAGCAGGGCAGCTGGCTGGGCCCAGGAGGTGGGCCTCTCCTCTCAGACACGTGAACCAGATGCAGGTGCCACAGCCTATGAGTACAGGTGCCTCTGAGCTGTGTCTTTGGTCTCATGGGATGAGTGTGGTCCTTAGAGGGGCATCAGCATGGCCTGGAAGGCAACCCTTAGTGCAGAATGGACCTAAACAGGGACTCTGGACCCTCAAACCTGCCCAGGGGCTTGATCACACACATCCACTGGTCTGGAGGTGGGGAGAGTGGGAGAATGTAGGAGGGGCACCAGCCTCCACTCAAAATGGGCTCACCCACCAGAAGCTGCACTGTCTCCTAGGGCCTCTTAGAAGCACACAGCTGCCCCATGGTCTCTGGACCTTTTGTCCAGGAGGCTGCATTTCCTCTGAACCCAGGGACCAGAGACGGGCAGAGTTGAGGATGGATACTGTGGAGATGCTGGGAAGGTCCCCCAGAACAGGATTGAGCAGGCCTGTCTGTCCCAGGAGAAGTAGGAGCGGGGCCCAGGGCTGAGCCCACCTACACCTCCGCTGACGGCCCGTCATGGCTGCGGGCATCGGGCACTCAGGCTTCGTCTGTCCCATCTCTGGCTCCCACCCAGCTTCCCTGGGCATTGGTCCAGTTCATTTGCTCCTGGACATACTCCTCCCCCCGGTCCTCCCCTCTGGTGTGACACCCTGTCCCTTCCCTCTTTTGACCTTGCCTCCTCCATCCTGAGCTGATCAAATTGCCTCCTGTCCAGGAGAGAGAGAAAGAGAGAGAGAGAGAATGGCACCCAGGTAGGGAGGGTTAGGAAGGATCAGGCATGAAGGAGGGTCCCCTACAGCTGAACCCTAGCCACACGCCCCCCTCAGCATCTCAGTGGGAGCAGAGGTTTGTTGGGTCGTTGAGACTTGGAGGCTGAATCGAGGACACCTTTGGGAAAGGGGGTGGAAGTGGGCGGTCCCTGGACACCAGCAGGTGAGGGCTGGGGAGACAAGGAGGGCAGCGCCAGAGAGGCTGAGTGGCCGAGAGTCAGCCTTGTGGGTGACAGAGGTGCCTGCCCAGAGGGAAGTCTATTCCCACCAGGAAAGCAGCAGAGGGCTGAGGTCCTTCAGGTACGGGTGTGCCCTCGTTCCCCGTGGCTCCCAGCCTCCTCGGGTTCTGGAACACAGGCTCCCAGGCCCCTGGGCAGGTGCCAGGGGAGAGGCTGTGCTGCTCCTGGACCCAGGAGCTTCCTGCAGAATCCCCGAGTCTCCCTTGGCCCAACCCCTCAGCTCCTGGGTCCTCAGCCTGGGCCTGGCCGGCTGACAGACACATCCTCCGTCAGAGGTGTCACAGGAGGGCTGGCCACGCCACTCCCCGGACCCTGGCTGTCCGCCTTTGTCCGGGGCTGTCAGTAGAGGAGGGAGAGGGGGCCAAGGGGAAGCAGAGAGAGGGGAGGAAGCCAATGTGCTCAGGAGGCTGAGCTGTGCCCTCGGGAGACGCGGGCGCCCTCTGGTGGTCTCCTGGCCACAGCTCAGCGGGCACACAGCTCCCTGTGTGCAGGGAGGGGCTGTTTCTGCAGAAGAGACCCTCCCAGCCTCCAGCGGGGGCACATACCGGAATTTTAAATAGAATAATATTCCTTTCATCTTGAAGATCAGTCCACATTGCTCTGGCTCCTGCAATGAGCAGGAGCTCCTACTTTTCCAGTTCTTACTACCACCTATACTCTAAGAACATCCAGATCCACCTCCAAGTCCTGACTTTCAGCAGCTCACTACTGAGTCACAGTCCTGAACACTTCCACTCGGTAGTCCCGTGGGTACAGATTTTAAACGGCTCTGTCTTCCCCACCTCAACATTGTTTCCTGCTCTAAGTTCTCTATCTCCGTGGCTTCACTATACACCCAGGCAACAAATTGGAAACCCAAAGTCATCCTTGATCCCTTAATATTTCCAACTCTCCAATTTATTCTTTGACTACACTCTATCAACTTCATTTCCTCAAAGCCATTTTACTAAACAATAGCATGAAGACATTTAAACATTTAAGGGGATTTCAAATACAGTACAATCACCTACCTAGGAAATTAAATGACTCCCACATCCCCAAACAGAAAGAATGTAACATAATGCTTTTTGAGATGAAACTAATACGGTTGGCTTCTAAATGTAGAGAAAAGATAAGCCTACAGAGGCAACACGGTTTCACCCTGGATACAAAAAGTATCACACGATCACCAAGGAGTTAATAAAACCAGTCTCATAGTTTTAGTTTATTTTGAGGTCTATGGTTCTCAAATCAGCTTTTATAAAACAGTGTGAGGTAGGAGTTGTTGGGCTTTTTTCCCATCTACATACATTATTTTTCCAGGACTATTTTTTGAAAATACTTTCCCATTTTCCATTGGATTGCCTTTATGTCTTTGTTGAAAATTAAATAACTGTATAAGTGGGCTCAGTCTATTTCTGAGCCCTTTCTTCCGTGCTATACTTCTCTTAACTGATCCTTATGCCAGCGGGACACAC
The DNA here is from genome assembly GCA_022376925.1 of Tragulus kanchil. Lineage (NCBI taxonomy): Eukaryota > Metazoa > Chordata > Mammalia > Artiodactyla > Tragulidae > Tragulus > Tragulus kanchil. The sequence goes on along the minus strand of JAIOJX010000031.1, from coordinate 39,619,032 downwards.
TCCTGATTACTGTAGCTTCATAGTTAGTCTCAAAGTCATGTAGCATAAGTTCTCCATTTTCTTCTCTTTCAAGATTGCTTTAATAGTCTAGGGACTTTTGCATCTCCGTATACAACTGTGCAATTTTTCAATTTCTGGAAAGAAAAAAAAAAAGACCCTCCTGGGATTGTAACTGAATGATACAGAATTTCTGTGAATGTGGCAAAACTCCTGTTCCAAATTTTTAGCTGTGCATTTAGTGGAACTAATGCTACAAGTTACGTTGGGACAGCAGTGGTTCCAAGTTCTCCCAACTCTTGGCCTGTTTATTTATTCCTCAAGGTCATTTATCCAAAACCACCCACTATTGTCTAATACTTTGACCAAATGTCAAAGACCTAAGGGCCATTGCTGACAAAAGCCTCAGTCAGAGCTGCCTCCACTACCCACTGAACGTTTCCTATAGAGAAAAAATGCCACCAGTTTTCAAAACAGCAGTTTTATCTTGCCATCATGGTGACCCATCTTCTTCAGGCATCCTAAGTGACCTTTTTCTTGAAATAGTTTTTCTTTCAACGTTCCCAGTCCTGAAAAGCAGGGCTGGCTGTTCATCCTGATCTCCACTGGAGGAGGCTGGCTCAGGGCAGAATAAGGGGTTATGTTGTAAGACTTTACCCACAAGGGGGCCAGTTTGGGAGAGAAAGTGTCTTGAACAGTCTAAGAAGGCTATGAACTGCAGGGGTGAACCTCTCAGGATTTTGAGTGTGGGCTGTGTGCTACTGTGCATAGGTTCAAACTCATAATTCTTACCCTAATAAATCTTTCAGTCTACTTAAATAACTAAGACAAAACCTCAGCAAACCGAACAAAGAGATACATGTCCCTTTCTGCAGTAAACCCCAGAGTCTTTGACTGATTGATCTGCTTCTGACTTCCAAGAAGGAACATAGTATGTATAATGTCTCAAACTTATTGGACCATTGTTGTTGTTCAGTCGCTCAGTCATGTCCAACTCTTTGCAAGCCCATGGACTGTAGCATGCCAGGCCTCCCTGTCTTTCACTATCTCCCAGAGCTTGCTCAAACTCGTGTCCATTGAGTCAGTGATGCCATCCCACCATCTCATCCTCTGTTGCCCCCTTCTCCTCTTGCCTTCAATCTTTCCCAGCATCAGGGTCTTTACTAATGAGTCAGCTCTTCTTATCAGGTGGCCAAAATACTGGAGCTTCAGCTTCAGCATCAGTCCTTCCAATGAATATTCAGGGTTGATTTCCTTTATGATTGATGGGCTTGAACTCATAGCAGAAAAAGTGACTCGCAAGAGTCTTCTCCAACACCACAGTTCGAAAATATCAGTTCTTCAGTGCTCAGCCTTCTTTATGGCTTAACTCTCACATCTGTACATGACTAATGGAAAAACCATAGCTATGACTTGGTTAAACAGACCTTTGTTGGCAAAGTAATGTTTCTCCTTTTTAATACGCTGTCCAGGTTTGTCATAACTTTTCTTCTTTGTCATAGTTTTTGTCTTTTCATTACTTGACCAGAGTCACTGGGCCGCTGGAAGTTGTTTAAATGGCAACTTCATGTTACAGGTCAGTCCCCTTCTCAAAAAACTTCAGTGACTCCCCTAGTCAATCATTATTGATTTTAAACGCCGGTCTCTGCCCGCCCCCTCTTTTAAGTAATGGAATTGTTTACTTCCAATAGGCTCTTACAGATAAGAGTAGAACTGCTTTGATTGAAGCCAGGGAATAGGGAGGCCCTTCCTGCTTCTCCCTTGACCTTCCTTGTACCTCAAGAGACGTCCCTGTGGAGCTCTGGGATGTAAGGAGCCCAGCCTGGAAGCCTCTGATCTGTGAAATCTACACAGCAATCAAGTTGCCAGTTTGCTGCAAGATCCCCTTCTCCCAAGGAAGGTAAACCACCAGGTGAATTTCACCTTGTGACTTTATTTGAGCTGTTCACCTGACCTACCCAGGATGAATCCAGATTGCTTTGGCTTGAATTTCTCCCCTGTCTGCTTTTACTCTGCTATATACCCTCCTGGTCAGCCCAACCCCAAAGGACCACTACTTCCTCTTGACCCTGGCCCCCCTTGCATTTGTCAGACATCCTCCCAAAGCAGGAACAACAGACTCTGGGGAGTCTTGAGAACAGAGAGCCCAGGAGGAGCTATTTCTAACTCAGTGTTCTGGCCAGTTGCCCAGGCTTTGTTCTAGTTTCTGATGTTCTTTAGAATCTTCTCATTATATCACTAAGGGAAGCACAAGTAAGTTCTAACTTCTCCCTTTCTTTTCAATAACTTTTATTTTGTTCTCTGATTATCAAAGTAACCCATATATTAGAGGAACATATTATAAAAGGTCACTATATTAGAAGAAATACATAATATATAGTCAATTTAAGAAAGCAAATAAAAATAACATTATAATGCCATCACACATAAACAGGCATTGTTAATACTTTGATAGATTTCTTTTGACTATTTTTGTATAAATGCATTCATATTTATTCACACTATTTGGATCATAATCATGTACCTATAAGCTATATATTACTGAAGCATCTTCAAAACAGATTTTTAAATAGAATGATATTTATTCTATTGGATATATATTTACTCAATAAACAATAACTAATGTTTATTGAACACTTCTTATGTGCCAGGCCTTGTGTTTGGTATTGATATAATACTAATGAACAGCCAGGGGTTGCCCCCGTGGGCTCACAGTCTTCAGTGAGAGGTATATTTTCAACCAATGAACATAAAAATTAAAATTAAAAATACATGATGTTTAATAAAGGGAGAGATTGATAAGCTATGAGAACGCTTAGTACAGAGGCAAAACTAATTAGGATTGATATGACAAGTAAAGTCTCTCTGAGGAAGTGATATTTTGTTTGAGACCCAAACAATAAGTAAAAGTTAACAAAATAAAAAGTAGGGGAAAAATAATTCAGACTATGTTAGGTTTTGCTGAATTCATGCTGCACAACAATTGCAACCAAAATCTCAGTGGCTTACAATAACAGTTACTTTCCTTCAAGTCTTGGATTTGGCTGGTGTCTAAGCGGTCTCAGCTGGGCCCAGCTGGGCTTGATTCCAAGCTTTGGGTTGATTTCAGAGTTGTTCCAAGTGTCTCATTCAGAGCCAAGAAGCTCTGGGGACATGCTCTTCTCCTCATGGATGATAGAAATAGGGGAGGCCAAAACAAACTTTGCAAAATATTTAGAGCCTCTGCTAGCATGAAGTCTGTCAACATTAATCAGTCAAAGTGGACGGGCCCCAAAATACTCCCGCCTTCCTCTGTAGAAAGATTCTGCAAGAGGCATTGGTAGACACATTATTACAGGGACAGAATGAACACTTGAGGACAACAATGCAATTTACCTGTAGGCAAAAGGAAATGCATAGAGACTTCCAGTTAGGAAAGAGATAGAAAACAAGGCCACTGTGGCTGAAACATTGAGACAAAAGGAATCATGAATAATGACACTAGAGAGGCAGTGAGATGCTGTGCAGCCTGTTTAAAAAGAAATTTAGTTTTTATTCTTGCAGCATTAAAAAGTCAAACTGAGAAGTTCTAAACAAGAGAGTGATGGGGCAGGTGATATAGATAGGCTCACAGAATAGTTATTCTCATGCCTTTCTCTACTGAAATATTCCATTTCCAAGCCTCTTTTGCAGTTAGGGATGGCCACATGATACAGTTCTGGCTGATGAGGTATAACATTTGTCTAAGGAGAAGAATTTATGGGAAATCTTCAGAATTCCTAATAAAAAGGAAGGCAAATTTTGGCAGCTGGTTTAATCCTTTGCCCTTCTCTAATTCCCATCCTGGAAAACAAATGTGATGCCTGGAAGCACAGAAGTTATCTCGTGACCATGAGGACAAACAGGTAAGTATAACAATGGTAAAACAGGGGTTTCCCTGGTGGTCCAGTGGGTAAAGACACCACCTTCCCGTGCAGGGAGCGCCAGTTAAATCCCTGGCCTGGGAAGATCCTGCGTGCTGTGGAGCAGCTGGACCGATGTGTCCAATTACCGAGCCAACACTCTGGAGCACAAGTGCCCGGAGTCAGTGCTCTGCAGTAGAGAGGCCACTGTGATAAGAGGCCCACACAGGCCAAAAGAGCAAAGATGGAAATAAATGAAAGACCAATAGAAGTGGTCAAAAAAAAAAAAAAGAACGGTAAAACAGAAATGTAAAAAAATGACTGGATCCTTCGGAACATTATTCAACTTCTGCATCTACTCTGGACTACCTATGCTGGGAATTTTCACCTGAAAAAAAATAAGCCTCTTTAAATGCCAGCATAAATTAGATTTTTGGAAAATTATCCTGATTACCCATAGACAGAGAACTTTCTCTTGCTAGAGTCAGAGAGATGAAGCACCAAGGAAAGACAGAGATATTTCAATTATGAGAAGAATTTCACATGCTGCTCCTTGCTCTGAGGTGTAGGGAGCCATGTGAAAAGAACAAAGAGAGGTTTCTAGGAGCTGTGAAAGATGCCTGGCAGACAAGTGAGGAAGCAAGTACCTCCATCCAACAATTGCAAGGAACTAGATACTTCTAACAACTTCAATAGGCTTGGAAGTATACACTTCTGCAGAGCCCTCAGAGAGGAATACAACACTTTGACTTGGGTACTATGAGACCTGGAGCAGAGGAACCAGCTGAGCCCACTTGTGCCAACTTATGATACATAGAAACGGTGAGATCATAAATGGTTGTTGTTTCATGATTCGAAATCACAGAGAAAATGTCCTAGATGTGGATATTTTGAGACAAGCCAACTTTGCAGACCTAAAGCACTCACAGCTAGGGATGAAATGAACTCTGAACCAAACCAGTCAAGGTGGGCTGATCCCTTGAAAACAGTGGCTACTCTTCAGTTGGAGGAGCCCAAGGACAAAGAAAACACTGAGCAGAAGATATTCCCTTCTCTTTAAACCTACCACTCACACCGCATGTACTGGCCACCCTCATTAGTGCTTTGGTCAAGCAACCTGGAAAGCAGATTAGTTCCAGTTCTGAGTTGTCATTTCCTATGCAAAGCTGCCACATAGATGATCCAGTATGTTTCCTGAGAGCCATCTGTCATACATCTTCATGAGGTGACCCCATATACTTCCAGACTAATTCCTGACTAGGCTCAGTTCAGGACACTGAGTGCCATTCCTTATGGGGCCAAATAGTTTTCCTTGGTCAACTGCTGAGTCCCCTTACCAAGGCAAGAGGAACTCGAGCATCTCCTTTGCTAGACTTGGATGGGAACATGAGGGGATGTGCATGGAATAAGGCTCCTTCATTCAAAAAAACCACTGAGTCCACTGCAGTGAGGTGCTGAGTTTAAGTCCAATTCTTGGGTTTCAGTCAAGGATGTGGAATATGCAAGGGAGGTGTGGGTTGCCATCTAGATGAGAAGGCCCGTCTACAAGCACCATCGTGCTGCTGAGCTATGACTATGAATCCTGCCACCTTTCCCTCATGTTATTAATTAAACAGACTTCTGAAGATGAAGAGGTTGTTGCATGATTTCCTGCTGAATAACAGGAATAACATTTCCTGAGAACAACAATTGCCTTGTTACAAACCAATGTGAGGACAGTTACTCTTAGGTACCAGGGGCCGATGACTGGGTGATCAGCTCTGGACTAAACCACCCACCTCCAATTTCTACAACAGTATTGATACATAGGGCAGCACTCATTACTGTTCAAGTCTTCATTGCTAAAAGTTGTGTTTAATTTCTAAAGTTTTTGAAAAAGGCAAAGAAAAATGGTGCTAAACTTTCACCCCGGAACACACTCAGTGAGACTGGTCATGCAAGCATTTACAGCGGCATGCTCTTTTAAGCCTGTTCATTCTTGGAGAAACGTTGCCCTGGTTTTTTTCTCCAGTGTATAGTATGTTTCTTCCTTTTATTGAGGGTAAGGTAGGACACCTGCCATTTAAGAAAAATGAACAGAAAATTTTAAAAACCCAGGAAATAGGGAGAAAAATCAGTGTATCACGTTTTAGGTTCCACACATATGCAGCGTTATATGGAATTTGTTTTTCTCTTTATGACTTACTTCACTTAGTATGATAGTCCCTAGGTTCATCTATGTTGCTGCAAATGGTGTTATTTCATTCTGTTTTATGACTAATATTCAACTTAATATATATATATATATGCATATATATATTTAAAACATTTTCTTTACCTATTCATCTGCCAATAGGCTTGATTTCATCTTTTATTGTTCAGTCGTTCAGTCAGGTCCTACTCTTTTTGATCCCATGGACTTCAGTATGCCAGGCTTCCCTGTCCTTCACTATCTCCCAGAGTTTGCTCAAACTCATGTTCACTGAGTTAATGATGCCATCCAATGATCTCATCCTCACCTTCTCCTCCTGCCCTCAATCTTTCCAACCATCAGAGTCTTATCCAGTGAGTCAATTCTTTGCATCAGGAGGCCAAAGTATTGGAGCTTCAGCTTCAGTAACATTCCTTCCAATGAATATTCAGGGTTGATTTCCCTTAGGATTAACTGGTTTAATCTCCTTGCAGTCCAAGGACTTGCAAGAGTCTTCTCCAGCATCATAGTTCAAAAGCAATTCTTCAGCCCTCAGCCTTCTTTATGGTCCAACTCTGACATCTATACTTGACTGCTGGAAAAACCATAGCTTTGACTATACAGACCTTTGTCAGCACAGTGATATTTCTACTTTTTAATACGCTGTCTAGGTTTGTTATAGCTTTTCTTCCAAGGAGCAAGCATCCTTTAATTTCATGACTACAGTCACTGTACTCAGTAATTTGGAAACCCAAGAAAATAAAGTTCTGTCACTATTTCCATTTTTTTCTCCATCTATTTGTCATGAAATGATGGGACCAGATGCTGTGATCTTAGTTTTTTGGATGCTGGGTTTTAAAAAGATGTTTTCACTCTACTCTTACACCTTCATCAAGGGCTCTTTAGTTCCTCTTTGCTTTCTGTCATTAGGGTGATGTCATCTGCATATCTGAGGTTATTGATATTTCTCCCATCAATCTTGATTCCAACTTGAGCTCCATCCAGTCAGACATTTCATATGATGTATTCTGCATACAAATTAAATAAGCAGGGTGACAATAAACAGCCTTGATTTCCTCCTTTCCCAATTCTGAACAAATCCATTGTTCCATGTCCAGTTGCTTCTTGGCATGCATACAGGTTTCTCAGGAGGTAGGTAAGGTGATCTGGTATGCCCATCGCTTGAAGAATTTCCCACAACTCGTTGTGATCAACACAGTCAAAAGCTTTAGTGTAGTCAAGGAAGTGGAAATAGATATTTTTCTGGAATTGTCTTGCTTTTTCTATGATCCAATGGATGTTGGCAGTTTGATTTCCGGTTCTCTGCCTTTTCTAAATCCAGCTTATACATTTGGAAGTTCTCTGTTCACATGCTGTTGAAACCCAACTTGAAGGATTTTAAGCATGACCTTGCTAGCATCAGAAATGAGTGAAATTGTTTGGTAGTTTGAACATTGTTTAGCATTGCCTTTATTTGCGATTGGAATGAAAACTGACCTTTTCCAGTCCTGTGGCCACTGCTGCGTTTTCCAAATTTGCTGGCATATTGAGTGCAGCACTTTAACAGCATCATCTTTTAAGCTTTGAAATAACTCAACTGGAATTCTATCACCTCCACTAGCTTTGTTTGTAGTAATGCTTCCTAAGGCCCACTTGACTTCAGACTCCAAGATGTCTGATTCCACCTTGGACATTGTAAATAGTGCTGCTATAAACAGTGTGTATCTATTCTAATTAGAAATTTCGCTGGATATATGCCCAGAAGTGGGATTTCTGGGTCATATTGTAACTCTATTTTTAGTTAAGGAGCCTCCATACCATTCTTCAGGCTTCCCAAGTGGCTCAGTGGTAACGATTCTGCCTGCCAATGCAAGAGCAACAGGAGACGTGGGCTCAATTTCTGGGTCGAGAAGATCACCTGGAGAAGGAAATGTCAGCCCATTCCAGTATTCTTGCCTGGAGAGTCCTATAAACAGAGGAGCCTGGCAGGTTAAAATCCCTAGGGTCGAGCTTCCCTGGTGGCCTAGTGGGTAAGGACACCACCTTGCAGTGCAAGGGGCGCCGGTTCGATCCCTGGCCTGGGAAGATCCCACGTGCCGGGGAGCAGCTGGACCGATGTGTCCAATTGCGGAGCCAGAACTCTGGGGCGCATGCGCCCAGAGCCTGCGCTCTGTGACGACAGAGGCCATCACGATGGGAGGCCCACAGGAGCCAAAGAACAAAGATGGATGAAAAATTGAGAAATGAAAGACCCATAGAAGTGGCCTGCCTGTTCCCCTCCCTCCCCAACCCACCCTCCAAAAGATAAATAAATAAAATAAATGTTTAAAAAAAAAAAAAAAAAACCAGACTTAAAAAAAAAAAAAAAATCCCTAGGGTCCCAAAGAGTTGGTCACACACACATACCATTCTCCATAACTGCCGAACCAATTTATAGTCTCACCAACAGTGTGGGATGCCCCATTTTTCTCAAAACTCTATCTAGAATTTATTATTTATAGACTTGTTAATGATAGCCAGTCTGACTGCTGTGAAGTGATACTTCACTGTAGTTTTGAGCTGTACTGCTCTGATACTAAGTGTTGTTGAGCATGTTTTCATACGTCTATTGGCCATCTGTAAGTCTTTTTTAGAGAAATGTTTATTTAGGTCTTCTGCTCATTTTTTATTGGGTTGTTTATTTTTTTTGTTATTAAGTTGTATGACCTATTCGTATATTTTGGAAAATAAGCCCTTGTAGGTCACATCATTTGCAAAAGCTTTTCTCCCAGTCCATAAGTTGCCTTTTCATTTTGTTTATAGTTCCCTTTGCCATGCAAAATGCAAAAGCTTGTAAGTTTGTTCAGGCCCCATTTGTTTATTTTTGCTTTTATTTCTACTGCCTCGGGAAACTGACCAAAGAAAACACTGGTACAATTTTATGTCTGATAATGGTTTGTCTATGTTCTCTTCTGAGAGTTTTACAATGCCGTGCCTTATATTTAAGGCTCTAAGTCACTTTGAATTTATTTTTGTGCATCACATGAGAGAGTGTTTTTTGCCTTTTTGATAACAGCCAATTTAACATGCTTAAGGTGATATCTCACTGTGGTTTTTATATGCATTTTCCTAATAATTAGTAATGTTGGACATCTTTTCATGTGCCTGTTGGCCTCTGTATATTTTCTTTGGAAAAATGTCTCTTCAGCTTCTCTAATAATTTATGCTGTTACAGGATCATCCTGGTCACTGTGTCAAGAACAGAAACCAAGCAAGAAAGAGTGGAAACAACTAAAGGAGGTGAGCAGAGATGGTGGCTTGTGATAGTACTAAAGAAGATGAGAAGAGGCTGAATCCTAGATAAATCTTCAAGGCAGAACCAATAGGATTTCTTGCCAGTTTGGGTATGAGAAAGAAAAGAGTTATGGATTCTTTGATCATCCTTGCATTGAGATTAAATGATAATATTAAGATACTTGATCATAGGGATTTGAATAGCAGAGTAAAGAGCTTAGCAGACCCTATCCAGAAAAATAGCAATTTAAGCGGCAATAATTATTTTTAAAAAAATCATTTCCAGTCTCCATAGGCCATTGACCTAATGACATACAATAAGTGGAGAAAGATTCACTGAAGAAAATCTATAAAATCTCAGTAAGAGCAGCAAAAGCTCTTCTCAGGGGAAGAGACAGGCCATGAAAATGAAAAGCTCCATAGTCCAGCCCAAGGGGATTCTTTGGAAGAGAATATGGAAAATTCTACCCCTAGCAATGTTGTTGAAAGCAAAGAGACACTTGTGAAGGCTAGTTGAGAGGGTGCTGGTAGCTCTACAATATTGGTAGCAACAGGGAGAGTGACCAGAACGCTAACAAAATGTCTAACAGAAGTTTAAGAGGGTAAAAGAGAGCCAAGGGGTCACACCTGGCCCTGGAGTTCAGCTAAGCTGTGCACATATAGTAGTCTACATGCACTGGATAGCAGTCAAAGCTGATGTGGATCACATTCGTAAGCATTCCCCAAGTCACACACAGATTAATCAACAAAGAGCAGAAGCTTCACAGACACAATGTTGTTTTTCTTTTATTTGCTTATTTAACTGGAGGATAATTACTTTACAATATTGTGATGGCTTTTGCCATACATCAACATGAATCAACCATAGGTATGCATGTGCGCCACATTCTTGAACCCCTCAGCCTCTTCCCTCCCCACCCTATCCCTCTAGGTTGTCCCAGAGCACCAGCTAAGCACAACCTCTTATAAAACAATGGCTACTCAATAAGCTACTCTGACTCAGGAAATTCAAAGAAACCAGGATTAAAAATAAAACCACACGCATTCCTAGAAGTCTTGACAAATGTATTCAAGCTAAGGCTGTGCTCTTTCAGAGTGATAAATAAAAAACTTCCAAGCAGCTAACCCCTGACTGAATGTGGGATCAAAATATAAACTCCCTGGACTGTGATAGCAAACTCCAACCTGCATACTGACAGAGAAGACAGAGATTTGCATTTCTCTTACAATGAGTGATGTTGAACATCTTTTCATATATTTGTTGGACATCTGTATATCTCCTTTGGATAAATGTCTGTTTGGATCTTCTGCTCATTTTTTGATTGAGGTTTTGTGTGTGTGTGTGTGTGGTTTTTTTTATATTGAGTTACATAAGCTGTCTCCACTTCATTGGGGAAATAACTTTCTGCTTTTTCACCTTGATTAATTTTCTGTAGTATAGTTTCTGTTTTGGCCACTACGGGACTGTGCTTATTCTTGCTTATTCTGTTTGCCCTCTGATGGAGGAGACTAAGAGGTTTATGTAAGCTTCCTGATAGTGGGGACTAGTGGTGGGAAAAACTGGATCTCGCTCTGGTGGCCAGGGCCTTAGTCAGTTCAGTTCAGTTCAGTCACTCAGTCGTGTCCAACTCTTTGCAACCTCGAAGACTGCAGCATGCCAGGCTTCTCTGTCCTTCGCCATCACTTGGAGCATGCTCAAACTCATGTTCATTGAGTCAGTGATGCCATCCAACCATCTTGTCCTCTGTTGTCCCCTTCTCTTTCTGCCTTATATTTTCCCCAGCATCAAGGTCTTTTTCAGCGAGTCATCTCTTCACATCAGGTGGCTGAAGTATTGGAGCTTCAGCTTCAGCATCAGTCCTTCCAGTGAATACTCAGGGTTGATTTCCTTTAAGATTGACTGACTTGATCTCCTTGTTGTCCAAGGGACTCTCAAAGTCTTCTCCAGAACCACAGTTGGAAAACATCAATTCTTCAGTGCTCAGCCTTCCTTATGGTCCAGCGCTTACATCCATACATGACTATTGGAAGAATCTAGCTTTGACTACACAGAATTTTGTCAGCAAAGTGATATCTCTGCTTTTTAATATGCTATCTAGGCTTATCATAGCTTTTCTTCCAAGGAGCAAGTGTCTTTTAATAATTCATTAGTTTCTCTAGTTTTCAAAGGATTCCTCATTTGGCCACCAATAACTTACATCTCAACAAAGATATAACCCATTAAGAATGCAAAAAAAAAAAATCCCAAAACTTATAGGCCTAACACGAACAAAAATCACACAAATAGAACAACGTAGGAAGGTCAGGTAGAACATTTACATCTAAAAGACACAGAGAAATCTGAGCTTCCCCTTAGAAGGCCTTGTTTAAGGTATTACCAAGTTGGCTTTTAATTTTTAGCTGCATATGAATTAAAGAGTCCCCTCAGTATTTAGAGTGAGATTTAGTTTCTCCAGTTAGCTAGATACTTGGAAATACAAGCTCCATACGTCTTTATACAATGGAGCCACCTCGGTGTCCTTTTAAGCAAGACTTGGATAGTCTCCCTCCTCCACCCAATGGGCAGGTATTCCTCGGTATATTTTCAACCAAGTTCACTCAGTATCTAGACCTTGGATAGATATGCCCCACTGTCCTTCAACTGCCCACACCTCCCCCCACAAATAGTACCTTAACTGAGAGGAGGTAGGCACCAACCATGTATGCATGCTAAGTCGCTTCAGTAGTTTCTGACTCTGTGCGACCCTATGGAATGTATCCACAGGGTTCCTCTGTCTATAGGATTCTCCAGGCAAGAACACTGGAGTGGTTTGCCATGTCCCTTCTGGGGAATTTTACCGAGCCAGGGATCGAGTCCACATCTCTTAGGTTTAACCTGCATTGGCAAGCAGGTCTTTACTACTATTACCACCTGAGAAGCCCCAGGAATCTGTTATATCCACCAAATAAAAAATTCAGGATCTCAACCAGTATGAGAGATCCAAGAACCAGAAGAGACTTTCTCAAATTTGTCCTGAACTTCCGGGGAAGCAGATGGGCGCAATGGGCCTTTGCTGGTACCATGGCTCCAGTTTTTTGTAGAGCTCAGGTGGAGACAAATCTACTCTGGGTCCCTTTGTGGTCACCAAAATTAGCAACTAATAAATATAGTCACAACCTGAAAGCAGAATTATTTTATTTGGTGGGAAACAACAAAATTCTGTAAAAACAAAATCGAAATAATTAATAAAAAAATTCTAAAGACTCTTTCCAAATGAAAAAAAGCTTCATCTTTTTATAAGATGTCGGTTGTAAACTGAATTTGAAGGAAATTATATCTTCCTACTTCCTTACTTGGAAACTCCAGTTTGCCTTCAACAGTCATCTCAGTGTTATTGCTCATGCAAGCATTCTCTGCCTCTCTCCTCAACTCAAGGCTGAGCTGAAATGCTTAGGTCTCACTGAACCCCACACAGGTGCCCCAAACCCTACTGTGATCCTTCTCTTGCTTTGCTACCCCATCCTTAATTCCCTGCCCTACTTGATATCCCTAAGCTGAGAGCAGAGCTTGCTTGAATATAGGACATAAGGTCTCCTCCTTAGAAAGATCCTTTAGGAAGGATCTAATTATACATACCAAAAGCCTTAGACTTCTCAGGAAACCATGTAGAAAGAGGCATCATTCTTATCATCATCATTATCTCAATAAACCAAAAAGGGAAAAAATAAAAAATTGAAATCAGTTGGACCTCTACTTCCTCATCCACTCTCAAAGCTCTCCACTATTTTCAACCAAGTTCACTAGTAAGATAAATTGCCCACTGTCCTTCAACTGCCCACACCTCCCCCCACAAATAGTACCTTAACTGAGAGGAGGTAGGCACCAACCATGTATGCATGCTAAGTCGCTTCAGTAGTTTCTGACTCTGTGCGACCCTATGGAATGTATCCACAGGGTTCCTCTGTCTATAGGATTCTCCAGGCAAGAACACTGGAGTGGTTTGCCATGTCCCTTCTGGGGAATTTTACCGAGCCAGGGATCGAGTCCACATCTCTTAGGTTTAACCTGCATTGGCAAGCAGGTCTTTACTACTATTACCACCTGAGAAGCCCCAGGAATCTGTTATATCCACCAAATAAAAAATTCAGGATCTCAACCAGTATGAGAGATCCAAGAACCAGAAGAGACTTTCTCAAATTTGTCCTGAACTTCCGGGGAAGCAGATGGGCGCAATGGGCCTTTGCTGGTACCATGGCTCCAGTTTTTTGTAGAGCTCAGGTGGAGACAAATCTACTCTGGGTCCCTTTGTGGTCACCAAAATTAGCAACTAATAAATATAGTCACAACCTGAAAGCAGAATTATTTTATTTGGTGGGAAACAACAAAATTCTGTAAAAACAAAATCGAAATAATTAATAAAAAAATTCTAAAGACTCTTTCCAAATGAAAAAAAGCTTCATCTTTTTATAAGATGTCGGTTGTAAACTGAATTTGAAGGAAATTATATCTTCCTACTTCCTTACTTGGAAACTCCAGTTTGCCTTCAACAGTCATCTCAGTGTTATTGCTCATGCAAGCATTCTCTGCCTCTCTCCTCAACTCAAGGCTGAGCTGAAATGCTTAGGTCTCACTGAACCCCACACAGGTGCCCCAAACCCTACTGTGATCCTTCTCTTGCTTTGCTACCCCATCCTTAATTCCCTGCCCTACTTGATATCCCTAAGCTGAGAGCAGAGCTTGCTTGAATATAGGACATAAGGTCTCCTCCTTAGAAAGATCCTTTAGGAAGGATCTAATTATACATACCAAAAGCCTTAGACTTCTCAGGAAACCATGTAGAAAGAGGCATCATTCTTATCATCATCATTATCTCAATAAACCAAGAATAGATGATCATGGGGACAAAACATCTTCCTTCACATCTCAGTCAACAGAAAGTGTCATTTAGCCAAAATGTTCCTTAGTTTGTCTGGACCTCTACTTCCTCATCCACTCTCAAAGCTCTCCACAGCCTTCTACCTCTAACAAAGGGCAGCTCTAGGGATGTCCCAGTGCCTGGTAGGCATCTCAGGGGAGACAAAGGAGTATAAATTTCCCTCCTGATACTTATACTAAAATCAGAAAGGCAACACTCACAGAGATGGTCCAAACAACAATGTGTCAGGTGCCCAACTGATTCAGATTGAAGGAAGCCAGAAAAAGAAGAATGAGTTAAGGCAATGGCTCTTATGAAAAGACCCTTCTGAGATAAGAATTCTTGCAAACATGGTTTATTACCAATGTACCCAGAAAGAAACTAATAGGGAGTAGGGCAGTGGGAGTAGGAAGGGAAGCAGGCCACATGTGGATGTGACAACAACCAAAGTGGCTGGAGAGTAATTTGGGATCAGTAATTTTGGTTATTTTGTCCTCATCAGAGACAGGGGAACTGAAGTATTGATACCATCACACCTGTGAGTTCTTAGTGAAGAGGTGCTCATTACTCTGTGCATAAACTCAGTTCTAACACAAGGGGTCCAGGGAAACGTACATCTATATAATCTTGAGCAGAGCAAGGAAAAAGGCATAAAATGGCTCAATGACAGGCATGCCTGGTGCCTCAGGATACTCAGTCTTAGAGTCATAATGCTTGAGATGTGGTTCCCAATTTCTCTCTCATGTTTTTAAAGGATAACTCAAGATTACCCAGTAAGTTCTCAAATTTTCCTAAGCTTAGAACCTGATTGCATATGCTTATGATCTTCCGAATGTGGATGCCACCCTGGCTCAGTCAGGTGGCACGTGCCCTGGAATTTTCATTTCTCTGAAGTTCCCAAGGTCTGGCTTCTTGCCACTGGAAAAGGGAACAGGCTGAGATGCTTCATGCAGAGATACAGCTAGGGGACATGATGGGTTAATGAAGAAAAATCAAGGTAGGCTGCCTTTACAGTGACAGAAAAGTGAACCTTGGAAAAGCTTTTCTAAACTTCTTTAAAAATCAAAGAAACATCTGGTTTTCTCTGAAGTTTTTGGAATCTCTGTCTCCTAGGATGCAAAGCATCCTGAGGTCTCCATGCTGACAGGATACTGGGAGGAGAATTCAGTTGGGAGGTAGGCAGGTTCTACCTCAGTCCATCCAGTTGTGGATGCTGAATCAAAAGACTGCAACAGGGAAAGGCAGATGGGGATCTGATGTCTAACATCTAGGCCCATTGATTAGTGCGAAAATGCCCTTCCTCAATTCTTAGTGCCTTTTTATTCAGATTTAAATGATCTCTTAGATCAGTCTCCCAAGGCAAAAGACATAAAAGCAAAAATAAACAAATGGGACATTAGCTTATAAGCTTTTGCACAACAAAGGAAACTATCAAAAAAGGAAAGATAACCTACTGAATGGGAGAAAGTATTTGCAAACAATGTGATCAATAAGGGGTTTAACATCCAAAATATACAAATAGCTGGTACAACCTAACATTAAAAAATCAGAAAACAGGCAGAAGACCTAAGTAGGCATTTTTCTAAAGATACATAGAGGACCACTAGGCACATGAAAAGATGTTCTACATGGTAGTTATTAAAGAAATGCAAATAAAAACCACAATAAGGTACCACCTCATATCCTTCAGAATGTCCATCACCAAAATGTGAATAAATAATACATTTCGGAAAGGGTGTGGAAAAAAGGGAAGCTGTTGGTGAGAATGTAAATTGGTGTAGCCATGATGAAGATTCCTTGAAAATCTAAAAATAGAACTACCACATGATTCAGCAATCTTACTCTTGAGTGTATATATCCAGAAAAGATGGAAACTCTATTTCAAAAGATGAAGCCCTGCTGACACCTTGATTTCTTACTTCTGGCCTCCAAAACTTTGAGAAAGTAAATTTTTATTGTTAAAAAAAAAGACATGTATCCCAAGAGAAACAGTATGCCCAGAGGTGGGTATGTAGAATTCAGAGTCACTCATATTGAGATGAAAACTGAGGACACACAGCATTGTCCATGTAAGGGTATCAAGGACAAGAGAGTAGGCAAAGCTGGCTCTTTGACCAGAATGTGTGGCAGCCATGACCTCCAAGGGACAGTCAGCACAACAGATAAATAAGGCCTGTCATCCCTGCTCATTCTAAGGACCCCAACCAGTCCTGGGTTTGCCCAG
The DNA here is from genome assembly GCA_022376925.1 of Tragulus kanchil. Taxonomy (NCBI): domain Eukaryota; kingdom Metazoa; phylum Chordata; class Mammalia; order Artiodactyla; family Tragulidae; genus Tragulus; species Tragulus kanchil. The sequence goes on along the minus strand of JAIOJX010000031.1, from coordinate 39,602,592 downwards.
GTTCCTCTAGCTGTCTGCCTCTCACCTGAATTCTGCCAAGACTCAGTTTTGGAGTCACCATCATATATGGGCACAGGGCATGAAGATGAGGACCCAATGAACAAGTCAGTACAGTACTGGTAACATTAGAGCCTGAAGTAAAGTGAAACATCAGTCATACCAACCCCGTTTTATGCAAAAGGTTTATCTTATATTCATCATGGGTTTTGTATTGCCTTTTTATTTTTTATTGAAGGATAACAGCTGTACAGAGTTGTGTTGTTCACTGCCAAACATCAACATGAATTGGCCACAGGTATACATATGTTTCCTCCCTCCTGAACTTTTTTAAAATTATTCATTAAAATGTCACTTATCTTGAGAAACAAGATAGAATATAACATTCCAGCAATGTCTTTCTCAAGAAAAGGAGACCAAGGGCCACTGCGCCCCATGGCCAGAGCCCACATACTGGGTCCCACCAGCCTGGATGCAAACTCTGGCTCTGACATCCGTTAGGGGCACAATCTCAAGCTAGTCACTTCACTTCCCTAAATTTAGCATCCTCACCTGAAAAATTACACCTTCCTGACCAAGTTGTTGCAGTGTCTGCCCTAAAAATTTATTCCCAAGGACTTCAGAGTGAGAGGAGGAAAATGAAGAGGCTGGATAAAGAGGAGATGACAGTAGAAATGAGGAGCCAGGAAAGAAAGAAGAGATGGTACAGCCAGGAAACCGGCTCCATCCTCCTCACATCTAATGGAGGGACACACCACACAGAATTGGGACTGTCCATCTGCTGTCCACCTTTATATATTCCTTTAAATTCTACACCCCTTTAAAACAAAATCACATGAAATTGCCTGATTGCCCAGAGGTGGGTATGTAGAATTCAGAGTCACTCATATTGAGATGAAAACTGAGGACACACAGCATTGTCCATGTAAGGGTATCAAGGACAAGAGAGTAGGCAAAGCTGGCTCTTTGACCAGAATGTGTGGCAGCCATGACCTCCAAGGGACAGTCAGCACAACAGATAAATAAGGCCTGTCATCCCTGCTCATTCTAAGGACCCCAACCAGTCCTGGGTTTGCCCAGGTTCCTCTAGCTGTCTGCCTCTCACCTGAATTCTGCCAAGACTCAGTTTTGGAGTCACCATCATATATGGGCACAGGGCATGAAGATGAGGACCCAATGAACAAGTCAGTACAGTACTGGTAACATTAGAGCCTGAAGTAAAGTGAAACATCAGTCATACCAACCCCGTTTTATGCAAAAGGTTTATCTTATATTCATCATGGGTTTTGTATTGTCTTTTTTATTTTTCATTGAAGGATAACAGCTGTACAGAGTTGTGTTGTTCACTGCCAAACATCAACATGAATTGGCCACAGGTATACATATGTTTCCTCCCTCCTGAACTTTTTTAAAATTATTCATTAAAATGTCACTTATCTTGAGAAACAAGATAGAATATAACATTCCAGCAATGTCTTTCTCAAGAAAAGGAGACCAAGGGCCACTGCGCCCCATGGCCAGAGCCCACATACTGGGTCCCACCAGCCTGGATGCAAACTCTGGCTCTGACATCCGTTAGGGGCACAATCTCAAGCTAGTCACTTCACTTCCCTAAATTTAGCATCCTCACCTGAAAAATTACACCTTCCTGACCAAGTTGTTGCAGTGTCTGCCCTAAAAATTTATTCCCAAGGACTTCAGAGTGAGAGGAGGAAAATGAAGAGGCTGGATAAAGAGGAGATGACAGTAGAAATGAGGAGCCAGGAAAGAAAGAAGAGATGGTACAGCCAGGAAACCGGCTCCATCCTCCTCACATCTAATGGAGGGACACACCCACACAGAATTGGGACTGTCCATCTGCTGTCCACCCTTTATATATTCCTTTAAATTCTATTTTTCAATATCTGTGACTTCCTTCCATTCGTATGGGGAATGAAGAATCAAAATCTTTCCTCCCACCAGGTGCAAAAAGGCCCAGTGCTCAGAGTAGCCTGGAACCTGGCTGCTCTCTGGCCCCATCTACTCGCCTGTCTCTGTCTTCTGGAAGCATTCTCACATCCCGTTGACTAGTGACCTCATGGCAACAACATACAGCCAGTCTAGCATGGCTCCAGGAAGGCTGAGGAGAGGCCAGGTAAGGGAGTGGGGATCTGCCATTATTTCCATCCCTACCATCTAGCTTTCAGAAGCTTCTAACTCCTAGGCATTTTTTCCCCTGGTGGAAAATGTCCATGTTTGGTGTCTGCCCCCAAAGGAGAATCTCTATGGAAAGTTTGAGAAAGATCCCCTCTGGCTGGGAATGCGAAAAAAGCCTGTGCCTTTCCCACTTGAAAAAAATAGGAAAGAACATACTTGAGATGTGGTTATTTTTGTCTCGTTTCAGAAGGAGCTGACTTGGCTAGTGCGACTTGGCCTGCATCCTCGCCTCTTTGTTGGGAAAAGCAGATGGAAAAGTGATGCAGACCCCAGAATGTTTATGTCTCTTTTAAAGAATTTTTTTCTCTTTCAGTAGGTGTGTTGTTGTTATTGCTTTAGTCACTATGTTGTGTCCAAATCTTTTTGTGACCCCGTAGGTGGTAGCCCTCTAAGGTCCTCTATCCATAAGATTTTCCAGGCAAGAATACTGGTGTGGGTTGCCATTCCCTTCTCCAGGGGATCTTCCCAACCCAGGGTCACCCGCCTGCATTGCAGGAAGATACTTTTTTTTTTTTTTTGACTTTTAACTTTTACAGAGTTTTGTTGTTTACAGATATGTATGCTCCCAGATTAGTCATATGCACACCCCTCCATCCCACCCCTCCAGATCGTCCACAGCAGGACTTCAGAGTGAGAGGAGGAAAATGAAGAGGCTGGATAAAGAGGAGATGACAGTAGAAATGAGGAGCCAGGAAAGAAAGAAGAGATGGTACAGCCAGGAAACCGGCTCCATCCTCCTCACATCTAATGGAGGGACACACCCACACAGAATTGGGACTGTCCATCTGCTGTCCACCCTTTATATATTCCTTTAAATTCTATTTTCAATATCTGTGACTTCCTTCCATTCGTATGGGGAATGAAGAATCAAAATCTTTCCTCCCACCAGGTGCAAAAAGGCCCAGTGCTCAGAGTAGCCTGGAACCTGGCTGCTCTCTGGCCCCATCTACTCGCCTGTCTCTGTCTTCTGGAAGCATTCTCACATCCCGTTGACTAGTGACCTCATGGCAACAACATACAGCCAGTCTAGCATGGCTCCAGGAAGGCTGAGGAGAGGCCAGGTAAGGGAGTGGGGATCTGCCATTATTTCCATCCCTACCATCTAGCTTTCAGAAGCTTCTAACTCCTAGGCATTTTTTCCCCTGGTGGAAAATGTCCATGTTTGGTGTCTGCCCCCAAAGGAGAATCTCTATGGAAAGTTTGAGAAAGATCCTCTGGCTGGGAATGCGAAAAAAGCCTGTGCCTTTCCCACTTGAAAAAAATAGGAAAGAACATACTTGAGATGTGGTTATTTTTGTCTCGTTTCAGAAGGAGCTGACTTGGCTAGTGCGACTTGGCCTGCATCCTCGCCTCTTTGTTGGGAAAAGCAGATGGAAAAGTGATGCAGACCCCAGAATGTTTATGTCTCTTTTAAAGAATTTTTTTCTCTTTCAGTAGGTGTGTTGTTGTTATTGCTTTAGTCACTATGTTGTGTCCAAATCTTTTTGTGACCCCGTAGGTGGTAGCCCTCTAAGGTCCTCTATCCATAAGATTTTCCAGGCAAGAATACTGGTGTGGGTTGCCATTCCCTTCTCCAGGGGATCTTCCCAACCCAGGGTCACCCGCCTGCATTGCAGGAAGATACTTTTTTTTTTTTTTTGACTTTTAACTTTTACAGAGTTTTGTTGTTTACAGATATGTATGCTCCCAGATTAGTCATATGCATATCCCCCCCATCCCACCCCTCCAGACCGTCGCACAGCACCCCTGCAGGATCCCCTTTTCTCACAGCACAATGGCTATAACTATTTCTTCACATATGATAGTACAGGTTTTCATGCTACTTCCTTTACGCCTCCCACCCACTGTTCATTCCCCACAATGTCCATATGTCTACTGTCCATGTCTGTTTTTGCAGGAAGATTCTTTACAGGAAGCCCTTTAGTAGTTATAGCCTACAAATAATAGAGCATACAAACCTCAAGAATCTGATATCTACAGCTTGATGAATTGTTACATTTTTTTTCCTTCTTTTTTTTAAATTTTTTATTTTACTTTTTACTTTTACAGAGTTTGGTTGTTTACAGATATGTATGATCCCAGATTAGTCATATGTATATCTCCCCATCCCACCCCTCCAGGCTGTCAACATTTTTATATAACTATGCAATTAACTACTGCCCAGTTCAAGATGTAAAGCATTTACAATACCTCAGAAGGTTCCTTATGCCCTTCCCAAATAATTATCATCCCTGAAAACTAACCAGCTGATTTTGCCTGCTCTTAAATTCCATATAAATGGAATCATACAATCTGTACGCTTAAAATCTTGTTCTATTGACTCAATATAACATCTATGAGGTTCACTCATGCAGTCACATTTTGTATTAGGCTGCTAGGGCTCCCAAAGTATCACAGACTGAGTGGTTTAAACAATATAAATTTGTGTTTTCACAGTTCTGAAGACAGAGAGTCTTAAATCGAAATGTCATCAGGCTTGGTTTTCTTCTGAGCCTTCTCTCCTTGACTTGCGATGACTGTCTTCTTTCTATCGTCACATGGTCTTTTCTCTGTGGTTGACAGTGTCTTAGTTTCCTCTTCTAATAAGAACACCAAAAAAAAAAGAGTACCATTTATATTGGATCAGGAGCCACCGGAATACTGACTTACCGGTGAGTTCTACCTAGCCCAAGCAACTGAGTCGCATGCCCTGCTGGAGAAAGGAGTGATCACCCAAAATGCCCTGAGTCAGAGCAGGATCTAAATTCTTGCAAAGCTCTTACACTTCCTAGCAAGTCTCTTCACCTCACGGGTATTTGGTTCCCTCATTTGTCAAATGAGGCAAATGGATCCATAATCTCAAAGGCCCTTTCCAGGTCTGTAAGGCAAAAACAAATGTTCTCCTTCTACCACAGCCTCTATGGAATTGACTCTCTAGGGATCCAATATACCTGGCCCTCCCCCCAATGTTCATTCCCCACAATGTCCATATGTCTACTGTCCATGTCTGTTTTTGCAGGAAGATTCTTTACAGGAAGCCCTTTAGTAGTTATAGCCTACAAATAATAGAGCATACAAACCTCAAGAATCTGATATCTACAGCTTGATGAATTGTTACATTTTTTTTCCTTCTTTTTTTTAAATTTTTTATTTTACTTTTTACTTTTACAGAGTTTGGTTGTTTACAGATATGTATGATCCCAGATTAGTCATATGTATATCTCCCCATCCCACCCCTCCAGGCTGTCAACATTTTTATATAACTATGCAATTAACTACTGCCCAGTTCAAGATGTAAAGCATTTACAATGCCTCAGAAGGTTCCTTATGCCCTTCCCAAATAATTATCATCCCTGAAAACTAACCAGCTGATTTTGCCTGCTCTTAAATTCCATATAAATGGAATCATACAATCTGTACGCTTAAAATCTTGTTCTATTGACTCAATATAACATCTATGAGGTTCACTCATGCAGTCACATTTTGTATTAGGCTGCTAGGGCTCCCAAAGTATCACAGACTGAGTGGTTTAAACAATATAAATTTGTGTTTTCACAGTTCTGAAGACAGAGAGTCTTAAATCGAAATGTCATCAGGCTTGGTTTTCTTCTGAGCCTTCTCTCCTTGACTTGCGATGACTGTCTTCTTTCTATCGTCACATGGTCTTTTCTCTGTGGTTGACAGTGTCTTAGTTTCCTCTTCCAATAATAACACCAAAAAAAAAGTACCATTTATATTGGATCAGGAGCCACCGGAATACTGACTTACCGGTGAGTTCTACCTAGCCCAAGCAACTGAGTCGCATGCCCTGCTGGAGAAAGGAGTGATCACCCAAAATGCCCTGAGTCAGAGCAGGATCTAAATTCTTGCAAAGCTCTTACACTTCCTAGCAAGTCTCTTCACCTCACGGGTATTTGGTTCCCTCATTTGTCAAATGAGGCAAATGGATCCATAATCTCAAAGGCCCTTTCCAGGTCTGTAAGGCAAAAACAAATGTTCTCCTTCTACCACAGCCTCTGTGGAATTGACTCTCGGAGATTCTAGGGATCCAATATACCTGGATCCAAATCCCAGCTCCCCTCTTACAAGGTTTGTTACATTGGGAAAGTTATTTACTGCCTATGAATTCATTTCCTCGTTTAAATAACAGAAGTAATACTTTGTAGGAGAGGAGGATCACCAGGTTTCCACACTAACTAAACCTACACTTTCTGGGGTTTCAAGTAGCCTCCGTGTTGACAAACGAAGTGGGCATTCCTTCGTCTTTATCTTGCCTCTTGGTGACATCTGACAGTATCTCTTTACAACCTCTTCAATCTCGTTAAAGTTCCTCCCTCTCCTTCTTTGACCCCAGTCTCTCCTGGTTTTCTCTCCTTTCCCCAGTCACTGTTTCTTACTCTTTCTTATGGGATTTTCTTCATCAAATGCCAGTGTTTTTAAGCACATAAAAAGATGTTAAACCTCACTCACAACGAAAGGAATGCAAACTAAAATGAGATCATTTATCAACCATTAGATTAACAAAACATGAAGAGTTTGGCAGCAGTCTATGGGCAATGATGTAGAGAAAGAGGCACTCTTGTGCATTGGTTAAGTGCAATTGGTAAGCCCCTTTGGAGGGCAATTTGGCACAATCAAAATTTTAAATGTTTAAGAGGATTTAACCCAGCAATTCTATTTATAAGAATTTGGACTAGAGAAAAAAATCTACTAGACATATTCCCAATGCCCATTCTCTCCTTTACAACAGAACCTAATTTTGTTGTCATAGCAACAAGCCAAACTAAAGGGCATTTGCCAGCTTCCCTTAAGACAGGAATGGTTGCTTGACACAGATCTGGTCCATGAGATATAACGATAAAAAAAAATATTGGAAGGCTAACAGAAAACCTCCTTAAAAGAATAACATATTCAGCTGATGATGCACCCTTATCCCCTGTGCCGTTTTTCTTCCTGTCTTCTGCCTGAAATGTGTATGTCACAGCTGTATTTGGATCAGCGATCTTCTAACCATAAGGAAAAGGACATTGCGACTTTGCTGTGATATTATTGAGAATCTAAGCAGATGTCAGCATTTGCCTACCCTAGATTTCTCATGACCTGAGAAAAAATAAATCTTTATATTATTTAAATCTCTGTGGGCTTCCTTCAGGGGTCAGATGGTAAAAAATCTGCCTGCAATGCAGGAGACCCAGGTTTGACCCCGCGTAGGGAGGATACCCTGGAGAAGGGGATAGCTAAATTTTCTCTTACATCCAGGCAAAATTAATCCCTAAATTATGCTTGTATAAACAAGGATATTTTGGCAGTATTGTTTTTTTTTTTTCTAACATTTTATTTTATTTTGGGAGGAAGGGGCAGGTTGGAGAGGGAGAGGGGCCGGCGGGCCACTTCTATTGGTCTTTCATTTATCTATCTTCATCTGTCTTTGTTCTTCCGCCTGTGTGGGCCTCCCATCACGGTGGCCTCTGCTGCTGCAGAGCACCAGCTCTGGGCGCATGCGCTCCGGAGCTCCGGCTCGGTAATTGGACACATCGGTCCAGCCACTCCATGGCACGTGGGATCTCCCCAGGCCAGGGATCGAACCAGCGCCCCTTGCACTGAAAGGCGGTGTCCCCACCCACTGGACCACCAGGGAAGCCCGGCAGTATTGTTTTTATAGCAAAAGTCTAGAAACCTACTGAAGGTCCACTTGTAAGGAACTGGTTAATTAAATTATGGTAAACACATCTAATGGAATATTATACATTTAAAAGAATGAGGTAAAAAAAAGAAAAAGAACAAATAAAAAAAGAATGAGGTAGATTTTAAGTACTAGTAAGGAATGATCTCCAAGATATTAAGTTTTTTTTAGTATAGAATTCTATTATTTTTCTGTTGACCAATCATGTTACAATGGTATCAAGCGAGTAATAATCACATAGTAAAAGATGTTTATCAGTTTTCACAATCAAGAGCCAAAAAATAAAAGATAATTGCAAGTCCTACCTAGTCAGAACATAATTAATCTAACAATATAAAATAATTACATACAATTTGGGTGTTCAGAAAGTGTGATATGGGAAATGGAAGTCAATACATACACATGTTTTAATCTACCCAGCCAGTCTAGGTCTTCTGTGGCACATTTAATCCATTTACATTTAAGATAATTATCAATGTGTATGATACTATTACTGTTACCTTAATTGCTTTGGGTTTATTTCTGTAGGCCTTTACCTTCTCTTGTGTTTCCTTCCAAGAGAAGTTCCTTTAGCTTTGTTGTAAAACTGGTTTGGTGATGCCAAATTCTCTTAACTTTTGCTTGTCTGGAAAGCTTTTGATTTCTCAATCAAATCTGAAGGATAGTCTTGCTGGGTAGAGTATTCTTGGTTGTAGGTTCTTCCCTTCCATCACTTTAAATATATCGTGCCATTCCCTTCTGATTTATAGTGTTTCTGTTCAGAAATCTACTGATAGCCTGAAGGGAGCTCCTTTGTTTTATTATTTGTCATTTTTCCCTGGTTGCTTTTAATATTTTATCTTTGCCTTTACTTTTTGTCACTTTGATTACTATGTGTCTTGGTGTGTTCCTCCTTGAGTTTATCCTGCCTGGGCCTCTCTGTGCTTCCTGGACTTGGTTGACTATTCCCTTTCCCATGTTAGGGAAGCTTTCGGCTATTATCTCTTCAAATATTTTCTCAAGTCCTTTATCTCTCTAGTCTCCTTCTGGGACCCCATAATGCAAATGTTGATACATTTAAGGTTGTCCTGGAGGTCTGTTAGAAAGCCATCTTTTTTTTTTTTTTTTTACTTCTTCTTCTTTTTTTATATTCTGTTCTGTGGCACTGATCTCCACCATTCTGTCATTTGTTTTTCTGCCTCAGCGATTCTGTTATTGATTCCTTCTAGTGTATTATTCATCTCTGCTTGTTCTTTAGCTCTTGTCAGTCCTTGATAAACATTTCTTCCATCTTCTCCATTGTTTTCCTGAGATCCTGGATCATTTTCACTATCATTATTCTGAATTCTTTTTCTGGAAGATTGCCTGTCTTCACTTGATTTAGTTGTTTGGGGGTGGGGAGTTATACTGTCTCTTCATTTGGGACATAACTTTCTGCCTTTTCATCATGATTACCTTTCTGTAATATTTTTGTTTTAGCTGCTTTGGGACTGTGCTTCTTCTTGCTGCTTCTGTCTGCCCTCTGATGGAGGAGGCTAAGAAGATTGAGTAAGCTTCCTGATGGAGGTGGGGGTGGCACTGGTGATGGGAAAAACTGGGTCTTGCTCTGGTGGCCAGGGCTTTGGTCAGTAAAGCTTTAATCTGATTATCTGATGATGGGTGGGGTTGCACTCCCTCCCTAGTAGTTGTTTGGCCTGAGGCAATCCAGCCCTGATGCCTATAGGCTGTATGGTAGGGTTAACGGCAACCTCCAGGAGGGCTTAGTTGTGTGCTCTCTGATGAATCTATGCTTACTCATCTGATCAGTCTCTGGACATCTCAATGTGGAAGTCATATGGGCACCCAAGTTCACTATATCCAAACCTACAATACTGCTCCTCCACCTGTTCTCCTTAAAATGTGCCACGCTTCAGCCAGCGATGCCTGTTCAGCGGCTCTACATCTGTAAAAGAAAGAATCACTCCAACTCTTACTTTCTACATTTTGTCTCAAACCTCACCCCTCTCCCATCTGGTTTCCTTGGACTTCCTAGAGACCCTGCACTAGTCAGAACCTTCCAACAGTCTTCCAACCCAGATGCCCCAACCCCCAGGAGTGGTCACTAATGAGTTTATACCCCTCAATACCATATACTATTCTCCCTATTTCTTAGTCACTCTCTTCCCTCCTCAACTGAAATTCCCATGGGAAGAAGAACTGCTTCTGTGTCTTTCTGTGCTAAATTCCCCCTACTGATAACAAGGTCCAACAGCAGGGGTCACATGCCAACTGCACAAGCTGAGCACTCTAGCCATGATCTCACCCTTCACATTCAATCATATCCCATTACAACAGCTCCCCCGTTAGGGCCCAAACCATTCATTTCTCTCCATCTTCAAAGTCACTGTTCTAACCCAAGCCTTTTCACTTCTCCCCCAGATCCATAGACACCATCCTCAACAGTTCTCCCTAAGTCTAATCTGGCCCCTCTGATGCTAATGTCAAAGTGGAATATATAAAATGTAATCTTGTCATGTCACTTACCAAATAAATAATAATTGATAAACAAGGATTGTGAAGGCTCTGCAGAGAGGCTCTGGGCTTCTTTCCTCCTCAAGGAACATAGCCATCATTTCCCACCACTACCCTAATTTCCCTTTAAGTTAAACCCTTCAATCTTAGCTCAAAGATTACCACCCAAGAAGTCATCCATGAGGGGCCTTTCCCATTAGTGTCTTCACTTTAGCCCAAGGTGAGACCGAGCGCTGTTCCAAGAAGGCTCTCGTCAAAACAAATGCATTTCACCTGAGAAGAGAGCGCTATGGAGTGGTGCCTCTGGTAAGCAGAGTACTGTTTCCATGAGCAATGAGAGCCAGATCCCAGGAAGGAGGAAGTGGGGTGAGCACTCAGATGAAACCAGGGCACATGAGCCGGGCCCAAAGGAACAGAAATGTGTTTGGAGGCCAATGTGAGCTGTTAAAAAAGGGTTTACTTGACAGAACAGGGAGCCCAGATGAGATCCCAAAGACCAAAGGTGTCCACTTGGAACCAACTCCTTGGATATAAGCAGACACAGTGCCCTGCAGGCTTGTTAACGTGTTGTGGTGTCTTCGGTCCCTTGCAAGTCCTAGGACTGATTGAGATCTCATCAGGGTTTCAGTCTCATGCTGGCATTCAATACCAGGATGTTTACTTTCCTCTTCAGAACCTGGCTCCCTGAACCTCTCTGGGCCTACCCAAGAACATGTTCAAAAGTCTCCATCCCAGCCTCTTGGCATGTAGGTCCCACCAGGTACTTTTTCTTTCCCCACTCCCCTTCTCTCCCCAGCTCTCTCTCAGTGTGAAAAGAGCCCTGTACAAGGAGTCCAGGTTTGGTCATGGCCAGAGACAAGCCAGTTCCCATTTCTGGCCCTCTATGGCCTCCATCAGGAAAACGGGAGCCATACCACCAGTCCTGCCTGCCTATGTCACAGGGCACTTTAGGATAGAACAAGGTGAATACACGGGAAAGCTTTTGGGAAACTTTCAAATGGTGTGAAGTTTATTATTATTCTCCCTAAGTCTAATCTGGCCCCTCTGATGCTAATGTCAAAGTGGAATATATAAAATGTAATCTTGTCATGTCACTTACCAAATAAATAATAATTGATAAACAAGGATTGTGAAGGCTCTGCAGAGAGGCTCTGGGCTTCTTTCCTCCTCAAGGAACATAGCCATCATTTCCCACCACTACCCTAATTTCCCTTTAAGTTAAACCCTTCAATCTTAGCTCAAAGATTACCACCCAAGAAGTCATCCATGAGGGGCCTTTCCCATTAGTGTCTTCACTTTAGCCCAAGGTGAGACCGAGCGCTGTTCCAAGAAGGCTCTCGTCAAAACAAATGCATTTCACCTGAGAAGAGAGCGCTATGGAGTGGTGCCTCTGGTAAGCAGAGTACTGTTTCCATGAGCAATGAGAGCCAGATCCCAGGAAGGAGGAAGTGGGGTGAGCACTCAGATGAAACCAGGGCACATGAGCCGGGCCCAAAGGAACAGAAATGTGTTTGGAGGCCAATGTGAGCTGTTAAAAAGGTTGACTTGACAGAACAGGGAGCCCAGATGAGATCCCAAAGACCAAAGGTGTCCACTTGGAACCAACTCCTTGGATATAAGCAGACACAGTGCCCTGCAGGCTTGTTAACGTGTTGTGGTGTCTTCGGTCCCTTGCAAGTCCTAGGACTGATTGAGATCTCATCAGGGTTTCAGTCTCATGCTGGCATTCAATACCAGGATGTTTACTTTCCTCTTCAGAACCTGGCTCCCTGAACCCTCTCTGGGCCTACCCAAGAACATGTTCAAAAGTCTCCATCCCAGCCTCTTGGCATGTAGGTCCCACCAGGTACTTTTTCTTTCCCCACTCCCCTTCTCTCCCCAGCTCTCTCTCAGTGTGAAAAGAGCCCTGTACAAGGAGTCCAGGTTTGGTCATGGCCAGAGACAAGCCAGTTCCCATTTCTGGCCCTCTATGGCCTCCATCAGGAAAACGGGAGCCATACCACCAGTCCTGCCTGCCTATGTCACAGGGCACTTTAGGATAGAACAAGGTGAATACACGGGAAAGCTTTTGGGAAACTTTCAAATGGTGTGAAGGTTTATTATGATTATTATTCATGTCTGATTTTGCCGCCTCTGTGGAGCCCAGCTCCAGTTTTTGCCTATGCAATGCCAAAACAACCAGTCAACTCCATCAAAAAGTCACTCAGCTGGGTGGGAAAAAATGCAGCTCTGTTTCATGTTATCAAGAAAAAACAAAGCCACTAAAAGATCAATGGTGTTTTTGAAAATGTGCAGGGGGTTGTTCTGGATATTATTTTTTTAGTTTTCCTAGGACTTTTATCGCCTGTGAACCAAAAAATAAATAAATAAAAGACAATGGGGGAAAAAAATCAAGCTCCTCTATTGTTTCCCAAGGATGAGTACAGCTTCAAGATGTCAGGCTTAGGGAAAGGAAGGGAGACAGAAATTCAAGCAAGGGAGAGTCTGTGTGTACCTCACTCCTGGCAGGCTGTGGACCAGTGGGTTGTCTTCTGTTGGCTGGATCACCTTCTCCAGCTGAGAAGGGACTTTGGAAGGTCCCATGTACATTAGAGAGAAAGAAGGAGATATCTGAACCACTAGCCAAACCTGCAGAGGCTGAAGGAGCCCTGGCTCTGACTCAAGGGGCTGGCACCCAGGAGATGGAGACCAGGGTAGAAAGGGTTGGCATCTGAGGAAAGAGAAGATTCTGAGATAAGAAGATGTTTTTAAAACATAGTTGTCCCCAGAGGGCTGCTTCAGAGGAGCATGTAACTCAAGCCAGTTGGTTTTGCTCCATATAAGCAGTTCTCCTAAGTGTTTTGCTGCGGGAAAAGATGGAATCTCATCTTTGAAGAGGCTTGGCTGTCATCCATAAGTTTTAGTTATGCAGGCCTCCCCAGAACAGCATTCTCCTCAGGAGGTGTCCACCTCTTGGAGGAAGTTTCTGAATGAAAACAGGGATATGTATGAGCGAAAAATGTCATAGCTTGCATTTAATTCTATCAGTTGACAAGCCCTCCCTGGGCATCCATGCATTCCCAATTCCTTGTTAGAGCTGGATGGAAGGTAGGGGAGGGAAAACAGAGGAGGAGGGTCCAGGAGGACAAGACCAGAAAGTATGGAAAAGGCTGAACAAAGGCCATGCCATAGGGTGGTCAGAGTTCAGAGTCAAGGATGGGCTGGAACCATCCACAGGACAAAGCAGGGCTTAAGATAATATTTGAAAAAGAGATTTTTGTGAAACATCAACTGTCTGTATCCAAACCTAGATACATAGATGATAGACTAAATAGATAGATATGCTATGTTTATTAGCATACTCATTTTTCAGATGATGGAATTGAGACCATGAAAGTTGATAATGATCCGAAACTCATATAAGTAACTGACAATTTACTGGGTTGTGTTTAATGTCCAATTGGCTGAGTCTTGGTCTGATTCTCCACCAATCCCACTGCCTCTAATCATTCCCATCTCTAAATATATTCTGCACAATAATGTAGCCCCAGAGTTCATGATGGCAGTGTCCTTGCAGGAAGGGAGTATGGAATAATACATTTCCTAAGACCTTGCATATCTGCACTAGAAATAATACATTCCTGTTACCTTTTCATATGAACAACAACTTTGTGCAGCCAAGAATTCTTGGGTCACAATTCTGGAACTCTCTTCCTGAGTACTTTTTAAAGTAGTGGGAATTATCTATGGACATTAAGAGAGGCATAAGATTTGTTAACAGGAAATATGGATAAAGGAAGATAAATCATTTATTTTCTACTAAATTACTGGACTTTGTACATGTCAAAAGGAAGTATGTATTTTCTAGCATTTCTCAAGAATGTATCTTTCTTTCAGAACATACCCATCACAGTCTCCCAAAATAGACTTAACATCCTCTTAGGAAATGATACTGTAGGGCTTCCCTGGTGGTCCAGTGGTGGAGAGTCCGCCTTGCAGTGCAGGGGCACAGGTTGGATCCCTGGCCCAGGAGAATCCCATGTGCTGCAGAGTGGCTGGACCAGTGTGTCCAATTACAAGAATCACGAGCCAGTGCTCTGGAGCACATGTGCCCAGAGCCATGCAGAGAGAGGGGCCACTGCAATGTGGGGCCCACACATGCCAAAGAATAAAGATGGATGAAAATTTTTTAAAAAGAAATAATACTGTAGCATTTGCCCCATTTTCTTTATCAGGGAGAAATCTGATTTCAGACTGAATTTCTTTTCTCAATATATATGAAATATGAAGTCTTCACTAGGATTCATGAAAATATTTGGCTCTTTGTTGTTATTTGTATTGAAGCACAGTTCAGTTGTTTAGATTTTCATCATTTCTCATCTCAGAAGAGTATTATTTATGGTTTGGATTGTTGCTTCCATTTCATTTTTGTGACGACCTTCATGATGTCTCTTCAAACCTGTCATTCTCTCATGAATTTCATCTCTTTGACCTGTTGCCTGCCACTTTAGGAGATTTTCTTACGTTGCCCTCTCCATCACTATTTTATTTTCTACAATGTCAAGTGGATTCTTTACTATTTTCAATGCATTTTATTTATTTTTTATTTTTGGTGGGGATGTGGTGGGGAGGGTGGGGGGCGGGCGGGCCACTTCTATTGGTCTTTCGTTTATCTAGTTTCAGCCATCTTTGTTTTTTGGCCTGTGTGGGCCTCCCATCGCGGTGGCCTCTGTTGTCGCAGAGCACCAGCTCTGGGCGCACGCGCCCCGGAGCTCCGGCTCCGTAATTGGACACATCAGTCCAGCCGCTACGCTGCACGTGGGATCTTCCCAAGTCAGAGATCGAACTGGCGCCTCTTGCATGCAAGACGGTGTCCTCACCCACTGAACCACCATGGAAGCCCCTTCAATGCATATTTTAACTCTGCTATTGAGCTTTTGTCTTGCTTGAATAGGTAATACAAAAAATAGGATGCAAAATGGAAAAAGGGACAAGGCAGTGAAAAGTACGTCTTCCTTCTAATCCTGCCCCGAGGCATTTCTCTCCATAGAGGTAAACACTGTTCCAGTTTTATGATTCCTCTGGAGATAATCTATATTTAAGCTATACACACACACATCTATGTATCTATTTCTTTATATTTTAGTGGTAAATCTCTATACTGTTGCGGATTGTAATATGTATGACAAATACAGTCTAACCTTTTTCAGCCTCATGTGTCAGTTATTATAGTTACGGATGCGAAAAAAAAAAAACCCAGAAACTCGAAGTACCTATTAACTATTTTCCACAACAGAATGGCAGCTTCAGGGCTTATTGGCTCAGCAGCTCCCACAAGTCATCAAGAATCCAGATTCCTTCCATCTTTTTAATCCTTCCAGGTCCAAAAAGAATTACTTTGTTAATACAAGTCTTTCTAGTCCCAAAATGACTACAGGAGTTCCAAGCATTATATCAGAAACAATAATTTCTTAAAGTAAAAAACTGGCTATTATGTATCTTTTAGACAGAATTAGAAAATAATTCCCAGAAGACATCCCTTTGCTTTCCATTAGACAAACTTTCATCTCATACTTACATCTAAACCAAATATTAGGTTCAAATATGGAATTTTCGTGATAGCTTTAACCAGTTATGACCCACATCCTAGAGCTAGGGAGGCACAAAGACAAGGCTTGAAGATTGAGAACTAAAGCACCTCAAGGTTCTTTTAGACAGGCAGAATGGGATAAGGGAAAGTACAGTGAGGCATGGATGTTGGGTAGACAATTAACTGTGTCTCAACACCAAACATTCTTTTTTTTATTCTTAATAAAATTATTCTTTATATATTTTCTTTATACTCAGGTTAGTAAATTATTTGTTATTTATATAAGGCACATGCACATTTGTTGGCAATTAGATAGAAGAGGTATTGGGCTTTTCTCCCATTTTATTTAGGCTTTCAAACTTTATTTTTAACTGAGGGATAAATGTTTTACAGTGGTGTGTTGGTGGAAGCCCCTTCAATGCATATTTTAACTCTGCTATTGAGCTTTTGTCTTGCTTGAATAGGTAATACAAAAAATAGGATGCAAAATGGAAAAAGGGACAAGGCAGTGAAAAGTACGTCTTCCTTCTAATCCTGCCCCGAGGCATTTCTCTCCATAGAGGTAAACACTGTTCCAGTTTTATGATTCCTCTGGAGATAATCTATATTTAAGCTATACACACACACATCTATGTATCTATTTCTTTATATTTTAGTGGTAAATCTCTATACTGTTGCGGATTGTAATATGTATGACAAATACAGTCTAACCTTTTTCAGCCTCATGTGTCAGTTATTATAGTTACGGATGCAAAAAAAAAAAAAAAAAAAACCCAGAAACTCGAAGTACCTATTAACTATTTTCCACAACAGAATGGCAGCTTCAGGGCTTATTGGCTCAGCAGCTCCCACAAGTCATCAAGAATCCAGATTCCTTCCATCTTTTTAATCCTTCCAGGTCCAAAAAGAATTACTTTGTTAATACAAGTCTTTCTAGTCCCAAAATGACTACAGGAGTTCCAAGCATTATATCAGAAACAATAATTTCTTAAAGTAAAAAACTGGCTATTATGTATCTTTTAGACAGAATTAGAAAATAATTCCCAGAAGACATCCCTTTGCTTTCCATTAGACAAACTTTCATCTCATACTTACATCTAAACCAAATATTAGGTTCAAATATGGAATTTTCGTGATAGCTTTAACCAGTTATGACCCACATCCTAGAGCTAGGGAGGCACAAAGACAAGGCTTGAAGATTGAGAACTAAAGCACCTCAAGGTTCTTTTAGACAGGCAGAATGGGATAAGGGAAAGTACAGTGAGGCATGGATGTTGGGTAGACAATTAACTGTGTCTCAACACCAAACATTCTTTTTTTTATTCTTAATAAAATTATTCTTTATATATTTTCTTTATACTCAGGTTAGTAAATTATTTGTTATTTATATAAGGCACATGCACATTTGTTGGCAATTAGATAGAAGAGGTATTGGGCTTTTCTCCCATTTTATTTAGGCTTTCAAACTTTATTTTTAACTGAGGGATAAATGTTTTACAGTGGTGTGTTGGTGTTTACCATACATCAACATGAATCAGCCATACATGTACATATGTCCCTTCCCTCTTGAACCTCCCTTCCACATCCACCCCTCCCCACCCCTCTAGGTTGTCACAGAGTAATGCATTTGAACTCCCTTTGTTATACAGCAATTCCCCTTTAGCTATCTATTTTACATATGGTAATGTATATGTCTCAATGCCACTCTGTCAATTTTTCCCACTCTCTCTCTCCCCTACTGTGTCCACAAGTCTGTTCATTATGTCTGCACATCTCTATTCCTGCCCTGCAAATAAATTCATCAATACCATCTTTTCGGATTCCATATATATGTATTAATGCACAATATTTATTTTTCTCTTTCTGACTTACTTCACTCTGTATAACAGGCTCTAGATTTGTCCACTTCACTAGAACTGATTCCAATTCATTCCTCTTTATATCTGAGTAGTATTCCACTGTATATATGTACCACACTTCTTTATCGACTCATCTATGGATTGACATTTAGGTTGCTTGCATGCTCTGTTGTAAATAATGCTGCAATGAATACTGAGGTACATGCATCTTTTAGAACTGTGGTTTTCTCAAGGTATATGCCCAGTGGGATTGCTGGGTCATACAGGAGTTGTTACTCCTAGTTTGTAAAGAAATCTCCATACTGTTCTCCATTGTAGCTCTATCAATTTATATTCCCACCAATAGTGCAAGAGGTTCCCTTTTCTCCACATCCTCTCCAGAATTTATTGTTTGTAGAGTTGTTGTTGTTGTTAATTTTGGCCTCTTTTATTGTTTTTCTTTTTAATTTATTTATTTTCACCCACCTTTATTCTTTGGCCTGTGTGGGCCTCCCATTGCAGTGGCCTCTGTCAATGTGTAGATGATCCAGACAAAACACAGGCCTGGAAGACTTTCTTTCAAGATAGCAGAAGAATAAGACAGGGAAATAATCTTTCCCCCAACAAATAACACTGGCAGAAGACCCCAGACTTCCAAAAAGACAAGCCAATCTCCTCAGAATGAAGTAGGGCAAAAGACAAAGATTTAAAAAAGAGATAAAAGATTTCAGGATGGGGACATGTGCCCTGGGGAGGGAGTCATGAAGGAGAAAAATTTTTCATGCACTCAGAAACCCCCTCATGGGCAGGGTAAGGAGGAACTTTGGAACCTCAGAGGGGAATGCAGCAACCAGTGCTTGGGAGGCAAAACAGAAAATTCACAACAGAGATTGTTGCCAAATGGCACTTTGAGCTGAGAAGAGGCTTGCATGCCCACACCCACAGTGCTCAAGCACAAGCTTCAGGGTCAGATCTTAAGAAGAGGACCAGGGCTAACTGCCATGAAGATACCCTAAGGGGGCTGGTACCACACAGCTGAGTAGGTCCAGTGAAAAGCCTGGGCTTCCCAGAGAAGCACGAGGCCTCTGCCGCCACAACACTAAGTCTATGTGCTCGCAGACAGCAGCTGTGCGTCCAGCAGTGGTCACCAAAGCCAGCAGGAGTGCTAGCACCAATGGTGGAACTAGACACAACTGCAGTTTATGATCCCACAGGGAGAAGTGTAAGCCATGAGCCACTGCCAAAGTCAGGGAGAGGACTGGAGGCAGCAGACCAAACACCGCCACTGAGGTCCCAACCCCAGAGGTGGCAGCTGCCACCAAGCTGTGAACAGGCACAGATTACTGCCCATACCTTGCTGAGAGCCTAAGCAGCTTGACTCTTCCTAGAGCAGCAAGGAAATCAAACCAGTCCATCCTAAAGGAAATCAACCCTGAATATTCATTGGAAGGACTGATGCTGAAGCTGAGGCTCCAATACTTTGGCCACCTGATGCAAAGAATTGACTCACTGGAAAAGACTCTCATGCTGAGAAAGATGGAAGGCAAGAGGAGAAGAAGGCATCAGAGGATGAGATGGTTGGATGGCATCATTGACTCAACGGACATGAGTTTGAGCAAACTTTGGAAGATGGTGAAGGACAGGGAAACCTGGTGTGCTGCATTTCACAGGGTCACAAAGAATCAGATACAACTAAGCAACTGAATGAAAGACCAATAAAAAGTGGCCTGCCTGCCCTACTCCCTACCTGCCCCCCAGAAAAAAAAAATCTGCAAACGATAAATCCTGGAAAGGCTGTGGAGAAATGGGAACCCACTTGCACAGTAGTTGGGAATGTAAATCAACACACCCACTGTGGAGAACAGTATGGAGATTCATTTTAAAACTAGGAATAAAACTACCATATAAGTCAACAACCCCATCACTGGGCATATACCTTGGGAAAATCACAGTCTAAAAGACACATGTACCCCAATACTCATTGCAGCATGATTTGCAACAGAGCATGCAAGCAACCTAAATGTCCATTGACAGATGAACCGACAAAGAAGTTGTGGTACATATGTACAATGGAATATTACTCAGCCATTATAAGGAATGTATTTGAGTCAGTTCTAATAAGGTGGATGAACCTAGAACCTATTTCTATTTTTATTTTTATTTTCTTTTTTGGCCACTTCTATTGGTCTTTCATTTATCTATTTTCATCCATCTTTGTTCTATGGCCCATGTGGGCCTCCCATGGCAATGGCCTCTCTCACTGCAGAGCACCAGGTCTGGGCGCATGCACTCCAGAGCTCTGACTTGGTAGTTGGACACATTGGTCCAGCCGCTCCACAGCACGTGGGATCTTCCCAGGCCAGGGACTAAACCGGCGCCCCTTGCACTAAAAGGCAGCGTCCTTACCCACTGGACCACCAGGGAAGCCCTCTAGAGCTTATTATAAAAAGTAACTCAGGCCACCGCTGAATTTGCTCTACAATGGCCCACACTCTGTCTGTGGAGTGTGCTTTCTCTAAATCTGAATAAATCTATTTCTTACCTATCACTTTGTCTCTCCCTGAATTCTTCTCTGCAAAGAGACATGAAGAACGTGAGCCTCAGTAGGTCCAGACATTGGTGTCATGATGTCTGACCGGAAGGCAGTGATCAAGAATGCAGACATGTCTGAGGACATGCAACAAGATGCCGTTGACTATGCCACACAGGCTATGGAGAAGTACAACACAGAGAAGGACATTGCTGCCTATATCAAGAAAGAATTTGACAAGAAATATAACCCTAACTGGCATTGTATCGTGGGCCAAAATTTTGGCAGCTACATTACACACGAGGCAAAGCACTTCATCTATTTTTACTTGGGTCAAGTTTCAATCCTCCTCTTCAAGTTAGGCTAGGCGGCCACAGTGAGGGTGTCAGTGGCGGCGGCAGCGACGGCAAGCAGGCAGCGTTGCTGGAACTGTTTTGCCCTGGGGCCAGCATCAGGATGTCCTCTCCCGTGGCTGTGCTACTGCATGGTGACTTTTGAGTGCCCCTCCGCATCTAAAAGACACATGTACCCCAATACTCATTGCAGCATGATTTGCAACAGAGCATGCAAGCAACCTAAATGTCCATTGACAGATGAACCGACAAAGAAGTTGTGGTACATATGTACAATGGAATATTACTCAGCCATTATAAGGAATGTATTTGAGTCAGTTCTAATAAGGTGGATGAACCTAGAACCTATTTCTATTTTTATTTTTATTTTCTTTTTTGGCCACTTCTATTGGTCTTTCATTTATCTATTTTCATCCATCTTTGTTCTATGGCCCATGTGGGCCTCCCATGGCAATGGCCTCTCTCACTGCAGAGCACCAGGTCTGGGCGCATGCACTCCAGAGCTCTGACTTGGTAGTTGGACACATTGGTCCAGCCGCTCCACAGCACGTGGGATCTTCCCAGGCCAGGGACTAAACCGGCGCCCCTTGCACTAAAAGGCAGCGTCCTTACCCACTGGACCACCAGGGAAGCCCTCTAGAGCTTATTATAAAAAGTAACTCAGGCCACCGCTGAATTTGCTCTACAATGGCCCACACTCTGTCTGTGGAGTGTGCTTTCTCTAAATCTGAATAAATCTATTTCTTACCTATCACTTTGTCTCTCCCTGAATTCTTCTCTGCAAAGAGACATGAAGAACGTGAGCCTCAGTAGGTCCAGACATTGGTGTCATGATGTCTGACCGGAAGGCAGTGATCAAGAATGCAGACATGTCTGAGGACATGCAACAAGATGCCGTTGACTATGCCACACAGGCTATGGAGAAGTACAACACAGAGAAGGACATTGCTGCCTATATCAAGAAAGAATTTGACAAGAAATATAACCCTAACTGGCATTGTATCGTGGGCCAAAATTTTGGCAGCTACATTACACACGAGGCAAAGCACTTCATCTATTTTTACTTGGGTCAAGTTTCAATCCTCCTCTTCAAGTTAGGCTAGGCGGCCACAGTGAGGGTGTCAGTGGCGGCGGCAGCGACGGCAAGCAGGCAGCGTTGCTGGAACTGTTTTGCCCTGGGGCCAGCATCAGGATGTCCTCTCCCGTGGCTGTGCTACTGCATGGACTGTATACTCAATTTCATGTGTATGTCGCAGTAAACAAAACCAAACTTCTTCTGTTTAGTTGCCTGGGGGAAAAGGCTGCCTTATGTTTATTTTTTTAAGACTTAAAATTTTTTGTCGGTTGTATTGCACTAGGAAACCTCTCCCATCCCTCTCTTTTCTCTTTCTCTCCCTGCACAAATAAAAAGCCCTCAACAACAACAACAAAAAAGTAAATCAGGGCTTCCCTGGTTGTTCAGCAGGTAAAGAGTCTGCCTTGCAGTGCAAGGGTCGCCAGTTTGATCCCTGGCCCGGGAAGACCCCATGTGCTGCAAAGCGACTGGACAGGTGTGTCCAATTATGAGCCAGCACTCTGGAGCGCATGCGCCAGTGCCAGCGCTCTGCAAAAAGAGAGGCCACTGTGATGGGAAGCCCACACATGCCAAAGAATAAACATGGATGAAAATAAGTAAATAAATAACCAATCCAAGGGACCAGAATTAAAAAAAAAAAAAAAAGAAGAGTCCACAACAATAACAGCAAAAAATAATTAAAAAAAAAGTAAATCAGAATGATACAAATATTGTATATTGACGCATGTATATGGACTCTTCAAGAACAGTACTGATGAATCTATTTGCAGGGCAACAGTGGAGATGCAGGCATAAAGAACAGACTTGTAGGGCTTCCCTGGTAGCTCAGTGGTGGCAAATTCGCCTGCCAGTGCAAGAGACACGGGTTCGATCCCTGATCCAGGAAGATCCCACATGCTGAGGAGCAACTAAGCCCATGAGCCACAACTATGGAGCCTGTGCTCTAGAGCCTTGGAGCAGCAACAGCTGAAGCCCGTGTGCCCTAGAGCCTGAGTTCCACAACAAGAGAAATCATTGCACCAAGAAGCCTGCTCACCTCAACTAGAGAGTAGCCCCCACTCCCTGCAACTAGAAAAGAGCTTGTGTCAGTAGTGAAAACCCAGAAGAGCCAAAAATGAATAAATAAGAAAAATTTTTTATAAAAGAACAGACTTGCAGACACAGAGAAGGAGAGGATGGGATGACTTGGGAGAGTAGGGGCCAGCATCAGGATGTCCTCTCCCGTGGCTGTGCTACTGCATGGACTGTATACTCAATTTCATGTGTATGTCGCAGTAAACAAAACCAAACTTCTTCTGTTTAGTTGCCTGGGGGAAAAGGCTGCCTTATGTTTATTTTTTTAAGACTTAAAATTTTTTGTCGGTTGTATTGCACTAGGAAACCTCTCCCATCCCTCTCTTTTCTCTTTCTCTCCCTGCACAAATAAAAAGCCCTCAACAACAACAACAAAAAAGTAAATCAGGGCTTCCCTGGTTGTTCAGCAGGTAAAGAGTCTGCCTTGCAGTGCAAGGGTCGCCAGTTTGATCCCTGGCCCGGGAAGACCCCATGTGCTGCAAAGCGACTGGACAGGTGTGTCCAATTATGAGCCAGCACTCTGGGCGCATGCGCCAGTGCCAGCGCTCTGCAAAAAGAGAGGCCACTGTGATGGGAAGCCCACACATGCCAAAGAATAAACATGGATGAAAATAAGTAAATAAATAACCAATCCAAGGGACCAGAATTAAAAAAAAAAAAAAAAGAAGAGTCCACAACAATAACAGCAAAAAATAATTAAAAAAAAAGTAAATCAGAATGATACAAATATTGTATATTGACGCATGTATATGGACTCTTCAAGAACAGTACTGATGAATCTATTTGCAGGGCAACAGTGGAGATGCAGGCATAAAGAACAGACTTGTAGGGCTTCCCTGGTAGCTCAGTGGTGGCAAATTCGCCTGCCAGTGCAAGAGACACGGGTTCGATCCCTGATCCAGGAAGATCCCACATGCTGAGGAGCAACTAAGCCCATGAGCCACAACTATGGAGCCTGTGCTCTAGAGCCTTGGAGCAGCAACAGCTGAAGCCCGTGTGCCCTAGAGCCTGAGTTCCACAACAAGAGAAATCATTGCACCAAGAAGCCTGCTCACCTCAACTAGAGAGTAGCCCCCACTCCCTGCAACTAGAAAAGAGCTTGTGTCAGTAGTGAAAACCCAGAAGAGCCAAAAATGAATAAATAAGAAAAATTTTTTATAAAAGAACAGACTTGCAGACACAGAGAAGGAGAGGATGGGATGACTTGGGAGAGTAGCACTCAAACATACACTTTACCGTATGCAAAATGGAAAGCCAGTGGGAATTTGCTGTATGACACGGTGAGCTCGAACTCGGTGCTCTGTGACGAACTGGAGGGGTGGCGTGGGATGTGGGAGGGGGTTCAGAAGGGAGCAGAGGTGTGTATACCTATGGCTGATTTATGCTGATGTATGGCAGAAACCAACACAATATTGTAAAGTAGTTATTCTCCAATAAAACATAAATTAAATACAAAGAAAATCAAGACAACTAGAATAGTTCAAACAACTTTCAAAATGAAGAATAAAATGGGAGAATAAAAAAAAAAAAAGAAATTAGTCTGGTCTCACAATTTGCTTGAAAACAGCTGACATTACATTCTTGGCCCAAATGTTAAGAAGACTGACATCTGCTTTCTGCCTCTAGGGAACAGTCATTAAACTAAAGGTATGCAGAAACACTCTGGTGGATCAGATGCCGTTTTTGGTCCTTTCAGTCCCAACTGACTTCTCAGTTGAAGGTGACCTCATTTGGCCTGTACAGTGTAAAAAAAAATATCCAATTTAGCCCAATCAATGCACAGAACTAAGAGAAATAATAAATTATTTTATGCCACTAAATAAATTTTAAAAAAAGGAAAACACAGGCCTTAAATAGTACATTAGATCGAAAGGGCTTAATTGATGCGTATAAAGAGTATTCCATACAAATACAACAGAATACACATTCTTTTCAAGTGCACAAGGAACAGTCTTCTCCAAGTTAAATCATATGCTGGACCAAAAAAATCCTCAGTATATTCTGGAAATTAAAATCGTATCAAGCTTCCTTTCCAACCACAATATTATGAGACTAGAAATCAACTACAAGAAAAAAATACTATAAAAAAAAAAGCACAAACACATGGCGGCCAAACAATATGAAACTAAACATCCAATGGATCACTGAAGAAATTAAAGAGGAAATAAAATAGACCTAGAAGCAAATGAAAACAAAAATACAATGATCCAAAACCTATGGGATGCAGCAAAAGAAGATCTAAGACTGAAGTTTAGAGCAATACAAACTATAAATAAGAAAAATAAATCAAACAACAAAACTCTGTAGAAGCAAAAAAGCAAAATTTTTAAAAGGGAAAAAAAAGAAAAAAAGAAAAAAAAAATCAGAAAAAAAAATAAGAAAAATCTCAGATAAACAACCTAAGCTTACAGTTACAGCAACTACAGAAAAAGAGCAAATAAAACCCAAAGTTAATAGAAGGAAAGAAATAGTAAAAAATGAAATAGAGACTTTAAAAACCAATAGAAAAGTGCAATAAAACTAAACACTGGTTTTTGTAAAGATAAACAAAATTAATAAACCTTTACCCAGAGTTAAAATGAAAAAAAGTAAGCGGGATCAAATCAATAAAATTATTATAGAAATGAAAAAGAAGTTACAATTGATACTACAGAAATACAAAGGATCATAAGAGACTACTACAAACAACCATACACCAACAAAATGGACAACCCAGAAGAAGTGGACAGGTTCTTACAAAGGTCCAAGCTCTCAAGTCTGAACCAGGAAGAAATATAAAATATGAACAGACTGATTACCAGGAATAAAACGGAATCAAACTTTAATAACTCCCCGAAAACAAAAGACCATGATCAGATGACTTCACAGGTGAAGTCTACCAAACATTTAGGGGAAGGTTCACACCTACCCTTCTGAAACTGTTTCCAAAAATACAGAGGAAGGAATATTTCTGAGCTCACTTTATGAAACGAGCATCACTCTGATACCAAATGCAAAAGAGCCTGAATAGCCAAAACGACTTTCAGAAAGAAGAATGGAGCTGGAGGAATCAGGCCCCCTGACTTCAGACTATACTACAAAGCTACAGTAATCAAGACAATAATCAAATGAAATCATCAAGAAAATAAAAAGACAGCCTACTGAATAGGAGAAAACATTTGCAAATGATATGACTGATCAGGAATTCATATTCAACATATATAAACAGCACATACGACTCAACATCAAAGAACTCAATTAAAAAATGGGCAGAAGAACTGAATAGACGTTTTTCCAAAAAAGGAAATGCAGATGGCCAACAGACACATGAAAAGATTGTCAACATTGCTAACCGTCAGGGAAATGCAATAAAAACCACAGTGAGATATCCTTCACACCTGTCAGAATGACTGTCGTAAAAATACACACATACTCACACACACACACACACACACAAATGTTGATAAGGATGCTGGAGAAAAGGGAATCCTCATCCACTGGTGATGAGAACATAGATTGGTGCAGTCACCATGGAAAACAGAACGGAGGTTTCTCAAAAATAAAAAAGAAAGAAAGAAAGAAAAAAATAGAAATACCATATAACCCAGAAATTCTTGGGTATATATCCAAAGAACACCAAAAAATGCTAGTTCAAAAAGATACATGGACCCCAATGTTCATAGTAGCATTATCTACAATTACCAAGATACGGAAACAACCAAAGTCCATCAGACGGATGCCTAAAGAACATGTGATATATATATATATATATACACACACACACACACACACACACACACATATATATATATATACATTGGATTGGTTAAAAAGTTCATTCAGGTTTTTAATATAAATATTCAAGGTATTTTACCCCTAAATATCCAATATATGTTAACTACAAATATATAGATGGTTACCCTCATCCATGCTGATGCCTCTCAGAAGCTTTCCTCCTAGGAGAAAGATACTCATGCCTCCTCTAATAGATCAGGCTCCCGGGAATGTGTGAAAACCCTCTCCAGTCATTTATTGCAAAAGACTGGAACTCTGGGGTAGAGGGGCTTAGTTCTTCATGCTTTCGTGCACTTCTTCGTTTCTTCATTTGTTGGTTCACACTTTCACTATCACCAGCTACCACTGGTAAACAATGAAATTACAAAACACTACTCAACAGAGGAGTAAATCAAAAGATACTGGGGATCCAGAGGAAGAGGTAAATGAGATTTTTGCAAACACTTTATCCTCATGTAGGACAGAGAAAAATAAATAAGACAGCCTACTGAATAGGAAAACATTTGCAAATGATATGACTGATCAGGAATTCATATTCAACATATATAAACAGCACATACGACTCAACATCAAAGAACTCAATTAAAAAATGGGCAGAAGAACTGAATAGACGTTTTTCCAAAAAAGGAAATGCAGATGGCCAACAGACACATGAAAAGATTGTCAACATTGCTAACCGTCAGGGAAATGCAATAAAAACCACAGTGAGATATCCTTCACACCTGTCAGAATGACTGTCGTAAAAATACACACATACTCACACACACACACACACACACAAATGTTGATAAGGATGCTGGAGAAAAGGGAATCCTCATCCACTGGTGATGAGAACATAGATTGGTGCAGTCACCATGGAAAACAGAACGGAGGTTTCTCAAAAATAAAAAAGAAAGAAAGAAAGAAAAAAATAGAAATACCATATAACCCAGAAATTCTTGGGTATATATCCAAAGAACACCAAAAAATGCTAGTTCAAAAAGATACATGGACCCCAATGTTCATAGTAGCATTATCTACAATTACCAAGATACGGAAACAACCAAAGTCCATCAGACGGATGCCTAAAGAACATGTGATATATATATATATATATACACACACACACACACACACACACACACATATATATATATACATTGGATTGGTTAAAAAGTTCATTCAGGTTTTTAATATAAATATTCAAGGTATTTTACCCCTAAATATCCAATATATGTTAACTACAAATATATAGATGGTTACCCTCATCCATGCTGATGCCTCTCAGAAGCTTTCCTCCTAGGAGAAAGATACTCATGCCTCCTCTAATAGATCAGGCTCCCGGGAATGTGTGAAAACCCTCTCCAGTCATTTATTGCAAAAGACTGGAACTCTGGGGTAGAGGGGCTTAGTTCTTCATGCTTTCGTGCACTTCTTCGTTTCTTCATTTGTTGGTTCACACTTTCACTATCACCAGCTACCACTGGTAAACAATGAAATTACAAAACACTACTCAACAGAGGAGTAAATCAAAAGATACTGGGGATCCAGAGGAAGAGGTAAATGAGATTTTTGCAAACACTTTATCCTCATGTAGGACAGAGTTATTACCATTATTTTATACCTACAGGGAAATGGAGGATCAGAGAGATTAGGTGACTAATTCACAGAGGACAGAGGCAGGGTAGAAGCCCAAGGGATAAGGCATAGAGAACACTAGAGTTGGGAGAGCCAGCCTCATTTCCTAATTTTTTTTTCTTGGGACACTGGATTTTTTTTTTGCTTCCTTCATCCTTCCTTTCTTCAACAAATCATTATTATGCCCTTTTTTCACTGTTTTCTCCAGAGACTGAATGTTGGCCAGAAGAAAGGAAATGGAAAACCACTTTGTGCCATCTTATTTGCGCATTGGAAGGTTGACATCCCAGCAGGAGTCGTCTCAGCCTCTTTAATTGGGATTGGAGTCATGCAACCCTTCCCAGCCTCTCAAGTGGATTATAGGTCACTTCCTCAGAGCTGACTGGCCTATATTGATTCTGTTTTAGGAAATCTCCCTCATCAGCACTTGCGACTGACTCCATTTGGGGATCAGGTTAGCCACATTTACATGTAGAATTTTCTCACGTTTCATTACCACAGAATATCCCTATGGAACGTCTTCCCTGTTACTCCCAGTTCCACATCCCACTGTGGGTAATCAGATCTCAGGGACTGCAGGAGATGGTAAGCTTATAACCTCAATTCTTCAGCTGCAAATGGAGGGACAAAGAATTTGTGAATTAATGAGAAACACTTGTTCTTGGAATTAGACGACCTAGATTGTAAGGATGGAATTTCAGGCACTAATATAGCAAAGGAAGGGTTTCCCCTTGGAAGTGAGTGGACTCTACTAGAGACGGGTTGCTTTTTCTTCAGAGAGGTTAAAGCAGTGCTAACCGAGTTCCTCTGGCCCACGTGAATTCTCATTTTGCATTCCCAGAGTTGAGTGAACTTGAATGATCATTGTCACCAGCAAATTCCTAAACGGTGTTCTCAATTTGAATACTTTTTCAGTAAGTCATCCTGGAAATGTGCACCTTGGCACTGCCCCATCTTAAATACCTATCCAAACAGGTCCTCATCTCTCTGGCATGGATCAAGCCTGCCTCATCCTCACTTAGTGGCAGTATTTTCCCTACGATTCCCTATTCCCCTGCCACCCACAATGTCCAATATGGCTTGACACCTGACAGCAGCCTGGTTAGTATTTTTCTGTCTGCCAAAGAAATGGTCTTTTTTCGTTTCTCGCCACCTAATCTTGCTAATCAACAAGAGGTTCCTCACACCCACCCCTCTACCTGTGTCCAGGGTTCATATCAGCTCCACATTCCCTCTGTACTCTATCCTTCTGTTCAAATTCTGCCCTGCCTAGTCCCATTCAGTTAAGGAAGCAAGCACTGATCTAGAGCCCTGTGGGCATGGGGGCTAGGTGGCTTCCCTTGTATCTGACTCTGTGCGACTCTATGGACTGTAGTCGGCGAACCTCCTCTGTCCGTGGGATTCTCCAGGCAAGAATATTGGAGTGGGTTGCCATGCCCCTCCTCCAGGGGATCATCCGGACCCAGGGATCAAAACCCCCTCTCAAGTCTCCCACATCGACAGGCAGATTCTTTACCACTAGCGCCACCTGGGAAGCCGGCTCTGGAACCTTAACACATGCTAATTCATTAAGCCTTCGTGCCAGTAGGTGAAGGCTAGCTCGCCTGAAGCACACTACTCTTATGTTCATTTTACAGATGAGAAACTGAGACTCTAAGAGGTCAAACGGCTTTAACACGGGGCGGGGCTTCAAGATTTGGAGCCAGACTGTCTGCCCCATCTCTTTTAACCATCTGGCCCAGTGGCCTTTCGCCCCCTCCAGCCCTTAAGCCCTCCCTCCCTAGAAGGAAGCCACTTATTAGCGTAGCGTTGGGGAGAGTTATTCCGACATTGGATGGACGTGGAGGAAAGTGACAGTACAGAAGCTGGTATATACAGGCTGATGTGTCCTGGGCAGGGTCTGAAGGCTGTAACCATATAAGTAGTCTCTTGTTCTTTCTCCCATCACTGGGTCGACAAAGCTTTCAGCCTCCTCCACACCAAGACACTGGACAGAAGTGTTTGAAATCCTCCCTTGTCCAGGGCCCTGACAGAAGAAAGGAAGTGCAGCAGATCCATCCAGGCTGGAGGCCACCGCTGCGGCACTGTGCGGTCCAGTCCACAGTCTGCAGATCCCAGGCGCGCTCTGGCGGCCACTGGGGACCCCAGAATCGCACCTTCTCCTCTCAGCGCGCCCAAGGGCACCACCAGTGACCGAGACGCTGGGAAAAGGGCGGGAGGGAGACGGAAAGGGGAGGAAAGAGAGGGAGGCTCCGGAGGGGCGCGGGAGAGGGCTGCGAGTGGACCGCGAGGAGAGAGGGCCGGCGTGGGCACCTGCGGCACGGCGGAGGAGCATGAGCCAGCGGCCTCGCCCTCGGGGCCCGGGAACGCCAGCCCGCCCGGGACACAGATCCCTTCCGTCCGGCAAGTGTGCTGCCGGTCCCCCGGCGCCGGTCGCCTCCTCCTCCTCCCTCGCGCTGCTCTGACTCGGTCCCGCCCCCTGCGCTCAGTAGCCAGCGCCTCCGCAGTCGCCGCCCGCACCGCCCGGCCGCGGCTTTGCCAGCTCCCCTGGCCACGCTGCGAGGGCGGCGCGCGTCGCGGACCCCGGCTCTCCGGTCCCACTAAGAGTCTGGCCCACTCTGCTCGCAGCAGCAGCGCCGCACGTCACAGGAGCTAGAGCAGGACCTTGACAAGACCCTCCAGGGCGCGTGGGGCAGGAGACGAAGCCCAGAGGCTATGCCCGGTGACCCACGCTCCACCAGTCGCTCGTCCTGTGACCAGCCCGGACCCCCGACGGCCGCGCGTTGAGATGACCTTCCGCCATCTCCTGAGCGTCAGTTTCGAGGGACCCCGCTCGGACAGCGGCGCCAGTGCAGGTGATAGAGGGAAAGGCGGGGGCGGCGCAGCCGCCTCGGAGGGCCGGGCGGTGGACCGCGTGCCTGGGGTCGCGGGCTGCGGCGGCGGCGTGGTGGACGCGGGCAGCAGCGAGGACAACCAGAGCTCCACTGGAGAGCCAGGACGCCCCGGCGCCGGCGGCGAGGTGAACTGCACCGCGGCTGTCGAGGGGCTGGTGGTGAGTGCGCAGGGAGTGGGCGTGGGCGTCTTCCTGGCCGCCTTTATCCTGACAGCCGTGGCAGGCAATGTGCTGGTCATCCTCTCGGTGGCCTGCAACCGCCACCTGCAAACGGTCACAAACTATTTCATCGTGAACTTGGCTGTGGCTGACCTGCTGCTGAGCGCCACAGTGCTCCCGTTCTCGGCCACCATGGAGGTTCTGGGCTTCTGGGCCTTTGGCCGGGCCTTCTGCGACATCTGGGCCGCCGTGGACGTGCTGTGCTGCACGGCCTCCATCCTGAGCCTCTGCACCATCTCGGTGGACCGGTACGTGGGTGTGCGCCACTCGCTCAAGTACCCGGCCATCATGACCGAGCGCAAGGCGGCAGCCATCCTGGCGCTGCTCTGGGCCGTGGCCCTCGTGGTGTCTGTGGGTCCGCTGCTGGGCTGGAAGGAGCCGGTGCCCCCTGACGAGAGTTTCTGTGGCATCACTGAGGAGGCAGGCTATGCTGTCTTCTCCTCCCTGTGCTCTTTCTACCTGCCTATGGCTGTCATCGTGGTCATGTACTGCCGCGTGTACGTGGTGGCGCGAAGCACCACGCGCAGCTTGGAGGCGGGCGTCAAGCGCGAGCGTGGCAAGGCCTCCGAGGTGGTGCTGCGCATCCACCGGCGCGGCGCCAGCACCGGCTCAGAAAAGGCCCACTGGGGGCCGCGCAGCTCCAAGGGTCGCACCTTCCGCAGCTCGCTGTCCGTGCGTCTGCTCAAGTTCTCCCGCGAGAAGAAGGCGGCCAAGACGCTAGCCATTGTCGTGGGCGTCTTTGTGGTCTGCTGGTTCCCCTTTTTCTTCGTTCTGCCGCTGGGTAAGTGACCCCTCTCCCACCAACCCCTAAACTCCCTCCCTGAGCCTGTGGCCAGCCCTTGCCGCCACCCAGACTTGGGTGGCCCTTCCAAGTGGAGAATGAGTGTCCACTTGAACATGGAAAGTTTACTTATTAACCTGCCTGGTCTCCTTGGTGCTTGTGTTGCTTTGTGGGAGACTCCTGGGCTCTTCAGGCTTGCAGGATTTGTGTTATGAACTCACTTTTCTGACCTTCTGCTGTCTTCACTGCCATTACAAGCCCTGGGCTTGTTTTAAGCTCCTGACTCCTCTAAATATAAAAAGTCAGTGGAAGTCTGTGTGGGTGTCTTCCTGTAGTAAGTGGTGCACACTGTATGTGCTTGTGTGTATCTTCCTCCCTGTATCCCCACCTATAAATGCCAGAGGTGGTGTCCAGAGTGGGCTGCAATCCCTGGCCTGTCTACAGTTTTCATTAGCAGACACCAGAAGCTATCTGCTTTCTCTCAGGTTAGAAGCTGGACCCCTATGAGAGGCCTTCCCCAACTGATATTTGCAAATGCCCTGGGCTTTCGCTTCTGAAGTTTCCCCTTGGAGGTAAGGGGTAAGGTCTCTGTAGGGGTGAGAAAGAAAGGGAAAGAACATATTATCAAATGGAATGTTAATATTGTTTATCGTAGTTTCTTAAATGTACAGAGTCCTTTAGCCCTTCCGGAGAATGTTGCTGTTTCTTTCACAGGCTTTCCTGTAGTCCTGGAAGGTGGACAGCTGTTTTCAGGGACTTCCTCCCACCCCTTGAGGCCCCTCCTGGAAGCCTTGGGATGGAGTCAATACACAGAGGGGCAGGGGAGCAGTATCTCTAGGGAGAGTCATTACACCCATGATTGCAGCTTCAGCCCACCCAAGCCAGGACGCCCCAGCCCTTCTCAGGCCTCGCTCCTTCCATGCTCTGCAACTAAGTCAGGAAAGGGACAGTAGCCTCTTCTGCTCCCTTGCAGGCCCTCTCCACACACTATAGTTAGAGTGACCTTTACACATTATAAATTAGAGTGTCCGTCTCTACTAAAACCCCTCAATACTTTTCTACTGTCCTGGAAACAAAATCCAAACTGTCCATCACAGCCTATGATAGGGTGACCTTCAAGTTTATTACTGTCCCAACCAAAGTGAGCTATGATGTATATTTATATTGGGACCACAGGCACATACCAGGACCGTGGTGGGCAAACCAGACATATGGTCCTCCTTCTGCAAGAAAGAATCTGAGTCATGGGCTACCTCCCTTCTGACCTCACGGTTTCGCTGCCCTGCACCTTGCTCACTGCCCACCCACGCCCTTCTGACCCTCCTTTGGCTCCTTGGTCCCACCACGTTCATGCCCTTACACATGCTCTTCCCTCTGTCTGGCCTGCTTTGCCCAAATCCTCCCAGCTCTCTCCCCATCTTTTAGGTCTCAACATAAATGTTCCCACTTCATAAAGGCCTTTTATCTTCTCTTTTCAGGGTGTCTTTCTCCATATTTTCCCCCTTGGGCACAGGTTTCTCTCCTTTTATTAGCGCCTTAGCTGTAATCACATTTCCGTGTTGTTTGGCTTGGGGGATGAGTCCTCTGGCCATCCCTGACCCAGGAGCTCTGCGATGGCAGGGCTATGCCAGCTGTGTCTTCCCCAGTGCTCAGTCCAGTGCCTGGCATACGGGGAGCAATGGATCAGAGAGAATGGACATCAGGCTCTGGTGCCAGGGCCTGGGTTCAAACCCCAGCCCTTCTCCTTATGAGCTGTGTCACTTCTAGCAAATCCCTGAGCCTCTCTGCCTCTGCTTTTTCATCTGTAAACAAGGGATGGCAATGATGGTGATAGTACCCACTTGTAGTACTATGGTGAGGCTTGAGTGAGACACTATGTGGGGTATGTGGTGAATGCCGCGTGAGCTGTTGCTTTAGTAGTAGATGCTCAATAAATACAAGACAGTGGAAGTCACTCAATCACTTCTGACTCTTTGTGACCCATGGACAAGTCAGGGAATTCTCCAGACAAGAATACTGGAGTGGGTAGCCTTCCCCTTCACTAGGGGATGTTCCCAACCCAAGGATCAAACCCAGGTCTCCTGCATTGCAGGTGGATTTTTTACCATCTCAGCTACCAGGAGAGCCCAAGAATACTGGAGTGGGTAGCCTATCTCTTCTGCAGGGGAAATTCCCAACCCAGGAATTGAACTGGGGTCTCCTGCATTGTCAGGTGGATTCTTTACCAGCTGAGCTACAAGGGAAGCCCAGAATACAAGATAAGGAATGAGCAAATCAACTTGAAAATCTTCTAGCCAGAGGCTACTGTTAGAGAGAGAGAGATGGATGGAGCATGGGGTGGCAAATAGGCAAGAGAAAGCAAATCAACTTAGAAAATTGCTATGCCCACCCACGCCCTTCTGACCCTCCTTTGGCTCCTTGGTCCCACCACGTTCATGCCCTTACACATGCTCTTCCCTCTGTCTGGCCTGCTTTGCCCAAATCCTCCCAGCTCTCTCCCCATCTTTTAGGTCTCAACATAAATGTTCCCACTTCATAAAGGCCTTTTATCTTCTCTTTTCAGGGTGTCTTTCTCCATATTTTCCCCCTTGGGCACAGGTTTCTCTCCTTTTATTAGCGCCTTAGCTGTAATCACATTTCCGTGTTGTTTGGCTTGGGGGATGAGTCCTCTGGCCATCCCTGACCCAGGAGCTCTGCGATGGCAGGGCTATGCCAGCTGTGTCTTCCCCAGTGCTCAGTCCAGTGCCTGGCATACGGGGAGCAATGGATCAGAGAGAATGGACATCAGGCTCTGGTGCCAGGGCCTGGGTTCAAACCCCAGCCCTTCTCCTTATGAGCTGTGTCACTTCTAGCAAATCCCTGAGCCTCTCTGCCTCTGCTTTTTCATCTGTAAACAAGGGATGGCAATGATGGTGATAGTACCCACTTGTAGTACTATGGTGAGGCTTGAGTGAGACACTATGTGGGGTATGTGGTGAATGCGCGTGAGCTGTTGCTTTAGTAGTAGATGCTCAATAAATACAAGACAGTGGAAGTCACTCAATCACTTCTGACTCTTTGTGACCCATGGACAAGTCAGGGAATTCTCCAGACAAGAATACTGGAGTGGGTAGCCTTCCCCTTCACTAGGGGATGTTCCCAACCCAAGGATCAAACCCAGGTCTCCTGCATTGCAGGTGGATTTTTTACCATCTCAGCTACCAGGAGAGCCCAAGAATACTGGAGTGGGTAGCCTATCTCTTCTGCAGGGGAAATTCCCAACCCAGGAATTGAACTGGGGTCTCCTGCATTGTCAGGTGGATTCTTTACCAGCTGAGCTACAAGGGAAGCCCAGAATACAAGATAAGGAATGAGCAAATCAACTTGAAAATCATCTAGCCAGAGGCTGCTGTTAGAGGAGAGAGAGAGAGAGATGGATGGAGCATGGGGTGGCAAATAGGCAAGAGAAAGTTGGTGTGCCCCCACTTAGAAACCCACTTATCCAGGACTTAGAATCCTCCAAGTCTACTATCCAAGCTTCTTTCCTACCAAGCAACCCAACTGTGACCTGTTCCAGGTGCCCTCAGCCTCCTCCCCGCCCCTTGGTCCACCCCTGTCAGGAATGATCAAGGTGTATATAGAATGCTGCCTCCCTTTATGTTCCTTTCGCTTCTTTGAAAATATTTAGTTACAGAGTAATGCACAGATAAGAGAAAAAGGAAATGGCCACCCACTCCAGTAGTCTTGCCTGGAGAATTACATTTCAGAGGAGCCTGGTGGGCTACAGTCCACGGTGTCTCAAAGAGTTAGACAGAACCAAGTGACTAAGCAACAAGGAAAAAATAGTATTAACAAGTGCCCATGTACCTGTAATCAGCCATATTGAACAGCTGATAACATTCACCATATTTGCCTCAGATCACTTCCCCTCTCTTTCTTTTCAAAGAAACAGAACAGCCACAACTAAGCTCCCTCTTCCTGTGTCTTCCTCATTTTCTCTCTGCCTCTCCAGAGGTAAATCTGGTGTCTATCACTCACACACATATTTTTTTTTTTTTAAGTTTTTTTAAATTTTATTTATTTAAATATTTTTTGGCTGTTCTGGGTTTTCACTGCTGCTGCATGCTCTTCTCTAGTTGCAGGGACTGGGGGCTACTCTCTAGTTGAGGTGAGCAGGCTTCTAGTTGCAGTGACTTCTCTTGTTGTGGAACTCGGGCTTTAGGGCACACAGGTGTCAGTAGTTGCGGCACATGGGCTCCGTAGTTGTGGCTCCAAGGCTGTAGCACACAGGCTCCATCGTGGTGGCTCACATATTTATTTTTATACTCTTACCACAAACACCTGAATCTATACTAAAAAACAGTATATTGCTTTGTGTCTCCTTTGGACTTATAGAAGTTGCACCAGCTGTGCTCATTCGTCTTTTTTTTAAAATAATTGTATTTATTTTTGGCTGTTCCGAGTGTTCATTGCTGCTGGCAGGCTCTTCTCTAGTTGCAGGGGGTGGAGGCCAATCTCTGTTTGATATGAGCAGGCTTCTTCTTGTGGTGACTTCTCTTGTTATGGAACTTGGGCTTTAGGGCACATGGGCTTCAGTAGTCATGGCACGTGGGCTCAATATTTGTGGCTACCGGGCTCTAGAGCACAGGTTCAGTAGTTGTGGCTCACAGGCTTAGTTGCTCCGCAGCATGTGGGATCTTCCTGAATCAGCGATTGAACTGTGTCTCCAGCATTGGCAGGTGGATTCCTTACCCCAGAGCTACCGGGGAAGCCCCATTCGTCTTTTTTGCCCAATGTTTTGTCACTGAGATTTATCCGTTCTGGTTATTTTAGCAACAATATAGTGTTCTGTTTAAGAGTACTCCATGGTGTGTTGACAGAGTCTCCTGCTGAGTGTTCAGTTTTTCTCATTTTCCAATCAACACTGAAAAAGGCTACTACTATTTGTTGAGGTCAAGATCACGTCTCCCTCTTCTAGGAAGTCACCCCTTAATCTCTGTGGCCTCTGCCCTTGCTGCCGTGCACTGCCCTTCCTCAGTCCCTCATCTCTGCTGCTCCTCACACCTGGCGTGAGAACCCAGGGACTCTCCTTGCCTCTCCCTTCCTGCCACTCTGCCCTGTGCCCAGTCTCCCAGGGCACCTCACCAAGTTCTGGAACAAAGCCCAGGGCCTCCGATGGAGCCAAATTGAGTGGAATCTGGCAATAATGAGCAAGCAGGACTGAGGCCAAGCAAGGAAACAGAATATTCTGATCTGCTATGATACGGCTTGGAGGGCAGGACAACAGAAAGAACAGGAGGACAGAGCCTGCAGAACAGGCAGAGGAGTGGCCTGAGGGCTGTGCTGGAAGGAAAGGGGCCAGGAGCCAGCCCTTCTCCAGGAGCTCTGGGGCAGGTCTGAGAGAAGGGAGGAACCTTTAGAGGAACTGCGAACATTCTGAGCAACAGCTTTTCAGGGTGAAAGTGAAATCCAAGTGGCTGCCACATTTTGGTAGGAAGTTTCAGTATGTGCTCGGGGAAGAGGGTGTTGGGAACTTAGATAAGGGGACCAAGGATGGATCTGGTGTGGGTGTACAGAAAGTCACATGTCCTGCTGGCATTACATCTCCTATCTGTGCTTTTATGACGTCTGGCACATGGGCACATGGTAGACGCTCAGTCAGCGAGTATAGAAGGAAGAAGTGGCAGAGTCCCTGGCCTCTTCGCATCCTGCCGTGCCCAGGATCTGGGTGACAAAGCACGGCCTTCTATCATTATTATTATTATCATCATTATCATTATTACTATAGTAAGAACACTGAACATGAGAGCTACCCTTTTCACATTTCTAACCATGAATACTGTTAATTCTAGGCACAAGTGTGTACAGCAGATCCATAGAATGTATTCATCTTGCTTAAGTAGCACTCAATGCTTATTGATTGGCAGCTCTCCCTCTCCCCTTCCTCCAGCCCCTGGCACTCACCATCCCAATCTTTGTTTGAATTTCATTCAGTTAGACACCTCATAGAAGTGGAATCATGCAGTCCTTCTGTGAGTGGCTTATTTCATTTAGTATAGCAGCCTCTGTATAAAGCAGACCCCCCTTACTAGCAATGCATTGGGGGTGACCCACTATTTATGTGACCTAAAGAATTTTAAAACATAAAAGCTAACGTTTACTGTGTGATTCTTATGAAAAAGCCATGAGCTAGGGGTTTTACTTTCAATTTTTGAAAATCATGGATAGTTTCAAATACATAAATAGACATTGTGATGGCCCCTAGGACCCATGACCCAGCTTCAACAAGTATCAACCCAAAGTTGATCTTGGTTCATTCCAACACGTACCCACTTTCCACCCCTGCTTACTATTTTGAAGAAAACCCCAGACACCATATCTATCAGTTTATCTGTAAGTTCTTCAATATGTATTTCTAGAAGATCTTTTTAAAAAATAACCATAATCCATTATAGTACATAACAATACTTGTTTAATAGTATACCAAATATCTTTGTGTTCAAATGTAGCTGATTATCTCATACACTTTTGGTTTATTTGTTCAAATGGGGGTCTCAAAAAACCTACATACATTACACGCCGTTGATTTGCCTCCACGGTTTCTTTAATTGATATGGTTCCCCTTTCCCCACCTTTGCCCTTTCAGTTTACTTGGTGAAGAGATCAGATTGCTCCTCCCAAAGTAGTTGCCCAGAGTTTGGAGTTTCCTTCCATCCGTATCTGTGCTTACTCAGTTGTGTCCAATTCTTTGCGATCCCATGGACCATAGCCCACCAGGCTCCTTTGTCCAAGGGGATCCTCCAGGCAAGAATACTGGAGTGGGTAGCCATTCCTTTCTCCAGGGGATCATCCCAACCCAGGACCTGCTGTTCCCAGTACATCCTGTAAACTGGCTCAAGCAGATTCAAGCTCAGTGTCTGGGACCAGAATTCTTTTGAGATGTTAAAACCAATCAGGGGTTCAGCTGCAGTCAGCTTAATTCATTTATTATAAAATATCCCATCAGCCTTTTACCTGCTAGTTTTTGCAGCCATTGACCATGGCCTGGACCCATGACCAGGACTTAAACTGGTAATATCCAAATTCTGTCAGTCCTGCATTTGTAGACTAAAATTCCAAAAAGAATTCGCCACTAGCTTCTTGGTCACTTGAAACAGAGTCTGTATAAGAAAAGTAGGAGAGCTGCTCGATGCTCTCCTGTATCAAAGTAAGTCAGTTTCCTAGCAATCTTTCCAAAAGAGACCAATAGACTTTTTAGTCCCATGATAAAATGACTTTTAAATCTGTCACACATTATATATGTCACTATTTGTGGATGGCCAATAGGTGGCCTTTTCAGTTGACTCATGAGACCTTTGGCACAATCCAAAGAATCTTGAACTTTCTGGTCTGATGAAATGTTACAGACTCAGCTTGTACTTTTTTTTTTTTTTTTTTTTTTTGCCCTGTAGCATTTCTCTAAAGAGGCCTGGCCCCTTTTAGTGGAAAATGGTCATTTAAAGACCACAGTCTGAAAAAAAAAAAAAAAAAAAAAAGCAAAAAGAAAACTAAACCTGAAAACATATACAAAAAAATAAAATAAAAGTTATTTAAACAATTAAAAAAAAAAAAGACCATAGTCTGAGCTCTCAGGTGTTCATTGATAATAAGTTTGCCATGGACTCAGTGGACAGAGCTGGGAAGTACTTTTATTTTTTTCAGTAAAATAAAAATATACTATTGATGGAGGGTGAACTTCTGTTCTTGGGAGAATACAGACCCTTCCTTTCTTGAGGGTCTTGTCCTCTGCCCAACTCCCACTGATATGTTTGTTCCAAGCATCTGATGCGCTATTGATCACTTTGCCTCATTCTCTAAAGAGTAGGATACGGGGGTTATATACTCTCATGCTCATCTCTACCCTGGTCGTCAGTGTGATCCCACTGTACTGAGGCTGACCCATGCCGATAGCCTGGAACACCATCCTCCACTCTTTCTCCCAGGGTCATGCCCTGACCTTGATCTATGACCTCCGTAAATCTCTGTTGCTTGAGTCCATCTGTGTATTGGCTCCCATTTCACCTGCTCACTGACTCCATCCCCGACCAAGCCTTCAACTCTCTGCCCTTCACCTTGTCTTCTGGTCAGTTAGGCCTCTCTTACTAACTGGCACCAAGGTCCATCACTTCATCCTCTCTTGGCATCTTTAACTCGCTTGCCTCCACCTACTTCTGTGAGCCCAGACCCTGAATCAAGTCACTCCTCTATGTGATCCACAGAGGTGTGCTGGCAAATGTTTAAGATTGGCTCTGAAGTGGGGGCTATTTTGTGGCATCTGTCCATTTCCATAATGGAAAGATGTCTACCATGGTCAATTTCAAGCTACCAAAGAGATAGCCAGCTTGCAGATTTCCTGCAAATTCATCATTCAGCTC
The DNA here is from genome assembly GCA_022376925.1 of Tragulus kanchil. Lineage (NCBI taxonomy): Eukaryota > Metazoa > Chordata > Mammalia > Artiodactyla > Tragulidae > Tragulus > Tragulus kanchil. The sequence continues at coordinate 39,562,131 of JAIOJX010000031.1, read as the reverse complement.
TTGTCAATTTTAACAAACCAGTGTCTAACTGAGAACATACTAAAAAAAAGAAAAGGAAAGGAAAATCCCACTTTTCATTAGCAGGAAATGGAGGAATGAGGAATCAGTTCAGTCACTCAGTCAAGTCCAACTCTTTGCCACCCCGTGGACTGCAGCACACCAGGCCTCCCTGTTGTTCACCATCTCCCAGAGCCTGCTCAAACTCATGTCCACTGAGTCAGTGATGCCATCCAACCATCTCCTCCAGGGGAATACAACTAACTCTGCAGGGCTGACTTAAAAAAAAAGACCATAGTCTGAGCTCTCAGGTGTTCATTGATAATAAGTTTGCCATGGACTCAGTGGACAGAGCTGGGAAGTACTTTTATTTTTTTCAGTAAAATAAAAATATACTATTGATGGAGGGTGAACTTCTGTTCTTGGGAGAATACAGACCCTTCCTTTCTTGAGGGTCTTGTCCTCTGCCCAACTCCCACTGATATGTTTGTTCCAAGCATCTGATGCGCTATTGATCACTTTGCCTCATTCTCTAAAGAGTAGGATACGGGGGTTATATACTCTCATGCTCATCTCTACCCTGGTCGTCAGTGTGATCCCACTGTACTGAGGCTGACCCATGCCGATAGCCTGGAACACCATCCTCCACTCTTTCTCCCAGGGTCATGCCCTGACCTTGATCTATGACCTCCGTAAATCTCTGTTGCTTGAGTCCATCTGTGTATTGGCTCCCATTTCACCTGCTCACTGACTCCATCCCCGACCAAGCCTTCAACTCTCTGCCCTTCACCTTGTCTTCTGGTCAGTTAGGCCTCTCTTACTAACTGGCACCAAGGTCCATCACTTCATCCTCTCTTGGCATCTTTAACTCGCTTGCCTCCACCTACTTCTGTGAGCCCAGACCCTGAATCAAGTCACTCCTCTATGTGATCCACAGAGGTGTGCTGGCAAATGTTTAAGATTGGCTCTGAAGTGGGGGCTATTTTGTGGCATCTGTCCATTTCCATAATGGAAAGATGTCTACCATGGTCAATTTCAAGCTACCAAAGAGATAGCCAGCTTGCAGATTTCCTGCAAATTCATCATTCAGCTCTTGTCAATTTTAACAAACCAGTGTCTAACTGAGAACATACTAAAAAAAAGAAAAGGAAAGGAAAATCCCACTTTTCATTAGCAGGAAATGGAGGAATGAGGAATCAGTTCAGTCACTCAGTCAAGTCCAACTCTTTGCCACCCCGTGGACTGCAGCACACCAGGCCTCCCTGTTGTTCACCATCTCCCAGAGCCTGCTCAAACTCATGTCCACTGAGTCAGTGATGCCATCCAACCATCTCCTCCAGGGGAATACAACTAACTCTGCAGGGCTGACTTGGGAAGCAGCGGTGTGAGGAAGGCTCCCAGGAGGAGGTGCCACTGGAGCCAACAGTACCAGGAGGAGGAAACAGGCAGCACATTCCAGGATGATTGTATGCAAGAGTGCAGAGATAAGACTGGGGACGCCTGCTCTGGCCAGAGGGCAGCAAACCTCAGTGTGGCTACTTAGCTGATGCACAGGAAGATGGAAGAGAAACAGGAATCACAAGAGAAAGGAGAACAAGGGAGTTCTACTCGGCGCCTGGATGGTGGGAGGCTGGAGGAGGGAGTCCCATGAGCAGGTGTTTCCAGGGACAGCTGCCAAGATGAGTTAGCATCGCTGGGCTTTATGCTTACAAGAAAGGCTGTGGGGCCTGTGGGAGTGGGAGAGGGAATCAGCTCAGGGCAGAGAAGGGGGCTGCCATATACTGAGAAACAGAGGCCTTGCCTTAGAACCCCCATGGGCCCGTTGAGTCTTTGCTGTCCCTTCCAGGCTTCCAGGCAGAGGCTTGTGCTGAGCAGCTGGAGACAAATGAGAAAGCAAGAAAGGCGAAATACACGGTCAGCCTAAGAGGCTGTAACTCAGAGTGGCTGGAGGAGGATAAAGTTGGGAGTGGTTGAGAAGGGACTTGTCCACAGATGCTCCCACCGCAGGGCAATGCTGCAGGCATAATGCCAGTGAGAACCCTTGGGAGTCTAACACAGTTACCTGCCTCATGCATGGCCAAGGGGAGGAACGTGTCCACACACCTCCACTCCCCCAAACCAGGGATCCTTGAAAGAGGCTGTGGGCAGATGAGAGAACATTGGGGCAGGCTGGCAGCAAAGAGTGAGGCAGGGTGCAAGAAGGCCTAGGGGGTGGACCAGAGCACTCTATGCAGAGGTAGGGAGGAGGCTCAGTACTGCCATATGTGAAAGTGTTGGAAGTATTAGTCACTCATTCTTTTTTTTTTTTAACTTTTATTTTACTTTTAACTTTTACAGAGTTTTGTTGTTTACAGATATGTATGTTCCCAGATTAGTCACTCATTCTTGTTCGACTCTTTGTGATGCTATGGACTGTAGCCCAGGCTCCTCAGTCCATGGAATTTCCCAGGAAGGAATACTGGAGTGGGTTGCCACTCCCTTCTCCAGGGGATCTTCCTGACTGACCCAAGAGTTGAACCCAGGGTGTCCTACAGTGCAGGTGGATTCTTTACCCGCTGAGCTACCAGGGGAGCCCAGTGTGTAAAGGAAACAGAGTAAAAGTCTCTCGGAATCTCTTGCCAGTGGAAGCTGGAGCCCCAGACACAGATGTCTGTGTTTTCCACGCACAGGGGGCAGATAGCGAATGAAACAAAGGAGGCGGCCAACGGTGCCCCGCCCATCCTCCCCACAGATGGGTCACTTTCCACACCAGCAGCTGCCTCCGTCTCTTCGTGACTTCCTCGGACCAGCCAGATCCTCATTGTCCACCCACACAGACAGCAGGAAGTACGGAAAATTAACACCTTAAGGGAGCAGCCCGAACACTGACTGATGGGAATGGGAGTATAGATACCCCACTTCCCTCATGCCACTGGTGGGGCCATCCATAGTTTCTCAGAGTACCCAGGGAGATGGCCCTCCAGTTGCCCATAGCAGTGATCAACTTGTTAACTCTCCTTTTATTGGCTTCCTTATCTTCCCTCTTTTTCTCACACTTCCCTCCAGGCGTTTCATTTACCTTCCAAATAAACGACCTGTATCTGAACCCTTGTCTCAGGTCCACTTCTGGGTGAGCCCAAAGTAAGACAAACCTCAGCAAGACCCAGTAGGAAAAGTGAAGTTGAAAAGCTGAGTTTGAATCCCAGCTCGTTTGTGTGTAAGGAATTCCTAGCTGGCAGCAAGCTTCCACATAGGTTCTTGGAGCATAAACTAGAATTTTCATGCTTAAAAACAACGCCCAGGCCACACTACAGATATGCCATGTTGCCCACAAAATCCAAACCAAAACTACGTTGATAACAAAGCCCCTTGGCTGGTTTTGGGCTTACTGAAAGCTTAGTCCCCTGATTTGTCATCCTGGGCTAAATATAAAAGAATTCTAGCCTGAGTCAGAAAGTTTATTTTCAGCACTCGGTCTTACTTCGCAGCCGTTGAAGGTGCTTGTTCGACTCTTTGTGATGCTATGGACTGTAGCCCAGGCTCCTCAGTCCATGGAATTTCCCAGGAAGGAATACTGGAGTGGGTTGCCACTCCCTTCTCCAGGGGATCTTCCTGACTGACCCAAGAGTTGAACCCAGGGTGTCCTACAGTGCAGGTGGATTCTTTACCCGCTGAGCTACCAGGGGAGCCCAGTGTGTAAAGGAAACAGAGTAAAAGTCTCTCGGAATCTCTTGCCAGTGGAAGCTGGAGCCCCAGACACAGATGTCTGTGTTTTCCACGCACAGGGGGCAGATAGCGAATGAAACAAAGGAGGCGGCCAACGGTGCCCCGCCCATCCTCCCCACAGATGGGTCACTTTCCACACCAGCAGCTGCCTCCGTCTCTTCGTGACTTCCTCGGACCAGCCAGATCCTCATTGTCCACCCACACAGACAGCAGGAAGTACGGAAAATTAACACCTTAAGGGAGCAGCCCGAACACTGACTGATGGGAATGGGAGTATAGATACCCCACTTCCCTCATGCCACTGGTGGGGCCATCCATAGTTTCTCAGAGTACCCAGGGAGATGGCCCTCCAGTTGCCCATAGCAGTGATCAACTTGTTAACTCTCCTTTTATTGGCTTCCTTATCTTCCCTCTTTTTCTCACACTTCCCTCCAGGCGTTTCATTTACCTTCCAAATAAACGACCTGTATCTGAACCCTTGTCTCAGGTCCACTTCTGGGTGAGCCCAAAGTAAGACAAACCTCAGCAAGACCCAGTAGGAAAAAGTGAAGTTGAAAAGCTGAGTTTGAATCCCAGCTCGTTTGTGTGTAAGGAATTCCTAGCTGGCAGCAAGCTTCCACATAGGTTCTTGGAGCATAAACTAGAATTTTCATGCTTAAAAACAACGCCCAGGCCACACTACAGATATGCCATGTTGCCCACAAAATCCAAACCAAAACTACGTTGATAACAAAGCCCCTTGGCTGGTTTTGGGCTTACTGAAAGCTTAGTCCCCTGATTTGTCATCCTGGGCTAAATATAAAAGAATTCTAGCCTGAGTCAGAAAGTTTATTTTCAGCACTCGGTCTTACTTCGCAGCCGTTGAAGGATGCTGTTCAGAAGGCTGCCTTTACGGAGGCTGAGGTCAACCCTGACGGCCCCCACATTCCAGGGACAACTGCCCAAGGGAAATCATCCCCTAAACACATTTCTGACTGATGCCCCAGCCTCCTCCAAACCCACCAATTCTCAGCTTCTGTTTCTGGCCTCTATCCAGAGCTGGGAAACAGGGTCCTTCAGGGTTGAGGTTTCCTCTCTCAAAAGCCCAGAAATAGGAAAAGAGAGAGTGAATAAACTCTAGTACTTATTACACACCTGCTAAGTCTTACACCTTGAAATGTGTGAATCGTCAAAAATCCCTTCAAGAGAAATATTGTTACATACCTATTTCACAGAAAAAGAAAGCTAGATTTAGATAGACAAGTAATTTACTGAAGATTGCAGGACCAGAGCTTGAAAATCCTGTGCCACGCCATACTACCTGACACTCCTCTTCCTCCACGGTGTCTTAGCACCAGGAATGCCCCAAGGTGGGAGCGGATGATACACAAGAGCCCCCAGGTCAAAGAGGGAGGCATGGTGCTTCTGCTTGCTCAGAGAAACACCCTGCTCTTATTTCTTTGAAGGCAAGGAGAAGAGAAAATGGGTCTCATGATTTGTCAAGATCACGATCCCTGCTTTGCTCACCCTGGCAGACACTTGAGGCTTTTGCCTGAGATTTAAGGCTCTTGCCACCTATCCTCAACTCCTGCTGCTTCTGAGGATGTTGAGGGTGACAAAGGAACCTCTGCTTCCTGGAAGAGGTCTTCCCACTTTGTTAGGTGCCTTTGGCGATATGACTCCCCAAGGTCTATGGTGGAAAAGGCAGGGAAGAGGTTTGTGGGGAAGAGGGTCTCTCTGGCACAACTCAGACTTCCAGTGCCCCATTCCCTCCTGCCAGGCACTGTGCTTCCTTTCAGTGACATCTCAGAAGCCTTTCCTGACAACTTCCCACTTCCTCTGGGAAAGTCCCATTATCCTGCTATCCGGTAGCCCTTGGGCACTGTTTGTTCCCTGGCTAAGCCGTGTCTGACTCTTTGCAACCCATGGATTGCAGCACATCAGATGTCCTCTACTATCTCCCAGAGCCTGTTCAAATTAATGTCCATTGAGTCAGTGATGCCATCCGACCATCTCATCCTCTGTCATCCCCTTCTCTTGCCTTCAATCTTTCCCAGCCTCAGGGTCTTTTCCAATGAGTCGGCCCTTCACATCAGGTGGCCAAAGTAATGGAGCTTCAACATCAGTCCTTCCAGTGAATATTCAGTAATTTCTTTTAGAATTGTCTGGTTTGTTCTCCTTGCAGTCCAGGGGACTTTCAAGGGTCTTCTCCAGCACCACAATTCAAAAGCATCAGTTCTTTAAGCACTCAGCCTTCTTTACGGTCCAACTCCCATATCCATAGATGACTACTGAAAAAAACATTACTTTGGCTATACAGACCTATGCCAGCAAAGTGATGTCTCTTCTTTTTTTCTCTCTCTACTTTTTAATACACTGCCTGGGGTTGTGTCTCTTCCAAGGAGTGTCTTTTAATTTCTTGGCTGCAGTCATCATCCACAGTGATTTGGGCATTGTGTTTATTGAGGCTTAATTCTAGGTTCCGTCTTTTGCCTGCTCAAAACTATCAATGTCTCCTAAATGACCACAAAATAAAAGCCAAACTTTCCAGCATTAAGGCCTTCCACCATCTGCCCCAGACACTTGAGGCTTTTGCCTGAGATTTAAGGCTCTTGCCACCTATCCTCAACTCCTGCTGCTTCTGAGGATGTTGAGGGTGACAAAGGAACCTCTGCTTCCTGGAAGAGGTCTTCCCACTTTGTTAGGTGCCTTTGGCGATATGACTCCCCAAGGTCTATGGTGGAAAAGGCAGGGAAGAGGTTTGTGGGGAAGAGGGTCTCTCTGGCACAACTCAGACTTCCAGTGCCCCATTCCCTCCTGCCAGGCACTGTGCTTCCTTTCAGTGACATCTCAGAAGCCTTTCCTGACAACTTCCCACTTCCTCTGGGAAAGTCCCATTATCCTGCTATCCGGTAGCCCTTGGGCACTGTTTGTTCCCTGGCTAAGCCGTGTCTGACTCTTTGCAACCCATGGATTGCAGCACATCAGATGTCCTCTACTATCTCCCAGAGCCTGTTCAAATTAATGTCCATTGAGTCAGTGATGCCATCCGACCATCTCATCCTCTGTCATCCCCTTCTCTTGCCTTCAATCTTTCCCAGCCTCAGGGTCTTTTCCAATGAGTCGGCCCTTCACATCAGGTGGCCAAAGTAATGGAGCTTCAACATCAGTCCTTCCAGTGAATATTCAGTAATTTCTTTTAGAATTGTCTGGTTTGTTCTCCTTGCAGTCCAGGGGACTTTCAAGGGTCTTCTCCAGCACCACAATTCAAAAGCATCAGTTCTTTAAGCACTCAGCCTTCTTTACGGTCCAACTCCCATATCCATAGATGACTACTGAAAAAAACATTACTTTGGCTATACAGACCTATGCCAGCAAAGTGATGTCTCTTCTTTTTTTCTCTCTCTCTCTACTTTTTAATACACTGCCTGGGGTTGTGTCTCTTCCAAGGAGTGTCTTTTAATTTCTTGGCTGCAGTCATCATCCACAGTGATTTGGGCATTGTGTTTATTGAGGCTTAATTCTAGGTTCCGTCTTTTGCCTGCTCAAAACTATCAATGTCTCCTAAATGACCACAAAATAAAAGCCAAACTTTCCAGCATTAAGGCCTTCCACCATCTGCCCCAAACAAAGTTTTCTGAGCATGTCCTATAGGACATTCCCTTGCCCCAAACTCCTTATCCTCTTGCCTAACCTCCCCTTCCACTCTTGATGCCCTCAGCCCTTCCTCATCCTTCCAGGCTTCTTTCTGTCTATCCTGAGACTCTGGAAGCCCCCACCCCACTATGCTGAGCACCACCATCATCCCATCTGCACTCCCATGGTATCTGATCCACATTGCTACCGAGAGACCAGGGCTTTAGGCATTTGAGGAGAGCCCAGGACAGTGCCTGGCACGGGACAAACCTTGGGCAACATTTAATTCAGGAGTTCTTATCCTTGTTATGCTGGGATGACTTGGGCATCTGGCAAAGTGTGTGGAGGCTTTCTCAGAGTTACTCTTTCAAATACATAAAATAAAATACAAAGGATGATGGATGAAGTCAATTTCATTTATTGTTAATTGAAATTTGTGATTTAGTATTAAATGTACTTCCATGTGAAGGCTTGAAATAACAAGGTCTAGAGGCGTGTTCTAGTGACCAACATTTCCAAATAATGAGGAGCCTAGACACTCTTTCAAAACATCTGCATCAAATCTTAGGTGGAAAACTGATAATACTGCACTGGTTTTAAGCAACAAAACAATGATTTCAGTATCAGTTTGTCTGACTCTACTCCATTTTGTTGCTTACCCTTACAGGAAATGCTCAATTTCAGGTAAATGGGAGTAAAACAGAAGATGATTGTTCACCTGATACACCCTGGAATTCTATCAAGGACTTGATAGACACCCTGGAATTCTATCAAGGACTCATTGAAAAGAGATATCTGTTTTTTTTGCTTTTAACTTTTACAGAGTTTTGTTGTTTACAGATATGTATGTTCGAGGAGAGATATCTTGATAATTCCTAGTTGATGAATGGCCAGGGCCCCTGAAAGATATGGTGGGAGGGGATGTAGTGTGGACAGGGGGTGCCTGGGGCCGCCTCTCTCTGAGCATCTAACCAGCCTGGGTCTCTGCTCCCCGCAGGCTCCCTGTTCCCCCAGCTGAAGCCCTCAGAGGGCGTCTTCAAGGTCATCTTCTGGCTGGGCTACTTCAACAGCTGCGTGAACCCGCTCATCTACCCCTGCTCTAGCAGGGAGTTCAAGCGCCTTCATCCGCCTCCTGCGCTGCCAATGCCGTCCTACTCGCCAGCGCCGCCGCCCCCTCTGGAGTATCTACAGCCACCACTGGCAGGCTTCAAATGGCAGCCCACACCCAGACTGCATTCCTGGCCCCAGTGCCGTAGCCCCCAGGGCCTCCCTGGCCCTCACTATACCCTCAGTCCCTGGCTCCCCGGGTGCACATGAGGCACAGGGTCCAGCTGTCAGCCATAGAAAGTTGCCTTGCACCTTTCACGAGTGGAGGCTGCTTGGGCCATTCCAGAGACCTGCTACCCAGCTGCATGCCAAAGCCTCCAGCCTGTCGCAAAGGAGCCACACCAGAGAGGCCACGTGCACCCTGTGCTCCGAGGAGGAAGTGGAGTTCTTAGGCGGCCTCCGTGATGCAGCCGAAGGCACCACCTGCCAGGTGTGAGTGACTACAGCCCCAAATTGGATGAAGTCAATTTCATTTATTGTTAATTGAAGGTCTTCCAGAACTGAATAACAAGGTCTAGAGGCGTGTTCTAGTGACCAACATTTCCAAATAATGAGGAGCCTAGACACTCTTTCAAAACATCTGCATCAAATCTTAGGTGGAAAACTGATAATACTGCACTGGTTTTAAGCAACAAAACAATGATTTCAGTATCAGTTTGTCTGACTCTACTCCATTTTGTTGCTTACCCTTACAGGAAATGCTCAATTTCAGGTAAATGGGAGTAAAACAGAAGATGATTGTTCACCTGATACACCCTGGAATTCTATCAAGGACTTGATAGACACCCTGGAATTCTATCAAGGACTCATTGAAAAGAGATATCTGTTTTTTTTGTTTTTTTTTAAAACTTTTATTTTACTTTTAACTTTTACAGAGTTTTGTTGTTTACAGATATGTATGTTCGAGGAGAGATATCTTGATAATTCCTAGTTGATGAATGGCCAGGGCCCCTGAAAGATATGGTGGGAGGGGATGTAGTGTGGACAGGGGCTGCCTGGGGCCGCCTCTCTCTGAGCATCTAACCAGCCTGGGTCTCTGCTCCCCGCAGGCTCCCTGTTCCCCCAGCTGAAGCCCTCAGAGGGCGTCTTCAAGGTCATCTTCTGGCTGGGCTACTTCAACAGCTGCGTGAACCCGCTCATCTACCCCTGCTCTAGCAGGGAGTTCAAGCGCGCCTTCATCCGCCTCCTGCGCTGCCAATGCCGTCCTACTCGCCAGCGCCGCCGCCCCCTCTGGAGTATCTACAGCCACCACTGGCAGGCTTCAAATGGCAGCCCACACCCAGACTGCATTCCTGGCCCCAGTGCCGTAGCCCCCAGGGCCTCCCTGGCCCTCACTATACCCTCAGTCCCTGGCTCCCCGGGTGCACATGAGGCACAGGGTCCAGCTGTCAGCCATAGAAAGTTGCCTTGCACCTTTCACGAGTGGAGGCTGCTTGGGCCATTCCAGAGACCTGCTACCCAGCTGCATGCCAAAGCCTCCAGCCTGTCGCAAAGGAGCCACACCAGAGAGGCCACGTGCACCCTGTGCTCCGAGGAGGAAGTGGAGTTCTTAGGCGGCCTCCGTGATGCAGCCGAAGGCACCACCTGCCAGGTTGATGAATTGGCTGACTACAGCCATCTCCGGGAAACTGATATTTAAGGACTGTGACTTCGGTCAAGGAGTGTGCTGGGGGTGATGAGGGAGGGTGTGGAGAGGGCGGCTGTCTTTGTCCAAGAGGCCGGTGAGAATCAGAGACCCAGAAACTAATCAGCATCCGTTTAGGCGACTGCTCCCCAGCATTCCTGAGGAACTGAAGTGGGAGTGAGGGCTTTAGAAGGTAGAAAGTTACGGGCTTCTCCTCCTGGACACAGACACCTTCAGCTCCTCCTTTTAAGGGGGGCACTGCAGGCTCCTTGAGGCCATTTGCTTCCACTCCCTGTTTGGGAAACACTGCCCTACCCATGCTGTGAACCATGGGTAGGTGGCCCCAAGTATAGCCAGGCAGCCCTGTCCCTCCTTTGGGGGAGGAGAGGGCACAGAGGCCCTGTCTGGCTGCCCCCAGTGCCTCCCCTGCAGAAAAAAAAATCACTGGGGCCAAGGATCCTCAATGGACACAATCTCTCCTTACTGCAGACTGGTGAAATCCAGTGGGCCTGCCATTGCCACTGATACGCTTTGGTGGCAGATTGGAAGACTGTCTTACAAGCCTCTTGCATTCATCTGCAGGCCATTTTGCCCTGCTGAGGCTCTGCCTTGCCCCTCATTTTGTCTTCCCAAGGGCCTTACTGTTTACACCCGGTATATAGCTCCTGATGCCTATACCCATCATTTCTTGCTGGGATCTGGAACCATCACATGGGGAGAGTTTTGTCATTTTTAGACGTATTTATTGGTCAGAGTACTTCTATTTTCTCCAAACTGTGCAAACTCTTCCTCTTTAGCTTACAACCCATAAAGAACTACTTTTTGTTTTTCTAAAATCCTTCAAGTACTAATGGGGCTTCCTAGCGGTTCACGAAAGTTGCCTTGCACCTTTCACGAGTGGAGGCTGCTTGGGCCATTCCAGAGACCTGCTACCCAGCTGCATGCCAAAGCCTCCAGCCTGTCGCAAAGGAGCCACACCAGAGAGGCCACGTGCACCCTGTGCTCCGAGGAGGAAGTGGAGTTCTTAGGCGGCCTCCGTGATGCAGCCGAAGGCACCACCTGCCAGGTTGATGAATTGGCTGACTACAGCCATCTCCGGGAAACTGATATTTAAGGACTGTGACTTCGGTCAAGGAGTGTGCTGGGGGTGATGAGGGAGGGTGTGGAGAGGGCGGCTGTCTTTGTCCAAGAGGCCGGTGAGAATCAGAGACCCAGAAACTAATCAGCATCCGTTTAGGCGACTGCTCCCCAGCATTCCTGAGGAACTGAAGTGGGAGTGAGGGCTTTAGAAGGTAGAAAGTTACGGGCTTCTCCTCCTGGACACAGACACCTTCAGCTCCTCCTTTTAAGGGGGGCACTGCAGGCTCCTTGAGGCCATTTGCTTCCACTCCCTGTTTGGGAAACACTGCCCTACCCATGCTGTGAACCATGGGTAGGTGGCCCCAAGTATAGCCAGGCAGCCCTGTCCCTCCTTTGGGGAGGAGAGGGCACAGAGGCCCTGTCTGGCTGCCCCAGTGCCTCCCTGCAGAAAAAAAATCACTGGGGCCAAGGATCCTCAATGGACACAATCTCTCCTTACTGCAGACTGGTGAAATCCAGTGGGCCTGCCATTGCCACTGATACGCTTTGGTGGCAGATTGGAAGACTGTCTTACAAGCCTCTTGCATTCATCTGCAGGCCATTTTGCCCTGCTGAGGCTCTGCCTTGCCCCTCATTTTGTCTTCCCAAGGGCCTTACTGTTTACACCCGGTATATAGCTCCTGATGCCTATACCCATCATTTCTTGCTGGGATCTGGAACCATCACATGGGGAGAGTTTTGTCATTTTTAGACGTATTTATTGGTCAGAGTACTTCTATTTTCTCCAAACTGTGCAACCTCTACCTCTTTAGCTTACAACCCATAAAGAACTACTTTTGTTTTTTTAAAATCCTTCAAGTACTAATGGGGCTTCCTAGCGGTTCAGACTGTAAAGAATCCACCTTCAGTGCAGGAGACCCAGGTTCAGTCCCCGGGTCAGAAAGATCCCCTGGAGGAGGACATCGCAACCCGCTCCAGTATTCTTGCCTGGAGGACCCCATGGACAGAGAAGCCTGGTGGGCTATAGTCCACAGGGTCTCAAAGAGTTGGACACGACTGAGCAAATAACACACCTGAGTACTAACAGCCCACAACAGGATAAACTGAGGCTGTGTCCAGCTTTCCAGTCTCAGCCTAACTGTCTCTTTAACTGATGGCTGCTATCCTTTGGGACTTCCAACGTCACCAAAAGATTTGGGAATTTTGTAGGCTCTTAAAACTCACATGATTAGTCTTAGGGAACAAACATTACTTATAAGAACAAAATTTCACTCGTTCAGTCTCACCAGATATATCTGTGATGCTCTAAGGGCCTCAGACTGGAAGGTGGCCATCAGTGAAAAGGGTGAAACATTACCTGAAAAACTACACAAGCCCAGGTGGACTGGTGGACATAGCAAGTGAGAGAATGCCTATGTGAGAATAATGCTGATTAGCTTTGAGTAAAATGTCCAACACTTGTCATGTTCCCAAGAGGCTATAGGTCATTCAGACTTTAGCTAGATAACATCAGCCACATATATGCAACCAGCATGGGAATGATGACTGTAGCCCAGTGGACCCTTGGAAGGACAGGTGGCTAGATAGCACAATCTCTCCTTACTGCAGACTGGTGAAATCCAGTGGGCCTGCCATTGCCACTGATACGCTTTGGTGGCAGATTGGAAGACTGTCTTACAAGCCTCTTGCATTCATCTGCAGGCCATTTTGCCCTGCTGAGGCTCTGCCTTGCCCCTCATTTTGTCTTCCCAAGGGCCTTACTGTTTACACCCGGTATATAGCTCCTGATGCCTATACCCATCATTTCTTGCTGGGATCTGGAACCATCACATGGGGAGAGTTTTGTCATTTTTAGACGTATTTATTGGTCAGAGTACTTCTATTTTCTCCAAACTGTGCAAACTCTTCCTCTTTAGCTTACAACCCATAAAGAACTACTTTTTGTTTTTCTAAAATCCTTCAAGTACTAATGGGGCTTCCCTAGCGGTTCAGACTGTAAAGAATCCACCTTCAGTGCAGGAGACCCAGGTTCAGTCCCCGGGTCAGAAAGATCCCCTGGAGGAGGACATCGCAACCCGCTCCAGTATTCTTGCCTGGAGGACCCCATGGACAGAGAAGCCTGGTGGGCTATAGTCCACAGGGTCTCAAAGAGTTGGACACGACTGAGCAAATAACACACCTGAGTACTAACAGCCCACAACAGGATAAACTGAGGCTGTGTCCAGCTTTCCAGTCTCAGCCTAACTGTCTCTTTAACTGATGGCTGCTATCCTTTGGGACTTCCAACGTCACCAAAAGATTTGGGAATTTTGTAGGCTCTTAAAACTCACATGATTAGTCTTAGGGAACAAACATTACTTATAAGAACAAAATTTCACTCGTTCAGTCTCACCAGATATATCTGTGATGCTCTAAGGGCCTCAGACTGGAAGGTGGCCATCAGTGAAAAGGGTGAAACATTACCTGAAAAACTACACAAGCCCAGGTGGACTGGTGGACATAGCAAGTGAGAGAATGCCTATGTGAGAATAATGCTGATTAGCTTTGAGTAAAATGTCCAACACTTGTCATGTTCCCAAGAGGCTATAGGTCATTCAGACTTTAGCTAGATAACATCAGCCACATATATGCAACCAGCATGGGAATGATGACTGTAGCCCAGTGGACCCTTGGAAGGACAGGTGGCTAGATAGTACCTGGCATGTCTGGAGTGGTGGCATTCTGAAACTGGAAGAACCAACTACTGGGGCCAACAGGGACCCATATTTTCAGCCAATAGCTCCCTGTAGGACAGAGGCAGTCTGTTGAAAAGGTCACCACAATTTCAGACTCCTCATCCCAATATTACAAGGTAGAAAGACAGCCAATATCATCTGGGGCTCAGGAGCAGAAATTTCACACTGTGTTCTACAGCTAGTACTGGACTTTCAGGCCTGGCATCTACCAAAGCACAGGAGGAGCAGTTAAAAGCGGTACTGGGAACATACTGCATATCTTAAAGAGGACCCCATCTTGCAGCACAGCAGCAGCCCTATTGCTGGGGAAACTGGCACAGCCCCCAGAGTCTTCTCGCAGAGGTGGGGCCATCCATCAAAGTGCAGACCTTTGAATACTGGGCTTCTGAGCAGGAGTTCAGCAGCAGGAGAGGGTCTCTGAGAGGGTTCCTACATTCAAGGGCATTTGAGCCCACAGGAAGTCAATGGTAGGGACAAGGGAGAAATGTAGAGAGCCTTCATCTGGATTTAAGAGGGGGCCTCACTGTCCCAGGAGACAGTGGGTGTAGAGACGGGGGAGGGAGGTCAGCAGTTTGCCTAGTACTTTCACTAGGCTCGATGATCAATCAACAAAACATACCTGATCTTTAAGCTTTAGCTTCTGTCTCCTGCACACGGGGCCCTCAGCACCCAGCTGCCTCCTCTTGTGCCCTCCACACCAGGGAACAAGCCTTCAGGAGAAGGGAGGTGGGGCTACAGAGCCCCTGGAAAGGCTGTGCCACAGCAAGGGCAGCCAGTGACCCACTTCTAATCATCAATAAAGCACTGAGGTGCAGACTTTGCTCTCAGGACATGGCCAAGAGGAGAGGCGGGAGGAGAAACAACCCCTCTAGGGGAGGGAGCCTCTTGCACGTGGTTTTGGGACATCTGGAAGAGGTGCGTTCCCTGCACCACTTTCTGGGTCTTCAGGTGGCTCAGCCCAGCCCACACATCTGATAAAACAGACTGTCCTTGAGGTACATGTTAAAAATGGGGCCCTTGTCTGCAGGATGCCCCTATGAAATGTCAAGGGGAATAGAGAAGATTTTCTCAGCATCCATCAACATGGGACTAACTAGACGTTCCTTTACACAGTCCTCAAGGGATGGCGTGAAGCCTGAAAGAGTCATAATTAAGAAGGAGGATGGTCCTGTGAGATGTGACAGAGACAGAAACCAGCCTCCAAGGGCTCTGGTATTGGCCTATCTGCACTCCCCGCCCGCCACCAATTCCTTAAGAAAAGGAGCTGGCTCAGGGCTAGGCAGTTCCTTTACAGCTAGTACTGGACTTTCAGGCCTGGCATCTACCAAAGCACCGGAGGAGCAGTTAAAAGCGGTACTGGGAACATACTGCATATCTTAAAGAGGACCCCATCTTGCAGCACAGCAGCAGCCCTATTGCTGGGGAAACTGGCACAGCCCCCAGAGTCTTCTCGCAGAGGTGGGGCCATCCATCAAAGTGCAGACCTTTGAATACTGGGCTTCTGAGCAGGAGTTCAGCAGCAGGAGAGGGTCTCTGAGAGGGTTCCTACATTCAAGGGCATTTGAGCCCACAGGAAGTCAATGGTAGGGACAAGGGAGAAATGTAGAGAGCCTTCATCTGGATTTAAGAGGGGGCCTCACTGTCCCAGGAGACAGTGGGTGTAGAGACGGGGGAGGGAGGTCAGCAGTTTGCCTAGTACTTTCACTAGGCTCGATGATCAATCAACAAAACATACCTGATCTTTAAGCTTTAGCTTCTGTCTCCTGCACACGGGGCCCTCAGCACCCAGCTGCCTCCTCTTGTGCCCTCCACACCAGGGAACAAGCCTTCAGGAGAAGGGAGGTGGGGCTACAGAGCCCCTGGAAAGGCTGTGCCACAGCAAGGGCAGCCAGTGACCCACTTCTAATCATCAATAAAGCACTGAGGTGCAGACTTTGCTCTCAGGACATGGCCAAGAGGAGAGGCGGGAGGAGAAACAACCCCTCTAGGGGAGGGAGCCTCTTGCACGTGGTTTTGGGACATCTGGAAGAGGTGCGTTCCCTGCACCACTTTCTGGGTCTTCAGGTGGCTCAGCCCAGCCCACACATCTGATAAAACAGACTGTCCTTGAGGTACATGTTAAAAATGGGGCCCTTGTCTGCAGGATGCCCCTATGAAATGTCAAGGGGAATAGAGAAGATTTTCTCAGCATCCATCAACATGGGACTAACTAGACGTTCCTTTACACAGTCCTCAAGGGATGGCGTGAAGCCTGAAAGAGTCATAATTAAGAAGGAGGATGGTCCTGTGAGATGTGACAGAGACAGAAACCAGCCTCCAAGGGCTCTGGTATTGGCCTATCTGCACTCCCCCGCCCCGCCACCAATTCCTTAGAAAGCTGCATTCCAATTTCCCTCCCAAGGCTCAGCTCCAGTCCACCCTCCTCCAGCTGGGCTCTTGCCACCCATCGTGCGTGCTTCCCACACTCTCCAGAGCCTCTCTCCCAGCATCCTCCAGGGCTGCTTTTGCAAGTCACCTGGGACCTTTCATTTCCCCCATCTCCTCCCTTTCTGTCTCTGCCACAGTTCACACTGGTGGCCATTCCCTGTGTCTTGAAATATTCCTCTCCCTGCCTGAGCCGCACCCGTAGGATTTTCTGGTGCCCTGGCCACATTCTTGCCTCTGCCTCTTGTGCAGGTGCCTCTCTACCCTTCAGTGTCCCCAGGGTCTTTATTTTCTTATCTCAACTTGCCACCCAACCTCATCCATTCCAAATCATCTTTTTTCTTTCTTTTTTTTTTTAATTTTGGCCTATTTTTATTGATTTTTTAAATTTATTTATTTTTCATCCATCTTTATTCTTTGGCCTGTGTGGGTCTCCCATTGCAGTGGCCTCTCTCACTGCAGAGCACCAGCTCTGGGCACATGCATGCCAGAGCACTGGCTCGTAATTGGGCACACTGGCCCAGCCACCCCATGGCACGTGGGATCCTCCCGGGCCAGGGATCAAACCGGTGCCCCTTGCACTGCAAGGCAGACTCTTCACCCACTGGACCACCAGGGAAACCCCCATTTCAAATCATCTTAACGATCATTTGTACATAAATGGCTTCCAAGTGTCTATCCAAATGTGTGAGATCACCCTCCCCCTGATGACCTCAGACTCCTCAAAGGCAAGCCCTCTAGCATCCTCCCCTGAAGCCATGTCCTTTATTCCATGCGGAGGTGACAAAGCCGCTAGATGCTAAAGCTTCAGGTTCTGGGAGGCCCTGAGCCTGCCTGCCCTCTCCACTTAACCATTGTCATCCCAAGACCTCCTTCTCAGACCCCTTGTGCAGAATTAAGCCCTGAGTGGCTCTCAGTCTCTCTGGTAGTTCACACCAAGCTCATCCTGGCTTAGAGTTCACCAATGGAATTCATATCTTCATTGGGCTGTCTGACCGAGGGCTACTCAAGACTGGCTGTGAGTGTTCATTAAATCTGGGATCAATGGAGTTGCCCCATTACCCTTTCCCAAGTCACCACTCCAGTGCCCACCTGATGGCTGGCCAACATCACTGTCTGAGAAAGACCCTCCTCCCAGCTGGTTTCACCACTCCTCAAGGGGCTAGAGCCTGCATCCTGCCCTAGCCAAAGAGCCAGCTACCCCTGGACTTTGCAGAATTTAGTCTCCTGCTCCACTCCTGCTGTCCAGCCCCACTCCTGGAGTGCCCCTCTGCAGGTCCCTCCCCACCACCTCCACTACAAGCCAGTCCTTTGGTTTCTCCTGCTCCAGGCACTGACAGGTCCTCAGGGGAGGTTGGGGACCTCGTGTCCTCCTGACCCTGTTTCTATTCCCATCCAGTCATGCCCCCAGAGGGTTACATGTGCAATGTCCACTTGGAAAAGAATTTCCTTTTTTTTCTTCTTCTTCTTATGGTTCCAATGAAGCACAAAACCAGATGCTTATAAAGGCTAAACCCGTCCCATAGCCTCTCAGCTCAGAATAGCTCTCTGGGGAGACCAGGTGGTGTTGAGGGTGGTAATTTTGGGAAAAGGGGCTGCATTCAGCTCTCCTGAAGGTCTAGGCTGGCATTTTTTCCCTTCCCCATCCAAGCCTTGGTGGGAACAGAAAGACAAAGCAAACGCTGAACAAGCCTCTGACCCAAATTGCCTCCTGGGTGGCTTCTTAGTCTAAGCTGCTAACGATCATTTGTACATAAATGGCTTCCAAGTGTCTATCCAAATGTGTGAGATCACCCTCCCCCTGATGACCTCAGACTCCTCAAAGGCAAGCCCTCTAGCATCCTCCCCTGAAGCCATGTCCTTTATTCCATGCGGAGGTGACAAAGCCGCTAGATGCTAAAGCTTCAGGTTCTGGGAGGCCCTGAGCCTGCCTGCCCTCTCCACTTAACCATTGTCATCCCAAGACCTCCTTCTCAGACCCCTTGTGCAGAATTAAGCCCTGAGTGGCTCTCAGTCTCTCTGGTAGTTCACACCAAGCTCATCCTGGCTTAGAGTTCACCAATGGAATTCATATCTTCATTGGGCTGTCTGACCGAGGGCTACTCAAGACTGGCTGTGAGTGTTCATTAAATCTGGGATCAATGGAGTTGCCCCATTACCCTTTCCCAAGTCACCACTCCAGTGCCCACCTGATGGCTGGCCAACATCACTGTCTGAGAAAGACCCTCCTCCCAGCTGGTTTCACCACTCCTCAAGGGGCTAGAGCCTGCATCCTGCCCTAGCCAAAGAGCCAGCTACCCCTGGACTTTGCAGAATTTAGTCTCCTGCTCCACTCCTGCTGTCCAGCCCCACTCCTGGAGTGCCCCTCTGCAGGTCCCTCCCCACCACCTCCACTACAAGCCAGTCCTTTGGTTTCTCCTGCTCCAGGCACTGACAGGTCCTCAGGGGAGGTTGGGGACCTCGTGTCCTCCTGACCCTGTTTCTATTCCCATCCAGTCATGCCCCCAGAGGGTTACATGTGCAATGTCCACTTGGAAAAGAATTTCCTTTTTTTTCTTCTTCTTCTTATGGTTCCAATGAAGCACAAAACCAGATGCTTATAAAGGCTAAACCCGTCCCATAGCCTCTCAGCTCAGAATAGCTCTCTGGGGAGACCAGGTGGTGTTGAGGGTGGTAATTTTGGGAAAA
This sequence comes from Tragulus kanchil, assembly GCA_022376925.1. Taxonomy (NCBI): domain Eukaryota; kingdom Metazoa; phylum Chordata; class Mammalia; order Artiodactyla; family Tragulidae; genus Tragulus; species Tragulus kanchil. The sequence goes on along the minus strand of JAIOJX010000031.1, from coordinate 39,543,156 downwards.
GGGGCTGCATTCAGCTCTCCTGAAGGTCTAGGCTGGCATTTTTTCCCTTCCCCATCCAAGCCTTGGTGGGAACAGAAAGACAAAGCAAACGCTGAACAAGCCTCTGACCTACATTCTCAAATTGCCTCCCTGGGTGGCTTCTTAGTCTATGGGAGGGCCATTGCTCATCTCTAGTGTCAAAAAATACCGCTCTTGGGCTGAATGACTCTCCTCAAGAGAAGTGTATCAGTTAGTTAGCTACCGCCGTGATAATACTGTAAAACAAGTCACCCCTAAATTTATCGGTGATAAGAGCAAGCATTTGTCTTTCTTGTTTATGTGTCTGTCTACAGGCCCAAGGTTTGATTCCAGGCTTCCATAGGCGCATATCTATTTCCCCTTTCTCCATATTCTCCTTAAAATATCAGGTATCAGGGACCTGTTCTTAAGACAAATGGTAAGTGTACAAGAGGTGAAACCCAACTGTGCAAGCATGGTGGAAGTTTGGGCTCATACCACAATGTTCATATTCTGTTAGCCTAAACGAGCCAGATGGCCAAGTCCAAAGTCCATAGGGAAGAAAATATATTCTGCTTCCAGATGAGAAAAGCAATAGGTATTTGCTGAATAATCTTTAATCCATTACAGGGAGCTGGGTTAGAACTCCAACACATGAATTTGAGGGGACACAGTTCAGTCAGTAACAACCTCTTTCATGGGAGGAGATGCAAGATCTGGTAGGAAATCAAACAGAAGTGAAGAACTGAGGTCACTTTTGTCATTACCAACCACAAGTGCCGACAGGAATCTAGCCTTTGCCCCAGGCTAGAACAAGCTCTTTTAAAAGCAATCGGGGTTCTCTGGTGAAATGGCTGTTTCAATGACAGGGGCAGGAAATGCACAAGATAAGCCTAGAGCACCTTAGAGTGCCAGAAAGTAAGGAAGTTCTCAAAAAAGAAAGAAAAAAAAGAATCCATACATTAATGGGAACATGTCCAAGGTACATAGGAGCCAACTGAAAGAGCTCCCAGCAACCAAAGTTGGAGCAATTTAAGAACAAAATAAAGTAGTATTAGATTATAATCCAAAGTACAAAATAATTATGGTGGGGGGAGAGACGGATAACTTCACAGTACAGAAACCTGACAAATGCATTCAGCTCTCCTGAAGGTCTAGGCTGGCATTTTTTCCCTTCCCCATCCAAGCCTTGGTGGGAACAGAAAGACAAAGCAAACGCTGAACAAGCCTCTGACCTACATTCTCAAATTGCCTCCCTGGGTGGCTTCTTAGTCTATGGGAGGGCCATTGCTCATCTCTAGTGTCAAAAAATACCGCTCTTGGGCTGAATGACTCTCCTCAAGAGAAGTGTATCAGTTAGTTAGCTACCGCCGTGATAATACTGTAAAACAAGTCACCCCTAAATTTATCGGTGATAAGAGCAAGCATTTGTCTTTCTTGTTTATGTGTCTGTCTACAGGCCCAAGGTTTGATTCCAGGCTTCCATAGGCGCATATCTATTTCCCCTTTCTCCATATTCTCCTTAAAATATCAGGTATCAGGGACCTGTTCTTAAGACAAATGGTAAGTGTACAAGAGGTGAAACCCAACTGTGCAAGCATGGTGGAAGTTTGGGCTCATACCACAATGTTCATATTCTGTTAGCCTAAACGAGCCAGATGGCCAAGTCCAAAGTCCATAGGGAAGAAAATATATTCTGCTTCCAGATGAGAAAAGCAATAGGTATTTGCTGAATAATCTTTAATCCATTACAGGAGCTGGGTTAGAACTCCAACACATGAATTTGAGGGGACACAGTTCAGTCAGTAACAACCTCTTTCATGGGAGGAGATGCAAGATCTGGTAGGAAATCAAACAGAAGTGAAGAACTGAGGTCACTTTTGTCATTACCAACCACAAGTGCCGACAGGAATCTAGCCTTTGCCCCAGGCTAGAACAAGCTCTTTTAAAAGCAATCGGGGTTCTCTGGTGAAATGGCTGTTTCAATGACAGGGGCAGGAAATGCACAAGATAAGCCTAGAGCACCTTAGAGTGCCAGAAAGTAAGGAAGTTCTCAAAAAAGAAAGAAAAAAAAGAATCCATACATTAATGGGAACATGTCCAAGGTACATAGGAGCCAACTGAAAGAGCTCCCAGCAACCAAAGTTGGAGCAATTTAAGAACAAAATAAAGTAGTATTAGATTATAATCCAAAGTACAAAATAATTATGGTGGGGGGAGAGACGGATAACTTCACAGTACAGAAACCTGACAAAGTCTATCTCAGCAAAGTGACCAAGGTCATGTGATGAGATGAAAATGGCACTTTAACTCTGTGGTTTTCTTCCTAAAAACCTATAACCCCAGTTATGAGAAAAATATCAAGTTCCAGTAGAGGGGCATCCTACAATATACATGACTATCCTCCTCAAAATAGTTAAGAGCATCAAAGACAAGGAGAGTCCGAGAAAACATCACAATCAAGAGGAACCTAATGAGGGCTTCCCTGGTGGTCCACTGGGTAAAGAGTCTGCCTTGCAGTGCAAGGGGCACCAGTTCGATCCCTGACCCAGGAAGATCCCTCGTGCCGCGGGGTGGCTGGGCCAGTGTGTCCAATTGTGAACCAGTGCTCTGGAGCGCCTGTGCCCAGAGCTGGTGCTCTGCATGAGAGAGGCCATGGCAATGGGAGGCCCACACAGGCTGAAAAATAAAGGTGGATGAAAATAAATAAATAAACCAATAAAAGAGGCTAAAATTAAAAAAAAAAAAAAAAAAAAGGAACCTAATGAAACATGAGCACTAAATGTAATATGACATTCTCAACAGAATTCTGGAACAGAAAAAAAGACATTAATTTACTCATCTTGCCTTAGTTTAACCTATAGACTTTGGTTCGCTGATTAAAACACTGGTTCACTGGTTATAACAAATGTACCATATTAATGTAAGATGTTAATAATTGGGAAAATGGGAGTAGAGGCTAAATATTGACTTTTACTATGAGTCTATTAATACAAAAATGATAGAGTTGAAAGGACAAACAGATGCACAATTATATTTGGACTCTTCTCTCAACAATCAATAGAACTAGACAGAAAATTAGCGAGGATACAGAGGAAATCAACACCACCATCAGCCAATAGGATCTAACCAACATCTGCAGAATACTCCACCCCAAAATAGCAGGATACATATCCTTTTCAAACACCATAGATCATATATATACTATGATAGACCATATCCTGAGCCATAAAACAAACCTCAACAAATTTTTTATTTATTTATTTTTAATCAAAGGATAATTGCTCTACAATATTGCATTGGTTTCTGCCATACACCAACATGAATCAGTCATAGGTATTCATATGTTCCCTCTCTCCCACCTCTCATCCCTTTCTACCCCTCTATAAACCTCAACAAATTTTTAAAAAATTGAAATCATACAGTCCACCTTCACTTGGGGAATAAAATAAGTTCATACTTCCTATTTCTTTAGTAAAATGATTTACTGAAGCATAATTTTACCTTCCTAACACAGAAGCTGGCTTACAAAAGTCTGATGGATGAACAAAATAATGAATGAATGACAGAGTGGAGGAACAAAACAGAAAATATTTCATCTTATTTTTGTTCACTCACTCATGTCCAACTCTTTGTGACCCCATGGACTGCAGCATGCCAGGTTTCCCTGTCCTTCACTAACTCCTGGAGTTTGCTCAAATTCATGTCCATTGAACCTAATGCCGTCTAACCATCTCATCTTCTGATGCCCCTTTCTCTTCCTGCCTTCAGTCTTTCTCAGCATCAGGGTCTTTTCCAGTGAGTCAGCTCTTCACATCAGGTGCCCAAAGTATTGGAGCTTCAGCTTTAGCGTCAGTCCTTCCAATGAATATTCAGGGTTGATTTCCTTCAGGATTGACTGGTTGGATCTCCTTGCTGTCCAAGGGACTCTCAAGAGTTTTCCAGCACCAATACATAGCCTTGACGTACTCCTTTCCCAATTTCGAACTAGTCCGTTGTTCCATGTACAGTTCTGTTGGTTCTTAACCTGCATACTGGTTTCTCAGGAAGCAGGTGAGGTGGTTTCACCGTGGGGGCCAACAAAGCCCCTTTTTTACAAAAGGTTAAGAAAGAAAAATAAATGATGCTCTAGAATAAGTTGCAATCTTACTTTATTAACTTATTCAGTATTAAGTAAAGGTATTTTCTATGATCTATTTTTAAAAATTAATTCAGAAAAGCTCACAGAATCCAGGACACAAATGCTCTGTGCAGCAAGAGAGCTGCATTCTGGCATGGCCAGCAGATGGCACCAGAGAATGTGGTTCAGCCCAGGAGGTTGACCTGTCACAAACCTGAGTCCTCTTTACCTCTCCCAGCCATGGCAGGGAGAGCCAGCCCAGTCCTTCCTGTGTCTCCCTTTGTGGCCTGAAGACCCCCACCAACCACTGCTAGGGTGAGGATAGTGAGGATGCAGAGAGAGCAAGTGTAGAAAATGCTAGTGTGCTGCTTAACTGAAAAAAAGGCAAGGAAAAGTGAGAGTAAGACGAGGGCTGCTGATGGAGAGACATGACGCTGAAAGACAAGTGGGAAGGATGGGGTGGAGAGAGCGGGATAGGAAAGGCCAAGCAAAGGCCCTGAGTTTGGGGCATGGGATACACAATTGATGGGGTCACACATTTACATTGGGTCTGGGAAGGATAGGTATGAAGGCCAGAAGTTTGTACACTAGTCAAGGAAGTTGCCTCCTGGTGGCTTCTATTTTGTCTGTGAAGCAGGAGACCATGATGCTGCCTGCTGATTGGGGGGGTTGGCGTTGACTGCGCATGCCAGGTTTCCCTGTCCTTCACTAACTCCTGGAGTTTGCTCAAATTCATGTCCATTGAACCTAATGCCGTCTAACCATCTCATCTTCTGATGCCCCTTTCTCTTCCTGCCTTCAGTCTTTCTCAGCATCAGGGTCTTTTCCAGTGAGTCAGCTCTTCACATCAGGTGCCCAAAGTATTGGAGCTTCAGCTTTAGCGTCAGTCCTTCCAATGAATATTCAGGGTTGATTTCCTTCAGGATTGACTGGTTGGATCTCCTTGCTGTCCAAGGGACTCTCAAGAGTTTTCCAGCACCAATACATAGCCTTGACGTACTCCTTTCCCAATTTCGAACTAGTCCGTTGTTCCATGTACAGTTCTGTTGGTTCTTAACCTGCATACTGGTTTCTCAGGAAGCAGGTGAGGTGGTTTCACCGTGGGGGCCAACAAAGCCCCTTTTTTACAAAAGGTTAAGAAAGAAAAATAAATGATGCTCTAGAATAAGTTGCAATCTTACTTTATTAACTTATTCAGTATTAAGTAAAGGTATTTTCTATGATCTATTTTTAAAAATTAATTCAGAAAAGCTCACAGAATCCAGGACACAAATGCTCTGTGCAGCAAGAGAGCTGCATTCTGGCATGGCCAGCAGATGGCACCAGAGAATGTGGTTCAGCCCAGGAGGTTGACCTGTCACAAACCTGAGTCCTCTTTACCTCTCCCAGCCATGGCAGGGAGAGCCAGCCCAGTCCTTCCTGTGTCTCCCTTTGTGGCCTGAAGACCCCCACCAACCACTGCTAGGGTGAGGATAGTGAGGATGCAGAGAGAGCAAGTGTAGAAAATGCTAGTGTGCTGCTTAACTGAAAAAAAGGCAAGGAAAAGTGAGAGTAAGACGAGGGCTGCTGATGGAGAGACATGACGCTGAAAGACAAGTGGGAAGGATGGGGTGGAGAGAGCGGGATAGGAAAGGCCAAGCAAAGGCCCTGAGTTTGGGGCATGGGATACACAATTGATGGGGTCACACATTTACATTGGGTCTGGGAAGGATAGGTATGAAGGCCAGAAGTTTGTACACTAGTCAAGGAAGTTGCCTCCTGGTGGCTTCTATTTTGTCTGTGAAGCAGGAGACCATGATGCTGCCTGCTGATGGTTGGCAGGGGCGGGGAGGTGTTGGCGTTGAAGGCGTGCTGACAAGGGAAACCCACAAGGACTGCTGGCCAGCACCCAGCACAGGTCTAGGGGATAACATTATTCAGCTCAGCTTCTTCATTCACTGCTTATTCATTCTGCAAATATTCCTTGATGACCCAGTACACCAAGAATTATTCTGGACAATGCAACCTACATCTTGGGGAAAAGGGTAGGGGGAGCTGATAGACAAATAAATAAATATATAAATAAACAAAAAACTATGACCTCACAGAAAGAGAAGGGCTGTGAAGAAACAGGCAATAGGAGGGACAGAGAGTGCTGAGAGTGCTGTGAACAGGGAGCTTAGGAAAGCCTTCCTAGAGAACTAACAGCTGATTAGAGGCCTGAAAGCAGCAAGGGAACGAGCCTGCACTACTAGGGACAAGCATTCCCAATAAACAGGAAGCCAGGGCCTACAGAAGCGAGCTGTGGAAGGAAGTGGGGGCCAAAGACTAGATCACATAGGATGTTGGAAATCACCTTTTATGCTCAGTATGATGGGAGTCATTGGAACAAGGGAAGCACATAACTGGATTCACATTGTTAAAAGGATCGCATGGCCTCCTGTGTGGAGAACAGGCTAGAAGGGCCAAGCATGAAAGAAGAGACACAAGAACCCCAGCTGGTCATGATGAGAAAACACGCTCCATGTGAATCTACCATTATGTTTGGCAGACCATTGATTAGACAAGCAGGTCACTAGAATGAACCAGCAGGCCATCTCACTCGTACACCTTAGAATACACCCATGGGCTCATCCTGACAGGTCCAAGCAAAGGCAGAGTGACTCAGACCAGAGGCGCTTCACTCCTAGCTGTATGTGTAGGCAGGGGAGACATTCCCATTGGCTCCACGAAGAGGGAGCTAATAATACTGCTCGCCTATTCCAAAGCAGCAAAATACACAATTGATGGGGTCACACATTTACATTGGGTCTGGGAAGGATAGGTATGAAGGCCAGAAGTTTGTACACTAGTCAAGGAAGTTGCCTCCTGGTGGCTTCTATTTTGTCTGTGAAGCAGGAGACCATGATGCTGCCTGCTGATGGTTGGCAGGGGCGGGAGGTGTTGGCGTTGAAGGCGTGCTGACAAGGGAAACCCACAAGGACTGCTGGCCAGCACCCAGCACAGGTCTAGGGGATAACATTATTCAGCTCAGCTTCTTCATTCACTGCTTATTCATTCTGCAAATATTCCTTGATGACCCAGTACACCAAGAATTATTCTGGACAATGCAACCTACATCTTGGGGAAAAGGGTAGGGGGAGCTGATAGACAAATAAATAAATATATAAATAAACAAAAAACTATGACCTCACAGAAAGAGAAGGGCTGTGAAGAAACAGGCAATAGGAGGGACAGAGAGTGCTGAGAGTGCTGTGAACAGGGAGCTTAGGAAAGCCTTCCTAGAGAACTAACAGCTGATTAGAGGCCTGAAAGCAGCAAGGGAACGAGCCTGCACTACTAGGGACAAGCATTCCCAATAAACAGGAAGCCAGGGCCTACAGAAGCGAGCTGTGGAAGGAAGTGGGGGCCAAAGACTAGATCACATAGGATGTTGGAAATCACCTTTTATGCTCAGTATGATGGGAGTCATTGGAACAAGGGAAGCACATAACTGGATTCACATTGTTAAAAGGATCGCATGGCCTCCTGTGTGGAGAACAGGCTAGAAGGGCCAAGCATGAAAGAAGAGACACAAGAACCCCAGCTGGTCATGATGAGAAAACACGCTCCATGTGAATCTACCATTATGTTTGGCAGACCATTGATTAGACAAGCAGGTCACTAGAATGAACCAGCAGGCCATCTCACTCGTACACCTTAGAATACACCCATGGGCTCATCCTGACAGGTCCAAGCAAAGGCAGAGTGACTCAGACCAGAGGCGCTTCACTCCTAGCTGTATGTGTAGGCAGGGGAGACATTCCCATTGGCTCCCACGAAGAGGGAGCTAATAATACTGCTCGCCTATTCCAAAGCAGCAAAAATGGAAAGAGACAGTCCTTGACGAGTACCCCAGGCAGCCTGAAGGAACATTTCTGAGGCTTCCACAAAGCCAGAACTCAATACAATCTTGGCCATGGATTCACTGATGCCCACAGCACAAGAAAGCATGCAATTCTACACAGAATCCAATTCCAGGAAAGAACTTTCTTCTCCAGTGACCTCCCATAGGTGACAAGAATTGTATACTAGATTTGGCACAGGTGTTGGCCTGAGCATGCCATATTAGACACCCCTAATGGAGTCATTTAAGTATCAGTCAATGCCACAGCTATTTCCGAAACCTAGTCACCGTAAGGAACTCACCCTCTGTACCTGGTACATCTAGTCTCTAGTACCTATTTCTGTTGAGCAAATCCACTCGTTTCTCTTGGGTGTATTCCCAGGAGTGGAAATCCCAGCCAGCACATGGCCAACTTTAGTAGAATCTGCCACACACAGTCTCCAAGTGCGGTTCTACCCAGTTCCACTCTCTCCAGTAATGGCCCAAGTTTTTTTAAATGGTACCAGCCTCTTCTTTTTATCACAATAACTAGAATAAGCCTCCACTGTAGCACCAAACAGACCTCGGATCAAGTCTTACACCACCTACCTGAGTGAACTTAGGTGCATTACTTGCCTTACTTAACCTTCTGAAGGTTTCGTTACCCCACTGGGAGGAATCACCCTCCCCAGCCTGAGCTGGCATCCATGTCAAACTAAGTGACCCGACATCTAACTCTTCTGACCGCCCTCCTGACTTGCCCACACCTGAAGCTCCCCAACATGCAATCACCAAATCAACTTCCCCCTTACAGAGTTTTTTCAATTCCAACCCTTGTGATTCAGAGACGCTAATACTACTTTCATCTCCCAAACTTATAGGATGGGACACTGCAGTCCCTCCCAGCACCGTTAGTGGGGAAAATCCAGGACCCGCTGAGGGATCAAGACTGGATCAGTGCTTCCAAAGGTGAATTTAACAGAAGGTGCTTCTTCCAACACAACTCCAGGCAGAGGGGAGACAGACACTCTTTGGCCAAAGTAAGATCCAAATTTACATTGTCCATTTTAGCATCATTATGGAAAAGATCTCCAAGATACATTATGTCAACTAAAACAAGCAAACTGTAGATAGGATGGATACTTTGTCACTTTTGCATAAAAAGGAGAAAAGGGCATATAGTTATAGTGACGTATCTAGAAACACATACATGACATACTAATAGCACAGGGCCACTGGGAGTGGCAGTGGTACTGGGGACAGGAGTGGGAGGAGGTTGTTCAGTGTATCCTTTCAGGAGCTTGAGTTTTTGAGCTTGAACTACATTGATAGATCCTCTATTGCAAAAAAAATTTAATACATACACTTATAATTTTTCAAGCTACAGATCAGGTGAGGGATGTCTGGTAGGTCAGTCTTCACAGAGCAGGATGCCTCTTTGTTAAGTGCATGCAGGTGTGTGTGTGTACACATATGCAGGGTGTGCAGACAGGTGCAGGGAGGAGCATAGAGGCATCTTCATCACAGCCTTTGGTGAAGGATGTAGAGCCACAGGAAAGGCAGTGCCCTACGCTTCTGAAGAGATATGATGGTGGTTTAGTCACTAAGTCGTGTCCAACTCTTGCAACCCGTGGACTGTAGCCTGCCAGGCTCCTCAGTCCATGGGATTCTCCAGGCAAGAATATTGGAGTGGATTGCCATTTCCTTCTCCAGGGGATCTTCTCAATGCAGGAATCAAATTTGGGTCTCCTGCATAGCAGGCAGATTCTTTACTGACTGAGCTACAAGGGAAGCCCTCTGAAGAGCTTACCCAACACAGTAAGACCAGGGGGTGTCCTGACTTTTCATCACTTCCTCCACCCCCAACCCCTCAACTCTATAGAATGCTAATTCTTTCCCTAGAAATCTGCCCTAAGAAAATGACTAAATGCTCTTGAAGGTTTTCTGCACGTGTATGTAGGCGTAGCTGTGTATAGGTGTAAGGGTATGGGGTAGTGTACCTGTGTGAGAGTGATGTCTGTGTGTGTGCATATTTAAGGGATGTGTGTGTGTATTTCCACTCAGCTAAAAAAATGGCGGGAATACCCAACTTGCCAGAATCAACGGGGGCCATCCCAAGCTCTAGAACCAGGACCCTCTGGACAGGTGACACTGATTAACACTTAACACAGCTGAGTTTGGCACGGAGCCACATCAGGTGTCCCTCCCATAAAACTCACCTTCACTCGAAAAGATCTCCAAGATACATTATAAAAGCAAACTTATAGTGACTTTGTCACTTTTGCATAAAAAGGAGAAAAGGGCATATAGTTATAGTGACGATCTAGAAACACATACATGACATACTAATAGCACAGGGCCACTGGGAGTGGCAGTGGTACTGGGGACAGGAGTGGGAGGAGGTTGTTCAGTGTATCCTTTCAGGAGCTTGAGTTTTTGAGCTTGAACTACATTGATAGATCCTCTATTGCAAAAAAAATTTAATACATACACTTATAATTTTTCAAGCTACAGATCAGGTGAGGGATGTCTGGTAGGTCAGTCTTCACAGAGCAGGATGCCTCTTTGTTAAGTGCATGCAGGTGTGTGTGTGTACACATATACAGGGGTGTGCAGACAGGTGCAGGGAGGAGTATAGAGGCATCTTCATCACAGCCTTTGGTGAAGGATGTAGAGCCACAGGAAAGGCAGTGCCCTACGCTTCTGAAGAGATATGATGGTGGTTTAGTCACTAAGTCGTGTCCAACTCTTGCAACCCGTGGACTGTAGCCTGCCAGGCTCCTCAGTCCATGGGATTCTCCAGGCAAGAATATTGGAGTGGATTGCCATTTCCTTCTCCAGGGGATCTTCTCAATGCAGGAATCAAATTTGGGTCTCCTGCATAGCAGGCAGATTCTTTACTGACTGAGCTACAAGGGAAGCCCTCTGAAGAGCTTACCCAACACAGTAAGACCAGGGGGTGTCCTGACTTTTCATCACTTCCTCCACCCCCAACCCCTCAACTCTATAGAATGCTAATTCTTTCCCTAGAAATCTGCCCTAAGAAAATGACTAAATGCTCTTGAAGGTTTTCTGCACGTGTATGTAGGCGTAGCTGTGTATAGGTGTAAGGGTATGGGGTAGTGTACCTGTGTGAGAGTGATGTCTGTGTGTGTGCATATTTAAGGGATGTGTGTGTGTGTATTTCCACTCAGCTAAAAAAAAATGGCGGGAATACCCAACTTGCCAGAATCAACGGGGGCCATCCCAAGCTCTAGAACCAGGACCCTCTGGACAGGTGACACTGATTAACACTTAACACAGCTGAGTTTGGCACGGAGCCACATCAGGTGTCCCCTCCCATAAAACTCACCTTCACTCCATGTGGCTATGTTACCAGTCAGGCTTTGAGAAGTCCAGCCAAAGGCCAGGAAGTAGACCCAGGCCTGTCTTGAAGGAGCTGGGACTGGGCAGTGGGGGGCCCTTACTCCTGAGGAGGTCTCACTGGCAGGAAGGGAAATAACCACAGACTAGGGTGAGGGGATGTCCCTTCCACTAAAATTAAGCATTTCTTTTCTCGGGGAATAACCAGACCCCAGCTGCCCCCATTATTCCCTCAAAGAGGATATGACAGATACACAAAGACATACACACATGTGTGTGTACAAACACAAGCCTAAGAAAACTGGAAGCGAGAAGCTGAGGAGCACAGGAAGGGCAAGCCTCTTTTATTATCCCAAAATGCAAAGTATTGAAGGCACTTACAGTAACAAGGTCAGAGATGAGGGGAAGCACGGGGAGGTCAGAGGTCAGAGCACAGAGGTAAATCAACGGACCCCACCCTGGTCACCACCCAGCAAGGAGAAGAGGAAAAGCCACAAGCCAGGTCTGAAGCCAGTTAGATGTCTAGCTCTACTAAAGATACAAATCCATCCTACAGAGGATTAGCAAATGAGGAGGACACAGCAACCAGGGGCAGGGCTGGCCGTCACGAGTTAGTGGTTCTTGAAGGAACGCACTCGGCAGCCATAAGGCACTCAGGTCTCCTGCTGGAAGAGGTCTCGGTACATCTCAATGAGACGGGCAGCCTCGCGCTGGCCAGAGAGGAGAGCACCGTGGGTGGTGGAGTAGTACTTGCGATGGGTGGCCTCCTGAGAACAGCACCTGCATGGGCTGGGCAGGGGGACAGGGAAATGAAGATAGAGTAGCCAGAAAGGCTCCCTGGCTGCCCCAGAACCCCCATCCCTCCTACAAGTCAGAGAGGAATAAGCAGGCATCGGAGATGCAGGTATTGCTATTGCCACAGGATGCTAAAAAAAATGGCGGAATACCCAACTTTCCAGAATCAACGGGGGCCATCCCAAGCTCTAGAACCAGGACCCTCTGGACAGGTGACACTGATTAACACTTAACACAGCTGAGTTTGGCACGGAGCCACATCAGGTGTCCCCTCCCATAAAACTCACCTTCACTCCATGTGGCTATGTTACCAGTCAGGCTTTGAGAAGTCCAGCCAAAGGCCAGGAAGTAGACCCAGGCCTGTCTTGAAGGAGCTGGGACTGGGCAGTGGGGGGCCCTTACTCCTGAGGAGGTCTCACTGGCAGGAAGGGAAATAACCACAGACTAGGGTGAGGGGATGTCCCTTCCACTAAAATTAAGCATTTCTTTTCTCGGGGAATAACCAGACCCCAGCTGCCCCCATTATTCCCTCAAAGAGGATATGACAGATACACAAAGACATACACACATGTGTGTGTACAAACACAAGCCTAAGAAAACTGGAAGCGAGAAGCTGAGGAGCACAGGAAGGGCAAGCCTCTTTTATTATCCCAAAATGCAAAGTATTGAAGGCACTTACAGTAACAAGGTCAGAGATGAGGGGAAGCACGGGGAGGTCAGAGGTCAGAGCACAGAGGTAAATCAACGGACCCCACCCTGGTCACCACCCAGCAAGGAGAAGAGGAAAAGCCACAAGCCAGGTCTGAAGCCAGTTAGATGTCTAGCTCTACTAAAGATACAAATCCATCCTACAGAGGATTAGCAAATGAGGAGGACACAGCAACCAGGGGCAGGGCTGGCCGTCACGAGTTAGTGGTTCTTGAAGGAACGCACTCGGCAGCCATAAGGCACTCAGGTCTCCTGCTGGAAGAGGTCTCGGTACATCTCAATGAGACGGGCAGCCTCGCGCTGGCCAGAGAGGAGAGCACCGTGGGTGGTGGAGTAGTACTTGCGATGGGTGGCCTCCCCTGAGAACAGCACCTGCATGGGCTGGGCAGGGGGACAGGGAAATGAAGATAGAGGAGCCAGAAAGGCTCCCTGGCTGCCCCAGAACCCCCATCCCTCCTACAAGTCAGAGAGGAATAAGCAGGCATCGGAGATGCAGGTATTGCTATTTCCACAGGATGAGGAGGTGCCCATCCCACTTGCCCATCTTCCCCGGGTTCTTCCCCAAACATCCAGGCCTCAGTCCTTTTTTCTCTGAGGTTTTCATGAGTCCTGGCTCTACAATTTCAGAAATTCACTGGGCCTCTTATGACTGAACTCGGGGAATGATTTAGCCTCTCTAAGCATGGATTCCCTCATCTCCAAAATGGGTTTATACCATTTACTCCAGAGGTGGTTGTAAGATTGAAGTGAAATAGTGTATCTAGGGGACTCAGAACCTGAAAGAATTGAAGCACTCGATAAAGTTAGGCAGTAATTTAACAAACCTTTATGGAGCCCCTATTAGGTTCCAGGAACTGTTCTGGACACTTGGAAGATAAAAGGTGACCAGGCAGCTGCTTTGAGGAGCTTCCTTGCTGGTGGGGAAGCCAGACACGAAACCCAATTACTAAATGGAGTCATACGTGATGTGATGGGTGTTTGGGCGAGGTGCCGAGAACCCAGAAAAGAGGCCCTCTGTCAGGGAGATCACATAGAGCTTCCCAGAGGACAGGACCTTTGGGCTTCTTCTCAGAAGATGCTGGATAAATAAACAGGCAAAGGATGTTTCAGGAAGAAGGAAAAATATGGGCATAGGTGCACCAAAGCAGGCCCCGTCTAGGAGATGGTGAGAATTTGGGCATGGCCAAGGCTTAACCTCAAGAAAGCAGGCTGTTTAGGTGGGGTCCAAGGTTAGCAAGAAAACTCGAGGAAGGGACACAGCAACCAGGGGCAGGGCTGGCCGTCACGAGTTAGTGGTTCTTGAAGGAACGCACTCGGCAGCCATAAGGCACTCAGGTCTCCTGCTGGAAGAGGTCTCGGTACATCTCAATGAGACGGGCAGCCTCGCGCTGGCCAGAGAGGAGAGCACCGTGGGTGGTGGAGTAGTACTTGCGATGGGTGGCCTCCCCTGAGAACAGCACCTGCATGGGCTGGGCAGGGGGACAGGGAAATGAAGATAGAGGAGCCAGAAAGGCTCCCTGGCTGCCCCAGAACCCCCATCCCTCCTACAAGTCAGAGAGGAATAAGCAGGCATCGGAGATGCAGGTATTGCTATTTCCACAGGATGAGGAGGTGCCCATCCCACTTGCCCATCTTCCCCGGGTTCTTCCCCAAACATCCAGGCCTCAGTCCTTTTTTCTCTGAGGTTTTCATGAGTCCTGGCTCTACAATTTCAGAAATTCACTGGGCCTCTTATGACTGAACTCGGGGAATGATTTAGCCTCTCTAAGCATGGATTCCCTCATCTCCAAAATGGGTTTATACCATTTACTCCAGAGGTGGTTGTAAGATTGAAGTGAAATAGTGTATCTAGGGGACTCAGAACCTGAAAGAATTGAAGCACTCGATAAAGTTAGGCAGTAATTTAACAAACCTTTATGGAGCCCCTATTAGGTTCCAGGAACTGTTCTGGACACTTGGAAGATAAAAGGTGACCAGGCAGCTGCTTTGAGGAGCTTCCTTGCTGGTGGGGAAGCCAGACACGAAACCCAATTACTAAATGGAGTCATACGTGATGTGATGGGTGTTTGGGCGAGGTGCCGAGAACCCAGAAAAGAGGCCCTCTGTCAGGGAGATCACATAGAGCTTCCCAGAGGACAGGACCTTTGGGCTTCTTCTCAGAAGATGCTGGATAAATAAACAGGCAAAGGATGTTTCAGGAAGAAGGAAAAATATGGGCATAGGTGCACCAAAGCAGGCCCCGTCTAGGAGATGGTGAGAATTTGGGCATGGCCAAGGCTTAACCTCAAGAAAGCAGGCTGTTTAGGTGGGGTCCAAGCATAGAACCAATGCTTGCATTCCAAGCTTGAGTTTGGACTTTATTCCAATATACCTCAAACTGAATGTGCAAAGATACCAGGTGGGGACCCTGTAGAATGCAGTTTTTAATTCATCAGGCCTGGGGTGGGCTGCAAGTCTACACATCTAACCTGCTCCCACATGGTGCCAGAGAGGCTGGTCCATGGACCACCCACCTTGAACAGTGAGCCTGCAGAGGTGGTTCAGCTGAAAGGGGGGCTCATAGGGTGGCAGAGGGCAAGCTGCCTACTCTCACACTCATTCTTCCTTCTTAGTAACAAAAATCCTGACTTTTAACTGGGTCCACTGCCATCCAGGAAAAAATTAAAAAGATGTATCCCAGTCTCTCTAGCAGCTGGTAGAGTCATGGGACTAAGTTCTAGCCAATCAGCTTCAGGGGCACTGTTGCTTAGAGACACGGACTTGTCCCAGGGGCCCCTCTGTCACTCATCAGCAGGTCACAGACATAAGCATGAGGGCAGCAGCCTTGCAGCCCTCTGGATCACAAGGTGGCCTGGAAGACGGAGCCAGCTGCTGCTGATACTGAGCCCTGACATCTAGCTCCCAGTTTCATTTTGGGTGACCTAAGTAAACTTCCGTCCGGTTAAGCCACGGCTTGTTTTGTTTTGCTTTCTGTCCTATGTGCTAGCCCTGGCTGACGGAAGTGATAAGAGCAGGTGTGCTTTTCAGGCAGATGGCTGTGGGCTGCAGTGAAGGCCCTTCCCTTTCCTAAGCACAGCCAGGACAGGCACAACCCATCGGTCAACTGCCATCATCTTCACCAGCTACACCAGAGAATCTTTTCCAACAGAATTCTGTTGGGGTGTTAACACGTATTGTATGGATATACTTGGTGGGGGGAGACTCAAAATCTACTTCATGAGGACAGAAATAGAGACTATTTCAATTTATTCTTTTTCTCTATGTATTACTATATACTTAGTATAATTGCGGGGAGGGTTAGTATTCTGTTTTATTTTCTAAAACAAATTGGGAAAAACAATCAAAACATTCTGGGTCAGTGCTCCCCCGAAGAACTTTCCAGTGACAGAAATGCTCCACAGGGATGCACTCTAACACGGTAATCATGAGTGACAGGTGGCTCTCAAACTCGCAACCTGGATAAAGCAACTGAGGAACAAAATGCTGTCTTTATTAAATTTTAGTTAATTTAAATTAAATGTGGCAAATGGCTACCATATTGGACAGCACAGAATTAAATGGCTCTGTTTTTATAACCTCAAGAAAGCGTTTAAGACATCTCCATTTGATTGTCTGCTCTTCCAGATGTTAAGGGAATTTTCTCTGTTTTCCCCTTCATTTGAGGAGCTCCTCCATCTATCTTACCTTGGCATTCCTCCCCTGGACCAAACACACATACAAAATGCCCACCTCTAACAGACCCCCTTACCCCACACGCCCTCACGTAATGCCCACTCCTTCACCCTTCACAGACCCCCTCACCCCGCACCCCTCACGTACGTACGCAGCACACCCCCACTCACCGCTGTCTTGGAGCTTTCTGTGTATGGCAGGGGTCTGGCCAGCTTCTCCACGTCCGCCCCACTTGAGCCCACCTGTGTGTATGAATAGGATCCCCGGAAGTAGGGGTTGCTGCCCCAGGCCGAGCGCAGGATTCGCCGAGGCTTTGGAATGTTGGGGTTCCCTGTTGGGGAGTGAGAAGAGCCAAGGGGAGGGAAGATGAGAAATGGCTGCACACAGAAGACACCCGAGCAGACAACTCCCACTCTGCCCCCGGGGCTCTAGGAAGGCCAGGCTGCTATGGATGAGCATGTGCTTTTCAGGCAGAGGGTGGGCTGCAGTGAAGGCCCTTCCCTTTCCTAAGCACAGCCAGGACAGGCACAACCCATCGGTCAACTGCCATCATCTTCACCAGCTACACCAGAGAATCTTTTCCAACAGAATTCTGTTGGGGTGTTAACACGTATTGTATGGATATACTTGGTGGGGGGAGACTCAAAATCTACTTCATGAGGACAGAAATAGAGACTATTTCAATTTATTCTTTTTCTCTATGTATTACTATATACTTAGTATAATTGCGGGGAGGGTTAGTATTCTGTTTTATTTTCTAAAACAAATTGGGAAAAACAATCAAAACATTCTGGGTCAGTGCTCCCCCGAAGAACTTTCCAGTGACAGAAATGCTCCACAGGGATGCACTCTAACACGGTAATCATGAGTGACAGGTGGCTCTCAAACTCGCAACCTGGATAAAGCAACTGAGGAACAAAATGCTGTCTTTATTAAATTTTAGTTAATTTAAATTAAATGTGGCAAATGGCTACCATATTGGACAGCACAGAATTAAATGGCTCTGTTTTTATAACCTCAAGAAAGCGTTTAAGACATCTCCATTTGATTGTCTGCTCTTCCAGATGTTAAGGGAATTTTCTCTGTTTTCCCCTTCATTTGAGGAGCTCCTCCATCTATCTTACCTTGGCATTCCTCCCCTGGACCAAACACACATACAAAATGCCCACCTCTAACAGACCCCCTTACCCCACACGCCCTCACGTAATGCCCACTCCTTCACCCTTCACAGACCCCCTCACCCCGCACCCCTCACGTACGTACGCAGCACACCCCCACTCACCGCTGTCTTGGAGCTTTCTGTGTATGGCAGGGGTCTGGCCAGCTTCTCCACGTCCGCCCCACTTGAGCCCACCTGTGTGTATGAATAGGATCCCCGGAAGTAGGGGTTGCTGCCCCAGGCCGAGCGCAGGATTCGCCGAGGCTTTGGAATGTTGGGGTTCCCTGTTGGGGAGTGAGAAGAGCCAAGGGGAGGGAAGATGAGAAATGGCTGCACACAGAAGACACCCGAGCAGACAACTCCCACTCTGCCCCCGGGGCTCTAGGAAGGCCAGGCTGCTATGGATGAGCATAGAGGAGGGAGAGAGGGAGGTTGAGGTTTCAAGCTATGTGTGTACGCCTCAGTGTCTCCTTGTGACCGCCCAGAAAAACACCTCCTCTCTGTGGGCTTTCATTTTCCTATCTGAAAACATTCCAGATAATCGTGTTCCCCTTTCCAACTTTCAGAGGTTCTTGTGCGGCTCTTCCGGGATAGTGGAGGAAAGATATTTGACCAAAAATCAACAAAAACACCACAAGTCCATCTCTTAGCAAGACAACAGGAGTAGGAAGTGGGCAATCTGAGGTTTACAGATGATATCTGAGTTATTTGCCACGAAGCCTTAGCAACAGAGAAGAAATGCAGAGCCTGTGATTTTGAATGTCTCAAGTTCCAAACAGGATCCCATGCACAGAGGAGCCTGGTGGCTGCAGTCTATAGGGTCACAAGAGTCAGACACGACTTAGCGACTAAAGTACCACTACCAGTTTTGAAGGCTTCCATGGTAGCTCAGCTGGTAAAGAATCCACCTATATAATGCAGGAGACCCAGGTTTGATCTCTGGGTCAGGAAGATCCCTTGGAGAAGACAATGGCAAGCCACTCTAGTATTCTTGCCTAGAGAATTCCATGGACAGACGAGGCTGGCTGGCTACAGTCCCGGGGGTCACAAAGAATCAGACATGACCGATGTGACAGTATGAACAAGTTCCCAACAGAGAGAGAGTCTGCAATTTAGGAGGCCGAGGCCAAGACACCATGTCCTACCAGCATCTCTCCCAGTGGGTGCGCCACCTCAGTTTCACAGTCTGGGGAAGAGGATGTTAGTGTATGTAACAGAGAGTCCAGAGGAGGCAGGCAGACCAGCAAGGCCAATGGAACAGGCGGCGGGGCAGGGAAAGGGACGCACCTGTGAACTGCCGCAGCATCTCCGTACAGATCTCAGCCACTGCCTCGTCGTCACACTTCTCCATGACAAGGGCCTCCTCCCCACAGATCCAGCCACTCAGCACGTGGCCGTAGCGCTCAGGCGGGTAGAGGACATCGAAGCCACAGATCTTGCGGTACCAGAGCTCAGGCGGGTACGTGAGCGTGCAGCTCTCTGCCTCGTCCTCCCACACAAACCGTAGGCTGTTGCACTCAGGGCCCCAGAAAGGCTCCTCGAATTCTAGAAAGATCTTGTCAGTGGTGCCGATGCCCAGCTGGTGGATGGCAGCCACCTTCTCGGCGGGCAGGCCTGGCCGGAAGAAGCTGGTGTGCTGCTTCTTGAGCACGCCCAGCGACACGGTCACAATCACGTGGTCTGCTGGGATCACCTCACAGTCCTCGCACTCCACCAGCACCGGCCACTGCTCCTCCTCATCCTGCTCCCCCCGGGGCGCCTCTCCACCCCGGCTGCCCTCCCCGGCCTCGCGATTGTGGTCACCCTCATCCTGGGGCTGGATCTCAGGGCCCCGAGGGCGGGACGAGGCCTGGTCCCAGTGGACACAACGGACGGGCTTCCCCAGCTGGATGACGTGGGCCGGGATGCCTTCAGCCAGCAACTCCACGACCCGTATGAAGCCCGAAGGGATGACGTGGTGGGCACCGGGAATCTCAGTCCACTCCCCAAACGCGCTCAGGGACACCTCGTCCATGCTGTGCGAGCTACTCTCACAGCTCTCCACCTGTGGGAAGAGCCAGGGGGAGCCAAGTGACCGCCAAGGCTGGGCAGGGGTAGGAGCAGGACTTAGGGCAGGGCTGCCCTCCTCAGACCCAGACTCCCCATGGTCAGTCTTTCTCACTCTGGCATGTGTACTCAACAGAGCTCCATGACGGCAAAGATACCTTCAGGTACTGCTGGATCATGGCGAGTTTCAGGCGCTTGGTGGCCTCGGGATCATCAGGATCATTCCTGATGCGGTTGCGCACCTCCTCTCGGGTGAACACCCCCACGCTGTTCTGACTCTCAGCATCAACTGGTTTACCACGCCGGAAGAACTCCTGGGTCAAGTTATAGACCTGCAAAGAGATCCCAGGAGCCTGAAAACGCATTGCCTCATCCTACCTCCACCTCAGACCTCAGGGCTCTAACTCCATAGTCACCAGCTCCAAGGCGTCCCCAGGTATGCTGACCCGGTAGCACCTCGGCCTTGGTAAATTACTCTGGTGTTCAGTGCTGTGCTAAGGTTGCATCAACGAAACCAAGGTTTGGGGATGGCAACCTGAACCTGGGCAGTCAGTCTCCTTGTCTCCAGACACAGGAGGTGGGACGGGCCCCAGAAGCTCTCTTACTGAACCCCTGCTTAGAACAAAGTGAATGGTTGGGTGCCTGCGGTGTGTGGGAAAGAAACTGCCCCTTCAAGCAATCTACATAGCCAAGCGTACCTCCCACTGAAGAACCCAGGTCTACACAGATTATCCTTTTCCAAGAACCAAACGCACAAACTCTTCCTTGACATTTCTGTCCAAGTGTATCTGCTTTACCCTCTGCCAGCAGGGCAGTCTGGAGCTGTGGTCTGGTTGGTGTTTTGCAAAGGAGGGAGCAAAACATCTGGCCTCAAGATCTGATCTTTCAGGAGACCTTCCCTAGCCATGCTAAGGTCCACACAAAGTACTCCGTTCACTGCAGGATCTGGAAGTACATAGGAAGATGGCCATGTTGGGGCAGGGCAAATGGAGAGGAGGTAGGCCCCAGTGAACCAAGGAATGAAAGTACATTTCATGGGCATATTTTGGGAAGAATTCCAGCCCACACTTCATCAACAGAAAGCAATAAACAATCTATTGAAGGCAGGTCCTATTGCCTCCCTTGCCTTGTGTGGTATATAACACCCACAAACACTGGGTAGGTCTCCCTGAGGAAAGTAAGCCAGTTCTGGGTCAGGCTGGGATCCCCAAGGAGCAAGCTCTGAGCCCCAACATTCACTCAACAAACATTCACTGGACTTTGTGCACAACCCAAGTTGTAATGGTGAGCAAGATGGACACAGAACCAAACTCCTACCCGCACTCAAGTTGGGAAGACCTCCCCACTAGGCTGTTTCTACATGATATACTGTGACGAGAAAGAAATCAGGGGTTGTGGAATCAATTCAGACAACCTTGGACAGTCAGGAAAGAGCCAGAGTCAGTGGGGAGATATTTCAGACAGAAGGAAGAGCATATTCAAAGAGAGGGGAAACAAACAGTGTAGGATACATTCATTGTGGCCCAGTCTTGCTGAAGTATGCAGCAAAGAGAAAGACAGTTGCAAGAGATGACTTTGAAAAGGCAGGCAGGAGGCAGGGCATGAAGGACTGAGCCATGTCCTGGACTTAATCTAAGACCAGGACTCTGGTCTTAATCTAACACCCTGGCATTGGGCTTCCCTGGTGGTTCAGTGGGTAAGGACACCGCCTTGCAGTGCAAGGGGTGCCGGTTTGATCCCTGGCCTGGGAAGATCCCACTTGCCATGGAGCAGTTGGATCAATGTGTCCAATTACCAAGCCAGTGCTCTGGAGCACATGCGTCCAGAGCCAGTGCTCTGCAGCGAGAGAGGCCACTGCAATGGGAGGCCCACACAGGCCAAAAAAAGAACAAAGATGGATGAAAATGGATGGATGAAAGACCAATAGAAGTGGCCAAACAAAAAAAGAAAAAACCCTGGCATCACTGAAGGCTTGTGAGCATGATCACATGCCCATTCTCCCCTCCCAGGACACTGGCAAGTGTGGGCTTCTTGGCTGAACATTCATGGCTGGTGCTAATTAATGGCGTGTTTCCCTTCCTAAAATGGGTCTAAATTTGGTCAACACACATTCATAGGAATGTGTCTGTCCTGCAACCCGGCCCTGAGATTGCTGAGGAAGGAAGGTGGTATGGCCCAAATCCCACCACTCCCTCAAAGGAAAAGCCTCCACACAAGCAACATCACTCAACAAACATGTTCAAACTTGGGTCAGGCTGGGATCCCCAAGGAGCAAGCTCTGAGCCCCAACATTCACTCAACAAACATTCACTGGACTTTGTGCACAACCCAAGTTGTAATGGTGAGCAAGATGGACACAGAACCAAACTCCTACCCGCACTCAAGTTGGGAAGACCTCCCCACTAGGCTGTTTCTACATGATATACTGTGACGAGAAAGAAATCAGGGGTTGTGGAATCAATTCAGACAACCTTGGACAGTCAGGAAAGAGCCAGAGTCAGTGGGGAGATATTTCAGACAGAAGGAAGAGCATATTCAAAGAGAGGGGAAACAAACAGTGTAGGATACATTCATTGTGGCCCAGTCTTGCTGAAGTATGCAGCAAAGAGAAAGACAGTTGCAAGAGATGACTTTGAAAAGGCAGGCAGGAGGCAGGGCATGAAGGACTGAGCCATGTCCTGGACTTAATCTAAGACCAGGACTCTGGTCTTAATCTAACACCCTGGCATTGGGCTTCCCTGGTGGTTCAGTGGGTAAGGACACCGCCTTGCAGTGCAAGGGGTGCCGGTTTGATCCCTGGCCTGGGAAGATCCCACTTGCCATGGAGCAGTTGGATCAATGTGTCCAATTACCAAGCCAGTGCTCTGGAGCACATGCGTCCAGAGCCAGTGCTCTGCAGCGAGAGAGGCCACTGCAATGGGAGGCCCACACAGGCCAAAAAAAGAACAAAGATGGATGAAAATGGATGGATGAAAGACCAATAGAAGTGGCCAAACAAAAAAAGAAAAAACCCTGGCATCACTGAAGGCTTGTGAGCATGATCACATGCCCATTCTCCCCTCCCAGGACACTGGCAAGTGTGGGCTTCTTGGCTGAACATTCATGGCTGGTGCTAATTAATGGCGTGTTTCCCTTCCTAAAATGGGTCTAAATTTGGTCAACACACATTCATAGGAATGTGTCTGTCCTGCAACCCGGCCCTGAGATTGCTGAGGAAGGAAGGTGGTATGGCCCAAATCCCACCACTCCCTCAAAGGAAAAGCCTCCACACAAGATAGAAACATAAATTAAACATTTCTCTGAATATAAAGGAAAAAGCGAGTTAAACTATTCCTTTTTCTTCTCCCCACGGTCACAAGATGCGGGGCTTTTGGCCTTAACTGGAGTCCTCAGCAAATTCCTCACCCGGTACCACTGCCAAGCAGTCAGGCTTTCAACTTGCCTCCTCCTCCTTAGATTTTTCCCTTCAGGGATAAGCAACAGAGTAGCCAGTCAGCTTATGCTAACTAAGGGCCAAAGTGCCCAAATGTAGTCCATCTATGTGATTCTTTCTGTCAACCACTGACTAGGACAGCTGTAACTGAACATGCATTTGTCATGTGGGTAGAGGCTCCTGTCCTGGCTTAAATGACATCTTCCTAATGTGACCCAGGGGAAATGGGATGGGCTTATAAGAGCTAATAATACCCCATTTCTCATTAGCACTTTTCACTGGGATCTCATTTAGCCTTCATGACATTATGAAGAGTTATGTGTGTGTGCATGCTCAGTTGCCTCAGTCGTGGCAGACTCTTTGTAAGCCTATGGACTGTAGCCCCTCAGCCCCCTCTGTCTGTGGAATTGTCCAGGCAAGAATACTGGACTGGGCCGCCATGCCCTCCTTCAGGGGATTTTCCCGACCCAGCGATCAAACCTGGGTCTCCTGCACTGCAGGTGTATTCTTTACCACTGAGCCACTGCGGAAACCCATGAAGAGCTATGTGTGCTAACCCACATCAGTCACATCTGACTCTTTGAGACCCAATGGACTGTAGCCCGCCAGGCTTCTCTGTCCATGGATTTCTCCAGGCAAGAATACTGGAGTGGGTTGCTTTTTCCAACCCAGAGATCGAATCTGCATCTCTTATGTCTCTTGCACTGGTAGGCGGGTTCTATACCTCTACTGTCATCAGGAAAGCCCTGTATTTGTTTGATCCTTGGAAGAAAAGCTATGACAAACCTAGACAGCATATTAAAAAGTAGAGACATCATTTTGTCAACAAAGGTCCACATAGTCAAAGCTAAGGTTTCCCGTAGTCATGTATGGATATGAGTTGGACCATAAAGGAGGCTAAAGTGCCGTGATAAAATGGGTCTAAATTTGGTCAACACACATTCATAGGAATGTGTCTGTCCTGCAACCCGGCCCTGAGATTGCTGAGGAAGGAAGGTGGTATGGCCCAAATCCCACCACTCCCTCAAAGGAAAAGCCTCCACACAAGATAGAAACATAAATTAAACATTTCTCTGAATATAAAGGAAAAAGCGAGTTAAACTATTCCTTTTTCTTCTCCCCACGGTCACAAGATGCGGGGCTTTTGGCCTTAACTGGAGTCCTCAGCAAATTCCTCACCCGGTACCACTGCCAAGCAGTCAGGCTTTCAACTTGCCTCCTCCTCCTTAGATTTTTCCCTTCAGGGATAAGCAACAGAGTAGCCAGTCAGCTTATGCTAACTAAGGGCCAAAGTGCCCAAATGTAGTCCATCTATGTGATTCTTTCTGTCAACCACTGACTAGGACAGCTGTAACTGAACATGCATTTGTCATGTGGGTAGAGGCTCCTGTCCTGGCTTAAATGACATCTTCCTAATGTGACCCAGGGGAAATGGGATGGGCTTATAAGAGCTAATAATACCCCATTTCTCATTAGCACTTTTCACTGGGATCTCATTTAGCCTTCATGACATTATGAAGAGTTATGTGTGTGTGCATGCTCAGTTGCCTCAGTCGTGGCAGACTCTTTGTAAGCCTATGGACTGTAGCCCCTCAGCCCCCTCTGTCTGTGGAATTGTCCAGGCAAGAATACTGGACTGGGCCGCCATGCCCTCCTTCAGGGGATTTTCCCGACCCAGCGATCAAACCTGGGTCTCCTGCACTGCAGGTGTATTCTTTACCACTGAGCCACTGCGGAAACCCATGAAGAGCTATGTGTGCTAACCCACCTCAGTCACAGCAGACTCTTTGAGAGCCTATGGACTGTAGCCCGCCAGGCTTCTCTGTCCATGGATTTCTCAGGCAAGAATACTGGAGTGGGTTGCTTTTTCCAACCCAGAGATCGAATCTGCATCTCTTATGTCTCTTGCACTGGTAGGCGGGTTCTATACCTCTACTGTCATCAGGAAAGCCCTGTATTTGTTTGATCCTTGGAAGAAAAGCTATGACAAACCTAGACAGCATATTAAAAAGTAGAGACATCATTTTGTCAACAAAGGTCCACATAGTCAAAGCTAAGGTTTCCCCGTAGTCATGTATGGATATGAGTTGGACCATAAAGGAGGCTAAGTGCTGAAGAATTGATGCCTTTGAACTGTGGTGTTGGAGAAGACTCTTGAAAGTCCCTTGGACAGCAAGATAAAACCAGTCATTCCTAAAGGAAATCAACCCTGAATATTCATTGGAAGGACCAATGCTGAAGCACCAATATTTTGGTCACCTGATGTGACGAGTATAATTGTGTCCATTTTACAGACAAAGAAAGTAAAGCTCAGAGAGGCTTGGTAACTTTTTCATGAATATTCAGCTAAAAAATGGTAGAACTGGTACTTGAATCAAGGTAATCTTGCTCCAGAGATTAAGCTCTATATGGTAACTACCGAACAAACTCATTTATTTGTTAACAAACATAATACATTCAAATGAGTAGCTCTTCAAAGTCATTGCCTTGGGACGAACAAACTCATTTATTTGTTAACAAATATAATACATTCAAATGAGTAGCTCTTCAAAGTCATTGCCTTGGAAGGGAGGCTACATATTTATTAGGAAGCCATCCTCAGGCAAGGCTTCACAAGTTAGAGCACACCTCTTCAAAACGGCCTCTAATGTTTTCTAAGAGCTGTATAAGGAAATAGTTCTCTTGACCTCATGGTTAACACCTCTTCCTTCTGATTCAAAGCAGTACCACTTAGAATGATAACCTTTATCTATTCTACTTTCCATGACTCTCACACTTAGCTTTCAAAAATCAGGCCCACAAACAGAAGTCGATGACAATCTACTTGTAAGGACACTTAAAAGAACAAGTCAGTCATGGACCCTGAAAATCATTCTCAAGAGGCATTCATGCTGAAGCCCTCACAGTAACATGGGAATCAGGACATGACTGATTCCCAGTAGACCAAGAATGTCTACTCTGAAGACTACTAATTCTTACCAGGGCTTCCTTGGTGGCTCAGATGGTAGGCGGGTTCTATACCTCTACTGTCATCAGGAAAGCCCTGTATTTGTTTGATCCTTGGAAGAAAAGCTATGACAAACCTAGACAGCATATTAAAAAGTAGAGACATCATTTTGTCAACAAAGGTCCACATAGTCAAAGCTAAGGTTTCCCCGTAGTCATGTATGGATATGAGTTGGACCATAAAGGAGGCTAAGTGCTGAAGAATTGATGCCTTTGAACTGTGGTGTTGGAGAAGACTCTTGAAAGTCCCTTGGACAGCAAGATAAAACCAGTCATTCCTAAAGGAAATCAACCCTGAATATTCATTGGAAGGACCAATGCTGAAGCACCAATATTTTGGTCACCTGATGTGACGAGTATAATTGTGTCCATTTTACAGACAAAGAAAGTAAAGCTCAGAGAGGCTTGGTAACTTTTTCATGAATATTCAGCTAAAAAATGGTAGAACTGGTACTTGAATCAAGGTAATCTTGCTCCAGAGATTAAGCTCTATATGGTAACTACCGAACAAACTCATTTATTTGTTAACAAACATAATACATTCAAATGAGTAGCTCTTCAAAGTCATTGCCTTGGGACGAACAAACTCATTTATTTGTTAACAAATATAATACATTCAAATGAGTAGCTCTTCAAAGTCATTGCCTTGGAAGGGAGGCTACATATTTATTAGGAAGCCATCCTCAGGCAAGGCTTCACAAGCTTAGAGCACACCTCTTCAAAACGGCCTCTAATGTTTTCTAAGAGCTGTATAAGGAAATAGTTCTCTTGACCTCATGGTTAACACCTCTTCCTTCTGATTCAAAGCAGTACCACTTAGAATGATAACCTTTATCTATTCTACTTTCCATGACTCTCACACTTAGCTTTCAAAAATCAGGCCCACAAACAGAAGTCGATGACAATCTACTTGTAAGGACACTTAAAAGAACAAGTCAGTCATGGACCCTGAAAATCATTCTCAAGAGGCATTCATGCTGAAGCCCTCACAGTAACATGGGAATCAGGACATGACTGATTCCCAGTAGACCAAGAATGTCTACTCTGAAGACTACTAATTCTTACCAGGGCTTCCTTGGTGGCTCAGATGGTAAAGAATCCACCTGCAAGGCAGGAGACCTGGGTTCAATCCCTGGGTTGGCAAGATCCCCTGGAGAAGGAGAAGGGAACGAATACCCACTCCAGTATTTTTGCCTGGAGAATTCCATGGCTCGTCCATGGAGTTGCAAAGAGTCAGACACGACTGAGTGACTTTCATTCACACAATTCTTACCTGCTTAATAATAATATTGAATGAGACCACACAACACTATAGAATTGTACACAACCTATTGTGTGCATGCAGATGTACATAAGATGCTGAGTGTACCTGCCCTCTGTTAAGCAAGGACAAGCCCCAAAGGGTCAGTTCTCCTTTCCCATGTTCGAGAGACATAAAAAATGTATAATAGGTAGGTACTGATCAATTTACTCCCTTAAAGGGAAGGGTCATTACACTATAAATGAAATCAGAAGGCAAGAGCCACATGTTACCCTACTTGTTTTTTGCAGTTCACAGCAAAGTTACCAAAAAATACTAATTTTTTTAAGCCTGAATAAGACAAGGGGGTGTGCATTCCCACTTCCATCCAAAACTGTGCTGGAGATTTCTAGTGCAGTAGCGCAAGAAAGAAATGAACAGTTTTAAGTTATGCGGTCCAAGACAGTGGCCACTAACTCTCCATAGCAATTTCAAATTAAACATTTAGATCTTCAGTATTACTAGCTACATTTCAAGAGCTCAAAGGCCACACGTGGCAGGTGACTGCCATACTGACAGTGGAAGGCTAAAATATCTCCATTATTGTGGAAAATTCTATCGGACAATGCAGGATTAGAAAGGAAAAAGCAAAATTCTCATTTTGGGGGTATGGGATTATATACATTAAATTCCAAAATACCATTAGAATATAAATTAATATGATATATTAATAAATATAGTATTAGAATTAAAAAACAATTTAGCCAGATAGCTAAAATCAAAAAATATAAATCAGTATAAACACATACATTCTAGTAAGAGGCATTCATGCTGAAGCCCTCACAGTAACATGGGAATCAGGACATGACTGATTCCCAGTAGACCAAGAATGTCTACTCTGAAGACTACTAATTCTTACCAGGGCTTCCTTGGTGGCTCAGATGGTAAAGAATCCACCTGCAAGGCAGGAGACCTGGGTTCAATCCCTGGGTTGGCAAGATCCCCTGGAGAAGGAGAAGGGAACGAATACCCACTCCAGTATTTTTGCCTGGAGAATTCCATGGCTCGTCCATGGAGTTGCAAAGAGTCAGACACGACTGAGTGACTTTCATTCACACAATTCTTACCTGCTTAATAATAATATTGAATGAGACCACACAACACTATAGAATTGTACACAACCTATTGTGTGCATGCAGATGTACATAAGATGCTGAGTGTACCTGCCCTCTGTTAAGCAAGGACAAGCCCCAAAGGGTCAGTTCTCCTTTCCCATGTTCGAGAGACATAAAAAATGTATAATAGGTAGGTACTGATCAATTTACTCCCTTAAAGGGAAGGGTCATTACACTATAAATGAAATCAGAAGGCAAGAGCCACATGTTACCCTACTTGTTTTTTGCAGTTCACAGCAAAGTTACCAAAAAATACTAATTTTTTTAAGCCTGAATAAGACAAGGGGGTGTGCATTCCCACTTCCATCCAAAACTGTGCTGGAGATTTCTAGTGCAGTAGCGCAAGAAAGAAATGAACAGTTTTAAGTTATGCGGTCCAAGACAGTGGCCACTAACTCTCCATAGCAATTTCAAATTAAACATTTAGATCTTCAGTATTACTAGCTACATTTCAAGAGCTCAAAGGCCACACGTGGCAGGTGACTGCCATACTGACAGTGGAAGGCTAAAATATCTCCATTATTGTGGAAAATTCTATCGGACAATGCAGGATTAGAAAGGAAAAAGCAAAATTCTCATTTTGGGGGTATGGGATTATATACATTAAATTCCAAAATACCATTAGAATATAAATTAATATGATATATTAATAAATATAGTATTAGAATTAAAAAACAATTTAGCCAGATAGCTAAAATCAATATATAAATCAGTTATAAACAACCATGACATTTTGAATACAACTACAACTAATAATCTTAAAATTTATATGGAACCACAACAGATCCTGAATTGTCAATGCAATTTGAAAAGAAAGAACAAAGCTGGAGGTATCACATGGGATTCTCTAGGCAAGAATACTGAAATGGGTTTCCACTCTCCTCTCCAGGGGATCTTTCCAACCCAGAGATTGAACGCAGGTCTCCTGCATGGCAAGCAGACTCTCTACCATTTGAGTCACCAGGGAAGCCCTCAAACCAACTGTACTTCAATTTAGAAAAATTAGCTATAATCCTATATACTGAGAACAATTAGAAAATAAACTTTTTAAAAATTATTATTTACAAGAGTATCTAAAAGCATTAGCAACAATAATCATACTCATTCACCTAGTAACAAATCTAATAAAAGATACTGAAGGAGTTTCTGGGGAAACATTTAATCATGAGCATCAGTAATCTCTTCCCTAGTACCTCTCCACTCATTGTGTTCATTCTACCCTCAATGAAGGTAGAATGGAGCCCAGAGAATACGCATACCGGACCAGGACCACAGAAGACCCCAGCAAGTCACCTAGCCCCCAATCCCCAACACAGACACACACACAGACACACACACACACACACAGTGCAGTGCACTCCCTGCCCCCCACACCCTTGTGCTCAACTAATCCCCTAATGCCTCACCTCGTTGTATAAATCACTGAATTCCTCCACCACGTCCTTGGGGATCCTGTAGCCACGGTTGGTGAGGTAGCAGGCCACGCCATTCTTGGAGTAGAGGCTGATGCGGCCCACACTGCGCTCCCCATCAGTTGTCTCTTCCAGGAGGCCATTGGCTTCTGCTAGATGATAGATGGGATTTCCGTGGGAGCCATGGATCCACGTGGCTCCCAGTTCAAAGGTAGCGTGTCCTGAGGGGGACAACAGGCTCTTAGTGCAGCAAGGACTTCTTCAAAGAGGACCAGAACACTGCCTCCCCTCCTCCTCTTAGAGGATCCTTCCCTCCCCAACAACAGAGCAAGGAAAGGGATTAGGTCCCCCCTTTGGCAACGAATCAAAGCCTTCGGTGAGAAGCTCCCAATAAGAAACCACATGTGGCACAAAATGGTTTCCACTTTATAGCCAAGGTAACTTCCACCCCAAATGACTCTGATTTGACACTGGA
Organism: Tragulus kanchil; assembly: GCA_022376925.1. Taxonomy (NCBI): domain Eukaryota; kingdom Metazoa; phylum Chordata; class Mammalia; order Artiodactyla; family Tragulidae; genus Tragulus; species Tragulus kanchil. The sequence goes on along the minus strand of JAIOJX010000031.1, from coordinate 39,512,711 downwards.
ATAATTAGAAGACTCTCCTTCTGTGATAACATCAGACAATAAACCCTCCTTCCTCATTGGCGCCTCCTTCTACAGTACTAGAGGGTACAATGGGCCCAGTGAGGGGTACAAATATCCAATGGGGAGGCTCAGCCTTCCAGACCCAAGGTCCCCATTTGGCCCTATTCCAATTCCTCAAAACGCAGTGGTCCAAGAGTCTAAGCCACGCACTCAGATGGAAAATGACTACCTCCTGACTCAGTCTAGGGCAGAAGAAAGAGGAAAACATTCCAGTTTGGAAGACTCTTCCCCAAGGCAGTCTAAAACAGACTTCTGGAGAAAACTAAGCTTTCTTATCCTATGGCACAAGTGGTAAATGGTTAAGAGACTGACTGGGGCAGAGGGAAACTCCTGAGCCTGAATTGGGACAAGGCCAGTGGCTCCTTTTACCACCCCATCCATAGCCAAGGGACCAGATGCTCCATGGCAAGGTGCCACTGTGCCTGGGCCCATTTCCTCTTCTGAGCCTCAGTTTCCTTTTCTTGGGCTGCAGGGCCTGTGATACATTTGTCTCCTCCCCTGCCTAGTTCCCAGGGAAGTTGGAACAATGAAAGAAGAATAGAGAGGAACATTTTTTGGTGTTTTGCTTCCAGAGACTTGATTTAAGACATCATGTGTGGTCACTTTTTTGCCAAGATGGCCAAAATAATTCCTCATATCCTTATACACGTGGCCCTTCGCAATGTGACTTCACCAGTTCTCCCATCAAGAGATGGAGTCTTTCCCCACCACTTGAATCTGGGCTTGCCTTGTGACTTGTGTTGATTCATTCAATGCAATGAAAGCCATGTCTGTGGCTTCAGAGGCCTCAAGGAACCTTGAGCCTTCTACTCTCACCGTCTTGGATGATGACCACCATGAAGAGAAACCCAAATTTCTGGAGCCACAGAATACCAGCAATCAAATGGTGTGGTTTTAATCCCCTACATTTCAGGTTGGTCTGTTATGCAGCAATAGCTAGCTTATACACCCTAACAGAGAACAATCACACCTCCCTCCAAGAGCGGAGCATTCCTCTTTTTGTGTGCCTTCCCTTTCCTGGGCTGCTTCTAATTAAACCATCAGTTCCAAAACAAAAACAAAAAAAAGCCTTGTATGTATCTATGTGCCAAACACAGAGCAAGAAAAAATATAATCACCCTCAAACCACAGCCAGTAAGAATTTCCTGATGACTTTGGAGTCAAAGGCAGGAACGTGTGGGTCTCTTTGTCCAGGGAAAGTGGGCAGACCGGAGCGTATGAAAAGTTGGAAACCCAGTGTCCTTCTTCCACAGGGTTGTGGGGAGAAGTATTGGGGATATTTATCACTAATTATCCTTTAGAACCTCAAGCTCCCAAGGTGTCTTGCCCAGTTTGAGCTTCCAAAAGAAGTAAAAGAGGCCTGCATAATGGACCCTCCCCATGAATACCAGGATGTCCAAGTCATAGTCACTGGGCAGTGATGTCCAAGCATGCGGCATCCAGGCATAAGCAGGAATGGGGTGCACAGCTCAAGGTCAGCAAGGTGAGTATTCCACCCTATCCCTCAAGCTTTACAGGGGAGCAGGGTGGCCCAGAGCAGGCTGCAGTCTGAGAATGTTTCCTGTCCTCCACCAAAGGCCTCTCACCTTTTGTCCTTGCTACATCCCTGTATCCACAAGGTACCAGGCACCATCTCCACCACTACCCCAGTGTCCCTGGGCTTTCTGGTCATCACCGCTGCCCTTACCACTGGGATTCACAGCCAGCCTCTCCCACTGCTGCAGGTCCAACTGCAGTCTGGGCTTTCAGCCCTCTAGAAAACACACACAACACACAAACACATTCACACACAAACACACATGCGTGCGCGCCCTTGCCTGGACTTGCTCTCCCGTATTCTAGCACGGTCTGCCTTGATCTGATTTCTCACAAACATCACCCTCTTCCTTCTTTTCACTACCTTTCCAACTCCCCTCATCACCAAGGCCGACCCAAGCTTTCTCCCCTCCAAGGAAGGCTTCCTGCCACATGCATCTCCTCAGCCTCCTAGAGCCCCCCACCTCTCCCTACGTTCCCTCCACCATCTTCCTGGCAAAACACAGCTCAGCTGTCAGTCACCACTGAGACTGGGCCACTGGCCCTCCCATCTTCTGCTTTTATGTCAAACTCCGAATGTCCTAGCAAGACTTGAGAACTACGAATGGAGCCATCCCATCCCTAAGGCTCCTAGTCAGCCAATCAGGTGCTGAGCAGAGTCTCTAGGCTTCCCCAGGAGTTTCCCCAGCACTGTCCCCAAGTCAGCGTGTGCCCTGGAATGCACCTTCATCCTCACTGCCAACACATCCTTCTGTGTGTACCAAGGGAAGACAGGAATGACTTCACATATACCTTCCACAAAATGTTCTCAGGAAGACTTCTAATATGATGAATGTTTCTTAAAAAGTGAGAAGGTTCCCGTGTCTCACCAACCTCTGCTTGTTCTAAGCCTGACCACCTACTTCTCTGAGCCGATTGCCCCATTCGTCAAAGTAAATACACAGAATCTGACTGGCCTTGCAGCCCAGGTAGCAACAGGCACAAAATCACCTGGAGGCTCAGTGTAGCCACATACGCCAAGCCACCATGAGCGGTCCCACTGGGCCATTTCCATTGTCAGACCCCTTGGCTAGGAAACGCTGACCTCTAGCTGCATTTCAGGCAATCCCCCACCCTCTAGGACCCCTGGCAAAATCTGCCCGTCTCTGGGGTGTGTCTCTTATTTGGTTGCTTTCTCTTTATTACTCTGCAATCTGCACAGGCCCTCTTCCCAGACAATCCTAAGACCTGCCCATAACTCGCAAGGAGGCCCGAAGTCTTCCTCCACCTCCACTGCCCTGAGTTCCTATTGCCCCAGGGTGGCTCTTAGTAACGATCCACTAATTCATATTCAAAAGTTAACAACTAGTAAAACCTGCAAAATTCCCCCTCTTGTGAAATAGAGACCAGACTACCCACTACAAAGACAGTTGGATTCTAGGCGTCCTCTCCCCCCTAACACTGTGAACCGTACTCACAAACATCACCCTCCCCCTTCTTTTCACTACCTTTCCACCTCCCCTCATCACCCAGGCCGCCCCCAGCTTTCCCCCCTCCACGGAAGGCTTCCTGCCCCATGCATCTCCTCAGCCTCCTAGAGCCCCCCACCTCTCCCTACGTCCCCTCCACCATCTTCCTGGCAAAACACAGCTCAGCTGTCAGTCACCACTGAGACTGGGCCACTGGCCCTCCCATCTTCTGCTTTTATGTCAAACTCCGAATGTCCTAGCAAGACTTGAGAACTACGAATGGAGCCATCCCATCCCTAAGGCTCCTAGTCAGCCAATCAGGTGCTGAGCAGAGTCTCTAGGCTTCCCCAGGAGTTTCCCCAGCACTGTCCCCAAGTCAGCGTGTGCCCTGGAATGCACCTTCATCCTCACTGCCAACACATCCTTCTGTGTGTACCAAGGGAAGACAGGAATGACTTCACATATACCTTCCACAAAATGTTCTCAGGAAGACTTCTAATATGATGAATGTTTCTTAAAAAGTGAGAAGGTTCCCGTGTCTCACCAACCTCTGCTTGTTCTAAGCCTGACCACCTACTTCTCTGAGCCGATTGCCCCATTCGTCAAAGTAAATACACAGAATCTGACTGGCCTTGCAGCCCAGGTAGCAACAGGCACAAAATCACCTGGAGGCTCAGTGTAGCCACATACGCCAAGCCACCATGAGCGGTCCCACTGGGCCATTTCCATTGTCAGACCCCTTGGCTAGGAAACGCTGACCTCTAGCTGCATTTCAGGCAATCCCCCACCCTCTAGGACCCCTGGCAAAATCTGCCCGTCTCTGGGGTGTGTCTCTTATTTGGTTGCTTTCTCTTTATTACTCTGCAATCTGCACAGGCCCTCTTCCCAGACAATCCTAAGACCTGCCCATAACTCGCAAGGAGGCCCGAAGTCTTCCTCCACCTCCACTGCCCTGAGTTCCTATTGCCCCAGGGTGGCTCTTAGTAACGATCCACTAATTCATATTCAAAAGTTAACAACTAGTAAAACCTGCAAAATTCCCCCTCTTGTGAAATAGAGACCAGACTACCCACTACAAAGACAGTTGGATTCTAGGCGTCCTCTCCCCCCTAACACTGTGAACCGTAGATCGTGTTCCAAAAAATGGAGGCCATAGCCCCATCCTGCCCACCTCAGAAGGGTGCTAAGGGGGCAAAGGAAGTTTCTGGAAAATGCCCAGGCAGCATGCATGATAGAACACTAACCCCAGGGAGAACAAAAGCTAGAATAACAAGATCTCAGGCTAGGCCAGGGCCCACGGAGACAAGAGGTGACCTTGGGAGATGACCGGACCGAGGTGAACGGGGTACTTACCAAGTTTCACGCTCTGTACGCGGCCCCCGATGCAGCTGGAAGCCTCAAGCACAGTGACATCCGTAAAGCCCTGCTCCAGAAGCGCTTTGGCTGCAGCCAGGCCAGCCAAGCCGGCACCAATCACCACCACACGAGGCTGTCCCCTTCTCCGCAGGCCACGACTGAGAGGGTCATCCGCACTGTCGCCACTGGATTCACAACTTTGCATACCGTCCACGCTCGCCTCCTAGGAACCTGTGACGAGGCGGGGGTTATCACAGCTCATCTGCACTGCCTTCGCGTCCCCTCTGCCCCAAGAGATGCTCACAGGCTCTGCCCTCAAGGGGAGACCTTGAGCCCATTCACTCTCTTTCAAGAACAGGGACAAGAAGAGACATCTCCAAAGGATGTGAACAGAGAGACGAGGATATGCTCTGCAAAACAGGAGAGCCGAGGGCCTGCCCCAAACCCCTGAAATCCATCGATCCCACCCAAACCTACTAGGCATTGTTCCTCAATAATGAGACAAGAGTCAGCAAGAAAGGGGATGACCGAGAAGGTCAAAATCAGAAGAAACTGAGACGCTGGTGCTGCTGACACTGGACCAGCACAAGGCAGTGCAGCCCAGCGCCACTGCGGTGGTCCTGCTCACACTGACCTCAGGATGCTCACGTGAACCCCAGGATGCTTGTACAGACCTCAGAGTGCTGGAACAAACGCCAGAACGCTTGTACACCCTTGCCCTAGACCTTCTGCTCTCCCTCCCTTGCCTGGCCCTTCGCTAGCCCTCACTCTCCCGTGCCCTGTTTTCTCTTTTCCTCCTGCTTCCTGTTAAGCTCTCACAGCCTCAACGAGGTAGCAATTTGATAGGCAGGACACAGTCCCACTCTCTCCCTCAGAAAGTGCCACGAGGCTGGTATTGAATGAACCTCTGCTATTGCGGGTAGGTCTCCGGGTTTTTGTCCCCAGTCACCCAGCCCCTCAGTCACCACAAAGCAGCAAAGAGCCCAGGACAGAGTGGACCGTGAGGACCTGTGGCACCAGAGGCCAGACATCAAATTGACAGTTACACTAAGCCAGCTTGCTCAGAGACGCCAGCCTGGGGAGCTGATGAGAGGCCAGGGGTCCCTGAATCCAGCCCCAGGGCTGGGAGAGGTTACCCTTTTATTCTCAGAGTGACAACCAGGACTTGAAGGTGTCTGTGGGTCATCCCAAGGGGTCACTCAACTCTGATCCTGTCCCCATCCCTTTCCTGAGCCAAGCTGCCTTGGCTAAGGTTTCAGAGGTAGACGTTACATACGTCGAGTCAGTGACCCATACTCTCCACAGAATCCAAGGCCTAGCAACAGGGAAGTGAATGTAAGTGGAAAGGAGCTGCTGGACAGTGGACAGGGGGCATATAAAAAACTGTCCCCAGACCTACTAAAGCTAAGTAAAACCCTTCCTATGACACTGCAGTCCCACTCCTAAGAGAAATGTGGACTGCTCCATCCAGTAGACACACTAGAATGTTCATGACAGGTTCATTCATGATAACCAGGAACAAGTATCCCAAACATCCATCAACAGAGAAAAGATCAATATATTGTGCTGTCAGCATATTCATACAAGGGAATATTCTTCAGCAAGAAACAGAATCAAACCACTCTCAACAACATTACACTGACAAAAGAAGCTAGAGACTAGAGCGCCATACGGTATGATTCTGTGTGAAACCTATGAAAAGGTAAAGTGAATCTGTGATAACAAGAGAGGCAGGGAGGCGGGGAATGAGTGAAAGTGTCATAGGGAACTTTCTGAAGTGGAAGGAATGTGCATCTTTATATGAATGGTGGTTCATGCCACTATCCACATGCATGCATAAACACCTCAGTAACTATTCAGACATTCATTCGTAGCTCACTGTAAAAAATAAAACCTGTGCATACCTTCATACACTTCAAGGTCTAACCACTTAGACTTCCATCCCACCTCTAACTTTATTTTATCACAGATTTTAAAAGAGGCCCTTTTCTAAATCTGCTCAGGCTGTGAAGCCGCTCCTTGCACCTCGTCTGCCACTCCACCTGCCGACGTCTCACTTGGGCGGAACAGGAGCGTCACCCCATTCCTGTCCCCAAACTCCCTTGAAACTACACCACACCTCCCGTCCCATGCTGCCCGACTCGGTGCAGGGCTTATTCCCTTAGAGGGCCGGAAGGTGGCGCCCGAGACTCGGAGACCCTCAGAGGCAGGGGCTCCCCGCCTTCTTATAAGAAAACCCTACCCCAGCTTTCACATTCCTCCTTCCTCTGTCCTTCTGTCTTTCTTCGGTCTCCCCCAACCCCACGGCAGTGATGTTGGGATCGGCCTCCTGAGAGCAAGGAAATCGGAGCTGCCCTGAGCCTTTTCCTCCCCTCCCCCTTACCCTTCCTCCGCTCGCAGTCTTGCCTGCCACCCTCCCCTTCCTTCCCAGGTTCTCCGCTGGAGGACTAAAATTAGAGGTGGGGGTGTGGCTGCCTGTACCAGCGGCCAGCGTCCTGCAGCTAGGGCCAGCCCGTCGCAGGCAAGGAACGTGTTGTGGGTCAGGTTTGTAAACACACAGGGAGCTCAGAGTTGCTGCTGACGCCACCACACTGGGCATCCTGCTATGCTGCGAGGGGATTAAGACGGTCCTAGGCGTTGCTCTCCAGGCCTCCACCCCACAGCCTGAGGCAGCGCCCCCAAAATAACCAGCCTCTTCTAGGCAGTAGAAGGGTGGGATTCCTACAGTGGTTCTCAGATCTTACTGGTAGAACCGCTTCTCCAAAAGTTCCCGTGGGACACTAGGGTGTAACTGGGATGAGACTGGGGGTCCCTCACCCTCCTCCTCCAAAAATGTCCGGTTGGGGACACTGGGGTAGTAGGAATTTTGAAGTGGAAGGAATGTGCATCTTTATATGAATGGTGGTTCATGCCACTATCCACATGCATGCATAAACACCTCAGTAACTATTCAGACATTCATTCGTAGCTCACTGTAAAAAATAAAACCTGTGCATACCTTCATACACTTCAAGGTCTAACCACTTAGACTTCCATCCCACCTCTAACTTTATTTTATCACAGATTTTAAAAGAGGCCCTTTTCTAAATCTGCTCAGGCTGTGAAGCCGCTCCTTGCACCTCGTCTGCCACTCCACCTGCCGACGTCTCACTTGGGCGGAACAGGAGCGTCACCCCATTCCTGTCCCCAAACTCCCTTGAAACTACACCACACCTCCCGTCCCATGCTGCCCGACTCGGTGCAGGGCTTATTCCCTTAGAGGGCCGGAAGGTGGCGCCCGAGACTCGGAGACCCTCAGAGGCAGGGGCTCCCCGCCTTCTTATAAGAAAACCCTACCCCAGCTTTCACATTCCTCCTTCCTCTGTCCTTCTGTCTTTCTTCGGTCTCCCCCAACCCCACGGCAGTGATGTTGGGATCGGCCTCCTGAGAGCAAGGAAATCGGAGCTGCCCTGAGCCTTTTCCTCCCCTCCCCCTTACCCTTCCTCCGCTCGCAGTCTTGCCTGCCACCCTCCCCTTCCTTCCCAGGTTCTCCGCTGGAGGACTAAAATTAGAGGTGGGGGTGTGGCTGCCTGTACCAGCGGCCAGCGTCCTGCAGCTAGGGCCAGCCCGTCGCAGGCAAGGAACGTGTTGTGGGTCAGGTTTGTAAACACACAGGGAGCTCAGAGTTGCTGCTGACGCCACCACACTGGGCATCCTGCTATGCTGCGAGGGGATTAAGACGGTCCTAGGCGTTGCTCTCCAGGCCTCCACCCCACAGCCTGAGGCAGCGCCCCCAAAATAACCAGCCTCTTCTAGGCAGTAGAAGGGTGGGATTCCTACAGTGGTTCTCAGATCTTACTGGTAGAACCGCTTCTCCAAAAGTTCCCGTGGGACACTAGGGTGTAACTGGGATGAGACTGGGGGTCCCTCACCCTCCTCCTCAGGTCTGGTGGCAGAACTCCCATGCTCTCTGGAGTACCACCTCTGAAAACCGGAGGACCAGGATGACCAGCACCTTGGGAGGCCTGTGGAGGGAAGAAATCCTGGGGGCAGCAGCACCTTTGGAGGGCAAGGGGGTACCTGAACTTCCTGGCTTCCCAGTCTGCGTTTCTTTCTCTCTGAAGTGGTCCACCTTATCCTCACCACATCATTGTGACAGTTCAATAAGGCCTTGTACGAATGTCTAGAGACTGTCAGCATTTTTAAGAGGCTTGTGCAGGAAAAATCATTGGTAAAGTCCTGTAGCTCAATTAGTATTAGACTGCCTTTGGTTCAGACTTCAGGAATGGATTGTGAGAAATGCGGACAGTTTGTCTTTAAGATGAACACAGAAAGGGCCCCATGTTCCCAACATGTCAGAGACCTTCAGCTTAAACAGACATCAAACAGAGGTGCCATGGTGGAGCAGGAACACATGGGCCATGCAGGCTACTTTTCCACTGGCCCTCATGCTAACCGCATAGTTCTGTCTCTCCACAGGCCTTGTCCCACATGGCCTATCAACGCCTGAGGCCCGTAAGCTAGAGAAGCCACAAGCACAGTCCACAATGGCAAAATGAGGCATCTGCCTCTTGGTCCCTCATACCAGCCCATGGAGGTCAACCTCCCCTGAGATCCAAACTGAAGGAAAGAGGAAAAAACAGTATGCCGCAACACCTACTGTGTGCTGGGCCCTCAGCTAAATGTTGAACTGGACTTTCGGACCCTCTGTTATTTGAGGATGGGGTTTTGTTTTCTGTTGGTCATCTCTTCTTTTGGAATTTGTTTGAATGGAGGAAAAATCACTAAATGCTCCTTCATGCCTGCCTGTCCTTCTCTTGCCTTCAGTAAATAAATAAATAACACACCCCTCCTTGATTTGTATGCACAGGAGAAACAGAACACCCTGTACTTTTTCCGAGAAGATAAAGAAGAGAAGAAAAAAGTGCTGGCCCAGCCAGGCAGCGGGGAGGGGAGGAGGGAGGAAGGAGCAAGGCGACACAGAGCAACAGCCTCTTGCCTTCCTGCTCCTGTTTCCAAGGCCAAAGTGGGGTGGGAGACTGGGGCCCCCATGTCCCCAGGCAGGCCATGCCTAGTAGCTTCAAGAAATCAGGTCCACCCCCATTCAAGATGCCCAAACGCCCCACTGACTCCCTACCCAACCCCCACCGCGTTCCTACCCCACCCCCATTTCTCTGGCCTGCAGGCCACCACCTCCCCCTGCAGGCCAGAGCCAGCACTGCCCCAACTGAACCTGCCCAACTAGCCAATTGGAAAGAAGACAGCAGAGAGAAAAAAGGCAAGAAAAGCCCTGTTTCATGGCGGGGTCACCAAAGAAGACTGAAGAGGCCAGGTGCCAGCAATGGGCCCTGGCCTCCGAGCATGTGCCCACTGCCACTTGCCCACTCACCTTCTCTCAACGTACTCCCCAGCTTCATTTTGTCACCCTCAGAGATTTACCCTCCAAGAAAAAACGAAAAGTGACAGTCACCCAGTCGCTCAGTCCTGACTGACCCTCCAAAAAGAATCTCCTAATTGCCACATACTAAAAACATGTTTTAGTCCTGGCCTCCAACATCTGAATTAGCGGAGCCCCTCTTGGAAATACCCATAACTGAACTGGGGACACCAGGCATCTCCTTATGCTTCCTCAACCACAGTTAAAACTGCAGAAGTGCCAGAGCACTCCCAAGGCTCCAAAGCAGCCCCCGTGGAAGTCCTGCCCTGACTCATCGGGCCACGCCTCGTCAACTCCACGGCCCACAACCCTGCTGCCTCTACCTGCCCCTTCCCAGGTGCCTGCCCACCTCCTCCAGCTGAACCACACTCCTGGTGAACTGCACGGCCTGTTCCAAGTCCCACCCCTTAAAGCAAAGCATGTGGTTGTTCAGTCTCTCAGTCGTGTCCTGCTCTCTGTGACCGACGGACCGAAGCACGCCAGGCCTCCCTGTCGCTCATTATCTCCCAGAGTTTGCCCAAGTTCATGCCCATTGAGTCAGTGATGCCATTCAACCAAGACAAGCCTATCCAGGGACTAAAAAGTCAGCAATTCATGAGCATCTACTATGTGCCAGGCATGGAGAAGGCCTCAGCAGGTCAGCCCTTGACCCTCTGAACCCAGCTGATCTTATCTGACTTCAGTTTTCACTCACACCCATTCCCGCTCCCTCTCCAAACATACACACATGCTCCAGCTTCACCACAGACTCAGGCATCCCAGCTGAGCCTCTCCGAAGGCCTATGGGAAACACTCCTGCCCACGTGTCAGAGAGGCTGACTCTGGGTTCTCTCCCACCCCCATTTCTCTGGCCTGCAGGCCACCACCTCCCCCTGCAGGCCAGAGCCAGCACTGCCCCAACTGAACCTGCCCAACTAGCCAATTGGAAAGAAGACAGCAGAGAGAAAAAAGGCAAGAAAAGCCCTGTTTCATGGCGGGGTCACCAAAGAAGACTGAAGAGGCCAGGTGCCAGCAATGGGCCCTGGCCTCCGAGCATGTGCCCACTGCCACTTGCCCACTCACCTTCTCTCAACGTACTCCCCAGCTTCATTTTGTCACCCTCAGAGATTTACCCTCCAAGAAAAAACGAAAAGTGACAGTCACCCAGTCGCTCAGTCCTGACTGACCCTCCAAAAAGAATCTCCTAATTGCCACATACTAAAAACATGTTTTAGTCCTGGCCTCCAACATCTGACTTTGCGGAGCCCCTCTTGGAAATACCCATAACTGAACTGGGGACACCAGGCATCTCCTTATGCTTCCTCAACCACAGTTAAAACTGCAGAAGTGCCAGAGCACTCCCAAGGCTCCAAAGCAGCCCCCGTGGAAGTCCTGCCCTGACTCATCGGGCCACGCCTCGTCAACTCCACGGCCCACAACCCTGCTGCCTCTACCTGCCCCTTCCCAGGTGCCTGCCCACCTCCTCCAGCTGAACCACACTCCTGGTGAACTGCACGGCCTGTTCCAAGTCCCACCCCTTAAAGCAAAGCATGTGGTTGTTCAGTCTCTCAGTCGTGTCCTGCTCTCTGTGACCGCACGGACCGAAGCACGCCAGGCCTCCCTGTCGCTCATTATCTCCCAGAGTTTGCCCAAGTTCATGCCCATTGAGTCAGTGATGCCATTCAACCAAGACAAGCCTATCCAGGGACTAAAAAGTCAGCAATTCATGAGCATCTACTATGTGCCAGGCATGGAGAAGGCCTCAGCAGGTCAGCCCTTGACCCTCTGAACCCAGCTGATCTTATCTGACTTCAGTTTTCACTCACACCCATTCCCGCTCCCTCTCCAAACATACACACATGCTCCAGCTTCACCACAGACTCAGGCATCCCAGCTGAGCCTCTCCGAAGGCCTATGGGAAACACTCCTGCCCACGTGTCAGAGAGGCTGACTCTGGGTTCTCTTAACACACACACGCCCTTGGGAAGAACACAATGTTTGTGCAACTGTGTGACTGTGCAACTCTGGGTTGACTGCCCCGCCAGCAAGGTCTGCTCCATGGATGTTTCCTGAAGCTACAGACATCCTGGAAATGGGAGCTCTCTGCCACCATCACCACCCAAGCCCAGTCTGTTCCCAAGGCATGAGCATCTCACCCCGGGAGATCCTGCGGCTCCTCACTTGCGTGAGGTTGCTGTTCCGCAATCACTGGGCAGGGCTGAGGTCGCAGACTCAACTGGTGACCCCTTCCTCAAGCTCTGGGAGTGAATCACAAGGAGTGTCGGTTGCCCGAGATGATCAGGACGCCCCTCCCTCCGCAGCATTAGAGCCACTTCGGCTCGCCAGGCTACTTTCCTCGCTGATAGGGACCACTACAACAAAAACAGCGCCACAAGGAGCCAGCCTCACCCTTCCAGAACTGCCTCTCAGAAGAAACAACCAAAAAAATGTCTACCCCTCCTTGACTCTTTTCTGAACATAAACTACTCTCAAATATGTCTGTCTCCCTGTCCTTTTCTCGAGGATGAATGACCATATCCCAGACAACTGTATGGCCAAGGCATTAGACCACCTGGCTCACCTCCCATCACCCTTTAAGAGTCCAGACTCCAAAAGCTGAAGCTCTCCAAAATGGACCTACCCCTTCCAATAAGCAGACTTCTCTCCTCCAAGCCACATGTTGGCTCATGAGAGCTCTGTCCGCCGTTCTGGGAGACACTTGCACCTTCCCCAAGCAAATGCAGGGACTTAAAAGGGTCTCCTCCCATCAGATACTCCCAGTGCCCTAGAATAGCAACCCTACCTCAGTTTCCCTAAAGGAACCCCTCTCTGCCTCAGGCTCCTTACAAGAGAGAAGGAAGAGGAGGGAAGCTGGGGTGCTGGTCCTGAGGAATCTCTCTGGACAGCCTGGCAGGTCTAGGGAGGGATTTGAATTCTCAAGGGCCCCCTAGACAATGCAATTATTCTTCCAATGTAAAAAACGCCCAGAAATCCCAGACCAGCTGCTTTGCACAGCGGCCCAGACAATGAGGCTCTGTGTCTGCCCATGAGGCTCCACCCACCCTCAACCCCAGGGAGGGACTGAGCCTGAACCCCTCTGAGCCAGACCCTCCCCAGCCTTCCTCACTCAGGCTAGTCGGTCAGGAAGTGAAAAAAGTAGGATCGTTGGGTCAGGCCTGGCCAGTCCTAGAAGGTGGGCTGGGATAGGTAAATGTGGGCACAAGGCAAGAGCAGCCTGTGACTCCAGAAGACACAGGGGGAAGGGAGAGAACACTGAGCTGGGGCCTCCCAGAGACCTGGCAGCTGACCCCAGGCCAGCGTCTTCCCTTCTCTGAGTCCCACCTGACCAACACCTCTGAACTCACCGCGAAGGCATAGCATCCGTACCCCACGTTCTAGACATCGTTATCCAAGTCCCATCTGATGCTTAACTGCCTGCTTCTAGTCTTTAAGTTTCTCATCTGAAAATGGGGGATAGACAGAGCTACCTGGTGGGCCTGCTGGGAGAATTAAATGATAGCACAGGCAAAAGGTGTGGCCACCTGCCAGGGCCACCTCAGGGAGAGAGAGGGAGGATGACCCCCAGAGGGACTAGGACAGAGGAGGGAGCTGCCTCTCCTAGGGCCCAGAGCTCCATTTCGTGTGTAAAAGAACTCAGGTCTTCATCTGATCTTATTAGATTCCAGCCTCATCCTTGGCCCCAACCCTAATGTCCAAGTGGACCCTAACTTGAGATGAACCAGACTGCCCCACAGCCTAGGGTAGGACTGACCCCCCTGCCAACCCTGACTCAGCCTGACTCTCCCACCAGTCTTGCCAGGGAGCGGGTGGGAAGCAGGCATCAGATACAGTGGCCACGAGCCAACTGTAATCTCAATCAGTAAGAGAGACAATGCATGTGGGCCTCATTCGGCAGAGGCCTCCCACCAGCAGTGGTCTCTGGCCCTCACAGGCTGACATGGCGGAGGGGCTCTCGGGGTACCATCTTCCTTCTTGGCGTTCAACTTTCCTCCAGCATAATGTCTTCATTACCCACATCTCTTCCTTGTAACCCAATGCGTAAAGTCCCTAAAAGCACAAAGTTAAAAGGCTTACAAAGCCTTTTTCAGAAGAGAAGTGGGGAGTCTGTGCTGCATGAAAAAAGACAGCCCTCAATGAGGTGTCAGAGCCAAAGGCGGGACCCACAAAGGCAGGGCGGGAAGGCATTCCTGGAGAGGTGAGTCCTCTGGCTGATTTCTATTTCCACTGATGTTCTGCAAGGTGGGAGACACCCAAGTGATTTGTTCCGGGAACCCAGCTTAGAGCTGCCTGGGTTCAGACACAGAAACTGGGGACTACCTGAGTAGGGGTGGAAGAGGGGAAAAAAGGAAGGAGAGAAGTCAGAAAAGGGGCCATGTCCTTCTGATGGGCAGGAAGCTCAGCTGGCAGTGGAGAGAGGAACAGAAGTGGAGATGGACCAGGGACGAGCCCAGGACTGCCTTCCTGTCCCATGCTCTCACCCAAGAGCTTTATCCCAAATTCCAGCCGAGAGAGTCCACCACCTTCAGCAAAAATGAGTGGATCATGCTCTGACAGATCAGGTGCCAGTCATCTAAACATCTGCTCTGAACCTTTCGAAATCTGGGCCAGCTGTGTTAGCTAGCTTCTGCCTCTGATCCATCCACACCCTGGTTTCCCACCTTTGTGTGTGTCTGCATACAGAGGTCCTAACTGGCCAGGCCACCTCTCTGCAAGAAAGGCCCACATTCTTCCCCTCAGATCCCCAGTCTTCCAGAGGCAGACACACTGCACGCTCCCTCAGCCCAGAGAAAATGAAATTGCCCAGACAGCAGCCTCTGTCCCTAACCAGGGTTCTCCTGGGCTTCACTTATCCCATCTGTAGAATGGAAACAATCACCCACCCCTGCCTTGCATGAGGCCAGCCCTGACCCCAGACCCTGTTAACCAGTGCCCTGTGCCCCTAGCAAAGTTCTAGAAGCACAGGTGCCTCCCTTTAGCAACCCTTAGGATAAGCCCTCGTGGCCTGGATTCCCTCTCTCTGAGCAGGACCTGACACCCCACCTCTAACCACCCCTCTAGGAAGCCATCAACTACAGACGTGTCAGAGACCACAGAGCTGGTTACTATGCCAGTGACTCCACTGGTGCGAGACTGCACTTGGTGACACGAGTCAGGCCATGGGCGGGGAGGTGGATGGGAGCTGGCTCTCGTAGTCACTCAAAACCCTGGGGAGGGCTGAATCTCGGGAGAGAAAACCAGCCTCGAGACCATACAACCCTTGGGGAATCCCAGGAAGTCACCACGGCCCTTGGGGAACCCCAGGAAGACACCATTCTTTCTCTCCTCATCCCCCTTTATCTTTCTCTCCCCATTTCTCTCCCTGCTCGCTCACTCGCTCACTGTCTCTCTCTCACACACACAGACACACACACTTTTATATTTCCCATTAAGACTCAGCTTGCTAAATAGTCTCCTCCTTTGGGGATACCTTATAGCACCATGGTTTTCATGGAAACCATGGTTCACAGGAAAAACCCTCAGAGAGGACCCAGGGTGCAGGGATGGGGTCTAACTCTGAGTGACCCAGAGAAGACTCTGTGTTTCTCATCTGCAAAATGGGTATCGCCATGACGTCTGCTCTGCTCTCTAATGGGTCTTGGGCTCCCACTCAGGTTTTCAGAGGGATTTATGTTTTGTTTTCCTCAAGTGGCAGCTTCTCCTCCTTCACAGCATTATTCATAATACCCACCAAGTGTCCATCAATGGACAAATAGACAAAATGTGTTATGTGCATAAATATGGCATGTTATTCAGCCTTGAAAAGAAAGGAAATTCTAACATATGCTACATCATGGATGAACCTTGAAGACATGATGCTACGGGAAATAAACCAGTCACAAAAGGACAAATACTATAATTCCACCTGTACGAGGTACCAAGAGTGGTCCAATTCACAGAGACAGAAAGTACAATGGTGGTTGGCAGGGGAGAAGGGAAATGCGGACCAGGTGCCCAGTCATGACAGCAGGACCACCCCTGGCAAGTTCTCTGTCACCTCTCCTTTCCCCTTCACAATAAGCCTGTGAGGCAGAAAAGACAAAAAATTGGTTCAGGCACCTACAGACCGAAGGGCCCTGGTGACCTGACTCCAGAGCCCAGTTCTTCTCTCCTTGGGGCTTTACCAGAGTTAGGAATGTTCCTCCAGGCCACCTCCCACCGCAGGGCTGAGCCTGTCTCCAAACACACGGCCTAGGGCCCCGCTCCCAGGCCCACTGCTTCAGGCATCGCCCGCAGGCATGGCCTTCACCAGCCCTCGACCTGAGTCCGCATCCCCACGTGGAGATGGGGCACTCGAAGCCTGGGAGGTGTGAGTTGGCAGATGAAGAGGTGGCCCCCGACAGGGCTTCTCCCTGCTCCCTGCCAGGAGCCGCAGCCTCAGTTCAGGAGGAGAGGAAGACAGCCCCGTCAGCACTTTCCACTGACGCTTTCAAAATCACTGACAAGAACCGAGGCTTGTGAGAGCGCTCAGCCAGGCGCAGTTCCCCCTCGCCTGCCCTCGTGACTCTGCACAAAGCCCATCTGTGCTTCAGCTCCAGCCCCCGGGGTGGGGGTGGGCCGCAGAGGGGGTCTCCTGCAGGCCAATCCTCTCTCTTGAGCCACAGATGGGGTTCCCAGTCTACCCAGCCCAGGACTCGGGCTCCCAGCCACCAACTCTCCCTGATGGCAGAGCTGGGCTGTCCAAGACTTTCACTGGGTTCAGGCAGCATTTGTGGGAAGAAGGTCCCCTCTGAGCTAAACTCTCATCTTGCAAACCTCCTTCTTCTATGCTCACCACCCCTCCCAAACTCAGCGTGGTTTATCACAGAGCACAGGTGGCATGCATGGTCACAACATGGAGAGAGGAAAACATCCCCCTACCATTCAGCTCCCCAAAAATCCCCACAGCAAATCTCTATTTATTGAGCCCTTTTTATTTTTATTTTGACAACGACCTTTAGTTACTTTATACAGCAGTAAAAACGATATATTATATCGTGGATGTGTGCAGGCTCAGTCATGTCCGACTCTTTTTCGACCCCCTGGACTGCAGCCCACCAGGCTCTTCTGTCCATGGGATTCTCCAGGCAAGAATACTGGAGTGCGTTGCCATGCCCTCCTCCATACTGAGCCCTATGTGTGCTAGGCCCTGTGCTGGGCACATTACATTCATGGCATCATTGAATCCTCCCAAACGCCCTGGTGCGCAAATAAAAGAAGAGGAATCCGGCTCAGAAAGGTTCCCAGGTGTGACAGAGGCCACCCAGACAGAATGAAGGCAAAGCAGGCCTGGACAGTACCCAGCTCAGCTCACTACCCAACACATGCCAGCCTCTCAGGCCCTCACTCAGCCTCCCGGGGCAGCAGGCCTGAGGACAGTCCTCGGCCTGGCCCTTCTGTCTTTCCCCTCCCCACACACAGACACCGCACATGCTGTACCAGGCACCCAGGGCTAGCAGGAGGTATCCCCAAGCCTGGAAGTGTACCTCAGCGACACGGCCAAGACTTGCCGCCAGGAGGCCACTCGCCTCTGGCCAAAGCATTAGTCAGGTGGACTGTGGGCCACCCTGGTCTCCAGATCCCGTGGGGACTGACTCAAGGCTTGGCAGACCACAGTCGTTTGCCCTTGGCTTTATTCTCCATGAACAGTGACAAGGAGAGTGGTCTCATAGCTTTGGGGTAGCAGGAAAGAAAATTCTAACAGCAATGAAATGATAGTTCCCTCTAAACAGCCACCTCCTCTCTCTGGCCCAAGATATTCCTCTCCCAGTCACTCTAAGGCGGTTTACCTGTGCTCCTTACACAGGATCGCCCAATAAAGAGCTCTTCATAAAGGTCAACCCTGAAGTAGAACACCACCCTCCCTCCACCCCTGATACCACCTGCCAGCCTCAGAAAGAGCTGGAACCAAGTCTGAAAGCCAGTGGGGTTCATTTCAAAATGCACACGTGGGCCCCATGACTTAATCCATAAAACACCTACAGAGTCAAGATGCTGAGCTTAGACAATAACTATATTCTTCAAGTTCTTTTGTTGAGCTCAAAAACAAACTTCATAACTCATCAGATTTTGCAATCAAGAAATGCTTGTTCTCCTAATTCTCTCATCATTGTACCACTATTCTTCAGTGAGTATGTCTGAAGTACCGTGGGCAGTGCTAAACATTTCACATGGACAATTCCAGTTAATGTTCATGTCAATATCCCTCTTCCACAGAGGATGACACTGAGTGAGTTTCAGAGAGGTTCCACAACCGGTCACCTGACATAAGGCACTCCAAAATACACTAAGATACTCAGGCTCAGGCTTGAGTGTGTCTTAAAGCCGAGGAATGAATCAAGTTCACCGTCTATTCTTTTTTTTTTTAATGGTTTCTTTTGGGGGGAGGCGGGTTGGGGAGGGAGTGGGGTGGGAGGGCCACTGCTATTGGTCTTTCATTTATTTATTTTTCATCCACCTTTGTTCTTCGGCCCGTGTGGGCCTCCCATCGCAGTGGCCTCTGTTGTCACAGAGCAACGGCTCCGGGCGCGTGCGCTCCAGAACTCTGACTCGGTAACTGGACACATCGGTCCAGCCGCTCCACAGCACGTGGGATCTTCCCAGGCCAGGGATCGAACCGGCGCCCCTTGCACTGCAAGGTGGTGTCCTTACCCAATGGACCACCAGGGAAGCCCTCCCCGTCTATTCTTGAGTGACTTTCTCAGATGAACTCAAAAGTCTGCATTAACTGTATATGATTGTTTAATTTTTTTGCATATGATTGTTTTAATTTTCCAAAATAGAATAGAGTAAAAGCGATACTTGTGTTCAACATTTCAAGATCTCATTTGAAAATCTTTTCTATGAACATGGAAGCCTATACTATCTTAGGTAAAAAAAATAACTACTGTCAATGCGCTGTGGGACTAAGGGATCATGCATAGGGGCTATAAGACGGCCTGGAGGGATAGGACGGTGGGGCATGGGATATACATATGACTAATCTGAAATTATACATATCTGTAAACAACAAAACTCTGTAAAAGCAAAAAAAACACACACATAAAAAACCTTGTGATTGTGAAAAAAAAAAAAAGGAAAATCTTTCGTATGAACTTTTGTCCACTGGAGGTCGTGTGTGTCTCCTTAGCTAACTCAAGGTCTAGCTATCTGCCAGTCCACTAAGAGCCCCCATCAGGCCTCTCTCCGTGGAGTCAGGAGTTTGGGGGAGCTGGGCTGGGCTGGCCTGGGGAAGAGGTCTGGTTGTGGTCAGGAAGGCATGGTCGAAGGTGTGGAGACAGCCCTGAAAGGTCTATAACTTGAGGAAAGGGCATCAAATCAGAAGTCCTAGAACCTAGACTGAAACTCAGTCATGCCATTTTCTGGCACGGCCAACATTCCCATCTTTGGGAAATACCTGACATAAGGCACTCCAAAATACACTAAGATACTCAGGCTCAGGCTTGAGTGTGTCTTAAAGCCGAGGAATGAATCAAGTTCACCGTCTATTCTTTTTTTTTTTAATGGTTTCTTTTGGGGGGAGGCGGGTTGGGGAGGGAGTGGGGTGGGAGGGCCACTGCTATTGGTCTTTCATTTATTTATTTTTCATCCACCTTTGTTCTTCGGCCCGTGTGGGCCTCCCATCGCAGTGGCCTCTGTTGTCACAGAGCAACGGCTCCGGGCGCGTGCGCTCCAGAACTCTGACTCGGTAACTGGACACATCGGTCCAGCCGCTCCACAGCACGTGGGATCTTCCCAGGCCAGGGATCGAACCGGCGCCCCTTGCACTGCAAGGTGGTGTCCTTACCCAATGGACCACCAGGGAAGCCCTCCCCGTCTATTCTTGAGTGACTTTCTCAGATGAACTCAAAAGTCTGCATTAACTGTATATGATTGTTTAATTTTTTTGCATATGATTGTTTTAATTTTCCAAAATAGAATAGAGTAAAAGCGATACTTGTGTTCAACATTTCAAGATCTCATTTGAAAATCTTTTCTATGAACATGGAAGCCTATACTATCTTAGGTAAAAAAAATAACTACTGTCAATGCGCTGTGGGACTAAGGGATCATGCATAGGGGCTATAAGACGGCCTGGAGGGATAGGACGGTGGGGCATGGGATATACATATGACTAATCTGAAATTATACATATCTGTAAACAACAAAACTCTGTAAAAGCAAAAAAAACACACACATAAAAAACCTTGTGATTGTGAAAAAAAAAAAAAGGAAAATCTTTCGTATGAACTTTTGTCCACTGGAGGTCGTGTGTGTCTCCTTAGCTAACTCAAGGTCTAGCTATCTGCCAGTCCACTAAGAGCCCCCATCAGGCCTCTCTCCGTGGAGTCAGGAGTTTGGGGGAGCTGGGCTGGGCTGGCCTGGGGAAGAGGTCTGGTTGTGGTCAGGAAGGCATGGTCGAAGGTGTGGAGACAGCCCTGAAAGGTCTATAACTTGAGGAAAGGGCATCAAATCAGAAGTCCTAGAACCTAGACTGAAACTCAGTCATGCCATTTTCTGGCACGGCCAACATTCCCATCTTTGGGAAATAGTTCATGCCCCGTGGGCCACAAGGAGAGAACAGGAATTATGGGTCTACCAGGGCCTGGGATAAGGCTACAGAGGGTGGCTGGGTTCTTTGTTCTGTTTCCTAATAAATTACAACTCATTTCCAAGTGCTGCTTCTCTTGGTCTTCAATCATACCCTTCCTTAACACCCTCCCCCAAGAAGCAGCTAGATGATAAAGGAATCTGGACTGGCCTCTCTCACGGCTCAGTGATAAGGAATCACCTCCCAATCCAGGAGATACAGGTTCAATCCCTGGTCCAGAAAAGATCCCACATGCCACAGGGCAACTAAGCCCGTGTGCCACAACTACTGAGCCTGTGCTCTGGAGCCCAAGAGCTGCAACTACTGAAGCTGGCATGCCGAGAGCCTGTGCCCCACAGCAAGAGAAGCCACCAGAATGAGAAGTCCAGGCACTGCAGTTACAGAGTAGCCCCCAGTCTCAGCAAGAAGAGAAAAGCCTGCACATCAGAGAAGACCCAGCACAACCAAAAAGAAATAAACAAAGAAAATTTTTTTAAAAATGGAATCTGGACTGAGAGGGAGGGGAACTGAACTTACCTGCCCCACCGCACCGAACTATCCTGGCTTGATCCAAATGCCTTTTTTACTGACTCATGATTTAGAGAGAGCAGGAGAAACCTTGGGCTCCTGTCTATCTGAGGAAGAAAGAAACAGAGGCAAAGGAAGAAGAGAATGCAGCTGAACTGGGTAAGAAAGCTCACTGGGCTCCCAGGACCTCCCTGAGGGCGGCCACCATCCCATAGGCCCCCTACCCCCATGCACAATGGTAAGGGTTAGGAGGGAAAGGCCCAAAAAATAAAACCACATGCAAGTCCACTGGAGGTCGTGTGTGTCTCCTTAGCTAACTCAAGGTCTAGCTATCTGCCAGTCCACTAAGAGCCCCCATCAGGCCTCTCTCCGTGGAGTCAGGAGTTTGGGGGAGCTGGGCTGGGCTGGCCTGGGGAAGAGGTCTGGTTGTGGTCAGGAAGGCATGGTCGAAGGTGTGGAGACAGCCCTGAAAGGTCTATAACTTGAGGAAAGGGCATCAAATCAGAAGTCCTAGAACCTAGACTGAAACTCAGTCATGCCATTTTCTGGCACGGCCAACATTCCCATCTTTGGGAAATAGTTCATGCCCCGTGGGCCACAAGGAGAGAACAGGAATTATGGGTCTACCAGGGCCTGGGATAAGGCTACAGAGGGTGGCTGGGTTCTTTGTTCTGTTTCCTAATAAATTACAACTCATTTCCAAGTGCTGCTTCTCTTGGTCTTCAATCATACCCTTCCTTAACACCCTCCCCCAAGAAGCAGCTAGATGATAAAGGAATCTGGACTGGCCTCTCTCACGGCTCAGTGATAAGGAATCACCTCCCAATCCAGGAGATACAGGTTCAATCCCTGGTCCAGAAAAGATCCCACATGCCACAGGGCAACTAAGCCCGTGTGCCACAACTACTGAGCCTGTGCTCTGGAGCCCAAGAGCTGCAACTACTGAAGCTGGCATGCCGAGAGCCTGTGCCCCACAGCAAGAGAAGCCACCAGAATGAGAAGTCCAGGCACTGCAGTTACAGAGTAGCCCCCAGTCTCAGCAAGAAGAGAAAAGCCTGCACATCAGAGAAGACCCAGCACAACCAAAAAGAAATAAACAAAGAAAATTTTTTTAAAAATGGAATCTGGACTGAGAGGGAGGGGAACTGAACTTACCTGCCCCACCGCACCGAACTATCCTGGCTTGATCCAAATGCCTTTTTTACTGACTCATGATTTAGAGAGAGCAGGAGAAACCTTGGGCTCCTGTCTATCTGAGGAAGAAAGAAACAGAGGCAAAGGAAGAAGAGAATGCAGCTGAACTGGGTAAGAAAGCTCACTGGGCTCCCAGGACCTCCCTGAGGGCTGCCATCATCACATAGGCCCACTACCCACATGCACTATTGTAAGGGTTAGGAGGGAAAGGGGCAGGGCACAATTTTTGAACAGAATGACAGCCCAAGGACACAGCATAAACCCATTAGAATCAAATGGGTCCAAGATGGCAGACTAGACCTTGATCCTCAGTCAGCAAGCTAAATGACACACCCAGAGGCGCCATGACAGTTCCACCCCTTCCCTAAAACAGCTGGAATAATCCTCCCACTCATTAGTATATGGAATTACCCGGCTTATAAAAGCTAAGAACGCCATGTTATCGGGGCCACAGGATTTGCTCTGCCATGGCCCACACTCTGTCTGTGGAGTGTGCTTTCTCTAAACCTGAATAAATCCATGTCTTACCTATCACTTTGTCTCTTGCTGAATTCTTCTCTGCAAAGAGACATAAAGAACCTGAACCTCAGTGGGTCCAGACATTGGGCGAGTGATTTTAATTACCAGAGTTTTGGCTGGGTTCGAGTCCCGTCGTGTGGGTTCAAGTCCCAAACAGGCTTTAGGCTGGGTTCGAATTCTGGCCACATGGGTTCAAGTCCCAAACAGGGTTTTGACTGGGTTCGAGTCCCAGCCATGTGGGTTCAAGTCCCAAACAGGTTTGTTTAAGTCTGGGCCCTGGGTTTAAGTCTCAAATTAAGGTTGAACACTTTCACTATTATAGCAAATTCTGGGTTACTGGTTGCAATGCCATACCCCACCACCTCCACCTCAGCCGCTGAGTTTTCACAGCTCAGAGCAAAGAGGTATGGCAAGGGGAAGGGCAGGGTGGCCTCACTGACCTTCTCTCCCAGTTACAGGGGAGGCAGGAGGAGCACAGGCCCAGGGGTTCTCCCTGTCCTACACTTAAGAAGGTGACTAAAGCGAGATTCCTAACCTTTTGGGAAAATGACTCAGAGCTCTGATAACCTAAAGGTCACATATGCAACTCACCCGCCTCAGCCCCTGCTTGAAACATGAAGGAAGGAATTCTCTTTACTGGATCCAAATGCCTTTTTTACTGACTCATGATTTAGAGAGAGCAGGAGAAACCTTGGGCTCCTGTCTATCTGAGGAAGAAAGAAACAGAGGCAAAGGAAGAAGAGAATGCAGCTGAACTGGGTAAGAAAGCTCACTGGGCTCCCAGGACCTCCCTGAGGGCTGCCATCATCACATAGGCCCACTACCCACATGCACTATTGTAAGGGTTAGGAGGGAAAGGGGCAGGGCACAATTTTTGAACAGAATGACAGCCCAAGGACACAGCATAAACCCATTAGAATCAAATGGGTCCAAGATGGCAGACTAGACCTTGATCCTCAGTCAGCAAGCTAAATGACACACCCAGAGGCGCCATGACAGTTCCACCCCTTCCCTAAAACAGCTGGAATAATCCTCCCACTCATTAGTATATGGAATTACCCGGCTTATAAAAGCTAAGAACGCCATGTTATCGGGGCCACAGGATTTGCTCTGCCATGGCCCACACTCTGTCTGTGGAGTGTGCTTTCTCTAAACCTGAATAAATCCATGTCTTACCTATCACTTTGTCTCTTGCTGAATTCTTCTCTGCAAAGAGACATAAAGAACCTGAACCTCAGTGGGTCCAGACATTGGGCGAGTGATTTTAATTACCAGAGTTTTGGCTGGGTTCGAGTCCCGGTCGTGTGGGTTCAAGTCCCAAACAGGCTTTAGGCTGGGTTCGAATTCTGGCCACATGGGTTCAAGTCCCAAACAGGGTTTTGACTGGGTTCGAGTCCCAGCCATGTGGGTTCAAGTCCCAAACAGGTTTGTTTAAGTCTGGGCCCTGGGTTTAAGTCTCAAATTAAGGTTGAACACTTTCACTATTATAGCAAATTCTGGGTTACTGGTTGCAATGCCATACCCCACCACCTCCACCTCAGCCGCTGAGTTTTCACAGCTCAGAGCAAAGAGGTATGGCAAGGGGAAGGGCAGGGTGGCCTCACTGACCTTCTCTCCCAGTTACAGGGGAGGCAGGAGGAGCACAGGCCCAGGGGTTCTCCCTGTCCTACACTTAAGAAGGTGACTAAAGCGAGATTCCTAACCTTTTGGGAAAATGACTCAGAGCTCTGATAACCTAAAGGTCACATATGCAACTCACCCGCCCTCAGCCCCCTGCTTGAAACATGAAAGGGCAAGGAATTCTCTTGGAAGACCAATGGGAAGGGGCGCGGCGGGGGTTCCTGTACCCCCAACTCATTGCTTTCCCCACCTACCACTTTTCTCACCAAAACATTGATCTGATCAAGCCACCACCCTGTTCAAAACCCTTCAATAGCTCCCAGGGGCCTACTGAATGATGGCAGGTCCCTGACACCCCTCCCTGCCTCCAGGCCCCCTATCTCCTACACACGCCCACTGGATCCCATGACTCCCACAGCTAGACTAGGCCCAGAGGGCCTGCGAAACCCCCTCATTCTGTCCAGCGTCCCCACCCTGCTGGCCACTCCTGCAGGCAGCCAGTCCTCACTCTTTCTTGCCCTTCCAGAAGAGGACTCTTCTGTTCTAATCAAGACACAACGCCCAGCCTTCCGTGCTCTCTCCTGACGCTAGGGCCTCTCAAGTCTCTGATGACTGTCCTCTTACCTGGGGCCCTCCTGGAGACACTGCCTGCAGTCCTGTCAAGCACATTCGGATCAGGCAACCAGAATCTGGGTGTCCCAACAACCCTAGGAGGGAGCTCCCTCATCCCCACGGTACGCATGAGGAGACTAAGGCACAGAAAGGTTTGGCTTCTAGCCCGGGGATCACAATCTGGCTCTCTGAGATGAAAGGCTGGGAGAGACCTTGTAGGGCAGGAAGATGGCAGAGAGTGATAGGTAGGAGGCACTCTTAGAATGCCAAATCCCGGCTACTGTTGGGTCCCTTGCCCACTCACCCATGGAAGCAAAGCTGCTGCTACTAGAACCCAGGGCTCGTTCTGGGCCCCAGTCCCCTCCTGGCATCCCCTTCTCTACTGTGCTCTTTCCTCCCACTGACTGTCCAAATCGTACCCAAACCACCAAGTCCACCTCTCTCCAGAAGCCATGGCTCCATCTTGCCTTCCCTCCCTGGCACTTCTGGGCTCAGGCATCACCTTTGTTTATAGTCTTTCCTGGCACAGCACCCTCCCACGTCAGCCCCTCCCACCAGGTGTTTTATGGATCAGTCATTCTTAGGGTATCTTCAAAAAAAAAATGTCTATGATCGCATCAGTTTAGGAAATACCAGTTTCTTTTCTACAGGACTTCTCAGAATCTTTAATTCGCTTAAATGCATTCTGAATCTCCCACAGCATTGCAGAGTGGATTTTCTAGTTTCTACCCTTGTTTGTCCCCTGAGCTCTTGAGGTTTCTCAGAACAGTCTTTGAGAAAAGCTAACCCCTCCTGTCCCCTCAGGCTTCCCTGCAGGTTCGATCCACAAGGAAATGTCAACGCACTCCAATATTCTTGCCTGGGAAATCCCAGGGACGGAGGAGCCTGGCAGGCTACACTCCATGGGGTCACAAAGAGTCGGACACAACTGCGTTACTAAGCACGACTAAGCACTTCCTACCTTCCTGCTACACCCCTGCTAGGGTCTAGAGGGACCTCATTTGACCAGTGGCCTCAGACACCACCCTTCAGGTTACACAAAGCCCAGAGAACAAGGGGTCTTGGGCAATCCCCCCAAAACAAGCTGCACAGCTCTTCTGGGCAAATCGCTCATTCCAGTCCATCATTAGCATGTGAGTTTCAATAATAAACCAGGATCAGAATGTATTAAGCTGCCATTCTGGGCAGAGACAGTGCTCCACTCAACAAACCCTGCGACTCTTCCCACTGCTCCCCTGGGAGGGGGCTGAATTCCTCAGTTTACAGGAAACAGTGGCCTCAGAGTGGAGCAGACACCTGCTTGTGGTGGTAGCCCAGCCAGGGACAGGGTAGAGAGATGCATTCAGGCTCCCCAACTCCTAGGCAGCCCAACAGCTACCACCAGGGCAACTGCAAGGACTCGGGCAGCCAGGCTGGACTAAGGGTTACTTGC
This sequence comes from Tragulus kanchil, assembly GCA_022376925.1. Lineage (NCBI taxonomy): Eukaryota > Metazoa > Chordata > Mammalia > Artiodactyla > Tragulidae > Tragulus > Tragulus kanchil. The sequence goes on along the minus strand of JAIOJX010000031.1, from coordinate 39,486,405 downwards.
TGGGGGTGATGGCTCAGCAGCTGGGGAGACTTCAGGGGCTTTGAGAAGAAGATGGCATGTTTAGGGCTGGAGTCAGCTGTTTCCCTAATCTCCCTGGCCACACCCTGGCTGGAGGAAGAGTGCTCACCCCAGATTGGCTAACCACAGACCCCGCTTGGCTGTGGGGAGAGATAAGAGGCTTTCCATGCTGCCTGCATGTCACCCTGCCCTGGAGCCGTCGCCTAAGATGTGTTCTCCTGGTTTGGGGAGCTCCTCAAAGTCCAGTTCTAACCGGTTCCCCCAAGAGTTCTTTTCTACAGGACTTCTCAGAATCTTTAATTCGCTTAAATGCATTCTGAATCTCCCACAGCATTGCAGAGTGGATTTTCTAGTTTCTACCCTTGTTTGTCCCCTGAGCTCTTGAGGTTTCTCAGAACAGTCTTTGAGAAAAGCTAACCCCTCCTGTCCCCTCAGGCTTCCCTGCAGGTTCGATCCACAAGGAAATGTCAACGCACTCCAATATTCTTGCCTGGGAAATCCCAGGGACGGAGGAGCCTGGCAGGCTACACTCCATGGGGTCACAAAGAGTCGGACACAACTGCGTTACTAAGCACGACTAAGCACTTCCTACCTTCCTGCTACACCCCTGCTAGGGTCTAGAGGGACCTCATTTGACCAGTGGCCTCAGACACCACCCTTCAGGTTACACAAAGCCCAGAGAACAAGGGGTCTTGGGCAATCCCCCAAATCAAGCTGCACAGCTCTTCTGGGCAAATCGCTCATTCCAGTCCATCATTAGCATGTGAGTTTCAATAATAAACCAGGATCAGAATGTATTAAGCTGCCATTCTGGGCAGAGACAGTGCTCCACTCAACAAACCCTGCGACTCTTCCCACTGCTCCCCTGGGAGGGGGCTGAATTCCTCAGTTTACAGGAAACAGTGGCCTCAGAGTGGAGCAGACACCTGCTTGTGGTGGTAGCCCAGCCAGGGACAGGGTAGAGAGATGCATTCAGGCTCCCCAACTCCTAGGCAGCCCAACAGCTACCACCAGGGCAACTGCAAGGACTCGGGCAGCCAGGCTGGACTAAGGGTTACTTGCTGGGGGTGATGGCTCAGCAGCTGGGGAGACTTCAGGGGCTTTGAGAAGAAGATGGCATGTTTAGGGCTGGAGTCAGCTGTTTCCCTAATCTCCCTGGCCACACCCTGGCTGGAGGAAGAGTGCTCACCCCAGATTGGCTAACCACAGACCCCGCTTGGCTGTGGGGAGAGATAAGAGGCTTTCCATGCTGCCTGCATGTCACCCTGCCCTGGAGCCGTCGCCTAAGATGTGTTCTCCTGGTTTGGGGAGCTCCTCAAAGTCCAGCAACCTAGAAATCAGAGACTGAGACCCAAGTTCCCAGAAGCCCCTCATCTGCCCCCACCCAACAGAGTAGCCCCTCCAACCCATATGCTCTATGAAAGTCCCCTCTGCCCTGCCCTCATACAAGGAGTCTCCTTGCCTCCCCCAACACAGTCCACAAGAGTCAGGACCGTCTCCTTGACCTGTCTCAGGTCTCACCTGCTCTGTGCCCCTCCCTGCACCGGCCTGGCCCAAAGTCCCCCGTCTCAACTCTCATGACACAAAGATCACCCAAGAGCTTGTTAGAAAAGCAGAGGCTCATGCCCCGCCCCAGATGTACCAAAATGCAACCTGAATGTTAACAAGCTTCCCAGATGATCCACATGTGCTAGAGCTTGACCAGTATTTTTACGGACCATTGCTGAAATTAAGTCCGCCCACCCGTGGCAAGTTTTGATGGCTCCCCGGGGCCTAGTGAATCAAGTCTAGACTCAGCGGCTTGGCAATCCATGCTTCAGCTGATTTGTCCAGGCTTGGGCTCCTGCTCCACCCCAGGAATGCCACCCCCTCCTGGGTTGGCCAAAGCCACCCAGGACTTCAGAGACCTCTAAAAGCACCACCTCCTCCAAGAAGTGGGTCTGACCCACATCCCACTAGATCACATCTGCCATGGCTCCCTCTTATTTCCTGATGAGTGGGAACCTGTATTGTGCTCCCAGTGGCTCCAAGCCCCAGGGTGGGGCATAGAAGATGCCAGGTGCCAATCCCAGGTAACAAGGCCCAGTGCCAGTTGCTGGGACGTCCACCCTCGGCTCTAGCCTGCCTTCCCCTCAACTCAGCAGACAAGGACCCAGGCAGGGTGGACAAGCCTAGTGCGTACTCCAGAGAGGAAGCACTCCTCAGAAACATGGGTTTAGTGAGCTTCCAGCAGCAACGTGGAAAATGCAGAAGAGAATGCCAGCGAGTCTCCCTCCTTTCCTGGGAGCTGGGAGGTCTGCGAGATAGATGAGCAGATCCCCTAAACCCTGGGGTCAGAATTTGGAGCAAGGACACTCCATCCCTTTGTGGTCAACAAACCTTTTCTCTGCCTATTAGCCAGGCCCCCCAGAGGCCAAGCCACCTGCCCCGAGGCATCCTCGTGACCAAACAGGAAAGCCTCTGAGGACAAGGCTGCCACACCCTCCTGCCCACTCCCTGCTTTCTGGCCCAATTCCCACAGGCTGGCATCCCATGGGAAGCCCCCGCTCCTTTACCCTGGGTCTACAAGAAGGTCTTCAAGCATGGAACCTCAAGGGGTTCCTGGCTTCCACAACATTTGAGGAGTGAAGAAAAAAGTCTCTCAAATCTCATTTTACAGACCAACAAAAAGTAAGGACAGGGCCAATCCTGAAGTGGATTAAGCTCTTTTCAGTCCCCCCAGCTCTGCTCTCACCTTTAACTCACCCTGCTTAGACCCCACCCAGGTTTCCCAAGACCACACTGCAGCTCCACTTCACAACATTTTAGATGGAATTCAAAGCAGGCCGGTTTATCTGCAGAGCTTCTGTCTGACCTCGCTGGGCTCTCCACAGGCAGATGAAAGGGCAATGGGGCAATGAGCAACCAAAGAAGTGACATTCAGTGACACCTCAAGGAGTTGTTTTTGTACCAGAAAAAAGTGTCCTTCCTAGCTCCCCCAAATCACACTGTGTATGACACCCAACTCCTTGATCTGGGCACAGAGCCCCTCCTGGAAGAAACATTGAGGTATGACACTAGATACTCTTCTGCCCACTCTGAGTGACCCCTTCTACCTTAGAGGGTGTGATTTCTTTCCTACCTCTTCATCCCCAAGGCCAGGCACTTTTTCCCAAGGGAAAAACACTTGTTAAAAGACTTCAGTTCATATAACTGAGAGGCAAGAGAGAAGTGACAGAGTAGAGTGGCTGAGAGCATGGATTCTGAACCCAGACTGCCTAAGCTCAAATCCTTGCTCTGTCACTACTGAGCTATATGACTGTGCCTCAGTCTTCTAGCCTGCAAAATGGGAATAAGGCCTACCTTACAGAGCTGTTGGGCTTCCTTGGTGGCTCAGATGGTAAAAGAATCCGCCTGCAGTGTGGAGACCTGGGTTCAATTCCTGGGTTGGGAAGGTTCCCTGGAGAAGAGAAAGGCTTCCCACTCCAGTATTCTTGCCTGGAGAATTCCATGGACAGACGTCTAGAAAGTTACAGTCCATGGGGTCACAAAGAGTCGGACAGGACTGAGCGACTTTCACTCTAGAGCTGTTAAGAGGATGAAAGGAGCTGATATTTGCAAAGTCCTTAGAATACTGCCTCATACCCAGTGCAGATACCAGGGCCCTGGCCTAACCTCTTGGCCTCTGCTCAATTTCTCCCACCCAGGACCTCCACCTTTCTCTCCTCTATCCCAGCTCAAAGCCTTTCCTAGGCATGCCAGCCCAGTTGTGATCTGAACCCCCATGCCCTAGGTCTACACTCACCTCACAGTGCTATCTTGGTCCATCACCAGTCTTCCTGTCCAGAGCTGAGTTTCCCTCTCCCAGATCTGAAGTCCCGCTCTCAGCCCCTATTCGGAGAGTACCAGGCAAACAGCTCAAATCTCAGCTGGCTCCTCTGTGCAAAGAGGAGAGCTGTGGAGGGCAAGACAAGAGACTACACAGACCCCTCAACCTCAGCTTCTTCCTCCCTTCAGAGCTGGGCTCTCCACAGGCAGATGAAAGGGCAATGGGGCAATGAGCAACCAAAGAAGTGACATTCAGTGACACCTCAAGGAGTTGTTTTGTACCAGAAAAAAGTGTCCTTCCTAGCTCCCCCAAATCACACTGTGTATGACACCCAACTCCTTGATCTGGGCACAGAGCCCCTCCTGGAAGAAACATTGAGGTATGACACTAGATACTCTTCTGCCCACTCTGAGTGACCCCTTCTACCTTAGAGGGTGTGATTTCTTTCCTACCTCTTCATCCCCAAGGCCAGGCACTTTTTCCCAAGGGAAAAAACACTTGTTAAAAGACTTCAGTTCATATAACTGAGAGGCAAGAGAGAAGTGACAGAGTAGAGTGGCTGAGAGCATGGATTCTGAACCCAGACTGCCTAAGCTCAAATCCTTGCTCTGTCACTACTGAGCTATATGACTGTGCCTCAGTCTTCTAGCCTGCAAAATGGGAATAAGGCCTACCTTACAGAGCTGTTGGGCTTCCTTGGTGGCTCAGATGGTAAAAGAATCCGCCTGCAGTGTGGAGACCTGGGTTCAATTCCTGGGTTGGGAAGGTTCCCTGGAGAAGAGAAAGGCTTCCCACTCCAGTATTCTTGCCTGGAGAATTCCATGGACAGACGTCTAGAAAGTTACAGTCCATGGGGTCACAAAGAGTCGGACAGGACTGAGCGACTTTCACTCTAGAGCTGTTAAGAGGATGAAAGGAGCTGATATTTGCAAAGTCCTTAGAATACTGCCTCATACCCAGTGCAGATACCAGGGCCCTGGCCTAACCTCTTGGCCTCTGCTCAATTTCTCCCACCCAGGACCTCCACCTTTCTCTCCTCTATCCCAGCTCAAAGCCTTTCCTAGGCATGCCAGCCCAGTTGTGATCTGAACCCCCATGCCCTAGGTCTACACTCACCTCACAGTGCTATCTTGGTCCATCACCAGTCTTCCTGTCCAGAGCTGAGTTTCCCTCTCCCAGATCTGAAGTCCCGCGGCTCTCAGCCCCCTATTCTGAGAGTACCAGCCAAACAGCTCAAATCTCAGCTGGCTCCTCTGTGCAAAGAGGAGAGCTGTGGAGGGCAAGACAAGAGACTACACAGACCCCTCAACCTCAGCTTCTTCCTCCCCTTCAGCTCTCTGACCCCAGGCCTGGGCACACTGCAGTCACCCAAGAAAGTGGTCTAAAATAAAGCCCTGGCTGCCCAGGCCATCTCCTGAGTTAGAAAATACACACAAGCCCTCTGTTGATCTAATCTGGATTTCCACCCAAGAGACCAAAGGAAATCATTGATTCTCAACTCACAGCAGTCCACATCAACGCCATGAGCCCCAAACCCATCCAATTTACCCCTAGGTGTCCAGGCCTGCCTTTGAGTCACTCATATCTTCTCTGCTTCCCTTTTTTCCCACTAGCCCCCTCAGACTGTGGCAGTGATTTGCACAACTGCTTTCACAGAAAGAAAATCAAAATACTTATGATCACTTGAGGTTTACAGGGGGCTCCCGCACTGCCTGTTCTTCCCACCTGGCCGAAGATTTCCTGAGTATCAGCTACATGCTGGGAACTGTGCTCGATGCTCCAAATGCATTAGGGGGGCCATTTAGTCAAGGTTCCAGTCCTTAGAAAGCCACACAAAGTAGACAGCTACAACAAACAGTTATGAACTATGATAAATACAACGAAGAGAGTAACCCAGGTGCTACGAAGAACTACCAAAAATGATGGACCTCTGTCAAGACGAAGGCATGTTTAAGGTGAGACCTGAAAAATAAGAAGGGGCAGAGCCAGGCCAGTAGAAAACCTTGAAAGAACATTCCAGGCAGAGAAAACAGCACAAGCAGAGGTCACAGGGCAGGAAAAAGCTGAGGTGTTCAAGGGACAGAAGTGACTCAGATGTGGCTATCAGGAAAATGAAAAGGGGCTGCTGGTCAAGATTAGGCTGGCAGAGGTCAGCAGTGATCAGATCATGGAACATCTGAAAGGCCAGGGGAAAGCTTTGAGATCTTATGCCAAGTGCAAAAAGGAATTATTGAGGGTCTTAGAGGAATGAGACTACTCAATATTTTTCAAAGTTGTTCTTGTTGCTGTTAAAATGGATTTGAGGAGGCAACGGCAGACTTGGAAAAGCAGGCAGAAGCTACTACACTATTCAGGCAACGGTAGTTTGGCCTGGGGCCGTAGCCTAGGGCAGTAGCATGGAATCGGAGCGTGAAGAATAAGCCTGAGATAGATTTGGCAAAAAGAACCAAAAGGACTTGCTGTGGTAGTACCAGTTGTGGACAGGAAGGAAGAGGGAAGAGATGAGGCCACCTGGTTTCCTGTCTTTGATGGTGGATGGGTTATGAACCCTTTACTGAGATGGGAAGACCAGCAGAGGGTCATGCTTGGAGAGTGCAGTCAGAGTTCTGTTTCATCCATATCAAGTTTTTCATACCTATGACATCATAAATCGTTAGCGGAGTGGCTGAATAGAGAGGTTGGGGCTAGAGACAAAATTTGCTATGTAAAATTAAGGGAAGGAAAATGGACATTTAAGATCTGTGTTTATAAATTAATGGTTTGACTTGATTTTAAAAATTAGAGCCAAAAAATGCACTGCCTGTTCTTCCCACCTGGCAAGATTTCCTGAGTATCAGCTACATGCTGGGAACTGTGCTCGATGCTCCAAATGCATTAGGGGGGCCATTTAGTCAAGGTTCCAGTCCTTAGAAAGCCACACAAAGTAGACAGCTACAACAAACAGTTATGAACTATGATAAATACAACGAAGAGAGTAACCCAGGTGCTACGAAGAACTACCAAAAATGATGGACCTCTGTCAAGACGAAGGCATGTTTAAGGTGAGACCTGAAAAATAAGAAGGGGCAGAGCCAGGCCAGTAGAAAACCTTGAAAGAACATTCCAGGCAGAGAAAACAGCACAAGCAGAGGTCACAGGGCAGGAAAAAGCTGAGGTGTTCAAGGGACAGAAGTGACTCAGATGTGGCTATCAGGAAAATGAAAAGGGGCTGCTGGTCAAGATTAGGCTGGCAGAGGTCAGCAGTGATCAGATCATGGAACATCTGAAAGGCCAGGGGAAAGCTTTGAGATCTTATGCCAAGTGCAAAAAGGAATTATTGAGGGTCTTAGAGGAATGAGACTACTCAATATTTTTCAAAGTTGTTCTTGTTGCTGTTAAAATGGATTTGAGGAGGCAACGGCAGACTTGGAAAAGCAGGCAGAAGCTACTACACTATTCAGGCAACGGTAGTTTGGCCTGGGGCCGTAGCCTAGGGCAGTAGCATGGAATCGGAGCGTGAAGAATAAGCCTGAGATAGATTTGGCAAAAAGAACCAAAAGGACTTGCTGTGGTAGTACCAGTTGTGGACAGGAAGGAAGAGGGAAGAGATGAGGCCACCTGGTTTCCTGTCTTTGATGGTGGATGGGTTATGAACCCTTTACTGAGATGGGAAGACCAGCAGAGGGTCATGCTTGGAGAGTGCAGTCAGAGTTCTGTTTCATCCATATCAAGTTTTTCATACCTATGACATCATAAATCGTTAGCGGAGTGGCTGAATAGAGAGGTTGGGGCTAGAGACAAAATTTGCTATGTAAAATTAAGGGAAGGAAAATGGACATTTAAGATCTGTGTTTATAAATTAATGGTTTGACTTGATTTTAAAAATTAGAGCCAAAAAAAATTGAGGGGTCCATATATAGAAGGGACTCAGGAGAGAGAGAGGAGCTAAGCACAGGGCCCAGGATCCTCCAACACTTACAACTATGTGAAGGAGTCATCCTTAAAGACAAGTAAGGAAGGGTTTTGGTAGGAGGAAAGGGGGTTTGCGAGGAAGGAAAACAGAAGTCAAAAGAGGACATTGGAAAGAATTATCTAGACCAAGGGAGGTCAAGGAAGACCTGCTTGTAGGGGACTGCAAACCACTGGAGACCTTTACTAGGGCAGCTTCAGAGAAGCAGTGCAGCCAGCGTGAGGGCAAGCTGAAGAGCCAGAGACCACAGGTACAGGCAGCTCTCAGGAGAAGTTCTGCTGTGAAGAGAAGTGGAGAAGTCATCTGTAGTGGGGGAGAATGAGAGATGAAGAAAAAAGGAGGAACCCTAAAATAGAGGAGGCAGGGTGCCAGAGCATGTTCTTCTGCTGTTGTGCATGATCCAGGGGGAAAGTAGCCACTTTTAACACTGGAGTGAGGAGACATAACTGAAGAATGAAGGACAAGGAGCAGGTTCCTCCAGGAACCCTCCTGGAGGCATTAGCCTGTGGCAGAAGCTGGGATGTTCTGACCCCAGCTAACAAGAAGAAAGAGGAGGAGGGGCAAAGAGTCAAAATGCAGATGTGAGTCCTTCACTAAACACTTTCAGATGCACGCATGACCCATGCCAAAGACCTCCTAGACACCTGCCGTTATGCCGCCTGTTCCAAACACAGACAAGTTACCTACCTACTCCACGAACTGGCAAGGGATGTGCCACCACCGGCAGATTCTACCACCAGCCCGTGAGCACAACTCGCTACAGGTGCCAGCTACAGCACTTGTCTTATCAGGTCATGCCTCTTCCCGGTGCAAGCTCGACGGGGTCCCCAGGCCTCTCACGGGCTCTGCCACAGCCCCTGTCCTCACCCTCGGGCAATGGCTTCTCTGAGCCCCTCCCCCAAATTGAGCACCCAACACTCTCTATCCCTTTGCTAGCAGCCCGTGGGCCCGTAGCTGGCTCTTCGGAGAAGGCCGTTTCCCACCCTGTCTGGGGGACTCGCCCCCGGCCGTCGCCCCGGCACCTTCTCTTCCCTCCCCAGTGCCCACCCTCTGGGTCACCCGAGCCGTCTCGGGACGCCAGCGCCCGGCTTTGTCTGCTCCCACCGACGGCGCACCCGGCTCAACCCGATGGCACACAGCCGCAGGGTCCCGCGGGCCCTCCACCCCCTCGCAGCCCCTGCCCCCGGACCACCTCCACCGGGTCGGACCGCCGCCTCCCTCTACGGGAGCAAAGGGGCGCGGCACCCACCGCCCTCGCCAGCTTCCGAGAACGCGGAGCACCCTCGCTCTCCCGTCCGAGCGCCGCTCTAGCTGCCGGCGTCCCGGGCTAGCCGAGCCCTCGGGGCTGCTGCGGGCCCCTCACCCTCCCGCGGTGGACGCTGCCCCAGCCTGCGCCCGAGCGGGGCCGGCGGCCGGGGGTCGAGGATCCGGGAGCAGGCGCGCGCGGTACCTTTCCCTGCTGAGCCGGGGAAGTGAGTTTTTGGCGAGCGGCGCTCCACCTCCGCCTCCCCTTGTCCTCAGCCGCCTGGCTTCCTCCTCCAGCCGCCGCTGGGACCGTAGGGGCCCGAGCCAGCCGCCGCGGCCTGTGTGGGGCCCCGATCAGCCTCGCGTCCCCGACCCACCCCGCCCAGTAGGTTCAGGCCCAGCCCCCGCTCCGCCTCCAGGCGGGGACTCGCAGAGCTCCTCCCAGGCTGGGTCCGCCGGGAGCTGGGAGGTTGTAGGCCGCGTAGGCGCAGAGCCTCTGGGTCCCTTCTTGGAGAGGGACGCGGGCCCAGCGCTCCCCACCTGGCCTCCAGTGCCCCCTCTTCAAGCTGGGCGCCTAACGCCCCCACCTGTCCTAAAAAGAAAAGCGGCTAGTCCAGCCCTGCCTGCCCCGTGCTCGGTGGCACCAAAGCTGCCTGCGCTGAGCAGAGTTAGGCCCCTGGACTCGGTTTACCCGCAGAACTCGAACCCTACTATCAAAGAATGGGGAGCCTCTCTCTCTTCTCCCAGAACTACCTTCACTTCCGCAGACCCTCCATGGATATCAGTTGTGGGGGGGAGGGGAGGGCTCCCCCTAAGGGAGCCATCTCCAATCTCATATTCCCTGCCACAGTACTGTGCACCCAGCCACCCCCTCCCACACCTCCTCACTCTAATCCTGGTGCGGAAAGGTGGCGCCCCAAGGAGGAAAGAACAAGGCGAACACAAGTGGGTCTTGAAATGCAGGAAGAGAAAGGAATGTGGTGTTCAAAGGAAGAGAAAAAAAGACACAAAAGACAAGGCAAACAAAGAGAGTCTTGGAATGCAAGAAGAGATAAATGAGACTCTTATTGTCCTTCCCTCTGCCATGCTATAGTCATCTCTCTACACCCCACCCCCCAGTACACGGTCCCATCAGCAAATGATCCTTAAGACCCCTATGCCACACCTTGGACCCTAGCTATAAAATGAATCAAAGACCCCTGCTTAAGGTCATTCTCCCTTAAGCCAGCCCTCTGTACTGGCAGAGACTCTCCCACTCTAACAAACTTTACTTTTCTCTCATTCTGCCTCATGTCTGGAAATTCTTTTCCAACCTGCGCACAGACCACGACAGAAAGCTCAGCGTCTCTGTACATTGATGCCAAATTAAATCTTGGAGTCAGTTTGGGGTGAAGTAGAAAAGAATAGCTTTATTACCTTGCCAGCCAAAGCGGGCCACAGGTAGCTCACGCCCTCAAAACTATGTGTCCCAATTTGGGAAGATAGCGAAGCTTTATATTAATAGTTCAAAGAGGGTATGATCAGCTGGTGGATATTCTTCTGATGGGTTGGTGGTAAAGTAAATAGGTGTCAGCATCATTAACCTTCAGGTCCAACTGGTCTGGGGTCTCAAGCTTGTGGAAAGCCTCTGGGTCCCTTCTTGAGAGGGACGGCCCATCCACCTGGCCTCCAGTGCCCCCTCTTCAAGCTGGGCGCCTAACGCCCCCACCTGTCCTAAAAAGAAAAGCGGCTAGTCCAGCCCTGCCTGCCCCGTGCTCGGTGGCACCAAAGCTGCCTGCGCTGAGCAGAGTTAGGCCCCTGGACTCGGTTTACCCGCAGAACTCGAACCCTACTATCAAAGAATGGGGAGCCTCTCTCTCTTCTCCCAGAACTACCTTCACTTCCGCAGACCCTCCATGGATATCAGTTGTGGGGGGGAGGGGAGGGCTCCCCCTAAGGGAGCCATCTCCAATCTCATATTCCCTGCCACAGTACTGTGCACCCAGCCACCCCCTCCCACACCTCCTCACTCTAATCCTGGTGCGGAAAGGTGGCGCCCCAAGGAGGAAAGAACAAGGCGAACACAAGTGGGTCTTGAAATGCAGGAAGAGAAAGGAATGTGGTGTTCAAAGGAAGAGAAAACAAGACACAAAAGACAAGGCAAACAAAGAGAGTCTTGGAATGCAAGAAGAGATAAATGAGACTCTTATTGTCCTTCCCTCTGCCATGCTATAGTCATCTCTCTACACCCCACCCCCCAGTACACGGTCCCATCAGCAAATGATCCTTAAGACCCCTATGCCACACCTTGGACCCTAGCTATAAAATGAATCAAAGACCCCTGCTTAAGGTCATTCTCCCTTAAGCCAGCCCTCTGTACTGGCAGAGACTCTCCCACTCTAACAAACTTTACTTTTCTCTCATTCTGCCTCATGTCTGGAAATTCTTTTCCAACCTGCGCACAGACCACGACAGAAAGCTCAGCGTCTCTGTACATTGATGCCAAATTAAATCTTGGAGTCAGTTTGGGGTGAAGTAGAAAAGAATAGCTTTATTACCTTGCCAGCCAAAGCGGGCCACAGGTAGCTCACGCCCTCAAAACTATGTGTCCCAATTTGGGGAAGATAGCGAGAAGCTTTATATTAATAGTTCAAAGAGGGTATGATCAGCTGGTGGATATTCTTCTGATGGGTTGGTGGTAAAGTAAATAGGTGTCAGCATCATTAACCTTCAGGTCCAACTGGTCTGGGGTCTCAATGCTTGTGGGCAGCCTACCATTATTAATCATTAACTTCTCCCTCCTGGAGGTGGTTTCAGCATCTGCAAAATAGCTCAAAGATATTGCTGTGTGTATCCCTTGAATAGCAAAGAGAGATAAGAGGGACATCTTAAATGAAGCATGCAAAGAAACAGAGGCAAACAATAGAATTGGAAAACCTAGAGATCTCTTCAAGAAAACTGGTGATATCAAGGGGACATTTCATGGAAGGATGAGCACAATAAAGAAAAGAAACAGTAAGAACCTAACAGAAGCAGAAGAGTGGCAAGAACACAAAAGAACTAAAGGAGAAAGATCTTAATGACCCAGATAGCCACGATGGTGTGATCACTCACCTAGAGTCAGAAATCCTGGAGTGTGAAGTCAAGTGGGCCTTAGGAAGCATTACTATGAAGAAAGGTACTGGAGGTGACAGAATTCTAGCTGAACTATTTAAAATCCTAAAAGATGATGCAGTTAAAGTGCTATGCTCAATATATTAGCAAATTTGGAAAATTCACCAGTGGCCACAGGATGGGAAAAGGTCAGTTTTCATTCCAATCCCAAAGAAGGACAATGCCAAAGAATGTTCAAACTACCATACAGCTGTACTCATTCCATACACTAGCAAGGTCATGCTCAAAATCTTTCAAGTTAAACTTCAGCAGTACATGAAGTGAAATGTACAAGCTTCATTTCAAAGGGCAAAGGAACCAGAGATCAAACTGGCAACATTTGTTGGATCGTGGAGAAAGCAAGGGAATTCCAGAAAAGCATCTACTTCTGCTTCATTGACTCCACTAAAGTTTTTGACTGTATGGATCAAGATAAACTGTGGAAAATTCTTAAGAGAAGGTGTAAGGGTTAGGAGGGAAAGGGGCAGGGCACAATTTTTGAACAGAATGACAGCCCAAGGACACAGCATAAACCCATTAGAATCAAATGGGTCCAAGATGGCAGATCAGACCTTGATTCTCAGTCAGCAAGCTAAATGACACACCCACAGGCGCCATGACAGTTCCACCCCTTTCCCTAAAACAGCAAGTTTATTACCTTCAGGTCCAACTGGTCTGGGGTCTCAATGCTTGTGGGCAGCCTACCATTATTAATCATTAACTTCTCCCTCCTGGAGGTGGTTTCAGCATCTGCAAAATAGCTCAAAGATATTGCTGTGTGTATCCCTTGAATAGCAAAGAGAGATAAGAGGGACATCTTAAATGAAGCATGCAAAGAAACAGAGGCAAACAATAGAATTGGAAAACCTAGAGATCTCTTCAAGAAAACTGGTGATATCAAGGGGACATTTCATGGAAGGATGAGCACAATAAAGAAAAGAAACAGTAAGAACCTAACAGAAGCAGAAGAGTGGCAAGAACACAAAAGAACTAAAGGAGAAAGATCTTAATGACCCAGATAGCCACGATGGTGTGATCACTCACCTAGAGTCAGAAATCCTGGAGTGTGAAGTCAAGTGGGCCTTAGGAAGCATTACTATGAAGAAAGGTACTGGAGGTGACAGAATTCTAGCTGAACTATTTAAAATCCTAAAAGATGATGCAGTTAAAGTGCTATGCTCAATATATTAGCAAATTTGGAAAATTCACCAGTGGCCACAGGATGGGAAAAGGTCAGTTTTCATTCCAATCCCAAAGAAGGACAATGCCAAAGAATGTTCAAACTACCATACAGCTGTACTCATTCCATACACTAGCAAGGTCATGCTCAAAATCTTTCAAGTTAAACTTCAGCAGTACATGAAGTGAAATGTACAAGCTTCATTTCAAAGGGCAAAGGAACCAGAGATCAAACTGGCAACATTTGTTGGATCGTGGAGAAAGCAAGGGAATTCCAGAAAAGCATCTACTTCTGCTTCATTGACTCCACTAAAGTTTTTGACTGTATGGATCAAGATAAACTGTGGAAAATTCTTAAGAGAAGGTGTAAGGGTTAGGAGGGAAAGGGGCAGGGCACAATTTTTGAACAGAATGACAGCCCAAGGACACAGCATAAACCCATTAGAATCAAATGGGTCCAAGATGGCAGATCAGACCTTGATTCTCAGTCAGCAAGCTAAATGACACACCCACAGGCGCCATGACAGTTCCACCCCTTCCCTAAAACAGCTGGAATAATCCTCCCACTCATTAGCCTATGGAATTACCCAGCTTATAAAAGCTAAGAACGCCAAGCTATCGGGGCCACAGGATTTGCTCTGCCATGGCCCACACTCTGTCTGTGGAGCGTGCTTTCTCTGAATCTGAATAAATCCATTTCTTACCTATCACTTCGTCTCTCGCTGAACTGTTCTCTGCAAAGAGACATAAGGAACCTGAGTCTCAGTGGGTCCAGACATTGGGTGAGTGATTTTAATTACCAGGGTTTTGGCTAGGTTCGAGTCCCGGCCGCGTGGGTTCAAGTCCTAAACAGGGTTTTGCTTGGGTTTGAGTGCCGGCCGCATGGGTTCAAGTCCCAAACAGGCTTTAGGCTGGGTTCGAGTCCTGGCCACGTGGATTCAAGTCCCAAACAGGGTTTTGACTGGGTTCGAGTCCCAGCCATGTGGGTTCAAGTCCCAAACAGGTTTGTTTAAGTCTGGGCCCTGGGTTTAAGTCTCAAATTAAGGTTGAACACTTTCAAAGGGGGTACCAGACTACCTTGCCTGTCTCCTGCAAGGAACCAGACATGGAAAAACTGACTGGTTCAAAATTGGGAAAGGAGTATAATAAAGCTATGTATTGCCACCCTGCTTGTGTAACTTATATGCAGAGTGCATCATGCAAAATGCCTGGCTGGATGAATCATAAGCTGGAGTCAAAATTGCTGGGAGAAACATCAACAATCTCAGATATGCAGATGATACCACTCTAATGGCAGAAAGTGAAGAACTAGAGAGCCTCTTGATGCAGGTAAAATGGAGACTGAAAAAGCTGGCTTAAAATTCAATGTGAGGGCTTCCCTGGTGGTCCAGTGGGTTAGGAGTCTGCCTTGCAGTGCAAGGAGCACCGGTTTGATCCCTGGCCTAGGAAGATCCCACGTGCCACGGAACAGCTGAATCGGTATGTCCAAGTGTGAGCCCGTGCTCTGGAGTACATGTGCCCAGAGCCAGTGCTCTGCAATGAAAGAGGCCACTGCAACAGGTGACCCACACAGGCCAAAGAATACAGCTGAATGAAAATAAATAAATAAATAAGCCAATAAAAGAGGCCAAATTAAAAAAAAAATCAGTATGAAAAAAATCCAAGATCATGGCACCCTTTCTCATCACTTCATAGCAAATGGAAGGGGGGAAGTGGAAGCAGTGACAAATTTTATTTTCTTGGGCTCCAAAATTAAAAGGCACTTGTTTCTTGAAAGGAAAACCATGACAAACCTAGACAGCAAATTAAAAATCAGAGACATCGCTTTGCCAACAAAGTCCATGTAGTTATTTTCAATTTCAAGCTCCATCTGCTTGCCGCATTACAGGTCAATTAACTGAGAGACAAGGTATTGAGTCAAGGAATATGACTTTTTCGGAAATCCAATTGACTGAGAAAATGGCTGACAAATATCTCAAAATAACCATCTTTTCAGGGTCTGAATGCCAGGTTCTTGTACAGGACAAAGAAAGGGATAAGTTGAGGAAGTAAAGACCAAGTCTATGCCCCAACCACTAATGCCAGAGAAGATGAAGTCGAACAAGTCTATGAAGACCTACAAGACCTTCTAGAACTAACACCAAAAAAGAGATTTCCTTTTCATCACTGGGGACTGGAATGCAGAAGTAGGAATTCAAGAGATACCTGAAGTAACAGGCAAGTTTGGCCTTGGAGTACAAAATGAACCAGGGCAAAGGCTAACTGAGTTTTGCCAAGAGAACATATTGGTCATAGCAAATGCCCTGTTAGCAAACATGACTCTACACATCACTTGATGGGCATCGCCAAATGCTCAATACTGAAATCAGATTAATTACATTCTTTATAGCTGAAGATGGAGAATCTCTATACATTTGGCAAAAACAAGACCAGGAACTGACTGTGGTTCAGATCATGAGCTTCTTATTGCAAAATTCATACCTAAATTGAAAAAATAGAGAAAACCACTAGGCCATTTAGGTATAACCTAAATCAAATCTCTTACAATTATACAGTGGAAGTGACAAATAGACTCAAGGGATTAGATCTGATAGAGTGCCTGAAAAACTATGGACAGAGGTTCATAACATTGTACAGGAGGCGGTGACCAAAACCATCCCCAAGGGAAAAAAATGCAATATATACAAATAATTGAGAAAGAAGAGAAGCGAAAGGCAGAGGAGAAAAGGAAAATTTACCCATTTGCATGTAGAGTTACAGAGAATAGCAAGGAGAAATAAGAAAGTCTTCTTAAGTAAAGATCATTATCTTGCAAATATCGCCTGGAATATCCAACCACAGAGAGTGTGTGCTCATGTTCAGCTGCTTTAGCTGAGTCTGACTCTTTGCAACATTATGGACAATAGCCTACCAGACTCCTCTGTCCATGAGATTCTTGAAGAATCTCTAAGACTACTGGAGTGGGTTACCATGCCCTTCTCCAAGGAATATTCCTGACCGCGGGAATTGAAACTGCATGTCTTGTGCCTCCTATGTTGGCAGGTGGATTCTTTACCACCAGTGCCACCTGGGAAGGGAGTGTGTGTGTTTTAATCTCTTCAGACAGAGGGGCAGGGTTCCCCCAAGGCAGGTCATTATGTATAGTAATAATAGCAAAAGCAATGAAAAACAAAGGTTAAAGTCCAAGAAACAGATACATCATGGAATGAGAATTAACTCTTCCCCGCAACACAGTCAAAGCTCTGGTTTTTCCAGTAGTCACCTATGGATGTGAGAGTTGGATCATAAAGAAGGCTGATCACCAAAGAATTGATACTTACAAGTCGTGGTGCTAGAGAATAACTCTTGAGAGTCCCTTAGAATGCAAGGAAATCAAACCAGTCAATCCTAAAGTATATCAATCCTGAATATTCATTGGAAGGACTGATGCTGAAGCTGAAGCTCCTCCAATAGTTTGGCCACCTGATGCAAAGAAATGACTTATGAAAAAAGACCATGATACTGAGGAAGACTGGAGGCAAAAGGAAAAGGGGCAGGCCCAGGATGAGACGATTAGATAGCATCACCAACTCAGTGGACATGAATTGGAACAAACCCTGGAGATAGTGGAGGACAGAGGAACCTGACATGCTGCAGTCCATGGGGTCACAAAGAGTCAGACACAATTCATTGACTCAACAACAAATCTCTTACAATTATACAGTGGAAGTGACAAATAGACTCAAGGGATTAGATCTGATAGAGTGCCTGAAAAACTATGGACAGAGGTTCATAACATTGTACAGGAGGCGGTGACCAAAACCATCCCCAAGGGAAAAAAATGCAATATATACAAATAATTGAGAAAGAAGAGAAGCGAAAGGCAGAGGAGAAAAGGAAAATTTACCCATTTGCATGTAGAGTTACAGAGAATAGCAAGGAGAAATAAGAAAGTCTTCTTAAGTAAAGATCATTATCTTGCAAATATCGCCTGGAATATCCAACCACAGAGAGTGTGTGCTCATGTTCAGCTGCTTTAGCTGAGTCTGACTCTTTGCAACATTATGGACAATAGCCTACCAGACTCCTCTGTCCATGAGATTCTTGAAGAATCTCTAAGACTACTGGAGTGGGTTACCATGCCCTTCTCCAAGGAATATTCCTGACCGCGGGAATTGAAACTGCATGTCTTGTGCCTCCTATGTTGGCAGGTGGATTCTTTACCACCAGTGCCACCTGGGAAGGGAGTGTGTGTGTTTTAATCTCTTCAGACAGAGGGGCAGGGTTCCCCCAAGGCAGGTCATTATGTATAGTAATAATAGCAAAAGCAATGAAAAACAAAGGTTAAAGTCCAAGAAACAGATACATCATGGAATGAGAATTAACTCTTCCCCGCAACACAGTCAAAGCTCTGGTTTTTCCAGTAGTCACCTATGGATGTGAGAGTTGGATCATAAAGAAGGCTGATCACCAAAGAATTGATACTTACAAGTCGTGGTGCTAGAGAATAACTCTTGAGAGTCCCTTAGAATGCAAGGAAATCAAACCAGTCAATCCTAAAGTATATCAATCCTGAATATTCATTGGAAGGACTGATGCTGAAGCTGAAGCTCCTCCAATAGTTTGGCCACCTGATGCAAAGAAATGACTTATGAAAAAAGACCATGATACTGAGGAAGACTGGAGGCAAAAGGAAAAGGGGCAGGCCCAGGATGAGACGATTAGATAGCATCACCAACTCAGTGGACATGAATTTGAACAAACCCCTGGAGATAGTGGAGGACAGAGGAACCTGACATGCTGCAGTCCATGGGGTCACAAAGAGTCAGACACAATTCATTGACTCAACAACAAGAATCCCTTGACAAGGAAACAAGACATTGCCCCAAGGCTGCCCTTGACTATTTGTCCCTGGTCTCACACCCTCTCTCTTCCCTAATTATCAACTGTTTGAATTTGCCCATTGGACCGTAGGGAAGGTCATAGAAATCTGAATGAAAACTATTTACTATACTCAAAGAAATGGGGGACACAGAAAGGCCTGTGTCCAGGAGCTCCACAGGACCCTCATGGTACCAATCTCAAAACTTTAACTGCAAGGAGAGGGAAGGGGAGACATTCAAATCACTAGAAACTGTTCCTGCACAATCCATGACCTTGAGCGGAGGTGACCTCTGTAAGAAAATACCTTTCACTCTTATTCCACTGCCTTGTCCTCAATTTAATAAAACCGGAAGTAACTCTAAACGTGAGAGACATTTTTTCCTTCAAAAACACAAAGACAAACAAACAACCAAGAAAAAGTCAAAGATTTGGAGGTTATTTGCTCATTCATTTTTTACTTGAGATTGGGCTCCCTGATAGTCTTTCATTGTTCTTCTTTGGGGGTGGGCAGTATTTTTGACAATTTCATTCTGTTTAATCCAGGATTTCCTGGGGTTGATAGAAATGCAGTCTGAGGAGGCAAGTCTTCCATGGAAGATGGGCTCTTCAAGCTGAACTGTCTTTTGAGCTGAGGAGGGCACACCACCTAACCTGGACCCACCAGGAATCCACCAAGCCCTAGGGCAGAGCATAAGTCCACATGGCTCTAGAGGCCAGGAGGACAGAGGTGTTCCTGCAGAAATGTAGTCTGATGCTCCCTTGAAAGAGGGACATGCTTGAGTACAAGCTGCAGGCCAAGGATAAGGTGAATTTCAGGTGAGGTTTCTTCTTAGCATAAAGACCTTGTCATTGCTCAAACTATTCTCTCCACCTAGAAGTTTTTGTCTGCACTCCTGACAAAACCCTGTGTCCCCTTAGAGTTGAATGTTAGGCTAAACACCATAACCTCCTTTGTGAATTCTTCCCTGTCACCAAGGAGAGAAGAATATTAATGAGTGGGCTCTCAGGATTAGCTTTCTTGGGTTTGGATTCTGCCTCCATGCAGTCTTGAGGATGTTACTTAATCTCTATGCTTCTGTTTTCTCATCTATAAAATGGTCTCTATGCCAAAGACTTGTATTAAACAAGATTAAGATGGACTTGATGGATTACAAATGATGAGAAACTATTTAAATGGACTTGGTGTAAGAAAATAGGAAATGTACATGCCCACACAATAGAAGACTCCAATGATAAATAGAAGACTCCAATGGTATGACTGATCCAGTACCAAGAAACCCAAAAAGTATCAAAATCTGGTCTTCCTCTTACTTCTCATCTCTGTTCTTTGCAGCAGCCAAGATGGCTGCCAGCAGCTTTAGATTCCAGCCTCACTGCCCAAGTCCTCATTTGTTTCATCTGCCCCAACAAAAAGCAAAGGTTACACCAAGTTGTCTCTAATTGGATAATATATCATTACTGGGGCCTGGATCACAATTCAGGTCCAACCTAGAGCTGATTTCATCTAAACCACAGGGACTGAGAGTAAGGAAGGGCAATGTCACTGTTTGCCATTAGAAAATGTGCTTAGTCACTCTATGTACAACTCTTTATGTTCAAATGGACCGTAGCTAACCAGGCTCCTCAGTCAATGGGGATTCTCCAGGCAAGAATACTGGAGGGGGTTGCAATGCCTTCTTCCAGGGGATCTTCCCAACCCAGGGATCGAACCCAGGTCTCCTGCATTGTGGGTGGATTCTTTAACATCCGAGTCACCAGGAAAGACCCCAAATTGTGTGCCAAGCAAACGGTAGGTTCACAAAAAATACTGGATATTATTGAAGACTTTCATTATGTTTCAGGGGTATTCAGTACCTCTGGGGCATTCTTCTATGTTTGGGAAACTTTCCTGCATATCCTACTTTATAAGCCAGAAACACTCTTTCTCAATCTCCCGGCATTATCCAACTCCTGGCAACCAGATGCACTACTGCAAATTTTTATATGCAAGAGAGCAAGGTCCAGAAACAGGCATCACTCGGAATCCTTTCAGAAGAGTAGCCTCTGGCTTAAGGCACAACAGTGGCAGAGGTGCTGGAGTACCTGCAAAAAAACAAAGCACACACTTCAATTGTCTATTACCATGTAACAAACCAACTCCAAAACTTAGTGGCTTGAAACAATTATAATTTCTTCCTTACAATTCATTGAGTCCACTGGGCTCAGCTAGATAATTCTTCTGCTGCTGCATTCAATGTTGACCAGGGCCATCTACTAAAAGCTGTCTGGAACTGGAACAACCCAAATGTCTTCTTTCTACAGAATATACTAACAACATAGCAACCTGACTTCCCAGAGGGTGAAAATGGAAGGTGCCAGGCATCTGAAGACATAGGCCCGGGGGGACCTGCAAGATGGTGGAGGAATAGGATGGAGAGACCGCCTTCTCCCTAACAACTGAGCAAAGTCTAAAAATCTGCCCCAACAAAAAGCAAAGGTTACACCAAGTTGTCTCTAATTGGATAATATATCATTACTGGGGCCTGGATCACAATTCAGGTCCAACCTAGAGCTGATTTCATCTAAACCACAGGGACTGAGAGTAAGGAAGGGCAATGTCACTGTTTGCCATTAGAAAATGTGCTTAGTCACTCTATGTACAACTCTTTATGTTCAAATGGACCGTAGCTAACCAGGCTCCTCAGTCAATGGGGATTCTCCAGGCAAGAATACTGGAGGGGGTTGCAATGCCTTCTTCCAGGGGATCTTCCCAACCCAGGGATCGAACCCAGGTCTCCTGCATTGTGGGTGGATTCTTTAACATCCGAGTCACCAGGAAAGACCCCAAATTGTGTGCCAAGCAAACGGTAGGTTCACAAAAAATACTGGATATTATTGAAGACTTTCATTATGTTTCAGGGGTATTCAGTACCTCTGGGGCATTCTTCTATGTTTGGGAAACTTTCCTGCATATCCTACTTTATAAGCCAGAAACACTCTTTCTCAATCTCCGGCATTATCCAACTCCTGGCAACCAGATGCACTACTGCAAATTTTTATATGCAAGAGAGCAAGGTCCAGAAACAGGCATCACTCGGAATCCTTTCAGAAGAGTAGCCTCTGGCTTAAGGCACAACAGTGGCAGAGGTGCTGGAGTACCTGCAAAAAAACAAAGCACACACTTCAATTGTCTATTACCATGTAACAAACCAACTCCAAAACTTAGTGGCTTGAAACAATTATAATTTCTTCCTTACAATTCATTGAGTCCACTGGGCTCAGCTAGATAATTCTTCTGCTGCTGCATTCAATGTTGACCAGGGCCATCTACTAAAAGCTGTCTGGAACTGGAACAACCCAAATGTCTTCTTTCTACAGAATATACTAACAACATAGCAACCTGACTTCCCAGAGGGTGAAAATGGAAGGTGCCAGGCATCTGAAGACATAGGCCCGGGGGGACCTGCAAGATGGTGGAGGAATAGGATGGAGAGACCGCCTTCTCCCTAACAAATATATCAAAAAATCATCTGCATGTGGAACAATTCCAGAGAACAGAACATCTTCTGAACACTGGCAGAGGACCCCAGGCTTCCAGAAAGGCAAACCAATTCCCTCGGAATGAGGTAGGACAAAAGCTAAAGATAAAAAGGGAGACAAAGGAGTTCAGGACAGGGACTTGCACCCCAGGGAGGGAGTTGTGAAGGAAGAAAACTTTCCACACACTGTCCTAGTTTCCTACCCCTTCCCAGACAGGGTCAGAGAGGACCTTCAGAGGGGAGCCCAGTGAAAGATGCTCTGAAGGGAAATGGAGAAAATTCACCACGGAGATCACACCTAGTGGCACTTTTTATCTGAGAAGTGGCTCACATGCTCACATCCACCCACGGTGAGTGGGGATCGGGTGCAGAGGCTCAGGCCTCAGGGGTCAGTGCTCAGGGAAAGGACCAGGGTTGATGATACTCTGGAGGGCTAAGATGACACAGCAGAGGTGAACCAGGGAAACCCTGGGACCACCAAGGAGCAAAAGATCATTTCTGCAGGAAGGCTTTAGCACTGTAGTCTAACTCCACATGCTCACAGAACAAAAGACCCTGCACTAGCTAATGCTGAAAGGGGGTGGGCTGGCTGTGGTCTACAGCCCCAGAGTCAGAGAATCAGGTGTGAATGCCAGGGGCAGAAGGCTACAGTCCCAACCCCAGAGATAGCAAGGACCGTCAAGCTGTGAACAGCCACAGGTTGCTACCCGTGTCTTTCTGGGAACCCAAGTGGCTCGGCTCGGGGCAGCCAAAACAGGTCTGAATTCCCGCATAGTAGAACAACCTAATTCTGTTTCTTCCTTACAATTCATTGAGTCCACTGGGCTCAGCTAGATAATTCTTCTGCTGCTGCATTCAATGTTGACCAGGGCCATCTACTAAAAGCTGTCTGGAACTGGAACAACCCAAATGTCTTCTTTCTACAGAATATACTAACAACATAGCAACCTGACTTCCCAGAGGGTGAAAATGGAAGGTGCCAGGCATCTGAAGACATAGGCCCGGGGGGACCTGCAAGATGGTGGAGGAATAGGATGGAGAGACCGCCTTCTCCCTAACAAATATATCAAAAAATCATCTGCATGTGGAACAATTCCAGAGAACAGAACATCTTCTGAACACTGGCAGAGGACCCCAGGCTTCCAGAAAGGCAAACCAATTCCCTCGGAATGAGGTAGGACAAAAGCTAAAGATAAAAAGGGAGACAAAGGAGTTCAGGACAGGGACTTGCACCCCAGGGAGGGAGTTGTGAAGGAAGAAAACTTTCCACACACTGTCCTAGTTTCCTACCCCTTCCCAGACAGGGTCAGAGAGGACCTTCAGAGGGGAGCCCAGTGAAAGATGCTCTGAAGGGAAATGGAGAAAATTCACCACGGAGATCACACCTAGTGGCACTTTTTATCTGAGAAGTGGCTCACATGCTCACATCCACCCACGGTGAGTGGGGATCGGGTGCAGAGGCTCAGGCCTCAGGGGTCAGTGCTCAGGGAAAGGACCAGGGTTGATGATACTCTGGAGGGCTAAGATGACACAGCAGAGGTGAACCAGGGAAACCCTGGGACCACCAAGGAGCAAAAGATCATTTCTGCAGGAAGGCTTTAGCACTGTAGTCTAACTCCACATGCTCACAGAACAAAAGACCCTGCACTAGCTAATGCTGAAAGGGGGTGGGCTGGCTGTGGTCTACAGCCCCAGAGTCAGAGAATCAGGTGTGAATGCCAGGGGCAGAAGGCTACAGTCCCAACCCCAGAGATAGCAAGGACCGTCAAGCTGTGAACAGCCACAGGTTGCTACCCGTGTCTTTCTGGGAACCCAAGTGGCTCGGCTCTGCCAAGGGTGTCACAACCCAGGACCAGCTCCCATAAGGAAATGCAAGACCTGCCTCAAACTGGAGCAGCCTCCTTCTGGCACCAACTGTGGCAAGGACTCCCTACACACCCTAGCAGCGTCTACTGTTCCTCTACCCCTTCCCAGCACAAGTGAGGCCCAATAAGTGGCTACCTTCACCCCGCTCATGTCTGGGTGGGGAATAGACCCTGGAGTGAGGCATACACGCAGAGGTGGGCCAAAACCAAAGCAGAACACCAGGGACTGCGTAAGCAAAGGAAAGAAGAGGAAACTACTCTGGAAGTAGCAGGTGCAATGATTTAAATCCCCACAACTAACCCGAGACCGTGCATCTTAGGGGCAACTATAGACTTGGAGAACAAGTACAAGATGGAACCAGGGAAAGTCTGAGTCTGATCTGATCCCACACTGCCCACAACAGATCCAGAGACTTTTTTAGATATATTGGGGGCTTTCTGAATAGGCAAATCAACTGGGGCTGGAAAATGCAAGAATCACTTAGACATTCCTCTCACTACCACTCTCTGTATATTCTCCCAAATTTTGTCCCATTTTTTTCTCATACTGTCCTACTATGTTTCTTTATTACTTCTTTAATTTTTATGACCTACTTATTCCTTAGAAAAAAACACCCTGTTTTTTAAATAAGTTCCATGTTTTTGATATTTTGATTTTGTATTTTTGAGAGTCTAATTTTTAGTATTTATTTTCACTTCAGGGTTTGATTATTGGCTTGATTGCTCTCTTCTCTCTGGACTCCTCTTCTTACCCATTTTGTTTTCCTTTTTCTCTTTCTTTTCTCTTCTTTTCCGTATATACGTGTGTAAATCTCTGGGTGTTCTTGGCTGTTTAGAGTTGTTTCCCCATTAGTCTAGGGATCTCGTTTTCTGTGCTGTGTGGTCTGTGAAGTCTTGATGCTACTGCAAGGGACTCAACTCCAGGAGTCTAGACCACCAGAGAACTCCTAGCCCATGGAACATTTATAGGCAAGAGCCCTCCCAAAGGCGTCCATCTCAGTAAGACCAAGCACAACCCAAAACCCAGCAAGCTCCAGTGCTGGATGCCCCACACTAATCTTTCAGCAAAACAGGGGTACAGGACTTCCCTGGTGGTCCAGTGGGCAAGGACACCGCCTTGCGGTGCAAGGGTTCAATCTCTAGACTGGGAAGATTCCACCTGCCGCGGAGCAGCTGGACGGATGTGTCCAACTACTGAGCCACAGCTCTGGAGCGCATTCGCCCAGAGCTGGTGCTCTGCAGCGACAGAGGTCACTGCAATGGGAGGCCCACACAGGCCAAAGCACGAAGATGAATGAAAATAGATAAATTAAAGACAAATAGAAGTGGCCCCCAAAAAAACAAAACAGGGAAACAACCCTGCACAGAGCAGACAAGCTGCTATCCCAAACCCATAGACACCCTAAAAGACATGGCACTCCAGAGAAACGAGACCCATCTCCATCCACCAGAACACAGATACAAATCCTCTCAACCAGGAAATATTCACAAGGCCCTGGTTCAATTCCCCCAAGGGGAGAGACTCCACAATTAAGAACTATGACTTCCAGCTTACAGAAAGGAGGCCGAAAACACAATGAAAATCAAATGAAAAGACAGATAAACATATAGCAGATGAAGACACATAGTAAAAACCCACAGGACAAACTAATGAAAAGGAAATAAGCAATCTACCTGGAAAGGAATTCAGAGTAATAATAGTAAAGATGATCCAAAATCTTGAAAATAAAATGGAGGCTCAGATAAATAGACTGGAGGTATGAATTAAGAAGACACAAGAAATGTTTAACAAGGATTTAGAAAAGAATAAATAATCAACAATGAACAACACAATGACTGAGATTAAAAATACACAGAAGGGGGCTTCCCCTGGTGGTCCAGTGGATAAGGACACCGCCTTGCAGTACAAGGGGCGCTGGTTCGATCCCTGGCCTGGGAAGATCCCACGTGCCGCAGAGCGGCTAGACTGATGTGTCCAATCACCGAGCCGAAAGAACAAAGATGGATGAAAACAGAGAAATGAAAGACCAATAGAAGTGGCCGGCCCGCTCCCCTCCCTCCCCAACCCGACCCCTGCCCAAAATAAATAAATAAATAAATCTTTTAAAAAAAAATACACAGAAGGCTAATCTGGAATTATACATATCTGTAAACAATAAAACTCTGTAAGATCAAAAAAGCAAAAAAAAAAAAAAAACTTGTGATTGTGGGGGAAAAAAAATACACAGGAGCAAACCAACAGTAGAGTGGCTGAGGCAGAAGAACAGATCAGTGAGCTTGAAAGATAGAATGGTGAAAATAACTGAAACGGAACACAATAAAAATAAAAAGTAATGGGAAAAATCTCAGAGGCCCCAGGACAATGTTAAGTGCCCCAGCATTCGAACCACAGAGATCTCAGAAGAAGACAAAAAGAAAAAGCATGAAAAAATATTTGAGATCATAGTTGAAAACTTTCCCAAAGCAAAAAATGAAATCGTCACCCAAGTCTAGGAAGCCCAGAGAGTCCCATACAGGATAAACCCAAGGAGAAACATATCAAGACACAATGTTAATCAAACTAACAAAAATTAAACACAAAGAGCAAATATTAAAGCCCCAAGGGAAAAGCAACAAATAGCATATAAGGGGCCCCCCAAAAGCTAACAGCTGATCCTTCAACAGAAACTCTGCAGACCAGAAGGGAATGGGAGAATATTCTTAAAGTGATGAAAGGGAAAACACCTACAACAAGATTACTCCACCCAGCAAGGATCTCATTCAGATTCAAAGGAAAAATCAAAAGCTTTACAGACAACCAAAAATTAAAACAGTTTAGCACGATCAAACTAGATACACAACAAATCTAAAGGAACTTCTCTAGACAGGAAACACAAAAAGAAAAGGCATACAAAACAACCCAAAACAATAAAGTAAATGGTACAGGATCATATATATCAATAATTAAATTACCTTAAATGTAAATGGGCTATATACTCCAACCAAAAGACACCAATTGGCTGAACGGATACAAAAACATCTGCTGTCTACAAGAAATCCACCTCAGATGTAGGGACACAGACAGACTGAAAGTGAGGGGCTATTAAAAAGATACTCCATGCAAATGGAAATGAAAAGGAAGTGGAAGTAGCAATACTCATATCAGATAAAACAGACTTTAAAATAAAGACTGTTACAAGAGGCAAGGAAGGATACTACATAATAATCAAAGGATCAATCCAAGAAGATATAACAAATATACATATATTTGCTGTCAACATAGGAGCACATCAGTACCTAAGGCAAATGCTAACAGAGATTGGAGGGAAAATCAACAGTAATACAATAATAGTGGGAGACTTTAATATTCCTCTCACACCAATGGACAGATCATCCAGACAGAAAATAAACAGGGAAACACAAGCTTTAAATGATACATTGGACAGCTTAGATCTAATAGATATCTACAGTGTCTTTTACTCCAAAACAATAGATTTCACTTTTGGCACATGGATCATTTTCTAGGATAGATCACATCTTGGGTCATAAGTCAACCCTTGGTAAATTTTTAAAAATTCAACTCATTTCAAGCGTCTTTTCTGATCACAGCATTGCAAGATTAGGTATCAACCACAGGAAAAAAAGTACATAGAAAAGAAAAACACAAAAAACATAGGCCCAGAACTGCCAATTCATTATTTCTGCCACATGGCATTGGCTACATAAAATCGCCCCAAGGAAAAGCAACAAATAGCATATAAGGGGCCCCACAAAAGCTAACAGATGATCCTTCAACAGAAACTCTGCAGACCAGAAGGGAATGGGAGAATATTCTTAAAGTGATGAAAGGGAAAACACCTACAACAAGATTACTCCACCCAGCAAGGATCTCATTCAGATTCAAAGGAAAAATCAAAAGCTTTACAGACAACCAAAAATTAAAACAGTTTAGCACGATCAAACTAGATACACAACAAATCTAAAGGAACTTCTCTAGACAGGAAACACAAAAAGAAAAGGCATACAAAACAACCCAAAACAATAAAGTAAATGGTACAGGATCATATATATCAATAATTAAATTACCTTAAATGTAAATGGGCTATATACTCCAACCAAAAGACACCAATTGGCTGAACGGATACAAAAACATCTGCTGTCTACAAGAAATCCACCTCAGATGTAGGGACACAGACAGACTGAAAGTGAGGGGCTATTAAAAAGATACTCCATGCAAATGGAAATGAAAAGGAAGTGGAAGTAGCAATACTCATATCAGATAAAACAGACTTTAAAATAAAGACTGTTACAAGAGGCAAGGAAGGATACTACATAATAATCAAAGGATCAATCCAAGAAGATATAACAAATATACATATATTTGCTGTCAACATAGGAGCACATCAGTACCTAAGGCAAATGCTAACAGAGATTGGAGGGAAAATCAACAGTAATACAATAATAGTGGGAGACTTTAATATTCCTCTCACACCAATGGACAGATCATCCAGACAGAAAATAAACAGGGAAACACAAGCTTTAAATGATACATTGGACAGCTTAGATCTAATAGATATCTACAGTGTCTTTTACTCCAAAACAATAGATTTCACTTTTGGCACATGGATCATTTTCTAGGATAGATCACATCTTGGGTCATAAGTCAACCCTTGGTAAATTTTTAAAAATTCAACTCATTTCAAGCGTCTTTTCTGATCACAGCATTGCAAGATTAGGTATCAACCACAGGAAAAAAAGTACATAGAAAAGAAAAACACAAAAAACATAGGCCCAGAACTGCCAATTCATTATTTCTGCCACATGGCATTGGCTACATAAAATCACAAAGCCAGGGCTTCCCTGGTGGTCTAATGTGTGGAGAGTCTGCCTTGCAGTGCAGGGGGCACTGGTTTGATCCCTGGCCTGGGAAGATCCCACGCACTGTGGAATGGCTGGGCTAGTGTGTCCAATTATGAGCCAGCGCTCTGGAGCTCATGCATCCAGAGCTGGTGCACTGCAACAAGAGAGGTCACTGCAATGGGAGGTCCACACAGGCCAAAGAATTAAAAAGGTGGATGAAAATAAATATAAATTTAAAAAAAAAAAGGTATGATGGGGAAAAGAAAAAAAAAAAAGAGAGACAAAAACAAGAAAGTCACAAAGGCAGCTAGATTCAAGGGAAGGGTAAACTTACTCTACCTCTTATTGGGAGATTAGAATGTTATGTTATATTAGTTTGCTAGGTCTGCTGCAACAATGTCACACAAACTGAGTGGTTTCACCAGTGTACTGTCTCATGATCCTCGAGGCTGAAAGTCTGATCAAGGTGTCAAGGGGGTTGATTCCTTTTAGCAGGTACAGAACATCTGTTCCATTCCTCTCTCCTGGCTTCTGACATTTTGCTGTCAGTCTTGGCCCTCACCCCTTTATCTTCACATGAATTCTCTCAGTGTACCTATGCCTATCTCTGTGCCCAAATTTCCCCTTATAAAGACATCGGTGGACTAGGACCCACCCTAATGACTTCATTAACTTGATTACCTCGGAAAAGATACTATCTCCATATATGGTCACATTCTGAGGACCTGTGCATTAGGATTCCAGCATACCCAAGACAGCTATTGGGAGGGATATAATTCAGCTCGTAACAAATGTGCATACTGGAACAGAAGGAATCCTTAGTAACCATCTTTGCAGATAATCTACCAAAAAGCAGAAGCTTCAAAACATACCTCCCTCTTATCTTCAAGAACATCTTCAGGTAGGCAAGCCTTTTGGCACATGGATCATTTTCTAGGATAGATCACATCTTGGGTCATAAGTCACCGAAAAACATCATTTCAAGCGTCTTTTCTGATCACAGCATTGCAAGATTAGGTATCAACCACAGGAAAAAATACATAGAAAAGAAAAACACAAAAAACATAGGCCCAGAACTGCCAATTCATTATTTCTGCCACATGGCATTGGCTACATAAAATCACAAAGCCAGGGCTTCCCTGGTGGTCTAATGTGTGGAGAGTCTGCCTTGCAGTGCAGGGGGCACTGGTTTGATCCCTGGCCTGGGAAGATCCCACGCACTGTGGAATGGCTGGGCTAGTGTGTCCAATTATGAGCCAGCGCTCTGGAGCTCATGCATCCAGAGCTGGTGCACTGCAACAAGAGAGGTCACTGCAATGGGAGGTCCACACAGGCCAAAGAATTAAAAAGGTGGATGAAAATAAATATAAATTTAAAAAAAAAAAGGTATGATGGGGAAAAGAAAAAAAAAAAAGAGAGACAAAAACAAGAAAGTCACAAAGGCAGCTAGATTCAAGGGAAGGGTAAACTTACTCTACCTCTTATTGGGAGATTAGAATGTTATGTTATATTAGTTTGCTAGGTCTGCTGCAACAATGTCACACAAACTGAGTGGTTTCACCAGTGTACTGTCTCATGATCCTCGAGGCTGAAAGTCTGATCAAGGTGTCAAGGGGGTTGATTCCTTTTAGCAGGTACAGAACATCTGTTCCATTCCTCTCTCCTGGCTTCTGACATTTTGCTGTCAGTCTTGGCCCTCACCCCTTTATCTTCACATGAATTCTCTCAGTGTACCTATGCCTATCTCTGTGCCCAAATTTCCCCTTATAAAGACATCGGTGGACTAGGACCCACCCTAATGACTTCATTAACTTGATTACCTCGGAAAAGATACTATCTCCATATATGGTCACATTCTGAGGACCTGTGCATTAGGATTCCAGCATACCCAAGACAGCTATTGGGAGGGATATAATTCAGCTCGTAACAAATGTGCATACTGGAACAGAAGGAATCCTTAGTAACCATCTTTGCAGATAATCTACCAAAAAGCAGAAGCTTCAAAACATACCTCCCTCTTATCTTCAAGAACAGATTCTTCAGGTAGGCAGTTTTAATGGCCGGCTGGAACTTTAAATGCTCCTTACAAGTCTAGCCACCAGCATCAGCCTTGGGTATAACCTGTTTTTCTCTCCCCCAAGGGATACTTTGGAGTCTGATTCGTGCAATGCGGCCTGGAGCTAATATAGTCCCTTACTGTTTTCTCCTAGACATACAAGAGGAAAAGGTCAGGCTCAGGCACCTGACCAGCTAAGAGGTCTTGAGCAAGTTTGCCAGATTCCCTTTTGTCATCCTTTAGATGGGAGTAGTGATAAAAGCCTGTCTCTCAGAGTTGTGGTGAAAATTTAAAAGAATAAAGGATATAAAAAAACCAATGTCTAGGGCTTCCCTGGTGGTCCGGTGGGCAAGGACACTGCCTTGCAGTGCAAGGGGTGCTAGTTCGATCCCTGACCTGGGAAGATCCCACGTGCTGCGGAGCAGCTGGACCCATGTGTCCAACTACCGAGTCAGAGCTCTGGAGTTGTATCATGACTCAGTCATGTCCAGCTCTTTGTGACCCCATGGACTATTATAGCCTTCCATGCTCCTCTGTCCATGGAATTCTGCAGTCTAAAATACTGGAGTAGGTAACCATTCTTGTCTCCGGGGTATCTTTTCGAATCATGGATTGAACTTGAGTCTCCTGCATCGCAGGCAGATTCTTTACCATCTGAGTCATCAGGGAAGCCCTCTGGATGGCCATAATTATTAGCATCAGTCTCTGCCACATCAATACAGCTGACTTAGAGCACATTTTGAGTTGAAACAGTAGTAAAGCATTAATCAAAGACTTCATTTATATGGAGAACTACATAGTTTACAAAGCACTTCCACACCCACCATCACAGGGAGTTGAATCTCCCTGCGTTACAAGAACAGAGCCTTTCATATATCTGGAGAAAAACATGATCCAAAAGAAGGCATGCACCCTAGTGCTCATTACAGCACTGTTTACAAGAGCCAAGACATGGAAGCAACCTAAATCTCCATTGACTGAGGAATACATAAAGAAGACATGATGCCTATATACAACAGAATATCGCTCAGTCATTAAAAATAATGAAATAATGCCATTTGAAGCAATGTGACTGGACCTAGAGATTGTCATACTGAGTGAAGTAAGTTAGACAGAGAAAGAGAAATACTGTATGACATCCCTGTTGAAGTAAAAAATAGTTACAACCCTAAAAATTGAGAATTATATTTTATTTGGTGGGAAATTTTAAAACTTGAGCTCATTCATACTGGGCTTGATCTTATGACTTTCTCTGGTCAATGAAATCAGGTAGAAGTGGTAGTGTGTCAGTATGAAGATTCCTCAAAAAACTAGGAATAGAACCATCATATGACCCAGCAATTCCTCAAAAAGCCTGTCTCTCAGAGTTGTGGTGAAAATTTAAAAGAATAAAGGATATAAAAAAACCAATGTCTAGGGCTTCCCTGGTGGTCCGGTGGGCAAGGACACTGCCTTGCAGTGCAAGGGGTGCTAGTTCGATCCCTGACCTGGGAAGATCCCACGTGGTGCCGAGCAGCTGGCCCCATGTGTCCAACTCCCGAGGCAGAGCTCTGGAGTTGTATCATGACTCAGTCATGTCCAGCTCTTTGTGACCCCATGGACTATTATAGCCTTCCATGCTCCTCTGTCCATGGAATTCTGCAGTCTAAAATACTGGAGTAGGTAACCATTCTTGTCTCCGGGGTATCTTTTCGAATCATGGATTGAACTTGAGTCTCCTGCATCGCAGGCAGATTCTTTACCATCTGAGTCATCAGGGAAGCCCTCTGGATGGCCATAATTATTAGCATCAGTCTCTGCCACATCAATACAGCTGACTTAGAGCACATTTTGAGTTGAAACAGTAGTAAAGCATTAATCAAAGACTTCATTTATATGGAGAACTACATAGTTTACAAAGCACTTCCACACCCACCATCACAGGGAGTTGAATCTCCCTGCGTTACAAGAACAGAGCCTTTCATATATCTGGAGAAAAACATGATCCAAAAGAAGGCATGCACCCTAGTGCTCATTACAGCACTGTTTACAAGAGCCAAGACATGGAAGCAACCTAAATCTCCATTGACTGAGGAATACATAAAGAAGACATGATGCCTATATACAACAGAATATCGCTCAGTCATTAAAAATAATGAAATAATGCCATTTGAAGCAATGTGACTGGACCTAGAGATTGTCATACTGAGTGAAGTAAGTTAGACAGAGAAAGAGAAATACTGTATGACATCCCTGTTGAAGTAAAAAATAGTTACAACCCTAAAAATTGAGAATTATATTTTATTTGGTGGGAAATTTTAAAACTTGAGCTCATTCATACTGGGCTTGATCTTATGACTTTCTCTGGTCAATGAAATCAGGTAGAAGTGGTAGTGTGTCAGTATGAAGATTCCTCAAAAAACTAGGAATAGAACCATCATATGACCCAGCAATCCCACTACTAGGCATATATTTTGAGGAAATAAAAATCGAAAGAGACACATGTACCCCATTGTTCATTGCAGCTCTATTTACAATAGTTAGAACATGGAAGCAACCTAGATGTCCATCGAACAACAGCCTAGATGAATGGATAAAGAAGTAACAGCAACCTCGATAAGTGGATAAAGAAGTTGTGGTACATATATACAATGGAATATTACTCAGCCATAAAAAGAAATGAATTTGAATCAGTTCTAATGTGGTGGATGAACCTAGAACCTATTATACAGAGTGAAGTATGTCAGAGAGAGAAAGATAAATATTGTATACTGACACATATATATGGAATCTAGAAAGACAGTGCTGATAAATGAATATACAGAGCAGCAGTGGAGAAGCAGACATGGAAAACAGTCTTATGGACATTGGGGTGAAGGAGGGGAATATGCTGAGTGACTAGGGGATCTCAAACAGGGGCTCTGTGGCAACCTGGAGAGGGAGATTGAAGGGAGGTTCAGGGTGGGGGGACACATGTATACCTATGGTGGATTCAGGTTGATGTGTGGTAGTAAACAACAAAACTCTAAAAAAAAAAAGAAAAGAAAAAAAATGTAAAGTTAAAAAAAAAAAAGTGGTCATGTGTCAGTTTTGAGCTTCAGTCTTAAGAGTTTCTGCATGTTTCTACTTCTTATGTTTTCACCATCTCCATTAGAAATACTCCCCGAGATAACTACTCCCCTTCAGCCTGGAACCATGGAGTGAAGACACAAAGGAGCAGACCAGAGCTCAAC
Source organism: Tragulus kanchil (assembly GCA_022376925.1). Lineage (NCBI taxonomy): Eukaryota > Metazoa > Chordata > Mammalia > Artiodactyla > Tragulidae > Tragulus > Tragulus kanchil. The sequence goes on along the minus strand of JAIOJX010000031.1, from coordinate 39,452,721 downwards.
CCAGCACTTAGAGCCCAAATCACTAAAGCCATCATCTCAAAGTGCTTGTCTGATGTAAGCCTACATCACCCAGCACCCAGACAACTTGTAGATGCATGAGATCAGCATTCATCTCAATCAACCCACATACACATGAGAAATAAATATGAGTGGTATGCCACTGAGGTTTCATGGTTGTTACACAGCGCTGTTGTGGCAACTGCTGATATAGAAAGACAAATAAAGAGTATCCTCAGCCCCCCAGCCTTTTGTAAGTGCTCAGTTGTGTCCTACTCTTGTGACCCCATGGAATGTAGCCCACCGGGCTCTTCTGTCCATAGATTTTTCTAGGAAAGAATACTAGAGTGGGTTTCCTACTTCAGGGTATCTTCCTGACCCAAGGATCAAACCTGCATCTCTTGCATTGGCAAGCAGATTCTTTGCCATGTGCCTCCTGGGCAGTCCAAGTTACATCAATTTCACCTGATTGAAGAAAGAGTTAGAAAATAAGAGAGTATTTGGATCCACATCAGGCATGCAGTAACTGAATACTGCACCTGAAGTCAAAACCAAACTGTAGACTTCACTTGTCCTCTCCACATTACCCTGACTTGGAATCCTTAGGTTTCTCCCCCAGGATAGGATTCCCTGATCTTCAGCCAGCATCCTTGGTCACTGTATGGTTATTCTGATGGAATAGTGATGCATTAATGAAAAGACATTAACAGGCCCAGGAAAATACAAATCCCATCACTGTAAGTAAGTCTTCAACTTTGTCCACCCAAGGGTAGAAGATACTGAGCAGACTCTGAAGGAGGGACCAGCCCCCATGGCCTTCAGGCCCTCATTGAAGATAGCCAGATGCTGCTAAGACCACCCCATCAAGACTAGGCTTCTGGCAGATCCACTAAAGCAGGTCCTCTCAGACTGCACACTAAGCACCCTGGAACTTTGCTAAATCCATATTCTGATTCAGCATCAGAGCCACTAGGGAAGCCCAAGAATACTGGAGTGGGTAGCCTATCCCTTCTCCAGGGGAACTTCCTCACCCAAGAATTGAACCAGGGTCTCCTGTATTGCAGGTGGATTCACCCAGCTGAGCTACCAGCGAAGCCCAAAACAAAGATATGTATCTCAGATCACGTGGACTAGTCAAAGCCGAGCATAGAGGGGACGTGGTTCAGGATGATCGATTCTACAAGCTTTTGGCCGTCTCTGGTCCTAATGCCCTCCTCATGCAGAAGTGTGATCTCTGAGCAAGATGCCTTCTAACATTATCCCCCCTGAGGCAGCCCTTCTGGCTTCTGAGACCTCTCAAACCTGAGTCCATACCAAGCTTAGACCATGCAAAAACTCAGCCCCCAGCCTTTTGTAAGTGCTCAGTTGTGTCCTACTCTTGTGACCCCATGGAATGTAGCCCACCGGGCTCTTCTGTCCATAGATTTTTCTAGGAAAGAATACTAGAGTGGGTTTCCTACTTCAGGGTATCTTCCTGACCCAAGGATCAAACCTGCATCTCTTGCATTGGCAAGCAGATTCTTTGCCATGTGCCTCCTGGGCAGTCCAAGTTACATCAATTTCACCTGATTGAAGAAAGAGTTAGAAAATAAGAGAGTATTTGGATCCACATCAGGCATGCAGTAACTGAATACTGCACCTGAAGTCAAAACCAAACTGTAGACTTCACTTGTCCTCTCCACATTACCCTGACTTGGAATCCTTAGGTTTCTCCCCCAGGATAGGATTCCCTGATCTTCAGCCAGCATCCTTGGTCACTGTATGGTTATTCTGATGGAATAGTGATGCATTAATGAAAAGACATTAACAGGCCCAGGAAAATACAAATCCCATCACTGTAAGTAAGTCTTCAACTTTGTCCACCCAAGGGTAGAAGATACTGAGCAGACTCTGAAGGAGGGACCAGCCCCCATGGCCTTCAGGCCCTCATTGAAGATAGCCAGATGCTGCTAAGACCACCCCATCAAGACTAGGCTTCTGGCAGATCCACTAAAGCAGGTCCTCTCAGACTGCACACTAAGCACCCTGGAACTTTGCTAAATCCATATTCTGATTCAGCATCAGAGCCACTAGGGAAGCCCAAGAATACTGGAGTGGGTAGCCTATCCCTTCTCCAGGGGAACTTCCTCACCCAAGAATTGAACCAGGGTCTCCTGTATTGCAGGTGGATTCACCCAGCTGAGCTACCAGCGAAGCCCAAAACAAAGATATGTATCTCAGATCACGTGGACTAGTCAAAGCCGAGCATAGAGGGGACGTGGTTCAGGATGATCGATTCTACAAGCTTTTGGCCGTCTCTGGTCCTAATGCCCTCCTCATGCAGAAGTGTGATCTCTGAGCAAGATGCCTTCTAACATTATCCCCCCTGAGGCAGCCCTTCTGGCTTCTGAGACCTCTCAAACCTGAGTCCATACCAAGCTTAGACCAGCTGACTGACTCACAAGATCCCAGACATCAGAGTGGGACAGTCCAAAACCTCGTTGCTCTGGTGGAGCAGGCTGACCTGGTCATGGCTGAGTGTGTGTGTCTGTGTGTGTCAGCAAGCTGGCCCCAACACACACCCCTCCCCAACCCAGCAGACAGCCTTGCTGACCACAACCCACTGTGTGGATGACAAGTAAACAGGATGGACTGATTGCTGCCTTAGTAAGCAGATGCCAGTCACCCTCTAAGCAAGAAAGGAAACATTCAATCCATAGAGAGGGGCACCTTCACTATTCTTTGCATTGTGAGAGGGAAGAAATGGATAGAGAAAAACAAAGATGGACAGAGAAGCAGTGATGGAGACAGAGAGAAGAAAATCAGAACCAGTACCGTAGGCAGTACCAAAACCAAGGTCTTGGGCTACTGTATTTCCACCAGCTGCTCTGTCCCTACTTGCCAAACTGCCTTGCCTCAGGCCTGCCTCCCTACATCTGACCTTCTGCCCCTCCTTTCACGCAGGCCTCCCCACCCTCCTGCAGACCCTGATCAGGCTATAGCTTGTCCTAGAAATCTTCAAGGATAAGCCATCTCCAGGGCTCCCCTCCCTCTCCTTTTGCACAGAAAAAGTCCAAAGTGCGTCTGTCTCCAGCCAGTTATACTTCTGGAAGATTCATCTTCTCTCCTTTGGGGCCACTACTGAGTCTACTAATATTGTAGGATACTCAGTATGGGGACACGGAACCCTTTGTTGGTCACCCAGGGTCACCATCAAATCCAGAACAAATTTAGCCTCCTACGTTTTAGCCTTTCATCTCCCATCCTCTTTCCTGGACCACTTATCTTTGATCTTTTTTGGCCTGCATCCTTGGGTCTCAGTGGTAATTGTGTCTTAATAGGACCATTCAAGGCTGGTGACTCAGGTAGAGGGAGGCTGGGGCTGCCAACTTCCTGGGAGGAGCACTGGCCCATTAATCAGACCATCCTCTGAGTCACTGGGAGGACTGGGAGATCCTGGAGGTTGGCAGAGGCTGATTCATCCTTGTCTTTTTTTCAGTGGAGAAGGAAAAAGACTCACAAGTAGGGAAATGCCCAGTTCATTGTTGTTGCTCCACAGACTTGGAAGCTGGAATTGAGCCATAAGGAAAGATGGAGCAGACCTCAAGAAGGTTCCTGTGTCAGGACTCTGTGGTGACCTGGAAAAGTGGGCTAGGGAGGGATAGGGGAGGGAAGAGGGGACATATGTATACCTATAGCGGATTCAGGTTGATGTGCGGCAGTAAACAACACAACTCTGTAAAAAATAAAAAATAAATTAAAAAAAAAAAAAGAAGGTCGCTGTGTCTTCCCTGGAAGACATGACCAGGGAAAGAAAGGAGAGTTTGGGGTCCCTTCAAAACCCTGTGGTATGAGCAAAGATCAAGATATACAAAACCCATTCAAATTCAGACTTAGAAAAATAAAAAAGCACATTTGAAGGATGCATTTTCCTTGTGAAATAATCTTTCTTCAGAAGAACTAAAAAGCATTCTGGGGGGCTTCCCCTGGTGGTCCGGTGGGTAAAGACACAGCCTTGCAGTGCAAGGGGTGCCAGTTCGATCCCTGGCCTGGGAAGATCCCAAGTGCCGTGGAGCGGCTGGACCGATGTGTCCAATTACCGAGCCGGAGCTCTGGCGCGCATGCGCCCAGAGCTGATGCTCTGCGACGACAGTGGCCACCGCGATGGGAGGCCCACAGGAGCCAAAGAACAAAGATGGATGAAAATGTATAAATGAAAGACCAATAGAAGTGGCCTGCCCGCTCCCTCCCTCCCCAATCCAACCCCCGCCCCAAATAAATAAATAAATAAATCTTTAAAAGAAAAAAATAAAAGCATTCTGGGGGGCTTCCCCTGGTGGTCCAGTGGGTAAGGACACCGCCTTTCAGTGCAAGGGGCGCCGGTTCGATCCCTGGGAGGATCCCACGTGCCACGGAGCGGCTGGACCAATGTGTCCAATTACCGAGCCGGAGCTCTGGGGCGCGTGCGCCCAGAGCCAGTGCTCTGCAACAACAGAGGCCACTGCGATGGGAGGCCCACGCGGGCCGAAGAACAACGCTGGATGAAAATAGATAAATAAAAGACCAATAGAAGTGACTCGCCCGCCCACCCCTTCCCACCCCCTCCCCACCCCCTCCAAAAAAATAATAATAATAATAAAATAAATAAATAAAAAGCATTCTGATTCTTGGCAATTCCCAATGTTTGCTTATAGATCTGTCACTAGTTAAGAGAGAAGACACTCTGGAGTTTGGGCTTCCCAGGTGGCTCAGTGGGTAAAGAATTTACCTGCAATGCAGGAGACAGGGTGATGTGGGTTCCATCCCTGAGTTGGGAAGATCCCCTGGAGGAGGGCATGACAACCCACTCCAGTATCCTTTCCTGGAGAATCCTATGCACAGAGGAGCTTGGAGGTCCATAGGCCACAAAGAGTCAGATGTGACTGAAGTGACTAAGCAACAGCAGCAGATACCTAAGTGGAATCATGCAATTTGTGTCTGCCTGCCCAACGTTTTTCTCTCTCAAGTTCTACTGTCTTCCAGATGCCCAATCAATACTCCAGAGTAAATAAAATAAGTTTCTGAACTGTTGTCTTCAACTTTATTTTTTCAGAACTTTATTTCTGTTTTGTTTTTTGAAAGTTTTAAATATGGAAAATAGCCAGAAAAGACATAACACCATGCTCCTGTTTCTCAGATTTAATCATTGTTAGTATTTTATACCAGTTCCTTTAGCATTTTTAAATATAAGAAATAACGCAAATTCCCGACTGGAGGCCAGAACTGAGCAGATGCCTCGCAGTGAGACGCGCCAGAGGTCTGAGAGACCAGCTCTGCCCAGGACGTCCGTGGAAGGGTTCTGCTTGCTTGTCTTGGTCCTAGAGGGTGAGGAGGGGTAGAAATGTTTGTTGAGTTGGGGTGGGGGCCATGTTGGCCGAGTTACCATCCCCACTACTGCTGTACAGTAGAAATACTGAACATCCACACGGTGCCCAAGCCTAGTTGATGAACACTGAGCTCCCAAAACATTTTTTATACCAGAGGATCCCAAGGGGAAAAGGGAAGGCTCACTCCCAAGGTTATTTTGGAGGGAGGGAGGGCTGTGAGTAGGGCCATATTCTTTAGAATCTGTTTTACTAACTGACCTGTTTTGGGAAATGTTACCCAAATAAAACATGCTTTTATACAAAAAAAAGAGAAACAAAGCATTATAATTCAAATTGTAGTCTCCTCTTAATCCTACCACCAGAGTCAATAATAGATAAATTAAATATGAATTACTGATCCAGTTTTTATAGTGTACACCTATACTATATTCCCGCTAATCTGAGACACCATCAGCTGCAAGACCTACATAAAAAGAAAATTAGCACCAATTAAACTGTGAAACAATATGTTCTGATCTTAGATTTTATTTTATTAAACGTATTGAAAGAATTCCTTTAGATATATTTAGACACATATATTTTATCAAACCATACATCAACAAATCTAAAATACCATCTCTTTTAAGATGTGTCCTGATTCAGGGGTTTTTTTCTTATTTATTCAGTTTTATGTATTCGGCTGCAATGAGTCTTCTTTGTGGCATGTGGGATCTAGTTCCCTGATCAGGAATAAAACCCAGGTGCCCTGCATTGGGAGTTCTCCATCTTACCCACTGGACCACCAGGGAAGTCCCAAGAGGTCTGTTTTGTTTTGTTTTTTTTAATGTGTGTCTGTATGATGAATAAATTTCAAGTGAAATACAGTTGATTACTCCTAACACTTCACAACTAAAGTTCAACTCTGCTGCATCATTTTTTAAAAAACTAATAAACGTTCTAAAACAGTTTTAGGGACTTCCCTGATGGTCCATTGGTTAAGAATCCACCTTCCCATGCAGAGGACAGAGGTTCCATCCCTAGTGGGGAAACTAAGACCCCACATGCTGAGGATCAGCTGAGCTCTCCCACTCTGGAGCCAGCACACCACAACAAAAGATTCCACATGCCATGACTAAGATCCCACGCAACAATAAATAAATTAATTAATTAAAGGTTTTCTTCTATTTACAAAAAAAAAAAATGAGTACAAAGTACAGAGTTCTTACACATCCCCTCACCCTTTCTACTAATTTTCCTAGTTTTTATCATCTTCCATTATGATGGTACATTTATCATAATTGATGAATCAATATTGAATACTGATGCATCATTATTACTAAAGCCTATAGGTTACATTAGGGTTTCACTCTTGGTGTTGTATGTTTTATAGATTGATAAATGTATAATGAAATATGTCTACTATTATGGTATCATACAGAATAATAGTCTTACTGCCCTAAAAATCCCTGTGCTTCACCAATTCACCCCTCTTTTCTCTCAAGCCCCTGGCAACAACTGATTATTTTTCTGTCTCTATAGTTTTGCATTTTCCAGAAGGTCAGATAGTTAGAATCCTACAGTATTTAGTCTTTTCTGTTTGACCTCTTCCATTTAGCCTTAAATGACTCATCAGTCCTCATTTGATCTTAAAATGTCAAGGTATGCTAGTGTCTGGTAATACCACCAAGGGACTATACTTTCTTCCTGAGCTTATTGTACTTTTTAATAATTACTTTTGAGACTTCTCGGGTGGTCCAGCAGTTAAGACTTCATGCTTCCAGTGCAGGAGCAGTGAGTTTGATCCCCAGTTGGAGGACTAGAATCCCACATGCTTCTTGGCACAGCCAAAAATGTTTTAAAAGAATAATCTAGGGGCTTCCCTGGTAGCTCAGTGGAAAAGAATTCTCCTGCCAACGCAGGAGACACCGGTTCAATCCTTGATCCGGGAGGATCCCACATACTGCGAAGCAACTAAGCCCATGTGCCACAACCAAGGAGCTTGTGCTCTAGAGCCTCGGAGTCACAACTATGGTGCCCATGTGCCCCAGCTACCGAAGCCCATGTGCCCTAGAGCCTGAGTTCCACAAGAGAAGTCACTGCGACAAGAAGCCTGCTCACCTCAACTAGGAAGTAGCCCCCACTCCCGGCAACAAGAGAAGAGCCCGTGGCAGCAGTGAAAACCCAGAATGGCCAAAAATACATGAATAAATAAAATTAACAACAAATAAAGAAATAAAAATAAGAAGAAACAATTTGAAGCTGAGGAGAGAAAGGTCAGATGGGTTCATCTAATCCAATTCTGCTTGGTACAGTAGGCAGGAAGTCACTGGCTAGAAGGAGAGAGAAGGCTAATGGAAGCGATTCTGGTAACGTGACAGGACAAAGACCAATGTATTTGTTTTGAGGGGCTGTGCTGATGGTGGTGGTTGTGTGTGTGAAAGAGAGAGAGAAAGAGATGAACAGTATGTATTCCCATGTCAAAGAGTGAGACTGTACCCTGAAGATGCCTATACTTTCTTTTCTTTTCTAAGGTATAAATTAGAATACACATAAGAATGCTCACTCTTTTTCATGTGCAGTTTTGCACATTTTGAAATAACATTATGTTATCACCACCATAATCAACATATAAAACAGTTTCCTCTTTGGTAATGAAATCCTACCCCTCGCCCAGCCTCTAGAATTGACTGACCTGTTTTCTATCCCTATAGTTTTGCCTCTTCTGGGAAAAAAAAGTGGAATCATACATCAGGTAGCCTTTGAGACTGGCTTTTTGTCCTTAATGCATGTAAGATTCACTTATGCTGTGTATATTAGTAGTTCATTCCTTTTTATTGCTGAGTAGTATTCGATTATATGGCTATAACACAGTTTATCCACTGACTAGTTGAAGGAAATTTTGGTTATTGTTTGTTTGGGAGACTGTGAATAAAATTGCTATAAACTTTTGCGTATTGATATATGTGTGTGAACAGGTTTATCCAGGATTATATAAATCTCTAGAAGTTGGATTGCTGGGTCATATGATAGGTATTCAGTTACACCCCATCGTAGTTTCAATTCGCTTTTGCATAATGACTGAGCATGTTACGTGTCTGCTCATGTGCATTTTTCTCATCTCTATGTCTTCTTTTGCGGAGTGTCTATTCAAATTGTTAGCCCATTTTTATTGGGTTATTTGTTTTGTCATTGCATTGAGAGCTCCTTTTGGATTTCAGTTTTTAAACCATAGAAAAGTCTTGAAATGATTCCATAATGTTTTCCCTTTAAGCCATATTTTTCTCTCTCTGGTTTCCATCACATATCTCAAAATGAAGATAATCATAGTCTTTCTAATGGCAGCAAACACTCTGGCTTTGAAATGACTTTCCCTCAGCCTCCTAAAAGCATTTGGTAGCAGTGCTTTTATTTCCTACTTCAGAAGCTCCTGAGACTTGGGCGAGTAGCAACGTCATCACAAGAGAGTGCATCTGATACTGGGAAGTGAATACTCTGGAAAAATACATGCGCACATTTACCTTTTTTTCTCTTCATCTAATTTTTGCATCTCTGTCCTTTCATCTGACTTCATTTTCCTTCTACCTGAAGTTCTGACTGAACAATCTTTAGTAAAATTCTGTCAGGAATAGGTTCGTGTGAGTCACCATGGAACCTTGGGGAACTGCCCCAGCTGCAGCGAAGAGACACTTAAGTGCAAGGACCTCAAAGTGGGACAATATACTAGTAAAGACCCAAAAATAAATGACGCCACACAAAAACCAGTTAACTGTACAAACTACACAGCTTATGTTCAGTGTTTTCCAGTGCCTGACATAACTTGTAAGGATTTTGGTGGCACTGAAACACATTTTATTGGAAATGAAGTTGGTTTTCTCAAGTTTTTATCTTGAGGAAATGTAAATGGCTATTCATACAAGGTGACTGTTGCACTGTCTGTTTACCTTGGATGGCTGGGAGCAGATCAATTTTACCATGGATAGTCTGCCTTGGGTTTGTTAAAGTTTGGCACTGTGGGGTTTTATAGAATTGGGAACTTAAATTGATTTCATTCTTATTTCAGTGAAGATTAGGTCCACAAGTCAAGGTAAATTGGAGGTGGCCTAGCAGGAGATGGTAACAGTGAACATCAACATTTAGGAAACAATGAACTAAATAGACGAGAATAGGTGAATTTAATTCATGACCATTGTGCCTACTACTACTGTGGGCAAGAATCCCTTAGAAGAAACCCTCAGTCTCTACAAAAGAGTCCGAAATGCAGTACTTGGGTGCAATCTCATAAACTACAGAATAATCTCACTTTGCTTCCAAAGCGAACAATTCAATAACACAGTAGTCCAAGTCTGTGCTCAAATCAATAATGCTGAAGAAGATAATCATAGTCTTTCTAATGGCAGCAAACACTCTGGCTTTGAAATGACTTTCCCTCAGCCTCCTAAAAGCATTTGGTAGCAGTGCTTTTATTTCCTACTTCAGAAGCTCCTGAGACTTGGGCGAGTAGCAACGTCATCACAAGAGAGTGCATCTGATACTGGGAAGTGAATACTCTGGAAAAATACATGCGCACATTTACCTTTTTTTCTCTTCATCTAATTTTTGCATCTCTGTCCTTTCATCTGACTTCATTTTCCTTCTACCTGAAGTTCTGACTGAACAATCTTTAGTAAAATTCTGTCAGGAATAGGTTCGTGTGAGTCACCATGGAACCTTGGGGAACTGCCCCCAGCTGCAGCGAAGAGACACTTAAGTGCAAGGACCTCAAAGTGGGACAATATACTAGTAAAGACCCAAAAATAAATGACGCCACACAAAAACCAGTTAACTGTACAAACTACACAGCTTATGTTCAGTGTTTTCCAGTGCCTGACATAACTTGTAAGGATTTTGGTGGCACTGAAACACATTTTATTGGAAATGAAGTTGGTTTTCTCAAGTTTTTATCTTGAGGAAATGTAAATGGCTATTCATACAAGGTGACTGTTGCACTGTCTGTTTACCTTGGATGGCTGGGAGCAGATCAATTTTACCATGGATAGTCTGCCTTGGGTTTGTTAAAGTTTGGCACTGTGGGGTTTTATAGAATTGGGAACTTAAATTGATTTCATTCTTATTTCAGTGAAGATTAGGTCCACAAGTCAAGGTAAATTGGAGGTGGCCTAGCAGGAGATGGTAACAGTGAACATCAACATTTAGGAAACAATGAACTAAATAGACGAGAATAGGTGAATTTAATTCATGACCATTGTGCCTACTACTACTGTGGGCAAGAATCCCTTAGAAGAAACCCTCAGTCTCTACAAAAGAGTCCGAAATGCAGTACTTGGGTGCAATCTCATAAACTACAGAATAATCTCACTTTGCTTCCAAAGCGAACAATTCAATAACACAGTAGTCCAAGTCTGTGCTCAAATCAATAATGCTGAAGAAGCTAAACGATTCTGTGAAGACCTACAAGACCTTCTAGAACTAACACAAAAGAAAGATGCCCTTTTCATCACAGGAAATGGGAATGCAAACATAGAAAGTCAAAAGATACCTGAAGTAGCAGGCAAGTTTGGCCTTGGAGTACAAAATGAACCAGGGCAAAGGCTAACAGAGTTTTGCCAAGAGAACACACTAGCTACAGCAAAGACCCCCTTCCAACAGCACAAGAGATGACTACACATGGGCATGACCAAATGGTCAATACTGAAATCAGATTGATTATATTCTTTGTAGTCGAAGATGGAGAAGCTCTATACATTCGGCAAAAACAAGGCCAGTAGCTGTCTGTGGCTCAGATCTTTTCATTAGTAGCAGCTTCATAAATCACAGTTACTTGCTTGTTTTGGTAACTTGGATTCATAATATTAATTTCTTTAGTGCTTTTAGTATTGACATTACGGTTTTGAGGTATTTAAAGATTTTTGTAATCATTCCTGTTTGCCTAAATTCCTAGTTTCCCCAATTGAATCATATAATGAGAAATTAAACAGCTCTGTTCAAAGCAGAAAACTTTGGGGAAACTCATTTTCAAAGTTTCAGTAATAATTCCCACATGACACATCAGTCATACCAGCTTCTCACTGTTTTGAAATCTCTTTCATCCCATTTTAGGGGTTTGGGAATTTCTCCTGACTTTCCTAGCAATGGTAGCTGAGTGACAAGCAAGCTTTTTAGTCATAACACAGCTTCATCTGCCTATGAATATCTTCATTTTATTTCATAAAATCCCTGGTTGCTGTTCTGAAAAAGAATTATAATTGTTTCAACATCATTTAGATGTTTTAGCCCTGCTGCTCTCTTTCTATACATAGAATGCACACTTTTTATTTTCTGAGTTAATGTAATATTGTTAGGCAATGTAAAATGGCCATTAACTTCCACATATGATGTGCTAACATGCACATTATTCAAATGAAATGATGGCAATAAGAATAACTGTTCTCAAGTTGATCCATGCTCAGGCAATGATAACTTCATCATGACCTCCACCTAGCCAAAAGCAATTATAAGGTACTTTCAATAGTGAAATTTATCCCAATAACAGAAATGTTTAAATGTGGAAAAAATATGCACTGTAGAACTGATGAAATATGATGGGAAAAATTTGATAGCATTATTAGAAATTGACAATTCATTGATCTTAGAGTAAGTTTTTAACAAATTCCTTTCAATAATTGAGAAAAATAGATTAAACATTTTTTTAATATATATATATTTTTTTACTTTTAAATTTTAGCCTCTTTTTATTGATTATTTACTTGTTTTTCATCCATCTTTATTCTTCAGCTTGTGTGGGCCTCCCATTGCAGTGACACCAGTCCAACTGCTCCGTGGCATGTGGGATCTGCCCAAATCAGGGATCAAAGCAGTGCCCCTTGTACTGCAAGGTGGACTCTTTACCCACTGGACCACCAAGGAAGCCCTAGATTAAACATTTTTAAGAAATACAGATTCTTTGAACCACAGTATTAGTAAGCTTGATCTAAAAGGCATATATAGGGGCTTCCCACACAGGCCAAAGAACAAAAAAGGATGAAAATAAATAAATGAAAGACCAATAGAAGTGGCCAAAAAAAAAAAAAAAAGCATATATAAAGAATCTAGCACCCAACAAGAGGTAAAAGCACCATTCATCCCAAGCACACTTGTAAATTTACAAGACATTGACCACAGAATAGAGCATTTCACAGTCAATGGCAAAAATGAGTATCATAAATATTCTTCTTTAGTTTTAGTCATAACACAGCTTCATCTGCCTATGAATATCTTCATTTTATTTCATAAAATCCCTGGTTGCTGTTCTGAAAAAGAATTATAATTGTTTCAACATCATTTAGATGTTTTAGCCCTGCTGCTCTCTTTCTATACATAGAATGCACACTTTTTATTTTCTGAGTTAATGTAATATTGTTAGGCAATGTAAAATGGCCATTAACTTCCACATATGATGTGCTAACATGCACATTATTCAAATGAAATGATGGCAATAAGAATAACTGTTCTCAAGTTGATCCATGCTCAGGCAATGATAACTTCATCATGACCTCCACCTAGCCAAAAGCAATTATAAGGTACTTTCAATAGTGAAATTTATCCCAATAACAGAAATGTTTAAATGTGGAAAAAATATGCACTGTAGAACTGATGAAATATGATGGGAAAAATTTGATAGCATTATTAGAAATTGACAATTCATTGATCTTAGAGTAAGTTTTTAACAAATTCCTTTCAATAATTGAGAAAAATAGATTAAACATTTTTTTAATATATATATATTTTTTTACTTTTAAATTTTAGCCTCTTTTTATTGATTATTTACTTGTTTTTCATCCATCTTTATTCTTCAGCTTGTGTGGGCCTCCCATTGCAGTGACACCAGTCCAACTGCTCCGTGGCATGTGGGATCTGCCCAAATCAGGGATCAAAGCAGTGCCCCTTGTACTGCAAGGTGGACTCTTTACCCACTGGACCACCAAGGAAGCCCTAGATTAAACATTTTTAAGAAATACAGATTCTTTGAACCACAGTATTAGTAAGCTTGATCTAAAAGGCATATATAGGGGCTTCCCACACAGGCCAAAGAACAAAAATGGATGAAAATAAATAAATGAAAGACCAATAGCAGTGGCCAAAAAAAAAAAAAAAAAAAAAAAGCATATATAAAGAATCTAGCACCCAACAAGAGGTAAAAGCACCATTCATCCCAAGCACACTTGTAAATTTACAAGACATTGACCACAGAATAGAGCATTTCACAGTCAATGGCAAAAATGAGTATCATAAATATTCTCTTAGTACAAAACAGTTAATCTAGAAATCTAACAAACATATAACTTTAAAAACCACATTTATAAATTATTTGCAACTCATTTCTAAATCAATTATGGATGAAACAAATTTAGTATGAAATCATCCAGTAGTACCAATATGAAATAATAAAAATAAAACCTAAATATTATTGGGTGTAGCAACTGTCATTGGTGCCCCTTCAGTACAACACTGTGCCTGTCTCCAGCATCTGTGAGTATTTCTGCTAGCAGCTCATGTCTGCTCCTAATCCAGTAAATAAAACATGTGACCACATAGGAGACTGAATGAGACCTACCTGTACTGTTGGAAGGTCTCCTGCAGAGCTGTGGGTCTACAGTGGCTCACTGCAGGGATGGGGGCACTGACAGCAGCAGTCCTGGGTGCCCTTTGATGTAAGCCAACTTGGACCTTGCCACTAGCCCTACCATTAGCGTTACCTACAGTCCATGGACTCCAGGGCTGAGTGCCCTCAGGCCGAACAATTTACAAGGAGAGAACTCAGCCCCACCCATCAGCAGATAATTGGATCAAAATTTTACTGAGCAGACCCTGCCTAGAGTAAGACCCAGTTTTCCCCATAGCCAGTTCCTCCTCTTGAGACATTAGATGATAACATTATGGGAGTTCCCTTGTATGTTATTTGCCTTTTTTCCTTTGTTGCTTTTAATATTTTACCATTGTCTTTGTCAGTTCCTCCTATCAGGAAGCTTACTCCAGCCTCTTAACCTCATCCACCAGAAGGCAGACAGAAGAATCAAGAACTACAATCCCACAGCCTCAGAACATAAACCAAAATCATAGAAAGTTGATCATAATGAAAACGCATAGGTTTATGTCCCAGATGAAGGAACAAGATAAATCTCCCAGAAAAAAAAAAAAGAAAAAACTAAATGAAGTTGAGATAGGCAAACTTCTTGGAAAAAGAATTCAGAATAATGATAGTACAGATGATCCAGGATCTTAAAAAAAGAATGGAGAAGATGCAAGAAATGTTTACCAAAGACTTAAAAGAACTAAAGAACAAACAGAGATGAACACCACACTAGAAGGAATCAATAGTAGAATAACTGAGGCAGAAGAATGGATAAGTGACTTGGAAGACAGAATGATAGAAATCACTTCTACAGAACAGAATATAGAAAAAAGGATGAAAAGAAATGAAGAAAGCTTAAGAGACCTTTGATACAACATTAAATGCACAAACATTTTCATTACAGTGGTTCCAAAAGGAGAAGAGAGAGAGAAAGGACCCAAGAAAATACTTGAAGAGGTAACAGCTGGAAAATTCCCCAGTGTGGGAAAGTATATAGTCAATCAAGTCTACGAAGCACAAAGAGTACCAAGCAGGATGAAGCCAAGGAGGAACACACTAAGATGCAGAGTAATCAAACTGAAAATAATTAAAGATAAAATATTAAAAGCAACAAGGAATAAAAGATAGAATGCAAGATTCTAATATCAGATTATCAGCTGATCTTTCAACAGAAACTCCACACGCCAGAAGGAAATGGCAGGATATATTCAAAGTGATGAAAGGGAAGAAACTATAATTAAAAATACTCTACCCAGAAAGATTCTCATATAGATTTCTTTTAACTTATTTTAGTTTTAATGTTTATTTGTTTGGTTCAGAGAGAACTCAGCCCCACCCATCAGCAGATAATTGGATCAAAATTTTACTGAGCAGACCCTGCCTAGAGTAAGACCCAGTTTTCCCCATAGCCAGTTCCTCCTCTTGAGACATTAGATGATAACATTATGGGAGTTCCCTTGTATGTTATTTGCCTTTTTTCCTTTGTTGCTTTTAATATTTTACCATTGTCTTTGTCAGTTCCTCCTATCAGGAAGCTTACTCCAGCCTCTTAACCTCATCCACCAGAAGGCAGACAGAAGAATCAAGAACTACAATCCCACAGCCTCAGAACATAAACCAAAATCATAGAAAGTTGATCATAATGAAAACGCATAGGTTTATGTCCCAGATGAAGGAACAAGATAAATCTCCCAGAAAAAAAAAAAAGAAAAAACTAAATGAAGTTGAGATAGGCAAACTTCTTGGAAAAAGAATTCAGAATAATGATAGTACAGATGATCCAGGATCTTAAAAAAAGAATGGAGAAGATGCAAGAAATGTTTACCAAAGACTTAAAAGAACTAAAGAACAAACAGAGATGAACACCACACTAGAAGGAATCAATAGTAGAATAACTGAGGCAGAAGAATGGATAAGTGACTTGGAAGACAGAATGATAGAAATCACTTCTACAGAACAGAATATAGAAAAAAGGATGAAAAGAAATGAAGAAAGCTTAAGAGACCTTTGATACAACATTAAATGCACAAACATTTTCATTACAGTGGTTCCAAAAGGAGAAGAGAGAGAGAAAGGACCCAAGAAAATACTTGAAGAGGTAACAGCTGGAAAATTCCCCAGTGTGGGAAAGTATATAGTCAATCAAGTCTACGAAGCACAAAGAGTACCAAGCAGGATGAAGCCAAGGAGGAACACACTAAGATGCAGAGTAATCAAACTGAAAATAATTAAAGATAAAATATTAAAAGCAACAAGGAATAAAAGATAGAATGCAAGATTCTAATATCAGATTATCAGCTGATCTTTCAACAGAAACTCCACACGCCAGAAGGAAATGGCAGGATATATTCAAAGTGATGAAAGGGAAGAAACTATAATTAAAAATACTCTACCCAGAAAGATTCTCATATAGATTTTTTTTAACTTATTTTAGTTTTAATATTTATTTGTTTGGTTCTTTATTTGGCAGCACTGGGTCTTACCTATGGCATGTGGAATCCCTGATCAGGGATCAAACCCAGGCCCTCTGCATTGGGAGCTCAGAGCCTTAGCCACTGAACCACCAGGAAAGCTCCTCTCATACAGATTCAACGGTTAAATCTAAAGATTTACAGAAAAGCAAAAGCTAAGATAATTCAGTACTTCCAAACCAGCTTTACAACAAATGTCAAAGCAACTTCTACAGGTAGGAAACACAAGAGAAGGAAAAGACCTACAAAAAATAAACCCAAACAATTAAGAAAATGATAATAGGATCATGCATGTGCGTGCTGAGTCACCACAGTCGTGTCCGACTCTTTGCAATCCAATGTACCATAGCCCTCCAGGTTCCTCTGTCCATAGTATTCTTCAGGCAAGAATATTGGAATGGGCTGCCATTCCGTTCTCCAAGAGATCTTCCCCACCCAGGGATCAAACCCACATCTCCTGCATTGCAAGTGGATTATTTCCCACTTAGCCCCCAGGGAAGCCCCTGCTGAGATTATACATATTGATAATTAGCTTAAATGTAAATGGATTAAATGCACCAACTAAAAGGCATAGACTGACTGAGTGGATACAAAAATAAGACTGTATATATGCTGTCTACAGAAGACCCACCTCAGACCTAGCCACACTTACAGATTGAAAGTAAGGGGACGAGAGAAGGTATTCCACACGAATGGAAATCATAAGAAAGCTGGAGTAGCAATATTAATATCAGACAAGATAGAGTTCAAAAGAAAGACTGTTACAAGAGACAAAGAAGGACACTACTTAATGATTAAGGGTTCAATCCAAGAAGATATAACAATTTTAAGTATATATGCACCCAACATAGCAGCATCTCAATATGGAAGACAAAACTAACAACCATAAAGGGAGAAATTGGTAGCAGCACATTAATAATAATAATAATGTTTTAACATACCATTTTCATGAATGGACAGATCATTATGTCCATGAATTGGGAGAATCAATATTGTCAGAATGACTATACTACCCAAGGCAATCTACAGATTCAATGCCATCCCTATCAAGTTACTAACGGCATTTTTCACAAAACTAGAATGAAAATCTCAAAATGTGTGTGGAGACACAAAAGGCTGAAATAATCAAAGCAATCTTGAGAAAGAAAAACTGACCTGGAGGAAACAGGCTCCCTGACTTCAGACTATACTACAAAGTTACAGTCATCAAAACAATAAGGTACTGGCACCAAAAATAGAAATATAGGCAAATGGAATAGGGTAGAAAACCTAGAAATAAGCCTGTGCACCTATGGCCGATTAATTTATAACAAAGGAGGCAAGACTACACAATTTTGGAAAGACAGTCTGTTCAACAAATGTACTGGAAAAGCTGGACAGCTACATGTAAAAAAATGAAAATAGATCATTTTTAACTCCATAGACAAAAATAAGCTCAAAATGGATTAAAAACCTAAATGTGAGACCAGACACTATTAAACTCCTAGAGGAAAACATAGGCAGAACACTCTGACATAAATCACAGCAATATTTTCTTTGATCTGTCTCCTAGAATAATGAAAATAAAATCAAAAATAAACAAATGGGACCTATTTAAATCCAAAAGGCTTTGCACAGCAAAGGAAACAATAAACAAAACAAAAAGACAACCCAGAGATTGGGAGAAAATATTTGCAAATGATGTGACTGATAAGGGACTTATTGCCAAAATTTATTTTTAAAATATACAAGATTATCTCAAATGTTAAAACTTTGTTTCGGGCTTCCCTGGTGGTCCAGTGGGTAAGGACAACGCCTTGTAGTGCAAGGGGCGCCGGTTGGATCCCTGGCCTGGGAAGATCCCACATGCCACGGAGCGGCCAGACAGATGTGTCCAATTACCGAGCCGGGGCTCTGGAGCGCATGCACCCAGAGCCAGTGCTCTGTGACAACAGAGACCACCGCAATGGGAGGCCCACATGGGCCAAAGAACAAAGATGGATGAAAAATAGAGAAATGAAAGACCAAGAGAAGTGGCCTGCCCGCCCCCTCCAATCAATAAATAAATAAATAAATAACTTTATTTCACACCATTTAAATAAAAATTCTTTTTTTAGATGTTTTATTTATGTATTTATTTAAATTTTTATTTATTTATTTATTATTTTTATTTATTTATTTATTTTTGACTATTCTGAGTTTTCACTGCTGCTGCAGGCTCTTCTCTAGTTGCAGGGAGTAGGGGCTACTCTCTAGTTGAGGTGAGGAGGCTTCTTGTGGCAGCGACTTCTCTTGTTGTGGAACTCAGGCTGTAGGGCACACAGGCTTTAGTAGTTGGGGTACATGGGCTGCATAGCTGCAGCTCTGAGGCTCTAGAGCACAGGCTCAGTAGTTGTGGCTCATGGGCTTAGTTACTCCACAGCATGTGAGATCTTCCCAGATCAGGAATCGAACCCATGTCTCCTGCATTGGCAGGTGAACTCTTTACCACTGAGCTACCAGGAAGCCCTAAATTAAAATTCTTGGTTATTTAAACACAAAATAGAACTTCCCCGGTTAAAAACGTCATCTTAAGACAGAAATAATTAAAAACAAATGGGACCCTATTTGAGGAAAACATAGGCAGAACACTCTGACATAAATCACAGCAATATTTTCTTTGATCTGTCTCCTAGAATAATGAAAATAAAATCAAAAATAAACAAATGGGACCTATTTAAATCCAAAAGGCTTTGCACAGCAAAGGAAACAATAAACAAAACAAAAAGACAACCCAGAGATTGGGAGAAAATATTTGCAAATGATGTGACTGATAAGGGACTTATTGCCAAAATTTATTTTTAAAATATACAAGATTATCTCAAATGTTAAAACTTTGTTTCGGGCTTCCCTGGTGGTCCAGTGGGTAAGGACAACGCCTTGTAGTGCAAGGGGCGCCGGTTGGATCCCTGGCCTGGGAAGATCCCACATGCCACGGAGCGGCCAGACAGATGTGTCCAATTACCGAGCCGGGGCTCTGGAGCGCATGCACCCAGAGCCAGTGCTCTGTGACAACAGAGACCACCGCAATGGGAGGCCCACATGGGCCAAAGAACAAAGATGGATGAAAAATAGAGAAATGAAAGACCAAGAGAAGTGGCCTGCCCGCCCCCTCCAATCAATAAATAAATAAATAAATAACTTTATTTCACACCATTTAAATAAAAATTCTTTTTTTAGATGTTTTATTTATGTATTTATTTAAATTTTTATTTATTTATTTATTATTTTTATTTATTTATTTATTTTTGACTATTCTGAGTTTTCACTGCTGCTGCAGGCTCTTCTCTAGTTGCAGGGAGTAGGGGCTACTCTCTAGTTGAGGTGAGGAGGCTTCTTGTGGCAGCGACTTCTCTTGTTGTGGAACTCAGGCTGTAGGGCACACAGGCTTTAGTAGTTGGGGTACATGGGCTGCATAGCTGCAGCTCTGAGGCTCTAGAGCACAGGCTCAGTAGTTGTGGCTCATGGGCTTAGTTACTCCACAGCATGTGAGATCTTCCCAGATCAGGAATCGAACCCATGTCTCCTGCATTGGCAGGTGAACTCTTTACCACTGAGCTACCAGGGAAGCCCTAAATTAAAATTCTTGGTTATTTAAACACAAAATAGAACTTCCCAAACCTGGTTAAAGATATTTATCGAAATCATCTTTTAAGGCTTCCCTAGTGGTCCAGCGGGTAAAGAGTCCACCTTGCAGTGCAAGGAGCACTGGTTTGATCCCTGACCCAGGAAGATCCCATGAGCTGTGTAGTGGCTGGACTGGTGTGTCCAATTACAAGCCAGCGCTCTGGAGCACATGCACCCAGAGCCAGTGCTCTGCAAGGAGAGAGGCCACTGCAATGGGAGGCTCACACAGGCCAAAGAATAAGATGGATGAAAATAAATAAATAAATAAATAACCAATAAAAGAGGCCAAAATTAAAAAAAAAAAAAAAAAGTAAAAATCCTCTTTTAAAAATCATACTTAAAAAGAAATCATACTTAAGGGAGAAACATTATACTTTTACCCTTAAAATTCAAGAATAAGACAGGAAAACCCACAGTCACTGGGTTTAGGTCACTGGATCTATTCACCTTGTAAAGGAAGTCCTGGTCAGCCTCCTTCTAAAAGTTCAGGAAAACTAACTTCACATTCAAATAAATAGAAAAATCCCAAGGCTTAATCCCAGTATTTGGGTCATCTGATGCAAACAGATAGCTCTCTGGAAAAGTCCCTGGTGCTAAGAGAGACTGAGGGCCGAAGGAAAAGAGGGCATCAGAGGATGAGATGGCTGGATGGTATCACCAGTGCAATGAACACGACTTTGAGCAAACTCCAGGAGATGGTAAGGGACAGCGAGGCCTGGCGTGCTGCAGTCCATGATGTCGCAAAAAGTCTGACACAACTGAGCAACTGAACAACAACAGCAAATCCCAAACAATGTTATTGCTTTAAAAGACGCTAAGAAATCTGGGAAGCGGGGTCCTGGAGGAGCAGTCTAGTGCCTAGCAAAAACATCTACTTATACTACCATGGAATAAAAGGAAAATAAGGAACATAGGATACAATTTAGTAATCTTTCTAACAGTCCACCATTCTGGCCATGGAAACCCTTCTGCCCATACATGGAAAAACTTTTGCCTTTCCCCAAGGGAAATGACCCCAAAGTTCTATCCAATGAACAATTCCAGCTCAAAGTCCAAGTCTAGGGGAGGTGTGTGCTTTCTCCATCAGATCTGGAAAAACTCATCTCCTTTCAGTGACCTATAAAATAAAAGACAAATTATCCAGCCCTACCATATATGGCAACGCGGGCAACGTTGGCATAGAAACAGGGGCACTGCAACAAGTTCTCTCATTTGAAAAATGGGAGAATGGGAAACCTGCCCAGCAGTCAGTGATCTAAGCCATGATCAAGCCACACTTGGTGAGCAGGAGTAGTGAAGTCTCTGTTCTAAGTTCCCTGGTTGACTCACGTGATTCTGTACTTTTCCTCTTTGGCCTTAGAATTGCCACTTGGAGATGAATTCTTTTCCATTTTAAAATGGGCTTGGGGACTTCCCTGGTGGTCCAGTGGTTAGGACTCTATGCTTCCAATGCAGGGGGTGTGCATTGGAACTTGATCCCACAGGTTAGGGCTCAGTCCCACAACACTGCCCCACTCCCACTTCTGACACTACCTGCTGGAAGTCCAGGTTGTCACCTGTGCTTCTGACTGACTGGCTATAGATCAGAGGTTCCCTCAACTCCTTCCTTGGGTTTCATTAAGTTTTGGCTCACAGAACACACAGAAATATTTTATTTATTGTATTACTTATTTGTCATAATAAGATATAACTGCAGAACAGTCAGACAGAAGGGGTGCATACTGCAAGGTATGGGGAAAGGGTAAGGAGCTTCCATGTCCTATCCAGGCATGTCACTCTCCTTACCTCTATATGCATGATGAAATAAATCATTGGTTATTAGTGGTTAAACTCAATCTCTAGCCCATCTCCCTTCTCTGGAGGTCAGAGGAGAAGAGACTGAGTTGGTTGCCCTGGCAATTAGCTCTTCCATGCTTAAGGACTTTCCAAAAGTTACCCGGTTAACACAAACTCAGGTGAGGCTGAAAGGGGGTTGTTATTAATTTCAGGACACCTTTATTGCTCTTATCATTTAAGAAATCCCAAGGATTTTCAGAGCTTCATACCAGATACCAGGGACTAAGACCAAATATATACTTTCCATGATAAATCACAATTATCAAAAATGCAAAAGCAACAGCTGAATTCTGATCTCTGCTGCTGAACAGATGCCTACTGTACAGCCAAGAGTCCTTTCTATAAATGCTTGAGAAAGCCTTGGGGTCCCAGTCTTTTTTTTTTTTTTGTAAGCTTTTTTTCCCCTTTGGCCACTTCTATTGGTCTTTCATTTATTTATTTTCATCCCTCTCCATTCCTCGGCCTGTGTGGGCCTCCCATCGCAGCGGCCTTGCTGGTCGCAGGGCACCAGCTCTGGGCGCATGCCCCCCAGAGCTCTGACTTGGTATTTGGACACATTGGTCCAGCCGCTCCGCGGCAAGTGGGATCCTCCCAGGTCAGGGATCGAACCAGCACCCCCTGCACTGCAAGGTGATGTCCTTACCCAATGGACCACCAGGGAAGCCCAGGGTCCCAGTCTTAACACTTGCTTAGAATGTCTTTTCAAAGCCATCTCCTTTAAATACTCATATATCTGGGCTGTTTACCTCCAGGCTCCTTAGTTGGGATCACCCGTTATGCCAGGTAGCCCTTGAGGGAAGGATCTAAGTAATCCTCTTTGCCTTTTGTGCATGGTACAGTAAGACTAGTTCCTTTGATCCACCACCTCATAAGCTGCAGTACTTCCCAAACACATTTCCATTTAAATCTCAGAAAGTCCATTTGAGACACAGACTTTCACAAATCAGCTTTCTTCGGTGAATCAGATACCAGTCTGCTGTGTCCTGCAGGCTCCAGGGGCATGCATCAAGCTTTCTGAGTGGTATCATCGAGGCCCCTCTCATCTGACTCTAGATAAGGTAGAGCACCCCCACCTCACCTCAAGGGAGATAGACCCATAGCACACTTTCTCTGTCTTGCCAACCTCATTTATGGGCCAGAGAGGGGAGGGTCATCTAAGGTTCCTAAAACTGGCTTTAGAGGCACTCTTTCCACATCCTGCATAGATGGCCTAACAGGACTTCCTCTTTGTGCAGAGGTTGGGATGGTGCCATCTATTCTCTTAGGACCTCAGCTGAAATCAAGACATAAAGGGTCACTTTCCAAATACATGTAATTATTTAAGAATCTCTGATATTAATTTCCCATTTAAATGTTTTCTTCTCTACAATCATCCTCTATGTTTGGGGTTTTTTTTCAGTCTTCTAACTTTATTGAAGCTTTCAATGACTAAGTCAAAGATATCTCTTGGTAAACGTTACATTGCACTTGAAAATGCCTGGGTTATTTTCAATATTCAATATATATTCAATATTTTGATATTGAATATTCAATATTTTTATATTTTGATAATTCCATAAGAGAAGACTCTGTATGATATCAATACCTTTAGATTATCAAATTTTTGCACCTGGTCTTATGTCCCTAGATATGTTCCAGTGTCTCCTAGTTATTGCCTCTGGGAATGTGAATAGAATTGATATCCTACTGTTGCACTAAAATTTGTGTAAATCTTAATTACACTGAATTGATTCATAGTGCTTTTCAGGTCTCCTATACCCTTCTACTTCTCTGTATATTCATTCTATTAATTTTTGAGAGTTTGATATGGAAACTCCCAACTAAAATCTTAATTTATCAACTTGAATAAATAATTGTAATATATAATGTACCTATATGTCACTTTGTTCTGTATTCTTCAAGTCTCCAGTAAATGCGTTATCATATTTTCATCATTCAAAAAAAAAAAGACACAAAGAGTCTGATCTTGCCATAGGCATCAACTAGTTCCTTTGATCCACCACCTCATAAGCTGCAGTACTTCCCAAACACATTTCCATTTAAATCTCAGAAAGTCCATTTGAGACACAGACTTTCACAAATCAGCTTTCTTCGGTGAATCAGATACCAGTCTGCTGTGTCCTGCAGGCTCCAGGGGCATGCATCAAGCTTTCTGAGTGGTATCATCGAGGCCCCTCTCATCTGACTCTAGATAAGGTAGAGCACCCCCACCTCACCTCAAGGGAGATAGACCCATAGCACACTTTCTCTGTCTTGCCAACCTCATTTATGGGCCAGAGAGGGGAGGGTCATCTAAGGTTCCTAAAACTGGCTTTAGAGGCACTCTTTCCACATCCTGCATAGATGGCCTAACAGGACTTCCTCTTTGTGCAGAGGTTGGGATGGTGCCATCTATTCTCTTAGGACCTCAGCTGAAATCAAGACATAAAGGGTCACTTTCCAAATACATGTAATTATTTAAGAATCTCTGATATTAATTTCCCATTTAAATGTTTTCTTCTCTACAATCATCCTCTATGTTTGGGGTTTTTTTTCAGTCTTCTAACTTTATTGAAGCTTTCAATGACTAAGTCAAAGATATCTCTTGGTAAACGTTACATTGCACTTGAAAATGCCTGGGTTATTTTCAATATTCAATATATATTCAATATTTTGATATTGAATATTCAATATTTTTATATTTTGATAATTCCATAAGAGAAGACTCTGTATGATATCAATACCTTTAGATTATAAAATTTTTTGCACCTGGTCTTATGTCCCTAGATATGTTCCAGTGTCTCCTAGTTATTGCCTCTGGGAATGTGAATAGAATTGATATCCTACTGTTGCACTAAAATTTGTGTAAATCTTAATTACACTGAATTGATTCATAGTGCTTTTCAGGTCTCCTATACCCTTCTACTTCTCTGTATATTCATTCTATTAATTTTTGAGAGTTTGATATGGAAACTCCCAACTAAAATCTTAATTTATCAACTTGAATAAATAATTGTAATATATAATGTACCTATATGTCACTTTGTTCTGTATTCTTCAAGTCTCCAGTAAATGCGTTATCATATTTTCATCATTCAAAAAAAAAAAGACACAAAGAGTCTGATCTTGCCATAGGCATCAACATCCTGCCATCTTCAAGGGTGATGAACAACCAGCAGAAACCTCCAAACCTCAGAGATATTTTTCGACTGGAGCATACAGCTAAATTAAGCACTTCCTCTGTGGGAAGGAATGTTTTTCTTTGGGTGGGGGAAGGGTGGACTGGGACTTAATTCCAACGTTTTCATGAATGAATAAATAAATAAATAAAAGGCATTCACCGGGAACATCCTCACAGCTCGGAAATTCCACAGTAAACTTAGCTCCCAACACCATTTCCTGTGGTAGATGAAACATGGGTTCCATTCCAGATATTCTGGGCTCAGCCTTGGCTGTCTTCCCAGGGTGGTAGTGTTTATTTGGCACTTACTCCCATCCTCTTCCATTCCTAGGTCCCATCACAGCTTTGCACCTCCCTCACTGGATTCGGAGGAACAATGGAGAATGGGCGACCCCATTTCAAAGAGCCTTCCCTTCCTCCGTCCACCTATCCACCACTTCCAACTCCTTCCTTTTGCTCACAAAGCATACCCTCATTGGTATCTTGCTTCCTTGGGTTCTATTAATCCCCCAAGTTCCTGGAATCTTGCTTCTCCCCTAATCATTCTATGAACATTCTCCTTCAATGATACCACTTTCACATCTTCATCTGATTTAACCTCTTGGGATCACTACCCATTTCATCTTTCTTTGGTAGTGTTCTTGGTTTCTTTGGCACCAGGTCCTTGCTTTCCCCACACTTCTCTAGCCAAACCTTCTCAGTCTTCTTCTGGCTAACTCTCAAATGTGGCCATTCCTCCAGGTTTGGGGCTCAGCTCACTTTTCTCAGGCCACACTCATGCCCTAGGTGTCCTTTGCCATGCATACAGTGAAGCCCCACATGTCTGTATCTTGGGTCTAGATGAGTCTCCTTACTTTTCATGTAAACTCCCTATGATCATCAGATGCCTCCAGTTGGATGAGCCCAGGCAATGCAAACAAAGCATGGAAAAAGGAAGCTCATTTCCCCAACCCAGCCTTAAAATCTCATTTATTCTTTCAAATTACCTGATGCATCAAAGGCACCAGTGTAAGTTCAGTTGCCCATGCCAGAAATTTGGATGCTTTATGCAGTTTTGACTTATCTCCCTGCTTATCCTCTCACATCTACTCAATAACCAAACTCTGCTGATTGTAACTCCTTAAGAACCCTAATCTCCGTCTACTTAAGTTATCTTCTGGATGACTGCCATAGCTCCCAAATAGTTCCTATTCTTCTTCAGTCCATTCTCCATTCAGTGGTTCATTAATTCAAACAATAATTTTAGGGTAGAGAAATTTTCCTAACATGAAAATCTAACTGAGGCAATTTCCACCAATCCTAATCTACCCCTGGTTCCACATCCTCTCACGTACTCCTTCAGGTCTCATGTCAGATATCATCTGCGACTCTGAAACACCTTCGCTGACCCCCAGCCTCAAGAAGGCATGCCTCTTCTATTTCTAATAGCGCCAAGTCCTGATGCCTCCCACAGCCCACCCCCAACACTGTATAATTACTTGTTCCATGCCTCCAGCACCTAGACTGAAATTTCCCTGAGAGCAGGACTGAATCTTGGGCTGAACTGACCTATCCACCACTTCCAACTCCTTCCTTTTGCTCACAAAGCATTCATGTTTTTTTAATCCCCCAAGTTCCTGGAATCTTGCTTCTCCCCTAATCATTCTATGAACATTCTCCTTCAATGATACCACTTTCACATCTTCATCTGATTTAACCTCTTGGGATCACTACCCATTTCATCTTTCTTTGGTAGTGTTCTTGGTTTCTTTGGCACCAGGTCCTTGCTTTCCCCACACTTCTCTAGCCAAACCTTCTCAGTCTTCTTCTGGCTAACTCTCAAATGTGGCCATTCCTCCAGGTTTGGGGCTCAGCTCACTTTTCTCAGGCCACACTCATGCCCTAGGTGTCCTTTGCCATGCATACAGTGAAGCCCCACATGTCTGTATCTTGGGTCTAGATGAGTCTCCTTACTTTTCATGTAAACTCCCTATGATCATCAGATGCCTCCAGTTGGATGAGCCCAGGCAATGCAAACAAAGCATGGAAAAAGGAAGCTCATTTCCCCAACCCAGCCTTAAAATCTCATTTATTCTTTCAAATTACCTGATGCATCAAAGGCACCAGTGTAAGTTCAGTTGCCCATGCCAGAAATTTGGATGCTTTATGCAGTTTTGACTTATCTCCCTGCTTATCCTCTCACATCTACTCAATAACCAAACTCTGCTGATTGTAACTCCTTAAGAACCCTAATCTCCGTCTACTTAAGTTATCTTCTGGATGACTGCCATAGCTCCCAAATAGTTCCTATTCTTCTTCAGTCCATTCTCCATTCAGTGGTTCATTAATTCAAACAATAATTTTAGGGTAGAGAAATTTTCCTAACATGAAAATCTAACTGAGGCAATTTCCACCAATCCTAATCTACCCCTGGTTCCACATCCTCTCACGTACTCCTTCAGGTCTCATGTCAGATATCATCTGCGACTCTGAAACACCTTCGCTGACCCCCAGCCTCAAGAAGGCATGCCTCTTCTATTTCTAATAGCGCCAAGTCCTGATGCCTCCCACAGCCCACCCCCAACACTGTATAATTACTTGTTCCATGCCTCCAGCACCTAGACTGAAATTTCCCTGAGAGCAGGACTGAATCTTGGGCTGAACTGTTCTCAAAAAATGTCAGGGAGGCTGGGTTTTCAATAGACTCTGAATCTACAGTCAGTCTGGGCAGGTGACACCATGCAGGGCAACATTCTGTGGAGAGAAGGGGCCCAGGAGAGAGGGCTGACAACGACTAAGTTGGATTGTAGGACATTCTACTAGAAACTGACCTGTAGTCTCAGGAACCTTTTCTCTTAGGAGATGTATTCAAGAGTGTTTAGAAGTAAAATATCATGATATCTGCAATTTACTTACAAATTGTTTAAAATATTTTCATTGTTTTCAGAATGTTTCAGGAAAAAAATAGTTTGACATACAAATAAGTCAAACATGAAAAAAATATTTCCAATTTTGAAACTAGGTGGTGGGGTGTATTAAAAATGTATATAGGTGTTTGTCATACTGTTCTTTCCAGTTTTTTCCATATGCGAAGAGATTCTCATATTACAAAGTTAAGGAAAGAAAACCTTTTTTGATGACATGGGTGGAGAGGAAGCTGACACTCAAGGATCAGGTGTGGGAGTGTTTACAATTATTCTTATGGCTTCATTTTAACTTATTAGACACACAATTCATGTCAATCATAGAAAGTTTCAAAAATGCAAACAAACCTAGATAGAAATCACCCATAATCACAGCTCCCTAGGGAAAAAACTGCAAACTGCAAAAACAGCAAACAACAGGAGTTAGAATCCCAGATCCCTAAAGTGTCAAAGCAGGGAGATGACTAGAGCTTAGACAGGTCATCCCGCTGTCCTGTCCCATGCCGCCTTCTGTGTTCCCAATGGGCTTGGCTCCAGATGAGAGCTGTATCAGCTGTGAGTCCCGAGGCAGAAAACCATGGCTAGGGGAGAGATGGACATCTTCTCAGGAGTGATAGAGCCTCTGACCTTGGTTACTATCTCTCAGTACTGGAGCCCAAGTCCCAGTCTAACATATGCAAACGTACCTCTATGTACACAATATGCAAAACATATCCCTACACACACACACATGCACACACACAAACACACACACACACACACACACACTTGCCATCTGCTGTGAAACTTCCAGAAGCTACCTGGGGGAATTAATTCATGTCTTGCCTTTTTTTCTATTAAGAACAAAAAGTGAACACTTTCCCTCCCTCCTCCCAGGAACGACGGCTTGGGAAGAAAAATCACTGAGAGCATTTCTGTATTTCCTGGGTTCCCTGTGGACCATATCCCTGTGGTGTCTGGGCCGAGGATAGATGAGTTGTTTCTTGAAGACTAAGAGGCAAATGGACCCATCACAGTCGTGGCTCCAAGGGCCTGAGATCTAGGGGGCTCCCCAGCTTTCCAGACTGCAGAAGGCCCTCCTGGCTGACTGAAAAACAGCACTCAAAAGAGGACATCAAGCATAGTCTTCTTGTCAGACAGGGTTTCGGAGCATGGTTTATTTTTCTTTTTCCAAAGCTAGCTAAGTGACATTTTATTTTTACACCAGGGTCTTATGAAGAGATTCTCATATTACAAAGTTAAGGAAAGAAAACCTTTTTTGATGACATGGGTGGAGAGGAAGCTGACACTCAAGGATCAGGTGTGGGAGTGTTTACAATTATTCTTATGGCTTCATTTTAACTTATTAGACACACAATTCATGTCAATCATAGAAAGTTTCAAAAATGCAAACAAACCTAGATAGAAATCACCCATAATCACAGCTCCCTAGGGAAAAAACTGCAAACTGCAAAAACAGCAAACAACAGGAGTTAGAATCCCAGATCCCTAAAGTGTCAAAGCAGGGAGATGACTAGAGCTTAGACAGGTCATCCCGCTGTCCTGTCCCATGCCGCCTTCTGTGTTCCCAATGGGCTTGGCTCCAGATGAGAGCTGTATCAGCTGTGAGTCCCGAGGCAGAAAACCATGGCTAGGGGAGAGATGGACATCTTCTCAGGAGTGATAGAGCCTCTGACCTTGGTTACTATCTCTCAGTACTGGAGCCCAAGTCCCAGTCTAACATATGCAAACGTACCTCTATGTACACAATATGCAAAACATATCCCTACACACACACACATGCACACACACAAACACACACACACACACACACACACTTGCCATCTGCTGTGAAACTTCCAGAAGCTACCTGGGGGAATTAATTCATGTCTTGCCTTTTTTTCTATTAAGAACAAAAAGTGAACACTTTCCCTCCCTCCTCCCAGGAACGACGGCTTGGGAAGAAAAATCACTGAGAGCATTTCTGTATTTCCTGGGTTCCCTGTGGACCATATCCCTGTGGTGTCTGGGCCGAGGATAGATGAGTTGTTTCTTGAAGACTAAGAGGCAAATGGACCCATCACAGTCGTGGCTCCAAGGGCCTGAGATCTAGGGGGCTCCCCAGCTTTCCAGACTGCAGAAGGCCCTCCTGGCTGACTGAAAAACAGCACTCAAAAGAGGACATCAAGCATAGTCTTCTTGTCAGACAGGGTTTCGGAGCATGGTTTATTTTTCTTTTTCCAAAGCTAGCTAAGTGACATTTTATTTTTACACCAGGGTCTTGTGTAGTGATTCATTCGTATTATGCCAACAAGAGCTTGGGCATTTGGGATAAGCAGCAACTTGGGAACAATTAAAATCTAGCCTTGACCTAATTCACAGAGGAGCTCCAGAGAATAAATCACACCAGTGTTCCACCTTGAGATAAGAGGTCAGTCACTGACTGTGGCCCACATATGGTGAGTGAGTGCATAGTCTCTCAGGCATTTCTGGGCATAGTGAGCACAAAGCAATGCTCAAAAGAAGGGCCAGCTGGAAGCTGTAGCAGCCAACCTTATTCACAGGAGATAAGGGATCTAAGCATGTATCAGACCATACCCTCCTGCATCTTTTGTATGATCAACAGGTCCAAGCTGGTTCTAGAACAGATCCAAGTAGTTCTCACTCTTGGAGGTAGCATCCCCTAGAGGGCTCCTTCAAACATACACTGCTGGGCTGCACTTTGAATACCAGATTCTGTAGGTCTGGGAAGAGACGTAAGAACTTGCATCTCTGACAAGCTCCCAGGTGTCGATCTTGCTGCTGGTGTGGCATCCAAACTTTGAGAACCACTGCTCTGGCCTATGGGACAGACAATTCCCAATGATTAAAGGCTGAATCATGAGAACAGATGGGCTGTCTTGATAAGGTCTCCTTAGCATCCAGTGCTTAGCTCTCCTGGTCACACTGATTCAGGACAGAATTTGGGGGAAAAGCACAGAGGAAGGGGACACCAGAAGAAGAAGGCTCAGCAGCCACAACATGAGGCTCGCACCCTGGCTAGGAGCCCACACTTTCTCAATGAAGAATGAGGGCCGGAGGGCCCTGGCTCCTCTCCCAGATGGAACAAGGCCTCATGCTCTGAGAGCCAGGTTTGAGTCAGCCGCTCTTGGCCTCTACCCCGCTCCAGCAGCTCCCAAGAAACGATACACTCAAGCCATGAACTGGCTGAGCAGAGAAAGAAAGACTCCCTCCTGGCTACCTATGAGAAGCTCAAGGCCCTGAAAATAGAAGGAACATGCTGATTAAAGCAGACCCAGGTTTGAGACCAAACCTCCCAAGGGACTCTTACAAGTATGGCGAGGCCTTTTCTCATGTGTGTAGTTTTGTCCTGATCCCTCTCACACTCAATAGCAGGCCAGTGGAGCAAAGTTACAGTGACTCTCATCCCATCCAGGGCTCTTTCCTGAAGTATAAGAACGCTTCAGACACTAGGGAATTAGCTGGTTGCACAGTGGTTAGAACTTGGTGCTCTCACTGCAGTGGCTCAGGTTCAGTCCTTGACTGGGAAACTAAAATCCTCCCCACCACCCCCACCCAATAAAAAAACAAAAACTTCAAACACCAGATGTAAGGGTTTTACTTTCTCACAACAATGCAATTTGTTTCTCTGGTGGATGCCAACTGGTTAGCCTACAATGTAATTCTGACACTATCTACCTAGAGATAGCATCAGGCCCCACAGACTAAGACTGCCCCCTACTCCAGAGTGTTAGTAGGTGCAGCCACTAGGAAAAATAGTATGGAAAACTTCTCAAAAAAACTTCTCAAAAACTCCAACGATCTCATTTCTGGATTATATACCCCAAAGAAATGAATATAAGATCTCAGAGACATTGGCACCCCCTTATCCCTGCAGCATTACTTATACCAGGACTGATATGGAACTAATCGCAATTGCCTGTCAAAGAAGAAACAAATAAAGAAGATGTTGTTCATACGCATATAATGGAATATCGGTCAGTCATGGGAAAGAAGCTATTCTTTCTTGTTATCATTTGCAACAATTTGGATGGAATTTGAAATCATTAATTATGCAAAGTGGGATAAGTCAGACAAAGGACAAATATTGTATGGTGTCACTTACATATGGAATCTGAAAGAAGCCGACCTCAGAGAAACAGAGTAGAATGGTGATTGCCAGGGTCTGGGGTGTGGGGGAAATGGGAAGACACTCATCAAAGGGTACAAACTTCCAACTGTGAAATGAAAAAGCTCTAATTTACAGCGTAGTGACTATAATATTGTAATATTGCAGTAATATTGCAGTATATACTTAAAAGGGCTTCCCAGGTGGCGCTAGTGGTAAAGAACCTGCTTTTCAATACAGGAGACAGAAGAGACATGGGTTCAATCCCTGGGTTGGGAAGATGCCCTGGAGGAAGGCACGGCAACCCACTCCAGGCAACGAGATGCCTTATCTGCTGGTTTTACTGTTCTACTGTTTCAATGAAAGAGAATGGAAGGTATGGTGGACATGTTTGGAGGAACATGAGGGAGAGTCCCCGCTTCTCCTTGGGTGCTCTCCAAGGAACTGAGTTCCTGGAGACTCACCCTTTGAGTTGGGTGCTTCTAGGGACAGAGGGCTACAAAGATAGACTGTGGGGACAACAGAGAACAAAGATCTTTGTACTGTTACCAAGCCAAACTTGGGTCCACTCACCTGCCACACAACAAAGCCAATTTACTGGCACCGACTTGTGGTGAGGAAAGCATAGCATTTGTCGAATGTGCCAAGCAAGGAGTACCTACAAGTGGCTCAAGTTCAAAAGATAAGATTCCCAAAGGCTGCAGGGTGCATGACTTTCTTCTGATTGGTTGGTGGTGAGATAACAAGGTGGTGTTCCAGGAATGTCAATCATCAGCTTTCTGGCTCCAACCAGTCTGGGGTCTTAGAATGTAGTATACAGTTACCTCCTCCCCCTGGGCATATGGGGGCGGGAAACAGGCCTTAGTTCCTGCAGAGAAACTCAAAGACAAATATCAGATTGTTCTGCATATCCCCTTAAGGAGGAACTAAAACTCTGTTCTGTTGCTGTTCTGTTGTTTCTTGATTCCTTTTCCTTTCTTTCTGCATTCCCTCCCTCCCCTAATTAGTGGGCTCCCCTGGTAGCTTAGCTGGCAAAGAATCTACCTGCCATGCAGGAGAGCCTGGTTCAATCCTTGGGTAGGGAAGATCCCACGGAGAAGGAATAGGCTACTCACTCCAGTATTCCTGAGCTTCCCTGGTGGCTCAGATGGTAAAGAATCCACCCGTAATACAGGATACCTGGGTTCGAACCCTGGCTTGGGAAGATCCCCTGGAGAAGGAAATGACTACCCACTCCACTACTCTTGCCTGGAGAATTCCATGGCTCATCTGTGGGGTCTCAAAGAGTCAGACACACTAGAGGAACTCTCACCTCACTTCCTAATTAGTAACTGTTTCAATCTCACCTTCAGAACTCAGAGGTGTAGGAAACTGAAACCTTTTCCCTACAAACAAGAAACAGGAATCAAGGAAACTCTTTTGTACCTGGGAGGGCCCCACAGGGTCCTGCTCGGTTTAAATCCATCCTTTTCTTTAATGCTTCTCAATCTTGAAGTGAACAGGTGCAGGACAAGAATGGGAATAAAATTTCAGATAGAAAGGTTAACCATAAACGTGGCAGAGGAACTCAGTTTTAGGGGCACTCAGTACCAGTCAGAGTCCCAAAAGGAAATAGATTAAAATTCAAATTAGGATAATTCTGGGAGAGCTTAATAGATGGATTGTTTACCAAAGTTTAGGCAGCATATGAGAAAATCTCAACAGAAAGAACAGTCGTGACAGCTGGAGTCTAGGGCCACCCCTGTCCTGACGGGCCAAAGGGAGGGAGTTGTCAGCTAGGACGCACCTGGAGGCAGAGAGGGCCGAATGGAGATGGCTACCTAACAAGAAGTAATAACAGGGACACAGTCAGGATCCAGGAGTCTCCGGAAGGATCTGGGGGAATAAATGTTTCGCCTCTCTTATTTCTCCCTTCCTCCAATTTCCTGCTACTGGTCCTATTGGTCATACTCAACCAGAAACCAGAATAAAAGCCACCCCACTAAAGTAGCTCCTTGGAAGAGAAGCTATGACAAACCTAGACAGCATATTAAAAAGCAGAGACATCACTTTCCCGACAAAGGTCCATATAGTCAAAGCTATGGTTTTCCCAGTAGTCATGTATGTGTGTTCCATAAAAAAAAGGCTGAACGCTGAAGAATTGATGCCTTCAAACTGTGGTGTTGGAGAAGACTCCTGAGAGTCCCTTGGACTGCAAGAAGATCAAACCAGTCAATCCTAAAGGAAATCGACCCTGAATATTCATTGGAAGGACTGATGCTGAAGTTGAAGCTCCAATACTTTGGCTCCCTGAGGCAAAAAGAGAGCTCTTTGGAAAAGACCCTGATGCTGGGAAAAATAGAAGACAGAAGGAGAAGGGGCAACAAAATCCTCAGCTTCTTTAATTGGGAACTCTCACCTCACTTCCTAATTAGTAACTGTTTCAATCTCACCTTCAGAACTCAGAGGTGTAGGAAACTGAAACCTTTTCCCTACAAACAAGAAACAGGAATCAAGGAAACTCTTTTGTACCTGGGAGGGCCCCACAGGGTCCTGCTCGGTTTAAATCCATCCTTTTCTTTAATGCTTCTCAATCTTGAAGTGAACAGGTGCAGGACAAGAATGGGAATAAAATTTCAGATAGAAAGGTTAACCATAAACGTGGCAGAGGAACTCAGTTTTAGGGGCACTCAGTACCAGTCAGAGTCCCAAAAGGAAATAGATTAAAATTCAAATTAGGATAATTCTGGGAGAGCTTAATAGATGGATTGTTTACCAAAGTTTAGGCAGCATATGAGAAAATCTCAACAGAAAGAACAGTCGTGACAGCTGGAGTCTAGGGCCACCCCTGTCCTGACGGGCCAAAGGGAGGGAGTTGTCAGCTAGGACGCACCTGGAGGCAGAGAGGGCCGAATGGAGATGGCTACCTAACAAGAAGTAATAACAGGGACACAGTCAGGATCCAGGAGTCTCCGGGAAGGATCTGGGGGAATAAATGTTTCGCCTCTCTTATTTCTCCCTTCCTCCAATTTCCTGCTACTGGTCCTATTGGTCATACTCAACCAGAAACCAGAATAAAAGCCACCCCACTAAAGTAGCTCCTTGGAAGAGAAGCTATGACAAACCTAGACAGCATATTAAAAAGCAGAGACATCACTTTCCCGACAAAGGTCCATATAGTCAAAGCTATGGTTTTCCCAGTAGTCATGTATGTGTGTTCCATAAAAAAAAGGCTGAACGCTGAAGAATTGATGCCTTCAAACTGTGGTGTTGGAGAAGACTCCTGAGAGTCCCTTGGACTGCAAGAAGATCAAACCAGTCAATCCTAAAGGAAATCGACCCTGAATATTCATTGGAAGGACTGATGCTGAAGTTGAAGCTCCAATACTTTGGCTACCTGATGCAAAAAGAGAGCTCATTGGAAAAGACCCTGATGCTGGGAAAAATAGAAGACAGAAGGAGAAGGGGGCAACAGAGGACGAGATGGTTGGATGGCATCACACAACGGACATAAGTTTGAACAAGCTCCAGGAGATAGTGAAGGACAGGGAAGTCTGTGTGGTGCAGTCCATGGGCTCACAAAGAATCAGACACGACTGAGCAACTGAACTGAACTGAACTGAAAGCAGCCACATAACTCAGCCCCCTAGGCTGCGAGAAGCTAAAGGAGTGGCCTGGGGAGAGTCTAAAGGAGTCCTGTGTATGGAGAATTTGTCTGGGGGTACTTTCCAGGGGCTGCTAAGATTAAAACCCACAGATCTGGTGGCTGTCCAGAGAAGAAGAAAAAAGGCCTCAAGGGGTCAGACCCACATCCAAAAGTAGAGACAAATGAGTAAGATCTCACCTGAGGATCAGCCAGGCCAGAAGCATGAAAGGCCCTATATACTACCGGGACCTCAGGACCCTAGAGAGCAGCCCAGTGAGAAAGGCTAGCTGGGCAGAGAATACTTGGCTTAGTATCTCTGAGACAACGGGTGTACTGAGTTGAGAAAGGGACCCGTTTTGACGTTAGGGTTTTTGTACTTTACATTTTCTCTGAGCAGCTCCAGGGCTCCTCCTTGATACAAGCAAAGTGGCTGACAAGCTCCATCATACTAAGAAATAAGGACTGCAGTTGGAGGCAGCCTTGTGAGAATGCAGTCTGTACAGTCATGCAGAGCCTCACACTTGGCTTAATGCTCCACTGTCATTGTCTTGAAATTCTTCATAATTTTTTAATAAGAACCTATGCATTTACATTTTGCACAGAATTCCACAAATTATATAGCTAGTTGAGTGCAGTTTGCTAACTTTTTCAGAGTTACTGGAAGAAGGCAATGCTTAATCCCAGAGTTTCATACGGGTCAGACAGTATGACAGGCGGGTACAAGGGATATTTAGGTTGGGGTGGAGGAGTGTGATTTTGGAGTCCCTGGCAAGCCCTATGGATGCTTGCCTACTGAATCCTGGGTAGCTCTACCAAGACCATGGAGACCAATAGCAAAACAATCCCCAAAGGAGGCAGTCACAGAAAAGAGTGGCATCCTAACATCAGTGACGGCTGGACAAGATGATGTGCCTTTGACCCAACAGATTGTGGGCTGAGGGGCTGCATCGTGTCCAGATCTTCAACCTGAGATGGTCCAGATTCTGCAAGCATACACAGAACCAACTGCCCTGCCATGGGTGCCAGGGTTATCTGGCAGCCCCCAGAGCCTGGTGTCCTCTTACATCCTATGACACAACTCAGGCGTCTTAAGTGTCTGTAAAGGGATGGGCAGAAGCCAGTCTGGGTGACCCAAGAGCAGGAGGTCAGGAGTGGTGGAGCAAGAAGCCACAAGCAAGCCAGGCCCCTTCAGGTCTCCCATCCCTCATTCACTGCCTGATACACTTACATGGCCGCTCCTGTGGGTAGGGGAGCACAGAGATGGACAAGTACATGTGGTAGGTCTCTGCAATAGCCAAAGCCTATGCAGGGCACTAACAAGGCTCTCCTAGAAGTACCATGAGGTAGGCAGTAGTATTATTTCCATTATACAGAGTTTTATGGTCTTGGCATCACAGTGAAGGCCAACTGCCAGAGGAAGCCCTAGGCCGGGAGATACAGATGCTGGCAGGTGGCAGTCATGACACTGGAGAGATGAGTGGGGCACAGATGGCATCCAATGCGCCTAGCACGAAGCCCATGGACCCTGACAGTGTCCTGTCTTGGCAGTGCCCAAGGGGAAGCTGCGTACTGAACCCTGTTTGTGAGACCCTGGGCCAGAATTCCTTTATCACTAGGCTCTCTCTAATAATAGGTCTATGACAAAAAGCTTATTAATTGCCCCATTTCACTAACGAGCTCAGAATGATGTGGCTTGCCCAAGCCACTCAAACCCAGGTTGATATGACTCCAGGGCAGATACAAAGAGTACATGAGGGTGAACAAGATGCAGGAGACAGGAGATTCTACTGGGAAGTTAAAAGACCTTTAGTGCCATAGGGAACCCCTGAAGAATTCTGACCCAGTGACACAATCAGGTTTGAGATTTCTAGAGGTTTCTATGGCCTTGTGGGAGAATTGAGGGCAGCTTAGAACAAGACCAGAGTGAAGAGAGGCAGGTGGAGGTTTCACCATTGGGAGAAGATCCTGAGGACTGTTTGGGGCTGGTCAAGACGATGTGCCTTTGACCCAACAGATTGTGGGCTGAGGGGCTGCATCGTGTCCAGATCTTCAACCTGAGATGGTCCAGATTCTGCAAGCATACACAGAACCAACTGCCCTGCCATGGGTGCCAGGGTTATCTGGCAGCCCCCAGAGCCTGGTGTCCTCTTACATCCTATGACACAACTCAGGCGTCTTAAGTGTCTGTAAAGGGATGGGCAGAAGCCAGTCTGGGTGACCCAAGAGCAGGAGGTCAGGAGTGGTGGAGCAAGAAGCCACAAGCAAGCCAGGCCCCTTCAGGTCTCCCATCCCTCATTCACTGCCTGATACACTTACATGGCCGCTCCTGTGGGTAGGGGAGCACAGAGATGGACAAGTACATGTGGTAGGTCTCTGCAATAGCCAAAGCCTATGCAGGGCACTAACAAGGCTCTCCTAGAAGTACCATGAGGTAGGCAGTAGTATTATTTCCATTATACAGAGTTTTATGGTCTTGGCATCACAGTGAAGGCCAACTGCCAGAGGAAGCCCTAGGCCGGGAGATACAGATGCTGGCAGGTGGCAGTCATGACACTGGAGAGATGAGTGGGGCACAGATGGCATCCAATGCGCCTAGCACGAAGCCCATGGACCCTGACAGTGTCCTGTCTTGGCAGTGCCCAAGGGGAAGCTGCGTACTGAACCCTGTTTGTGAGACCCTGGGCCAGAATTCCTTTATCACTAGGCTCTCTCTAATAATAGGTCTATGACAAAAAGCTTATTAATTGCCCCCATTTCACTAACGAAGCTCAGAATGATGTGGCTTGCCCAAGCCACTCAAACCCAGGTTGATATGACTCCAGGGCAGATACAAAGAGTACATGAGGGTGAACAAGATGCAGGAGACAGGAGATTCTACTGGGAAGTTAAAAGACCTTTAGTGCCATAGGGAACCCCTGAAGAATTCTGACCCAGTGACACAATCAGGTTTGAGATTTCTAGAGGTTTCTATGGCCTTGTGGGAGAATTGAGGGCAGCTTAGAACAAGACCAGAGTGAAGAGAGGCAGGTGGAGGTTTCACCATTAAGAGTTGTTGTTCAGTTGCTAAATCGCATCCTGAAACGGGGACCAGGTTCCATTCACGGAGCCAAAGAATGAATTCTGCAAACTCACAAACACTCACACCGACAAGTTTATTTGGAAAGATGACGATACAAAGCCCTCAGCATAGACACTGAGAAGGGATGAAGAGCCCCCAAAGGTGGGAGTAACAGCAGTTTTTATGTCTTTATTAGAATTGCTCTGTTCATTTTTGATTGGCTCAGGGCCAGATGTGTGTAATTTCTGGCCAATCGGGTTAAGTGTTGCAGTGTCCAGTTTGTCATTTTTATGGCTTTCTTGGATCCTCAAGTTTCTCAGTTTTTCCGGACATTGGGATGCCATCCCTCAACCCTTTCTCAAGAGTCCCATACCACTATTTAGGGGTTAAACATGTATTTAGGAGCTAAATGTATACCTGGAGCTTTTCTCCTTGATAAACTAGACAACAGTTTGTGATTGTCTTGTCCTGGGTCTGAATGTTTTATACCCCTCCAGACCATGGAGGCATTCCTCTGAAAACCTGAAAACTGAAGCAATAAATATAAATGCTTGTATGTGATACTTGAATTGAAATTTAAAAAAGAACCAAGACTTTGACTTCCACACTGACTGCCTAACAATTTCTACCACATGACTCTTTGGGACCCCATGGACTGCAGCACGCCAGGCATCCCCGTCCTTCACTAGCTCCCAGAGTTTGCTCAAATTCATGTCCACTGAGACAGTGATGAAAAAACCCCCCTGGGCCAGAATTCCTTTATCACTATGCTCTCTCTAATAATAGGTCTATGACAAAAAGCTTATTAATTGCCCCCATTTCACTAACGAAGCTCAGAATGATGTGGCTTGCCCAAGCCACTCAAACCCAGGTTGATATGACTCCAGGGCAGATACAAAGAGTACATGAGGGTGAACAAGATGCAGGAGACAGGAGATTCTACTGGGAAGTTAAAAGACCTTTAGTGCCATAGGGAACCCCTGAAGAATTCTGACCCAGTGACACAATCAGGTTTGAGATTTCTAGAGGTTTCTATGGCCTTGTGGGAGAATTGAGGGCAGCTTAGAACAAGACCAGAGTGAAGAGAGGCAGGTGGAGGTTTCACCATTAAGAGTTGTTGTTCAGTTGCTAAATCGCATCCTGAAACGGGGGACCAGGTTCCATTCACGGAGCCAAAGAATGAATTCTGCAAACTCACAAACACTCACACCGACAAGTTTATTTGGAAAGATGACGATACAAAGCCCTCAGCATAGACACTGAGAAGGGATGAAGAGCCCCCAAAGGTGGGAGTAACAGCAGTTTTTATGTCTTTATTAGAATTGCTCTGTTCATTTTTGATTGGCTCAGGGCCAGATGTGTGTAATTTCTGGCCAATCGGGTTAAGTGTTGCAGTGTCCAGTTTGTCATTTTTATGGCTTTCTTGGATCCTCAAGTTTCTCAGTTTTTCCGGACATTGGGATGCCATCCCTCAACCCTTTCTCAAGAGTCCCATACCACTATTTAGGGGTTAAACATGTATTTAGGAGCTAAATGTATACCTGGAGCTTTTCTCCTTGATAAACTAGACAACAGTTTGTGATTGTCTTGTCCTGGGTCTGAATGTTTTATACCCCTCCAGACCATGGAGGCATTCCTCTGAAAACCTGAAAACTGAAGCAATAAATATAAATGCTTGTATGTGATACTTGAATTGAAATTTAAAAAAGAACCAAGACTTTGACTTCCACACTGACTGCCTAACAATTTCTACCACATGACTCTTTGGGACCCCATGGACTGCAGCACGCCAGGCATCCCCGTCCTTCACTAGCTCCCAGAGTTTGCTCAAATTCATGTCCACTGAGTCAGTGATGCCATCCAACCATCTCATCCTCTGTTGCCCCCTTCTCTTGCCCCTCATCTTGCAAAAGTGGATTGCTTTTAATGAGCCTGTGCTTACGTCATAGTCCTGTGCTGCCCCCAAGTGGTGTTTCAGCAGATTTGATTTCTTCAAACAGGCAGGGTGACATTTGTTCAGTGTTTCTTTTACTGGAGAAATCTCATTAGGAGAGTTTATTAAAACACAGAAATTCTGATTCAGTAGGTCTGGGGTTGGTCCAAGAATTTGCCTTTTTACCAAGTTGCCATTTGCTGATGGTCTGGAGACCACAGTTCGAGAGCCACAGACCTAGTTGCTTTCAAGGGACTAGCCAGTCGACCTGACATTATTGGGCAGATGAAAGAGGATTTTTACCCTTGAGAGCTGCAGTCTAAGAGACACCCAAAGCAAGTGGAGAATGCTTCTAAAGGCACTGGGCTCTGGGAATGATTTGGACTCAAAGGAGCCACTTCCAGCGGAGGCAGGAGCTTCGGCACAGGCAGGCGCTGCGACGTGGCTGCCTCATTTTCGTGTCATTTCCTATGTCGTCTTTAGCAATAGAAAACATTTTTCATCACTGTTCTAAGCATTTCATGTGTTCAATTAATTTTCACAAGTCTGTGAAGTAAATTATCCTCCTGTATAGGCTGAATTCTATATCCCCAAAATTCACATTTGAAGACCTCCTATAACCTCATAATGTGACCATGTTCCTTCAACCCTTTCTCAAGAGTCCCATACCACTATTTAGGGTTAAACATGTATTTAGGAGCTAAATGTATACCTGGAGCTTTTCTCCTTGATAAACTAGACAACAGTTTGTGATTGTCTTGTCCTGGGTCTGAATGTTTTATACCCCTCCAGACCATGGAGGCATTCCTCTGAAAACCTGAAAACTGAAGCAATAAATATAAATGCTTGTATGTGATACTTGAATTGAAATTTAAAAAAGAACCAAGACTTTGACTTCCACACTGACTGCCTAACAATTTCTACCACATGACTCTTTGGGACCCCATGGACTGCAGCACGCCAGGCATCCCCGTCCTTCACTAGCTCCCAGAGTTTGCTCAAATTCATGTCCACTGAGTCAGTGATGCCATCCAACCATCTCATCCTCTGTTGCCCCCTTCTCTTGCCCCTCATCTTGCAAAAGTGGATTGCTTTTAATGAGCCTGTGCTTACGTCATAGTCCTGTGCTGCCCCCAAGTGGTGTTTCAGCAGATTTGATTTCTTCAAACAGGCAGGGTGACATTTGTTCAGTGTTTCTTTTACTGGAGAAATCTCATTAGGAGAGTTTATTAAAACACAGAAATTCTGATTCAGTAGGTCTGGGGTTGGTCCAAGAATTTGCCTTTTTACCAAGTTGCCATTTGCTGATGGTCTGGAGACCACAGTTCGAGAGCCACAGACCTAGTTGCTTTCAAGGGACTAGCCAGTCGACCTGACATTATTGGGCAGATGAAAGAGGATTTTTACCCTTGAGAGCTGCAGTCTAAGAGACACCCAAAGCAAGTGGAGAATGCTTCTAAAGGCACTGGGCTCTGGGAATGATTTGGACTCAAAGGAGCCACTTCCAGCGGAGGCAGGAGCTTCGGCACAGGCAGGCGCTGCGACGTGGCTGCCTCATTTTCGTGTCATTTCCTATGTCGTCTTTAGCAATAGAAAACATTTTTCATCACTGTTCTAAGCATTTCATGTGTTCAATTAATTTTCACAAGTCTGTGAAGTAAATTATCCTCCTGTATAGGCTGAATTCTATATCCCCAAAATTCACATTTGAAGACCTCCTATAACCTCATAATGTGACCATGTTTGGAGATAAGGTCTTTAAAGATGTGATTAAGTTAAAATTAAGTCCTTAGGGTGGACCGATATGACTGGTGTCCTCATAACAAGAATAAATTTGGACAGACACCTAAGGAGGGAGGACCATATGAAGAGAAGGGAGAAGATGGCCATCGAGAAGCCAAGAAAAGAGGCCTCAGAAGAAATCAAGCCTATGGACACCTTGAGCTCGGACTTCTAGCCTTCAGAACTGGGAGAAAATAAACAGGTTGCTTAAGCCACCCGGTTTGTGATGAGCCCTTGTAAATGAATACATCCCATTTACAAATGAGGGAACTGAGGCATACAGAGGTTAAATTATGTGCCCGATTTCTGCCTGAACTGAAGGAAACTGGCTCTAAGCTGTTTTTTGTAAGCCACCAGGCACTATGTTCCCCAAAATGACTCAGTCTTGCTTTCATTCTCTCCCCAGTACTGCTTTCCCCTCTCCCACCGCCAGAGTGGGAGGCTCTTCACCTCTCCTTGGACTAGTAAATGGTTACCTAAACGCATCTCATCGTACTTCTCCACTTCCATCCTTCATCCCCACTGCAGTGCATTGCCCGCCTCCACTAGTGATTTTTCTCTGGACCAGATCAACCTGTCTCTCCTCTCCCTAAAGTCCTCAATGGCTCCCTATTGCCTTCAGGACGAAATTTTGCAAAGTCAGCTGCAGACATCATGACACATCATTCCTCAATGTTTCAACATGTGTTGTCAATCCGGGGAGTCAGGATGAACCCCAGCAGAGCATACCAAGCAGGGTGTCTAGGTGAGGACCAAAACTACAGGGAGTCTCTCTTCTCTTGCTTTACCTTATTAACTGGCTCTGCCACTTGCTTGTGAGCTTGTGTTTTGAGCTGTGCTGTTCATACTGCATTTACTGGGTTCTAATGAGAAAGGAATGGCAAACTACTCCAGTATTCTTCCCTGGAAACTCCCATGGACAGATGAGCCTGGAGGGCGATAGTCCAAAGGGTCACAAAGAGTCAGACATGACTAAATAACTAACCACACTATCAGTGAGCACCAGTTACAGATTTTAGCAACCCATGTTAGGAAGTTTCAATTGTTGGCATTTACGAACAGAGGTGTGAGACATATATATATATTGTATGTCTCAGTTCCAGCAAAAGCCATGGCTGACACTAGGCTCAGGGGAATGACTCTTACACTGTGACTGTCGGTTGTGTGACCAACACCCTGAGCAATAGTCAGACACAATGATACTCACTGATGTGAAAAAAAAGACAGTCACCATGTGGCTTGCTGAGGACCACATTCCTAAAAGCAGATGGTTCACTAAGACCCTATGAGTTTCACGTGCTTCTGCTGCTGCTCCTGTGA
Organism: Tragulus kanchil; assembly: GCA_022376925.1. Taxonomy (NCBI): domain Eukaryota; kingdom Metazoa; phylum Chordata; class Mammalia; order Artiodactyla; family Tragulidae; genus Tragulus; species Tragulus kanchil. Next base: position 39,408,951 of record JAIOJX010000031.1, on the reverse strand, counting down.
ATGCAAAAGATAATGAGGGTACTTCCCTAGTGGCATAGTGGATAGGAATCCTTCTGCCAATGCATGGGTTCAATACTTGGTCCAGGAAGATTCCACGTGCCACAGAGCAAAAAAAGCCTGTGCGCCACAACTACTGAGCCCAAGTGCTGCAGTCACTGAAGTTCATGAGCCTAGAATCTGTGCTCTGCAGTATGAGAAGTCACAGCCCTCACAACCAAAACAAAGAGTAGCCTCTGCTCGCCGCAACTAGAGGAAAAAGCCTGCATACAGCAAGGAAGACCCATTGCAGCCAAAAATAAAAACAAATAAATAAATAATTTTTTAAAAAAAGGTGATAGCACCTTTTTTGGCACCCCAAGGCACAGATTCTTGCAAAAAGTGCCTCAAATGCTTTTTCCTTTCCCCTCTTAAAGGGCCAGAGGACACCATGACCCTATTCAACAACTGTAAATGGGACCAAAAAAGACTCTGGAGTCAATTGAGTGTGATGTCTTATCAACACAGCTCCACTCCCTTCTTAGGCTATTGTTACTTATCCAAGCAGGGTGCTCTAGGTGAGGACCAAAACTACAGGAGTCTCTCTTCTCTTGCTTTACCTTATTAACTGGCTCTGCCACTTGCTTGTGAGCTTGTGTTTTGAGCTGTGCTGTTCATACTGCATTTACTGGGTTCTAATGAGAAAGGAATGGCAAACTACTCCAGTATTCTTCCCTGGAAACTCCCATGGACAGATGAGCCTGGAGGGCGATAGTCCAAAGGGTCACAAAGAGTCAGACATGACTAAATAACTAACCACACTATCAGTGAGCACCAGTTACAGATTTTAGCAACCCATGTTAGGAAGTTTCAATTGTTGGCATTTACGAACAGAGGTGTGAGACATATATATATATTGTATGTCTCAGTTCCAGCAAAAGCCATGGCTGACACTAGGCTCAGGGGAATGACTCTTACACTGTGACTGTCGGTTGTGTGACCAACACCCTGAGCAATAGTCAGACACAATGATACTCACTGATGTGAAAAAAAAGACAGTCACCATGTGGCTTGCTGAGGACCACATTCCTAAAAGCAGATGGTTCACTAAGACCCTATGAGTTTCACGTGCTTCTGCTGCTGCTCCTGTGAATGCAAAAGATAATGAGGGTACTTCCCTAGTGGCATAGTGGATAGGAATCCTTCTGCCAATGCATGGGTTCAATACTTGGTCCAGGAAGATTCCACGTGCCACAGAGCAAAAAAAGCCTGTGCGCCACAACTACTGAGCCCAAGTGCTGCAGTCACTGAAGTTCATGAGCCTAGAATCTGTGCTCTGCAGTATGAGAAGTCACAGCCCTCACAACCAAAACAAAGAGTAGCCTCTGCTCGCCGCAACTAGAGGAAAAAGCCTGCATACAGCAAGGAAGACCCATTGCAGCCAAAAATAAAAACAAATAAATAAATAATTTTTTAAAAAAAGGTGATAGCACCTTTTTTGGCACCCCAAGGCACAGATTCTTGCAAAAAGTGCCTCAAATGCTTTTTCCTTTCCCCTCTTAAAGGGCCAGAGGACACCATGACCCTATTCAACAACTGTAAATGGGACCAAAAAAGACTCTGGAGTCAATTGAGTGTGATGTCTTATCAACACAGCTCCACTCCCTTCTTAGGCTATTGTTACTTAGCCAATAAGATGACAGCTGCCATGGAGGAGGCCTCTAACCCTGATGAAGCTTATATGAGGGTCTATAGGGGAAGAAACTGATAAACATGAGAAGGGTAGAGGAGGTCAGCCCCAAAGTATAGTCAATAACGACCTCCACCTCCCCCCAAAAAATACCTGGATACAGGTGGAGAAAATAAAAACAGAGGTACCAAATTGGAAATGATCTGATTGAAAGTCCAAAATTTGCAAAAAGAATAATACAGTGAAAAGATATAAGGCCCCAGTTGGTTCGTGCACATCTGCAACATAGGTCCTGATTTAACTTTCACGTCTGCTGAAAAGCACCAATTGGCAAACTTTCATGCCTTAAGACTGGAGTTCAAATTATGCTTTAGACCAGGGAATCCCACTAAATTTAAATGAGCTATCCCCTATAATCTTGGGGAGATCACTAAATATAAAATAGAGGAGAAATAGGTACACACCTCACCTTAGCCATAAGAAGGACTGCCTTGACTCAGTTTTCTACAGTCATAGCACCCATTGTTCTAAAACATTCCACCGTGGGCATGCATGCTCTCACCCAATGGGTGATGCCATTAAATCAAGTCTTTGGCACTTAAAATAAGCTTGGCAAATGAAACCAATAGCTTCCCTCTTCTCTTTCATTTAAGATATTAACATGGCCCCAGTATAAAGTAAACAAGACATTCAAGGATCATACAAGACTTTTTTTTTTTTAATTTTGGCATCTTTTATTGGTTTTTTATTTATTTATTTTCATCCATCTTTATTCTTTGGCCTGTGCGGGCCTCCCATTGCAGGGGACTCTGTTTGCAGAGCACCAGCTCTGGGCGCATGTGCTCCAGAGCACTGGCTCATAATTGGACACACCAGTCCAGCTGCTCCATGGCATGTGGGATCTTCCTGGGCCAGAGATCAAGCCGGTGCCTGTTGCACTGCAAGGCAGACTCTTTTTCTTTTTCTTTTCTTTTTAAAGATTTATTTATTTATTTATTTAGGTGGGGGTGGGGTGGGGAGGGAGGGGAGCAGGCGGGCCACTTCCATTGGTCTTTCATTTGTCCATTTTCGTCCATCTTTGTTCTTTGGCCCATGTGGGCCTCCCATCGTGGTGGCCTCTGTTGTCGCAGAACACAGGCTCTGAGCGCATGCGCTCCAGAGCTGCGGCTCGGTAATTGGACACATCAGTCCAGCCGCTCCGCGGCACGTGGGATCTTCCCAGGCCAGGGATGGAACCGGCGCCCCTTGCACTGCAAGGCGATGTCCTTACCCACTGGACCACCAGGGAAGGCCCTCTTTTTCTTTTAAAAATAAACAAAAACAAAAACAAAAACAAAACTTTATTTTACTTTTAACTTTTACAGAGTTTTGTTGTTTACAGATATGCATGTTCCCAGATTAGTCATATGTACATCCCCCCCTTCCTACCCCTCCCGACCATCACATAGCACCCCTGAAGGATCCCCTTTTCTCACAGAGCAATGACTATAGCTATTTTCTTCACTTATGATAGTACAGGCCTTCATGCTACTTCCTTTACGCCTCCCACCCTCTGTTCCTTCCCCACAATGTCCATATGTCCACTGTCCATGTCTGTCTTTCCATCGCAAGGCAGACTCTTTACCCACTGGACCACCAGGGAAGCCCCATACAAGACTTTTTAGAGAAGAGGTGGATTCTCTACACTGTTTATCCACAGTTGTTCATGACCCTAGAAAGAATGAATGGTCCTTCACAATGGATTGCCATAATCTTAATACTATGGTCTTGCCCAATAAGACTCCCATATCTGATATTCAAATGACTGATTACATACAATCAGCAACTAGAACACATTTTGCTCTTAGAGATTTAGCTAATGTGTCCAATTCAGTATTTATCTCAACAACTTCTTTGTCTTCAGAGAGAAATAAGTCACCTCTACCTGGCTCCTGGGGAGTACTTGTGCAGCTATGTCCTCAAATCCAATCTTTGCAAGCACAATTTTGACCACATCCACTTTTTCCGGAATGTCACTCTGGTGACCTCCTCCTCCTCCAAAGAAATTCATTTGACACACTCATTCAGGACATAAAAATATAAAGAAACTCACAGAAATACAGAGACTCACAAAAACACAAAGAAACTAAGGGACTAGGCTATTGCCCCACACATAGTACAAGGCCCATCAATTGAGTTTATCTGCTCGGTAAAGGGTCACTTTGTCCCTGACAGTGTTAAGAACCAACGGTGAGACTAAAGTCAACCTCCAGAAGGGCTCATGCCAGTGGGCTGCATGCCCTGCCCCAGCAGTGAGCCACAGCTGCCCCATGACTTTGGAGGAAACCCTTCAATTCTAGCAGGTAGATTTGATTCAGTGTCCTACAGAATCACTGCTCCTGTCCCCTGGGTCCTAGTGTGCGTGAAATTTTGGGTGTGCCCTCTAAGAGTGAAGTCTCTGTTTCCCTTAGTTCTCTAGAAGTCCTACAATCAAATCCCACTAGCCTTCAAAGTCAGATTCCCTGGGGATTCCTAGTTTCTTTGCTGGAACCCCCAAGCTAGGAAGCCTGATGTGGTGCCCAGAACCTTCACAATAGTGGGAGAACTTCTGTAGTATAATTAGTCTCCATTTCGTGGCTGCCCACCTGGTGGATATGGGATTTAATTTTTATCATGATTGCACCCTCCTACCATCTCACAGAGTCTTCTCCTTAGTCTTTGGATGAGGGTTCTCATTTTTTGGTGGGTTCCAATGTCTTCCTGTTAATGTTTGTTCAGCCATGAGTTGTGATTTCAGTGTTCTTACAGGAGGTGAATGTACATACTTCTACTCTGCCATCTTGAACCAATGTCAGCAACTAGAACAGCATTTTGCTCTATAATCTTAATACTATGGTCTTGCCCAATAAGACTCCCATATCTGATATTCAAATGACTGATTACATACAATCAGCAACTAGAACACATTTTGCTCTTAGAGATTTAGCTAATGTGTCCAATTCAGTATTTATCTCAACAACTTCTTTGTCTTCAGAGAGAAATAAGTCACCTCTACCTGGCTCCTGGGGAGTACTTGTGCAGCTATGTCCTCAAATCCAATCTTTGCAAGCACAATTTTGACCACATCCACTTTTTCCGGAATGTCACTCTGGTGACCTCCTCCTCCTCCAAAGAAATTCATTTGACACACTCATTCAGGACATAAAAATATAAAGAAACTCACAGAAATACAGAGACTCACAAAAACACAAAGAAACTAAGGGACTAGGCTATTGCCCCACACATAGTACAAGGCCCATCAATTGAGTTTATCTGCTCGGTAAAGGGTCACTTTGTCCCTGACAGTGTTAAGAACCAACGGTGAGACTAAAGTCAACCTCCAGAAGGGCTCATGCCAGTGGGCTGCATGCCCTGCCCCAGCAGTGAGCCACAGCTGCCCCATGACTTTGGAGGAAACCCTTCAATTCTAGCAGGTAGATTTGATTCAGTGTCCTACAGAATCACTGCTCCTGTCCCCTGGGTCCTAGTGTGCGTGAAATTTTGGGTGTGCCCTCTAAGAGTGAAGTCTCTGTTTCCCTTAGTTCTCTAGAAGTCCTACAATCAAATCCCACTAGCCTTCAAAGTCAGATTCCCTGGGGATTCCTAGTTTCTTTGCTGGAACCCCCAAGCTAGGAAGCCTGATGTGGTGCCCAGAACCTTCACAATAGTGGGAGAACTTCTGTAGTATAATTAGTCTCCATTTCGTGGCTGCCCACCTGGTGGATATGGGATTTAATTTTTATCATGATTGCACCCCTCCTACCATCTCACAGAGACTTCTCCTTAGTCTTTGGATGAGGGTTCTCATTTTTTGGTGGGTTCCAATGTCTTCCTGTTAATGTTTGTTCAGCCATGAGTTGTGATTTCAGTGTTCTTACAGGAGGTGAATGTACATACTTCTACTCTGCCATCTTGAACCAATCTCACAACACCATCACTACTGGAATGCCCCACCCTTCCTTACATGGGATCCTCATGTATGAGGTATATAGACAGTATAATGTCTTCAAGGTCCATCCATATGTATTAGCCACTGTTCCTTTTAATGACTGAATAATGTTCCATTACATGGATATACATTTTTCTTACACTGTCATATGTTGATGGACATTGAGCTGTTTTTACTTTTTGACTATTATGAATAATGCTGCTATGGACATTTATGTGCAAGTCTTTGTGTGAGCATACATTTTCGTTTCTCTTTAATATATATTCAGGAGTAGAATTGTTCAATCATGTGGTAAGTCTGTTTTTAACCACCTGAGGAACTGTCAGACTCTTTTCCAAAGTGGCTGCACTAATCTAGACGCTCATCAACAGTATATAGGTCGCTGATAGCTCAGACAGTAAAGAATCTGCCTGCAATGCAGGAGACCAGGGTTCAGTCCCTGACTCAGGAAGATTCTCTGGGAGAAGGAAACGGCTACTTACTCCAGAATTCTCGCATGGAGAATCCCGTGGACAGAGGAGCCTGGTGAACTACAGTCCATTGGGTTGCAAAGAATCAGACACGACTGAGCAACTAACAGTTTCACTTTCAGCAGCATATAAAAATTCTAATTTCTGTAATCCTCATAGACATCTGTTATTGTCCTTTTTATTACAGTCATCTGTATATGTGTGAAGTGATATCTCATGCTTTTGATCTGCATTTCTCTCATAGCTAATAATGTTGAAAATCCTTTCATATGCTTATTGTCCATTTGCATATCTTCTTTGGTGAAACATCTATTTAATTCTTTGCCTATTTTTAAAAATTTGATCGTGACAAAACTTATATAATAAGAAATTTACCATTTTAGTCATTTTAAAGGTACAGTTCAATGGTGTTAAGTGTATTCATAATGGTGAATAACCATCATTATTTCCAGAACTATTTTTTTAATCACCAAAACAGAAACTTTGTACACATTAAACAATAACTCCCTGTTTCGCTCTCCCCTCGTCCCATGGAAGCCTCCAATCTACACTCTGCCCCTATGAATTTACATATTTTATGTTAATTACATACAGTCACACGACTTTATCATACTTTTGAAAATAATCATTTTTATTAGAAAAGAAAATCTATCATACAGTCCTCTTAAAATTCTATTTATCTTCCATTTAATTCATGATTCAGTGGGGTACCATTTTAAAGAATACTGTACAAGGGGACATCCCTGGTCATCCAGTGGTTAGGGCTCTGCATTTCCACCACAAGAGGTGTGGGTTCAATCCCTGGTCAGGGAAATAAGATCTCACATGCTTCATGGCATGGCCAATAAATAAATAATAAAATGCAGCTGACTGACTGAAATTTAAAAAAGAATACTATACAAGAGGATCTCTATTTTAATCATTATATGGGGCTCCTAATTTCATTTTAACTTTAGCTAATTCAAAACAATCCAAAATAACACAATATTATCGTGTAAACTAACATTTCCCAAAATGTGTTATAAGCCACATGCACTATTGATAGATTTGAAATAAAATATATTTATAAATGCATAATAAAAAAGCATAATGCCTTTATGTTGTTATCATGCAAGAGCACTTTTAAGAAAGAAATGATATACCAAACATAAGAATACCTGGATGTCACATGGAGATGCTTTTTTATTTAATAACAGACAATTATATAATTCCAATAACTGGTTATCTATCATTATAAAGTTTTCCTAAGCATATATAAATTATGTATTAATCATTTCATCAATGTGATTATTTTTATAGTTTTCTTTGCTCTAAAGGTACATAGAACTTATTAGCTCCTGATAGTTTTCTATCAACAAATTATTACTGAAAAATTTTTTTCATGTTTAATTAATTCTGGCAAACACTGCCATAATTAAAAGAGATGTCTCCAAACCAAAGTTCAAATTAAATGGCTTTATGATATACAATAGGCTTCCCAGGTGGTTCAGGGGTAAAGACTGCCTGCCAAGCAAGAGGCCTAGGTTCAGTCCCTGGGTCGGGAAGATCCCTTGGAGAAGGAAATGGCAACCCACTGCAGTATTCTTGCCTGGAGAATCCCATCGACAGAGGAGCTGAGCAAGCTACAGTCCATGGGGTTGCAAAAGAGTCAGACATGACTTTGGAACTAAACAGCAACAGCAGCAGAATGGTATACAATGCCCCATTGTGAGGCTCGGAAAATACCTGGTAGCTTTTCTAGCTGATGCTCGTTCCGATGGAAGTGTATTTCAGTTTCACTGATTTGAGATTATTTCTTTGATAAAAGGATGAATTCCTTTTAAAGAATACTGTACAAGGGGACATCCCTGGTCATCCAGTGGTTAGGGCTCTGCATTTCCACCACAAGAGGTGTGGGTTCAATCCCTGGTCAGGGAAATAAGATCTCACATGCTTCATGGCATGGCCAATAAATAAATAATAAAATGCAGCTGACTGACTGAAATTTAAAAAAGAATACTATACAAGAGGATCTCTATTTTAATCATTATATGGGGCTCCTAATTTCATTTTAACTTTAGCTAATTCAAAACAATCCAAAATAACACAATATTATCGTGTAAACTAACATTTCCCAAAATGTGTTATAAGCCACATGCACTATTGATAGATTTGAAATAAAATATATTTATAAATGCATAATAAAAAAGCATAATGCCTTTATGTTGTTATCATGCAAGAGCACTTTTAAGAAAGAAATGATATACCAAACATAAGAATACCTGGATGTCACATGGAGATGCTTTTTTATTTAATAACAGACAATTATATAATTCCAATAACTGGTTATCTATCATTATAAAGTTTTCCTAAGCATATATAAATTATGTATTAATCATTTCATCAATGTGATTATTTTTATAGTTTTCTTTGCTCTAAAGGTACATAGAACTTATTAGCTCCTGATAGTTTTCTATCAACAAATTATTACTGAAAAATTTTTTTCATGTTTAATTAATTCTGGCAAACACTGCCATAATTAAAAGAGATGTCTCCAAACCAAAGTTCAAATTAAATGGCTTTATGATATACAATAGGCTTCCCAGGTGGTTCAGGGGTAAAGACTGCCTGCCAAGCAAGAGGCCTAGGTTCAGTCCCTGGGTCGGGAAGATCCCTTGGAGAAGGAAATGGCAACCCACTGCAGTATTCTTGCCTGGAGAATCCCATCGACAGAGGAGCTGAGCAAGCTACAGTCCATGGGGTTGCAAAAGAGTCAGACATGACTTTGGAACTAAACAGCAACAGCAGCAGAATGGTATACAATGCCCCCATTGTGAGGCTCGGAAAATACCTGGTAGCTTTTCTAGCTGATGCTCGTTCCGATGGAAGTGTATTTCAGTTTCACTGATTTGAGATTATTTCTTTGATAAAAGGATGAATTCCCTTTTCAAATGCAGCAATAATTTCACATTTGTTATCTTAGTGTTTATTCTACCCAAGATTACTGAAGTAATGTAGCCAGTTTACACTTACCCAGTGTTGGCAGGATAGTAAGCCAGGGTGCAGGGAGACCAGGTAAGGGGCATTGAAATAATCAAAGCGTTGACCAAGAGGACTTGGAACTTAGATTATTTCGGGGGCATGAGAGTAAGGGATGTGTTCAGACTGACTTCAACCTCTGACTTATCCACTAGTTGTATGGGGCCACCATTGTACTGTGACATGAGGTCATGGTGGAGGCGATTCAAAGAACTGGGTTTTGGAGGACCATTGATTTCATCTCAGATATGCTAAGTTCCAGGGAGACATCCAGGGGTTGTTTAGGAGACCCTGGCCTACTTAACGCAGGAGCTCCAGGAAGAGGTTTTCAACCATGCAAATACATGAAAAGATTTCAAATTCCATCGTGCATAATAAGAACAGCTAAATCTAGTTAGTAAATGAACACGAAAAGGGACTTCCCTGGTGGTCCAGTGGTTAAGACTCTGTGTTCCCAATGAGGGGGGCCTGGGTTTGATCCCTGGTCAGGGAACTAGATCCCACATGTCACAACTAAGACCCAGTGTAGCCAAATAAATAAATAATTTTTAAAAAATAATAATCAAAAAAACTAAAAAAAAAAAAAGAACACAAAAAGAGGAATTGTTTATGAAATTTCAAAATAAATGATCAGGGTAGAAAGAGGTAGCCAAAGAATTAGGTAGGAGACTGATTAAAGGAACATCGGTTTCTGCCATCATGTTAATAAAATATAGAAAGTTGAGGGTGAAAACCACCCTTTAGTAAAGACACAGTCCATAAAAACTGTGGGGCTTCCCTGGCGGTCCAGTGGGTAAAGAGTCCGCCTTGCACTGCAAAGGGTGCTGGTTCGACCCCTGGCATGGGAAGAGCCCACGTGCTGCAGAGCAGCTGGACCAGTGTGTCCAGTTGCGAGACAGCGCTCTGGAGCGCATGCGCCCAGAGCCAGCGCTCTGTTACAAGAGACGCCACTGCAATGGGAGGCCCACACAGGCCAAAGAACAAAGAAAATAAATAAATGAAAGGCCAATAAAAGTGGCCAAAAAGAAAAAGAAAAAAACCGTGTAATTCTCAGGTCAGTTCAATGACTTCTCCCAGTCTCCCATTTTCCCAGCCAGCTTGCACTCCCCCCGTGCCTCCTTCATAGACATTCTGGAACTGTACCACCTCTTCTCACATCCAGCAGGGAACCAAGATTCAGGGCTGGGCAAACTGGCTCAGGAACACTTGGGTTCATCCAAGTCCACCCCAGTGCGATGAGAGTAAGGGATGTGTTCAGACTGACTTCAACCTCTGACTTATCCACTAGTTGTATGGGGCCACCATTGTACTGTGACATGAGGTCATGGTGGAGGCGATTCAAAGAACTGGGTTTTGGAGGACCATTGATTTCATCTCAGATATGCTAAGTTCCAGGGAGACATCCAGGGGTTGTTTAGGAGACCCTGGCCTACTTAACGCAGGAGCTCCAGGAAGAGGTTTTCAACCATGCAAATACATGAAAAGATTTCAAATTCCATCGTGCATAATAAGAACAGCTAAATCTAGTTAGTAAATGAACACGAAAAGGGACTTCCCTGGTGGTCCAGTGGTTAAGACTCTGTGTTCCCAATGAGGGGGGCCTGGGTTTGATCCCTGGTCAGGGAACTAGATCCCACATGTCACAACTAAGACCCAGTGTAGCCAAATAAATAAATAATTTTTAAAAAATAATAATCAAAAAAACTAAAAAAAAAAAAAGAACACAAAAAGAGGAATTGTTTATGAAATTTCAAAATAAATGATCAGGGTAGAAAGAGGTAGCCAAAGAATTAGGTAGGAGACTGATTAAAGGAACATCGGTTTCTGCCATCATGTTAATAAAATATAGAAAGTTGAGGGTGAAAACCACCCTTTAGTAAAGACACAGTCCATAAAAACTGTGGGGCTTCCCTGGCGGTCCAGTGGGTAAAGAGTCCGCCTTGCACTGCAAAGGGTGCTGGTTCGACCCCTGGCATGGGAAGAGCCCACGTGCTGCAGAGCAGCTGGACCAGTGTGTCCAGTTGCGAGACAGCGCTCTGGAGCGCATGCGCCCAGAGCCAGCGCTCTGTTACAAGAGACGCCACTGCAATGGGAGGCCCACACAGGCCAAAGAACAAAGAAAATAAATAAATGAAAGGCCAATAAAAGTGGCCAAAAAGAAAAAGAAAAAAACCGTGTAATTCTCAGGTCAGTTCAATGACTTCTCCCAGTCTCCCATTTTCCCAGCCAGCTTGCACTCCCCACCCCAGTGCCTCCTTCATAGACATTCTGGAACTGTACCACCTCTTCTCACATCCAGCAGGGAACCAAGATTCAGGGCTGGGCAAACTGGCTCAGGAACACTTGGGTTCATCCAAGTCCACTGCCCCTAGGTCCCAAGCCTGCTTTTATAGATCCATTCGCATGCTAATTTACATTGTTCAGCAAACTCTGGCTTCTCCCTTAAAGCCTGATGCTTCTTTCTCTCTACAGTTCTCTCTTCACTCATACCCTTAACCAATGCAGACTTTAATGATGAAAAGGGGACCCTCTTGTCTGTGGGGCCCCTAAGCTTCTGTATTTATTCAAAATTCATTTTTTTAAAGATTTATTTATTTATTTTATATTTTGGGCGAGGGTTGGGTTGGGGAGGGAAGGGAGCGGGTGAGCCACTTCTATTGGTCTTTCATTTCTCTATTTCCATCCGTCTTTGTTCTTTGGCTCCTATGGGCCTCCCATCGCGGAGGTGTCTGTTGTTGCAGAGCACCGGCTCTGGGCGCAAGCGCTCCAGAGCTCCAGCTCGGTAATTGGACACATCCATCCAGCCGCTCCGCGGCACGTGGGATCTTCCCAGGCCAGGGATCGAACCAGCGTCCCTTGCACTGCAAGTTGGTGTCCTTACCCACTGGACCACCAGGGGAAGCCCCAAAATTCATTTTTTGAGGTCTGAAATTCATTCTGGAAGCACAGGCTGCCCACAAGGACTGGAGGTTATGCTTTTCTTTCCCGCCTCTGTCCCCTCACACAGCCCATAGCATCAGGGAGGGGGTACAACCTCCTCCTCCACAAGGTTTCCAGACTAGAAGTTAAGTTGATGGGATAGGGAAAGAAGAATTGGAGTCTGAGAATTTATATATTCAGATTAGGACCCAGCTTTCTAGGGAGGAACCCAGCAATCAACACTCTCTACAACTCTGTTGTCTACTATCTGTTTATTAAAGCACACATCTGGATAATGCAGTGCTGTGCTGTGCTGTGCTATGCTTAGTCTCTTAGTCACGTTCAACTCTTTGCAAACCACCGACTGCAGTCCATGAGGCTCCCCTGTCCATGAGGATTCTCCAGGCAAGAATACTGGAGTGGGCTGTCATGCCCTCTTGCAGGAGATCTTCCCAACCAGGGATCAAACCCAGGTCTCCTGCAATGTAGGCAGATTCTTTACCATCTGAGCCACCAGGGGAATCCAAGAATACTGGGGTGGGTAGCCTATTCCATTTCCAAGGGAACTTCCTGACCCAGGAACTGAACCCGGGTCTCCTGCATTGCAGGCAGATTCTTTGCCAGCTAAGCTACCAAGGATAATGGAGGTCCTTAACAGGCTGAAAAATAGAGGTAGTTCACTGACAGAGAATGAATCCTGCTCTCCAACCTGGAAGGCAAGAGAAGCCTCATGGGACAATGATTTGGGGACTAACACTACCCTGGCTTTGTGGCACAGAGAGAAACCCTTCACACATTCTCTGCCCTGCTGGGGAAACTCCAGGATAAGGATAATGGGTCTGGAGATACCTCTTCATCAAAATGCTTCTCTATCCACTCTTTGCTTAAACCTGACCCACCAGCTGAGAGGCTACCTTGAGGGTCCTAGACTCTTATTTCAAATGCATATTAAAAAATGAATATTGGGCAATCCTTCTTTTCCTTCCCTTTAGGTCTAGTTAACCTGCACCAAACCACATTGCACACTAGGACTGCCTCCTGAGACGTGACTATGTTCCCTCAGGGACTCATAACACTCCACTCCAGCTCCTCTGAACAGCCTCTTGCTGATCACTGCAGTCTTTTTCTTCAGCTGCTGTTCCTTTTGCTGCTGATACAGCTCCAGAACTAGAACTGAAGCCCCAATACATACCCACCTCAGGGATGCTCGAGGCTCATACTAATTGAATCTCAAGGTGCCAGAAGTGTATGTGTTGCTCTGTACAGAACAGACACAGCATTGTTATGTTAATGCCTGTTGTTACCAGCCTCCAAGACGGCCCCCAGTGAAGGTCCCCTTCTGATATTCAAGACCTTGTGTCATCCCTCCAACATGGGCTAAAGCAGGCCAAGTAGTCATTGGCTTGTTACAGAAATGTCAGTGTCTCTTCTAAGACTAAGTCATAAAGGACATTGCAGCATCTGTCTTGTTCTTTTGGATCTCTTGTTCTGTGGGAAGCTAGCTGCCATGTGATAAGGACTCTAAACCAGTTATAAAGGAGGTTCATGTGGAAAAGAACTGAAGCCTCTCACCAATATTCAGCAATAACTTGTCAAACGTGTAAGTGAGCCATATTGGGAACAAATTTTCCAGCTCCATCAAGCCTTCTTATCAGTAAGCCACAATACTGACTGCAACTTAAAAGATGTCCAACCAAAACCACCCAGCAAAGTGATTCCTGGGTTCCTGATCCACAGAAACTATGAAAATAATCACTCTTTATTGTTCTTTTAAGCTGCTAACTTTTGGCATAAGTTAGTACACAAGAGTAGACAGCTAGTACAGTATGTCTTCACTTCTCTTGGGTATCTAGCAGTAGAATTGCTAAGTCATATTTGCTAACTTCATAAGAAGCTACCAAATCATTTTCCAAAGTGGTAGTCCCATTTTACCCTGCCTACTATGCCACTTCTAATTGCTTTTCCTAAGATCCATCTCATCAAAGATAAACCCCATCATGCTGCTTAACTCCCCTAGGACCTGGGGCCTAACCTTTTGCATATTAAAAAATGAATATTGGGCAATCCTTCTTTTCCTTCCCTTTAGGTCTAGTTAACCTGCACCAAACCACATTGCACACTAGGACTGCCTCCTGAGACGTGACTATGTTCCCTCAGGGACTCATAACACTCCACTCCAGCTCCTCTGAACAGCCTCTTGCTGATCACTGCAGTCTTTTTCTTCAGCTGCTGTTCCTTTTGCTGCTGATACAGCTCCAGAACTAGAACTGAAGCCCCAATACATACCCACCTCAGGGATGCTCGAGGCTCATACTAATTGAATCTCAAGGTGCCAGAAGTGTATGTGTTGCTCTGTACAGAACAGACACAGCATTGTTATGTTAATGCCTGTTGTTACCAGCCTCCAAGACGGCCCCCAGTGAAGGTCCCCTTCTGATATTCAAGACCTTGTGTCATCCCTCCAACATGGGCTAAAGCAGGCCAAGTAGTCATTGGCTTGTTACAGAAATGTCAGTGTCTCTTCTAAGACTAAGTCATAAAGGACATTGCAGCATCTGTCTTGTTCTTTTGGATCTCTTGTTCTGTGGGAAGCTAGCTGCCATGTGATAAGGACTCTAAACCAGTTATAAAGGAGGTTCATGTGGAAAAGAACTGAAGCCTCTCACCAATATTCAGCAATAACTTGTCAAACGTGTAAGTGAGCCATATTGGGAACAAATTTTCCAGCTCCATCAAGCCTTCTTATCAGTAAGCCACAATACTGACTGCAACTTAAAAGATGTCCAACCAAAACCACCCAGCAAAGTGATTCCTGGGTTCCTGATCCACAGAAACTATGAAAATAATCACTCTTTATTGTTCTTTTAAGCTGCTAACTTTTGGCATAAGTTAGTACACAAGAGTAGACAGCTAGTACAGTATGTCTTCACTTCTCTTGGGTATCTAGCAGTAGAATTGCTAAGTCATATTTGCTAACTTCATAAGAAGCTACCAAATCATTTTCCAAAGTGGTAGTCCCATTTTACCCCCTGCCTACACCATATGCCACTTCTAATTGCTTTTTCCTAAGATCCATCTCATCAAAGATAAATAACATTGTGTTTGACCCAACTGCACCAACACCAACTCTTATACCCACATGGTTATCTCCTTTTCTTCATGAACCAACCAATGGGCCATTGGTTTGATTGGGGTGGATCTGTGGCTTCCTACAGGGCAGGGCACTACCTCCCAACTAGCCATGCTCGTGGTCTTGGGAATCATCCTGTACTTTAGAGTTGATAAAGCCCTTTTCCAAATGTGACCAGAGTTCCTCCAGGCCGCACCAGCCCAGAGACACAAGTGAGGTTGCATCAATAGGAAAAACACACATTTCATGGGTCTTTACCCTCACCTGCAGACCATAGGTGATCCGAGGCCCTTCAACTTGCCTCAGTTATTTCTGAAATTCCCAGACTGGTCCACATGAGCCGAGCACTAGAAAGCCAAGTCTTTAGAAGCCACATGTGGGCAGAACCTGTTCACTTCCCCTATCAGGGTGCCCTAAAGATCATAACTGTGGTTCCTCTTAAGTTCTATCCATTTATCTCCTTCACACTCCAACTTACCAACCCCATACCAGAGTACCCTGCAGAAATTTGGAGAGAACTCTGGTAGTAGATTCTGTTGGTGCCCTTCCCAGATCCCCTTTCCCAGACCAATGTAAATGTTCAGCAATTCTGGTGCTGGAGAAGACTCTTGAGAGTCCCTTGGACAGTAAGGAGATCAAACCAGTCAATCCCAAAGGAAATCAACTCTGAATATTCATTGGAAGGACTGATATTGATGTTGAAGCTCTAATAGCTTGGCTATCTAGTCAAAACCACCCAGCAAAGTGATTCCTGGGTTCCTGATCCACAGAAACTATGAAAATAATCACTCTTTATTGTTCTTTTAAGCTGCTAACTTTTGGCATAAGTTAGTACACAAGAGTAGACAGCTAGTACAGTATGTCTTCACTTCTCTTGGGTATCTAGCAGTAGAATTGCTAAGTCATATTTGCTAACTTCATAAGAAGCTACCAAATCATTTTCCAAAGTGGTAGTCCCATTTTACCCCCTGCCTACACCATATGCCACTTCTAATTGCTTTTTCCTAAGATCCATCTCATCAAAGATAAATAACATTGTGTTTGACCCAACTGCACCAACACCAACTCTTATACCCACATGGTTATCTCCTTTTCTTCATGAACCAACCAATGGGCCATTGGTTTGATTGGGGTGGATCTGTGGCTTCCTACAGGGCAGGGCACTACCTCCCAACTAGCCATGCTCGTGGTCTTGGGAATCATCCTGTACTTTAGAGTTGATAAAGCCCTTTTCCAAATGTGACCAGAGTTCCTCCAGGCCGCACCAGCCCAGAGACACAAGTGAGGTTGCATCAATAGGAAAACACACATTTCATGGGTCTTTACCCTCACCTGCAGACCATAGGTGATCCGAGGCCCTTCAACTTGCCTCAGTTATTTCTGAAATTCCCAGACTGGTCCACATGAGCCGAGCACTAGAAAGCCAAGTCTTTAGAAGCCACATGTGGGCAGAACCTGTTCACTTCCCCTATCAGGGTGCCCTAAAGATCATAACTGTGGTTCCTCTTAAGTTCTATCCATTTATCTCCTTCACACTCCAACTTACCAACCCCATACCAGAGTACCCTGCAGAAATTTGGAGAGAACTCTGGTAGTAGATTCTGTTGGTGCCCTTCCCAGATCCCCTTTCCCAGACCAATGTAAATGTTCAGCAATTCTGGTGCTGGAGAAGACTCTTGAGAGTCCCTTGGACAGTAAGGAGATCAAACCAGTCAATCCCAAAGGAAATCAACTCTGAATATTCATTGGAAGGACTGATATTGATGTTGAAGCTCTAATAGCTTGGCTATCTAGTGCAAAAAGAGAGCTCATTGGAAAAGACCCTGATGCTGGGAATGATTGCTGGCAAGAGGAGAAGGGAGCAACAGAGGAGATGGTAAGATAGCATCACTAAGTCAAAGGACATGAGTTTGAGCAAGCTCCGGGAGATAGTGAAGAACAGGGAAGCCTGGCATGCAGCAGTTCACAGGGTCACAAAGAGTCAGACACGACTTAGTGACTGAACAACAACTGCTACAAAGACTACTCCCTTCTCCTGAGAACTGCCCTTGACTGATGGATAACTCCCCAGGGCATGGGGGGTTATACTCCCTACTCTCCAAGAATGAATTGGTATGGGGTCGGGTGGCAGGATGGGATGTGGGAGACACTGCCCTGCAGTGGAGTAGGACAACTTTCTGTCTGCTCAGGCCCCCAGAGTTCCCCACGGGATAAGGGTGAAGCTAGACTTCAGCTGAGACTCTCTCTTTATTGAGCATCTTCCCCTGTCCTGTTCTGCTTCCCTCTGTTCCTTTTATTCTTCTCTGAGAGCATGCCTTCAGTAACTCGCTTGCTCAAGAATTCCCATGTAAGCCTCTTAACCTCAAAAAAACCCACATACTCCTTCCAACTCTGTGTTCAGAACCCTGTCCCAACCTGACTCAGGCCCCAGAAACTCACAAAGACCGTTGTGAAATCAGCTCCTGCGTAGACCTCTGCACACCACAGGGGCAGTCCACAGGCCTGGTGAGACTAGAGATACCACACCATACTTCCCCTCTATTCCTCCTCAGGCTGCTCCATCACTCTCCCAGAAGTCCACCAACCAGTCACTACATGAAGCCTTTCCTCCTTGTGAATCGTTTCCTGCAAAGCTGCCTTCCTGCTAGATTCCACCTACTAGGATACCTATGATGCATGGTGTACTCATTTGACCTTCAAAACAATCCTTTTCAATCGCTAATATTAACTTCCCTGTTCCACCAGTGAGGAAGCCAGAAGCAATTCACTGCAAAGCTAACAAAGCTTACGCTCACTTGCCTCGGCCCTTCCAAATTCCTGCAATTTTATAATCCAAGTTCAGTATTCTTCTGCTCAAAACCAGACTCCACAAAACCTAACTCTGCTCTTAGAAGTTGACCCAGGTTTGCTGCCTCCCAACTTCTTTTCCTGTGTTCCATCCTGCAATAAATCCCTGAAGCTCCCCCTGGTCCATAGAGGTGGTCTCCAGGACCCAACCCTTGTCCTTATTCCTCCATTCCATCCTCTTCTGTTCTGACACATTACTGTGGGAGCCTACCAGGCTAAAATATTCTTGGACAGAAATACATTTAAATATCAGGGCTGAAGAATATCTGCACATCCCATTAATGATACAGACACCCACAGGCCCTACAAAACCTGAAATAGGCCCTTTGCCTGCTTGTGCCTTCTCCATCAGCCAAGGTGACAGGTGGATAGAATACCTGGGGTGGAGGGGTGTGGGACATTGCAGAAGTTGGACTGTGTATCAGTTAGTTTTTCTATGTATAAACCACTCCAAAATTTCACAGCCTAAAACAGTATCTATTTAGCTCACAAATCTGCGGGTCAGCAATTTGGGCTGGGCTCTGATGGGCAATTTGTTCTTGGCTCCACTCCCATGTACATATGCAGTCAGCTGCTGGATTGGGTGAGACCTGGCACCAGCTGGCACGAATCATCTTTGTTCTACATGGTCTCTCATCCTCCAGTGGATAGTCCAAGATTGCTTCCTGGTAGCTGGGCAGAATTCCAAGAGAGTGAGTGGAATTGAGCAAAACCTCTTGAGGCCTAAGCTCACGATTTATACATCATCACTTTTACCACTTCACCGTTGAGCCACTGGGGAAGGCTTTAGGTAAGCAAACCAAATATTGGCATCTCTGCATGTCCTGAAGGCTCTCCCTTCCTCTAAATATGTCTCTGGCTCTGGGTAGACTTGGGAAATGAGGAGTATTCAGGAGATTGAACCTAGCAGATGAGCAGATGGAGCAACTGAAATCATCCTATGAGACACAAAACAGGGCCTCTTCTGCCTGGAAGTCCTATGAAAACAGGGACTGGCTAAAATCTAGTGGAAAACACTGGATCCACAAGCTCTGAGTTCTACCCGACATTTGTCACAAACCTGCTGTATGATATGGGAGTTTCACTTTGCTTCTCATTTCCCAGTGTGTCAAGTTAGATGAGAACCATCTACAGTGGGTTCTACAGGTATCCTGCTCACCTCCTTGGGATCTTATCACTTCAAGAAGCTCCAGCTGCAAGTGTGCATATCTGCACCTGCGAGCTAGCATTTCTGAGTTGCAAAGAGCTCAGGTGCATTCCTTTCCCCCCTTGCTTTCTCCATTCCATCCTGTTCTGTTCTGACACATTACTGTGGGAGCCTACCAGGCTAAAATATTCTTGGACAGAAATACATTTAAATATCAGGGCTGAAGAATATCTGCACATCCCATTAATGATACAGACACCCACAGGCCCTACAAAACCTGAAATAGGCCCTTTGCCTGCTTGTGCCTTCTCCATCAGCCAAGGTGACAGGTGGATAGAATACCTGGGGTGGAGGGGTGTGGGACATTGCAGAAGTTGGACTGTGTATCAGTTAGTTTTTTCTATGTATAAACCACTCCAAAATTTCACAGCCTAAAACAGTATCTATTTAGCTCACAAATCTGCGGGTCAGCAATTTGGGCTGGGCTCTGATGGGCAATTTGTTCTTGGCTCCACTCCCATGTACATATGCAGTCAGCTGCTGGATTGGGTGAGACCTGGCACCAGCTGGCACGAATCATCTTTGTTCTACATGGTCTCTCATCCTCCAGTGGATAGTCCAAGATTGCTTCCTGGTAGCTGGGCAGAATTCCAAGAGAGTGAGTGGAATTGAGCAAAACCTCTTGAGGCCTAAGCTCACGATTTATACATCATCACTTTTACCACTTCACCGTTGAGCCACTGGGGAAGGCTTTAGGTAAGCAAACCAAATATTGGCATCTCTGCATGTCCTGAAGGCTCTCCCTTCCTCTAAATATGTCTCTGGCTCTGGGTAGACTTGGGAAATGAGGAGTATTCAGGAGATTGAACCTAGCAGATGAGCAGATGGAGCAACTGAAATCATCCTATGAGACACAAAACAGGGCCTCTTCTGCCTGGAAGTCCTATGAAAACAGGGACTGGCTAAAATCTAGTGGAAAACACTGGATCCACAAGCTCTGAGTTCTACCCGACATTTGTCACAAACCTGCTGTATGATATGGGAGTTTCACTTTGCTTCTCATTTCCCAGTGTGTCAAGTTGAGATGAGAACCATCTACAGTGGGTTCTACAGGTATCCTGCTCACCTCCTTGGGATCTTATCACTTCAAGAAGCTCCAGCTGCAAGTGTGCATATCTGCACCTGCGAGCTAGCATTTCTGAGTTGCAAAAAGCCAGGTCTCAGGCTGCAACTGCCAGAGAATTAGCATCCCTCGGAGGAGCCCTCCATTTGTGATTCTCAAGAATTAGTAGATAAACGCTCTAGTTCCTTTTCCCCTTAGACAGCATAACTCTGTGGCATGTTTTCCACCCTGAAGGCCAGAGCGTCCCATCAGGTTTAACTTCCAGTTGCCAAGAGTTGTAACTGGCTCCATAATACACTCTGTATGGGCTGCTTATCTCCCCTGTCTCACTTCCTTACTCCCTCCCAGGGCAATAAATGGCTTGCCACTCAAATCCTTGCCTCTTCCTTTGGAGAAGCCAAACTAAGACCACACCCCAACCTTGCCTATGCTACGATCAGCCTGTGATCAAGACCATAGCAGAAGCTACCAGCAGGTGTCTTGAGCCTAGGGCTGGGTAAGGGACTTCCCAGTCCTCATCTGTACTCTGGACCGAAATGCCACAGAGAGTGTCACAGAATGTTGGTGGGAGGTCCCCTGTCATTCTGGAACGTCAGCCAAGGCCTGAAACTGAAAATGGGGGGTGCTTAGTTCCAACATTCTACAATAAGCCACCAGTGAGTCACCAACAGCTGGGACTCCTGGCTCTCTAAGACGCAACACAACCTGCTCTTCCACTTTGTAAAGAGAGTGGATGGGGTGGGGGCGGGGTGCAGAAGAAAGTACATTGCCAGCAGGACAGGATTTCTTATCACTCCCTAAAGGCTTATCTCGGAAGGGGTTCTAAGATAATCAAAACAATATTTAATGGGTCAGTTTGCAAATCCTCCAGATCCAGCCTAATCCCTTAAAAGGCATATTACTGGAAGTCCTATGAAAACAGGGACTGGCTAAAATCTAGTGGAAAACACTGGATCCACAAGCTCTGAGTTCTACCCGACATTTGTCACAAACCTGCTGTATGATATGGGAGTTTCACTTTGCTTCTCATTTCCCAGTGTGTCAAGTTGAGATGAGAACCATCTACAGTGGGTTCTACAGGTATCCTGCTCACCTCCTTGGGATCTTATCACTTCAAGAAGCTCCAGCTGCAAGTGTGCATATCTGCACCTGCGAGCTAGCATTTCTGAGTTGCAAAAAGCCAGGTCTCAGGCTGCAACTGCCAGAGAATTAGCATCCCTCGGAGGAGCCCTCCATTTGTGATTCTCAAGAATTAGTAGATAAACGCTCTAGTTCCTTTTCCCCTTAGACAGCATAACTCTGTGGCATGTTTTCCACCCTGAAGGCCAGAGCGTCCCATCAGGTTTAACTTCCAGTTGCCAAGAGTTGTAACTGGCTCCATAATACACTCTGTATGGGCTGCTTATCTCCCCTGTCTCACTTCCTTACTCCCTCCCAGGGCAATAAATGGCTTGCCACTCAAATCCTTGCCTCTTCCTTTGGAGAAGCCAAACTAAGACCACACCCCAACCTTGCCTATGCTACGATCAGCCTGTGATCAAGACCATAGCAGAAGCTACCAGCAGGTGTCTTGAGCCTAGGGCTGGGTAAGGGACTTCCCAGTCCTCATCTGTACTCTGGACCGAAATGCCACAGAGAGTGTCACAGAATGTTGGTGGGAGGTCCCCTGTCATTCTGGAACGTCAGCCAAGGCCTGAAACTGAAAATGGGGGGTGCTTAGTTCCAACATTCTACAATAAGCCACCAGTGAGTCACCAACAGCTGGGACTCCTGGCTCTCTAAGACGCAACACAACCTGCTCTTCCACTTTGTAAAGAGAGTGGATGGGGTGGGGGCGGGGTGCAGAAGAAAGTACATTGCCAGCAGGACAGGATTTCTTATCACTCCCTAAAGGCTTATCTCGGAAGGGGTTCTAAGATAATCAAAACAATATTTAATGGGTCAGTTTGCAAATCCCTCCAGATCCAGCCTAATCCTTCTGTTCAGACCAGCCACTCTGCATTCTGTCCCATTTTACATCTAACTCATACCTTCTCTCCACCACATGATCACCATTCGAGCTCCCACCATCTCTTGCCTGGCATCTTCAGCAGTCTCCCTTCCAACCTCTCTGTCTGCTCTCTCAGCTTCACGTCCACCCAATCCATTCTTCTAAAATGGATCTTTATGAATCAGGTCATCAAACTGCTATGGGCCAAAGGGCACCTGTGGCCTGTTTTGGTGCGGCCTATGAGTTAAAAATGGTTTCTACGTGTTTATGTGTTTGTTTGTTTGTTTTTAACAAAAGGATAAAAAATTATGTGACAAGGATATTGCCAACCTCTGTTCTAAAGCATAAGTCTTGTCCCACTTAAAAGAGGGGCTTGGGGCTTCGCTGGTGGTCCAGTGGGTAAGGACACTGCCTTGCAGTGCAAGGGGCGCCAGTTCGATCCCTGGCCTGGGAAGATCCCACATGCCACAGAGCAGCTGGACCGATGTGTCCAACTACCGAGCCAGAGTTCTGGAGGTCACGTGCCCAGAGCCGGTGCTCTGCAGCAAGAGAGGCCACTGCAATATGAGGCCCATACAGGCCAAAGAACAAAGATGGAAATGAAAGACCAATAGAAGCGGTCAAAAATAAATAAATAAAATAAAAGAGGGGCTTGTCTGCTGGCCACATCCCATGCCCTATATGCTCTATGCCTACTTTCTATGCCTGAAACATGCACCTCTCCTCTCCCGGTTGTCTGGTCAACTACCAGCCCTTCAAGTCTCATTCTGGAACGTCAGCCAAGGCCTGAAACTGAAAATGGGGGGTGCTTAGTTCCAACATTCTACAATAAGCCACCAGTGAGTCACCAACAGCTGGGACTCCTGGCTCTCTAAGACGCAACACAACCTGCTCTTCCACTTTGTAAAGAGAGTGGATGGGGTGGGGGCGGGGTGCAGAAGAAAGTACATTGCCAGCAGGACAGGATTTCTTATCACTCCCTAAAGGCTTATCTCGGAAGGGGTTCTAAGATAATCAAAACAATATTTAATGGGTCAGTTTGCAAATCCCTCCAGATCCAGCCTAATCCTTCTGTTCAGACCAGCCACTCTGCATTCTGTCCCATTTTACATCTAACTCATACCTTCTCTCCACCACATGATCACCATTCGAGCTCCCACCATCTCTTGCCTGGCATCTTCAGCAGTCTCCCTTCCAACCTCTCTGTCTGCTCTCTCAGCTTCACGTCCACCCAATCCATTCTTCTAAAATGGATCTTTATGAATCAGGTCATCAAACTGCTATGGGCCAAAGGGCACCTGTGGCCTGTTTTGGTGCGTCCTATGAGTTAAAAATGGTTTCTACGTGTTTATGTGTTTGTTTGTTTGTTTTTAACAAAAGGATAAAAAATTATGTGACAAGGATATTGCCAACCTCTGTTCTAAAGCATAAGTCTTGTCCCACTTAAAAGAGGGGCTTGGGGCTTCGCTGGTGGTCCAGTGGGTAAGGACACTGCCTTGCAGTGCAAGGGGCGCCAGTTCGATCCCTGGCCTGGGAAGATCCCACATGCCACAGAGCAGCTGGACCGATGTGTCCAACTACCGAGCCAGAGTTCTGGAGGTCACGTGCCCAGAGCCGGTGCTCTGCAGCAAGAGAGGCCACTGCAATATGAGGCCCATACAGGCCAAAGAACAAAGATGGAAATGAAAGACCAATAGAAGCGGTCAAAAATAAATAAATAAAATAAAAGAGGGGCTTGTCTGCTGGCCACATCCCATGCCCTATATGCTCTATGCCTACTTTCTATGCCTGAAACATGCACCTCTCCTCTCCCGGTTGTCTGGTCAACTACCAGCCCTTCAAGTCTCATTCTAAGTGTCCCTTTAACTGGGCCTTGACCTTTGGCCGCAGATCATGCCTGACTTCTCTTGCTCTGTTCCATATGACAGGGTTGGCCCTGACAGCCTCCAGTATAAACTGGATCACAGCTGAGTTTTGCCAATGGATGTATGAAGATAGGAGGGCAAGAAGAAGGAAGGTGCCAATGGTATTTCTTCCCAGGGTCTCTAACCATGGCTGGGTCTTCTCCATGGTTCCAGCTCCCACTGGGTGACCTCAACCCTGATAATATCATCTCTTCCCTTTCCTCTTCCCTGGGGTAGTAACAGCTTCCTGCTATTGCTAATTTCTGTGCTGCCCCTGATAAACATTTCAGCTCTTCCATTAACTGAATAAAATTACTTGCATTTAATTACCTCGGTTTAAAACCTCATATTTATTTTCCTGGTAGGACTCTGACTAATACCCCATTCCCCCAGGTCCCACTGATCACAGGTGGGGCCTAGGTGCTTGCTACTACTCAAAAAGCACTCTCCACTCGTTGCTTCTACAAGCAGCTATTGGATGCCTGTGGTGTTCCAGACTGGGGATCAGCAATTCATGGTCTGCCGGCCAAGCCCAGCCTACTGCCTATTTTGTAAATAAATTATTACTGGAGTACAGTCAAGTCAATTCGTTCACATATTGCCTATGGTTGCTTTCAAAGGCAAAGTTAAATAGCTGCAACAGAAATCATGTGTCCCACAAAGCCAAAAGTATGCACTGGCTGTTTTACAGAAAAAGCTTTATAGGGGTTCGATCCCTGGCCTGGGAAGATCCCACATGCCACAGAGCAGCTGGACCGATGTGTCCAACTACCGAGCCAGAGTTCTGGAGGTCACGTGCCCAGAGCCGGTGCTCTGCAGCAAGAGAGGCCACTGCAATATGAGGCCCATACAGGCCAAAGAACAAAGATGGAAATGAAAGACCAATAGAAGCGGTCAAAAATAAATAAATAAAATAAAAGAGGGGCTTGTCTGCTGGCCACATCCCATGCCCTATATGCTCTATGCCTACTTTCTATGCCTGAAACATGCACCTCTCCTCTCCCGGTTGTCTGGTCAACTACCAGCCCTTCAAGTCTCATTCTAAGTGTCCCTTTAACTGGGCCTTGACCTTTGGCCGCAGATCATGCCTGACTTCTCTTGCTCTGTTCCATATGACAGGGTTGGCCCTGACAGCCTCCAGTATAAACTGGATCACAGCTGAGTTTTGCCAATGGATGTATGAAGATAGGAGGGCAAGAAGAAGGAAGGTGCCAATGGTATTTCTTCCCAGGGTCTCTAACCATGGCTGGGTCTTCTCCATGGTTCCAGCTCCCACTGGGTGACCTCAACCCTGATAATATCATCTCTTCCCTTTCCTCTTCCCTGGGGTAGTAACAGCTTCCTGCTATTGCTAATTTCTGTGCTGCCCCTGATAAACATTTCAGCTCTTCCATTAACTGAATAAAATTACTTGCATTTAATTACCTCGGTTTAAAACCTCATATTTATTTTCCTGGTAGGACTCTGACTAATACCCCATTCCCCCAGGTCCCACTGATCACAGGTGGGGCCTAGGTGCTTGCTACTACTCAAAAAGCACTCTCCACTCGTTGCTTCTACAAGCAGCTATTGGATGCCTGTGGTGTTCCAGACTGGGGATCAGCAATTCATGGTCTGCCGGCCAAGCCCAGCCTACTGCCTATTTTGTAAATAAATTATTACTGGAGTACAGTCAAGTCAATTCGTTCACATATTGCCTATGGTTGCTTTCAAAGGCAAAGTTAAATAGCTGCAACAGAAATCATGTGTCCCACAAAGCCAAAAGTATGCACTGGCTGTTTTTTTACAGAAAAAGCTTTATAGGCCCTTGCTACTCAATATATAGCCCTGGGACCAGCCTTCTCAGCTTCCCCTGGGAGTCTATTAGAACTGGAGCATCTCAGCTCCTGCCCTAGACCTGTAGAGTCAGAATCTGTATTTCAGCAAGATCCTCATGAGTGCACTGAAGTTTGAGTAGCACCATCTTAAGAAGTCACCTGCTTATCATAGAACCCTTCCTGCTTATCAGGAATTCTTGACTAATTCTTTCCTACTAGAGAAAAAAGAATTATTCCTGTATTGTTTCCCTTTGGATTCCCACCTGACAAGATGCCTGGCCCAGAGAAGAGGAATTCAACGATTCTATGACAACTATAGTTGAAGAGAACCACTGAAACTAAAAAGGAGAGAGCTTCAAAAAGAGCATTTATGCAGAAATATATGTCAATGGAACAAGATAGAGAACCCAGAGATAAACCCACGCGCCTATGGGTACTTTATTTTTGACAAAGGAGGCAAAAATCTAAAATGGGACAAAGACAGCCTCTTCAACAAATGGTGCTGGGAAAATTGAACAGCTACATGCAAAAAAAATGAAGTTGGAACATTCCCTGACACCATACACAAAGATAAACTCAAAATGGACCAGAAACCCTAAAACTCTTAGAGGAGAATATAGGCAAAACACTCAGGGACATAAATCAAAGCAAGATCTTCCATGACCCACCTACTAGAATAGTGGAACTAAAAACAAAAATTAACATCTGGGACTTAATGAAACTGAAAAGCTTTGTACAGCAAAAGAAACTACAAAAAAGGTGAACAGACAACCCACAGAATGGGAGAAAATCATAGCAAATGATACAGCAGACAAAGAATTAATCTCCAATTAATCTCCAAAATCTACAAGCAACTCAGACAACTCAACACTAGAAAAATAAACAACCCAATCAAAAAATGGGAAAAAGACCTAAACAGACACCTCTCCAAAGAGGACATACACATGGCCAAAAAACACATGAAACGATGCTCAACCTCGCTTATGATTAGAGAAATGCAAATCAAAACTACAATGAGATATCACCTCACACCCGTCAGAATGGCCATCATCAACAAATCTACAGACAATAAATGCTGGAGAGGGTGTGGAGAAAAGGGAACACTCTTGCATTGCTGGTGGGAATGTAGATTGATACAGTCACTATGGAAGACAGTATGGAGATTACTTAAAAAACTAAAAATAGAAGCATCATATGACCCAGGAATCCCACTACTACGCTTATACCCTGATGAAATCAAAACTGAAAGAGGCACCTGTACCCTAATGTTCATTGCAGCTCTCTATACAATAGCTAGAACATGGAAGCAACCTAGATGTCCATCAACGAATGAACGGATACAAAAGCTCTGGTACATATATACAATGGAATACGACACAGTTGTAAAGAGAAATACAGAAGAATCAGCCCTAATGAGGTGGCTGGATCTAGAACCTATTATAAAAAGTGAAGAAAGTCAAAAATAGAAGGAAAAGTACAATATACTAACACACATATATGGAATCTAGTAGGATGGTAATGATAACACACGCAGTGAAGCGATGGAAAGACAGACATGGACAGTAGACATACGGACATTGTGGGGAATGAACAGTGGGTGGAAGGCATAAAGGAAATAGCGTGAAAACCTATACTATCATATGTGAAGAAAATAGCTATTGTCATTGTGCTATAAGAAAAGGGGATCCTGCAGGGGTGCTGTGCGACGGCCTGGAGAGGTGGGATGGAGGGGATATACATATGACTAATCTGGGATCATACATATCTGTAAACAACAAAACTCTGTAAAATAAAAAAGTAAAGGAAAAATTAAAAAGAAAAAAAAAGAGCAGTTATGGGGACTTCCCTGGTGGTGCAGTGGCTGGGACTTAGTGCTTTCACAGCCATCAGTTCCTGCAAGCTGCATGGAGCAGCCAAAAATGATCTAACAAAAAAAGTAGTTATTTTTTATACATCAAGTTGGCAAATATCCAAAAGTCTGTTAACGTGTGGCATGGTGAGAATAAGGGAAATAGACCCTCTCATGCTGTTAACACAACTCCTCTGCGGAGGTCAGTGTAACAATATTCATCCAAATTACAAATGTATATATCCTTTGACTCTACATTTCTACCTTCAGACCTTTATCTTCCAAACAGACTCACATTAGGAAGAAGTAATAGGATACTAAGGTATTTATTGCACCACTAGCTGCAAGAACAAAAGATTGGACATAATCAAATGTCCCTCAAAAGGTATCTGCCCAGTAAGCTACAGCATATAATAAAACTGTGTGACTTTAAAGAGAGAAAGAAGCAACTAGAGTGAAGTCCAAGATAAGCTGTTAAGCCAAAAAAGCAAAACCCAAAACAGTATGTATCAGATGAGATCAGGCATTTTCAGGGTGGTATGGCCGTAGACTAAACCAGTATACAAAACAGAGTAACAAGAGAGAAAAGAATATATATACTTACTTGAATACTCATAAAATATCTCTGGAAGAATATACACAAAAACCAACAACATTGGTTAGTCATATGAAGGCATCATTGGATTGCTGGGGACAGAAGTAGATTTTTTCCCTGTCTACTCTCTAGTACTTCGGGAACTTCAAAAAAAAAAAATCAGGAAACCTACAGGAAAAAAAAGTGTCAGAAAATTTAGCATTTTTGTATATACATTATCATGTGTAAAGTAGATAGTTAATGGGAAGCTGCTGTATAACAGAGAGCCCAGCCTGGTGCTCTGTGATGACTCAGAGGAGTGGTATGGGGGAAGGAGAGGGAGGGGACTCTCCCTCCCTGATTATGACTGATTCACGTTGTTGTACAGCAGAAACCAACATGACATTGTAAAACAATTTTCTATCAACTAAAAAAAAAATTTTAAGAGTTGAAAAAGGGATCATACATATCTGTAAACAACAAAATTCTAAAAGTAAAAAGTAAAAACAGACCTTTGCTACTCAAAAAAAGGTCTATAGGCTGGCAGCTTCAGAATCACCTGAAAGCCAGTTAAAAATGCAGATTCCCAGACCTCACCCTACATGGACTGAATCAGAATCTGCATGTGAACAAGAGCTTTAGGGAATTTAAGCACAGGGGACACTCTAATACATACTTATCCAGGCAACCAGAGAACTCACTTCTAGCATCGCCAACTGGGTTAGTAGCATGGTCTGCTATTAATAAAAGAGCTGCCTTTCCCCCCTAACTGGGGCTCCATCCTGGTGAGACACCAGGGCCCAGGCTGTTCCCATTAAGAGGGGAAAATTTCAGCCGTCCCTCCCAGGCCGTGACTGGCTCCAAGCCCAGTGCCCTGGCAGCTCCCCAACCAAGGAAACAGCTCACTTCCTCCTCCAAGAGCCACTGGGATTGCTCAGAATGGAAACATTTGAGAGTCTTCCACTCCTCCAGTTATAAGCTCTTTCCAACATGAATAAATATGCATCTGTCTGGCATTTATTTATCCATCCACAGGGTAGCTGGTACCCGGACCTAGTCGGGGAACAGTATTCAGATGAGA
This sequence comes from Tragulus kanchil, assembly GCA_022376925.1. Taxonomy (NCBI): domain Eukaryota; kingdom Metazoa; phylum Chordata; class Mammalia; order Artiodactyla; family Tragulidae; genus Tragulus; species Tragulus kanchil. The sequence goes on along the minus strand of JAIOJX010000031.1, from coordinate 39,379,449 downwards.
TCAGGCATTTTCAGGGTGGTATGGCCGTAGACTAAACCAGTATACAAAACAGAGTAACAAGAGAGAAAAGAATATATATACTTACTTGAATACTCATAAAATATCTCTGGAAGAATATACACAAAAACCAACAACATTGGTTAGTCATATGAAGGCATCATTGGATTGCTGGGGACAGAAGTAGATTTTTTCCCTGTCTACTCTCTAGTACTTCGGGAACTTCAAAAAAAAAAAATCAGGAAACCTACAGGAAAAAAAAGTGTCAGAAAATTTAGCATTTTTGTATATACATTATCATGTGTAAAGTAGATAGTTAATGGGAAGCTGCTGTATAACAGAGAGCCCAGCCTGGTGCTCTGTGATGACTCAGAGGAGTGGTATGGGGGAAGGAGAGGGAGGGGACTCTCCCTCCCTGATTATGACTGATTCACGTTGTTGTACAGCAGAAACCAACATGACATTGTAAAACAATTTTCTATCAACTAAAAAAAAAATTTTAAGAGTTGAAAAAGGGATCATACATATCTGTAAACAACAAAATTCTAAAAGTAAAAAGTAAAAACAGACCTTTGCTACTCAAAAAAAGGTCTATAGGCTGGCAGCTTCAGAATCACCTGAAAGCCAGTTAAAAATGCAGATTCCCAGACCTCACCCTACATGGACTGAATCAGAATCTGCATGTGAACAAGAGCTTTAGGGAATTTAAGCACAGGGGACACTCTAATACATACTTATCCAGGCAACCAGAGAACTCACTTCTAGCATCGCCAACTGGGTTAGTAGCATGGTCTGCTATTAATAAAAGAGCTGCCTTTCCCCCCTAACTGGGGCTCCATCCTGGTGAGACACCAGGGCCCAGGCTGTTCCCATTAAGAGGGAAGATTTCAGCCGTCCCTCCCAGGCCGTGACTGGCTCCAAGCCCAGTGCCCTGGCAGCTCCCCAACCAAGGAAACAGCTCACTTCCTCCTCCAAGAGCCACTGGGATTGCTCAGAATGGAAACATTTGAGAGTCTTCCACTCCTCCAGTTATAAGCTCTTTCCAACATGAATAAATATGCATCTGTCTGGCATTTATTTATCCATCCACAGGGTAGCTGGTACCCGGACCTAGTGGCAGAAAGGAGGCAGAGGAGGGAGAACATTGAGCAGGCCCCACTGGAGAAAGAGGGAAGAGGAAGAGCCAGGAGACTGGCTACAGCCTCTGCATCCTTTATCTGGCTGGAACTGTTCCAGGCCACATCTGGAGGCCACATCTGGAAAAAGTGAGGCCACTGGACTTTCAGAGAAGCAGGCACAAGGAGAGAGAGAAGAGGGAAGAGTTGTACTGACCTTGGTCCAGACCACCCAGGAGTTTGCTTTTGGGAGACCAAGCACAGAAATTAAATTCTCCCACCACACTGTCCCTATTCTGCTCCCAATTCTCTGAACCCAATATCTGAGCAAGTGCAGAACAGTCATGAGTGAATGCCCCACACTGTGGCTGTCCAGATGTTTCTCCAACCCTAAGCTGAAGGGACTCCAAACAGGCCACGCCCTCTCTCTCCTGTGTCCTTCTTTTCTTCCCACCTCATAATGGCAGCCCTTTCCCTCAGACCTCAAGTCTTCCTCTTCCCACTTCATGCTCCCTCCTAGTGAGACAGGAAGTAAAGGGGCAGGGCACAGCCTCTAAAAGAACGACAGAGGCTTCCCTGGTGGTCCAGTGGGTAAGGACACCGCCTTGCAGTGCAAGGGGCGCCAGTTCTATCCCTGGCCTGGGAAGATCCCATGTGCCGTGGAGTGGCTGGACCGATGTGTCCAACTACCGAGCCGGAGCTCTGGAGCGCATGCACCCGGAGCCAGTGCTCTGAGACGGGAGAGGCCACTGCAGTGGGAGGCCCGCACAGGCCAAAGAACAAAGATAAATGAATGAAAGATCAATAGAAGTGGCCAAAAAAAAAAGAATGACAGAGTTGTTGAGAACATGATAAAAATTGGTTGAAACCAACCAGGCCCAGGATGGTGGGAAATTCTTTGAGCCTCATTAATGCTGAATGGAAACATTTGAGAGTCTTCCACCTCCAGTTATAAGCTCTTTCCAACATGAATAAATATGCATCTGTCTGGCATTTATTTATCCATCCACAGGGTAGCTGGTACCCGGACCTAGTGGCAGAAAGGAGGCAGAGGAGGGAGAACATTGAGCAGGCCCCACTGGAGAAAGAGGGAAGAGGAAGAGCCAGGAGACTGGCTACAGCCTCTGCATCCTTTATCTGGCTGGAACTGTTCCAGGCCACATCTGGAGGCCACATCTGGAAAAAGTGAGGCCACTGGACTTTCAGAGAAGCAGGCACAAGGAGAGAGAGAAGAGGGAAGAGTTGTACTGACCTTGGTCCAGACCACCCAGGAGTTTGCTTTTGGGAGACCAAGCACAGAAATTAAATTCTCCCACCACACTGTCCCTATTCTGCTCCCAATTCTCTGAACCCAATATCTGAGCAAGTGCAGAACAGTCATGAGTGAATGCCCCACACTGTGGCTGTCCAGATGTTTCTCCAACCCTAAGCTGAAGGGACTCCAAACAGGCCACGCCCTCTCTCCTGTGTCCTTCTTTTCTTCCCACCTCATAATGGCAGCCCTTTCCCTCAGACCTCAAGTCTTCCTCTTCCCACTTCATGCTCCCTCCTAGTGAGACAGGAAGTAAAGGGGCAGGGCACAGCCTCTAAAAGAACGACAGAGGCTTCCCTGGTGGTCCAGTGGGTAAGGACACCGCCTTGCAGTGCAAGGGGCGCCAGTTCTATCCCTGGCCTGGGAAGATCCCATGTGCCGTGGAGTGGCTGGACCGATGTGTCCAACTACCGAGCCGGAGCTCTGGAGCGCATGCACCCGGAGCCAGTGCTCTGAGACGGGAGAGGCCACTGCAGTGGGAGGCCCGCACAGGCCAAAGAACAAAGATAAATGAATGAAAGATCAATAGAAGTGGCCAAAAAAAAAAGAATGACAGAGTTGTTGAGAACATGATAAAAATTGGTTGAAACCAACCAGGCCCAGGATGGTGGGAAATTCTTTGAGCCTCATTAATGCTGATTGTAATACATTAGCATAAATTAAAGGACACACTCACCAGCACCATGACAGTTCTGAGACCATCAAAGGGCAAAAAGTGGGTGGTGGCCTAATTCCTGAAAATCCCTGCCCCTAACCCAAAATAATTGGAATAATTTACCTATGAAATTACCCAGCCCATGAAAACTACATGCCCTGTAATTGGCGGCTGCTCTTACCTGTTTGTGGAGTGTGTCTCCCAGGGTCACTCACTCTTCCTTTTGAGACAGATTGTGTTGTGCCTATGGAATGTGTTTTCTGTTTTCACTTTACTATGATTCAGTCTTGAATTCTTTCTTATGAGAAGTCAAGGACCGTCACTTGGTGGCCCATCCCAGGAAGTTGCTCAAGACCTGGGATATGACCATCTCCTTGTGCCCCATTTTCCTGCAACCTTTTGATGAAGAATATTGATAAATCTATCTGCTTATTATCTTTCCCTTTACCTCTCACTGAATTCCTTCTAAGACATAAAGATCTTGAGTTTCCTTAAGTCCTGAGACAAGTTGTGTGGTTCCAGTTAGAAGACTGTAGGTTCAAGTTCCATCTGAGGTGTGACTGGGTTCGAGTGAGTCCCATCACTTAGGGGCAGTTTCACGAGGTCCCTCCTAGCCACCATTCCTAGGTGACTAATGTTTTTTAAATTAAAAACAAAACCAAGCCATGAAATCACTAATAAGTGTTCATCCCAAAGAGTTTACAAAATCTTTCCACCCACTGTGCCTCTCAATCTATCAGCCCTATAAGGTTAGAACTCCTCTCTCTACTCTATAGAGGGAAACACCAAGCCCAGGAAATGTTCAAGAGCTTGACCAGATGTCCAAGCCTATAGATAGCAGGGCCATCAGGACTCAAATGAACATCTCAATTGGTATCTCTCAAAACCTCAAAGGTCCTTTCAGTGTAGGGCTCCAAATCAGACAGGTCTTTCACCAGAAGCCACCTGCTGACATCTTAGCTCTGTAAATGGTTTTGTCCTTTGCCTGGCCTGATCAGGCCCCATTTCCTCTCTTGTCTCCCATCCAGGTCTACTCCATCCTAGAATCTTGGCAAACATCCTATCCTTCTCTTCCCAATAACTACTGCAATTGTTTCCTACCCAGTCTCCCTGTCCTGGTGTCTCTTCTCTCACTCTTTAATGTTCCACCAACTACCCTCAAAACTCTGTGATAAATTCATGGCAAACATGGCCACAATTATTCTCTGCCTGTATCCACACTCTGCAATGTGACTTTGTATCTCCTCCCACCAAGAGCCAGAATCTATTTCCCCACTCCCTGAATCTAGGCTTTCCTTGGGAATTGCTTTGGCCAATAGAACATGGTAGCAATGACAAAGCACCAATTCTGAGTAGGCTTCAAGAAGCCATGTGCATTCCCACTTCTCCTGAAAATCTGTCCAGCCATGTGAACAAGCCCAGGCTAGCCTTCTAAAGAATGAGAATGATCCCCATTGGGCCAGTCAATAGCTATCCAAATACCTACTACGCAATGAGGCCATCCTGAATCAACAAGTCCCTAGCCAACCCATTACCTGACCTAATATGCATGAGGGAACCACCAAAATCAGCTAACCCAGCCCAGACCAGAAGAACCAGCTAGCCAACTCATAGATCAGTGAAAAATAATCATAGTGGTATTAAACCAATAAATTCTGACTTACAAAGCGAAAGCAAACTGATATACCCTTTGTCCCCTCATCACTGACTCTCAGGGACTTGCCCGACAAAACTCCCCATCCCAGGTATCCAAAGTCTTCCTAATGAAGTTCATACCTCAGTTTCATTTACTACAATTTCTCTAAAGCCTGGTCTCCACAATGTCCCCTGATAATTCTTGCTTTTTCCACCCTTGAACTTCTCACCTTTACCCCTCCACAGACACACACCTGAATACCATTTCACCCTCCCCTCTCCACCTCTCAAAATTATATCCTTCCTTCAATACTTCACTTTGGAGTCTTTCATGATAGTGGCTCTGTTGTTCTAATGCCTTTTGCACCTTTAGTTTCAAACTTCACTCTAATTTACTGTGCTTGCAAAAGAAGCATTTAATTGTACCCCTATCCTGCCTTGTTTTATTCCTCATTGGCTCATACAGTTCATTACAGAGCGGGAAGAACAAACTTGGCCTCATGTGTCTATGTAGGCAAGACACAGTCAAAGAAGATGCCTGCAGAGGTTATCGGCTGGAAAGAGTCCCATGATTGATTGGTAATGTCTGCCCCTGGTGCAGTCAAGAGGGGTCATAGCAACAGGTCAATATTGGCTTTTCATGATCTAATACAGAGACTCTTGAACCGTTTGTCTGATGAACCCTATAGATCCTTTCTAAGAACAATAAAATACATAAAATAAAATATATCAGATTACAAAGAGAGCCAATTATATTGAAACACTTTTATTAAAATGTTTTAAAATATGTAACACACACTTTATAAAGATGAATATATTAAACAACAAGATCTAGTAGTGGGGAGGAGAGGGTCTAATAACTACTATAATTCTGAAGTATAAATGATTTTTCAAAACATTTATAACTGTACTGTGATATGAAGATATTTGTGACTTCTGTTGGGAACAAAGATTTAGCTGTGTAATTTGTTGCCTGTGTTCATAAATAAAGGAAACTTTTAATTTAGAACAAAATATAGTCGTAGTTTTTTCCAATTATGTCCCATAAATCCCCTAAATTGTATCCACAGTACCTTAAATTAGAACACCTGCTCTAGCCTGTAATATACATAGCCTTTCTAATTGATTTACATCCCTAAGAGGGATCAAGATATTGATATGTGGTGAATGCTTTTTATTTTATACATAGGTTGCCGACAAAACTCCCCATCCCAGGTATCCAAAGTCTTCCTAATGAAGTTCATACCTCAGTTTCATTTACTACAATTTCTCTAAAGCCTGGTCTCCACAATGTCCCCTGATAATTCTTGCTTTTTCCACCCTTGAACTTCTCACCTTTACCCCTCCACAGACACACACCTGAATACCATTTCACCCTCCCCTCTCCACCTCTCAAAATTATATCCTTCCTTCAATACTTCACTTTGGAGTCTTTCATGATAGTGGCTCTGTTGTTCTAATGCCTTTTGCACCTTTAGTTTCAAACTTCACTCTAATTTACTGTGCTTGCAAAAGAAGCATTTAATTGTACCCCTATCCTGCCTTGTTTTATTCCTCATTGGCTCATACAGTTCATTACAGAGCGGGAAGAACAAACTTGGCCTCATGTGTCTATGTAGGCAAGACACAGTCAAAGAAGATGCCTGCAGAGGTTATCGGCTGGAAAGAGTCCCATGATTGATTGGTAATGTCTGCCCCTGGTGCAGTCAAGAGGGGTCATAGCAACAGGTCAATATTGGCTTTTCATGATCTAATACAGAGACTCTTGAACCGTTTGTCTGATGAACCCTATAGATCCTTTCTAAGAACAATAAAATACATAAAATAAAATATATCAGATTACAAAGAGAGCCAATTATATTGAAACACTTTTATTAAAATGTTTTAAAATATGTAACACACACTTTATAAAGATGAATATATTAAACAACAAGATCTAGTAGTGGGGAGGAGAGGGTCTAATAACTACTATAATTCTGAAGTATAAATGATTTTTCAAAACATTTATAACTGTACTGTGATATGAAGATATTTGTGACTTCTGTTGGGAACAAAGATTTAGCTGTGTAATTTGTTGCCTGTGTTCATAAATAAAGGAAACTTTTAATTTAGAACAAAATATAGTCGTAGTTTTTTCCAATTATGTCCCATAAATCCCCTAAATTGTATCCACAGTACCTTAAATTAGAACACCTGCTCTAGCCTGTAATATACATAGCCTTTCTAATTGATTTACATCCCTAAGAGGGATCAAGATATTGATATGTGGTGAATGCTTAGTAGTGGTGTGAAAGAACACAACCCATTGCTGTCATGCAGTACCTGCAGGGGCTCAACACCAGGCTAAGGAGACTGTGGTTTGGTTTGTCAGTGTACCTTTACTGGTCCATATTGTGGTTTCATCAACTTCCTTCTCCTCACAAGAACAAGGCCACAGGTACCTACCAGGACACACATCCCTTTACTCCTGGCCCAGGGGGATCACTCCAGGCTCTTCCTTCTTCATCTCCTATAATCCAATGCCTTCTCCATTATCTTGCTTGGGCGTCTCTGCCTAGCCCTGATAAACCAACTTGACGGAGCCCCTCTTTGCTCAGCAATCTTTCAGGCTTGTCCCAGGCCATGGCCTTCCCTTAGCCTCACACTCTGGAATAAGAGGAGGATGTCTGCCACAGCCCTTGCACTTCCCAGGACCTCAGAACCCAAACCCAGGTCCTGCATTATCTAGGCATGGAATTCAGCCCAATCCTTACAGGATCCTCTTCCTTATTGAAAAGATGAGTGCATATACTGCCTCAAAAACCTTTGAGCCAAACCTCTGCCTCCAGTCAGTGCTGAGCTGACCTGTTTCAGGAAGCCTTCAACCTAAGTTGGCACTTTTCCAGTACAGCCAAATGGGACCCCCAGCTGCCTGGCTCTCATGCATAATCAGTACAGAAATGTGGGGAAGCATGAGTGAATGCAAGTTTCCTTTCACCAATGGGAATTAAGAGCCACTGGATGAATGTTGTTGTTTAGTCACTAAACCATGCCTGACTCTTTGCAACCCAGTGAACTGTAGCCCGCCTGGCTCCTCTGTCCATGGGATTTCCCAGGCAAGAATACTGGAGTAGGTTCCCAACCCTTGTCTCCTGCTTGGCAGGTGGATTCTTTACCACTGAGCCACCTTGAAAGCCCCAGCTCATGCGTACTTTAAGAAAATAGAGAGGGTTTTTTTAATATATAATTTTTTAAAGGGAGCTGAACTTTTCAATGTCCCTTTAAAATGTAACTGTATCATCCCCTATTTCAGAACACCTGCTCTAGCCTGTAATATACATAGCCTTTCTAATTGATTTACATCCCTAAGAGGGATCAAGATATTGATATGTGGTGAATGCTTAGTAGTGGTGTGAAAGAACACAACCCATTGCTGTCATGCAGTACCTGCAGGGGCTCAACACCAGGCTAAGGAGACTGTGGTTTGGTTTGTCAGTGTACCTTTACTGGTCCATATTGTGGTTTCATCAACTTCCTTCTCCTCACAAGAACAAGGCCACAGGTACCTACCAGGACACACATCCCTTTACTCCTGGCCCAGGGGGATCACTCCAGGCTCTTCCTTCTTCATCTCCTATAATCCAATGCCTTCTCCATTATCTTGCTTGGGCGTCTCTGCCTAGCCCTGATAAACCAACTTGACGGAGCCCCTCTTTGCTCAGCAATCTTTCAGGCTTGTCCCAGGCCATGGCCTTCCCTTAGCCTCACACTCTGGAATAAGAGGAGGATGTCTGCCACAGCCCTTGCACTTCCCAGGACCTCAGAACCCAAACCCAGGTCCTGCATTATCTAGGCATGGAATTCAGCCCAATCCTTACAGGATCCTCTTCCTTATTGAAAAGATGAGTGCATATACTGCCTCAAAAACCTTTGAGCCAAACCTCTGCCTCCAGTCAGTGCTGAGCTGACCTGTTTCAGGAAGCCTTCAACCTAAGTTGGCACTTTTCCAGTACAGCCAAATGGGACCCCCAGCTGCCTGGCTCTCATGCATAATCAGTACAGAAATGTGGGGAAGCATGAGTGAATGCAAGTTTCCTTTCACCAATGGGAATTAAGAGCCACTGGATGAATGTTGTTGTTTAGTCACTAAACCATGCCTGACTCTTTGCAACCCAGTGAACTGTAGCCCGCCTGGCTCCTCTGTCCATGGGATTTCCCAGGCAAGAATACTGGAGTAGGTTCCCAACCCTTGTCTCCTGCTTGGCAGGTGGATTCTTTACCACTGAGCCACCTTGAAAGCCCCAGCTCATGCGTACTTTAAGAAAATAGAGAGGGTTTTTTTAATATATAATTTTTTAAAGGGAGCTGAACTTTTCAATGTCCCTTTAAAATGTAACTGTATCATCCCCTATTTCTCCAGGCACCCATGGCTAAATACCCAGATATACAAATCAGGCAAATCAGCAGCTGATCCCTCAGCTGTTTTATAGGAAGTTGCTTTTCAGCCTCCTTTAATCCCTGAGCTCTTTCAACAAACAACCATGAGTCAATGGGGTTCGCTTGATCAATGGCAGTTAAGAGCCAATGGTTGAATGCTTCTCTCTTTTGTTTCTCAGCAGAGATTTCTGAGACACATTTTAGAAGGCTCCTGGAGATGCCATGGTGTGTCAAGATATTCAGAGCATCGGCCAACCTGGAGACACATCTTGTATTGGCTCTTCCACCTTCCCTGTTGCACTCCTCCTGTCCCACTCCCAAGGACCATATCCTCAAGGAAACTATCTTCTCCCAAGGCTTTGTCTTGCGTTCTACTTTATCAGGTTAGGACAACAAAGAACAGAGGATCAGAGAAGTTAAGTCATTTGTTCAAGATCACACGCCTATAAGTGGCCAAACCTGATATGTTTGATGAAGTAGTAAACACTCATTCCATGTGGCTTGATTGAATGATCAATGTCTCTGCCATCACAGCTCTGAAGAACCTGAACCAAAAAGTGTGAGGATGCATTTTAAAAATGTGTTTAATTTTTAATTATCCAAGTTATATCAGAACACATTCTCCATGTGAAGAAGTGAAAACCTTAGAGATGAGCCCCTTTGGCAGTCTTCCTCTCTAATTTTTAACTTCACCACTGGGTACTGATAACATGAGTGGTTTCCACTTGCAAAATTTCAGGAAGTTGCCCACTTACATGTTCACTTTTTGCATCTTTCTTATCCAAGATAGCTTTTCCTGTTTATTCAGTTTCCTCAAGACAACTTTTTGAAAAAGAACTTGATGTTGGAAAAGATAGAAGGCAGAAAGAGAAGGTGATGACCGAGGACAAGATGGCTGGATGGCATCATTGACTCATTGGGCATGAGTTTGAGCAAGCTCCTGGAGATGGTGCAAGACATGGAAGCCTGGCGTGCAGTCTATAGCATTGCAAAGAGTCAGACACAACTGAGCGACTGAACAACAGCAAGAAACTCACAGCCCAGAGGGAAGATTGGAAGGTTAATAAATTGGGCACTAAAAGGTGACAAGATTAACTCAAAAGCCTGAACAATATCAGCAGAAACTCAAAGGAAAACGGTCTTTCCTCCTTTACGGCATAAAAAAGGCTTCCCAGAACGGGTGACTCATAAATGAGCCCCTGAAAGATAGCTGGATGGGAAAATAGCAGGAGGAAAGAGCAGGGAAGTGGAATGGGCAGTGAAGTCAGAGAAAACTGAATAAGGCATGAGGTGTAAAGCGGTCTGACATATTAAAGGTCTTAACCATCAATATCCCTGGAATCCTGGGTGTGAGGTGAGATGCCAGGGAGGAATGATGGGAGGGATAGAATAAGATAATTACATAATTAGTTTAGGAATCCAACTAGGGGATTAAAGGTAGAAAGGGAATTATTTTTATTTCTTTTTTTTTCAATTTTTTTAAATTTTGCTTTTTTACTTTTACTGAGTTTTGTTGTTTACAGATATGTATAATCCCAGATTAATCTGTTTGGGAGACTATTGTAAGATAATGACCACTCAAGAAAAGAATCCAGTAACTTTAGCAACAGTCAATACTACCTTGAAGGAAGACTAGTCACATTCAAGCACCAGGCACATTCAAGCCACAAGTCCTGATAGTTAAAACATAAGACAGTAGATATGGGGTCTGAATCTTATGGCATGAAATCACAGAGTTACTAGCCCTTGAAGAGTAGTATTTCTGCATGTAGCTCAGATAGAAATATAGGTGTAAGGAGAACTAGACGAAAGGGGATATCATACCTGAGAAAATTACTGTATCTTAGTATATGTCACCACACTTCTGCTAATAAACATACGATTTAGGGCTTCCCTAGTAGCTCAGTGGTGAAGAGTTCGCCTGCCAATGCAGGAGACATGGGTTCGATCCCTGATCCAGGAAGATCCTACATGCTGCGGAGCAACTAAGTCCATGAGCCACAACTGTTGAGCCTGTGCTCTAGAGCCTTGGAGTCACAACTATTGAACCCATGTGCCACAACTATCAAAGCCCGTGTGCCCTAGAGCCCGAGTTCCACAACAAGAGAAGTCACCATAACAATAAGCCTGCTCACCTCAACTAGAGAGTAGCCCCCACTCCCTGCTACTTAGTAGAGAAGAGCCTGCAGTAGCAGTGAAAACCCACAATACCCAATAAATAAATAAATAAAAATTTAAAAAGAAAAACTATATGACTTAAATAATACCACGACCATTCCAATTAGACCATACAGGGGCAAAGGAGGAACGGATGAGGAATCTGGTCTTCTCCTATCCCCACCTTCTGATTCCTGAAATGTAGCCCTCTTTGTTCTCAGGGCTGCACTTCCTTACCATCCCACTTGTATCTCTGACAAACATCCTATGCTAATAAATTCACTCACTGTCTGCCACTTTGCCTGGTGCTAAGACAAAGAACCTGAGCTTCAGTAAGTCCTGACACCAGGTGAGCAGTTTCAATGAAAAGACAGAGGGCTCTGGACTTCTCTTGCAGCCCAGTGGCAAAGACTCTGAGCTCCCAATGCACCAGACCCAGGGTTCCACCTCTGATCAGGGAACTAGATCTCATCTGCTCCAACTAAGAGTTCGCACACTGAAATTAAAAATCCTGTGTGCTGCAGTGAAGATCAAAAATCCTTCCTGCTGCCACTAAGACACCTGGTGCAGTCAAATAAGTATTTTTTAAAAACAAGCAATGGGAGAGGGGCCAGGGATATGATTGTTTGGGGATTATGTATACCTGAAAACAAGAAAACTCTGTAAAAACGTATGACAACTTCGGGGTATACCTAAAGCTAATGTGACATTGTAAAAATAAATATACCTCAGATATATAACAAATATATAAATTTTTAAAAACCAGTGGGTTTGGGGCTTCCCTGGTGACTCAGTGGTGACGAATCTGCCTCCCAATGCGGGAGACACAGGCTCGATCCCAGATCTGGGAAGATTCCATGTGCCATGGAGCAACTAAGCCTGTATGCCACAATTATTGAGCCTATGCTCTAGAACCCAGAAGCACAACTACTGGAGTCTGTGCACCTACAGTCTGTGTTCTGCAACAAGAGAAGCCATCGCAATGAGAAGCCCATGTACTGCAATAGGAGAGTAGCCCTCACTCTCTGCAACTAGAGAAAAGCCCACATAGCAACCAAGGCTCAGCATGGTCAGAAGTAGAAATAAATACATGAATAAATAAAATTATAAAACAAATAACAGCGGGGGCTTCCCTGGTGGTCCAGTGGGTAAAGAGTCTGCCTTGCAGGGCAAGGGGCACCAGTTCGATCCCTGGCAGGGGAAGATCCCACGTGCCACAGAGCAGCTGGACGAGTGTGCCCATTTACGAGCCAGCACTTTGGAACACACGCACTCAGAGCTGGTGCTCTGCAACAAGAAGAGGCCACTGCAATGGGAAGCCCACACAGGCCAAAGCATAAAGATGGATGAAAATAAGTAAATACAAAACCAATAAAAGAAGTCAAAAATTTGGGGACTTCCCTGGTGGTCCAGTGGTTAAGACTCTGTGCTTCTAATGCAGGAGGCCCAGGTTTGATCCCTGGTCAGGGAACTAGATCCCACATACCACAACTTAGACCCAGTGCAGCCAAATTAAGATAAATAAAGCAATAATTAAAAAAAAAAAAGAGGCCAATTTTTTTTTTTTAATTAAAAAAAAAAAGGAATTAACAGTGTGTTCAAGTCCCTTCCTAAATCAGGGACCGTGGGTTCAAATCCCAATCTGAGTTTTGGCTGGGTTTGAGTCCCATCTGAGAGGGAGTGTGGTTTCAACAGTGCTGGAGAGGTTGGCATAGCTGGCATGATGAAAGTTGACCAAACCACAGAGCTTAGAAATTATCCTAAGAGCAATGGGGAACCAGTGGTGCTAGTAAAGAATCCGCCCGCCAAAACAGGAGAGATTTAAGAGATCAGGTTCAATCCCTAGGTTGGGAAAATCCCCTGGAGGAGGGCATGGCAATCCACTGCAGTACTCTTGCCTGGAGAATCCCATGGACAGAGGAGCCTGGTGGGCTATGGTCCCTAGGGTCGAGAGTTGGACACAACCAAAATGACACAGCACGCATGCACGCAATGGGAAACCACTGAAGAGTTAAGTCAGAGGAAGGCATGATTGGACTGGGGATCAAGAAAGCCTGTATGCCACAATTATTGAGCCTATGCTCTAGAACCCAGAAGCACAACTACTGGAGTCTGTGCACCTACAGTCTGTGTTCTGCAACAAGAGAAGCCATCGCAATGAGAAGCCCATGTACTGCAATAGGAGAGTAGCCCTCACTCTCTGCAACTAGAGAAAAGCCCACATAGCAACCAAGGCTCAGCATGGTCAGAAGTAGAAATAAATACATGAATAAATAAAATTATAAAACAAATAACAGCGGGGGCTTCCCTGGTGGTCCAGTGGGTAAAGAGTCTGCCTTGCAGGGCAAGGGGCACCAGTTCGATCCCTGGCAGGGGAAGATCCCACGTGCCACAGAGCAGCTGGACGAGTGTGCCCATTTACGAGCCAGCACTTTGGAACACACGCACTCAGAGCTGGTGCTCTGCAACAAGAAGAGGCCACTGCAATGGGAAGCCCACACAGGCCAAAGCATAAAGATGGATGAAAATAAGTAAATACAAAACCAATAAAAGAAGTCAAAAATTTGGGGACTTCCCTGGTGGTCCAGTGGTTAAGACTCTGTGCTTCTAATGCAGGAGGCCCAGGTTTGATCCCTGGTCAGGGAACTAGATCCCACATACCACAACTTAGACCCAGTGCAGCCAAATTAAGATAAATAAAGCAATAATTAAAAAAAAAAAAGAGGCCAATTTTTTTTTTTTAATTAAAAAAAAAAAGGAATTAACAGTGTGTTCAAGTCCCTTCCTAAATCAGGGACCGTGGGTTCAAATCCCAATCTGAGTTTTGGCTGGGTTTGAGTCCCATCTGAGAGGGAGTGTGGTTTCAACAGTGCTGGAGAGGTTGGCATAGCTGGCATGATGAAAGTTGACCAAACCACAGAGCTTAGAAATTATCCTAAGAGCAATGGGGAACCAGTGGTGCTAGTAAAGAATCCGCCCGCCAAAACAGGAGAGATTTAAGAGATCAGGTTCAATCCCTAGGTTGGGAAAATCCCCTGGAGGAGGGCATGGCAATCCACTGCAGTACTCTTGCCTGGAGAATCCCATGGACAGAGGAGCCTGGTGGGCTATGGTCCCTAGGGTCGAGAGTTGGACACAACCAAAATGACACAGCACGCATGCACGCAATGGGAAACCACTGAAGAGTTAAGTCAGAGGAAGGCATGATTGGACTGGGGATCAAGAAAGATAATTCTGACTATAGAATAATGTGTATCATGCAAGAGATACAACAACCAAGATTAGGGACGGGGAGTAGAAGTAAGGAGCTATTGCATTATTTCAGGCAAGAGCAAGAGATGATGATTATCAGAACAAAGGCAGTGGTAGCAAGGTTGGAGAAAAGGAGACTATGCTAGCAATATTCAGGAGGTAAAATTAATATGGCTTAATGATGAATTGGGTGACTGAAGATTTGGCCTGGGTGCCCCACCCATACCCCAGACATTGTAAGGGGGTGGTAAACTAAACTATATCTATTAAAATTCAAAATGGGCCTCCCCTCTGACCCAACACTTGTACATCTAGCTGTATACCCAGGAGGCATAACAAGGGTGTTCACAGAAAGACTGACGAAAACACTGAAAAAGTGGGAGAAAAAAAAGAAAAGACAAAACGCCATTGTGAGGACAATGACTAAACTAAAACACATATACACATAGTATTAAATACTGAGCATCAGTAAAAAGAATAAAGAGGGAGAGAAGAGGACAAGAGCGTATGGACTGACATGGAAGAACATCCAAGACACATTATTAAGGAGAAAAAAGATTAAGTTTTCAGAGAGTGTGTACAGCATGACCTTACTTGCATTTAACAATAGACAACACACAAAACTGTTTTTATATGTCCCGTGTGTAAAAGCCTTTAAAATCTGATTTTTTCCAAAGCAAACATATTCAAGTATTACTTTTTTTTTAAAATTTTTTGGCCTCTTTTATTGGTCTTTTATTTATTTATTTTCAACCATCTTTGTTCTTTGGCCTGCATGGGTCTCCCATCGCAGTGGCCTCCCTTGTTGCAGAGCACCAGCTCTGGCCATATGCGCTCCAGGGCACTGGCTTGTTATTGGACACACGGGTCCAGCCACTCCACGGCATGTGGGATCTTCCCAGGCCAGGGATAGAACCGGTGCCCCTTGCACTACAAGGCGGACTCTTTACCCACTGGACAACCAGGGAAGCCCTCAAGTATTACTTTTGTAGCTCCATATAGCTACAGAAGACAAAGTAGCTACAAAAGTAATATTGTGTGTATGTATGTATGTGTGTGTGTGTAACAAGGCTTCTTCTGGAAAAAGAAGATGGCTTGAGGGGTAAATGAGAGTTCCCTTTATCTATACTGCCTGACTTCTTAACAAACACTAAATTCTTCTCGTTCATTTAAAATAAATACATTTTACAAAGGAGAATGGCACATAGAAGGGGAAAAAGTGGAAGCAGTGACCGATTTTCTTTTCTTGGGCTCCATGGAATTTTCCAGGCAAGAATACTAGAGTGGGTTGCCATTTCCTTCCCCAGGGGATCATCCTGACCCAAGGATCAAACACCCCTCTCTTGCATCTCCTGCAATGGCAAACAGATTCTTTCCCTGTGCCATCAGGGAAGCCCCCAAAGGTCAAAAGCAGCCCTCTTATCCTGAGGTCGATAAACTTGGGTGGGAAAGAACACATATACCATTATTTTCACTAGCTTAGATGGAATTATATTTCCTTGCATTCTGAATGTCAGCAACAAACCACATTAGTGTTAGTAGGATCTGAGACTGTCACCAACAGAAATCACAGATATTTCCCTTTCACATTACAGCTACTACAGATATCTTAAAACATCATTTATAAATTATGATATTCGATCCAACATCAGATTCTCTTTGTTAATACATCAAAAATAAACACATGCATTACTTTATTACTGTTTTAAAAATATTTTGATACCTGCATTTCAGTGTAATTGGTTCCCTTTGTTATTCAGTGTGTCTTACTTTCTATGTTTAAAAGTATTTCTGACAAGGGTTTCATGGGACTCCATACAGTTAAGATCCTTATTCTAGTGGAGGGGAGTTCCCAACCCAGCCCCACCATGTTCTGAGACAAGAGCCCTGAGCTGTGGCAAGTAAAAGAAATAAATCTCCAGTGTAGCATGTTGAGCAACAGGAACCTCACACAAGAGAGTACAAACTGGGACTTCCCTGATTGCGCAATGGTTAAGACTCCTCACTCCCAATGCCGGGGTCCCGGGTTCAATCCCTGGTCAGGGAACAAGACCCCACATGCCACATCTAAGATCTGGTACAATCAAATAAAATAAACAAATATGTATATAAAAAAGAAAAGAGAAAAAGAAGAGAGTAAAAACTGTGTGATTCTTTCTATGTGATATTCAAGAATAAACAAAATAACTAAAATTTGAATAGTTATTTCCTCTGGAAGGAAGATAGGATTGACCAGGGAGGCATAAAGGCAAAGTAATGTCTCTGTTTTTTAATATGGTGTCTAGGTTTGTCATAGTTTTTCTTCCAAACAGCAATGGTCTTTTAATTTCTTAGTCATAGTGACTTTGGAGCTAAAAAGTGGAAGCAGTGACCGATTTTCTTTTCTTGGGCTCCATGGAATTTTCCAGGCAAGAATACTAGAGTGGGTTGCCATTTCCTTCCCCAGGGGATCATCCTGACCCAAGGATCAAACACCCCTCTCTTGCATCTCCTGCAATGGCAAACAGATTCTTTCCCTGTGCCATCAGGGAAGCCCCCAAAGGTCAAAAGCAGCCCTCTTATCCTGAGGTCGATAAACTTGGGTGGGAAAGAACACATATACCATTATTTTCACTAGCTTAGATGGAATTATATTTCCTTGCATTCTGAATGTCAGCAACAAACCACATTAGTGTTAGTAGGATCTGAGACTGTCACCAACAGAAATCACAGATATTTCCCTTTCACATTACAGCTACTACAGATATCTTAAAACATCATTTATAAATTATGATATTCGATCCAACATCAGATTCTCTTTGTTAATACATCAAAAATAAACACATGCATTACTTTATTACTGTTTTAAAAATATTTTGATACCTGCATTTCAGTGTAATTGGTTCCCTTTGTTATTCAGTGTGTCTTACTTTCTATGTTTAAAAGTATTTCTGACAAGGGTTTCATGGGACTCCATACAGTTAAGATCCTTATTCTAGTGGAGGGGAGTTCCCAACCCAGCCCCACCATGTTCTGAGACAAGAGCCCTGAGCTGTGGCAAGTAAAAGAAATAAATCTCCAGTGTAGCATGTTGAGCAACAGGAACCTCACACAAGAGAGTACAAACTGGGACTTCCCTGATTGCGCAATGGTTAAGACTCCTCACTCCCAATGCCGGGGTCCCGGGTTCAATCCCTGGTCAGGGAACAAGACCCCACATGCCACATCTAAGATCTGGTACAATCAAATAAAATAAACAAATATGTATATAAAAAAGAAAAGAGAAAAAGAAGAGAGTAAAAACTGTGTGATTCTTTCTATGTGATATTCAAGAATAAACAAAATAACTAAAATTTGAATAGTTATTTCCTCTGGAAGGAAGATAGGATTGACCAGGGAGGCATAAAGGCAAAGTAATGTCTCTGTTTTTTAATATGGTGTCTAGGTTTGTCATAGTTTTTCTTCCAAACAGCAATGGTCTTTTAATTTCACATCTATAGTCACTGTCCACAGTGACTTTGGAGCTCAAGAAATTTAAGTCTGTCACTGTTACCATTGTTTGCCCATCTATTTGCCACGAAGTGATAAGAGCGGATGCTTAGTATTTTGAATGTTGATTTTAAGCTAGTTTTTTTCACTCTCCTTTTTCACCTTCATCAAGAGGCTCTTTAGTTCCTCTTCATTTTCTGACATAAGGGTGGTATCATCTGCATATCTGAGGCTATTGACATTTCTCTCAACAATCTTAATTCCAGTTTGTACTTCATGCAGACTGGCATTTCGCATGATGTACTCTGCATGTAAGTTAAATAGGCAGGGTGACAATATACAGCCTTGATGTACTCCTTTCCCAATCCTGAGGTAATATCACCTCCACCAATAACCATTGCATATCCAATTGTATGCCAATCACATATTGGGTCTCCAGAAGACATTGTTCTTGTCATGGGAGGGCTCATATTCTGGTTGGGGAAGAAAATATGCAAGGTAGGAACCCTAAGAGAGAGAGAAATAGGTACATGGAACAGGTGGGGATTCCAAAAGAAAGTATCAAAACGGTGGGGGCAGGAAGAAGTATTACAAGGAAGAGCCAATTCTGACTCTATGTCGGATCTCATTCTTTGACTTTATCCTTTGTTTTTCATTGCCTTTGGCTATTTTGTGACATTTGCTCAGTCTGTTGGTTTTCTGAATATTTTCCTTACCTCAACACCTCACCTCCAATTCATTGGCCTGCTGTGCAGCAAGCAGAACAAGCTTGGACTCAGTAACAGAAAGACTTTGTTTTTTTGTTTTTTTAAAAAAAGTGACTTTTGAGTGTTGCTAGATAAGCTGCTTCCCTAATCAAGGGAACAGCAGGAACACAGGTACTGAAGGTGAAACACCCTGATCTGCTTTGGAAATGGCTAGAAAATAAGGGCTGCAGAGCCACTGGGGCAGGGAAAGAAAAAAAAAAAAAAACAACCAGTAACATGGGCAAATTTGTATATCATTAGAACATAGTTTCATGAGAAGAGATTGAGATTTCAGCAACAGTCCTGGAGGGAGATGAGAGGGTCTAATTTAGACACTGTGATAGGTATCAACAAACTGGAGCTTAGAAGGCCTTTCAGGTAAATGCTCCAACTGAGCTGGGAAGGAAGGGAGAGAAGGGGAAAGGACCCCAAAATTCTTGGTGTCAGTGTCTAGGGGATAGGTGTTGACAGGTATTCTTTCTTTTGCCACACTCTACCCAGCACATGGCTCCACCAATCTCTTACCTTCGGGGACTGTGACCATTGGGTAACTTCTTGAGATGTTTGCGGATGTTTGTCTTTACTTCCTGTCTTAACCCTGGACATTCATGGTTTGACAAACAGAAGGAACTTGCCTGCAGGCACTTTTCCCAAGGATCTTTGCTTCCCAAAGTTAAACACCTGAGCTGTTGTTTATGTTGAAAGGGCCTGGAGGGTAGGAGAAGAAAGTGAGACAAGAAGGGGGCAGCGCACAACCAACGAATGACCTAGCCCCAAAACACGGTCCAAGATGGCAGAAGAGTCAACTCCCATTGTAGCACATCAGTAAGCTAAATGACATGCCTACAGGTGCCGTTACAGTTCCCAGGCCAACCAGAAGGGTCTAAAGTAGACGATTGTCCTAATTTCTGGAAATTCTCTCCACTTCCTCAAAATAGTTGGAGTACTCCTCCCATTCATTGTCATTGTTTCGTTGCTAAGTTGTGTCTCATTCTTTTGTGACCCCATGGACTGTAGCCCACTAGGCTCCTCTGCCCATGGGATTTACCAGGCCAGAAAACTGGAATGGGTTGCCATTTTCTTCTCTAGGGAGTCTTCCCGACCCAGGATGTCAAAACTGCATTGGCAGGCAGATTCTCCACCACTGAACCACCAGGGAAGCCCCTTCCACTCATAAACCTATGAAATTACCCACCCCTGTAAAAACTGACAATTTCATACTCTCGTACCTCTCTTGCCTTCCGAGATGGCCCACACCATGTTTATGGAGTGTGTTTCCTCCATGAGTAAACCTTACTACAGCTCACTCTTGAATTCTTTTCTGCTTAAAGTCAAGAACCCACACGTGGCAGCCGTCCCAGAGACTCAGACATGACCTGGAATGTGACCATCCTCCAGCATCCTCACTCTGTTTCCTGCAACAGAAAGAGAGCCTCAAAGGCAGAAATAGGACTGAGGGAAAGTGGGCAATCAATTTCTCTAATTTCCCTGAGATGCAGTGCCCACACACTCAGCCAAGGCGCCTCAGATGAGAGGACTATGAGGCCTGTTGCAGACTCCCAACAGAGCCAAAGATTTCTATGGCCCAAGAGTGGCAGAGCCAAAGGGCTAGAAACATGAGTGTCTTCCTTCCAAAGAAAAAGGGCCTCCTCTGATCTTGGAGCACCATTAGATCCTAGGCTTTGGTATTACAGGAAGGGCTAAGCTCCCCCAGGTGTTAGAGGCTCTTTTGTCCATGGAATTTTCTAGGCAAGAATAGTGGTGTGGCTTGCTATTCCCTTCTCCAGGGGATCTTCCCAACCCAGGGATCAATCCCAGGTCTCCTGCTTTGCAGGCAAATTCTTTATCAGCAGAGCTACCAGGGAAGCCAAGCCTCCCTACCCAAACAAAGGTCAGTTTCTTTCCTGCCTTGTGGAATGGAAGCTGGGGCTGAATAGACTAGGTCAATGCAAATGAAAAGTAAGGCACTCTTTCTTGCACACATTTTTCACCACTATTTGGGCAGATTATGGATTATGGATCTTTCAGATGACACAGTTGGAGGAAGGGGTGTGACTTAGCTAAATTCTCCACTTCCTCAAAATAGTTGGAGTACTCCTCCCATTCATTGTCATTGTTTCGTTGCTAAGTTGTGTCTCATTCTTTTGTGACCCCATGGACTGTAGCCCACTAGGCTCCTCTGCCCATGGGATTTACCAGGCCAGAAAACTGGAATGGGTTGCCATTTTCTTCTCTAGGGAGTCTTCCCGACCCAGGATGTCAAAACTGCATTGGCAGGCAGATTCTCCACCACTGAACCACCAGGGAAGCCCCTTCCACTCATAAACCTATGAAATTACCCACCCCTGTAAAAACTGACAATTTCATACTCTCGTACCTCTCTTGCCTTCCGAGATGGCCCACACCATGTTTATGGAGTGTGTTTCCTCCATGAGTAAACCTTACTACAGCTCACTCTTGAATTCTTTTCTGCTTAAAGTCAAGAACCCACACGTGGCAGCCGTCCCAGAGACTCAGACATGACCTGGAATGTGACCATCCTCCAGCATCCTCACTCTGTTTCCTGCAACAGAAAGAGAGCCTCAAAGGCAGAAATAGGACTGAGGGAAAGTGGGCAATCAATTTCTCTAATTTCCCTGAGATGCAGTGCCCACACACTCAGCCAAGGCGCCTCAGATGAGAGGACTATGAGGCCTGTTGCAGACTCCCAACAGAGCCAAAGATTTCTATGGCCCAAGAGTGGCAGAGCCAAAGGGCTAGAAACATGAGTGTCTTCCTTCCAAAGAAAAAGGGCCTCCTCTGATCTTGGAGCACCATTAGATCCTAGGCTTTGGTATTACAGGAAGGGCTAAGCTCCCCCAGGTGTTAGAGGCTCTTTTGTCCATGGAATTTTCTAGGCAAGAATAGTGGTGTGGCTTGCTATTCCCTTCTCCAGGGGATCTTCCCAACCCAGGGATCAATCCCAGGTCTCCTGCTTTGCAGGCAAATTCTTTACCGGCTGAGCCACCAGGGAAGCCAAGCCTCCCTACCCAAACAAAGGTCAGTTTCTTTCCTGCCTTGTGGAATGGAAGCTGGGGCTGAATAGACTAGGTCAATGCAAATGAAAAGTAAGGCACTCTTTCTTGCACACATTTTTCACCACTATTTGGGCAGATTATGGATCTCAGAGGTCTGAGAGGGCCTGCTGCATATAATGCAGATGACACAGTTGGAGGAAGCGGGCAGTGTGTACCTTATCTATCAGACTAGTTGGGGTCCATAGGGTCACAAAGAGTTGGACACGACTGAGCGACTGAAGTGAACTGAACTGAGCTGGAAAACAGAAGGCAGAAGAAGGGGACGAGATGGTTGGATGGCATCACTGACTCGATGGACATGAGTTTTTTGGGTTTTTTTTTTAAGTTTTATTTACTTATTTTTAGCTATTCTGGGTTTTCACTGCTGCTGCAGGCTTTTCTCTAGTTGCAAGGAATACAGGCTTCTTGTTGCGGTGACTTCTCTTGTGGAACTCGGGCTCTAGGGCACACGGGCTTCAGTAGTTGCAGTACGGTGAGCTCGATAGTTGGGACTCCGAGGCACAGACTCAATAGTTGTGGCTCACGGATTTAGTTGCTCCGCAGCATGTGGGATCTTCCTGGATCAGGAATCGAACCCATGTCTCCTGCATTGGCAGGCGAACTCTTTACCACTGAGCTACCAGAGAAGCCCTGGACATGAGTTTTGACAAGCAGAGAAGCCCTGGACATGAGTCCGGGTCTCTCACCCCGCCCCCGCCGCATGACAAGCTCTGGGGAGATGGTGAAGGACCAGAAAGTCTGGCATGCTACAGTCCATGGGGTCGGAAAGAGTCGTACACGACTGAGGGAACTGAATGGCTCCTCTGTGCCCCTGGGTTGCCAGTGAGCCGAACGCTAGAAAGAAGTGGCAGTTCCAAGCTTTCACTTTAAAAACTGCTTATAGGACGTGCAAAAATACTAAACACAAGAGAGAGAAGGCCTAGTACATCGCCAACGGGTGGGGCGGCAGCAATTACCGTAGAGCCGGGTCTGCGCAGTACAGGCTCTGAAGTAAGGGCGACCTCAGGGAGGTGGGCGGGGCTGCCCGGGCATCCGGGTCCCTTACCCCGCCCCCGCCGCATGATTAAGAGGCGCGGGGTCCGCCCCTCCCCCGCCGGGCCCGCCCCTCTCCCGCGGGGTCTGCCCCTCCCCGGCGGGGCCCGCCCCTCCCCGGCGAGGCCCGCCCCTCCCCCGCCGGGCCCGCCCCTCCTCCGCCGGGCCCGCCCCTCGCCGGGGCCGTGGCGCGCCGTCCGCCGCTGCCACCTCAGCCGCGCTCGGTCCAGACAGACGCCCGCTGCCTAACGCCGGGAGCTCTCGGTCTCAGCACGCTCGCCGCCGCCGCTGCCGGCAGGACAGAGTAAGTGAGCCAGCGAGCGTTGGGGCGCTGAGGGCCACCGCCCCCTCGTTCGGGGAGTCAGAGTCCGAGCGGGTCCGGGTTCGGGATGCTGAGGAGACCGCGGGCCCGCGCCAGCCTCCCCCACTCACACTCGCGGCGCCGCGGCCGGAGCTGGGAGGGGTAGGACAGCGGCCCTGGGCCGGGAAGGACGCGGAGGAGGGTCCGCGTCCGACAAGGAGGGCGAGTCCAGCACAAAGGGAGGCGCGGAGCTGTCACCGGGAAATCACAGAGGTCAGATTCGCGGGGGCCCTAAGCGCCCCGCTCGCCCGCGCCCCGCGCGCCGTCCCCGGGCGTGGGAGGCTGCGGGATGAGCCGAGAGCCGCGGGCGCGGATGGCGAGGACTGCTGCCTCCCTGTCGGCCGTGGGAACGCGCCTCGGGGGGCGCGGCGTGGCAGTGTTTTCCTGGTCCCCGTCTGCTCCTCCCCTTTCTTTGTGGCGTCTGTCTCGTGCCCATTTGTCACTGTGTGTAAGCTGGGATCTGGGGTGAGACCTCTCGCCTGGCTTACTCGCTAATGAAAGTCAGGTGCTGGCCTCTTATCTGAGTCGGGGGGCGTGTGTGCTTCCACAAGCCAGAGAGTTACGGTCGGACCCTCTTTTGTTTCCGGAGACCTAATGGTGTGTGTGTGTGTGACCTCTGAAATGAACGAGATCATTTTAAGGGGCTAAAAAAAAAATAGATATTCCTCATCAGATCTTCAGTCAGTGCTGCCTCTGACATTCTTTCCAACAGTATTTCTTTGTTTCTTGCTGTAAAACCAGTGGGTTTTGTTCATTGAAAATATGTCTTTATTCTCAGTGTGTGTCTGTATTCTCGATATATCCCGAACACTTGCTTTCGGGGGGTTAGTTCATGGTCATACCCTCATGTATATGGTATGTATGTATATGTACATTCTATATGTCATACATATAGAACACTGCTTTTTCGTTAATTGGTAATGTGTCTATATATTGATATATATTCTATAGAAATACTCCAGTATATCTAGGACACTGGTTTTTCTTTTCAGCCTCTCAGTACAGGCGGATTTTGTTTCTTCCTGCCTCCCGGTGTTAATAAGAAGGTGATCCAGCAGGTTCTCTCCACCTCCTTGCTCTTTTTCCCCTTAATGCTTTTGGCAAAGGGTTTTATTGCATATTTCCTTGGCATGCGCCCTTGCTTTGATCTGAATTTTCCTGTGTTCTGTTGTCTGGTTGTGCAGCCCAGCTCAATGGCACCTCTTACAGGACTATTGGAAAACAGAACACCTTTTATCTTTTATCTTTTTTTTTTTTTTTTTTTTTGGTCCTCATCCCCAGAGAAAGAAGGAAGCTCTGCAGTTTCCCACAGACTTTGCCTCTGTGGGAAATGACTGCCTGACTTTGTTGTCTTGGTGAAGTTATGAGGAGTCACAATTGATACGGACCAATTAAAAAGAAGCAGTTATACTAGTTACCAGCTATTTCTTGCTGTTTCACTTGGACCTTTCTTAAACTAGATCTTATAAGTTTTAGAAGAGTTGGTTGCATTTTCAGCTTCTTGTCTACCCTTTTAATTTTGCAGAGTGACAGGATATTAGGTAAACTCAGTTACTATAAGAAACATACCTGCAAAATATTATTATATTTTTATTATTATCTTTTGATTCAGAATCCCATGGTCCCCGTCTGCTCCTCCCCTTTCTTTGTGGCGTCTGTCTCGTGCCCATTTGTCACTGTGTGTAAGCTGGGATCTGGGGTGAGACCTCTCGCCTGGCTTACTCGCTAATGAAAGTCAGGTGCTGGCCTCTTATCTGAGTCGGGGGGCGTGTGTGCTTCCACAAGCCAGAGAGTTACGGTCGGACCCTCTTTTGTTTCCGGAGACCTAATGGTGTGTGTGTGTGTGACCTCTGAAATGAACGAGATCATTTTAAGGGGCTAAAAAAAAAATAGATATTCCTCATCAGATCTTCAGTCAGTGCTGCCTCTGACATTCTTTCCAACAGTATTTCTTTGTTTCTTGCTGTAAAACCAGTGGGTTTTGTTCATTGAAAATATGTCTTTATTCTCAGTGTGTGTCTGTATTCTCGATATATCCCGAACACTTGCTTTCGGGGGGTTAGTTCATGGTCATACCCTCATGTATATGGTATGTATGTATATGTACATTCTATATGTCATACATATAGAACACTGCTTTTTCGTTAATTGGTAATGTGTCTATATATTGATATATATTCTATAGAAATACTCCAGTATATCTAGGACACTGGTTTTTCTTTTCAGCCTCTCAGTACAGGCGGATTTTGTTTCTTCCTGCCTCCCGGTGTTAATAAGAAGGTGATCCAGCAGGTTCTCTCCACCTCCTTGCTCTTTTTCCCCTTAATGCTTTTGGCAAAGGGTTTTATTGCATATTTCCTTGGCATGCGCCCTTGCTTTGATCTGAATTTTCCTGTGTTCTGTTGTCTGGTTGTGCAGCCCAGCTCAATGGCACCTCTTACAGGACTATTGGAAAACAGAACACCTTTTATCTTTTATCTTTCTTTTTTTTTTTTGGTCCTCATCCCCAGAGAAAGAAGGAAGCTCTGCAGTTTCCCACAGACTTTGCCTCTGTGGGAAATGACTGCCTGACTTTGTTGTCTTGGTGAAGTTATGAGGAGTCACAATTGATACGGACCAATTAAAAAGAAGCAGTTATACTAGTTACCAGCTATTTCTTGCTGTTTCACTTGGACCTTTCTTAAACTAGATCTTATAAGTTTTAGAAGAGTTGGTTGCATTTTCAGCTTCTTGTCTACCCTTTTAATTTTGCAGAGTGACAGGATATTAGGTAAACTCAGTTACTATAAGAAACATACCTGCAAAATATTATTATATTTTTATTATTATCTTTTGATTCAGAATAGCAGCAGTAAAAAAACAAGTGAGGAGCTAATTAGAGGATATGAATAGTTGAGTTGATTCCGTTTTAAGATTCCCTTTAAGATTATTTTTAATAACATGTATTTTAATTCCTGGTAGTTTTCAGAGCAAAATGAAATCTAGACTAAGCAGTCTTCCGTAGCATCTGTTTATGTATATTCCCTCTGTTGAAAACATTTGCTTTTAATTTGAAGGAGAAATTTTCCATTTGGGTAGAACAGGGTCCATTATTCTTGGTAAAAATCTTACCTTATGTTAGCATGATCAGATTCTTTCATTGTAAAAGTTAAAATTTTAAAAGGTGGATTTTTCAATTTGAAGTTTTGGTTTTATGATGTCAGATTTAAGTAAAATTTTAATGGAAATGAATTTAATTCAAAATAAGCCATCCTATAAATGAAGGCTTCATTAATTACATTAATATTGAAGCAGTCCAAATAACATATGAATTGCCTGTGTTAGGTGGGTTTTTTTTCTTTATACGAAGCCTTTTAAAACAAATCATAAGGGGAAGTCTTAGATAAACAGCACAGTGTAACCGGAATTATCACCGAAATAGGCTTGCATAGTACTACAATATTGTGGAACTTAAATTTTGCAAGCATGACTTAGCTACTATTTGTACCAACAAAGGAAACTAAAAACTCCTGGCCTTGTTATTCAATATTCTGTTAATCAAAATCTTTATCAATCCATGGTTTAGCATTTTTGTAGGATGATTATTGAAGAAAAATTCCAAAGTAATATCTATATTGTGAAAATAGCTTATATTACTTTAAATGCTGTTTTAGTAATAAACATAATCTTTATATTCATTAGAAATACTAATATTGGTATGTAGTAATAGTATATATGATGCCGCTTTGTTACCCAAACTGGGATACATTATCCTTCCAGCATTTTCTGTCAGTAATTGTTTTGAGAATTCCCTGCTGGTCTAGTGGTTAGGACTCCCTGCTTACAATACAGTGGGCACTGATGGGATCCCTAATGGGAGAACTAAGATCCTGCATGCTGTGCAGCCAAATAATAATGATAATTATTTTTTGTTTCAGATGACAGTCTATTCTAAAATCAGTAATAAAATATTATTATAATGTATTATTAGGTTGGTGCAAAAGTAATTACAGTTTTGTATTGTTGAAGTTTGCTGTTTGACATTGGAATACATTCTTTATATATACATATATATATATATATTAAAGATTTATTTATTTATTTTTTTTTTGGGCGGGGGTCGGGTTGGAGAGAGGGGGGCAGGGGCCCCTTCTGTTGGTCTTTCATTTCTCCATTTTCATCCGTCTTTGTTCTTTGGCCCGTGTGGGCCTCCCATCGCGTGGCCTCTGTCGTCGCAGAGTGCCGGCTCTGGGCGCATGCGCTCTAGAGCTCCGGCTCGGTGATTGGACACATCAGTCCAGCCGCTCCGCCGTACGTGGGATCTTCCCAGGCCGGGGAAGGAACCGGCGCCCCTTGCACTGCAAGGCAGTGTCCTTACCCACTGGACCACCAGGGGAAGCCCTACATATATATTGTTGTTGTTGTTGTTGTTGTTATTAATTTATTTGGCTGAACCAGGTCTTAGTTGCAGCATGTGAACTGTTAGTTTCAGCCTGTGGGATCTAGTTCCCTGATCAAGGACTGAACCCAGATCCCTTGCACTGAGAGCCAGAGTCTTAGCCACTGGACCCCCAGGAATGTCCTGGAATACATTCTTAAATAAATGTGGTTATGTTAGACTATAGAAACGATATTAAACAGAAAGCAAATTCAAGTGACTTCTTTATACGAGTTCAAAATAGGTCGTAAAGCAGCAGAGACAACTCAAGGTCAACAATGCATCTGACTCAGAATAGTAATTACTTTAAATGCTGTTTTAGTAATAAACATAATCTTTATATTCATTAGAAATACTAATATTGGTATGTAGTAATAGTATATATGATGCCGCTTTGTTACCCAAACTGGGATACATTATCCTTCCAGCATTTTCTGTCAGTAATTGTTTTGAGAATTCCCTGCTGGTCTAGTGGTTAGGACTCCCTGCTTACAATACAGTGGGCACTGATGGGATCCCTAATGGGAGAACTAAGATCCTGCATGCTGTGCAGCCAAATAATAATGATAATTATTTTTTGTTTCAGATGACAGTCTATTCTAAAATCAGTAATAAAATATTATTATAATGTATTATTAGGTTGGTGCAAAAGTAATTACAGTTTTGTATTGTTGAAGTTTGCTGTTTGACATTGGAATACATTCTTTATATATACATATATATATATATATTAAAGATTTATTTATTTATTTTTTTTTTGGGCGGGGGTCGGGTTGGAGAGAGAGGGGGGCGGGCGGGCCACTTCTGTTGGTCTTTCATTTCTCTATTTTCATTCGTCTTTGTTCTTTGGCCCGTGTGGGCCTCCCATCGCGGTGGCCTCTGTCGTCGCAGAGTGCCGGCTCTGGGCGCATGCGCTCTAGAGCTCCGGCTCGGTGATTGGACACATCAGTCCAGCCGCTCCGCCGTACGTGGGATCTTCCCAGGCCGGGGAAGGAACCGGCGCCCCTTGCACTGCAAGGCAGTGTCCTTACCCACTGGACCACCAGGGGAAGCCCTACATATATATTGTTGTTGTTGTTGTTGTTGTTATTAATTTATTTGGCTGAACCAGGTCTTAGTTGCAGCATGTGAACTGTTAGTTTCAGCCTGTGGGATCTAGTTCCCTGATCAAGGACTGAACCCAGATCCCTTGCACTGAGAGCCAGAGTCTTAGCCACTGGACCCCCAGGAATGTCCTGGAATACATTCTTAAATAAATGTGGTTATGTTAGACTATAGAAACGATATTAAACAGAAAGCAAATTCAAGTGACTTCTTTATACGAGTTCAAAATAGGTCGTAAAGCAGCAGAGACAACTCGCAAGGTCAACAATGCATCTGACTCAGAAACTGCTAACAAACGTACAGCGCAGTGGTGGGTCAAGAAGTTTTGCAAAGAAGACAAGAGCTTTGAAGGTGAGGAGTGCAGTAGCTACCCATGAGAAGTTGACAACGACTACTTGAGAGCTATCAGAAGAGCACCAAATGAGATATTCTTACAATACATGAGAAGTTGGTAAAGACTTCCGCATCTACCATTCTGTGGTCATTCTGCATTTGAAACAAATTGGGAAGATGAAAAAGTTTGAAAAGTGGGTGCCTCATGGACTGACTGAAAATTTTAAAAAATTTTAAAATGTAGTCTTCTCTTATCCTACACAACAATAATGAACCGTTTCTTGATCGGATTGTGATGTGCAACAAAAAGTGGATTTTATACAACAACTAGCAACAACCAACTCAGTAGCTGGACCAAGAAGAAGCTCCAGAGCACTTCTCAAAGCCAAACTTGCACCATAAAAAGGTCATGGTCACTGTTTGGTGGTCTACTGCTGATCTGATCCGCTACAGCTTTCTGAATCCCAGCAAAACCATTCCATCTCTCGAGAAGTATGCATAGCAAGTCTATGAGATATACTAAAAACTGCAAGATGTGCAGCAGGCATTGGTCAACAGAAAGGGCCCAGTTCTCCTCCACAACACCACCCAACTACGCATCGCACAACCAAAGCTTCACAAGTTGAACAAATACAGCTACAAAGTATTGCCTCACCTGCCATATTCATCTGACCTCTAGCCAACCGACTACCACTTCTTCAAGCATCTCAACAACTTTTTACAGAGAAAATACTTCCACAACCAATAGGAGGCAGAAAATGCTTTTCAGCAGTTCATCGAATCTCAAAGCACAGATTTTTATGCTACAGGAATAAACAAATGTATTCTCTGTTGACGAAAATGTGTTGATTGTAATGGTTCATATTTTGATTAATAAAGATGTGTTTGAGCCTAGTTATAATGATTTAAAACTCACAGTCTGAAGCTGCAATTACTTTTGCACTAACTTAATAGCAAGGACAGGGAAGCTTGGCATGCTGCAGTCTGTGGGGCTGCAGAGTCCGACACAACTGAGAGACTGAACTGAACTGAACCTAACAGCGGCTTAAACTATACGAAATTGGCGTGTTTTTAGACTGGGGAGTTATCAAAAATCAGTGGTTTCGTATGGTTCATGACTTTTAACTCTTAGCAGTTCTCTTTGGCATTTACCTTTGTATTTATTTCATTTTTCATGTTTAAACTGTGATCCCTTGATTGGGTATTATGCATGGAGTTCTAGTTTGGAAGTTGAATACTTAATTGTTCCATATCCTTCCACCCCCACATTCATATCTGTGCTATACAGTTTCCAGTTGAGTCAATATTCTATATTTATGTGACTGAGGCATAATTCACAGATGAGCCGTGTAGGATACTTACTACCTATTATTTTTTTAAAAAAACTTTTATTTTGGGCTTCCCCTGGTGGTCTAATGAATAAGGACACCGCCTTGCAGTGCAAGAGGCGCCATTTCGATCCCTGGCCTGGGAAGATCCCACGTGCCGTGGAGCGCCTGGACTGATGTGTCCAATCACCAAGCCGGAGCTCTGGAGCGCATGCGCCCAGAGCCGGCGCTCTGCAACAACGGATGCCACCGCGATGGGAGGCCGCAGGAGCCAAAGAACAAAGACAATGAAAGCAGAGAAATGAAAGACCAGTAGAAGTGGCCCGCCCGCTCCCCTCCCTCCCCAACCCGACCCCTGCCCAAAATAAATAAATAAATAAATCTTTAAAAAAAAAATTTATTTTACTTTTAACTTTTACAGAGTTCTGTTGTTTACAGATACATATGTTCTCAAATTAGTCATATGTATATCCCCGCCTACCTATTATGTTTTCTTTCTTGTACGAGTTTGTTTCTCCTGAGTTAAATAATTGTCACTTTCATTTGTTTTTCATTTGCTTAGTGTTTCTATTTACCAGTCATCAATTCATCCTCAAATTTTATGACAGAACTGATCATCTTTCAATATATTCAGATAATCTGTTTCATTTCTTCTTCCTAGCTGTTACCGGGGACTTCCGTTTTTATCTTCTTGTGAATTCTCTTTGCCTTCCTCCTGTATTAGATCACTGATTTCCTGCATTTTTTTGTCACTAACTTAATAGCAAGGACAGGGAAGCTTGGCATGCTGCAGTCTGTGGGGCTGCAGAGTCCGACACAACTGAGAGACTGAACTGAACTGAACCTAACAGCGGCTTAAACTATACGAAATTGGCGTGTTTTTAGACTGGGGAGTTATCAAAAATCAGTGGTTTCGTATGGTTCATGACTTTTAACTCTTAGCAGTTCTCTTTGGCATTTACCTTTCTATTTACTTTCTTTTTCATGTTTAAACTGTGATCCCTTGATTGGGTATTATGCATGGAGTTCTAGTTTGGAAGTTGAATACTTAATTGTTCCATATCCTTCCACCCCCACATTCATATCTGTGCTATACAGTTTCCAGTTGAGTCAATATTCTATATTTATGTGACTGAGGCATAATTCACAGATGAGCCGTGTAGGATACTTACTACCTATTATTTTTTTAAAAAAACTTTTATTTTGGGCTTCCCCTGGTGGTCTAATGAATAAGGACACCGCCTTGCAGTGCAAGAGGCGCCATTTCGATCCCTGGCCTGGGAAGATCCCACGTGCCGTGGAGCGCCTGGACTGATGTGTCCAATCACCAAGCCGGAGCTCTGGAGCGCATGCGCCCAGAGCCGGCGCTCTGCAACAACGGATGCCACCGCGATGGGAGGCCGCAGGAGCCAAAGAACAAAGACAATGAAAGCAGAGAAATGAAAGACCAGTAGAAGTGGCCCGCCCGCTCCCCTCCCTCCCCAACCCGACCCCTGCCCAAAATAAATAAATAAATAAATCTTTAAAAAAAAAATTTATTTTACTTTTAACTTTTACAGAGTTCTGTTGTTTACAGATACATATGTTCTCAAATTAGTCATATGTATATCCCCGCCTACCTATTATGTTTTCTTTCTTGTACGAGTTTGTTTCTCCTGAGTTAAATAATTGTCACTTTCATTTGTTTTTCATTTGCTTAGTGTTTCTATTTACCAGTCATCAATTCATCCTCAAATTTTATGACAGAACTGATCATCTTTCAATATATTCAGATAATCTGTTTCATTTCTTCTTCCTAGCTGTTACCGGGGACTTCCGTTTTTATCTTCTTGTGAATTCTCTTTGCCTTCCTCCTGTATTAGATCACTGATTTCCTGCATTCTGTGTCTTCCTTATCCTTTAGTAGTTTCCTGAGAAAGAACATCTACAAACACTTAACATTCCTTTCTGAATTCAGAAATTGCGTGTCTGAAAATGTCTTCATTTTACCCTCACACTTGAATAGTGGTTTCACTGGATACTGAATTCTAGAATGAAAATTAATATCTGTCTTTTGAAGGCTTCCAGCCCTAATCCCCATTCCCTTTTTCTTCCCACTCTGGAAGACTTTAAGATCTTCTATTTATCCCTGATGTTCTGACACTTTATGGTGTCCCTCAAAACATCTTTTTCTTTTTTCTTTCCTTTTGCTCATAAGATAGATAATATTTCCCCAAATACCTATATATATGTACACACAGACATATGTGTGTACATACCCAGTACGCTATTCAGTATGATGTTGGTATGCTTCCTTCAAGAGGTGCAGTCTTTCTCTCCTTGAACCTGTGCGGTCATAAGTGCTCCCCAGGATGTTTTGGGTCTTGAGCCAAGAGCATGGTTTAGGAATACAGTTGGATGATCAAAAGCAACCACCTTGAGGAGTGTTTTAATTTTAATTTTTTTTTTTTCACTTTTAAATGGAATCATCAGTTTACTTCTGACTTAAAGTATCAGTTAACATCAGAGAAAGTTTTCAGTATTGTAATCACCTCTGGAATCAACATGAAGACTATCAATTGCATTATTTATTTATTTATTTAGGGGGGGTGGGGTGGGGAAGGAGCGGGGCGGGCAAGCCACTTCTATTGGTCTTTCTTTTATCTATTTTTTTTTATCCATCTTTGTTCTTTGGCCAGTGTGGGCCTCCCATCGCAGTGGCCTCTGTTGTCGCAGAGCACCGGCTCTGGACACATGCGCTCCAGAGCTCTGGCTCGGTAATTGGGCACATCAGTCCAGCCGCTCCCGGGCGGCAGGTGGGGATCTTCCCAGGGCCTCAGTGTTTTAACCTCTTTAGGAAGTGATAGAAACATTTCTAGATAGTTCATTTCTTCTTCCTAGCTGTTACCGGGGACTTCCGTTTTTATCTTCTTGTGAATTCTCTTTGCCTTCCTCCTGTATTAGATCACTGATTTCCTGCATTCTGTGTCTTCCTTATCCTTTAGTAGTTTCCTGAGAAAGAACATCTACAAACACTTAACATTCCTTTCTGAATTCAGAAATTGCGTGTCTGAAAATGTCTTCATTTTACCCTCACACTTGAATAGTGGTTTCACTGGATACTGAATTCTAGAATGAAAATTAATATCTGTCTTTTGAAGGCTTCCAGCCCTAATCCCCATTCCCTTTTTCTTCCCACTCTGGAAGACTTTAAGATCTTCTATTTATCCCTGATGTTCTGACACTTTATGGTGTCCCTCAAAACATCTTTTTCTTTTTTCTTTCCTTTTGCTCATAAGATAGATAATATTTCCCCAAATACCTATATATATGTACACACAGACATATGTGTGTACATACCCAGTACGCTATTCAGTATGATGTTGGTATGCTTCCTTCAAGAGGTGCAGTCTTTCTCTCCTTGAACCTGTGCGGTCATAAGTGCTCCCCAGGATGTTTTGGGTCTTGAGCCAAGAGCATGGTTTAGGAATACAGTTGGATGATCAAAAGCAACCACCTTGAGGAGTGTTTTAATTTTAATTTTTTTTTTTTCACTTTTAAATGGAATCATCAGTTTACTTCTGACTTAAAGTATCAGTTAACATCAGAGAAAGTTTTCAGTATTGTAATCACCTCTGGAATCAACATGAAGACTATCAATTGCATTATTTATTTATTTATTTAGGGGGGGTGGGGTGGGGAAGGAGCGGGGCGGGCAAGCCACTTCTATTGGTCTTTCTTTTATCTATTTTTTTTTATCCATCTTTGTTCTTTGGCCAGTGTGGGCCTCCCATCGCAGTGGCCTCTGTTGTCGCAGAGCACCGGCTCTGGGCACATGCGCTCCACAGCTCCAGCTCAGTAGTTGGACACATTGGTCCAGCCGCTCCGCGGCAGGTGGGATCTTCCCAGGCCAGGGATCGAACCAGCGCCCCTTGCACTGCAGGGCGGTGTCCTTACCCACCTAACCACCAGGGAAGCCCTATCAGTTGCATTTTTTAAAAACCTTCTTTAGGAAGTGATAGAAACATTTATGACCAAAAAGAAAGAGTCTAGAAGCTTCAGAGTTAACCAAAAATTTTAAGAAACAGAAGCTTCATAGTTAAATATGTCATGAGTAATTAAAACAAATACATTATTTGCAAGAACTTATATATATACACCAAAAGGATTTATTAGAAGAGGCTAATAGTGCTATAATTTCAGTTTGTAGTATCGTAAAAAGAGAACATTTTTGATACCCTCATTGTATATTTATGCATCTGAAAGAACAGTATAGTAATCAAAGCTTTTCTTAGTTTAAGTTTACCTATAAAATGCAATAAACTCTGCTGTTTGTCTTAATAAGGTAGAGAGTAAGATGGAGTGGCCAGAGTCTAGTTAATTCAAAAGTTTCATAATTTCCTGATCTGTGATAAGAGATTACATAGACCATGGCTTGTTTGGACATTGTCAGTGACATATTGTTTATCTCAGGGATACTTTTACCCATGAATTTTTGTTCTGTTTACAGTTGCTTTACTCCTCATCTAGCTTTCATATAGGTGCATATAAGTGGTTGAATATTACTAGAGAACTTTAGATTTATGACCAAAAATCTGAAGTGGACTCTCATCACTGCCCCCAAAAAACTACCAGATTCTTTTTTTTTTTTTTTTTTTTTACTTTGGGCAGGGGTCGGGTCGGGGAGGGAGGGAAGTGGGCGGGCCACTTCTATTGGTCTTTCATTTCTCTATTTTCATTCGTCTTCGTTCTTTGGCTCCTGTGGGCCTCCCATCGTGGTGCACTCCAGAGCTCCGGCTTAGTAATTGGACACATCAGTCCAGCCGCTCCGCGGCACATGGGATCTTCCCAGGCCAGGGCTCGAACCAGTGCCCCTTGCACTGCAAGGCGGTGTCCTTACCCACTGGACCACCAGGGGAAGCCCTACCAGATTCTTAATAACTCTTAATTAATTCTTAATTTTTGCTCGTAATTAATTTCTCCGCACTCTTTAAATTCATGAGCAACCCACCCCTCCCCATGCTGATAAGCAGGCTGTGTACTTCATTGAGGGTTTAGAAGTTATCAGACAGATGCTTCTCATTCTCTCTTCACCAAATCTATAAATCCACCTTCCTTCGGGTCCCTGTTTTCTTCCTATCAGAGGCCAACTTGCCTCCCTACCTTATTCCCACTCAAAGTTAGTCAAGAACTTGACTTCCAGTTTTGTGCCCTCTCTCACATCCTCAACAACTTTCCAAGGCACTATGCATGTCAGCATACATACATGCTATGATATTTGCCCATCTTTAAAAAGAAACAAAAAATACATAATAAAGCAAATTTTCCCTGACCTTACATCCATCTCTTTTCTGTTTACCTTCACAGTTAAATGTCTCAAAAGAGTAGTTTAAATTTTCTCCCTATCTCCTCTGTACTATGTGTCATTCTCTGAAATTCTGTTGTTGACTGAATTATTTTTGTCTCTTACCCCCCACTGGAGAGTGAGCTCCAGGAAAGCAAGAACTTGTCTATCCTGTTTACCAGTATGTTCCTAGGACAGCAATTGACGCAAGTACTTACTCAGTCTTTGGGCAAAAAACGATACATTCATGACTTGTTTATCTCAGGGATACTTTTACCCATGAATTTTTGTTCTGTTTACAGTTGCTTTACTCCTCATCTAGCTTTCATATAGGTGCATATAAGTGGTTGAATATTACTAGAGAACTTTAGATTTATGACCAAAAATCTGAAGTGGACTCTCATCACTGCCCCCAAAAAACTACCAGATTCTTTTTTTTTTTTTTTTTTATTTACTTTGGGCAGGGGTCGGGTCGGGGAGGGAGGGAAGTGGGCGGGCCACTTCTATTGGTCTTTCATTTCTCTATTTTCATTCGTCTTCGTTCTTTGGCTCCTGTGGGCCTCCCATCGTGGTGCACTCCAGAGCTCCGGCTTAGTAATTGGACACATCAGTCCAGCCGCTCCGCGGCACATGGGATCTTCCCAGGCCAGGGCTCGAACCAGTGCCCCTTGCACTGCAAGGCGGTGTCCTTACCCACTGGACCACCAGGGGAAGCCCTACCAGATTCTTAATAACTCTTAATTAATTCTTAATTTTTGCTCGTAATTAATTTCTCCGCACTCTTTAAATTCATGAGCAACCCACCCCTCCCCATGCTGATAAGCAGGCTGTGTACTTCATTGAGGGTTTAGAAGTTATCAGACAGATGCTTCTCATTCTCTCTTCACCAAATCTATAAATCCACCTTCCTTCGGGTCCCTGTTTTCTTCCTATCAGAGGCCAACTTGCCTCCCTACCTTATTCCCACTCAAAGTTAGTCAAGAACTTGACTTCCAGTTTTGTGCCCTCTCTCACATCCTCAACAACTTTCCAAGGCACTATGCATGTCAGCATACATACATGCTATGATATTTGCCCATCTTTAAAAAGAAACAAAAAATACATAATAAAGCAAATTTTCCCTGACCTTACATCCATCTCTTTTCTGTTTACCTTCACAGTTAAATGTCTCAAAAGAGTAGTTTAAATTTTCTCCCTATCTCCTCTGTACTATGTGTCATTCTCTGAAATTCTGTTGTTGACTGAATTATTTTTGTCTCTTACCCCCCACTGGAGAGTGAGCTCCAGGAAAGCAAGAACTTGTCTATCCTGTTTACCAGTATGTTCCTAGGACAGCAATTGACGCAAGTACTTACTCAGTCTTTGGGCAAAAAAGGTATAACTGACATTTTTAACCTGGTA
Source organism: Tragulus kanchil (assembly GCA_022376925.1). Classification (NCBI taxonomy): domain Eukaryota; kingdom Metazoa; phylum Chordata; class Mammalia; order Artiodactyla; family Tragulidae; genus Tragulus; species Tragulus kanchil. The sequence goes on along the minus strand of JAIOJX010000031.1, from coordinate 39,342,320 downwards.
GAATAGCTATTTTTTAAAAAATTCTAACAAGAAAATCAGTTTTCATTTATTTTTTAAATTATTCTTTACTTTTTGCTACACTTGGAAGTTGAAACATGAAAATAGTGTTAATGGTTAAATTTTACCTATATTACATTACATTTCATTCTTTCCTAAGTATAATTTAAATTGGCCATCTTGCACCAGGATTCTGGAGTAAGATTGATATGAGCTGAATTTTAGTTGCACTTTTTGCCATGTGACCTTGGGAAGATTTCCTAACCTCTCTGTTTCCTCATCAGTGAGGTGGCAATAAGACCAGTACCCACCTCATATTGTTGCTTGTGTGGGTCAAGTAAGATAATATGTAAAATGCTAAACACAGTACTTGACATGGTGTTTTAATACAATGAAAATACTTATTGTTTATATACCATTCTTTTCTTTGTAATATTTGATCTGACTTGTTCACTGTAATATTTTGTCTGAAGTACCTATATTTCCTAGAGTATATTGGCTATGGATGTGACTCTCCTGAATGTTTTTTTTTTTTTTTCTGATTCCTTGCTTCTCTGTTCCCCAGCTTACCTCCACATAATATCAATAGATTGATTAAATGATCTACAGTTGACAGATGAGCACTCCCTAGCACTTCCCAGCAGTTTGGTCATTTTAGAAATCATTTTGATAAAATATTTTTATTTCAAGCCAAGTTCTGTTCTTTGTTTATTTGACTTTCCCAGAGGGCTCCTTCTTCATGTTATTTCATCTTCTTCTTTCTATTTTTGGAAATGAAACTTTTAAAACACCCATTATATCATCAACAGACTTTTTAAAGTAATAAGATACTATTCTTTTCACTTACTAGCTATCTGAGAAGATAAATATATAATACACAATCCATTCTAAGGGCCTCACTGAGGGATAAAGACAGGCTATGTATTAATAGAAGCTCAAAGTAGGAAGAGTTGTGTCCATCCAGGTTAAGGGAGTCTTAAAACTTTTCTGCATGTTAAATTGTCTGGACTCCTTATTATTTCTCCTGACTTTTAAATCTAGAAATTGTTTCTTGAAGTAATTGACTTAGCAGTTACTCTGCCCATTTCTTTTCTAATCTAGGTAGGCAGTGGAGATGCCTCCAATTATCTGAGCATTTCAGACATCAGAGTGTAGTGCTGGAAAAATTTAAGATTAAAAAGGCAGTGGAAAGAATGCCCCTCCAAAATTATTTTGAATAGACACATGAAAATAGTGTTAATGGTTAAATTTTACCTATATTACATTACATTTCATTCTTTCCTAAGTATAATTTAAATTGGCCATCTTGCACCAGGATTCTGGAGTAAGATTGATATGAGCTGAATTTTAGTTGCACTTTTTGCCATGTGACCTTGGGAAGATTTCCTAACCTCTCTGTTTCCTCATCAGTGAGGTGGCAATAAGACCAGTACCCACCTCATATTGTTGCTTGTGTGGGTCAAGTAAGATAATATGTAAAATGCTAAACACAGTACTTGACATGGTGTTTTAATACAATGAAAATACTTATTGTTTATATACCATTCTTTTCTTTGTAATATTTGATCTGACTTGTTCACTGTAATATTTTGTCTGAAGTACCTATATTTCCTAGAGTATATTGGCTATGGATGTGACTCTCCTGAATGTTTTTTTTTTTTTTTCTGATTCCTTGCTTCTCTGTTCCCCAGCTTACCTCCACATAATATCAATAGATTGATTAAATGATCTACAGTTGACAGATGAGCACTCCCTAGCACTTCCCAGCAGTTTGGTCATTTTAGAAATCATTTTGATAAAATATTTTTATTTCAAGCCAAGTTCTGTTCTTTGTTTATTTGACTTTCCCAGAGGGCTCCTTCTTCATGTTATTTCATCTTCTTCTTTCTATTTTTGGAAATGAAACTTTTAAAACACCCATTATATCATCAACAGACTTTTTAAAGTAATAAGATACTATTCTTTTCACTTACTAGCTATCTGAGAAGATAAATATATAATACACAATCCATTCTAAGGGCCTCACTGAGGGATAAAGACAGGCTATGTATTAATAGAAGCTCAAAGTAGGAAGAGTTGTGTCCATCCAGGTTAAGGGAGTCTTAAAACTTTTCTGCATGTTAAATTGTCTGGACTCCTTATTATTTCTCCTGACTTTTAAATCTAGAAATTGTTTCTTGAAGTAATTGACTTAGCAGTTACTCTGCCCATTTCTTTTCTAATCTAGGTAGGCAGTGGAGATGCCTCCAATTATCTGAGCATTTCAGACATCAGAGTGTAGTGCTGGAAAAATTTAAGATTCAAAAAGAATGCCAGATGGTTTGAAAGGAACTGTGAGCACTTCAACTACTGCAGTCCTTTGAAAGCCAGCTGGCTGAGCCTCATGTGCTCTGGAGGTAGGAATCAGACACTGTTCCTTACTAGCTGGCCTAGAAACAACTGACCAGCAGCCGTACTTTTGGTTGGGAAAGTCAGCCTGGGCCCTCCACCTGCCGTAAAAACAGTATGACACAATATAGTTGCTCTACACCTCCATGGTTTTTGAGGCAAAACAAGCCTGAATGGCAAGGAAAGGAAGCTACTTCTTAGATAGCATTACAAGTAAATCTCATGTTAAATTGTGATTTTGCTCTGAAGAAATGTAATGCAAGTTGAATTGTAATGGATTCAATGCTGTTAGATATATTAGAGTTGCTTACTATTTCAAATACTATAGAAGTGTGTGACTTCTGTAGAACATTAATTATTTGTGTTGTCTTAAAATCTGTCTCATTTTGTTTGTTGTTTATGTTTTCCTAACCATACAGGTGTTTGTATCAGATACAGTTCTTATCTAGCAAACTTAATGCCATAATGATTTAATTGAGAACAAAAGAAGTACAAATATGGCAGTGCAAGTATAAGGAGTAGTTCATTTGATGACAATGCTCATTGGATTCTCAAAGTTAATAACTTCACCAGTAGTCTTATCAGTAATGCTTTATGTTATCTTTTTTTTTTTAATTTGGAGATTGAATAGTGCTGTATTACCTGTTTGTTAAGGTCAGCTAGGCAAACCAAAATATTATAGATTGCCTGTGCCTCTTTATTGTTCTCTCCCAGTTCTGAGCATGAAAAATTTTGCTCAGTGGTATAAGCTCAAAATAAGCTATTAAATAAGCTCTTCATCCTAAACTGAGACAAAAAGTTAGGCAAATAAGGAAACATCGAAGTATGAGCCAGTTATAGTTTATGGAAAATTGAGGAAAAGCTAAATCTTTTCATTTAGTGCTAAATTGACTTAGCAGTTACTCTGCCCATTTCTTTTCTAATCTAGGTAGGCAGTGGAGATGCCTCCAATTATCTGAGCATTTCAGACATCAGAGTGTAGTGCTGGAAAAATTTAAGATTCAAAAAGAATGCCAGATGGTTTGAAAGGAACTGTGAGCACTTCAACTACTGCAGTCCTTTGAAAGCCAGCTGGCTGAGCCTCATGTGCTCTGGAGGTAGGAATCAGACACTGTTCCTTACTAGCTGGCCTAGAAACAACTGACCAGCAGCCGTACTTTTGGTTGGGAAAGTCAGCCTGGGCCTCCACCTGCCGTAAAAACAGTATGACACAATATAGTTGCTCTACACCTCCATGGTTTTTGAGGCAAAACAAGCCTGAATGGCAAGGAAAGGAAGCTACTTCTTAGATAGCATTACAAGTAAATCTCATGTTAAATTGTGATTTTGCTCTGAAGAAATGTAATGCAAGTTGAATTGTAATGGATTCAATGCTGTTAGATATATTAGAGTTGCTTACTATTTCAAATACTATAGAAGTGTGTGACTTCTGTAGAACATTAATTATTTGTGTTGTCTTAAAATCTGTCTCATTTTGTTTGTTGTTTATGTTTTCCTAACCATACAGGTGTTTGTATCAGATACAGTTCTTATCTAGCAAACTTAATGCCATAATGATTTAATTGAGAACAAAAGAAGTACAAATATGGCAGTGCAAGTATAAGGAGTAGTTCATTTGATGACAATGCTCATTGGATTCTCAAAGTTAATAACTTCACCAGTAGTCTTATCAGTAATGCTTTATGTTATCTTTTTTTTTTTAATTTGGAGATTGAATAGTGCTGTATTACCTGTTTGTTAAGGTCAGCTAGGCAAACCAAAATATTATAGATTGCCTGTGCCTCTTTATTGTTCTCTCCCAGTTCTGAGCATGAAAAATTTTGCTCAGTGGTATAAGCTCAAAATAAGCTATTAAATAAGCTCTTCATCCTAAACTGAGACAAAAAGTTAGGCAAATAAGGAAACATCGAAGTATGAGCCAGTTATAGTTTATGGAAAATTGAGGAAAAGCTAAATCTTTTCATTTAGTGCAAAAGAAATTGCAAAACTTCTTAAGAAATATGTTGGAAATTTCATGCTTAGCTTGAATTAAAATAAACTTTTTAATTTTTCTAGTTGCTTTAGGTGTAAGCTTACATTGTTTATTTGATGTTTCTCTTATTTGTTAAGGTAGGCTTGTATTGCTATAAACTTCCTTCTTAGCCCTGCTTTTTATTGCATCCCATAGGTTTTGAGTTGTCGTGTTTTCATTGTCATTTGTTTCTAGGTATATTTTTATTTCCTTTTTTATTTCTTCAGTGATCTCTTGGTTATTCAGAAGCATATTGTTTGCTTCCATGTGTTTGTGTTTTTTATAGTTTTTTCTCATAGTTGATACGTAATCTTATAGCATTGTGGTCAGAGAAGATGCTTGAAATGATTTCAGTGTTTTTTTTAATTTACCAAGGCTTGGTTTGTGGCCCAAGATGTGATCTATGCTAGCATATGTTCCATGTGCACTTGAGAAAAAAGTGAAATCTACTGTTTTTGGATGAAATGTCCTGTAGATATCAGTTAGGTCCAACTGGTCAAATATATTGTTTAAAGCTTATGTTTTCTTTATTTTCTGTCTGGATGATCCCATCTTTTGGTATGAGTAGGGAGGGCATTAAAGTCCCTCACTATTGTATTACTATCGATGTCCTCTTTAATAGTTGTTAGTATTTGTCTTATGTATTGAGGTGCTTCTATGTTGGGTGCATATATATGTTCATTTGATGACAATGCTCATTGGATTCTCAAAGTTAATAACTTCACCAGTAGTCTTATCAGTAATGCTTTATGTTATCTTTTTTTTTTTAATTTGGAGATTGAATAGTGCTGTATTACCTGTTTGTTAAGGTCAGCTAGGCAAACCAAAATATTATAGATTGCCTGTGCCTCTTTATTGTTCTCTCCCAGTTCTGAGCATGAAAAATTTTGCTCAGTGGTATAAGCTCAAAATAAGCTATTAAATAAGCTCTTCATCCTAAACTGAGACAAAAAGTTAGGCAAATAAGGAAACATCGAAGTATGAGCCAGTTATAGTTTATGGAAAATTGAGGAAAAGCTAAATCTTTTCATTTAGTGCAAAAGAAATTGCAAAACTTCTTAAGAAATATGTTGGAAATTTCATGCTTAGCTTGAATTAAAATAAACTTTTTAATTTTTCTAGTTGCTTTAGGTGTAAGCTTACATTGTTTATTTGATGTTTCTCTTATTTGTTAAGGTAGGCTTGTATTGCTATAAACTTCCTTCTTAGCCCTGCTTTTTATTGCATCCCATAGGTTTTGAGTTGTCGTGTTTTCATTGTCATTTGTTTCTAGGTATATTTTTATTTCCTTTTTTATTTCTTCAGTGATCTCTTGGTTATTCAGAAGCATATTGTTTGCTTCCATGTGTTTGTGTTTTTTATAGTTTTTTCTCATAGTTGATACGTAATCTTATAGCATTGTGGTCAGAGAAGATGCTTGAAATGATTTCAGTGTTTTTTTTAATTTACCAAGGCTTGGTTTGTGGCCCAAGATGTGATCTATGCTAGCATATGTTCCATGTGCACTTGAGAAAAAAGTGAAATCTACTGTTTTTGGATGAAATGTCCTGTAGATATCAGTTAGGTCCAACTGGTCAAATATATTGTTTAAAGCTTATGTTTTCTTTATTTTCTGTCTGGATGATCCCATCTTTTGGTATGAGTAGGGAGGGCATTAAAGTCCCTCACTATTGTATTACTATCGATGTCCTCTTTAATAGTTGTTAGTATTTGTCTTATGTATTGAGGTGCTTCTATGTTGGGTGCATATATATGTTTATAATTGTTATATCTTCTTGTGGTGATCCCTTGATCATTATGTAATGTCCTACCTTGTCTCTTGATAGGGTCTTTATTTTAATGGCTGTTTTATTTGATATGAGTATAGCTACTCCCACTGTCTTTTGATTTGTATTTGCATAGAATATCTTTTTTCCAGCCCCTCATTTTCAGTCTATATGTGTCTCTAAGTCTGAGGTCAGTCTCTTGTAGACAGCACCTATAGGGGTCTTGTTTTTGTATCCATTCAGCCAGTCTTTATCTTTCAGTTACAGCATTGAGTCCACATACATTTTAGGTAATTATGGATATGTATGACCCTTTTACCATTTATTGTGTTGCTTTAGGTTTGTTTTTGTAAACCTTTTTTTTCTCTTATGTTTCCTCCTTTAGCACTTGTAAAGCTGGATTGGTGGTGCCAAATTCTCTTAACTTTTGCTTGTCTGGAAAGCTTTTGATTTCTCCTTTGAATTTGAATGAGATCCTTGTTGGGCAGAGTAGTCTGGTTGTAGGTTTCTTTCCTGTCATCACTTTAAGTACATCCTGCCACTCCCTTCTGGTCTGCAGAGTATCCGTTGAAAGATCAGCTGTTAACCTTGCAGGGTTCCCCTTGTATGTTATTTGTTTCTTTTCCCTTGGTGCTTTTAATATTTGTTCTTTGTGGTTAATTTTTGTTAGTGTGATTAATATATGTCTTGGAGTGTTTCTCCTTGGTTTTGCCCTGTATGCCATATTTTCTTAATATATACTGTGTATATCTTAGTTTTTTTTTTTTTTTTTTTTTTTGCTCTTTTAGTGGTATGCTTGATTTTACTATCATCTGTAAATAATTTTAATTCCTTATTTACAACAGGTTAGTTTTCTTGAAAGAGCAGAAAGAATATATCTGTTTCTCAAATAACACATCTATAACCAATCAAGACATTTTTCCAAAACATTCATACTAAAAGTTTTTCTTTTCATGACCCATCTGTATATTAATCCCAATTAATAAATAGATTGGATATATTATATCAACAGTAAATACTATTTATGCCAATACTTAGAAGTACTTAATCAAATTTTTAAAAATTATATTTGTTTTGTGCTTTGCAGGTGTCAGTTAGTCCCACCTGTACAATAACCAGGAGATGATAAGCTACTAATGTAGAATAAGATCTGGCTCTGAAGAAAGAGGTTCACTGGCCCATTCATCAAACTTGAGAGATGTTGAAATTAAACATGCACAGATAATTAATGTAGGCATTGCTCTCCTATTGCAGTGTTTTGTTTTGTTTTCTTTTTTTCTGGCCCTGCTGCATGGCATTCAGGATCTTAGCTCCCCAACCAGGATGGGTTGCCCATGCCTATGACAGTGGACACATAGAGCCCTAACCATGGGACTGTCAGGGAACTCCCTCCTATTGCATTTTGATTTTTTTTTTTTTTTTTTGGCAGGGGGAGGTACAGCTTTAAAAAAAAAAAATTAAGCAGGTATTACAGCTAGAGTTTATTTCATATCAAGGATAAGAACTAGCTTTGGTATGAACAGTGTGATCCGTATGACTCAGTGAGCTAATCAAAGGCCTTGTCCACACTGTGGCTTGGAGTCATGCTTTGAACCCATTTTAAAGTGAGCTAAACTCGCACAGCGCTGAGGAGTGAACCCGGCCAAGTAATTGACCAGGTGAATGACTTTGCATGAAGGGATCGTGGATGCTTTGCTCATCTTTTTTGCTGTGCATCGTGGATGCTTCTGCTAATCTTTGCGACCACCCCTGACCGCTGAGGGGTTCAGCATCTGGACTTACTGACTGAACAAGTGTTCATCACCACAAGCGGAACTCGAGTAAGCCCATTCAAAGGTGGAAAACACTACAGAGCAAGGAGAAGAGCGGAGGATCCGAGAGCGGCCAGGAAAACCAAAGCAGACGGGGCCCGGTGAGCCGCAGAGGGCACGGCAGCCCCCCAGGAGCGAGGGGAAGTTCCCTGTGGACAGGCGCCCGCCCCCTGCCTGCCCTCAGCTTGGTTCTCCGGGGCTCGCTGCCAGCGTGGGAAGCTTAGAGACGCCCCCACGCGGTGCGTGTTCCCACTGCAGGCGGCAGAACTTCGTGGAAAACGGACAGAGGTGAGAGGTGTGGAGCCGCGGAGGCCCCAGCGCGCGGGAGGGCCGTGTATGCCCGGCGAGGTTCAGCTCAGCTAATATTTGATGAACACAAACTTGCAGAATATACCATTTGCAATGAAACTGTGGTCATCCCATGTTTTGTTAATAAGGCGGAGGCGAAGATGCTTAGTGAATTGTATGTGAAGTGGAAATTTAAAGGACAAATCATTTTCACCTTTGATGGAGCTCAACAGAGGTCTGTGCCCAAAGAAAAGTTTACTAGTGCAAAAATCGTACCATCAGACTTACTGCATGGCATTGCCTCTCTGAAGGTGGATAAGGATCAGGCTGCCTTAGGAAACTACACTTGCAAAGTAACAGAATTGAGCAGGGAAGGAGAAACCACCGTAGAACTAAAATAACATGTTGTTTCATGGTTTTGTCCAAATGAAAGTACCCTCATTGTTATTTTCCCAATTTTGGCTATACTTCTGTTCTGGGGACAGTTTGGTATTTGCTTAAGTATAAATCCAGCTATACGAAGGAGAAACCCATATTGCTATTAGTTGTTGGACTACTGCTCACTGCTGTTGTCATTGTTGGGGCCATTCTTTTCACCCAGCAGGTGAATATGCCTCAAAGAATCGTTGGGGACTTGGTTTAATTGTAATTCCTACAGTAATATTAGTATTACTTCATTACTACATGTTTATGATAGCTATGGGGATGTCCTCCTTCACCATCGCCATATTGATCCTTCAGTTACTAGGCTATGTGCTGTCTGTGGTTGGATTCAGCCTCTGTGTCACATAGTGTGCCCCAGTGCCCTCTTCTGATTTCAGGTTTGGGTGTTATAGCGCTAGCAGAATTACTTGGATTAGTTTATATGAAATGTGCTGATTCCAATCACAAGACTATACAGCCTCCTAGGAAAGTTGTAGAGGAACCCCTTAATGCATTTAAAGAATCAAAAGGGATGATGAATGATGAGTAACTGAAGTGGAGTGATGGACTCTGATTCAGAGTGTAGTACGACATGAAAGAAGTACTCTTGTGTTTAAGCACCGTGGCCTTGATTCACTGTTCTGGAGAAGAAAACAGGAAAAGTATCTGGTTTCCATCCATGGGAGAAAGTCAATAATTGACCTTTAAATGATTGTTGCAGTTGAGTTTTTATTTCAAAGCATTTTTTTTTTATTTAGTTAATAAAATAATTACGATCTTTGTTGTGTGCCCAATTGAAAAAAAAAAAAAAGGGTAAGAACTGCTCGTGGGTTATTTCTTTGACTGCCTTGGTGTAATTACGATGTGAGTTCAAGCTAAGAGTATTTTTCTGTCTTACAACTTGTCTTTCATTTCATCTTCCCCCATCTCTGGTTTTTTTTCCTACAACCTACAATAATTTCCTACAATAATCTTAAGAATTTCATCCATGGGACTTCCCTGATGATTCAGTGGCTAAGAAAGATTCTGAACTCCCAATGCAGGGGTCTCTGGTAAGGGAACTGGATCCCACATGCCACAACTAAGACCTGGTGCAACCAAATAAATAAATATTTTTTTAAAAAATTCCATCCTTAATCGCAAAACTATGAATTAAAAGAAGTCAATAATAAAGACTAGTAAGCAGATTATTTGTGAGATTATAGTTCGTGTATGTATGGCATATAAGGGAAGACAAGACATCAGATCTGAATCCTTTATCATCATCAAAGTGAAGTCTCATAAAGACCTTATGGAATGATTCATATCAAAAATAGAGACTTGACAGTAAAATTGAGGGAAGGACTTTACAAAGCTGACAGAAAAATTACTGGGAATATGGCAGAGTAAAAATAGACCCACAAAAATAATAAACATCTGAAATTAAAAATGTTTAGGAAGACAAACTTCAGTTACAGTAAACAAAGATGGGGCTTCCCTGGTGGTCCAGTGGGTAAGGACACCACCTTGCTGTGCAAGGGGCGCCGGTTTGATCCCTGGCCTGGGTGGATCCCACATGCCCCGGAGCGGCTGGATCAGTGTGTCCAACTACCGAGCCGGAGCTCTGCAATCACAAGACTATACAGCCTCCTAGGAAAGTTGTAGAGGAACCCCTTAATGCATTTAAAGAATCAAAAGGGATGATGAATGATGAGTAACTGAAGTGGAGTGATGGACTCTGATTCAGAGTGTAGTACGACATGAAAGAAGTACTCTTGTGTTTAAGCACCGTGGCCTTGATTCACTGTTCTGGAGAAGAAAACAGGAAAAGTATCTGGTTTCCATCCATGGGAGAAAGTCAATAATTGACCTTTAAATGATTGTTGCAGTTGAGTTTTTATTTCAAAGCATTTTTTTTTTATTTAGTTAATAAAATAATTACGATCTTTGTTGTGTGCCCAATTGAAAAAAAAAAAAAAGGGTAAGAACTGCTCGTGGGTTATTTCTTTGACTGCCTTGGTGTAATTACGATGTGAGTTCAAGCTAAGAGTATTTTTCTGTCTTACAACTTGTCTTTCATTTCATCTTCCCCCATCTCTGGTTTTTTTTCCTACAACCTACAATAATTTCCTACAATAATCTTAAGAATTTCATCCATGGGACTTCCCTGATGATTCAGTGGCTAAGAAAGATTCTGAACTCCCAATGCAGGGGTCTCTGGTAAGGGAACTGGATCCCACATGCCACAACTAAGACCTGGTGCAACCAAATAAATAAATATTTTTTTAAAAAATTCCATCCTTAATCGCAAAACTATGAATTAAAAGAAGTCAATAATAAAGACTAGTAAGCAGATTATTTGTGAGATTATAGTTCGTGTATGTATGGCATATAAGGGAAGACAAGACATCAGATCTGAATCCTTTATCATCATCAAAGTGAAGTCTCATAAAGACCTTATGGAATGATTCATATCAAAAATAGAGACTTGACAGTAAAATTGAGGGAAGGACTTTACAAAGCTGACAGAAAAATTACTGGGAATATGGCAGAGTAAAAATAGACCCACAAAAATAATAAACATCTGAAATTAAAAATGTTTAGGAAGACAAACTTCAGTTACAGTAAACAAAGATGGGGCTTCCCTGGTGGTCCAGTGGGTAAGGACACCACCTTGCTGTGCAAGGGGCGCCGGTTTGATCCCTGGCCTGGGTGGATCCCACATGCCCCGGAGCGGCTGGATCAGTGTGTCCAACTACCGAGCCGGAGCTCTGCAACCAGAGAGGCCACTGCGATGGGAAGCCTGCGCAGGCTAAAGAACAAAGATAAATAAATGAAAGACCAATAGAAGTGGTCAAATAAATAAATAAAAAATAAACAAAGATGGCACCTCAGTCTTGATTTTAGAACTTTGGCAATACCGAAAAAAAAAAAGAGAGAGAAACGCTATACACAGATTCAGAGAAAACAATAGTAATAGAAGAAACAAAAGAAAAAAGTGCCAAAGGCATAGAATTGTTGATAATAAGGCTGAAAAGAATAAGAGACACAAAGACTATTAAAGGAACTAGTTAGAACTTAAAAAAACAGAAACCTTAAACACTGTGATAAAAAGTATAGGTAAATTTATAACATCCTTTAAGGAAAACAGAATGGCATCAATATAATCAAGTAATCAGTAAAACTGAGGCAAAGTGAAATGGAAGGATACAGATGGAGTAGACAAATAGGACAGAAAAATCCTGTAGACTAAGTTTTCTGCTCTTGCACCTCTCCTCCAAATAATTGGGAGAATGGGGGTGTTCTGCCACACAAGGAAGCCTCAGTAAAGGAAAAATTTAAGAAGTTATTAAAGAGAAAAATATACCTTTGTCTACAGATTGAAACTTTATGGAGTCCTTATTCTCCAGCTTTAGCTCTTAAAGACAGTATACTCATGTACCTACTTAACAGTTTTTTTAAAAAACTGGAAAGGGGCTTCCCTGGTGGTCCAGTGGGTAAGCATACCGCCTTGCAGTGCAAGGGTGCCCGGGTTTGATCCCTGCCCTGGGAAGATCCCATGTGCCGCAGAGCGGCTGGACCAATGTGTCCAACTACCAAGCCGGAGCTGTGGAGCACATGCGCCCAGAGCCGGTGCTCTGCGACAACAGAGGCCACTGCGATGGGAGGCCCACACCGGCCAAAGAACAAAGATGGATAAAAAAAAAAATATATAGATAAATGAAAGACCAATAGAAGTGGCCCGCTGGCTCCCCTTTCCTCTCCAACCCGCCCCTCCCCCCCCCAAAAAAATTAAAAAAAAAAAACCGGAAAGGAAGAACTGTTCTCTGGAGAATAAAAGATAAGAATGACCTCAGTCTTTGCAACTCAAACAGTAGGAGATACTTTAGCAAAATACAAAGTACAAGGCAATTATCTTGCCTCACTGTCTACCTTATGAAGATAAAAGATTTTTGAACCTGATAACGTAGAATTTTCCAACGGGCAAGTACCAGAGAAAGTTACGAAAGGCTGAGAATGCGGAGGAAACTTCTGAAATGGAAGCAGTAGAGACTAGCTCACTTTTAGGAAGTGAGGTAGTGAAACGAACCATCCAGGCGTGACAGCTTAAGTATTCAGGAGTGAAACAACTCAATGCAGGCACTTCACAGGAGTTGCTGCATTCCAGGGTTCTGAAGCCCTTCTCTACAGGCTGAAAAGAATAAGAGACACAAAGACTATTAAAGGAACTAGTTAGAACTTAAAAAAACAGAAACCTTAAACACTGTGATAAAAAGTATAGGTAAATTTATAACATCCTTTAAGGAAAACAGAATGGCATCAATATAATCAAGTAATCAGTAAAACTGAGGCAAAGTGAAATGGAAGGATACAGATGGAGTAGACAAATAGGACAGAAAAATCCTGTAGACTAAGTTTTCTGCTCTTGCACCTCTCCTCCAAATAATTGGGAGAATGGGGGTGTTCTGCCACACAAGGAAGCCTCAGTAAAGGAAAAATTTAAGAAGTTATTAAAGAGAAAAATATACCTTTGTCTACAGATTGAAACTTTATGGAGTCCTTATTCTCCAGCTTTAGCTCTTAAAGACAGTATACTCATGTACCTACTTAACAGTTTTTTTAAAAAACTGGAAAGGGGCTTCCCTGGTGGTCCAGTGGGTAAGCATACCGCCTTGCAGTGCAAGGGGTGCCGGTTAGATCCCTGCCCTGGGAAGATCCCATGTGCCGCAGAGCGGCTGGACCAATGTGTCCAACTACCAAGCCGGAGCTGTGGAGCACATGCGCCCAGAGCCGGTGCTCTGCGACAACAGAGGCCACTGCGATGGGAGGCCCACACCGGCCAAAGAACAAAGATGGATAAAAAAAAAAATATATAGATAAATGAAAGACCAATAGAAGTGGCCCGCCCACCCCCTTTCCTCTCCAACCCGCCCCTCCCCCCACCAAAAAAATTAAAAAAAAAAAACTGGAAAGGAAGAACTGTTCTCTGGAGAATAAAAGATAAGAATGACCTCAGTCTTTGCAACTCAAACAGTAGGAGATACTTTAGCAAAATACAAAGTACAAGGCAATTATCTTGCCTCACTGTCTACCTTATGAAGATAAAAGATTTTTGAACCTGATAACGTAGAATTTTCCAACGGGCAAGTACCAGAGAAAGTTACGAAAGGCTGAGAATGCGGAGGAAACTTCTGAAATGGAAGCAGTAGAGACTAGCTCACTTTTAGGAAGTGAGGTAGTGAAACGAACCATCCAGGCGTGACAGCTTAAGTATTCAGGAGTGAAACAACTCAATGCAGGCACTTCACAGGAGTTGCTGCATTCCAGGGTCTGAGCCTCTTAACATACACAGAAATGCAACCTTACCTTTTACTCAGGGATAGCCAAGGCCTAGAAAACTCTTGCTAACAAAATTCACAAGACTGACAATTTATAGATTTACCATCAGAAATTGAATTTTCAGGTAAGCTTGAATGTTGACTAGGGGAATCATGTGAGGAAACAGAATTTAAAACAGTGTATAACTTTGGTGAGTTTAGAGTTAGACAGTGGTTGTTAAAAAGTTTCTCTGAGGGCTTCCCTGGTGGTCCAGTGGGTAAGGACACTGCCTTGCAGTGCAAGGGGCGCCAGTTCTATCCCTGGCCTGGGAAGATCCCACATGCCGCGGAGCGGCTGGACTGATGTGTCCAATTACCAAGCTGGAGCTCTGGAGCGCATGTGCCCAGAGCTGATGCTCTGCAACAACAGAAGCCACTGCGATGGGAGGCCCACACGGGCCAAAGAACAAAGATGGATGAAAATCAACAAATGAAAGACCAGTAGAAATGGCCCGCCTGCTCCCCTCCCTCCCCACCCCACCCCACCAAAATAAATAAATAAATAAATCTTTAAAAAAAAAAAGTTTCTCTGAGACACATATTATTCCATGATATAGGGGTACTTTCTAGGGGATCTGTGCTTGAAATTAACTGGCACACTCTGGAAATGGCAGAACATATATGCTTAATTCTATATATAGAGAGAGAATTTATGTTTCTATACAGATGGACTTCTACTAACATTTTCTTTCTTTAAATTCTTTAGTAACATTGTCTCAGCTAGCTTTTATATGCAGCTGTAGACAAATTTTGGTCTAACATATCACAGATTTTTTTTTTTACTTTGTATTTAAAAGATACAAAATACATATATGAACGAATGAATAGTTGTGAAATTAAAGACACTTGCTCCTTGGAAAGAAAGCCATGACAAACTTAACATATTAAAAAACAAAAACATCACTTTGCCAACAAAACTTCATATAGTCAAAGCTGTGGTTTTTCCAGTAGTCATGTATGGATGTGAGAGTTGGACCATGAAGAAGGCTGAACAATAACTTAATGACTGAACAACAAAAGCAATGAAAAGACTGTTCTCTCTAGGGTCTTTGTCCCTACACCAAAAGCAGCTCATGTTATCAATTTCTTGGATATCCTTCCAGAGAAAGTTTATGCATATTCAAGCAAATGTTTCTAGTCTCTAGTAGTGGAATATACCAAATTCAACCAATAGTAGATGTGTTTGCAGTTTTAGTGAAACTACCAACATGATACAGAGCAATCAGCTATGGGCTGAGCTGCAGAGGCTCCATATCTACCCGACTATCTGCGGTCTAATTCTCTCTGGCTTGAGTTATTTTTTTGGGAGCGGGGGCCGGTTGGGGAGGGAGGGGGATGGGTGGACCACTTCTATTGGTCTTTCATTTCTCTATTTTCATCCGTCTTTGTTCTTTGGCCGTTGGTCTCTACATGCCGCGGAGCGGCTGGACTGATGTGTCCAATTACCAAGCTGGAGCTCTGGAGCGCATGTGCCCAGAGCTGATGCTCTGCAACAACAGAAGCCACTGCGATGGGAGGCCCACACGGGCCAAAGAACAAAGATGGATGAAAATCAACAAATGAAAGACCAGTAGAAATGGCCCGCCTGCTCCCCTCCCTCCCCACCCCACCCCACCAAAATAAATAAATAAATAAATCTTTAAAAAAAAGTTTCTCTGAGACACATATTATTCCATGATATAGGGGTACTTTCTAGGGGATCTGTGCTTGAAATTAACTGGCACACTCTGGAAATGGCAGAACATATATGCTTAATTCTATATATAGAGAGAGAATTTATGTTTCTATACAGATGGACTTCTACTAACATTTTCTTTCTTTAAATTCTTTAGTAACATTGTCTCAGCTAGCTTTTATATGCAGCTGTAGACAAATTTTGGTCTAACATATCACAGATTTTTTTTTTTACTTTGTATTTAAAAGATACAAAATACATATATGAACGAATGAATAGTTGTGAAATTAAAGACACTTGCTCCTTGGAAAGAAAGCCATGACAAACTTAACATATTAAAAAACAAAAACATCACTTTGCCAACAAAACTTCATATAGTCAAAGCTGTGGTTTTTCCAGTAGTCATGTATGGATGTGAGAGTTGGACCATGAAGAAGGCTGAACAATAACTTAATGACTGAACAACAAAAGCAATGAAAAGACTGTTCTCTCTAGGGTCTTTGTCCCTACACCAAAAGCAGCTCATGTTATCAATTTCTTGGATATCCTTCCAGAGAAAGTTTATGCATATTCAAGCAAATGTTTCTAGTCTCTAGTAGTGGAATATACCAAATTCAACCAATAGTAGATGTGTTTGCAGTTTTAGTGAAACTACCAACATGATACAGAGCAATCAGCTATGGGCTGAGCTGCAGAGGCTCCATATCTACCCGACTATCTGCGGTCTAATTCTCTCTGGCTTGAGTTATTTTTTTGGGAGCGGGGGCCGGTTGGGGAGGGAGGAGGGTGGGCGGACTACTTCTATTGGTCTCTCATTTGTCCATTTTCATCCATCTCTGTTCTTTGGCCCGTGTGGGCCTCCCATCACAGTGGCCTCTGTTGTGGCAGAGCACTGGCTCTGGGCACATGCGCTCCAGAGCTCCGGCTTGGTAGTTGGACACATCAGTCCAGCCACTCTGCGGCACACGGGATCTTCCCAGGCCAGGGATCCAACCAGCGCCCCTTGCACAGCAAGACTGTGTCCTTACCCACTGGACCACCAGGGAAGCCCTGGCTTGAGTTATTACAGTAGGACTAGGTACCCACTAGTCCAGTGAGGCCCCACTCATTAACTGAACTTCAGTTATGGTAGTGTATATATGTGGATGCTACTTTCTCCGTTTGTCCCACTCTTTCCTTCCCTGACTGTGTCCACGAGTTGGTTCTCTAAATCTGTCTCCATTCCTTCCTTGCAAATAGGTTCATCAATACCACTTCTCTAAATTCCGTATATATGCATTATTATACTATATTTAATTGTCTCTGTCTGACTTACTTCACTCTGTATAACAGGCTCTAGGTTCATCCACCCCACAAATTACTAATTTCCTGTTTTGTTGCTAGAAAGATAATCTCCAGATCAGTTCAGTTGAAACAGAAGTTGTATTTGGTGGTATATGGGTTTCCCTAGTGGCACAGACGGTAAAGAATCTGCCTGCAATGTAGGAGGGTTTGTTGGAAATCCCTGGAGAACATAATTAAAAACAAAACATCGCTTTGCCAACAAAACTTCATATAGTCAAAGCTGTGGTTTTTCCAGTAGTCATGTATGGATGTGAGAGTTGGACCATGAAGAAGGCTGAACAATAACTTAATGACTGAACAACAAAAGCAATGAAAAGACTGTTCTCTCTAGGGTCTTTGTCCCTACACCAAAAGCAGCTCATGTTATCAATTTCTTGGATATCCTTCCAGAGAAAGTTTATGCATATTCAAGCAAATGTTTCTAGTCTCTAGTAGTGGAATATACCAAATTCAACCAATAGTAGATGTGTTTGCAGTTTTAGTGAAACTACCAACATGATACAGAGCAATCAGCTATGGGCTGAGCTGCAGAGGCTCCATATCTACCCGACTATCTGCGGTCTAATTCTCTCTGGCTTGAGTTATTTTTTGGGAGCGGGGGCCGGTTGGGGAGGGAGGAGGGTGGGCGGACTACTTCTATTGGTCTCTCATTTGTCCATTTTCATCCATCTCTGTTCTTTGGCCCGTGTGGGCCTCCCATCACAGTGGCCTCTGTTGTGGCAGAGCACTGGCTCTGGGCACATGCGCTCCAGAGCTCCGGCTTGGTAGTTGGACACATCAGTCCAGCCACTCTGCGGCACACGGGATCTTCCCAGGCCAGGGATCGAACCAGCGCCCCTTGCACAGCAAGGCGGTGTCCTTACCCACTGGACCACCGGGGAAGCCCTGGCTTGAGTTATTACAGTAGGACTAGGTACCCACTAGTCCAGTGAGGCCCCACTCATTAACTGAACTTCAGTTATGGTAGTGTATATATGTGGATGCTACTTTCTCCGTTTGTCCCACTCTTTCCTTCCCTGACTGTGTCCACGAGTTGGTTCTCTAAATCTGTCTCCATTCCTTCCTTGCAAATAGGTTCATCAATACCACTTCTCTAAATTCCGTATATATGCATTATTATACTATATTTAATTGTCTCTGTCTGACTTACTTCACTCTGTATAACAGGCTCTAGGTTCATCCACCCCACAAATTACTAATTTCCTGTTTTGTTGCTAGAAAGATAATCTCCAGATCAGTTCAGTTGAAACAGAAGTTGTATTTGGTGGTATATGGGTTTCCCTAGTGGCACAGACGGTAAAGAATCTGCCTGCAATGTAGGAGACCTGGGTTCAATCCCTGGGTTGGGAAGATCCCCTGGAGAAGGGAAAGGCTACCCACTCCGGTATTCTTGCCTGGAGAATTCCATGGCTCATCCATGGGTCAGAAAGAGATGGACATGACTGAGCAACTTTCACTTTCACTTGGTGATATATAAGTAGAAAGTCATTATGCTCAGTTGACTTGGTGTTTTTTTGCAGCTAGTTTTTCATGGAGTATTCATTGCTTGGACCTGAGTGTTCTGTGGGTGTTTTATAAAGATCTATTTTTATGCAGTTAGTTATACTTGCCCTAAAAGTTTTTTCAGGTCAGGCTCCAAAATAAATATACAGAAAGCAGTAGCTTTTCTCCATGCCAGTAATAACCAGCTCAGAAAACATAATAGAAAAAAGTTTCCCATCTTAGCAACAATAAAATATATATAATAACTGGGAATAAACTAACAAAATTTGTAAAACCTATATGACCAAAGCTATGAGAATCAACTGAGAGCCATAAAGTATGACTAAACTACATGAAAAACTTATCATGTGCCTGGATATAAAGACCCATCCTCCTTAAAGTAAGCTATAAACTTAATATACTTTCAGTCAACTTCCCAACAGGATATTTTTTTTGAATTGTTTATATGGAAAAGGTTGTCTAAGAGTAGCCTCATTGAGGGCTTCCCTGGTGGTCCAGTGGGTAAGGACACAGCCGTGCAGTGCAGGGGGCGCTGGTTCGATACCTGGCCTGGGAAGATCCCACGTGCCGCGGAGCGGCTGGACTGATGTGTCCAATTACCGAACTATAGCTCTGGAGTGCATGCGCCCTGAGCCAGTGCTCTGCGACAACAGAGGCCACCGCGATGGGAGGCCCACACGGGCCAAAGAACAGAGATGGATGAAAATGGACAAATGAGAGACCAATGAATGAAAATGGACAAATGAGAGACCAATAGAAGTAGCCCGCCTGCTCCCCTCTCTCCCCACCCCACCCCCCCATAAATAAATAAATAAATCTTAAAAAAAAAAAAAAAGAGTAGCCTTGAAAATATTAAAAGGGAAGAGTAATGATGGAAATACTGTCCTATCATGTATGAATTGTTGGTATGCTAAAGTTACATTAAAACTTTGAGTGCTGATGTGGGGCATCATGGACAGAAGAAAAAGACCAGACGACAAAATCCAAAACCAGACCCAGGTGTGTATAAAAACTGACTCTGAGAAAAAAGCAGAATTTTAAAACAGTGGAGGAAAAAATCCTACAAATGCTATTGGAATAAATGACTAACCATTTGGAAAAACAGTTTTAAATCTTTTTTCCATGCCATAGATTCAAGATGGCTTAAACATTTGAACTTAAGGTACAAAATCATCTATGTATTAAAAAGGAATAGGAGTATTTCTATAATCTGATGCAAGGAAATCAAAGATTAGGAATCATAAAGCAGTGACACAAACTCAGTGCCAACAAAGCAATAGCGTCAGGCAGGAAATTGAATCATTTGAATACACTGTGTAGAAAACAAAATTGTGCAACCCTCAATTTCTTTCATTTTGATTTTTTGATAGAAGTAGAGATATTTATCTTTGTTGAGAAAAACAACAGCATAAGCACAATGAGTGACCAAAATTTGGTTCAGAGTTAGGAAGTGATGGTGGGTGGTGAAAACAGTGACAGTGATAGCTTGATGCCCTAGGCCCAGGGTTGCACTCGCACTAGTCTGTAAGCATGTCCTGACTCCTCCCAGTTGTGCAACAGCAGGGCAGCTTGGAGGTCCCCAAGGCTACTCAGCGCTAAACAGTTGTTTCCATTCAAGAATAAGCCCAGAGTTATCAGATCTTTTTCTGTGCAAAACTGGAAATTGCACATTTTAGTTCAAATCTCCCTAGTTTAAACTCTCAATACTTATACTTTGTATAGACCAAACAAAAAGCATGTTCACAAGATCAGATTCATAGGCCTCAAATTTGTGAACTCCACTATATAGTTTTGGATTTGGTTTCAAGATTATGCTTTCGTTTTTTAAATGGGTTGGAACACTTTTCTTTTTTGTTTGCTTGTTTTCTTCTATATTCTGGATCAGTTTGTATAGCAGAGGGATCAATCTGTACAAACTTAGAGTTGCACTTCCATTGCCATCAGCATATAGGGTCTCTGTGAAAATGAGAGTTCTATATTTTCTGAATTTCTTCTTGAGCCAATTTTGGCTATTTGTATTCCTATGAAATCATACATTTGACCTAGATTTAAGTCAATACTCTCTTAGATTTTTTTTTTAATCTTAGCATATCAGTAGTTTTTAATCTCTTTCTCATTCTTAACATTCTATTTTTCATTGGTTGATTTCAATTCCCTCCTAGATATTTTTGCTTGGCCTTTATTAATTCCTTCTTCTGGTTTATTTTACTTGATTTGTCCTTTCTCTAGTTTCTCTAGTGAATTCTTTTGTTCATTTATTTTCATAAGCCATTTTACAGGTTATTTTTTCTTAAACATTTATTTTTATTATTTATTTATTTTTATCCATCTTTTTTCTTTGGCTTGTGTGGGCCTCCCATTGCAGTGGCCTCTCTCATTGCAGAGCACCAGCTCTGGGTGCATGCACTCCAGAGTACTGGCTTGTAATTGGACACACTGGCCCAGCTGCTTCATGGCACATGGGATTTTCCGGGGCCAGGGATTGAACTGGTGCCCCTTGCACTACAAGGCGGACTCTTTACCCACTGGACCACTAGGGAAGCCCTATTTTCATAATCCATTTTAGATAAATAATATAAGTACTGAAGATTATGTAATTTTTTCCCCTTAGGACAAGACTTTTTTCTCCAATGTGATCAATTTCTAAATAACCATTAATTTTTCCTATCTCTTGGACTCAGTCATTTTAGATTTATCTTTTGAATTTCCAAGTAGCTTTCTATATCTTTTTTACTATTAATTTTATTGCATTGTAGTCACAGAATGTGGCCTACTTTTACTCTTCTGAATGTTCCTTGCTGCTGGTGTTTTACCACTCAGTCATGTCCAACTCTTTGCAACCCTGTGGACCATAGTTCACCAAGTTCATCCATGGCATTTCCCAGGCAAGAATACTGGAGTGAGTTGCCATTTCCTTCTCCAGAATGTTCCTTATGATATAATAAAAAATCAGTTTATCAATGAACAGTGAGTGGGAGGCATAAAGGGAATAATATGGAAACCTGTACTATCATATGTGAAAAAAATAGCTATTGTCATTGTGCTGTGGGAATAGGGAATCCTGCAGGGGCGCTGTGCAATGGCCTGAAGGGGTGGGATGGGGAGGGATATACATATGACTAATCTGAGATTATACATATCTGTAAACAACAAAACTCTGTAAAGGTAAAAAGTAAAATAAAAATTTTTAAAATATCAGTTTATCTAAATGTAGATGTTCCAGATTAAAAGATATAAAGTTCTAAAGTTTTAAATATATATTTATTGTTTAGTAATGGTATTGTTTATATCCTCTGTGTATGTGTGTGTGTGTGTGCTGTTAAAGTCTAAGAGAGGTATATCGGGCCCCCATAATGATTATGTCTTTACCAAATTCTATATTTCTAATAACCATTTCTTCTGTATTTTGATGCTATATTATATTTCATGTCTATTAGACATTTCTTGGTTTTACATATATTTTTAATCACTAGAAAACTTCATTATCTCATATAACCTTTTTTGCCTTCATTTCTACTTTTTAAGAACTGGAACTCCTGCTTTCTCTGATAATATTGTCAGCTGTATTTTTTCTCTTTTTCTTATTGCCACCTTCATTTAAAAAGTCTTAAAATTGTTTTATATGTTTTGTTATAAGTAGCATATAGCTGATTATTATAAATATGTAATTTTTAAGTCTCTTTTAATAGGGAGACATTTTCAGAATTAACTTTAGATCTTGATACTACCATTTTATGTTTCTTTCATTTGCTTTCTTATGACTACTCTCTAGACTAACCTTCCTTTCTAGATTTTATTGAAATGATTGAGTTTTCTTTCCTTCATATTAAACCAGCTTTGCATCCCTAGAATAAAACCTACTTAGTTATGATGTAAAACTTCTTATATATTATTGAATTCTTTTATTTATTTATTTATTTATTTATTTATTTTATTTTTGGCTGTGCTGGGTCTTTGTTGATGTATGGGTTTAGTTGCTCTGCAGTATGTGGGATCTTCCCAGATCAGGCATTGAACCTGTGTCTCCTGCATTGGCAGATGGGTTCTTATTCACTGAGCCACAAGGGAAGCCCTACTGAATTCAACTAATTAATATTTTGTTAAGAATTTTTGTGTCTGTATTCATGACACACTGACCTTTATCTAGTTTGGGTGGATCACTGTAATACTAGCTTCAAAAAATGAGTTGAGAAATGTTCTGTCCTATTTTCAGGAAGAGATTATCAAACTTGATCTTAAGGGCTTCCCTGGTGGTCCAGTGGGTAAAGAGTCTGCCTTGCAACTCAGGGGGCACTGGTTCTATCCCTGGCCCAGGTAGATCCCGTGCCAAAGAACGGCTGGGCCGGTGTATCCAATTACAAGTCAGCTCTCTGGAGCACATGCACCCAGAGCTGGTTCTCTGCAAGGGAGAGAGGCTGCTGCAATGGAAGGCCCACACAGGCCAAAGAATAAAGATGGATGAAAATAAATAAATAAATAAATATGTTTTTTAAAAATTTATGTTAATTCTTCCTTAAACATGTAGTAGAAGTCTCTGGTAAAATTATCTGGGGCTGGAGCTCTCTTTTTTTATGATTTTTTTTTTTAATGATGAAGTGAATGTATTCAATAGTTATAGAACACATAGTAGTTGAGTATAATCATTCTTTCAGAGTTGTCTACTGGAACCATTCTCTTTTTTTCTTCATGTAAATATGTCTTGATTTCCTCTTTATTCTTATATTTGTTATAAGTAGCATATAGCTGATTATTATAAATATGTAATTTTTAAGTCTCTTTTAATAGGGAGACATTTTCAGAATTAACTTTAGATCTTGATACTACCATTTTATGTTTCTTTCATTTGCTTTCTTATGACTACTCTCTAGACTAACCTTCCTTTCTAGATTTTATTGAAATGATTGAGTTTTCTTTCCTTCATATTAAACCAGCTTTGCATCCCTAGAATAAAACCTACTTAGTTATGATGTAAAACTTCTTATATATTATTGAATTCTTTTATTTATTTATTTATTTATTTATTTATTTTATTTTTGGCTGTGCTGGGTCTTTGTTGATGTATGGGTTTAGTTGCTCTGCAGTATGTGGGATCTTCCCAGATCAGGCATTGAACCTGTGTCTCCTGCATTGGCAGATGGGTTCTTATTCACTGAGCCACAAGGGAAGCCCTACTGAATTCAACTAATTAATATTTTGTTAAGAATTTTTGTGTCTGTATTCATGACACACTGACCTTTATCTAGTTTGGGTGGATCACTGTAATACTAGCTTCAAAAAATGAGTTGAGAAATGTTCTGTCCTATTTTCAGGAAGAGATTATCAAACTTGATCTTAAGGGCTTCCCTGGTGGTCCAGTGGGTAAAGAGTCTGCCTTGCAACTCAGGGGGCACTGGTTCTATCCCTGGCCCAGGTAGATCCCGTGCCAAAGAACGGCTGGGCCGGTGTATCCAATTACAAGTCAGCTCTCTGGAGCACATGCACCCAGAGCTGGTTCTCTGCAAGGGAGAGAGGCTGCTGCAATGGAAGGCCCACACAGGCCAAAGAATAAAGATGGATGAAAATAAATAAATAAATAAATATGTTTTTTAAAAATTTATGTTAATTCTTCCTTAAACATGTAGTAGAAGTCTCTGGTAAAATTATCTGGGGCTGGAGCTCTCTTTTTTTATGATTTTTTTTTTTAATGATGAAGTGAATGTATTCAATAGTTATAGAACACATAGTAGTTGAGTATAATCATTCTTTCAGAGTTGTCTACTGGAACCATTCTCTTTTTTTCTTCATGTAAATATGTCTTGATTTCCTCTTTTATTCGTAAAGGATATTTCCATCAGATGTAGGATTCTGAGTTGACTTTTTTTTTTCAGCACTTGAAAAGTTGTGTCACTTCCTTCTGCTTCTCTCTATCATTTCTGATGAGAAATCTGCTCTCTTCCAAACTGTTCCATTAAATTCCACTAAAGGCAATATACATTTTTCTCTTGTTGCTTTCAAAATGGTGTTTTTTATCTTTAGTTCTAAAAAATTTGACTAAGATATGTTTTGGTGTAGGTTAGGAGAGTATTCTGTTTGCTCACATTCTTGAATTTATACATTTATATCTTTTGCAAAATTCAAGAATTTTTAAGCCATTTCTTCAAGTACTTTTTCCAGCCCTGCTCTCTTTTTCCTCCCCTTCAAGTTCAATGACATGGAAGTTAAATTTTTATTATAATCCCACATGTCCCTGAGGCTTTGTTCATTTTCTCTCAGTTGTTCAGATTGGGTAGCTTTAATTAGTCTATCTTGTAGTTCATGGGCACTTTCCTCCTTTCTTTTCATTCCCTTGTTGATCCCATACACTGAGTTTTCTATTTCAGTTATTATTTTTCATTTCTAAAATTTTTGTTTTGTTCTTTGGCCTTTGTAGAGACTATCTTTTTCTATCAGAGTTTTCTTTTCTTGTAATTGAAGTGTAGTTGATTTACAGTGTTAGTTTCAGGTGTACAATATAGTGATTCAATATTTTTATAGATTATACTCCATTTAATGTTATTAGAAAATAGTGGCTATATTTCTGTGTACTGTATGTTGCTTATTTCCTTTATACATGGTAGTTCCTGTCTCTTAATTCCATACCTCTAACTTGCCCCTCCCTTCTACCCTCTCCCGACTAGTAACCACTTGTTTCTTGACTCTATCTGTGAGTTTGTTTCTGTTCTATATATTCCCTCCACATATGGTCTCTAGTGATATTGCAGAGGTGGGTCTTCATTACCATCTGGCAGGATAGTTTCCAGCTTCCTACTTGGCCTTTTCTGACACTACCCCAGGCTTAGGGAAAGGGTGGAGATCTAAGCTGTCCATTTAGCCTTTGCTGGCATATGTGGGAGTGGGCCATAATTCTGGGATGTTTGGAGTAGAACAGTTACTGTCTGAAGGTTTTCTGCCTTCCTAAGTTACTCTTTTTGTGGTTCAGTGCCCAGAGAGAACACGTTTACTGGGGCTATTTTTGTCTTCACCTGTTCTCGTTTCTGGTTTGCCAAATTCTTCAGCTCTGACTGAGATATGTGACACAAAAAGAAATCTTGGAACTCATCACCATGTTGTTCCTTAGATTTTGAGCCTTCTTTTCGTCATCTTTCAGAGTATTCTTATGAATGTCTCTTTATAAACTTCTGGGGTTTTTTTTATATATATAGAATGCCCAAAGTTTTTGGTTATATTTAGATGAAGAAATAGGAAATATATGGCTAATCTATCCTTCTCCAACCAGCATGTCTTTTTTTTTTTTTTCCAGCATGTCTTTTGATGAAGGTATAGGCAGTGACCTCTAACGTCTTTTCTTTTTTTTTTTGAGAAGTAAACGAGGTGCCTTATTAGCATACTTATTAATAGAACAATGCAACTCATGATAGCTAGTATTACCTATATACAAAGCAAACCTTGTGGCTCAGACACTAAAGAATCTCTGCAGTGAAAGAGATCTGGTTTCAGTCCCTGAGTCGCGAAGATCCCCTGGAGGAAGAAATGGCAACCCACTCCAGTATTCTTTCCTGAGAAATCCTATGGACAGATTCTGTGGACCATAGTCCACCAGGCTCTTCTGTCCATATATGCTTATCCTGAGGTAGGTTTCCTCTATACCCACTTTCTGGAGAAGTTTTGATAAATGGGTGTTGAATTTTGTCAGAAGCAGCAATCCTTCCAATGAGTACTCAGGAGTTATTTCCTTTAGGATTGATTGGTTTATCTCCTTGCAGTCCAAGGGACACCTAAATAGGGTAACCAGGTATTTTGTGTAGAAATATCCAGGGCTTCCCTGGTGGTTCAGTGGTTAAGAATCTATCTACCTATGGAGGAGATGGGGGTTTGATCTCTGTTCCAGGAAGATTCTACATGCCTTGGAGTAGCTAGCTCATCTGCCACAGCTACTGATCCTGTGCTCTAGAACCTGCAAGCTGCAACTACTAAAACTCACTTGCCTGAAGCCTGTGCTCTGCGATAAAATAAACCACCACAATGAGAAACTTGCATGCCACAACAAAGAGTCGCCCCCCAATTCACTGCTAGAAAAAACCCATGCACAGTACAAAGAGCCATCATAGCCAAAAATTAAAATAAATCTTTTTTTCCAATTTATTTTTTATTTTTATTTTTGGCTATTCTGGGTTTTCACTCCTGCTGCAGGCTCTTCTCTGGTTGCAGAGAGTGGGGCCACATGAGCAGGCTTTTTGTTGCGATGACTTCTCTTTGTTGTGGAACTCTAGGGCTCTAGGGCACACGGGCTTCAGTAGTTGCAGCACATGGGCTCAACAGTTGCAGCTCTGAGGCTCTAGAGCACAGGTTCCATAGTTGTGGCTCATGAACTCAGTTGCTCTGCAGCATGTGGGATCTTCCTGGATCAGGAATCAAACTTACCTCCTTCATTGGCAGGCAAACTCTTTACCACTGAGCTACCATGGAAGCCCCTAAAATAAATAAACCTTTAAAGATATACCCTAAAACTAACCATAAGATTGTATCTTTGTTCTTTGGCCTGTGTGGGCCTTGGCTCGGTAGTTGGACACATTGGTCCAGCCGCTCTGCAGCACGTGCGATCTTCCCAGGCCAGGGATCGAACCAG
The DNA here is from genome assembly GCA_022376925.1 of Tragulus kanchil. Taxonomy (NCBI): domain Eukaryota; kingdom Metazoa; phylum Chordata; class Mammalia; order Artiodactyla; family Tragulidae; genus Tragulus; species Tragulus kanchil. The sequence goes on along the minus strand of JAIOJX010000031.1, from coordinate 39,315,152 downwards.
TGTCCCTTGCACTGCAAGGCAGTGTCCTTACCCACTGGACCACCAGGGAAGCCCCAGAAAGTTTTTCTTGAATGTCTTGTAATTATAAGAAATATATGGTCATTAATGGTTTGGGAACCATAAATTATAGAAAACAGCAATGTAATTACTAGTGTCTCTTCTTTCTCTGAGATTTTTTTTAAAATATGTTTACTTATTTATTTGGCTATGCTGGGTCTTACTTGTGTCACATGGGATCTTTAGTTCCAGCATGTGAACTCAGTTACTGCATGTGGGATCTAGTTCCCTGACCAGGGATTGAACCCAGGCGCCCTGTATTGGAAGTACAGAGTCTTAACCACTGGCCTACCAGGGAGGTCCCTCTCTGAGCATTTTTGAAGCAGAAGTATAATACTGGCTACTGGGAAATTGCTGGCCAGGGTCAGGTAATGATTTAAGAAGAATGAGGCCAACAACTCATTCTTCTAGGGCTCTAGGGCACACGGGCTTCTACTGCAGTAGAAACACTACTGCTGCCCATCTAATGGTGGTGTAGTGTGTTAAGCTTAGGTCCTCTGTGGGGCCAAATCTCTTTTCCTTTTCTGTCTTAGTGAAAAAAAAAAAATCCCATTGCAGATTAAAGAAAAACTCACCTTATTTCTGTCTTTTTCTTTCTTTTTTTTAATAAACTGATTAGATAGTTTGAAATTTATGCTGAGATCAGAGATTTGGGGGACGATGGAATTACATCGAGGCAGAAAGGGTTTTCATGTGATTGAAGTCAGAAGTTCCAAGTAAGATCCAACAATGCACTGTGTGTTCTGCTGCTTCTCTACAATCCCACAGAGTAATTACTAAATAAATTTTACATTTGTAATAGCTAAATAGCAAAGAATGCTTAGCTTATTATGAGGATATTGAAAAATAGCTTTCTTTTTAAAGATTGACGTATTTTTTAAAAAGATTATTCATATTCATGCTGAAAATATTGTAAGAGTAATATATCTAGAGCAGGATTAACATCTTGGAATAATTCACCTAGAGCCAGACATCATAGAGTATGAAATCAAGTGGGCCCTGGAAAACAGATAGAATTCTAGCTAAGCTATTTCACATATTAAAAGAAAACGCTGTTAAAGTGCTATGCTTAATATTCCAGCAAATCTAGAAAACTCAGCATAGAATCTAGTAAGTCATTTTGCATAGCAAGTTTTACTGGTCATTAATGGTTTGGGAACCATAAATTATAGAAAACAGCAATGTAATTACTAGTGTCTCTTCTTTCTCTGAGATTTTTTTTAAAATATGTTTACTTATTTATTTGGCTATGCTGGGTCTTACTTGTGTCACATGGGATCTTTAGTTCCAGCATGTGAACTCAGTTACTGCATGTGGGATCTAGTTCCCTGACCAGGGATTGAACCCAGGCGCCCTGTATTGGAAGTACAGAGTCTTAACCACTGGCCTACCAGGGAGGTCCCTCTCTGAGCATTTTTGAAGCAGAAGTATAATACTGGCTACTGGGAAATTGCTGGCCAGGGTCAGGTAATGATTTAAGAAGAATGAGGCCAACAACTCATTTTTTTAGGGCTCTAGGGAAAACGGGCTTCTACTGAAGTAGAAACACTACTGCTGCCCATCTAATGGTGGTGTAGTGTGTTAAGCTTAGGTCCTCTGTGGGGCCAAATCTCTTTTCCTTTTCTGTCTTAGTGAAAAAAAAAAAATCCCATTGCAGATTAAAGAAAAACTCACCTTATTTCTGTCTTTTTCTTTCTTTTTTTTAATAAACTGATTAGATAGTTTGAAATTTATGCTGAGATCAGAGATTTGGGGACGATGGAATTACATCGAGGCAGAAAGGGTTTTCATGTGATTGAAGTCAGAAGTTCCAAGTAAGATCCAACAATGCACTGTGTGTTCTGCTGCTTCTCTACAATCCCACAGAGTAATTACTAAATAAATTTTACATTTGTAATAGCTAAATAGCAAAGAATGCTTAGCTTATTATGAGGATATTGAAAAATAGCTTTCTTTTTAAAGATTGACGTATTTTTTAAAAAGATTATTCATATTCATGCTGAAAATATTGTAAGAGTAATATATCTAGAGCAGGATTAACATCTTGGAATAATTCACCTAGAGCCAGACATCATAGAGTATGAAATCAAGTGGGCCCTGGAAAACAGATAGAATTCTAGCTAAGCTATTTCACATATTAAAAGAAAATGCTGTTAAAGTGCTACGCTTAATATTCCAGCAAATCTAGAAAACTCAGCAGTGGCCTCAGGACTGGAAAAGGTCAGTTTGCATACCAATACCAAAGAAGGGCAATGCCAAATAATGTTCAAAGTAGCACACTCTTAACACTTATTTCATATACTAGCCAAGTAATGCTCAAAATCCTCCAACCTAGGCTTCAACAGTATGTGAACTGAGACCTTCCAGATGTACAAGCTGGTTTTAGAAAAAGCAGAGGAACCAGAGATCAAATTGCCAGCATCCGTTGGATCAAAGAAAGAGCAAGGGAATTCCAGAAAAACATCTACTTCTGCTTCATTAACTATGCTAAACCTTTGACTGTGTGGATCACAACAAACTGAAAAATTCTTAAAGAGATGGAAATAACAGACCACCTTACTTGCCTCCTATGAAACGTGTATGCAGATGAGATCGGGCACGTTCAGGGTGGTATGGGAAACCTGTATGCAGGACAAGAAGCTCCAGTTAGGCCATATATGGAACAACAGACTGGTTCCAAATTGGGAAAGACGTATGTCAACGCTGTATATTGACACTCTGTTTATTTAACTTCTATGCAGAGTATATCATGCAAAATACTACCCTAGCTAAAGCACAAGCTGGAATCAAGAGTGGTGGGAGAAATACATAATAACATCAGGTATGCAGATGACACCACCCTAATGGCAGAAAGTGAAGAGGAACTAAAGAGTCACTTGATGAAGGTGAAAGAGGACAGTGAAAACCCTGGCCTAAAACTCAACATTCAGAAAACTAAGATCATGGCATCTGGTCCTGTCACTTCATGGCAAAAAGATGGGCAAACAATGGAAACAGTGACAGACTTTATTTTCTTGGGCTCCAAAATCACTGCAGATGGTGACTGTAGCCATAAAATTAAAAGACACTTGGTCCTTGGAAGGAAAGCTATGACAAACCTAGAGAGCGTATTCAAAAGCAGAGACATCACTTTGCTGACAAAAGCCTGTATAGTCAAAGCTATGGTTTTCCCAGTAGTCATGAATGGATATGAGAGTTGGGCCATAAAAAAGGCCGAGCACCAAGAATTGACGCCTTTGAACTGTGGTATTGGAGAAGACTGTTGAGAGTCCCTTGGACTGCAAGGAGATCAAAGGAATCAATCCTAAAAGAAATCAACCCTGAATATTCACTGGAAGGACTGATGCTGAAGCTGAAGCTCCAATATTTTGGCCATCTGATGCAAAGAGACGACTCATTGATAAAAGACCCTGATGTTGCGAAAACATCAGAAGGAGAAGGGGATGACAGAGGATGACATGGTTGGCTAACATCACTGAGTCAATAGACATAAGTTTGAGCAAGCTCTGAAAGATGATGAAGGACAGGGTATCCTGGCATGCTGCAGTCCATGGAGTTGCAAAGAGTTGGACACAACTGAGAGATTCAACTAAACTAAACTAAACTGAACGGAATAATACACCATCTACTTAGACTGTTGGGAAATATATCAGTTGTAGCTGAGCAGTTCCATTTACCAGAAGAAATTTTGGATTCCCAAAATGTGTTCCTCATCAGTGTATCCCCTGCCAACTCCCATTCCTCTGAGTTATAACGCCCTGACAAGAAGGGAGAACTCGTAAGAAACAGCCAGGAGCATTGAGGCAGACATCTCCTTCTGCTGATGACAGTGCTACCCCTATTACTCCATGTCTCTGTCTCTGTTCAGAATTCCCCCAGAGTTTGTTGCTGGTGCCACCCAGTACAAGGACTCCTAAAGGGTGGCATTCTCACCCCACTGGCTCATCCTGGCTGATCTATATGATGATTGCCTTTGGCCAGGATAGATTTCCTGCCTCTGGTGTCCACTTTGGCAGGCCACTTGACGCAAAGCTTGACAGTGTGAGCAGAGGAGCTCCTTAAGGAAGGAGCAAATGGTTTGGTAGAATCCTCTATAGAGGCTTGATCTTGGCCAGGGCATCTTTTATATTATCTACTACTTTTTAAAACATCATCCCTCTCTCCTACCCCTTGCCAAAATACATACATACACACACACACACATTTTGTCCTAACTCTGAAGAGTTTTCAGATACTTTAGTATCTATTGTCTCATTTCAGGAACCCCTTGAAGCAGTGTCTCACTGAGATATAGATGCAACAAATATTGACATCTAGCTAGTGACATCCTGGAAACAACATACAGATCTGCCGACAACAAACTTGTTCCTTTTTCTACCTTACTATTTTCCATCTGTTTGCCTATTTTTTTTCTATTAGTCTTCCCAACATACACATTTAATCTCATATTTCCAAAGGTGAGAGTTATTTTACCAAGCAAAATTTGTCTACTGAGGGGTATTTCTAAAGGATTGAAGAATAGTCATCTCAGTCTTGACTGTAGCAAGACTACAACCAAAGCCCCTGTTAGCAATATGGAAGAGTTAAGTTTTGTGCAGCTATAACCTTCTTATAGCTATACAGTATGTGTGCTATACATATTTGGTAAAGTACTCCTTAACTCCTTCTTTTTCTTCCTAGAAGGTTTAAGTTTTTCAAAAAAAAGGAAATTACATATTTCAATAAAAGCTCCTGCAGAAATGGCTGAATGTTAAACACTTTACCAGAAGAAATTTTGGATTCCCAAAATGTGTTCCTCATCAGTGTATCCCCTGCCAACTCCCATTCCTCTGAGTTATAACGCCCTGACAAGAAGGGAGAACTCGTAAGAAACAGCCAGGAGCATTGAGGCAGACATCTCCTTCTGCTGATGACAGTGCTACCCCTATTACTCCATGTCTCTGTCTCTGTTCAGAATTCCCCCAGAGTTTGTTGCTGGTGCCACCCAGTACAAGGACTCCTAAAGGGTGGCATTCTCACCCCACTGGCTCATCCTGGCTGATCTATATGATGATTGCCTTTGGCCAGGATAGATTTCCTGCCTCTGGTGTCCACTTTGGCAGGCCACTTGACGCAAAGCTTGACAGTGTGAGCAGAGGAGCTCCTTAAGGAAGGAGCAAATGGTTTGGTAGAATCCTCTATAGAGGCTTGATCTTGGCCAGGGCATCTTTTATATTATCTACTACTTTTTAAAACATCATCCCTCTCTCCTACCCCTTGCCAAAATACATACATACACACACACACACATTTTGTCCTAACTCTGAAGAGTTTTCAGATACTTTAGTATCTATTGTCTCATTTCAGGAACCCCTTGAAGCAGTGTCTCACTGAGATATAGATGCAACAAATATTGACATCTAGCTAGTGACATCCTGGAAACAACATACAGATCTGCCGACAACAAACTTGTTCCTTTTTCTACCTTACTATTTTCCATCTGTTTGCCTATTTTTTTTCTATTAGTCTTCCCAACATACACATTTAATCTCATATTTCCAAAGGTGAGAGTTATTTTACCAAGCAAAATTTGTCTACTGAGGGGTATTTCTAAAGGATTGAAGAATAGTCATCTCAGTCTTGACTGTAGCAAGACTACAACCAAAGCCCCTGTTAGCAATATGGAAGAGTTAAGTTTTGTGCAGCTATAACCTTCTTATAGCTATACAGTATGTGTGCTATACATATTTGGTAAAGTACTCCTTAACTCCTTCTTTTTCTTCCTAGAAGGTTTAAGTTTTTCAAAAAAAAGGAAATTACATATTTCAATAAAAGCTCCTGCAGAAAATGGCTGAATGTTCAAAACTAAATAAACACATTACTTGTGTTTGGAAGTTGTTAGCAGGGAGTTTCCATGAGATGAAGTAGTTCTTTGCACTGTTGACTTCCTGGTATAAATTATTATAAGTTGGAAATCAAACTAATAAGAACGAAGGGTTTCAGATACAACCAGCCAGTGTCTCAATGTTGTCTATAATATAAATATACTTTTCCAGGAACCAACAAGGACACTAAAAATTTGCAAACACATTTGTAATGTGCCTTGCATTAATAAAAGTAGAAGCATTTTATTTGGTAGGCTTTTGTTTTGTTTTGATTTTGGCAGTAGTCATAGTTGTAATCCAGTTACTGGTATGTGGTCTTGATAATCAAGCCTGGCAGTTGCTCTTTATTTTCTAATGAATCAAAATGACAAGGAAAATTCCAGCGTGAAAGTACAGATGAGCCACTTTTGCACAGTAGCTTATCACCTAAAGAAGGGGGCAACCTTCATTCATGGAATTTTAACTATATAGTGGTCAGTAAGTATTGTGAAACTAATTGACAAAAACAGCCCCCGTTTTAGTGTTTAAACAATATTTGCTATTTTTTTTTATTATAATGACTAGAGCATGTAGGTTGAGGGCAGTGGCTTTGTAGTTGGAGATGCCTTTACTCCCATACATACTTGGTCAGTCATGGCTGTGTGACCAAAACTCCTTATATATAAAATAGGGAGATGTTACGGTACCTATAGAAATTTTTATTTTCCATCTGTTTGCCTATTTTTTTTCTATTAGTCTTCCCAACATACACATTTAATCTCATATTTCCAAAGGTGAGAGTTATTTTACCAAGCAAAATTTGTCTACTGAGGGGTATTTCTAAAGGATTGAAGAATAGTCATCTCAGTCTTGACTGTAGCAAGACTACAACCAAAGCCCCTGTTAGCAATATGGAAGAGTTAAGTTTTGTGCAGCTATAACCTTCTTATAGCTATACAGTATGTGTGCTATACATATTTGGTAAAGTACTCCTTAACTCCTTCTTTTTCTTCCTAGAAGGTTTAAGTTTTTCAAAAAAAAGGAAATTACATATTTCAATAAAAGCTCCTGCAGAAAATGGCTGAATGTTCAAAACTAAATAAACACATTACTTGTGTTTGGAAGTTGTTAGCAGGGAGTTTCCATGAGATGAAGTAGTTCTTTGCACTGTTGACTTCCTGGTATAAATTATTATAAGTTGGAAATCAAACTAATAAGAACGAAGGGTTTCAGATACAACCAGCCAGTGTCTCAATGTTGTCTATAATATAAATATACTTTTCCAGGAACCAACAAGGACACTAAAAATTTGCAAACACATTTGTAATGTGCCTTGCATTAATAAAAGTAGAAGCATTTTATTTGGTAGGCTTTTGTTTTGTTTTGATTTTGGCAGTAGTCATAGTTGTAATCCAGTTACTGGTATGTGGTCTTGATAATCAAGCCTGGCAGTTGCTCTTTATTTTCTAATGAATCAAAATGACAAGGAAAATTCCAGCGTGAAAGTACAGATGAGCCACTTTTGCACAGTAGCTTATCACCTAAAGAAGGGGGCAACCTTCATTCATGGAATTTTAACTATATAGTGGTCAGTAAGTATTGTGAAACTAATTGACAAAAACAGCCCCCGTTTTAGTGTTTAAACAATATTTGCTATTTTTTTTTATTATAATGACTAGAGCATGTAGGTTGAGGGCAGTGGCTTTGTAGTTGGAGATGCCTTTACTCCCATACATACTTGGTCAGTCATGGCTGTGTGACCAAAACTCCTTATCTATAAAATAGGGGAGATGTTACGGTACCTATAGAAATTTTTATTTATAAGAATTAAATAGAGTCAACAAAATGCTTAGAAAACAGCATGATTCTTTTTTTTTTTTGGTCATATCACACAGGTTGCAAGATCTTAGTTCCCTGATCAGGGATCAAACCCCTGCCTCCTTCAGTGGAAGCACAGAGTCCTTACCATTTGACCACCAGGGAATTCCCCAGAGCCTGATTTAATAAAATGTTAAAAAAAAAAAAAAAGAAGAAGAAGAAATCAGAATGACTAGTAAGGGCTTCCCTGGTGGTCCAGTGGGTAAAGACACCACCTTGCAGTGCAAGGGGCGCCAGTTCAATCCCTGGCCTGGGAAGATCCCATGTGCCGCGGAGCAGCTGGACCAATGTGTCCAATTACCGAGCCAGTGCTCTGGAGCGCATGCGCCCAGAGCCATTGCTCTGCAGTGAGAGAGGCCACTGAGATGGGAGGCCCACACAGACCAAAAGAACAAAGATGGATGATGAAAGACCAATAGAAGTGGCCCCCCCCCCAAAAAAAAATGACTAGTAAGCCACAGGCCATTATTAACATTTTGATATGTTGGGGCTTCTGGTTCCAGATCTCAGAGTAGAAGGATATGCACTCAGCTACTCCTGCGAGAACACCAAAATTGCAATTTGCTGTTGAACAACCATCTATATATGTTATATATGTCATGTCATATTTAAAGTGATGAAAGGGAAGAACCTACAACCAGGAATACTCTCCCCAGCAAGATTCTCATTTAGATTGGATAGAGAAATCAAAAGTTTTCCTGACAAGCAAAAGTTAAGAGAATTCAGCACCATCAAACCAGCTTTACAACAATTTCTAAGGGAATTTCTTTAAGTAGGAAACATAAGAGAAAGAAAAGATCTACAAAAAATAAACCCCGAACAGTTAAAAAAACAGTAATAGGATCATACATATTTATAACTACCATAAGCGTAAATGGATAAATCCACCAACCAAAAGATATAGACTGACCAGAGGGATGAAGACATGTACGTGTATGCACTTACATTTACCACATCACTCTGCTTGACCCCCCAAATTGTATGTAATTATTTTATATTGTTAGGTGAATCACATTCCCATTATGGCTTGCAATTGTAATTATATTTTTTGTCTGGATATTGATTGTGAAAACTGATAAACATCTTTTACTATTGTGATTATGTAACTGTTATTCATTTAATACCACTGTATCATGATTAGTTAAGAAACAAATATTAGCTCTTTTTCGTGGCGCCTCGCAGGTTGTCGGGTACTTCAGGATGAAGCTGAACATCTCTTTCCCGGCCATGGGCTGCCAGAAGCTCATTGAAGTGGACGATGAACGAAAACTTCATACCTTCTATGAGAAGCGTATGGCCACAGAAGTTGCTGCTGACGCACTGAGCGAAGAATGGAAGGGTTATGTGGTCCGAATCAGTGGCGGGAATGACAAACAGGGTTTCCCCATGAAGCAGGGTGTCTTGACCCATGGCCGAGTCCGCCTGCTGCTGAGTAAGGGCCATTCCTGTTATAGACTGAGGAGGACTGGAGAAAGAAAGCGCAAATCTGTACGGGGTTGCATTGTGGATGCTAATCTGAGCGTTCTCAATTTGGTCATCGTCAAAAAAGGGGAGGATATTCCTGGCCTCACTGACACTAACTACTGTGCCCCGGCGCCTGGGTCCTAAAAGAGCTAGCAGAATCCGCAAGCTTTTCAATCTCTCTAAAGAAGATGACGTCCGCCAGTATGTTGTGAGAAAGCCCCTCAACAAAGAAGGTAAGAAACCTAGGACCAAAGCCCCTAAGATTCAGCGTCTTGTTACTCCTCGTGTTCTGCAAGACAAGCGCCGGCGTATTGCTCTGAAGAAACAGCGCACCAAGAAAAATAAGGAAGAGGCTGCAGAATATGCTAAACTTTTGGCCAAGAGAATGAAGGAGGCCAAAGAAAAACGACAGGAACAGATTGCCAAGAGACGGAGACTCTCCTCTCTGAGAGCTTCTACTTCTAAGTCTGAGTCCAGTCAAAAATGAGATGGTTCTAAGAGTCACAAATAAATAAGATATGACATCAGAAAAAAAAAAAGAAAGAAACAAATATTAAACCTTACACCACGAAAATTACCATGTAGTAGAAAAACTTGTAATCACTTTTTAAAATCCAGATGCATGTCAGAATTATCCTTGATTTTTTTTGAAAAAGTCAGTTGCCCAGGTATTGCTCTTTTTCACCGGAGCTCCAGATACATTTCTAATGAACTTTTATCTATTTGGTTTCACTTTTTCTATCTCATTTCAGTGCTCCCATTATAATTTATGTTTCCCAATTTCTCCATCTCTTCTTATTTTTTTTTTTGATATTCTTTCTCAAGCCTTTATCAAGCATAGCAGAAAAGCTTTTGTATACATATATAAATAATACATGATATATATATATACATTTTAGAAAACTTGTGAATTTTGCCTAACTAAAAAGGTATGACATTTTATTCCACTTGTTTGACTTACTCTGAATAGAATGCTAGATTTCTAGTTAAAAAACAGTTATACAGCAAGCAACAAAGGTTTACTGTATAGGGAGCTATAGTCAATATTATAACCTATAATGGAAAATAATTTCTAAAATAATATATGTGTATGTGTATAACTGAATCACCTTACTGTGCACTTGAAACATTGTTAAGTCAATTATACTTCAATAAGATATATATATTAAGGAAAACAAATAAAAAAGCATTTTGATATGTTGGTTTTCAGGCTTTTCTCTGCCACACACACACCTATATGTATATATGTACATATATTTACATATGTAATTCAGCTTTTTCTAACCTTTTACAGAATTGGGATCACATTTTGTATATAGTTTCTATCTTAATTTTTCCCACATATCTGTATTAAAATTTAAAGCTGGGGCTTCTCCCAGTGGTCCAGTGGGTAAGGACACCGCCTTGCAGTGCAAGGGGCACCGGTTCGAGCCCTGGCCTGGGAAGATCCCACGTGCTGCAGAGCGGCTGGACTGATGTGTCCAATTACCGAGCCGGAGCTCTGGAGCGCATGCGCCCAGAGCCGGCGCTCTGCAACAGACGCCACCGCGATGGGAGGCCCACAGGAGCCAAGGAACATAAGAAAATATGACCATGTCAGTAGAAAAACTAAGAAAGAATCACAAATATTAAACCTTACACCACGAAAATTACCATGTAGTAGAAAAACTTGTAATCACTTTTTAAAATCCAGATGCATGTCAGAATTATCCTTGATTTTTTTTGAAAAAGTCAGTTGCCCAGGTATTGCTCTTTTTCACCGGAGCTCCAGATACATTTCTAATGAACTTTTATCTATTTGGTTTCACTTTTTCTATCTCATTTCAGTGCTCCCATTATAATTTATGTTTCCCAATTTCTCCATCTCTTCTTATTTTTTTTTTTGATATTCTTTCTCAAGCCTTTATCAAGCATAGCAGAAAAGCTTTTGTATACATATATAAATAATACATGATATATATATATACATTTTAGAAAACTTGTGAATTTTGCCTAACTAAAAAGGTATGACATTTTTATTCCACTTGTTTGACTTACTCTGAATAGAATGCTAGATTTCTAGTTAAAAAACAGTTATACAGCAAGCAACAAAGGTTTACTGTATAGGGAGCTATAGTCAATATTATAACCTATAATGGAAAATAATTTCTAAAATAATATATGTGTATGTGTATAACTGAATCACCTTACTGTGCACTTGAAACATTGTTAAGTCAATTATACTTCAATAAGATATATATATTAAGGAAAACAAATAAAAAAGCATTTTGATATGTTGGTTTTCAGGCTTTTCTCTGCCACACACACACCTATATGTATATATGTACATATATTTACATATGTAATTCAGCTTTTTCTAACCTTTTACAGAATTGGGATCACATTTTGTATATAGTTTCTATCTTAATTTTTCCCACATATCTGTATTAAAATTTAAAGCTGGGGCTTCTCCCAGTGGTCCAGTGGGTAAGGACACCGCCTTGCAGTGCAAGGGGCACCGGTTCGAGCCCTGGCCTGGGAAGATCCCACGTGCTGCAGAGCGGCTGGACTGATGTGTCCAATTACCGAGCCGGAGCTCTGGAGCACATGCGCCCAGAGCCGGTGCTCTGCAACGACAGACGCCACCGCGATGGGAGGCCCACAGGAGCCAAGGAACAAAGACGGATGAACATAGAGAAACGAAAGACCAATAGAAGTGGCCCGCCTGCTCCCTTCCCTCCTCAACCCAACCCCCGCCCCAAATAAATAAATTAATTAATTAAAAAAAAAAAAATTTAAAGCTTAGTGAAAACATGTTTTCATGACCAAATAATATTATAACATATGACTCTATATAATTATTTAATCATTATCTTCTTGTGAGACATCTAAGTTATTTTCAGTATTTTAGCATTATAAATATTATTACTTTAAAAGTTAAAGAGGTTTTTTTTTTGGCCACTTCTATTGATCTTTCATTTATTTATTTGCTCTTTGGCCTGTGCGGGCCTCCCATTGCAGTGGCCTCTCTCGTTGCAGAGGACCAGCTCTGGGCTTATGTGCTCCAGAGCTCCGGCTCAGTAGTTGAACACATTGGCCTAAGTAGTTGAACACATTGGTCTAGACACTCCGCGGCACATGGGATCTTCCCCGGCCAGGGATCAAACCTGTGCCCCTTGCACTGCAAGGCGGTGTCCTTACCCACTAGACCACCAGGGAAGCCCTAAAAGTTAAAGAGTTTTAAAAAGCTTAAAACTTCTTTTATTTTCCTTTGCACTTCTTTGAGGTTGAACATTTTCATGTATTGATTACTGACATTATTTCAGTGACATACCTTTCTGTGCATACCCTTTTGTAAAGCTTTTCAGGTAAGATCACAAGCTTCTAGAATAGTGCCAGGTACATAGTAAATAATAAATATTTGTGGTGTAATTAATAGCTTAATATCAAGGATATTAACCCTCTATCATATTTGTTTTAAATGGGATCATGCCTTATGGAAAAATTTTCCTCTATACATATATTATACAAAATAATGCAATCATGGTTCTTAGTCTTTATAACCTAATTTTTTCCCATTCTTTTTCTTCTCCACAGTTCATCCATGAGCTCGGATTTCCCACATTACAACTTCAGGATGCCTAATATTGGATTCCAGAACTTGCTCAACATATATATTGTGGTTTTGGCACTGCTATATTTGTCTTCATCCTTAGTTTACTCTTCTGTTGCTACTTGTTAGGCGATGGGAGGCCCACAGGAGCCAAGGAACAAAGACGGATGAACATAGAGAAACGAAAGACCAATAGAAGTGGCCCGCCTGCTCCCTTCCCTCCTCAACCCAACCCCCGCCCCAAATAAATAAATTAATTAATTAAAAAAAAAAAAATTTAAAGCTTAGTGAAAACATGTTTTCATGACCAAATAATATTATAACATATGACTCTATATAATTATTTAATCATTATCTTCTTGTGAGACATCTAAGTTATTTTCAGTATTTTAGCATTATAAATATTATTACTTTAAAAGTTAAAGAGGTTTTTTTTTTGGCCACTTCTATTGATCTTTCATTTATTTATTTGCTCTTTGGCCTGTGCGGGCCTCCCATTGCAGTGGCCTCTCTCGTTGCAGAGGACCAGCTCTGGGCTTATGTGCTCCAGAGCTCCGGCTCAGTAGTTGAACACATTGGCCTAAGTAGTTGAACACATTGGTCTAGACACTCCGCGGCACATGGGATCTTCCCCGGCCAGGGATCAAACCTGTGCCCCTTGCACTGCAAGGCGGTGTCCTTACCCACTAGACCACCAGGGAAGCCCTAAAAGTTAAAGAGTTTTAAAAAGCTTAAAACTTCTTTTATTTTCCTTTGCACTTCTTTGAGGTTGAACATTTTCATGTATTGATTACTGACATTATTTCAGTGACATACCTTTCTGTGCATACCCTTTTGTAAAGCTTTTCAGGTAAGATCACAAGCTTCTAGAATAGTGCCAGGTACATAGTAAATAATAAATATTTGTGGTGTAATTAATAGCTTAATATCAAGGATATTAACCCTCTATCATATTTGTTTTAAATGGGATCATGCCTTATGGAAAAATTTTCCTCTATACATATATTATACAAAATAATGCAATCATGGTTCTTAGTCTTTATAACCTAATTTTTTCCCATTCTTTTTCTTCTCCACAGTTCATCCATGAGCTCGGATTTCCCACATTACAACTTCAGGATGCCTAATATTGGATTCCAGAACTTGCCGCTCAACATATATATTGTGGTTTTTGGCACTGCTATATTTGTCTTCATCCTTAGTTTACTCTTCTGTTGCTACTTGATTAGGTAATCAATTTTCATTCTATGTTGCTTCAATATATGGTAAGCAGTCAGTAGTAAATCAGCTCTCTGCCCTTAGGTTAAGGTGTTTTAAACCTATGGTAATTAGCAAATGTTCTAAAATTAAGGTGGTTTAACATTTTAATTTTCTGTGAGTTTGTTGTTGTTGTTCAGTCACCAAGTCCTGTCTGACTCTTTTTGCTACCCCATGGCCTATAGACTGCCAGGCTCCTCTTTCCATGGATTTTCTAGGCAAGAATACTTGAGTGGGTTGCCATTCCCTTCTCCATGGGACCTTCCTGACTCAGATCAGACTCACGTTCCCTGAATTGGCAGACAGATTCTTTACCACTGAGCCACCAGGGAAGCCCTTCTGTAAGTTACTAATTAGTAAAACACCTTTATTCACTCTTGAATCTTATCTACTGGGGAGGTATTTTACACTACAGAAGAAAACTATCCACATTTGTTTTTCTAACATATTAGCACTTAGCCCAGAGACAGGTAGGTTATTGTCCCCTAGATTTAATCTACTTTCACAGACTTCAAGGTTCCTTTTCACTCAGGTGTTAGCTAAAGTCGTTAAGGATCAGAAAACTGTCCAAACAAGATACAAGCATTTAAGAAGATTTCTGGGGTCCCCCAAGATCTGAAATTCCCATTTATTGTTGAATTGGTCAGGTATACGAGTGATTGATTATCTGCATAAAACACTTAATTGGGCTTCCCTGCTGATTTCGTGGTTGAAGATTCTGTGCCTCCAATGCCAGGGCAAGATTTCTGTCCTTGGTTGGGAAACTAAGATTGCACGTGCCACGCAGAGCAGCACCCCCACCCCACCGCCCAGAAAAAACAGCCAGTAACTATTCCACAAGCTCTGTAGCACATGTTCAGACAAGTGATTATAGGATAAAATACCCACTAGAATGAGTAATGGATTTGGCCAGTGAAGATTCACAACTGACTGACTCGTAATTCCTCATTTTTCATTCTCTCCACAGTTCATCCATGAGCTCGGATTTCACATTACAACTTCAGGATGCCTAATATTGGATTCCAGAACTTGCTCAACATATATATTGTGGTTTTGGCACTGCTATATTTGTCTTCATCCTTAGTTTACTCTTCTGTTGCTACTTGATTAGGTAATCAATTTTCATTCTATGTTGCTTCAATATATGGTAAGCAGTCAGTAGTAAATCAGCTCTCTGCCCTTAGGTTAAGGTGTTTTAAACCTATGGTAATTAGCAAATGTTCTAAAATTAAGGTGGTTTAACATTTTAATTTTCTGTGAGTTTGTTGTTGTTGTTCAGTCACCAAGTCCTGTCTGACTCTTTTTGCTACCCCATGGCCTATAGACTGCCAGGCTCCTCTTTCCATGGATTTTCTAGGCAAGAATACTTGAGTGGGTTGCCATTCCCTTCTCCATGGGACCTTCCTGACTCAGATCAGACTCACGTTCCCTGAATTGGCAGACAGATTCTTTACCACTGAGCCACCAGGGAAGCCCTTCTGTAAGTTACTAATTAGTAAAACACCTTTATTCACTCTTGAATCTTATCTACTGGGGAGGTATTTTACACTACAGAAGAAAACTATCCACATTTGTTTTTCTAACATATTAGCACTTAGCCCAGAGACAGGTAGGTTATTGTCCCCTAGATTTAATCTACTTTCACAGACTTCAAGGTTCCTTTTCACTCAGGTGTTAGCTAAAGTCGTTAAGGATCAGAAAACTGTCCAAACAAGATACAAGCATTTAAGAAGATTTCTGGGGTCCCCCAAGATCTGAAATTCCCATTTATTGTTGAATTGGTCAGGTATACGAGTGATTGATTATCTGCATAAAACACTTAATTGGGCTTCCCTGCTGATTTCGTGGTTGAAGATTCTGTGCCTCCAATGCCAGGGGCAAGATTTCTGTCCTTGGTTGGGAAACTAAGATTGCACGTGCCACGCAGAGCAGCACCCCCCACCCCCACCGCCCAGAAAAAACAGCCAGTAACTATTCCACAAGCTCTGTAGCACATGTTCAGACAAGTGATTATAGGATAAAATACCCACTAGAATGAGTAATGGATTTGGCCAGTGAAGATTCACAACTGACTGACTCGTAATTGTTTAAGCAAGCATTTTCTCTAAGCTTTTAAATAGGGCCGAATTTTCTCTTTTTTTCTTCGACACTTTTTGGTTTTTGTTTTTTTTACATTATATTAGATTGAATGGGTAAGACTTAGAGATCTCTTCAAGAAAATTGGAGATATCAAGGGAACATTCACAGTAATAGTTAGAACCAGACATGGAACAACAGAGTGGATCAAAATTCGGGAAGGACTGTATCATAACTGAATATTGTCACCCTGCTTATTTAACTTATATGCAGAGTACATCATGCGAAATACTGCACTGGATGAAAAACAAACTAGAATTAAGATTGCCAGGAGAAATATCAATAACCTCAGATATGCAGATGATACCACCCTAATGGCAGAAAGTGAAGGGGAACTAAGGAGCCTCTTATGAAGGTGAAAGAGGAGAGTGAAAAAGCTGGCTTGAAACTCAGCATTCAAAAAATGAAGATCATGGCATCCAGTCCCATCACTTCATGGCAAACAGATGGGCAAACAATGGAAACAGTGACAGGCTTTATTTTTGGGGGCTCCAAAATCACTGCTGATGGTGACTACAGCCATGAAATTAAAAGACACTTGGTCCTTTGAAGGAAAGCTATGACAAACCTAGAGAGCGTATTCAAAAGCAGAGACATCACTTTGCTAATAAAGATCCATATAGTCAAAGCTATGGTTTTTCCAGTAAGCATGTCAGGATGTGAGAGTTGGACCTTCTTTATGAAGGCTGAGCAGTGAAGAATTGATGCTTTCAAATTGTGGTGCTGGGGAAGACTTCTGAGAGTCACTTGAACAGCAAGGAGATCAAACCAGTCAATCCGAAAGAATATCAACCCTGATTTCGTGGTTGAAGATTCTGTGCCTCCAATGCCAGGGCAAGATTTCTGTCCTTGGTTGGGAAACTAAGATTGCACGTGCCACGCAGAGCAGCACCCCCCACCCCCACCGCCCAGAAAAAACAGCCAGTAACTATTCCACAAGCTCTGTAGCACATGTTCAGACAAGTGATTATAGGATAAAATACCCACTAGAATGAGTAATGGATTTGGCCAGTGAAGATTCACAACTGACTGACTCGTAATTGTTTAAGCAAGCATTTTCTCTAAGCTTTTAAATAGGGCCGAATTTTCTCTTTTTTTCTTCGACACTTTTTGGTTTTTGTTTTTTTTACATTATATTAGATTGAATGGGTAAGACTTAGAGATCTCTTCAAGAAAATTGGAGATATCAAGGGAACATTCACAGTAATAGTTAGAACCAGACATGGAACAACAGAGTGGATCAAAATTCGGGAAGGACTGTATCATAACTGAATATTGTCACCCTGCTTATTTAACTTATATGCAGAGTACATCATGCGAAATACTGCACTGGATGAAAAACAAACTAGAATTAAGATTGCCAGGAGAAATATCAATAACCTCAGATATGCAGATGATACCACCCTAATGGCAGAAAGTGAAGGGGAACTAAGGAGCCTCTTATGAAGGTGAAAGAGGAGAGTGAAAAAGCTGGCTTGAAACTCAGCATTCAAAAAATGAAGATCATGGCATCCAGTCCCATCACTTCATGGCAAACAGATGGGCAAACAATGGAAACAGTGACAGGCTTTATTTTTGGGGGCTCCAAAATCACTGCTGATGGTGACTACAGCCATGAAATTAAAAGACACTTGGTCCTTTGAAGGAAAGCTATGACAAACCTAGAGAGCGTATTCAAAAGCAGAGACATCACTTTGCTAATAAAGATCCATATAGTCAAAGCTATGGTTTTTCCAGTAAGCATGTCAGGATGTGAGAGTTGGACCTTCTTTATGAAGGCTGAGCAGTGAAGAATTGATGCTTTCAAATTGTGGTGCTGGGGAAGACTTCTGAGAGTCACTTGAACAGCAAGGAGATCAAACCAGTCAATCCGAAAGAATATCAACCCTGAATATTCACTGGAAGGACTGATGCTGAAGCTGAAGCTCCAGTATTTTGGCTACCTGACGCGAGGAGCCAGCTCACTGGAAAAGACCCTTGGTGCTGGAAAAGATTGAGAGCATGAGGAGAAGGGGACAGAGGATGATATGGTTGGATGGCATCACTGAGTCAATGGACATGAATTTGAGCAAACTCCAGGAGATGGTGAAGGACAAAGAAGCCTAGCATGCTGCAGTCCATGGGGTCACAAATAGTCAGACACAGCTTAGTTACAGAACAACGACAATTCATTTAGAACTGCAGTGGGCCCCAAATAGCCAAAACATACGTATATGTTGAAAAAGAAAAAAGGCAGGAAGACTCATACTTCCAGATTTCAAAACTTACTTTAAGCTACAGTAATCAAATGTTGTACCAGCATAAGAAAGGACCTATAAATCAATAATAAAGAATTTAAAGTCCAGAAATAAATCCAAACATCAGACAAATAGATTTTTTTTTTTTGGGTTTGTGTGACTCTCTAGGTTTTTTTAAAATTAAAGTATAGCTGATTAAAAATGTTGTGTTAAGGGCTTCCCTGGTGGTCCAGTGGGTAAAGAGTCCTCCTTGCAGTGTAAGAGGCACCGGTTCAAGCCCTGGCCTGGGAAGATCCCACGTGCCGTGGAGTGGCTGGACCAGTGTGTCCAATTAGGAGCCAGCACTCTGGAGTGCCAGGCTTTATTTTGGCAAACAGATGGGCAAACAATGGAAACAGTGACAGGCTTTATTTTTGGGGGCTCCAAAATCACTGCTGATGGTGACTACAGCCATGAAATTAAAAGACACTTGGTCCTTTGAAGGAAAGCTATGACAAACCTAGAGAGCGTATTCAAAAGCAGAGACATCACTTTGCTAATAAAGATCCATATAGTCAAAGCTATGGTTTTTCCAGTAAGCATGTCAGGATGTGAGAGTTGGACCTTCTTTATGAAGGCTGAGCAGTGAAGAATTGATGCTTTCAAATTGTGGTGCTGGGGAAGACTTCTGAGAGTCACTTGAACAGCAAGGAGATCAAACCAGTCAATCCGAAAGAATATCAACCCTGAATATTCACTGGAAGGACTGATGCTGAAGCTGAAGCTCCAGTATTTTGGCTACCTGACGCGAGGAGCCAGCTCACTGGAAAAGACCCTTGGTGCTGGAAAAGATTGAGAGCATGAGGAGAAGGGGACAGAGGATGATATGGTTGGATGGCATCACTGAGTCAATGGACATGAATTTGAGCAAACTCCAGGAGATGGTGAAGGACAAAGAAGCCTAGCATGCTGCAGTCCATGGGGTCACAAATAGTCAGACACAGCTTAGTTACAGAACAACGACAATTCATTTAGAACTGCAGTGGGCCCCAAATAGCCAAAACATACGTATATGTTGAAAAAGAAAAAAGGCAGGAAGACTCATACTTCCAGATTTCAAAACTTACTTTAAGCTACAGTAATCAAATGTTGTACCAGCATAAGAAAGGACCTATAAATCAATAATAAAGAATTTAAAGTCCAGAAATAAATCCAAACATCAGACAAATAGATTTTTTTTTTTTGGGTTTGTGTGACTCTCTAGGTTTTTTTAAAATTAAAGTATAGCTGATTAAAAATGTTGTGTTAAGGGCTTCCCTGGTGGTCCAGTGGGTAAAGAGTCCTCCTTGCAGTGTAAGAGGCACCGGTTCAAGCCCTGGCCTGGGAAGATCCCACGTGCCGTGGAGTGGCTGGACCAGTGTGTCCAATTAGGAGCCAGCACTCTGGAGTGCATGTGCCCAGAGCCCGTGCTCTGGGATGAGAGAGGCTGCTGCAAAGGGAGGCCCACACATGCCAAAGAATAAAGATGGATAAAAAGAAATAACTACATAAATTTTTTTAAATGTGTTAATTTCTAATGTATACAGTGATTCTGTTATATATATATTCTTTTTTCTTTTTTATTTATTTGGCTGTGCCAGGTCTTAGTTATAGCATGCAGAATCTTCAATCTTTATTGCAGCATGCAGGTTCTAATTTCCTGACCAGGGATTGAACCTGAGACCCCTGCATTGGAAGCACAGAGACTTAGCCACTAAACCACCAGGAAAGTTCCAATATATATATCTGTGTTTTTTCCGTTATGGTTTATCACAGGATATTGAATGTAGTTCCTTGTACTATACAGTAGGACCTTGTTGTCTGTTGCTGTTGTTATGCTCAGTTGCTCAGTTGTGTCTGACTCTTTGCAACCCCATGGACTGTAGCCACCACACTCCTCTGTCCATGGAATTTTCCAGGCAAGAATACTGGAGGGGGTTGCCATTTCCTACTCCAGAGGATTTTCGTGACCCAGGGATCAAACGTATGTTTTTGCACCTCCTAAATTGGAGGGCGAATTCTTTATCACTCCACACCTATACAGTATATAATTGTTGGCATCTGCTAATCCAAAATTCCCAATACTTTCCTCCCCAGAGCCAAAATTATATGTAATTCAGTATACTGTAATAATATAGTATAGTATAATTCAGTTATATAGTATTATATATAAGTTCATTTGTGTTATATTTTGGATTCCACATGTAAGTGAAATATGGTCTTTGCTTTTCTGTTTATGATTTACTTCACCTAGTTTCTCTGAGTTCATCAACGTTGCTACAAATGGCATTATTTCATTTTTTTTTTTATAAATTTTATTTATCTTTTGGGGGTCGGGTTGGGGAGGGAGGGGAGCGGGCGGGCCACTTCTGTTGATCTTTCATTTCTCTATTTTCATCCATCTTTGTTCTTTGGCTCCTGTGGGCCTCCCATCGTGGTGGCCTCTGTTGTCGCAGAGTGCCGGCTCTGGGCGCACGCGTGCCAGAGCTCCGGCTCAGTAATTGGACACATTGGTCCAGCCGCTCAGCAGCACATGGGATCTTTCCAGGCCAGGGATCGAACCGGTGCCCCTTGCACTGCAAGGCAGTGTCCTTACCCACTGGACCACCAGGGGAAGCCCTATTTCACTGTTTTTTATGGCTGAGTAATATTCCATTGCATATATGTATCACATCTTAATCCATTCATCTGTTGACGGACATTGAGGTTGTTTCCATGTCTTGGCTATGTAAATAGTGTTACTGTGAACATAGGGATACATGTATGTTTTTGAATTAATAGTTTAGTCTGGGTGTATCCCAGAAATGGGATGGCTGGATCATATGGTAGCTCTGTTTCACTTTGTAAATAAAACTTCCACTGTCCTCCATAGTGGCTGCACCAGTTTACATTACACCAACAGTGTAGGAAGGTTCCTTTTTCTCCACACCCTCTCCAGCATGTATTGCTTGTAGACTTTTTGTTGATGGCCATTCTGACAGATATGAGGTAATACCTCATTGTAGTTTTGATTTGCAACCCCATGGACTGTAGCCACCACACCTCTGTCCATGGAATTTTCCAGGCAAGAATACTGGAGGGTTGCCATTTCCTACTCAGAGGATTTTCGTGACCCAGGGATCAACGTATGTTTTGCACCTCCTAAATTGGAGGCAATTCTTTATCACTCCACACCTATACAGTATATAATTGTTGGCATCTGCTAATCCAAAATTCCCAATACTTTCCTCCCCAGAGCCAAAATTATATGTAATTCAGTATACTGTAATAATATAGTATAGTATAATTCAGTTATATAGTATTATATATAAGTTCATTTGTGTTATATTTTGGATTCCACATGTAAGTGAAATATGGTCTTTGCTTTTCTGTTTATGATTTACTTCACCTAGTTTCTCTGAGTTCATCAACGTTGCTACAAATGGCATTATTTCATTTTTTTTTTTATAAATTTTATTTATCTTTTGGGGGGCGGGGTGGGGAGGGAGGGGGATGGGCGGGCCACTTCTGTTGATCTTTCATTTCTCTATTTTCATCCATCTTTGTTCTTTGGCTCCTGTGGGCCTCCCATCGTGGTGGCCTCTGTTGTCGCAGAGTGCCGGCTCTGGGCGCACGCGTGCCAGAGCTCCGGCTCAGTAATTGGACACATTGGTCCAGCCGCTCAGCAGCACATGGGATCTTTCCAGGCCAGGGATCGAACCGGTGCCCCTTGCACTGCAAGGCAGTGTCCTTACCCACTGGACCACCAGGGGAAGCCCTATTTCACTGTTTTTTATGGCTGAGTAATATTCCATTGCATATATGTATCACATCTTAATCCATTCATCTGTTGACGGACATTGAGGTTGTTTCCATGTCTTGGCTATGTAAATAGTGTTACTGTGAACATAGGGATACATGTATGTTTTTGAATTAATAGTTTAGTCTGGGTGTATCCCAGAAATGGGATGGCTGGATCATATGGTAGCTCTGTTTCACTTTGTAAATAAAACTTCCGTACTGTCCTCCATAGTGGCTGCACCAGTTTACATTACACCAACAGTGTAGGAAGGTTCCTTTTTCTCCACACCCTCTCCAGCATGTATTGCTTGTAGACTTTTTGTTGATGGCCATTCTGACAGATATGAGGTAATACCTCATTGTAGTTTTGATTTGCATTTCTCTGATATTAGTGATGTTGAGCAGCTTTGCATGTGCTTTTTAGCCCTCTCTATGTCTTCTTTGAAAAAATGTCTTATTAGATCTTCTGACCATTTTTTTAAATTGGGTTGTCTTTTTTATGTAGAACTGCTTAAGCTATTTGTAAATTTTGGAGATTAATCCCTTGTCAGTCACTTAATTTGCAAATTTTTTCTCCCATTCTGTGAGTTGTCATTTCATTTATGGCTTTCTTTGCTGTGCAGAAGCTTTTAAGCTTAATTATGGCCCATTTATTTATTTATCTTTGGTTTTATTTTCATTACCTTAGGAGGTAGATCAAAAAGGATACTCTATTTGTAGACTTTTTAATGATGCCCATTCTGACCAGTGTGAGGTGGTACTACCTTATTGTAGTTTTTTTTAAAAAAAAAACATGTTTACCTTTTTTCTTTTTTTTAAAATTTTGATCTCTTTTGTTGATTTTTTTATCCATTTATTTTCATCCAGCTTTACTCTTTGGCCTATGTGGGCCTCCTATCACAGTGGCCTCTCTTGTTGCAGAGCACCTACTCTGGGCGCGTGTGCTCCAGAGCGCTGGCTCAGAATTGGACACACTGGTTCAGCCATTCTGTGGCATGTGGGATCTTCCTGGGCCAGGAATCGAACCGATACCCCTTGCACTGCAAGGTGGACTCTTTATCCACTGGACCACCAGGAAAGCCCCTCATTGTAGTTTTGATTTGCATTGCTTTAATAGCTAGTGATTCCAAGCATCTTTTCACGTGCCTGCTGGCCATCTGTATGTCTTCTTTGGAGAAATGTCTATTTAGATTTTCAGCCCATTTTTCAATTGGGTTTTTTGTTTTTTCTTATTCAGTTATATGAGCTGTTTATGTATTATGGAAATTAAGTCCGTGTTGGTCACATAGTTTGTAAATATTTTCTCCCATTCCTTTAGGTTGTCTTCATTTTGTTTGTGATTTCTTCTGCTGTGCAAAAGCTCATAAACTTGATTTGGTCCCATTTGTTTATTTTTGCTTTTATTTCTATTGTCTTGGGAGCGTGACCTAAGAAGACACTAATACAAAAATTTATGTCAGAGAATGTTATATTCATAGGTTGGAAATTCAGTCTTATAAAGTTATCACTTCTTACCACCAGTTGATCTAAAAATTAAACACAATCTCAGTCAAAATCCCAACAGGTTTTTTTGTAGAAATTGATGAGCTCATGAAATTCATATTAAAATACAAAGGTTCAAAAATAGCCATAATAGTTGAGAAGAACAAAGCTTGAGGACTTACACTACCAGATCCCAAGACTTGTTAGAAAGCTCCAGTATTTAAAACAGAATGCTGGGCTTCCCTGGTGGTCCAGTGGGTAAGGACACTGCCTTGCAGTGCAAGGGGCGTCAGTTGGATCCCCGGCCTGGGGAGATCCCACGTGCCGCTGAGCGGCTGGACCGATGTGTCCAACTACCAAGCCGGAGCTCTGGAGCGCATGGGCCCAGAGCTGGTGCTCTGTGACAACAGAGGCCACTGCCATGGGAGGCCCACAGGGGCCGAAGAACAAAGATGGTTGAAAATAGGTAAATGAAAGACCAATAAAAGTGGCCCACCTGCTCCCCTCCCTTCCCAACCCGCCCCCCCCCCCGCAAAATAAAATAAAACAGTGCTATTCACCGAGCACTCAGACAGTCTCCAATAAAGGAATCAAGGTTTTTAGAAAGAAGTTATCAATTCCACAACTGGAGCAGGGAAAATAATAAAAGATGAGCCTGTAACATCTTTGGTGTCACTGAGCTAAGAAATGCATGGAAAAGGATGAAGTCATGTTGAAAGAACACAAGAGTTAACCTGAAGGAGGGCCTAAAACCTACATCAGTTTGAGCAACAGAATAATGATCATATTAAACTATAACTCATAGATTAACACAAATTACCATGAGTCCATGATGATATAAACAAATGAGGGAGCAGGGGCATCTCTTCCTAACAGAAGAATTCCAGTTAATGTGCAAGGAATTGGGAAACTAAAAAACCTCAGTAGGCAGACACTACAGAATTGTTTCAAGCAGGATGTCTCTAAAATCAGTGGGCAAAAGCTTAAGAAAAAATAGGAAATTTTCATAGTTTCAACATCTTTCCCCGAGATACTGATCAGTTTCAAAGGAGAAAATAGTTACTTACTATGGAGAGACCCAGTAGACACTGCCATAACCGAGTGATCACATTTGATACATCAAAATCCTGAAAAACAAGGGAAAACTAAGGAACTGCCACAGATTGGAGAAAGCTAAGGATATGTAACTAGATGCAAGCTGGGATCCTGGATTGGATCATAAGATAGGGAAATAATATTAGTGAAAAACAACTGATGAAATTCAAATAAAGTCTGTTTGGTTAGTACTATATGAATATTAATATCAAAATATCAGTGTTAATTTCCTGCTTTTGATCATTGTACTGTGGTTGTGTAAGAGGTGAATGTTGGAAAACTAGGGAGAGAAGTATATGTGGACTCTGATATTTCTTGCAGCTTTCCTATAGGTCTAAGATTATCTCAAAATAAAAGTTAAAAAAAAAAACTGGCATGGTATTGACACAAGGTTCCTTAGTTTCCCAGAGTTGCTGTAACAAAGTTTCACAAGCTGGATGGCTTAAAATAATAGAAGTGTATTAATCTCTCAAAGTTCTAAAACCTAGAAGTTCAAAATTAAGGTGTTGGCAGGGTCAGACTGCCTCTGGAATCTAGGGGAGGATCTTTCCTTGCATCTCTTAGTTCCTCATGGTTATCAGCAATCCTTGATGCTTTCTGGCTTATAGCTTCATCACTTCAGTCTCTGCTTCTGTCTTCACCTGGCCTTCTTCCCTGTATCTCTGTATGTCCTGTCATCTTCTTCTAAGGACAACAGTCATACTGGATTTATGATCTACCCTAATCCTAATATGACCTCATTTTAACTAATAATTAGTCTGCAGAAATGGGTATTTCCAAATAATATTACACTCTAAGGTAGCAGTGTGACATTAATTTTGAGGGGACACTATTCAATTCAGTACACAAGGCCTGGCAAATAAACCTGTGGGACAAAACAGAAACTCTAGAAACAGAACCACATACTGGTCTTGACTTAGAACAGATGTACCATCGCAACCCAGTGGGGAAGGAGGAGTCTTTTCAGTAAATGAGTCAAGTGAAAATCTGCATGTGGATAAAAAGAATCTTGACCTCTACTTCATGTCATACATACAGACTAATTTCAGATGGCTCATAGATCTAAATACGATAAGTAAAACAGCAAATTATTTTCACAATACACACAAAGAGATTCTCTTCATGATCTGGAGGCTGACAAAGATTTCTTTAACTGCACAAATAGAACTGATGTTATTGGGAAGGCTTGATAAACTAGTGCATGTGTTCTCAGTCACTCAGTTGTTGTCCAACTATTTGCAACTCCATGGACTGTAACCCACCAGGTTCCTCTATCCATGGACCAAAAAAAATTAACATTAAGAGAATGAAAGGAGTTGAGTAAGAGAAAACAATTTCAGTACCTAACAGAGGACTTGCATCTAAAATATTTAAAGAACTCCTACAAATCAATAAGGAAAAGACAGTCAACTTGTTTTCTTAAATGGACTAAAGACTTGAAAACGCATTTCACAAAAGATTTCGAAAATGAGAGGGTACTTCTCTGGCAGTCCAGTGGTTAGGATTTCGCCTTCTAATGCAGGGGATATGAGTTTGATCCCTGGTCAGGGAGCTAAGTTCCCACATGCCTTGCCACCAAAAAAACCAAAACATAAAACAGAAGCAGTATTCTAACAAATTCAATTAAGACTTTAAAAATGATCTGCCATTAAAAAAACAATCATTGAAAAAAAAATCAAAATGAGATACCACTGAACATTCACCAGATTGACCAAAAAATTTTAAATTGACTTTACAACTAGAAGTTTCATGTACTACCTACCCATAGGAGTAAAACTGGTACAAGCACTTTGGAGCCATATACTCAACAGAAATGAGTCTGTATGTCCACTAAAAGATACACAGAAGAATTTCTGTAGCAGCTTTATTTATAATAGCCCTAAACTGAAAGTAACCTAAATATTTGGCAACAATGGAATGGACAGTTTCATATTCATTCATAAAATGGAACACTGAGTCAGTCAAAATACTGAGCACAAGGCCTAAAAACGTACAAAGTGAAAACCACATACTGGTCTTGACTTAGAACAGATGTACCATCGCAACCCAGTGGGGAAGGAGGAGTCTTTTCAGTAAATGAGTCAAGTGAAAATCTGCATGTGGATAAAAAGAATCTTGACCTCTACTTCATGTCATACATACAGACTAATTTCAGATGGCTCATAGATCTAAATACGATAAGTAAAACAGCAAATTATTTTCACAATACACACAAAGAGATTCTCTTCATGATCTGGAGGCTGACAAAGATTTCTTTAACTGCACAAATAGAACTGATGTTATTGGGAAGGCTTGATAAACTAGTGCATGTGTTCTCAGTCACTCAGTTGTTGTCCAACTATTTGCAACTCCATGGACTGTAACCCACCAGGTTCCTCTATCCATGGACCAAAAAAAATTAACATTAAGAGAATGAAAGGAGTTGAGTAAGAGAAAACAATTTCAGTACCTAACAGAGGACTTGCATCTAAAATATTTAAAGAACTCCTACAAATCAATAAGGAAAAGACAGTCAACTTGTTTTCTTAAATGGACTAAAGACTTGAAAACGCATTTCACAAAAGATTTCGAAAATGAGAGGGTACTTCTCTGGCAGTCCAGTGGTTAGGATTTCGCCTTCTAATGCAGGGGATATGAGTTTGATCCCTGGTCAGGGAGCTAAGTTCCCACATGCCTTGCCACCAAAAAAACCAAAACATAAAACAGAAGCAGTATTCTAACAAATTCAATTAAGACTTTAAAAATGATCTGCCATTAAAAAAACAATCATTGAAAAAAAAATCAAAATGAGATACCACTGAACATTCACCAGATTGACCAAAAAATTTTAAATTGACTTTACAACTAGAAGTTTCATGTACTACCTACCCATAGGAGTAAAACTGGTACAAGCACTTTGGAGCCATATACTCAACAGAAATGAGTCTGTATGTCCACTAAAAGATACACAGAAGAATTTCTGTAGCAGCTTTATTTATAATAGCCCTAAACTGAAAGTAACCTAAATATTTGGCAACAATGGAATGGACAGTTTCATATTCATTCATAAAATGGAACACTGAGTCAGTCAAAAATATAATTACTGCAGCAACAAGGATGAATTTCACAACTAATTGCTGACTGAAAGAAGCCAACACAGAAGAGTACACATCAAGTGATCCATTTACGTGAAGTTCAAAAACAGTCATCATCAATCTACAATGGTACAAGTTAAGATAGTTTTAGGGGTGAATATTGATTGGAGCGAATCATTTCAGAGATGCTGGAAATGTTCTATATATTGACCTGGATGATTGTTATACTAGTATGTATAATTATTTTTTAATATTTGTAATCTTGAGACTTTTGTACATTATTAGATGTATATGTTATTTCATATTTTAATTAAGGAAAATGTAATATATTAAATATTATGTCATAAATATACAAAGAAATGAGACTTCATTAACATATTTGAGATTTTGTTTTAATGAGATTTCAATATGTTTGGATAATGTTCTGTGGCTCACTGGTTACTTTCTCATAACATGGTAACAGGTATGTCATTTAAGTGTATTCCAGAATAAAGATTCTGAATTTTAAACCATAAATGATAACAAATTAATACCAAAAGTAATCAATTTAAATTTTTTTCAAAGTCTTATATGGAAATCTCAACATTGCATTGCTTATTTCTGTCTTTTAGGCTAAGACATCAAGCACACAAAGAATTTTATGCCTACAAACAGGTGAGAGAGATTTACTTAAGACTGGTTTTGATCGTATTTTTCACCAACAAATGAGAGCTCAGATTTCAATTCATATTTTGAACTGTATTTGTTTGTGTCCATTTTAGCATTTTGCTTGCCAGTTTGCAGTACAATATACTTTACTTTGGGCTTTCCTGGTGGTCCAGTGGGTGAAGAGTCCACCTTGCAATGCAAGGGCCGCCAGTTCAATCCCTGGCCCAGAAAGATCCCATGTGCAGCAGAGCAGCTGGGCCGATGTGTCCAATTACAAGGCAGTGCTCTGGAGAAGCTGCAGCAGTGGGAGGCCCACACATGCCAAAGAATAAAGATGGATTAAAATAAATAAATAAAAAGTATTGAAGTTATAGAAAGTTTAAATGATATAATAATACAGTTTAACGGGGAACGCTGGCCAACATTTTGCTAAAGGGAAATGCTGTAGCTTAAAATCCTAAAGTTTCTATTATCCTAATCGAATTCAGAGATCCATTAGATGAATTTTTTACCTTCTTCCTTGTTAGAAGAGATACTGGCTCCTTGGAGGTAACCAGTTGTACTATGCCGATCTCATCTCCTCCCCTGTACACTTGAAATATTAGTTCACATCCTACCACTGGAAGTCCAGATACTTCAGTCACTGCTGTTAACTCCTTGCCCTTAGTACTTCCCTCTGATTTGTTCTTTAAGGTAATAAATTTATCTTTTCTTGAAGGCCCATAAAATTTGTTTTTCCTTCCATGTGTCACCCATTAATATTTTACCAATAACACCAAACAGTGGGCCTAGGTGTTCCTTAATTTTCTTTTGACCCTAAGCATGAAATTATTTTTGTTATTATTGGTGGTTTGGTATGGGGAGAGAGACAAGGGGTAGCACACTTCAGTTTATCTGGATCTTTAATCTTGCTGACGCTGATGATGTTACAGAACCACGTCATCACTTTAGAACATGTTGTCACTGTAGAATTACTTATCTTTTTGTCCATCTTTTATCTGTGTCGCTTTGAAATCTGAGCTCATTCGTGAGTTCCTTAGACGTCCACACTGATGATAACCCCACTCTTCTCCATGGGTCTCATGGGATTCATATGCAGAGATAAACGTCTTAGTTTTCAATGGAATGGATCTGTTTGTCTCAAATTGCTTTTTGAGAAACCTTTATACTGTTTTCCATAGTTAGTGGTTGCACCAACTTACATTCCCACCAACAGCACAGGAGGATTCCCTTTTATTCCACACCTTCTCCAGCATTTGTTATTTGTAGACTTCTTAATGATGGCCATTCTAACTGGTGTGAAGTGGTACTCACTGTAGTTTTGATTTGTTTTTCTCTGATAATTAGTAATGTTGAGCATCTTTTCTTGTGATTGTTGGTCTTCTTTGGAGAAATGTCTATTTAGGTGTTCTGCCCATTTTTCAATTGGGTTGTTTTTTGGTATTGAGTTGTATGAGCTATTTGTATATTTTGGAAATAAAGCCCTTTTTCAAGTCACATCATTTATAGTATTTTCTCCCAGTCTGTAGACTGTCTTTTCATTTTGTTTATGGTTTCCTTTGGGCTTCCCATGTGGCTCATTGGTAAAGAATCTGCCCGCCAGTGCAGGAGACAAAGGAAACGCAGGTTTGAACCCTGAGTCAGGAAGATGCCCTGGAGGAGGAAATGGCAACACACTCCAGTGTTCTTGCCTGGAGAATCCCATGGACAGAGGAGCCTGGCAGGCTGCTGTCCATGGGGTTGCTGAAGAGTCAGAGCACGCATGTACACATGCATGCAGTTACCACAAAGTTAGGTTAGGGACAGCACCTGGATGAATTTGAAGCCCATTTTTTTTTTTTTTTAATTTATTTTTGGGCGGGGATCAGGTTGGGGAAGGAAGGGAGCGGGCGGGCCACTTCTATTGGTCTTTCATTTCTCTGTTTTCATCCATCTTTTGTTCTTTGGCTCCTGCGGGCCTCCCATCACCGTGGCGTCTGTTGTTGCAGAGTGCCGGCTCTGGGCACAGGCGCTCCAGAGCTCCGGCTCGGTGATTGGACACATCAGTCCAGCCGCTCACGGCACGTGGGATCTTCCCAGGCCAGGGATCCAACTGACGCCCCTTGCACTGCAAGGCGGTGTCCCTATCCACTGGACCACCAGGGGAAGCCCTGAAGCCCATTTTTATAATCCAAGATAGAGCTAAAGCTTTCTGAGGATAGTGATGTATAATAATAAGCAAAGCTTCAAAAACTAAGATTGACTTTACTTTTCACTCTTACAAATTACCAGTCGCCTGATGCAAAACTGTTTTACCAACTTACATTCCCACCAACAGCACAGGAGGATTCCCTTTTATTCCACACCTTCTCCAGCATTTGTTATTTGTAGACTTCTTAATGATGGCCATTCTAACTGGTGTGAAGTGGTACTCACTGTAGTTTTGATTTGTTTTTCTCTGATAATTAGTAATGTTGAGCATCTTTTCTTGTGATTGTTGGTCTTCTTTGGAGAAATGTCTATTTAGGTGTTCTGCCCATTTTTCAATTGGGTTGTTTTTTGGTATTGAGTTGTATGAGCTATTTGTATATTTTGGAAATAAAGCCCTTTTTCAAGTCACATCATTTATAGTATTTTCTCCCAGTCTGTAGACTGTCTTTTCATTTTGTTTATGGTTTCCTTTGGGCTTCCCATGTGGCTCATTGGTAAAGAATCTGCCCGCCAGTGCAGGAGACAAAGGAAACGCAGGTTTGAACCCTGAGTCAGGAAGATGCCCTGGAGGAGGAAATGGCAACACACTCCAGTGTTCTTGCCTGGAGAATCCCATGGACAGAGGAGCCTGGCAGGCTGCTGTCCATGGGGTTGCGAAGAGTCAGAGCACGCATGTACACATGCATGCAGTTACCACAAAGTTAGGTTAGGGACAGCACCTGGATGAATTTGAAGCCCATTTTTTTTTTTTTTTAATTTATTTTTGGGCGGGGATCAGGTTGGGGAAGGAAGGGAGCGGGCGGGCCACTTCTATTGGTCTTTCATTTCTCTGTTTTCATCCATCTTTTGTTCTTTGGCTCCTGCGGGCCTCCCATCACCGTGGCGTCTGTTGTTGCAGAGTGCCGGCTCTGGGCACAGGCGCTCCAGAGCTCCGGCTCGGTGATTGGACACATCAGTCCAGCCGCTCACGGCACGTGGGATCTTCCCAGGCCAGGGATCCAACTGACGCCCCTTGCACTGCAAGGCGGTGTCCCTATCCACTGGACCACCAGGGGAAGCCCTGAAGCCCATTTTTATAATCCAAGATAGAGCTAAAGCTTTCTGAGGATAGTGATGTATAATAATAAGCAAAGCTTCAAAAACTAAGATTGACTTTACTTTTCACTCTTACAAATTACCAGTCTCCTGAGTCAAAACTGTTTTACCAAATCATGAGGCAAGCAGTCTCATTTACTTTCACCCCACATTAGCAACTACTCAGATAGGCATGTATTAATGTTGTCTCCCCACATTTAATCTCTTCTCAAAGAGATTTTAAAATAGCTTTTCAAGAGAATATTGCAACATTGCTTAAGTTAAAAGAATCTTGCTAAAATGTTCCATCTCAGACTGTAAAAGAGATTCTAATACTGAGTATGAGGTGAAATAAGCTATATACAGAAAAGAAAAATATTTGAGAGTATAATGAGAAAGCTTTTAAATTACAGATATAAATGGCATAAAAGTACACATTTTATCTTACAGGTTATATTAAAAGAAAAAGTAAAAGAACTGAATTTGCATGAGGTAAGTTGCCTATAAGTATTTCAATCTGTTCTTGGGTATATTCTGGGGCTTCCCAGGTGGCTCAGTGGTAAAGATCCACCTACTAATGCAGGAGACAGGAGACACAAGTTCAATCCCTAGGTCAGGAAGATCCCCTGGTGGTAGGAAATGGCAACCCACTCCAGTATTCTTGCGTGAGAAATTCTATAGACTGGGGAATCTGGTGGGCATGGGGTCACAAAGACTCAGACATGGCTGAGTACACACACCACCAACTGAGTATATTTTAATAGAAGTGGTATGCTGTGGTATGTTTAAACATTTTTATTTTCAGAAGCTTAAAAAAAATGAGGCTTATTTTGATCAACTTAATAAGTAAGAATATTTGAGGGTGAAGTCACATAAAAATCAATTTTGTGAAGACTTATAAGAGAGTAAAATGATTCATTTGTAATAGAATGGTGCCAATATAAGATTTCATAGCAAGAGGGATGCTGCTTGCTGTCCATACTATATAAGTAGAAGATATTTGAAGACAGATAGTCAAGATGAATTTGCATTAATTTCACTCTTGAGCATGTTCCCGGAAGTCTTTCTTACCAATGGCACAAAAAAAAGACAGTGATTATTTCATGAAAGTAGGGGTTTGGGGAGGTGAGACAGAAAGATGGAATAGGGAAGAGTATATAAGGAGAGAGAAGAATTCTTGCAATTATCTAGTGATGAGGTTGTATGGTTGGGATATTCCCTATGTTGTTAAGCTTTCTAAATTAAATACAAAAATGTATGTGTATCCTGCTGTATACCTTAAGACAAATAATCTATAATAATTCTTATTTATTTTATTCCTTTGTTGCCTCTGATTATAAATGTTCAGAATTTTTATTTTTAGAGCCCTTTCTCTTCTACCCTTCTTGAATTTTTCAGTTGGAGTCTGCTATATACACAAGGCCCTGAGAGTTATGTGGAGAAGGGTGGTGGAAGACCACCCTTCACAGCACTGGCCATGGGCGTGAAGAGCCACATGTCCCATCACAAAACCTAGGAATACTGGATTACATATCATAGGTTAAGAAATGAGTGACAGGGAGTCAGGTCAGCAGTCTGGACAAGAAATAGTGATGGCTGAACCAGGATCCCTGGAGATGGACAGGAAAGCAAGCAGGAGGAGTTCATAAGATCCCACCTAAACCCTAATGCAGGAGACAGGAGACACAAGTTCAATCCCTAGGTCAGGAAGATCCCTGGTGGTAGGAATGGCAACCCACTCCAGTATTCTTGCGTGAGAAATTCTATAGACTGGGGAATCTGGTGGGCATGGGGTCACAAAGACTCAGACATGGCTGAGTACACACACCACCAACTGAGTATATTTTAATAGAAGTGGTATGCTGTGGTATGTTTAAACATTTTTATTTTCAGAAGCTTAAAAAAAATGAGGCTTATTTTGATCAACTTAATAAGTAAGAATATTTGAGGGTGAAGTCACATAAAAATCAATTTTGTGAAGACTTATAAGAGAGTAAAATGATTCATTTGTAATAGAATGGTGCCAATATAAGATTTCATAGCAAGAGGGATGCTGCTTGCTGTCCATACTATATAAGTAGAAGATATTTGAAGACAGATAGTCAAGATGAATTTGCATTAATTTCACTCTTGAGCATGTTCCCGGAAGTCTTTCTTACCAATGGCACAAAAAAAAGACAGTGATTATTTCATGAAAGTAGGGGTTTGGGGAGGTGAGACAGAAAGATGGAATAGGGAAGAGTATATAAGGAGAGAGAAGAATTCTTGCAATTATCTAGTGATGAGGTTGTATGGTTGGGATATTCCCTATGTTGTTAAGCTTTCTAAATTAAATACAAAAATGTATGTGTATCCTGCTGTATACCTTAAGACAAATAATCTATAATAATTCTTATTTATTTTATTCCTTTGTTGCCTCTGATTATAAATGTTCAGAATTTTTATTTTTAGAGCCCTTTCTCTTCTACCCTTCTTGAATTTTTCAGTTGGAGTCTGCTATATACACAAGGCCCTGAGAGTTATGTGGAGAAGGGTGGTGGAAGACCACCCTTCACAGCACTGGCCATGGGCGTGAAGAGCCACATGTCCCATCACAAAACCTAGGAATACTGGATTACATATCATAGGTTAAGAAATGAGTGACAGGGAGTCAGGTCAGCAGTCTGGACAAGAAATAGTGATGGCTGAACCAGGATCCCTGGAGATGGACAGGAAAGCAAGCAGGGAGGAGTTCAAGCCTTGGGCATATGGAAGTGTTTTCAGACCTGGTTCCCCAGCCAGGCCTGGCCACTTACCAACTGCATGGCCTTCAGGCAACAAGATTACTGCTTGGAGTTTCTGTTTCCCCATCTGGAAAGTGAGTAAATGGGATGATACTTGGTGCCCCTGGGCCCTGGTAAGTGCTCAAGTAGTGGGTTTGAAGAAGGCTTCTTTCCAAGCAGTTGAGACTAGCCACCTGTCAGAGCAATCCTGGCCCCATCTGCACATTTTCATAAGTTTAAATTCAGTGACTCCTGAATCACTTTTTATATGACAAAGACAGACACTGACAAGACTGTGTCAAAGTAAGGGACCCTAGGAACTACAAGAAGCATATTACTGAAGGCCGTGCTATGGTTTGTAGGTTCCACATTATGAAAACCAGATAAAGGAAAACCCCAGTGGAGAACCTCAGGAAGCAAGCAGTGCTTTCAGGGGTCCTGCTGCTGAGCAGGCAGAGCATTCCCTACACAAAGTCAACTCCTTGACCCAGCACAAAAAATTATCTGGTGAAAATAAGCCTAAGTCAGACACTTCTGATGAACTGAGTAAAGGAACCTGCCTCTTGCTTTCTATCTCTTGTCTGCAGGCCATTTTTGAGATACAGAATAGGAAGAGCAGGAGACTGCTTCAGAAGACCTTGCCCACTTGAGCCTGTTTCTTTCACTCAAAGAGCTGTGGCACACTGGAAGTCCCTTCAAATGGTTGGGCCTCAGGGGCCTCCACTTTACATTAGTCTGAGGAAGGACTTTGCAGATAATTTGCCTCATATGTGGATCTGTCTTTCAGCTCTGTGCAGTGTGTCTAGAAGACTTCAGGCCTCGAGATGAGTTGGGCATTTGTCCATGTAAGCATGCCTTCCACAGAAAGTGAGTATTGGCGTGGAATCACTTAAGAAGACCTGAGTCTGAGCACAATGACCAACTCACTTTGGCTTGGGGCAGTGCCAGTCTGCTTAATGACTTCATGATTGGTTTATAATGCAGAGAGCTGAAAACACCCTACCGAATGGTGTTTGTATATGTGTGTGTGTTGTGAGAGAGAGAGAGAGAGAGACAGCAGACAGACATTAGGAGGGATCAGGTTGGGCACATGACTACCAGAGCGGAGAGTAAGACAAGCCCATACCTCTTTGGAGCCCCAGGCTATAAAAAAGCTATCTTACTGGAACTTTCCAGTAAGAATTTCCTTTCCTAAAAGCTTAATTTAATCCAAATCTTAGTTATTGTGGAGAAGGGAATGGCAACACACCCCAGTATTCTTGCCTGGGAAATCCCATGGACAGAGGAGCCTAGCGGGCTACAGTCCATGGGGTTGCAAAGGGTCAGGCATGACTGATGCAGCTAAGCATGCGTTAGTTATTCTAAATCAAAATAAGTAAGTCTGAATGTAAATAGTGGTGTGGGACCCTCTCTTCCTCCTTCCTACAGACGTGTTT
Source organism: Tragulus kanchil (assembly GCA_022376925.1). Taxonomy (NCBI): domain Eukaryota; kingdom Metazoa; phylum Chordata; class Mammalia; order Artiodactyla; family Tragulidae; genus Tragulus; species Tragulus kanchil. The sequence continues at coordinate 39,279,129 of JAIOJX010000031.1, read as the reverse complement.
CCTATTCCTACCTCTTACAATTTTCCGTGTTTTGTGTGTCTATTAGAAAACTTTATCCTCCTCCTTCCCACCCCTCTCCTGAGTATACTCACTCTTTAAGAGGTCATGGATGACTGAGGGTAGAGCATGCTGACTAGCCTCCTAGAAAACTGGAGTCTCTGGTTCCTCCAGAGGGTTGAAATGCATTCTCCACCCAGTGGTGAACTCTCCAGGACCTGGCTGTTCATGCCAGTCCCCGCTCTGGGTGACACCTGTGTTCACTTATGCAGTGCTGTGGGCAGGTGGCGCCCCGAACAGAGGCCTGACCTCTTCCATCCTGTGGTGTCTCATTCTGCAGGTGCCTTATTAAGTGGCTGGAGGTTCGCAAAGTATGTCCACTGTGCAACATGCCTGTTCTGCAGCTGGCCCAGCTACACAGTAAGCAGGACCGTGGACCCCTGCAGGGACCCCTGCCCGGGGCGGAGAACATTGTATAGCTCACCACAAGGATCAGACTGTTGCAGGATCTGGGAGGAGCGGAGCCGGGAGGAACAGAGTCTCTTGTGTTGGCTGCTCTACCTAGGGCGCCAGCTGCCACTTCCTTTGTCTCATGAAGAACTCTTGGGCCAGCTAGACTGGGAACCCAGACTTCTGGGTCTTGTGACAACCAAAGTACTCTGACACTACCCCATGCCAAGAGAAGAGGAGTGGATCAGCCTGCGATTTGGTTCGGGAAACCTCACAAGGGTCTCTTCCTAACACTGTCTCCCAGACACTCCTCTCCACGTCAAGGTGAATCTTCATCAACTGGAGGGAAGATAAACGCAAGTGGACAGAAGGGAACTGCGGGCAGGTCTTTAAAGCACTCACCCTTCCAAGACACCCCCCGCCCCGGTGGACACAGGAGCTTCTATGCAGACCATGCACGCCTTCGCAGCAGCAAACCCTCCCAGCAGCCTCGAAGCCAAGTGAAAACAGTGGTTACCTCAGCCCAAGCACAACCGGCTGCCGTGCCGGGGGCCGTGCCAACAAGGCTTCTCACAGAATGTTCCTTCAATAAGGCCATCTTGGATCCCAACAGCTTTGGTTACAACAGAGCAGCGGTACCTGTTGCCACTGGTTCCTCCTCAAGTTCACATTTGCTTATCAGATCATCTAAGTTAAAGGCTTTTAGATGTGCTTAGAAAGGTCTGGTCTAAAGCCATTTCCTCTTTTTTTCCCCTCTTGGTCATCCGTGAGGCACAGCCAAGCCACCATCAGGAGCCCCAACAGGGTGGGCCTCTGGGCCCATGCTGTCCCTGTACAACCCAGGGGCCCCAGGGTGCTGACCATATCCCCACATGTGCAGTGTGGCTCCAGCAGAGCTGCTGGTCTTGGCCCACTGCCCCAGTAGGAAGCTGCCATGAGCCCCTCACTTGGCTCCAAGAAGGACCATCTTTCTGATCATAGCCAGTCCTCCTGGCCTTGCAGAGGGGAGAGGAGGATCCTAACCCCTTGCCTCTCCCTGTCCTTCCATCTGTTCTTTTACCTCTCTTGCCCTGTTTCTACCCCAGAGAAAATGCCTATTGAAATTGAAACTTAACAATTTAAAGCATCCCAAATAAGATCCCTATGTCATTCTGAAGCCAGGGATGCAACCTGCACTTGTAAATAGTTTCAGGAAGCTCCTGCAGGGCTATTCAGCATTGGTGTGTGCCTCAATATTCAGACTTAGGATAACTAATTGAGTGTCTTTATAGAAACATGCATGCTGCTCTTTGGTTCTGTCCAACTTTTCTACAAATGACTCAGAGTCCAGCAGGATTCATGACTATTTTATAAGTTCACTATATGAAGCAGCACTGGGTCATACAGAAAGCTTTTTTCCACAGCCCTGCTCTCCACCTCCTTTCAGCCTAAGGGTGGACTCAACAGCTTTGCCTCAGCTCCATCCCACAGGTGTGAGTAGGGGTGGTTTCTCATTGGAAATACAGCGTGCATGGTATGGAAAGAGGGTGGAGGAAACTTTGCTACTCTGTTCATGGAATGTCTCCAGGAATACTTTCAGAATCCAAACTCAGTATTGTCTTAAGATGGGAAAGGGAAACTATCCCTGCTCAGGTGGCTGGGATCAGATGGGGAGGAAAATTCCCATTAGCCTAGAAAAGTGCTGGGCAGAATCCAGTTTGGAAAATTACAGATCTATTTGGTCAGAAGTGGCATTCGTGGTATGCCAACTGGATGGCTTCTTTAAACAGGGCAAGGGAAGTGTGGTTTTTTAAGCAGCGGTACCTGTTGCCACTGGTTCCTCCTCAAGTTCACATTTGCTTATCAGATCATCTAAGTTAAAGGCTTTTAGATGTGCTTAGAAAGGTCTGGTCTAAAGCCATTTCCTCTTTTTCCCCTCTTGGTCATCCGTGAGGCACAGCCAAGCCACCATCAGGAGCCCCAACAGGGTGGGCCTCTGGGCCCATGCTGTCCCTGTACAACCCAGGGGCCCCAGGGTGCTGACCATATCCCCACATGTGCAGTGTGGCTCCAGCAGAGCTGCTGGTCTTGGCCCACTGCCCCAGTAGGAAGCTGCCATGAGCCCCTCACTTGGCTCCAAGAAGGACCATCTTTCTGATCATAGCCAGTCCTCCTGGCCTTGCAGAGGGGAGAGGAGGATCCTAACCCCTTGCCTCTCCCTGTCCTTCCATCTGTTCTTTTACCTCTCTTGCCCTGTTTCTACCCCAGAGAAAATGCCTATTGAAATTGAAACTTAACAATTTAAAGCATCCCAAATAAGATCCCTATGTCATTCTGAAGCCAGGGATGCAACCTGCACTTGTAAATAGTTTCAGGAAGCTCCTGCAGGGCTATTCAGCATTGGTGTGTGCCTCAATATTCAGACTTAGGATAACTAATTGAGTGTCTTTATAGAAACATGCATGCTGCTCTTTGGTTCTGTCCAACTTTTCTACAAATGACTCAGAGTCCAGCAGGATTCATGACTATTTTATAAGTTCACTATATGAAGCAGCACTGGGTCATACAGAAAGCTTTTTTCCACAGCCCTGCTCTCCACCTCCTTTCAGCCTAAGGGTGGACTCAACAGCTTTGCCTCAGCTCCATCCCACAGGTGTGAGTAGGGGTGGTTTCTCATTGGAAATACAGCGTGCATGGTATGGAAAGAGGGTGGAGGAAACTTTGCTACTCTGTTCATGGAATGTCTCCAGGAATACTTTCAGAATCCAAACTCAGTATTGTCTTAAGATGGGAAAGGGAAACTATCCCTGCTCAGGTGGCTGGGATCAGATGGGGAGGAAAATTCCCATTAGCCTAGAAAAGTGCTGGGCAGAATCCAGTTTGGAAAATTACAGATCTATTTGGTCAGAATTGGCTGTACCCTGTGTGACCTATTCGTGGTATGCCAACTGGATGGCTTCTTTAAACAGGGCAAGGGGAAGTGTGGAATATTTTTATATGAACGCCTTAGCCTGTCTGGCACCCATGAAAAGAATTATTTGTACACTCCTATTTTCACCCTGTTTCTGGAGTCTATTTGTAGCACAATAGAGCTGAATGCTGGAAAGCACCCGGTTTACAGTGAATTGTCTTCAGTGACCAATGTCAGAGGCAGGCTTGCTTCTGGACTAAGCCTCATTAACAGCCAGCACTCGTCATTTCCATGTAACAGCCTTGGGACAATGTCATGTCTTTGTTACGGAGTTCCAATGGGAAAAAGAATTTTTTTCCCTTCAGAGGAGGAATTCTTGTGTTCTGTGCTGCAAATTATTTTCATCTCACAGCTTTTGTAGGATTATGCCCTTTCCGTGTATCCATACCAACAGACAGCCTCACGAAGTCCCTGAATTTGTGTGGAGGCAGATTAATTCCTCTCACTGCCTCACAGCTAAAGGCAAGTTGGATCAGAGGTGCAAAGCCTGGTCATTAGAGGAAAACTATGAATACCATGCCTTCTCCACTGGGCACCATCATGGGTCCGCTTTACCCCATAACCTCAAGATGTGTGAACGTGCAGGGCTTTTAAAAAGCAGCTTGCACGGAGTAAGAGTGTGACACGGAAGTGGCTGAATGTTCACTGCTCACAGGCATCCTCCCTCTCCTGGCCTGGTGGCCTTCAGCAGCACGGCCAGTGTCACCTGAAGCAATCCTGTGACTCTTAGCGGTACACTACAAATGCGCTTGCTCCCCACACCTGGGTCCTCCTCCAGGACGTGACTGGGCTGCAATGCGGTAACTGAGAGTGGTCAGGGTTTAATTTATGTCTTCCTTTAATGCTGCCTAAAATCAGTTTTGCAAGAAGGACCAGGTCAAATCCCCACTTTAAGGAAATATTAAGAAAATTAAAGATTCCTTAATAGTCTTTGATCAGGCCCACACCTCACAGTGGGACCAGTGAGGCTGCCCCATCCAGATCATTCTCCATGACTTGTTGACCTTTTGTTGATCTGTATACATGAGGACTCTGGTCTGCTTTTGGACCACTGGCAGGTGACATGATTTTTTTAACTTGGTCTTAACATGTCTTAAGCAGTTCAAAGAGCTGGGTGTTGCTTGTGTACCATGGGTTGAAGGAGCAGAACTTAGCCTGTCTGGCACCCATGAAAAGAATTATTTGTACACTCCTATTTTCACCCTGTTTCTGGAGTCTATTTGTAGCACAATAGAGCTGAATGCTGGAAAGCACCCGGTTTACAGTGAATTGTCTTCAGTGACCAATGTCAGAGGCAGGCTTGCTTCTGGACTAAGCCTCATTAACAGCCAGCACTCGTCATTTCCATGTAACAGCCTTGGGACAATGTCATGTCTTTGTTACGGAGTTCCAATGGGAAAAAGAATTTTTTTCCCTTCAGAGGAGGAATTCTTGTGTTCTGTGCTGCAAATTATTTTCATCTCACAGCTTTTGTAGGATTATGCCCTTTCCGTGTATCCATACCAACAGACAGCCTCACGAAGTCCCTGAATTTGTGTGGAGGCAGATTAATTCCTCTCACTGCCTCACAGCTAAAGGCAAGTTGGATCAGAGGTGCAAAGCCTGGTCATTAGAGGAAAACTATGAATACCATGCCTTCTCCACTGGGCACCATCATGGGTCCGCTTTACCCCATAACCTCAAGATGTGTGAACGTGCAGGGCTTTTAAAAAGCAGCTTGCACGGAGTAAGAGTGTGACACGGAAGTGGCTGAATGTTCACTGCTCACAGGCATCCTCCCTCTCCTGGCCTGGTGGCCTTCAGCAGCACGGCCAGTGTCACCTGAAGCAATCCTGTGACTCTTAGCGGTACACTACAAATGCGCTTGCTCCCCACACCTGGGTCCTCCTCCAGGACGTGACTGGGCTGCAATGCGGTAACTGAGAGTGGTCAGGGTTTAATTTATGTCTTCCTTTAATGCTGCCTAAAATCAGTTTTGCAAGAAGGACCAGGTCAAATCCCCACTTTAAGGAAATATTAAGAAAATTAAAGATTCCTTAATAGTCTTTGATCAGGCCCACACCTCACAGTGGGACCAGTGAGGCTGCCCCATCCAGATCATTCTCCATGACTTGTTGACCTTTTGTTGATCTGTATACATGAGGACTCTGGTCTGCTTTTGGACCACTGGCAGGTGACATGATTTTTTTAACTTGGTCTTAACATGTCTTAAGCAGTTCAAAGAGCTGGGTGTTGCTTGTGTACCATGGGTTGAAGGAGCAGAACTTGGCCTCTACTGGACTCCATGGGTGGGTCACTCATTATCTGTTACTAGGGGTACAGCTGAATTCAGCTGGCTTCAGAAAGAGGGAACAAAACTAGCCTGACCTGATTCCTGGCTGAGTAGCCACAGTGATTTGGTTAGGTCTATCCTAGCAGACAAGGCTCTAGCCAAAATACGAGACAAGACAGTAACGGCTGGATAGGAGCACATGGCTCATGAGGAATTCTGGGCTGAGGGATACTGAGGGCCTCACACCATTGCCAGATGCGTTGTTCGTTTCCGAGAGGCTTTCTGTGCATTGTGGAACACACACAGGAAGATGTCCCCAGAGCTCTGGACAGAAAAGGGTCTCAGGGTTTCAGCCACCCCCTTGCCACTCCCTAGCCGCGTGCCTTTGTACAAGTTAGCTTCCTAAAGCCCATTTCCTTGTCTGCTCACCAGGGATTTATAGTAAGGGGGCCCCCACCACTGCTTGTGGGGACTGACCACGTCTGGAGTCTGGCAGGCAGGCCTGGGGGGTCATGGGAGCTGGTGACACCATGCTGGCCCCATGGGACTCCGCTGTTGTCCCGGTAGAAACCACCTTCTGAGAGCTTCCTGAGATGTAGGGGCTCTCCCCTGGGTCCCAGTTCACCTGGCTCCCTTCCCTTTCGCCTGTTCCTCCTTAGTCACCTCCATTTCCCTCTGCCCATGATGCTCCCCAATGTGGTTTTACTCAGTGCTGGAAAATTCCTTCTTTTGCTTTGAATAGGTAGTCCTTTCATATGGTTAACAAATCATAGAATAGTTAAGTCTTTCCTTGCATTCCTAAACTGAAGCAAGCCAAGTTTCTCATCCCTCAAGTGCCCACTAGAAGTTTGTTCCTTGTGGATCCTCCCAGAGATCATTTATGCATGTACAGGCACACAGTCATACACACATGTACATGTATGTAGGTATGTGTGTGTATACACACGCGTGCATGCACACACACACACATATACAGCTGACTCCTGAACAACGCGGGCTAGAGGTGCCGACCTCACGTACAGCCTGCACACCTGACAGGCAACTATCCACATCTGTGGTTCTGCATCTGTGGATTCAGCCAACCTTCCATCGTGTAGAATGTATTTACTGAAAAAACCCACGTGTAAGACCTCGATTCAAACCCGTGTCGTTCAAGAATCAATTGTATTTTTTTCCCTTTTTTCCACTTAAGTAATACCAGACAAGTATACTCAAGGACCATTCCTAGTCATGTGGGAAGAGTCACCCCAGAAGTCAAAATGCCTGTAAAAAGTGAGCCCAGAATTGGGGGATGTTGTTGTAATCACATTCCTTTTGAATAAGGCATATTCTCCACTGGCTGCAGCATGATGAAATTCTAGTTTCCTATACAAATCAAACTACAATCCCTCCCTGACCCTAACCACAAATGCCCAAATAACAAAGAGAGCACAACCATTTTCCAGCTTTTTTTTTTTTTTCATTGTGGGATGTGGGATCTAGTTCCCTGACCAGGGACTGAACCCAGGCCCCCTGCCTTGGGAGACTGAAGTCTTACAGCCACGGGACCACCAGGAAGTTCCCTATCTTGTGACAAGACACTCCAGAGCGAAAAGCACAGCACAGGCTGCAGCTCCACCCCAGCCCCCAATCTAGTTTCAAGTGAAAACCAACAGCCCAGCAGTGACATCTAGCTACAGCTGTCATGGCTTCTTAGGCAAGCCCATGTTTTTGAGGCAGGAGTTCTGAGAAGCAGAAGGTGGAGGCATTCTTCTGTTTTGTGGGGCAGATGTCTCAGATGCTGCTAAGCACACAGGTGGTCAGCTGCCTCAGAATCAACAGCAGGGATGGCTGAATGTCCATTTTCAAGTTCATCAACCTACTCTTTCCCTCCCCACTCTTGATGCACACATAAAAGAAAATGCCCCCACTCAATGTTCTCCTCGCCCCCAATTTTTCCCAGTCAACAGAAATCACTCCATCAACAGTCTTTAAAAAAAAAAAAAAAATTTAAGTTCATTCTTGCCTCTGCAGGATATCCAAGTTAAAGCTACTTCCTCCAGGCAGCTCTTGGAAGGAGGGGCGTGGACCTGTGCCTCACTCCTTTCCCAGCTCCCCAGTATCCTGTCACCAACAACAGCAGCCCAGGGATCCCCAGGATTAAAAGTGCAGCTTGGGCCTGTGACCAGAAATGTGAAAAGGAACCATATGTGAAACTCCACCCCTCTTCAGTCAATGAACCTCTTTCATTGTTAGCATTCTGGTGAAATCTGCAGTTGGTCCCTGGAAAACACTGGGTCATGTCCCTTTAGTAGATGATAAAGTCTCCTCCCGTGTGCCATGGAATGGGCTTCCATTTGACTGGGGACGTGAGGAGGAAAATAGAGGGGCTTATTCAGTTAAATCTGTTATTCTTCCGGCTCAGCTTCAGAGCCTGAACTGTTGTTTCAAGAAGCAAGAGTTTGATTCCACTTTTAAACCAAGCATCAGCACGCCTGGCCCACAAACCCAGTGCTCACTTCTGTGGCTAGAGGCAAGGCCTCCCTGCTCCAGGCACACATACCTACAATGTGGGCCCTGCAAGTGCCAAGAGCCTTGGCTATACCTTGATGAAGCCCCTCACAGATCCCTGGGCCAATACAAGCCTAGAAAAATCTGCCTCTCAGGCCAGGTGCGCACCATCCCTCCCTCCACCCCTTCCCTTGCAGGCCTAGAACAAGAGAGCAAGACGTGGCTAGCGCTAAGTCCTTCCTAATGGCAGCTCCGTCTTCCAAGAAATTGTTCCTGAGCTGTCATCTCTGGGTCTTTTGACAGATCTTTGCCAGAAAGAGGGGATATTAGTCATACAGGTTTAAGCCCACTGGGGTTTATTCACTAGATATGTATAACTCCCTCAAAAAAAAAAAAGAAAAAAAAAAGGTTTATGAAATGCTGGAGCCTCAGGTTTCATAGACATGTTTGTACACTAAGAATTCTGCAGCAGAATATTTTTAAACATTCGCAGTTTTTTGTAAGCTATATATTTTTGTATATTTAATTGCTATTTTAAAATTTTAATGCATTTTGCTAATAACTCTTGTTTAAAAAATAAGACATGCATGTAATTGACTTAAGTGTAAATAAAAAGCAGATTTTAAAAATACCTCGTGTTGAGCACGTACATGCCCTTGGTCACCCACATTCCACTTAAGCCCACATGGCAAGAGCTGAAAGGTCAAGGTGAGTGAGTCTGAACAAACGGAATTGGTCAGTGACTGGGACAGGCTGTGGTGTGCGGCCAGCTGGGGTTGAGGAGCAGAGCACCAGGCCACAGCACGGGAGAAGGCAGAGACCAAGCCCACCCACACCCGCGCCACGCTAGCCTCAGCACTGGAGGGTGGCTGGACAGTCCAGCCGTCTCCCAAACGTGGATGCCAGTACTGAGGAGGGCTGCCATGGTGGGCCTACCCCACACCTCACCTTTAGCTACATCCCCAGCTCTGGAATACCAACTAGTGTGCCATGGAATGGGCTTCCATTTGACTGGGGACGTGAGGAGGAAAATAGAGGGGCTTATTCAGTTAAATCTGTTATTCTTCCGGCTCAGCTTCAGAGCCTGAACTGTTGTTTCAAGAAGCAAGAGTTTGATTCCACTTTTAAACCAAGCATCAGCACGCCTGGCCCACAAACCCAGTGCTCACTTCTGTGGCTAGAGGCAAGGCCTCCCTGCTCCAGGCACACATACCTACAATGTGGGCCCTGCAAGTGCCAAGAGCCTTGGCTATACCTTGATGAAGCCCCTCACAGATCCCTGGGCCAATACAAGCCTAGAAAAATCTGCCTCTCAGGCCAGGTGCGCACCATCCCTCCCTCCACCCCTTCCCTTGCAGGCCTAGAACAAGAGAGCAAGACGTGGCTAGCGCTAAGTCCTTCCTAATGGCAGCTCCGTCTTCCAAGAAATTGTTCCTGAGCTGTCATCTCTGGGTCTTTTGACAGATCTTTGCCAGAAAGAGGGGATATTAGTCATACAGGTTTAAGCCCACTGGGGTTTATTCACTAGATATGTATAACTCCCTCAAAAAAAAAAAAGAAAAAAAAAAGGTTTATGAAATGCTGGAGCCTCAGGTTTCATAGACATGTTTGTACACTAAGAATTCTGCAGCAGAATATTTTTAAACATTCGCAGTTTTTTGTAAGCTATATATTTTTGTATATTTAATTGCTATTTTAAAATTTTAATGCATTTTGCTAATAACTCTTGTTTAAAAAATAAGACATGCATGTAATTGACTTAAGTGTAAATAAAAAGCAGATTTTAAAAATACCTCGTGTTGAGCACGTACATGCCCTTGGTCACCCACATTCCACTTAAGCCCACATGGCAAGAGCTGAAAGGTCAAGGTGAGTGAGTCTGAACAAACGGAATTGGTCAGTGACTGGGACAGGCTGTGGTGTGCGGCCAGCTGGGGTTGAGGAGCAGAGCACCAGGCCACAGCACGGGAGAAGGCAGAGACCAAGCCCACCCACACCCGCGCCACGCTAGCCTCAGCACTGGAGGGGTGGCTGGACAGTCCAGCCGTCTCCCAAACGTGGATGCCAGTACTGAGGAGGGCTGCCATGGTGGGCCTACCCCACACCTCACCTTTTAGCTACATCCCCAGCTCTGGAATACCAACTATGCTGTTGGGAGGAGAAAAAAAATCTCATGATCCAAAGCCATCCAGTGGCAGCTACTGTTTCTATTCACCCACCCTCACTCACTGGGCCCTCTGCACAGCTCAGCTCTGGCCCCACAGCTTCAGGGAAACCGCTCCCCTCAAGGCCATCCGTGAAATGCAACCCAAGCTGTGCCACCTCTGAAACCTCCTCTCCCCTCAAGTCTCCTGAGCAATGGGCCCCCTGCCCTAGTCCCCTCTCACCACTCTTCAGTGTCCTTCGCTGCCCATCCCTTGTTGTTCTCACTCTACCCTAGGATTCACTAAATTCCCACGTACATTTTACCAACCTACATTTTACATCATTCTCAGGTCTGTTACCGCCAACCTAAACATCCAGCTGCTTGTTTGACATCAAAGGTCAGACAGCCCAGGACCAAGTCTCCCCAGCAAGCCTTAAGTACGCTCACAGAACCTCCTTCCCCCACTTCTGACCTCCACTTCTCTGAACCCACGAATGCACCTTTCTCTACCTGACCATACACTGCTCCCATCTTGGTCTGGCCACCTGCCCTTCACACCTAGACCATGATGACTGCCACTACCACCCCCACCTCTACTGGGGGAGTGTGGGTTGAGACTCTCAGGCTACCCTCTGGCGGGAAGACTGGAAGGGATAACTGCTGAGATGAGACAGGGCAGTGCTTTAGACCAGGGTGGTGCCTGTGGTGGAGAGGCTGGGTTCACATGAATCTTACAAATTGGAGCTAGTGAAGCAGCAGTAAACTGGGAGAGGATGCTGGCAGAGGTTCCGGGGAAAGAATGGAGACGTTTCTGTGTAAAGATGGCCTTGGACAGAGAGAAGGGGGAAGAGGAAAAACGCAGTCACTGCCTTGAGAGCAGCTCAGAGGCAAGGGCTGGCTGGGCCAGACATGCTACCTTGGAAATCAGAGTCAAAGTGAAGGATGTCTGCTTAGGGTGATCCAGGATTGAGCCTGAGAGCTGGCAGGTTCTATCTTCAGTGGAGAATAAATGGCAGAGACAAAGTAGCCTAGGAGAAGGAAAAACAAGAGGGGTCTGCAGTGACAGAACCGAGGAGGATGAGAACATGCAGAGTCCATCAGATTTAGCAGCAAGACTCACTGGAGTAGGATGGGTGGGTCAGAAGCACAAAGTGAAGTCACAGAGGCAGGAAGTCAATAGCAGGAAGTGATGAATCCACGGAGGTGGAGGGCAACCGCAAGGCCTAAGAGGCAATGGGGCTCTGCCGGACTCCAGCTGTGGCTCTGGGCGGGCTCCCCCTTCTGGTAAGTTGTGGGGATGACAAGGGCTGCATGGTACGACCCACAGGAAGCACTGGCTCAGCCTCGCGAATGCCGTCAGTGTGAGGAGAAAAGGCAGGACCCCATGAGGTCACAGAGGCCAAGCTTGGTCTCCATGTGCAGCAAATGGCTCACTCTGGCTCCCTTCCTCTGCCCAGAGGAAGCAGGAAGGCAGGTTTGGGGCATATAGGGGCTTGAGAAGCATGACCATGGCACCAGTGAGTGGGCAGTGACGCGGACTCTGATGGCCAAGAGGGGAAACTGGGGGCCATCAAGCTCATGGTTGGAAGAGCCTGAGGGCCGGACAGGATCAGAGGTGACAGGCTGAGGCCCAGGAGGAGCGACAGCTTCAGAGGAGGCTACAGGCCACAATCCCCATCCCCAGTGTCCCTCAGCACCCACAACCCACACGTGCCCAGCCAAGGGCAGAAAAGCAACCACCCTCAGGAAATGGCACTGGGCTGACCCCACCCAGGCAGTGCCTGCCCAAGATTCTGACAATAGCCAAGCCAGGGAGGGGAGTGCAGGGTAAGAATACCCACTCCCCTCAGGGACTCAACCACACTCTCCTGTGCCTCTTTGTCCCTGGGAACACTGCCTCCCATATGCGGTCTTTCCCTCGCCTGAAGCCAAGGGGAACAGGGAGGCCACAGAGACTTGGAGTTTCCTTCTGTTTCAAAGGCTGCTTTACATAGCTCCCTCAAGGCCTCCAACTGGGATGCAGGCAGCAAATAATATCAAAAAATGAGATAACAAATGTTGCTCTCTCTCCAAGGAAGTTTTTTTTTTTTTTTTTTTTAATTATTTTGCACAGCAGAAAGGTTCAAAGGTTTCATCTAAAAACTTGTCTGACCTCAAGCAGTCTTTTGAGCCTCCCATGTGCAGCTCCTCCACGAGATCCAACTGAGGCAGCCTCCCAGCAGTTTCAGGCAAGCACAAGGCAAGGAAGGTGGGCGAGCTGCCCCGGTCTCCACGGGCTCAATGGGCAGCTCGACTCCTCCCTTGCCACCAGCCTGAAGTAACCAGATCCCCCGCCCCCATTCCTTGAAAAGACACCTGTATGAGCAGCCATTGTCGTCGGCTTTTAGTCTTCCAGGATGCTTTTTCTACTAGCTCACTCACTTCTATCATATCTAAAATCCCTCCGCTACTCTAGGAAATTCTACCCAGGGGAGAGTACCTACAGTGTAAATAACCTGGAAACGCTCTTCCAAAAGTTGCTTATTAAAAGTTATAGGCACAGAATTAATCTCCCCAATAAATTTGCAAAATCTGTAAACATGTGTTTCAATGTTCAGCCAACTCGGCTCCCTCCTGCCCGGGGGGGTTTGGGGCATATAGGGGCTTGAGAAGCATGACCATGGCACCAGTGAGTGGGCAGTGCGGACTCTGATGGCCAAGAGGAAACTGGGGCCATCAAGCTCATGGTTGGAAGAGCCTGAGGCCGGACAGGATCAGAGGTGACAGGCTGAGGCCCAGGAGGAGCGACAGCTTCAGAGGAGGCTACAGGCCACAATCCCCATCCCCAGTGTCCCTCAGCACCCACAACCCACACGTGCCCAGCCAAGGGCAGAAAAGCAACCACCCTCAGGAAATGGCACTGGGCTGACCCCACCCAGGCAGTGCCTGCCCAAGATTCTGACAATAGCCAAGCCAGGGAGGGGAGTGCAGGGTAAGAATACCCACTCCCCTCAGGGACTCAACCACACTCTCCTGTGCCTCTTTGTCCCTGGGAACACTGCCTCCCATATGCGGTCTTTCCCTCGCCTGAAGCCAAGGGGAACAGGGAGGCCACAGAGACTTGGAGTTTCCTTCTGTTTCAAAGGCTGCTTTACATAGCTCCCTCAAGGCCTCCAACTGGGATGCAGGCAGCAAATAATATCAAAAAATGAGATAACAAATGTTGCTCTCTCTCCAAGGAAGTTTTTTTTTTTTTTTTTTTAATTATTTTGCACAGCAGAAAGGTTCAAAGGTTTCATCTAAAAACTTGTCTGACCTCAAGCAGTCTTTTGAGCCTCCCATGTGCAGCTCCTCCACGAGATCCAACTGAGGCAGCCTCCCAGCAGTTTCAGGCAAGCACAAGGCAAGGAAGGTGGGCGAGCTGCCCCGGTCTCCACGGGCTCAATGGGCAGCTCGACTCCTCCCTTGCCACCAGCCTGAAGTAACCAGATCCCCCGCCCCCATTCCTTGAAAAGACACCTGTATGAGCAGCCATTGTCGTCGGCTTTTAGTCTTCCAGGATGCTTTTTCTACTAGCTCACTCACTTCTATCATATCTAAAATCCCTCCGCTACTCTAGGAAATTCTACCCAGGGGAGAGTACCTACAGTGTAAATAACCTGGAAACGCTCTTCCAAAAGTTGCTTATTAAAAGTTATAGGCACAGAATTAATCTCCCCAATAAATTTGCAAAATCTGTAAACATGTGTTTCAATGTTCACACAAGGCTAAACACACAGCAGAGTAAACACACAGGAGAGGATCTCCAAGACCACACTGACAACACTGTGATTAGTCTGTAATACATAGAGGCTTGCCTTCTATTTATCAAATTCAACAGAACACAAAACCAGCCAGAGGACCACAGAGCAGCACACCCCCGAAGTGGCTCCACTGAGTGATGCTGAATTTCAAAAATATACAGCAAGCTGAACAAAAGCTACACTGAAGAACAACTTATATAGAGAATTCTCACTGACATGGTCCACTTTTTTTTTTTTAATATATATATCTTTCCTTACTGGTTATTAGTTTAGACTGAATTTTTAAGGATTTATCTTGATGACTTAGAAAAATACATTTGTCCTTTCTCACTTTGATTCAGGTAGTACACAATCATAAAACTCAGTATGTCTCTTAAAAAAAAAACAACAAAAGTCCACAGATCCCATTGTGGAAGGTTCCAGGAACCCTTCCTCAGGTAACAGTCAGGGGATCTTCAATAGCTCAAGGAGTGCTCCAACAGCTCCAAAATAACCCTGAAAACAAAAAGAAAGAAAAGTAAGAGCAATTTTCCTCGGACTTAACCATAAATACAACTACTAGTATTAAAGCCAACACAGCCCTTACTGAATGTCTGACACTCATTTCCTGATGCCCGTTTTGCTGATCCCAAGGCCAGGAGATAAGTTCTGAGGAGCTCCCAGGCAGGGGGGCGCACAACGGGAGACCAGACCAGAGCCCTAAGTGGAAGCTCCACAAGCTGCGGCCCACAGTGGTGGTTCCCTCTGGTTAAGAGACAATACCAATAGCCAAAGCAATCCTGAGGAAGAAAAATGGAGTTGGAGGGATCAGCCTCCCTAACTTCAGACTCTACTACAAAGCAACAGTGATCAAGACAGTATGGTACTGGCACAAAAACAGAACTATAGATCAATGGAACAAGATTGAGAACCCAGAGATCAACCCACGCACCTATGGGTACCTTATTTTTGATAAAGGAGGAGAAACTATAAAATGGGACAAAGACAGCCTCTTTAACAAGTGGTGCTGGGAGAATTGGACAGCTACATGCAAAAAAAATGAAATTGGAACATTCCCTGACACCATACACTAAGATCAACTCAAAATGGATTAAAGACCTCAATGTAAGACCAGAAACCATCAAACTCTTAGAGGAGAATATAGGCAAAACCCTCAAGGACATCAATCAAAGCAAGATCTTCTCTGACCCACCAACTAAAATAGCAGAACTGAAAAGAAAAATGAACATATGGGACCTTATGAAACTTAAAAGCTTTTGTACAGCAAAAGAAATTACAAAAAAGTTCAACAGACACCCCACAGAGTGGGAGAAAATCATAGCAAATGAAACAACAGACAAAGAATTAATCTCCAAAATCTACAAGCAACTCAGACAACTCAGCACAGGGAAAATGAGCAGCCCAATCAAAAAACGGGAAAAAGATCTAAAGAGACGCCTCTCTAAAGAGGACATACAAATGGTCCAAAAATACATGAAACGATGCTCAACCTCGCTTATTATTAGAGAAATGCAAATTAAAACCACAATGAGATACCACCTCACACCTGTCAGAATGGCCATCATCAACAAATCGACAGACAAATGCTGGAGAGGGTGTGGAGAAAAGGGAACCCTCTTGCATTGCTGGTGGGAATGTAAATTAATACAACCTCTATGGAAGACAATATGGAGATTCCTTAAAAAACTAAAAATAGAAGCACCCTATGACCCAGCAATCCCACTATTAGGCCTATATCCTGATGAAATCAAAACTGAAAGAGGCACCTATACCCCAATGTTCATTGCAGCTCTCTATACAATAGCCAGAACATGGAAGCAACCTAGATGTCCATCGACAAATGAATGGATACAGAAGCTCTGGTACATATATACAATGGAATACTACTCGGCTGTTAAAAGAAATGCAGAAGACTCAGTCCTAATGAGGTGGCTGGCTCTAGAACCTATCATAAAAAGTGAAGTAAGTCAAAAAGAGAAAGACAAGTATAGTATACTAACTCATATATATGGGATCTAGTAAGATGGTCATGATAACACACGCAGTGAACTCATGAAAAAACAGAGACTAGACATAAAGACATTGTGGAGACCGAACAATGGGAGGGAGTAACATGGGAACCTATACTGTCATGTGTGGAAAAGATAGCTATTGTCATTGTGCTAGGGGAATAGGAGTACCTACAACCACTTGGAGCGATGGTCTGGAGGGATGGGGGACTGGGTGGGGGGAGGGTCAAGGGATATGCATCTGATTGATCTGGGAACATACATGTACAAAAATAAATAAATTAATTAATTAATTAAAAAAAAATAAAGGAAAAAAAAAATTGCACTGGAAAAAATATACTGATGCGCTAACTGTGATTGTGCCTGGTTGGGGGATTAGGACTATGTTTTAGGGGACTTTTTCCTGCTGTTCTCCATTTTTCCATTTTGCCTATGTGTTCTACTTTTGAAAAAAATAAAATAAAATAAAATAAAAACATGGATTCTGGATAAAATTCAAAAAAAAAAAAAAAGAGACAATACCTGGGCCATCTCCTGGGAGAAGCAACAAGGACCTGGAGCATTTCAAGACAACTCCAGAATGAAGGGAAAGCAGGGACAAGACACAGAGGGTGAGGGCCTCACTGGGCTGGAGGTGGAAAGGAGAGCAAGAGGAGGGTAGGATGGGTTCAAGACTTGCCTGAAGAAGGGGGTGAGGGGGGCAGGGAGACTGAGGTCCCTCCCCCATTTCCAGTCACACCACCCTTGAGAACAAAGACAGGAGCAAGAGAGGTGGAGAGCAAGGGAGAGAGCTCCACACAGGATGTGCAAAGCTGAGGTGCCCCAGGCCACCAAGCACCTACATCTACCAGATGTCTAAGAGGTCACCAGATGTCTAGATGGGGAGCAGGGCAGCGGCCAGGGCAACCTGACAGAGGCCAACAGCACAACAGAACCCTCAGGCAACGTGTGTGGGGGTGGGCGGGAGAGGAGCAACATGTGAAGGGCAGAGGCACCTGAGACGTGAGACAGAAGCCGCGGCTTCTGAAGGACGTGACCACACAGTAAAGCACTGTAAGGAAGAGAGAAGTGAGGGTAAGGCTACAGAAAGCTCCCGAAAACCTTGCTGTGGACCAGAATATGCGAGACGTCTCTGAAATATCATTAGGTAGCTACAGTTCAGTGTACTCTCCAAGCAAAGCTTCTCCAAAGAACACGTGGCCACACAACACAGAGGCCTGGCCTTTCACTCTATTTCTTGGCTTTAAGACTAAGCAGTCACAAGCATATACAATGGAGACAAGATAGTCTCTTCAAAAAGGGGTGCTAGGGGGGGCCTCCCTGGTAGCTCAGTAGTAAAGAATCCGCCTGCCAATGCAGGAGACACGGGTTCCATCCCTGATCTGGGAAGATCCCACATGCTGTGGATCGATAAAGCCCGTGAGCCACAACTATGGAGCCAGTGCTCTAGAGCCTTGGAGCTACGACTATGGAGCCCATGTGCCACAACTGCTGAAGCCCGTGCGTCCTAGAGCCCAAGTTCCACAACAAGAGAAGTCACTGTAACAAGAAGCCTGCTCACCTCAACTAGAAAGCAGCCCCCACCCCCTGCAACCAGAGAAGAGCCTGTGGCAGCAGTGAAAACCCAGAATAGCCAAAAATAAATAAAATTTTAAAAAGTGGTGCTGGGGAGACTGCACAGCTATATGTAAAAGCATGAAATCAGAATACCATAGATAAAAGATAAACTTGAAGTGGATTTAAGACCTAAATATAAGACCAGAGGGCTTCCCTGGTGGTCCAGTGGGTGAGGACACCGCCTTGCAGTGCAAGGGGCACCGGTTCGATCCCTGGCCTGGGAGGATCCCATGTGCCGTGGAGCGGCTGGACCGAAGTGTCCAATCACCGAGCCAGAGCTCTGGAGCTCATGCGCCCGGAGCCGGTGCTCTGCCACAACAGAGGCCGCCGCGATGGGAGGCCCACACGGGCCAAAGAACAAAGATGGATGAAAATGGACAAATGAAAGACCAATAGAAGTGGCCCGCCTGCTCCCCTCCCTCCCCACCCCACCCCCACCAAAAATAAATAAAATTTAAAAAAAAAAAAAAAAAATATATATATATATATATATAAGACCAGAAACTATAAAACTCTTGGAGGAAAACACAGTCAGAACACTCTAGCCTAAACAAATCCTAGCGAGATCCTCTGTGACCCACCTCGTAAGATGATGGAAGTGAAAACAAAAACAAACAAGTGGGACCAAATTAAACTTAAAGCTTTTGCACAGCAAAAGAAAATTATAAACAAGATGAAAACACAAACCTCAGACTGGGAAAAAAATAACAGCAAATGAAACAACTGAGAAAGGATAATCTCCAAAATATGCAAGCAGTTCATACAAGTCAATACGAGAAAAACAAACAACCCAATCAAAAATTGGACAGAAGACCTAAACAGACATTTCTCCAAAGACATGCAGATGGCTAATAAATATGTAAAAAGATGCTCAACATTGCTAATTATCAGAGAAATACAAATCAGAATTACAATGAGGTACCATCTCATACCGGTCAGAATGGCTCTCATCAAAAAAATCTACAAAAAATAAATGTTGGAGAGGGTATGGAGAAAAAGGAACCCTCCTGCACTGTTGGTGAGAATGTATATTAATACAGCTACTATGGAGAACAGTATGGAGATGCCTTAAAAAAAAACAAAGGAATAAAATTTCCATACAACCCACAGGCACATCTATGGTTGATTCATGCTGATGTATGGCAGAAGCCAACACAGCATTTGTTATAAAGTAATTATACTTCAATTAAAAATAAAAGTTAAAAAGGAAAATAAAATAAGCAGCCACACAGATATGTTATGACAAAGTCAGAAATTGCAGGAGACACACAACTGAGCAAGACTCAGCAGCACTCGGAAACCCTCCCTCATAGCCAGAGACAGAAGTCAAAGGTGCCCTGCTTTGTTTTGTTTTTTTGTGCTTAATTTTTTTGGCCACACCCTGCAGCCTGCAGGTACAGAACAGTTCTCAGACCAGGGATTAAACCAGCGCCCTTGCAGTGGAAATATAGTCATAACAGTTAGCTACACTAATTGTATGTGGTTTTTTCTGTCTTATTTTACAACAAGAGAAAGGATAAAGTTAACCATTACACACTGATCACTCAGGATCCACTACTATCTACTAAAAGACAGAAGATGTTACAAGCCAATAAGTGTAATATGAGAATAGTGAATGATGAGAAAGAAAGGCTTGGGGCTTCCCTGGTGGTCCAGTGCTCAAGAATCCACCTTGCAATTCAAGGGACACCAGTTTGATCCCTGGTCTGGGAAGATCCCACATGCCTTGGAGCAACTAAACCCCTGCTCCACGACTAATGAAGTCCATGAGCCCAGAGCCCATGCTCTGCAACAAGAGAAGCCACCGCAATGAGAAGCCCTCACACTGCAACTAGAGAGTAGCCCCTGTTTGACACAACTAGAGAAAGCCCTCTCACAGCAAAGAAGAACCAGCACAGCATACAAGTAAGGATTTCAGAAGACCTAAACAGACATTTCTCCAAAGACATGCAGATGGCTAATAAATATGTAAAAAGATGCTCAACATTGCTAATTATCAGAGAAATACAAATCAGAATTACAATGAGGTACCATCTCATACCGGTCAGAATGGCTCTCATCAAAAAAATCTACAAAAAATAAATGTTGGAGAGGGTATGGAGAAAAAGGAACCCTCCTGCACTGTTGGTGAGAATGTATATTAATACAGCTACTATGGAGAACAGTATGGAGATGCCTTAAAAAAAAACAAAGGAATAAAATTTCCATACAACCCACAGGCACATCTATGGTTGATTCATGCTGATGTATGGCAGAAGCCAACACAGCATTTGTTATAAAGTAATTATACTTCAATTAAAAATAAAAGTTAAAAAGGAAAATAAAATAAGCAGCCACACAGATATGTTATGACAAAGTCAGAAATTGCAGGAGACACACAACTGAGCAAGACTCAGCAGCACTCGGAAACCCTCCCTCATAGCCAGAGACAGAAGTCAAAGGTGCCCTGCTTTGTTTTTTTTTTTTTTTCTTAATTTTTTTGGCCACACCCTGCAGCCTGCAGGTACAGAACAGTTCTCAGACCAGGGATTAAACCAGCGCCCTTGCAGTGGAAATATAGTCATAACAGTTAGCTACACTAATTGTATGTGGTTTTCTCTGTCTTATTTTACAACAAGAGAAAGGATAAAGTTAACCATTACACACTGATCACTCAGGATCCACTACTATCTACTAAAAGACAGAAGATGTTACAAGCCAATAAGTGTAATATGAGAATAGTGAATGATGAGAAAGAAAGGCTTGGGGCTTCCCTGGTGGTCCAGTGCTCAAGAATCCACCTTGCAATTCAAGGGACACCAGTTTGATCCCTGGTCTGGGAAGATCCCACATGCCTTGGAGCAACTAAACCCCTGCTCCACGACTAATGAAGTCCATGAGCCCAGAGCCCATGCTCTGCAACAAGAGAAGCCACCGCAATGAGAAGCCCTCACACTGCAACTAGAGAGTAGCCCCTGTTTGACACAACTAGAGAAAGCCCTCTCACAGCAAAGAAGAACCAGCACAGCCAAAGATAAATATAAAAAAATAAATATTTAAAAAATAAAACACAGGCAGATCTCATTTTAAAAAAAAAGAAAGAAAGAAAGGCTTGCAGAGAATCTATACAAAGCTTTCACAACAGCAGTCACAGTGACTTCAAAGTGCAAGCAGGAGAGTATGTCATGACTCAAGAACCTAAAATAATCAGACCTCCACAAGTACACAGGTCAACACTAGAGCCAGAGGCCTAAATGTAAATGGAAGATACAAAGACGAGCAGAGCAAACAGGCTAACAGAGAGAAAAACGGAAGTCCAAATGGGAAAACAAAACTTCATAAAGGCTTCACATCATAAAGTAAATATGCAAATACAATTCTGAAAAATATCCATAACACTATCTACAATTCAGTTTAACACCTGAAAGAGTCCAACTCCCCCACAACCAATGGGAGGAAAGAGAAAGTCCCTTCCATAGCTCTGGTTCTACTGTTCCTCAAATTGAGAGTCAGAAAGGCACTTTCCAAAACAGGATATCAGGTTGAGCAATTCAATTATTTTTTTCCACATAGTCTGTGTGTTCAGTTCATATGACAGTGTGGCTCTAATCCTGGAATTCTTTTTATTAACCAAGTTGTTTTAAAAATCATACATCTTGGGTTTCCCTGGTGGTCCAGTGGGTAAGGACACTGCCTTGCAGTGCAAGGGGCACCAGTTCAATCCCTGACCTGGGAAGACCCCACATGCTGCGGAGTGGCTGGACCAACGTGTCCAACCACGCAGCCGGAGCTCTGCAGCACATGCACCCAGAGCCAGTGCTCTGCAGCGACAGAGGCCACTGAGATGGGAGGCCCATACAGGCCAAAGAACAAAGATGGATGAAAACAGATAAATGAAAGAGCAATAGAAGCGGCCAAAAAATTTTTAAATTTTTTTTAAAAAGAGCATACATCTTAAATAAACTAACTGGCACAAGAACTATATGAACACATTAAAAATGAACATCAAAAAATGAAGGAGGGCTTCCCCTGGTGGTCCAGTGGGTAAGGACACCGCCTTGCAGTGCAAGGGGTGCCGGTTTGAGCCCTGGCCTGGGAAGATCCCACGTGCCGCAGAGCGGCTGGACTGATGTGTCCAATTACTGAGCAGGAGCTCTGGAGCGCATGTGCCCAGAGCCGGTGCTCTGCAACGACAGACGCCACCGCGATGGGAGGCCCACAGGAGCCAAAGAACAAAGACGGATGAAAATGGAGAAGTGAAAGACCAATAGAAGTGGCCCGCCCACTCCCCTCCTTCCCCAACCTGATCCCCGCCCAAAATAAATAAATAAATAAATCTTTTTAAAAAAAAAAATGAAGGAAACAAGAACTCAGAGTAAGCACACATACAAAGTTAGTATAGACTGCAATAGGGAAAAGATAAAGGATGGCTCAGAAATGAATATGGCATCAGGCACACAGCTGGATGTTTGTCGGGACTTTCTTCTTTTTTTTTTTTTTACTTTTTTTGCAGCTTCACAAATTTTATTTGTGGTGCCCGTGCTTTGTCTGGAAAATACCTTCTCCCACTACCTGAGGTGTGGGCAGGAAGGGGCAGCAAAAAAATAGAAAACATCCCTCCCTATTGCATACAGACCCTATATACAGATTCACCTAAGACTTTCTTCTTTATAATTGCTAAAGCTCACAATGAAATTAACCAAATATCTACCTTTACATTAAATCAGGTAAGAAACAACTTTTGAACATGAAAAAAGCTAACCCATGTCATACAAGTACAGAAATAAGTAGGGACTGCTTCACATTCCAGCACAGTGTGACCAGCATGCCCTTCATGTAGATACAGGGTCACAGGAACTAAGTCTGCTTACCTCATGTTCCGAAAAAAGTGCTTTCAACTGCCCCTTGGACCAATAATCCAAAGCGTATGCCAAAGCCATGGCGATCGTTTATTCTCAAGAAATTTCCAACAAATACCACCTGTATGTTGACACATACAGGCCAAAGAACAAAGATGGATGAAAACAGATAAATGAAAGACCAAAAGAAGCGCCAAAAATTTTTAAATTTTTTTTAAAAAGAGCATACATCTTAAATAAACTAACTGGCACAAGAACTATATGAACACATTAAAAATGAACATCAAAAAATGAAGGAGGGCTTCCCCTGGTGGTCCAATGGGTAAGGACACCGCCTTGCAGTGCAAGGGGCGCTGGTTCCATCCCTGGACTGGGAGGATCCCACGTGCCGCAGAGCGGCTGGACTGATGTGTCCAATTACTGAGCAGGAGCTCTGGAGCGCATGTGCCCAGAGCCGGTGCTCTGCAACGACAGACGCCACCGCGATGGGAGGCCCACAGGAGCCAAAGAACAAAGACGGATGAAAATGGAGAAGTGAAAGACCAATAGAAGTGGCCCGCCCACTCCCCTCCTTCCCCAACCTGATCCCCGCCCAAAATAAATAAATAAATAAATCTTTTTAAAAAAAAAAATGAAGGAAACAAGAACTCAGAGTAAGCACACATACAAAGTTAGTATAGACTGCAATAGGGAAAAGATAAAGGATGGCTCAGAAATGAATATGGCATCAGGCACACAGCTGGATGTTTGTCGGGACTTTCTTCTTTTTTTTTTTTTTACTTTTTTTGCAGCTTCACAAATTTTATTTGTGGTGCCCGTGCTTTGTCTGGAAAATACCTTCTCCCACTACCTGAGGTGTGGGCAGGAAGGGGCAGCAAAAAAATAGAAAACATCCCTCCCTATTGCATACAGACCCTATATACAGATTCACCTAAGACTTTCTTCTTTATAATTGCTAAAGCTCACAATGAAATTAACCAAATATCTACCTTTACATTAAATCAGGTAAGAAACAACTTTTGAACATGAAAAAAGCTAACCCATGTCATACAAGTACAGAAATAAGTAGGGACTGCTTCACATTCCAGCACAGTGTGACCAGCATGCCCTTCATGTAGATACAGGGTCACAGGAACTAAGTCTGCTTACCTCATGTTCCGAAAAAAGTGCTTTCAACTGCCCCTTGGACCAATAATCCAAAGCGTATGCCAAAAGCCTCATGGCGATCGTATTAATTCTCAAGAAATTTCCAACAAATACCACCTGGTTAATGTTCTGAGCACATCAAAAAAAAAAAAAAAAGCAATTAGTTTTCATCTTTATTTCTGTTCTCTAATAAAAGCTACTCCAAAGAGAGTACCATGTGCTATAGATTTATTAGTAACTGGACTGCTGATCAAAAAAAAGGATTTACACTGACTCTGGTTGATGCAGGGCTCCTTAAATTTGAGCCCCAGACAACTCTAAACCCACTTCCAAGCATGCCAGAAAATGTCACAGGAGAAAACAGATTAGGAAAAGCATTTAACATGATAAACCATAACTACAATTAAATACAAAGTTTTATACAGGTAAGGTTAAAAACAATATACTCAAGACCAATTCAAAGAAGAAAAGTTAACACTTAACAGGCAAATTATACAAGAAATATCATAGAGAAAAAAATTCAACTTCACTAAGGGAGAAAAACTGGTAAAATTTTAGACCCATTAAAAGTTAACAAAAACTCCAGATGTTGACAACTTCCTTCCTTTGATGTCTGAGTGACCCAAGATCTTGCCCACTATGAAGGAAGAATCTAAACATGAGCAGGAGTTGGAAAAAGTCTGCAAGCCCATCATTACCAGGCTGTACCAGAGTGCAGGAGGCAAGCCAGGAGGAATGCCTGGGGAATTCCCTGGTGGGAACTTCTCCACCTGGTGGTGCCGCCTCTGGGCCCACCACTGACAGAGTTTCATTAAGCCAGCCTAGTATAGATTTAGCACTGTTTCACAGAAAACACTGAGGGACTCTAATGTGCAGCAAATTCCAAGGCAGTTTTAAAGTTGAACTGCTACAGTAAACAACTGGGGATTCTTGATAACTTGAGCAATGAATACGTGTACAAGGAAAGGAAGTAACATTGCACTTTATAAACACTGTAAGTGGAAAACGCAGTCTTAAATAATTAAAACTGTTTTTAAATAGGCACTAAAAGAAAAAAAAGTTAGCAAAACAACTGAAAATTCTACTTCTAACATTAGCAAAGTTGAGGTAAAAACCAATCCATTCGTTCACTGATAAAAATAATCTAAATTGGTGCAGCCCTCGTGCAAAGTTTAGCAATACTTATCAAGATTCATAAGCATGATACTCTTTAATATTTATTTTATCTATTTATCTCTTTATTTAGCTCTTCCATGTCTCAGTTGCAACAAGTGGATCTAGTTCCCTGACCAGGCAGTAAACCTGGGCCTCCTGCATTGGGAGCATGGAGTCCTAGCCACTGAACTACCAGAGAAGTCCCATTTATTAGTAACTGGACTGGACTTTACACTGACTCTGGTTGATGCAGGGCTCCTTAAATTTGAGCCCCAGACAACTCTAAACCCACTTCCAAGCATGCCAGAAAATGTCACAGGAGAAAACAGATTAGGAAAAGCATTTAACATGATAAACCATAACTACAATTAAATACAAAGTTTTATACAGGTAAGGTTAAAAACAATATACTCAAGACCAATTCAAAGAAGAAAAGTTAACACTTAACAGGCAAATTATACAAGAAATATCATAGAGAAAAAAATTCAACTTCACTAAGGGAGAAAAACTGGTAAAATTTTAGACCCATTAAAAGTTAACAAAAACTCCAGATGTTGACAACTTCCTTCCTTTGATGTCTGAGTGACCCAAGATCTTGCCCACTATGAAGGAAGAATCTAAACATGAGCAGGAGTTGGAAAAAGTCTGCAAGCCCATCATTACCAGGCTGTACCAGAGTGCAGGAGGCAAGCCAGGAGGAATGCCTGGGGAATTCCCTGGTGGGAACTTCTCCACCTGGTGGTGCCGCCTCTGGGCCCACCACTGACAGAGTTTCATTAAGCCAGCCTAGTATAGATTTAGCACTGTTTCACAGAAAACACTGAGGGACTCTAATGTGCAGCAAATTCCAAGGCAGTTTTAAAGTTGAACTGCTACAGTAAACAACTGGGGATTCTTGATAACTTGAGCAATGAATACGTGTACAAGGAAAGGAAGTAACATTGCACTTTATAAACACTGTAAGTGGAAAACGCAGTCTTAAATAATTAAAACTGTTTTTAAATAGGCACTAAAAGAAAAAAAAGTTAGCAAAACAACTGAAAATTCTACTTCTAACATTAGCAAAGTTGAGGTAAAAACCAATCCATTCGTTCACTGATAAAAATAATCTAAATTGGTGCAGCCCTCGTGCAAAGTTTAGCAATACTTATCAAGATTCATAAGCATGATACTCTTTAATATTTATTTTATCTATTTATCTCTTTATTTAGCTCTTCCATGTCTCAGTTGCAACAAGTGGATCTAGTTCCCTGACCAGGCAGTAAACCTGGGCCTCCTGCATTGGGAGCATGGAGTCCTAGCCACTGAACTACCAGAGAAGTCCCATAAGAACAATATTCTTTAGATGAGAAATCTCACTCCTGAATAAATTCCTTATCAAGAACAAATCCAGGGCTTCCCTGGTGGTCCAGTGGGTAAGGACACCGCCTTGCACTGCAAGGGGCGCCCGTTCGAGCCCTGGCCTGGGAAGATCCCACGTGCCGCGGAGCGGCTGGACCAATGTGTCCAATTACCGAGCCGGAGTTCTGGAGCGCATGCGCTCGGAGCCGTGCTCTGTGACAACAGAGGCCACTGCAATGGGAGGCCCACATGGGTCAAAGAACAAAGATGGATGAAAATAGATAAATGAAAGACCAATAGAAGTGGCCCGCCTGCCCCACTCCCTCCCAACCCGCCCCTGCCCCCAAAAAAAAAAAAAAAAAAAAAAAAAAAAAAGAATAAATCCATCCAAAGAACAGTTTCATACTTAAAAATGCTTTACCACAGAGCTATCATTGGCAAGCAACCGAATGCTCAGTTCTCTCTCTCTTTTTTTTTTTTATTTATTTACTTTGGGTGGGGGTCGGGCTGGGGAATGCTCAGTTCTATGTGAACGACTTACAATCTAAAAAGAAATCAAGTATACAATCCTGCGATTTATATTTGAGTAAAAAGCAAAACTGTATGTAATCAACTAAAATATCTTAAAATACATAAGCACAGTAAAAGTAACGTGCAACAAAGAAAACAGAAGTGTTAAAATATGCAAATAAAGAATTTTCAATTTCTTCATGCTGATATAGCATCTCTTTAATTAAAAGAGACAATCCTTCTGTACCTTTTGAGGTTTCCCTTTTAAGTCACATGCCTCTCTAGTCTATTTAAAAGTATTATTTTAAACAAAAATGTGTAAGTAGGAACAAGCTATAAGGCTGCACCAACTGGATCCCCGGGGGAAGGCCATTCTTAGGTCTTTCATAGCCCTGTACAATGCTGCTTGACCTGAATGCTACAAGGCAGCACTGTAAAGAAGCTGAAAGCCCAAAGACTGCTCTGCAGCGTGGCGGGGGAGCAGGGCGGGCAGTCCTCGGCCCACTCAGTGTTCTCTCAGTTTCAGTGCCTTCCTCTGGATTCACTCCCAGGGACTCGAGCTCAACACTGAGCGCGGTGTCTGCATTCAGTATCACCACTTGTCACCACCACCCAAGAGTCCCCATTATCTGCAAAACTGGCCAGCTTCCCTACCCTCCTCTGCTCTTTCCTCTACTTCTAGATAGTAGCAGTGTTTGTTTGGAGTAAGGGAAAAAACAAAACACACATGAAGATTAATCTACATGTGAAGCATTTTAACTATGCCAATGAAACAAAATCCACCACTTACAACTACATTTAGGCACTGTTCGGAGAAGATAGACGTTGTATACAAGGTGGGGCCCACACAGTAAGTTCTGTATTTTCCTCAGAGCAACTAAAGAAATCCATGTCCCCTTACTTCATTAAGGGCACACATTCTTGCTATTGAGCCAATGTTGTTGGTGATGGTGATCAAAGTCGCTCTGGCAAGGTCCTCTTTACTCACAGCCTCCCGCTTCTCCTTGCTCATCATGTTTCCAAAGCTGAGATGGAAAATAAAAAAAAAAAAAAAGAAATAGCACGTTGCTAAACCAAAGGCAACACAGCATAATAGAACTTAATGTAACCTTACATGAAGACCAGATCTTAATGATAAAGGTAACTTTTGGGGCAACATTGTCCAAATCTTCAAACGTTATTACAAAATAACACAGCATCTGCTCAAAAAGAAATGCTAACTTCAAGGAGAACTCAAGCATTCTGAATAAGCAAATAGCTTTCCCTGTGGTTTCCACTGAGATCTAGCTTTGACATCAGGTATCTGCACATTAAGATCCACTGAAGGCACCATGCTTGGGGCTTCCCTGGTGGCTCAGTGGTAAAGAATCCACCTGCCAATCCAGGGGACACAGGTTCGATCCCTTGTCTGGGAAGATCCCACATGCTGTGAAGCAACTAAGTCCCTATGCCACAACTACTGAGCCCCTGTGCCCTAGAGCCCATGCTCTGCAACAAAAGAAGCCACAGCAATAAGAAGCCCTTGCACCACAACTAGAGAATAGGCCTCACCCACTGCAACAAGAAGTGCGCAGCAAGACTGCCCTCTGCAGCGTGGGGAGCAGGGCGGGCAGTCCTCGGCCCACTCAGTGTTCTCTCAGTTTCAGTGCCTTCCTCTGGATTCACTCCCAGGGACTCGAGCTCAACACTGAGCGCGGTGTCTGCATTCAGTATCACCACTTGTCACCACCACCCAAGAGTCCCCATTATCTGCAAAACTGGCCAGCTTCCCTACCCTCCTCTGCTCTTTCCTCTACTTCTAGATAGTAGCAGTGTTTGTTTGGAGTAAGGGAAAAAACAAAACACACATGAAGATTAATCTACATGTGAAGCATTTTAACTATGCCAATGAAACAAAATCCACCACTTACAACTACATTTAGGCACTGTTCGGAGAAGATAGACGTTGTATACAAGGTGGGGCCCACACAGTAAGTTCTGTATTTTCCTCAGAGCAACTAAAGAAATCCATGTCCCCTTACTTCATTAAGGGCACACATTCTTGCTATTGAGCCAATGTTGTTGGTGATGGTGATCAAAGTCGCTCTGGCAAGGTCCTCTTTACTCACAGCCTCCCGCTTCTCCTTGCTCATCATGTTTCCAAAGCTGAGATGGAAAATAAAAAAAAAAAAAAAGAAATAGCACGTTGCTAAACCAAAGGCAACACAGCATAATAGAACTTAATGTAACCTTACATGAAGACCAGATCTTAATGATAAAGGTAACTTTTGGGGCAACATTGTCCAAATCTTCAAACGTTATTACAAAATAACACAGCATCTGCTCAAAAAGAAATGCTAACTTCAAGGAGAACTCAAGCATTCTGAATAAGCAAATAGCTTTCCCTGTGGTTTCCACTGAGATCTAGCTTTGACATCAGGTATCTGCACATTAAGATCCACTGAAGGCACCATGCTTGGGGCTTCCCTGGTGGCTCAGTGGTAAAGAATCCACCTGCCAATCCAGGGGACACAGGTTCGATCCCTTGTCTGGGAAGATCCCACATGCTGTGAAGCAACTAAGTCCCTATGCCACAACTACTGAGCCCCTGTGCCCTAGAGCCCATGCTCTGCAACAAAAGAAGCCACAGCAATAAGAAGCCCTTGCACCACAACTAGAGAATAGGCCTCACCCACTGCAACCACAGAAAAGTCTGCGCAGCAACAAAGACACAATGCAGTCAAAAATAAATTAATTAATAATTGTTTAAGAATAAATAAATAAGAAGGCACCATGTTCCTTCTGCAACCAGGCTAAGTTCCAGGAAGATGCCTCATGGGTGATATTCCCCAACCTGCAGGGCTGTTTCACTCAGCTGAATTCTCACATTCACATCTGGTAAACTGCTTTATCTGAGCAAAGTGCAGACAGTACAATCCCTAAGTAGACTACTTGAAGAGTTGCAGATTTCTTTCAAAGTACCTGATGAGCAGAACTGATACATCTTGATCACAAACCCAACCAATCAGAAAAGTGATCATATCATTGAGCAAATGCTCCAAACATAGAGAATGAAATCTACAGAGTTTAGAACGTATTGAAAACTAGTAAATAATCATGTATATGAGTGCCTTTTCTATTACTAAAAGTCATGTGTCCAGACTTCCCTGGTGGTACAGTGGATAAGAATCGACCTGCCAACGCAGAGGACACACATTCAATCCCTGGTCTGGGAAGATCCCAAATGCCGAGGAGCAACAAAACTGGTATGCCTCAACTACTGAGCCATTGTACTGCAACCAGTGAATTTCATGTGCCCTAGAGAAGCCACCTCAATGAGAAACCTGAGCACTGCAACAAAGAGTAGCCCGCGCTTGCCACAATGAGAGAAACCCTGTGCAAAGCAACAAAGACCCAGCGCTGCCAAAAGTAAACTGAAGTTTAAAAAAATAATTTTTTAAACCATGTGCCCCAATACACAAAAAAGCAACTGTATTTCCAATCAAAAAAATGAAACTAAGAAAACAATCCCATTTACAACAGCATCAAAGAGAATAAAATGCTTAGGAAAATATTCAACAAAAGAATAGTAACATTTGCACACTGAAACATTTGTACAAGATATTATTTAGAGAAAGAATGACCTAAATAGAAAGACATTCTACCTGCTTACATCAGAAGACCTGATAGTGTTAGAACGGCGATACTCTCCCAAGTGATCTAACAGACCCAATCCTATCAAAATCCCAGTTGCCTTTTGGTGTAGATATCAACAAGCTGATCCTAAAATTCACAAGGAATATCAAGAAGACTCAGGCTAGCCCAAAAAATCTTGAAAAAAAAAAAAATTGAAGAACTCATTTTTCTCAAATCTCAAAACTTAGTACTACAAACCCAGTAATCAAAGCAGTGTGGTAATGGCAAAAGGACAGAAACATAGACCACTGCAATAGAAATGAGAGTCTAAAAATAAATCCATACGTTTATGGTCAGGTGATTTTCAACTAAGGGGTCAAGAGAATTCAATCGCAAAATAACTGTTGTTATTCATCTGACTCTTTGCAGACCCCACAGACTGTAGCACACCAGGCTCCCCTATCCTTCACTGTCTCTCAGAATATGCTCAGATTCACGTCCACTGAGTCAGTGATGCTATCTAACCATCTCACCCTCTGCCACCCTCTTCTTTTGCTTTCACTCTTTCCCAGTACCAAGACCTTTTCCAATGAACCAGATCTTCATATCAGGTGGCCAAAGTACTGGAGCTTCACCATCGGTCCTTTCAATGAATACTCCAGGTTGATTTCCTTTAGGACTGACTGGTTTTATCTCAGCACCACAATTCGAAAGCATAAATCCTTCAGCACTCAGCCTTGTTATGGTCCAACTCCCACATCCA
Source organism: Tragulus kanchil (assembly GCA_022376925.1). Classification (NCBI taxonomy): domain Eukaryota; kingdom Metazoa; phylum Chordata; class Mammalia; order Artiodactyla; family Tragulidae; genus Tragulus; species Tragulus kanchil. Next base: position 39,248,048 of record JAIOJX010000031.1, on the reverse strand, counting down.
TACATGAGTACTGAAAAAACCACAGCTTCAACTATAACAATCTTTGTTGGCAAAGTGACATCTCTGCTTTTCAATATGCTGTCTTTTAATAGGTTTGTCAAAGTTTTCATTCCAAGGAGCAAGCGTCTTTTAATTTCATGGTTCGAGCCCCACAATGATTTTTTATATGTGACACCAAAAGCAAAAATGATGAAAGATAAATACTGGATTAAACATTAAGAAATGTTCAACATCATTAGTCATCAGGGAAATACAAATCAAAATGAGTGATCCTTTTATACCTATTAAGGCAGTTAAAACCCAACAGATAAATAATAACAAGTACTGGCAAGGACATAAAGAAATGTAAGCCCTTACATGCTGCTAGTGAAGACTGTAAAATGGTATTGCCACTTTGGACAACAGTCTGAGTTTCTCTGGAGGAAGAAATGGGCAACCCACTCCAGTATTCTTGCCCAGAAAATACCATGGATGGAGAAGACTGGCGAGCTACAGTCCATGTGGTCTCAAATATACATATATGGGGCTTCCCTGATGGCTCAGTGGTGAGGAATCTGCCTGCGATGCAGGACACCTGGGTTCCATCCCTGGACTGAGAACATACCCCTAGAGGAGGGCATAGCAACCCACTCCAGTATTCTTGCCTGGAGAATTCTATAAACAGAGGATCCTGACAGGCTGCAGTCCATGGGGTCACACAGAGTCGGACACAACCAAAGTGACTAGCAGCAGCAGCTGATAGTTCCTCAAAAGATTAAATATAGGTACCATGTGCTCCAGCAATTCCACTTCTACGTATACACCAACGAGAACTAAAAACTTTTATGTCCACACAAAGACTTTTACATGAACATTTACACACCCATATTCATAATAAACCAAATAGTTGAAACAGCCCAAAAGATATTCAACTGATAAATGGATAAACACAATGTTGTATATCATACAATGGAATATTATTCAGCAATGGAAAGTCCTTTCAATGCCATTGATTTCCTCTATTTTCTCAGCACCACAATTGAAAGCATAAATCCTTCAGCACTCAGCCTTGTTATGGTCCACCTCCCACATCCATACATGAGTACTGAAAAAACCACAGCTTCAACTATAACAATCTTTGTTGGCAAAGTGACATCTCTGCTTTTCAATATGCTGTCTTTTAATAGGTTTGTCAAAGTTTTCATTCCAAGGAGCAAGCGTCTTTTAATTTCATGGTTCGAGCCCCACAATGATTTTTTATATGTGACACCAAAAGCAAAAATGATGAAAGATAAATACTGGATTAAACATTAAGAAATGTTCAACATCATTAGTCATCAGGGAAATACAAATCAAAATGAGTGATCCTTTTATACCTATTAAGGCAGTTAAAACCCAACAGATAAATAATAACAAGTACTGGCAAGGACATAAAGAAATGTAAGCCCTTACATGCTGCTAGTGAAGACTGTAAAATGGTATTGCCACTTTGGACAACAGTCTGAGTTTCTCTGGAGGAAGAAATGGGCAACCCACTCCAGTATTCTTGCCCAGAAAATACCATGGATGGAGAAGACTGGCGAGCTACAGTCCATGTGGTCTCAAATATACATATATGGGGCTTCCCTGATGGCTCAGTGGTGAGGAATCTGCCTGCGATGCAGGACACCTGGGTTCCATCCCTGGACTGAGAACATACCCCTAGAGGAGGGCATAGCAACCCACTCCAGTATTCTTGCCTGGAGAATTCTATAAACAGAGGATCCTGACAGGCTGCAGTCCATGGGGTCACACAGAGTCGGACACAACCAAAGTGACTAAGCAGCAGCAGCTGATAGTTCCTCAAAAGATTAAATATAGGTACCATGTGCTCCAGCAATTCCACTTCTACGTATACACCAACGAGAACTAAAAACTTTTATGTCCACACAAAGACTTTTACATGAACATTTACACACCCATATTCATAATAAACCAAATAGTTGAAACAGCCCAAAAGATATTCAACTGATAAATGGATAAACACAATGTTGTATATCATACAATGGAATATTATTCAGCAATAAAGGGACAAAGTACTGATTTATGCTACAACATGGATGAATGCTGAAAATATTATACTAAGTGAAAGAAGCCAGTCACAAAAAATCATAGCATTGTATAACACCATACAGAGACAGAAAATAGAGAAAAAATGAGATTAGTGTTTACTAGGAACTCTGGGTGGGAGAGGCACAGTAAATGGACACAAGGTTTCTTTCTGGGATGACTAAAACATTTCAAAACTGTATTATAAAGACAACTGCAAAGTTCTATAAATACACTAGAAACTACTAAATTGTACACATTAAACAGGTGACTTCACAGTATGTAAAGGTAAAGAGTAAAAGATATGCCCAATACTTAATATTTTATTCCTATGTTTTTTTTATTTTTATAGGGATATAATTGATTTACAATACTGTGTGTTAGTTTCAGGTGTATAGCAATCAGCCTGTTACACAAATACATAGACCCACTCTTTTTAAGATTCTTTTCCACACAGGACACTACAGAGCACTGAGTAGCTCTGAGCAGTCTCCCTAGCTGTCTTTTTCATATGGAGCCGGAACGTGTCAATCCCAACCTTCACGTTTACTCCTCCTCCTCCTACCACCCACTCCCCACCGTAACTGTTTATTTTCCACATCTGCAACTCTATTTTGGTTTTGTAGGTAAGTTCATTTGTAGTTTTTTTTTAAGATTCCACATATAACCAAATATCACATGTTCTCGGACTTCCTTGACTCAGTATAAGAATCTCTAGGTCCATCCATGCAAAGGGCATTACTCTATTCTTTTTATGGACTGAGACATACCCCTAGAGGAGGGCATAGCAACCACTCCAGTATTCTTGCCTGGAGAATTCTATAAACAGAGGATCCTGACAGGCTGCAGTCCATGGGGTCACACAGAGTCGGACACAACCAAAGTGACTAGCAGCAGCAGCTGATAGTTCCTCAAAAGATTAAATATAGGTACCATGTGCTCCAGCAATTCCACTTCTACGTATACACCAACGAGAACTAAAAACTTTTATGTCCACACAAAGACTTTTACATGAACATTTACACACCCATATTCATAATAAACCAAATAGTTGAAACAGCCCAAAAGATATTCAACTGATAAATGGATAAACACAATGTTGTATATCATACAATGGAATATTATTCAGCAATAAAGGGACAAAGTACTGATTTATGCTACAACATGGATGAATGCTGAAAATATTATACTAAGTGAAAGAAGCCAGTCACAAAAAATCATAGCATTGTATAACACCATACAGAGACAGAAAATAGAGAAAAAATGAGATTAGTGTTTACTAGGAACTCTGGGTGGGAGAGGCACAGTAAATGGACACAAGGTTTCTTTCTGGGATGACTAAAACATTTCAAAACTGTATTATAAAGACAACTGCAAAGTTCTATAAATACACTAGAAACTACTAAATTGTACACATTAAACAGGTGACTTCACAGTATGTAAAGGTAAAGAGTAAAAGATATGCCCAATACTTAATATTTTATTCCTATGTTTTTTTTATTTTTATAGGGATATAATTGATTTACAATACTGTGTGTTAGTTTCAGGTGTATAGCAATCAGCCTGTTACACAAATACATAGACCCACTCTTTTTCAGATTCTTTTCCCACACAGGACACTACAGAGCACTGAGTAGCTCTGAGCAGTCTCCCTAGCTGTCTTTTTCATATGGAGCCGGAACGTGTCAATCCCAACCTTCACGTTTACTCCTCCTCCTCCTACCACCCACTCCCCACCGTAACTGTTTATTTTCCACATCTGCAACTCTATTTTGGTTTTGTAGGTAAGTTCATTTGTAGTTTTTTTTTAAGATTCCACATATAACCAAATATCACATGTTCTCGGACTTCCTTGACTCAGTATAAGAATCTCTAGGTCCATCCATGCAAAGGGCATTACTCTATTCTTTTTTATGGCTGATAACATTCCATTGCACATCTTATACTTCTTAGAGCACACACGCCTCCTTCCCTTACCTTGAAGCCACAGCCCAGCCTGGCAGTCCAAACCTCTCATAGTCTCCTCCATAAATGTCTCGCACTAGTTTATCCACTTTGGTGCTATCTCCACGTGACGCCATTTCAAGAGCTTCTTCAAATGTGGTACAGCCAGTAAGAAGACAGCAAAGACCAAAAAACGTTCCTCCTCCAAGACTGTGATCAAAAACAAACGTAGTACTGTTAACATTTTTCAAAAGAACAGGAAGGTAATATTTATGAACCCAACACGTTATCAATCCATTCTCGCCCCTTCCCAATCATGCAAATGCCACTAGTAAGAAACAAATCTGTAAAAAGAAAAACACAGTGCCTAATAGACACCTTCAAGATAGCATTCACATAGGCCAACAACAAAGGGGCAAAGCACAGGTCCACCTCCTTATGCTCCCAATACAGTCTGGGCACCTGCTGAGTACCAGGAGCCTCAGGAATAGACCAACCCTCCAGGCCATGGTGCCACCTCTTCCCTTTCTCTCTCCAAGAGCGAGCCCTGAGCCATCCTCATCCCAGAGTCTTGCAGTCCTGGGTCATGAGCCCCCTCCACTCTATCAGAACTCCTCCATGAGTATGTTTCCTCTCCCAAAATTACTCCTCTCATTCTTAACTCAAAACTGTTCAAAAATCTGTTTATCTCTATTTTCAGCTCCTTTTTTTCCTCAAGTGATCACTGATTCTTTTTTATTTTTGGTCTCCACTCCCACCCCCATCACTGATTCTTAAACGGAAAGGTGTTCACAACCACCTGCCACCTAAGCCTCCCTTTTCAGACAACCCTCCCCCAATCACCTTTCTACTGCTCAGTATCCCAGCTTCTGGATCTCACAACATCCCCTAGCTGTATATATGTGTGTACACACGTAAAATCTACACCAGTCTCAAAGCCTGAATCTTGCCTTGCCCTCTCCTTAGAAATGCTACCTAGTAGCTGTGGTTACTTTATGGGAATGCACACCATATACTACCTTAGGGCAGGGACCACTGGCTCCGTGAGGCTGTAAAACTGTGGTAATGAAATCTTCAACAACAGAGATTAAAGTAGATCATGAAATCATCACTTCCAAAACATAACAGTATATGCTTCCATTATTCCAGAGAAAGATACCTTTCATATAATTTTAACAAGTTCTTCAAGATGTACTTATACACAATACCTGAAAACTCAGTTTTAATCCATTATGATATCAAGAATAAACAATGACCTTTTTACAAAAGACCTACCTGGTGCCTGTAACCCTCTTGTAATTGTCTTTGGAATATACTGCTAAGATGCTAACCCCAGAGCCGATGTTCACCAGCAGCAGAGGGTATGGATTCTTCAAATCAAATGGCAACTTCTGACATTTTTCAGAATCAGCAGGGTTTTCAAAGTAATAGCACTGTGACCTTCCATTGAATCCAACTGAGTCAATGTATAAAATTCCTTTTATTAAGCAATCTAGTTCATCGAGTTTGCAAAGCTGAAGATCACCTATCTGCAATGAAATAAATGTTTAGATTTTTTTTAACAGGCCAAACCAAAATAAAAATTCCATTTACTAAGGCATCCCCTCTACATAAAACAAACCATGAAAGTGCTCGTTGATGTGTATTATTTGTGCATGCTTTACAGAACACATCTGGAGACAAATACAGGGAAGGACTGACAAGATAAGAGTCCTGCTCCAACAGACTCAATACACGCTATCTATAAACCACCACAGCAGCTGGAGAAACATGCCAAAACCCTAAGCAGAAACAGGCTATCTGCTTATGGGGCCCACGAGGCAAGAACACAGTTAAGGTCACAACCCCACCAGAAAGCAGACTCTAAGAAATCTAAGTGTGCGAAGACCCAGAAACATAGTGGGAGCCACATGGACTCCAACATCTACCTTCCAAAGACTACCTTCAAGGCTACAGAGCAGTATCAAAGTCGGCCACACTTGAGGATTAATTGCCTGCAGCCAGAGGACTGAATGTGGCCAGGGGACTTGGGGTTAAGACTCCACCTTCCAATGCAGGGGGACCAAATTCGATCCCTGCAGCCTATTAAGATCCCACATGCTGCACAGTGCAGCCAAAAAAAAGGGGTACACAAAGTGTCCAGTAAAAGAGTAACATATTTCACTATTTAAACTGATGATAGTCTCAAGGGAGTGGAGGGAGTTGATCAGAATTAAGATTTAAAAGTGTTATTTCAAAAAAAAAAAAAAAAGTGTTATTTCTAATCATGGGATCACACAATTGAGGATTTATCATGCAAATTAAGCCTGCTTAATCAAAACTCCAGATATAGGAGTCCTTGTGTAGAGGCTAATACCATTAATGTTGTGTGCTTTATGATCTAAATGACTATATAAATGATTGCTGGATGTTAGCTATAAAGGACAAAAGAAGCAATGGAACAACCATTAGAAAATTAAATCAAATGGCAACTTCTGACATTTTTCAGAATCAGCAGGGTTTTCAAAGTAATAGCACTGTGACCTTCCATTGAATCCAACTGAGTCAATGTATAAAATTCCTTTTATTAAGCAATCTAGTTCATCGAGTTTGCAAAGCTGAAGATCACCTATCTGCAATGAAATAAATGTTTAGATTTTTTTTAACAGGCCAAACCAAAATAAAAATTCCATTTACTAAGGCATCCCCTCTACATAAAACAAACCATGAAAGTGCTCGTTGATGTGTATTATTTGTGCATGCTTTACAGAACACATCTGGAGACAAATACAGGGAAGGACTGACAAGATAAGAGTCCTGCTCCAACAGACTCAATACACGCTATCTATAAACCACCACAGCAGCTGGAGAAACATGCCAAAACCCTAAGCAGAAACAGGCTATCTGCTTATGGGGCCCACGAGGCAAGAACACAGTTAAGGTCACAACCCCACCAGAAAGCAGACTCTAAGAAATCTAAGTGTGCGAAGACCCAGAAACATAGTGGGAGCCACATGGACTCCAACATCTACCTTCCAAAGACTACCTTCAAGGCTACAGAGCAGTATCAAAGTCGGCCACACTTGAGGATTAATTGCCTGCAGCCAGAGGACTGAATGTGGCCAGGGGACTTGGGGTTAAGACTCCACCTTCCAATGCAGGGGGACCAAATTCGATCCCTGCAGCCTATTAAGATCCCACATGCTGCACAGTGCAGCCAAAAAAAAGGGGTACACAAAGTGTCCAGTAAAAGAGTAACATATTTCACTATTTAAACTGATGATAGTCTCAAGGGAGTGGAGGGAGTTGATCAGAATTAAGATTTAAAAGTGTTATTTCAAAAAAAAAAAAAAAAGTGTTATTTCTAATCATGGGATCACACAATTGAGGATTTATCATGCAAATTAAGCCTGCTTAATCAAAACTCCAGATATAGGAGTCCTTGTGTAGAGGCTAATACCATTAATGTTGTGTGCTTTATGATCTAAATGACTATATAAATGATTGCTGGATGTTAGCTATAAAGGACAAAAGAAGCAATGGAACAACCATTAGAAAATTAGATACAATGCTCTCTGTATTGTGCATGTCATGTGTGTATAAATAAAATAAGTCTTTACTGGGCCATAAATACACAGATAATTTAAGTGCTATCAACTTAATTTCATTTAAGTAATTAACAAAGGAATGATAAAACTATTATTCACATTAATTATGGGAACACTGTATAGTAACTGAAAATGAAGATCTTTATATTTTGTTTGTTTTTAGGCCATGCCTTGAGGGTGTGTGGGATCTTAGTCCCTCCAGCAGGAATAGAACTCATGCCCCCTGCAGTGGCAAAGTGGAGTCTTAACCACTGGACACCACCAGGGAAGTTCCAAGAATGAAGAGGATCTTCATTCAATTAAGAATTAAAGTGAGAAGAACTCCAAGACATGTTTTAAGTCAAAAAAAGCTGAGAAATATTTTTATACAACATGAACCAACATGTATACGTCATACACAGTCATGCACAGAAACATAAAAAAGATACATAAACTTTTTAACAGTGGTAACTTCAGAAAGATGATATAAACTTGCACTTTTTATCTACGAACGTTAACCAGCATATCTACCTACTCAATATATGTGACAAACACAAAGATGCCTCAACCCTGTAAAGCATCTACTTCTGTTTACAATCAGTTTACTTATTTATTTATTTATTTTTTGGCCACTTCTATTGATCTTTCATTCACTTATCTTTGTTCTTTGGCCTGTGTGGGCCTCCCATCGCGGTGGCCTCTGTCGCTGCAGAGCACCGGCTCTGGGCACATGCGCTCCAGAGCTCTGGCTCGGTAGTTAGACACATCGGTCCAGCCACTCCGCAGCATGTGGGATCATCCCAGGCCAGGGATCAAACCGGCACCCCTTGCACTGCAAGGCTGTGTCCTTACCCACTGGACCACCAGGGAAGCCCTACAATCAGTTTAGCCCAGCAAATCCTCCCCCTTAATTCAACTCTTGTTTGATTACATTTATATTCAATTTATTTTGATCCAGAGGAGACGGAAGTTAATAGATAACTTCATCTTAATGCTAAATTAATCCTTAAAATATTAAGAGTTGCTGGATGTTAGCTATAAAGGACAAAAGAAGCAATGGAACAACCATTAGAAAATTAGATACAATGCTCTCTGTATTGTGCATGTCATGTGTGTATAAATAAAATAAGTCTTTACTGGGCCATAAATACACAGATAATTTAAGTGCTATCAACTTAATTTCATTTAAGTAATTAACAAAGGAATGATAAAACTATTATTCACATTAATTATGGGAACACTGTATAGTAACTGAAAATGAAGATCTTTATATTTTGTTTGTTTTTAGGCCATGCCTTGAGGGTGTGTGGGATCTTAGTCCCTCCAGCAGGAATAGAACTCATGCCCCCTGCAGTGGCAAAGTGGAGTCTTAACCACTGGACACCACCAGGGAAGTTCCAAGAATGAAGAGGATCTTCATTCAATTAAGAATTAAAGTGAGAAGAACTCCAAGACATGTTTTAAGTCAAAAAAAGCTGAGAAATATTTTTATACAACATGAACCAACATGTATACGTCATACACAGTCATGCACAGAAACATAAAAAAGATACATAAACTTTTTAACAGTGGTAACTTCAGAAAGATGATATAAACTTGCACTTTTTATCTACGAACGTTAACCAGCATATCTACCTACTCAATATATGTGACAAACACAAAGATGCCTCAACCCTGTAAAGCATCTACTTCTGTTTACAATCAGTTTACTTATTTATTTATTTATTTTTTGGCCACTTCTATTGATCTTTCATTCACTTATCTTTGTTCTTTGGCCTGTGTGGGCCTCCCATCGCGGTGGCCTCTGTCGCTGCAGAGCACCGGCTCTGGGCACATGCGCTCCAGAGCTCTGGCTCGGTAGTTAGACACATCGGTCCAGCCACTCCGCAGCATGTGGGATCATCCCAGGCCAGGGATCAAACCGGCACCCCTTGCACTGCAAGGCTGTGTCCTTACCCACTGGACCACCAGGGAAGCCCTACAATCAGTTTAGCCCAGCAAATCCTCCCCCTTAATTCAACTCTTGTTTGATTACATTTATATTCAATTTATTTTGATCCAGAGGAGACGGAAGTTAATAGATAACTTCATCTTAATGCTAAATTAATCCTTAAAATATTAAGAATTAATAATATTAATCTTAAGAATATTAAGTTACTCCTCTGACAAAACCCAAACCCATGAAAATGTTCATCACTGTCCTTATTTCATCTGCTCGAAGCCTGACTTCCTCACACTTGAGTCTCAAGTGCCAGCATTTTCATTTCAAAGCTAAACTGTTTACATTAGTGGCCTTCTGACTTCAGAGTAGCTTTATGCCATTGATTGTCAAACCAAGATCTCCCTTTATCTTCCCCCTAATTCCTGTTATTCTTAAGAGTTCTGCTGTACCATTATTCCTAATGAATCCCCACCTAATTGATAAGAGTTAAAATACACAGGCTATTTCACTAATGCAAGTTACTCATAGTGTACCTAACAAGGGAACTCAATACAATGTGAGGAAACCTGACTCACATTTAAAAAGAAACAGGATAAACTCTACATTATTAGAAATTATTTCACTGTGGTTTATTAAATCATCATCACTCCTAATGCACAAACAGGATTTGTAACGCATTTCATTTTCATACAATTTTCAAGGACAGTGCTGGTGCACAAAGATGAGAAATCCCAACAGCCTAGGAAACAATTCCTAAGGTCTAAGATCTACCCTGCACCTCTCCTTGACCACCACAAAACACACAACCTCTGGTAATAGTCTGCTTTTCGAATATGTTCCAAAGGCATCTCCACAGGTGAGAGAAAAGGTTTTCTCCTTTATCTATCAGTTATAATCCAGAGTCCACTATGACTGCAAAGGAAGGGATCTCCTTACCTCCTGCTACCTTCCCATTAATTAATCTTTTTTGGTGGGGCCTCCCATCGTGGCCTCTGTCGCTGCAGAGCACCGGCTCTGGGCACATGCGCTCCAGAGCTCTGGCTCGGTAGTTAGACACATCGGTCCAGCCACTCCAGCATGTGGGATCATCCCAGGCCAGGGATCAAACCGGCACCCCTTGCACTGCAAGGCTGTGTCCTTACCCACTGGACCACCAGGGAAGCCCTACAATCAGTTTAGCCCAGCAAATCCTCCCCCTTAATTCAACTCTTGTTTGATTACATTTATATTCAATTTATTTTGATCCAGAGGAGACGGAAGTTAATAGATAACTTCATCTTAATGCTAAATTAATCCTTAAAATATTAAGAATTAATAATATTAATCTTAAGAATATTAAGTTACTCCTCTGACAAAACCCAAACCCATGAAAATGTTCATCACTGTCCTTATTTCATCTGCTCGAAGCCTGACTTCCTCACACTTGAGTCTCAAGTGCCAGCATTTTCATTTCAAAGCTAAACTGTTTACATTAGTGGCCTTCTGACTTCAGAGTAGCTTTATGCCATTGATTGTCAAACCAAGATCTCCCTTTATCTTCCCCCTAATTCCTGTTATTCTTAAGAGTTCTGCTGTACCATTATTCCTAATGAATCCCCACCTAATTGATAAGAGTTAAAATACACAGGCTATTTCACTAATGCAAGTTACTCATAGTGTACCTAACAAGGGAACTCAATACAATGTGAGGAAACCTGACTCACATTTAAAAAGAAACAGGATAAACTCTACATTATTAGAAATTATTTCACTGTGGTTTATTAAATCATCATCACTCCTAATGCACAAACAGGATTTGTAACGCATTTCATTTTCATACAATTTTCAAGGACAGTGCTGGTGCACAAAGATGAGAAATCCCAACAGCCTAGGAAACAATTCCTAAGGTCTAAGATCTACCCTGCACCTCTCCTTGACCACCACAAAACACACAACCTCTGGTAATAGTCTGCTTTTCGAATATGTTCCAAAGGCATCTCCACAGGTGAGAGAAAAGGTTTTCTCCTTTATCTATCAGTTATAATCCAGAGTCCACTATGACTGCAAAGGAAGGGGATCTCCTTACCTCCTGCTACCTTCCCATTAATTAATCGGTAGAAAAGAAACCAATGAAAACCAAAACCCAAGAAAACTTCAAGCAAAACCTCATTTTAAAATTCATGTCAATTCTATATTATGGTTATGGGAGAAAGTCAGTTATGGGAGAAAGATCATAGAAGATAAAGAAGACAGAGTCACAAACCAGACAATGACACTCAACTTGGGGGGTGGGGGGGCTGAAAAATAACACAAGCAAAGGCAGAAATCTCTGCAGTGGTGGTTGGTATTAAAACCATGGCCACGGAAGGCATCTTAAATCTACACTGCACACTGAAAATCAGAGTCTTGGGAAATTTGCTTATCAATTCTCCCATCTACTCTCCCATCCATGAGCAAAGGCCTAAAGGCACATTTACTGAAGGAAAACAAAATCCAGTGCCCACTGGCACTCCCCCTAGTGTCCAGACTCCTGGTAGCAAGTGTGCAGTTCAGGACACATCAAGACATCTGGGTAAAGGAATGTCAGCTGTCAATCACCTCTGACTAGCCCTGAGGCCTGAAAAAACACTGCTTTGGACCAGAGTTCCTCCTATTTCTAAATAGCAAAACTGTCAAGAAACAATTAAAGAGGATATAATAACTTATGCAGTAGATAAGATTGGAAACAACTTCATAACATGAAATGACATTAATTTTTTTTAATTATTTTTCAATTTAATTGTTCAAAACAGTGATACTGGCTCCTCACTGGTAGTTCCTTAACTCTGCTTACTACAGTTTTCCTATTTTTTTCATACTAAAAGAACAACAAAATGCTATGCTTCTAGGGATTCTGATTCTCATCAACTCACCTGAATTGGGCAAAAAGTAAACTATACAACAATCTCTAGATGGCAATTCCTATCGCTATTTAATCTTAATTTGACTCAAGAAAATTCAAAATCCATTAGAGATGGAAACGATTCCACCACTCGCTACTGGAATTATTTTTTAACAATCAAATTACCATAAATTGTATATAAGCTAAAAAATGCATACTGTGAGAAAATCCTGCTCAAATTTGTACGCTCCACCTCCAGTGGCACAAAAGACAGTGTGGAGACTCGAGAAGTTTTTATCTCTGCCCATTTGAATAAAAGCAGGCATGTCATGAGTGGGAAAGCGTATAAAGTGCAGATTGCCTTTGCGTCCACACAGAGTCAGGTCCTTCAGCTCCAGATGCACGTCCCGAATACCCGTGGACCCGTAAGCTACATTGGAGGTCAGATACTTCCGAATGCTTTTAAGACTTTCCACTTCTTCCTCTTCTTCTTCAGCAGTAATGTCTTTGGGTTCAAAATAAACCAGCTTAACCAAGGTCCCACCAATATCCAAGCCGAACCAAGGAAAAACTAAACAGGGAAAGAAAAAAGAAGTCAGAACAGCTTTTTTCCTGAAAACTATAAACTTACACTTACTAGATTAACTTTCTATATCCAAGAAAAACCATCTACTCTCCCATTGAGCACATTCAGGAAAAAACCATCCACTGGCACTCCCCCTAGTGTCCAGACTCCTGGTAGCAAGTGTGCAGTTCAGGACACATCAAGACATCTGGGTAAAGGAATGTCAGCTGTCAATCACCTCTGACTAGCCCTGAGGCCTGAAAAAACACTGCTTTGGACCAGAGTTCCTCCTATTTCTAAATAGCAAAACTGTCAAGAAACAATTAAAGAGGATATAATAACTTATGCAGTAGATAAGATTGGAAACAACTTCATAACATGAAATGACATTAATTTTTTTTAATTATTTTTCAATTTAATTGTTCAAAACAGTGATACTGGCTCCTCACTGGTAGTTCCTTAACTCTGCTTACTACAGTTTTCCTATTTTTTTCATACTAAAAGAACAACAAAATGCTATGCTTCTAGGGATTCTGATTCTCATCAACTCACCTGAATTGGGCAAAAAGTAAACTATACAACAATCTCTAGATGGCAATTCCTATCGCTATTTAATCTTAATTTGACTCAAGAAAATTCAAAATCCATTAGAGATGGAAACGATTCCACCACTCGCTACTGGAATTATTTTTTAACAATCAAATTACCATAAATTGTATATAAGCTAAAAAATGCATACTGTGAGAAAATCCTGCTCAAATTTATCGCTCCACCTCCAGTGGCACAAAAGACAGTGTGGAGACTCGAGAAGTTTTTATCTCTGCCCATTTGAATAAAAGCAGGCATGTCATGAGTGGGAAAGCGTATAAAGTGCAGATTGCCTTTGCGTCCACACAGAGTCAGGTCCTTCAGCTCCAGATGCACGTCCCGAATACCCGTGGACCCGTAAGCTACATTGGAGGTCAGATACTTCCGAATGCTTTTAAGACTTTCCACTTCTTCCTCTTCTTCTTCAGCAGTAATGTCTTTGGGTTCAAAATAAACCAGCTTAACCAAGGTCCCACCAATATCCAAGCCGAACCAAGGAAAAACTAAACAGGGAAAGAAAAAAGAAGTCAGAACAGCTTTTTTTTTTTCCCTGAAAACTATAAACTTACACTTACTAGATTAACTTTCATACCCTGAGGTTTCCAAGAACTATATAAATATAAACAAAAAGATTTGGGGGGAGAAGATATATATTTCTGTCTGATTTGGAAGCAAATCTTAAAAAAGATTGAGAATGAAAATCCTCATTCTTCATCTTCCTTAAAGAAGAAATGCTGAGATTTTTCAGGGCTCTGGTTTAGTACTCAAATTAGGTACAGAGAAAAATTCCCAACCCTGTGTAATGTATAAGTTCCAGTGGTCAATTTCTCTCAAAATCCAGCATCCATCAATCAGGTTTCAATGGCCATCAACAGAACAGGTATTTCAAAGTTAATACCCATTCTCCGGTCATATCCAACTCTTCTGCGACCCCATGGACTGTAGCCCACCAGGTTCCTCTGTCCATGGGAGTTCTCAGGCAAGAATACTGGATGGATTGCCATTTCCTTCTCCAGGGGATCTACCTGACACGGGGATCAAGCCCGTGTCAGGAATCCTCTGCATTGGCAAGAGGATTCTGTATCACTGAGTCAAATATCCATCTCCAAAAGTCCATCCCAAGACTTCCCCCAGAGTTCCAGTGGTTAAGACTGACGTAATTCCAATGCAGATTTGATCCCTGGTTGGGGAACTAGGATCTCATGTGCCATGTGGCACACCCCAACCTCCAAAACAAAAAAATATCCACCCCCAAAAATGGCTTAAGGAGACTGGATCAAGATAAAATTGCATTAGCTATACATGTCTTCTCCTCCCACCTTAAATCCCAGAAATGACTAAACACATACTGATTCTCTAAAATAATTCTGAGAAACAAGAAGTGATATGATCATCAGAACTAGGCTGACAGAGGCAACCTATTCAGAACACCCAAAAGAGCAATGCTATGAAAACTGGGAACAGCTATGAAGGTCAGGGAGCAGAGGGTTAACCTTTCCACTTCTTCCTCTTCTTCAGCAGTAATGTCTTTGGGTTCAAAATAAACCAGCTTAACCAAGGTCCCACCAATATCCAAGCCGAACCAAGGAAAAACTAAACAGGGAAAGAAAAAAGAAGTCAGAACAGCTTTTTTCCTGAAAACTATAAACTTACACTTACTAGATTAACTTTCATACCCTGAGGTTTCCAAGAACTATATAAATATAAACAAAAAGATTTGGGGGGAGAAGATATATATTTCTGTCTGATTTGGAAGCAAATCTTAAAAAAGATTGAGAATGAAAATCCTCATTCTTCATCTTCCTTAAAGAAGAAATGCTGAGATTTTTCAGGGCTCTGGTTTAGTACTCAAATTAGGTACAGAGAAAAATTCCCAACCCTGTGTAATGTATAAGTTCCAGTGGTCAATTTCTCTCAAAATCCAGCATCCATCAATCAGGTTTCAATGGCCATCAACAGAACAGGTATTTCAAAGTTAATACCCATTCTCCGGTCATATCCAACTCTTCTGCGACCCCATGGACTGTAGCCCACCAGGTTCCTCTGTCCATGGGAGTTCTCAGGCAAGAATACTGGATGGATTGCCATTTCCTTCTCCAGGGGATCTACCTGACACGGGGATCAAGCCCGTGTCAGGAATCCTCTTGCATTGGCAAGAGGATTCTGTATCACTGAGTCAAATATCCATCTCCAAAAGTCCATCCCAAGACTTCCCCCAGAGTTCCAGTGGTTAAGACTGACGTAATTCCAATGCAGATTTGATCCCTGGTTGGGGAACTAGGATCTCATGTGCCATGTGGCACACCCCAACCTCCAAAACAAAAAAATATCCACCCCCAAAAATGGCTTAAGGAGACTGGATCAAGATAAAATTGCATTAGCTATACATGTCTTCTCCTCCCACCTTAAATCCCAGAAATGACTAAACACATACTGATTCTCTAAAATAATTCTGAGAAACAAGAAGTGATATGATCATCAGAACTAGGCTGACAGAGGCAACCTATTCAGAACACCCAAAAGAGCAATGCTATGAAAACTGGGAACAGCTATGAAGGTCAGGGAGCAGAGGGGTACTCCATCCAAGCTGTCAATGGGGTGGCTCCCATGGGGAAACAGAAGTAGGCTCTGGTGTAGTCGTAAGTGACACGGTGGGAAAGTGCATTTGGCACAGCTGGACAAGTCAGTCATTCTCTTTCCCGGCCTCCAAAGAGGCAAAGTCTTCACTAAGCACAGACACTTTAGCCCAATGATCAGTATGGCATCCATGTAGCTGCTATCACCCAGAAGAGGTGGGAAACCTCCACATCTGGCCATATTTTCCACCCCTCCCTTACAATCCACCCTGACAGACTAGTAAACAGACAGCGCACCCACTAACAGGAGAATAGCTATCCTTAAAACAGAGACTTAAACCCTTCAACCTTTATGGCAGAAAGTGAAGAGGAACTAAAGAACCTCTTGATGAAAGCGAGAGCGGACAGTGAAAAAGCTGACTGAAAACTAAGATCAAGGGGTCCCATCACTTCATGGCAAATAGACGGGAAAATACTGGAAACAGTGACAAACTTTATTTTCTTGGGATCCAAAATCACTGTGGGTGGTGACTGCAGCCATGAAATTAAAAGATGCTTGTTCCTTGGAAGGAAAGCTATGACAAAGCTAGACAGCATATTAGAAGAAGAGACATCACTTTGCCCACAAAGGTCTGTATAATCCAAGCTATGGTTTTCCCAGCAGTCATGTATGGATGTGAGAGTTGGACCATGAAGAAGGCTGAGCACCAAAGAGCTGATACCTTCAGACAGTGGTGCTAGAGAAGACTTTTCAAAGTCCCCTGGATTGCAAGAAGATCAAATCAGTCAATACTAAAGGAAATCAATTCTGAATTTCACTGATCAAATTCTCATGTGCCATGTGGCACACCCCAACCTCCAAAACAAAAAAATATCCACCCCCAAAAATGGCTTAAGGAGACTGGATCAAGATAAAATTGCATTAGCTATACATGTCTTCTCCTCCCACCTTAAATCCCAGAAATGACTAAACACATACTGATTCTCTAAAATAATTCTGAGAAACAAGAAGTGATATGATCATCAGAACTAGGCTGACAGAGGCAACCTATTCAGAACACCCAAAAGAGCAATGCTATGAAAACTGGGAACAGCTATGAAGGTCAGGGAGCAGAGGGGTACTCCATCCAAGCTGTCAATGGGGTGGCTCCCATGGGGAAACAGAAGTAGGCTCTGGTGTAGTCGTAAGTGACACGGTGGGAAAGTGCATTTGGCACAGCTGGACAAGTCAGTCATTCTCTTTCCCGGCCTCCAAAGAGGCAAAGTCTTCACTAAGCACAGACACTTTAGCCCAATGATCAGTATGGCATCCATGTAGCTGCTATCACCCAGAAGAGGTGGGAAACCTCCACATCTGGCCATATTTTCCACCCCTCCCTTACAATCCACCCTGACAGACTAGTAAACAGACAGCGCACCCACTAACAGGAGAATAGCTATCCTTAAAACAGAGACTTAAACCCTTCAACCTTTATGGCAGAAAGTGAAGAGGAACTAAAGAACCTCTTGATGAAAGCGAGAGCGGACAGTGAAAAAGCTGACTGAAAACTAAGATCAAGGGGTCCCATCACTTCATGGCAAATAGACGGGAAAATACTGGAAACAGTGACAAACTTTATTTTCTTGGGATCCAAAATCACTGTGGGTGGTGACTGCAGCCATGAAATTAAAAGATGCTTGTTCCTTGGAAGGAAAGCTATGACAAAGCTAGACAGCATATTAAAAAGAAGAGACATCACTTTGCCCACAAAGGTCTGTATAATCCAAGCTATGGTTTTCCCAGCAGTCATGTATGGATGTGAGAGTTGGACCATGAAGAAGGCTGAGCACCAAAGAGCTGATACCTTCAGACAGTGGTGCTAGAGAAGACTTTTCAAAGTCCCCTGGATTGCAAGAAGATCAAATCAGTCAATACTAAAGGAAATCAATTCTGAATGTTCACTGGAAGGACTGATGCTGAAGCTGAAGCTACAATAACCTTGGCACCTGATGAGAAGAGACAACTCACTGTTAAAGACCTTGATGACAGGAAATATGAAAAGCAGAAGGAAAAGGGGATGACAGAGGATGAGATGGTTGGGTGGCATCACCAACTCAATGGACATGAGCTTGAGCAAACTCCTGGAGATGGTGAAGGACAGGGAAGCCTGGTATGCTGCAGTCCATGGGGTCACAAAGAGTCAGATGCGACTGAACTGAACTGAAACCAGAGACTATCACTTCACAAACCAGACTCACCAGAAGGGAAATCAACACCACAAAAACAAGAAGCTAACATCTTACGAAAGAGATGCAGGAACAAAAAAGGAGGCTTTAAAGGAATCATAAATGTCCTCCAAGGAAAAATGAGATTCCATCCGTGAAAAATGAGTAAGCTATTGTAAATCAACTATACGTCATAAAAAATGTTATTAATCTTAAAAATTAATAAGCTACTGTAAATAAAAAATAGAAATTAAGAAAGGATTGCCAAGTGTGGTTGTGGCTGCAAGAATCCACACATGTGGTAACAGTATACAGAACTAAATACACATTCACAGAAGAGCTGAGGCGAAAGTGATTCAATCTAAATAAAATCTGTGGTATCAATGTTAATTTCCTAGTTGGGCGTGAGGGGAGAAGCTTTCAAAACCAAGAAAGGATTGCAAGGAGGGAGTAACAATACACTTAAGTAACTCAAAAACAAGTAAGTGGGGATATCCCTAGTAGTCCACTGCCTAAGGCTCCAGGTTTCCAATGCAGTGGGGGTCTGAGTTCCATTCCTAGTCAGGGAACTAGATTCCACATGTCACAACTAAGAGTTTGCAAGTCGCAACTAAATACCTCACTCACTACAACTAAAACCCAACAACCAAACAGGTAAACAATGAAAAAAGAAAAAAAAAAAAAAAAGATTGAATGAAAGAAACTTTCACAAATATATGAGTCCATTTATATGAAACTCTAGAAAATGCAAACTAACCATTTCTGCATCTCACTGAAAGCAGATCACTGGCATGGGAGGAGAAGGGGCTAGAGAGAGGGAAAGACTATACAGTGACAGGAGAAAACTCTGATAACCCAAATCTTAATTGTTGGGGGCAAGAGGGGAGGTTCATGGGTATAATTTCTGTCAAAATGTATGCAGCTGTACAATCTGAATGGATATATTTTATTGTATGTAAAGCATATCCAATAAAGACATTATTATAATAGAAAAATGAAGACATTTATTTCCAAAATAAAGCTCAACAGATACATTTAGTAACTAAATAGATGCAGAAAAAAAAAATGGAAAACAAAACTAAGAAATTCTCCCAAAATGCTTGTTGAATATGAAAAAAAGGTAGATACATAAAACACAAAACCAGAAAGCCCAATATCTATATCTCACGAGTTCTCGAAATTCTGGGAGGGGCGGGAATAGAGGAGGACAAACCACTAGGTTGAAACAAAATTAGTAAGTGGACAAAGGGGAGATTTACAGGACATCCTATACTTCAAGAAATCCTAAAATCTCCCAAAGGAAAAAAGTGAATTTCTACAAAGCTATATAAATCACGTAAGGGTAAAATTAGACTTTACATCAGTAACCGAGATGCTAGATGCAACCGAGCACTAGCAAAGTTACAAGGAAAATAATTTGAAACTCATACTCAGTCCAATCAGCTTTCAAACAGGAATGCAAGAGAAACACATTTCTATGCATGAAAAGAGCTCAACACTTACTATTCAAAGACACTCTCTGAAATAATTAAGATACTCTCCAGTATAATTTTTTAAATCACCCAAGATGAAATGAGTTATAAGAAACTGAAAACCACGGGAAGCAATACTTGCTGACTTATAGGAAAATAAGCAAAACTAAAATACTTACATGATTTCAACATAGGAAGTCGAAAAGGGAAGAAAAAGGAGAGGGAAGTCAAAGCAAGCAGCAACTCTCTCTTGTTGAGGAGTGGAAGATACAGATTCTGATTATTTCTAAACAACAATAAAAAAAAAAAAGTGATGGTTTAAATGTGTTAAAAACTTACAGGGAACTCTAGAAGAAGAGAAAAATGAACATATGACCTTCAAACAACTAGGAAAATAAAAATCACTTCAAAAACAAAGCAGGGGAAAAAAATACAGTAAAATTCAAAATAAAAAGCTAGCAAGAATGAATGCAGACATATTAGTAATCATGGATGGGTCAAATTTCTCTACCAGATCGAACAGAAAATTCAACTAAATGCTTAAATAAAAAGAGACATCTAAAGTAAAATAATACCAATAGATTAGGCGTGCATGTTCAGTTGCGTCCAACTCTTTGCAGCCCCATGGACTGTAGCCCGCCAGCCTCCTGTGTCCATGTGATTCTCCAGGCAAGAATACTGGAGTGGGGGCTTCCCCTGGTGGCCAGTGGGTAAGGACACCACCTTGCAGTGCAAGGGGCACCGGTTCAATCCCTGGCCTGGAAAGATCCCACGTGCCGCGGAGCAGCTGGACCGATGTGTCCAATTACCGAGCCGGAGCTCTGGAGCGCATGCGCCCAGAGCCGGTGCTCTGCAACGACAGACGCCACCGCGATGGGAGGCCCACAGGAGCCAAAGAACAAAGAGGGATGAAAATAGAGAAAGACCAACAGAAGCGGCCGGTCTGCTCTCCTCCCTCCCCAACCCGACCCCCGCCCAAAATAAATAAATAAATCTTTAAAAAAAAAAAAAACCTTCTCCACTCAAGGCTAGATATGACTGAAGCAAGGATAATCAATTCTTATTTTCCTACTAACAGCACCATTCTTTAACCACCAACTTAAAGATGATGCCAAGCTTGTGGATAGCAAAGAAGAGACACAGCACTATACCAACAAATGTATCTCACAAAACAGCACTGGAATCTAAAGTTTTAGACACACATGGATAGACTCGGTGCCTTTGAACCGTGGTGCTGGAGAAGACTCTTGAGAATTCTTTGGACTGCAAGATCAAACCAGTCAATCCTAAGAAAATCAACACCAAAAAAAATCCATGGGAAAAATAACTTTTGCTTTGTCACCACATTCCCCCAATACAGGTCTATTTTATCACTTCTAATTATCAAGTCTTTCCATTAATTTTCACAGATATTTTAGTCTGTTTCCAGCCTTCAGTTTATTTTCTAATGTATTTCCTCCAGTATATTGTCTAGACAATGTACACTTGACTTAGGACACTGTCTTAGAATTTAAACTTTCCCTCACAAATCGATGTAAAACTATCATTACTGTCTCATAATCATGGAAAATTTCTCTACCAGATCGAACAGAAAATTCAACTAAATGCTTAAATAAAAAGAGACATCTAAAGTAAAATAATACCAATAGATTAGGCGTGCATGTTCAGTTGCGTCCAACTCTTTGCAGCCCCATGGACTGTAGCCCGCCAGCCTCCTGTGTCCATGTGATTCTCCAGGCAAGAATACTGGAGTGGGGGCTTCCCCTGGTGGCCAGTGGGTAAGGACACCACCTTGCAGTGCAAGGGGCACCGGTTCAATCCCTGGCCTGGAAAGATCCCACGTGCCGCGGAGCAGCTGGACCGATGTGTCCAATTACCGAGCCGGAGCTCTGGAGCGCATGCGCCCAGAGCCGGTGCTCTGCAACGACAGACGCCACCGCGATGGGAGGCCCACAGGAGCCAAAGAACAAAGAGGGATGAAAATAGAGAAAGACCAACAGAAGCGGCCGGTCTGCTCTCCTCCCTCCCCAACCCGACCCCCGCCCAAAATAAATAAATAAATCTTTAAAAAAAAAAAAAACCTTCTCCACTCAAGGCTAGATATGACTGAAGCAAGGATAATCAATTCTTATTTTCCTACTAACAGCACCATTCTTTAACCACCAACTTAAAGATGATGCCAAGCTTGTGGATAGCAAAGAAGAGACACAGCACTATACCAACAAATGTATCTCACAAAACAGCACTGGAATCTAAAGTTTTAGACACACATGGATAGACTCGGTGCCTTTGAACCGTGGTGCTGGAGAAGACTCTTGAGAATTCTTTGGACTGCAAGATCAAACCAGTCAATCCTAAGAAAATCAACACCAAAAAGAATCCATGGGAAAAATAACTTTTGCTTTGTCACCACATTCCCCCAATACAGGTCTATTTTATCACTTCTAATTATCAAGTCTTTCCATTAATTTTCACAGATATTTTAGTCTGTTTCCAGCCTTCAGTTTATTTTCTAATGTATTTCCTCCAGTATATTGTCTAGACAATGTACACTTGACTTAGGACACTGTCTTAGAATTTAAACTTTCCCTCACAAATCGATGTAAAACTATCATTAGCACTGTCTCATAATCAGTCCCAAGAGCCAAAATGCTTTCCAGTGAGAAATATAATAGTGAAATATAAGAAATACAAAAGCTTTTGATAAAAGTATGCTCAACTTTCCACATTGAACTACATCTTTACCAGATCACATGTGGTTAAGACACTGCAGACTCAAATCCTTAGGCTGGTCTAAAGAGCAATCTTTGGCCTCATATTAAAAGACAGACCTCAAAAATATTCCCAAAATAAAGTTTAACTCGGACCAGACACTTACACTATCTAAAATAAAACAAGCAGACTCAGTAATAAGTTTTCCTTATTCAAAAAGTATAAATAACAAAACCCAATAGCCAACTAAATACCGGAAAACAGCTTTTACTTTTTGAAAGCAAATTTTAAGCTATTATGAAGGACTTCCACATCTTAGTTCACTTTGCTGACAAAAACTTAGAAAAAACATTGCGAAAGAGGTGCCTAAAGATAAAGATACCTAAGTTATGAACTTGAAAAGAGCTCACAAGGTTATAAATTTAAGCCCAAGGAACCTCAATGCTCTTTTCTTTTTTTAATGTATTTATTTTTGGTTGCATTGGGTCTTCCTTACTGCTTGGGGGCTTTCTCTCGTTGCAGCAAAGGGGGGTTACTCTAGCTGCAGCGCACCTGCTTCTCACTGTGCTGGTATCATGTGAGCATGGGCTCTAGCACGCACGGGCTTCAGCAGTTGTGCACATGGGCTTAGTTGCCCTGTGGCATGTGAAATCTTCCTGAACCAGGGATCAAAGTCCTGTTCTGGTGCTGGAGAAGACTCTTGAGAATTTTTGCAAGATCAAACCAGTCAATCCTAAGAAAATCAACACCAAAAAGAATCCATGGGAAAAATAACTTTGCTTTGTCACCACATTCCCCCAATACAGGTCTATTTTATCACTTCTAATTATCAAGTCTTTCCATTAATTTTCACAGATATTTTAGTCTGTTTCCAGCCTTCAGTTTATTTTCTAATGTATTTCCTCCAGTATATTGTCTAGACAATGTACACTTGACTTAGGACACTGTCTTAGAATTTAAACTTTCCCTCACAAATCGATGTAAAACTATCATTAGCACTGTCTCATAATCAGTCCCAAGAGCCAAAATGCTTTCCAGTGAGAAATATAATAGTGAAATATAAGAAATACAAAAGCTTTTGATAAAAGTATGCTCAACTTTCCACATTGAACTACATCTTTACCAGATCACATGTGGTTAAGACACTGCAGACTCAAATCCTTAGGCTGGTCTAAAGAGCAATCTTTGGCCTCATATTAAAAGACAGACCTCAAAAATATTCCCAAAATAAAGTTTAACTCGGACCAGACACTTACACTATCTAAAATAAAACAAGCAGACTCAGTAATAAGTTTTCCTTATTCAAAAAGTATAAATAACAAAACCCAATAGCCAACTAAATACCGGAAAACAGCTTTTACTTTTTGAAAGCAAATTTTAAGCTATTATGAAGGACTTCCACATCTTAGTTCACTTTGCTGACAAAAACTTAGAAAAAACATTGCGAAAGAGGTGCCTAAAGATAAAGATACCTAAGTTATGAACTTGAAAAGAGCTCACAAGGTTATAAATTTAAGCCCAAGGAACCTCAATGCTCTTTTCTTTTTTTAATGTATTTATTTTTGGTTGCATTGGGTCTTCCTTACTGCTTGGGGGCTTTCTCTCGTTGCAGCAAAGGGGGGTTACTCTAGCTGCAGCGCACCTGCTTCTCACTGTGCTGGTATCATGTGAGCATGGGCTCTAGCACGCACGGGCTTCAGCAGTTGTGCACATGGGCTTAGTTGCCCTGTGGCATGTGAAATCTTCCTGAACCAGGGATCAAAGTCCTGTTCTCTGAGTTGGCAGGGAGATTCTTACCACTAGACCACCAGGTTAAGTCCCCTCAAAGTTCTTTTTCTTTTTTTAATTTTGGCCTCTTTTTACTGATCTTTTTATTTATTTTTATTTTCATCCATCTTTGTTCTTCCGCCTGTGTGGGTCTCCCATTGTAGCGGCCTCTCTCGTGGCAAAGCACCAGTTCTGGGCACAAAAATCACCATGTCCCAGTGCTCCAGAGCGCTGGCTCGCAATTGGACACACTGGTCCAGCCACTCCACAGCATGTGAGATCCTCCCAGGTTAGGGATGGAAACTGTGCCCCTTGTGCTGCAAGGCAGACTCTACCCACTGGACCACCGGGGAAGCCCCCATCAAAGCTCTTTTAAGTGAACAGTCAAGGGACTTCCCCAGTGGTCCAGTGGTTAAGAATCCACCTTGGGCTTCCCTTGTGGTCCAGTGGGTAAGGACACCGCCTTGCAGTGCAAGGGGTGCCTGTTCGATCCCTGGCCTGGGAAGATCCCATGTGCCACGGAGCGGCTGGACTGATGCGTCCAATTACCGAGCTGGAGCTCTGGAGCGCATGCGCCCAGAGCCGGCGCTCTATGACAACAGAGGCCACCGCGATGGGAGGCCCACAAGAGCCAAAAGAACAAAGATGAATGAAAATACCAATAGAAGTGGCCCGCCCACCCCCCTCCTTCCCCAACCCACCCCCCAAAAAAAGAAGAAGGCTTCCCCTGGTGGTCCAGTGGATAAGGACACCGCCTTGCAGGGCAAGGGGCGCCGGTTCGATCCATGGCCTGGGAAGATCCCACGTGCCGCGAAGCTGCTGAACTGATGTGTCCAATTGCCGAGCCGGGGCTCTGGGGTGCATGCGCCTAGAGCCGGCGCTCTGCAGCGACTGAGGCCACTGCAATGGGAGGCCCACACCGGCCAGAGAACAAAGATGGATGAAAAATAGAGAAATGGAAGACCAATAGAAGTGGCCCGCCCGCTCCCTTCCCTCCCCAACCCAACCCCCGCCCAAAATAAATAAATAAATAAATCTTAAAAAAAAAAAAAAGAAGAAGAAGAAGAAGAAAAAAAAAAAAGAATCCACCTTGCAACGCAGGGGACGCAGGTTCCATCCCTGGTAGGGGAACAATCCACATGCCACCAAAGCAAGTGAGCCTAAGTGCTGCCAACTACTGAGCCTGTGCCACAGCTAGAAGAAAGTCCATGTGCCACAAGCAAAGATCTCACACAATGCAAGGAAGATTCTCATGCCACAAGACCAGATGCAGTCAAATTAATTAATTATTACTATTATATTTAAAAAGCATCCTCTCCTGTCCTTCAAAAATGGGCTAGAAAGCAACAGAAATCTAACTTTTTTCCTGAACTCCTGGTGGATGGCCCTTTCTAACTCCCTAACTGAAGATCAGACACTGCCTTGAGAAGAGGCAGCCTCACCAGGTTCCTGCACCAGTTCCATTTTGGCAGCACTGATGCTCCTGCAAATATCATGGAAAGGCTGTCTGTCTTCTAGATTAGTACTATCGAGCTACAAACAAAAGCTTTATTTTCTAGACTAATGGAGGTTAAAGATATTCAATGATTGGTGTGAGTCCAAAATCACCATGTCCCAAAGCTCTCCCTGGAGTGCTTAAACATGCTCAGGAATCACCTTTGAAGACCCAGCTCATCCCCCAACACTGCCATAAAGCACTGTGACCCGAGTTCCACACATCTCCTGCACATCTGCTACACATCGGGGGCCCTAGATTAAAATATATGTCCTCTGGTACATTTTAATCATACAAAACTGTACACTTTACTGTATGTAATTATGCCTCAATAAAATTTTTTATAATTGGGCTTTCCTGGTGGCTCAGGAATCCAAAAGAATTCATCTATCAATGCAGGAGACACCGGTTCAATCCCTGATCCAGGAGGATACCACATGCCTCAGTAACTAAAGCCCGTACGCCACAACTATTTAGCCTGTGTGTTCTAGAGCCCAAGAGCCAAAACTATGAAGCCTAGTCACCCTAGAGTCCCTGCTTCTCAACAAGAGAAGCCATGGCAATGAGAAGCCTGCCCACCACAATTAGACTAACCCCTACCCACTGCAATTAGAGAAAATCCCACTCAGCAACAAAGACCCAGCACAACCAAAATAAACAAATAAACTTAAAAAGATAAAATTTTAAAAATCCAAAGATGTTTTTAGACCTCTTGACAGATCAGAGTTTTTTGGGTTTTAGCTGCAGATCGATTTCACCACTGTTCTGGATTCCATCTCCTATACCTTCCGAGATGGGGCAAGTCCAAGAGACATCAGGTCTGAATCAAAACACAGCTCCATTACTAACTCACTATATGCCCTTGAACAAACAGAAAATTTCACTGAGCTTGTTTCCTCACCTGGACACTGGAGATAACAAATACCCATCTCAGAGAATAACTAAGACCTAAATGTTTAAAGTATTTGGCCCAGTGTTTAACATAAACACCTACACGTTATGTTACCATCATTAACATCTCTGTTTTCATCATTTTAAACCAATCTTTATTTGGCATTTCTCCCTGACGTATGAAACATCCTCCAGATAATCTAAAACATTTAAAGAACTTCTTAAGACATGCACGCTTATGGCCTTCTCTCTAATGACTATGATGTGCAGTGTTAAGTCCGAGATAAGGGCAGATTTGGAAAGCACGCTGCTCTAGGGACATGTGTGGCAGAGCATGACTACAGTCAGGGCCCATACTTCCTAAGACAGACCAAACAGCTCTTTCTAGCTTCTAATAACTCATCTCCTACACCTTTAGATAAGTAGTATAACATCAGAATGTGGGTTCTGAACAAAAGACAGGTGGCACCACCCTATACCTAATTCTCCTAATAAAAAAATACAAAGATTTAATCTTTATTGAATTCTCTCAACACCAAAGTATATTCTTGGAAATAAAACATCTAACAGGTGTACAACTGGACGGTATAGAAAGAACAAATGGAAAGAAATACAGTATCTTGTCTATTTCTTTAGGCCTCATTATCTGAAAGATGGCTTTTCATGACTTGTGTAAGGACGAATGAGTTTATTAAGTAAGAGCTTCCCAGGTGGTGCAGTGGTAAAGCATCTGCCTGCAAATGCAGGAGACCCAGGTTCAATCCCTGGGCTGGGAAGATCCCCTGGAGAAGGAAATGGCAACCCATTCCAGTACTCTTGCCTGAAGAATTCCATGGAGAGAGGACTCTCGTGAGCTACAGTCCATGGGGTCGCAGAGTCAGACATGACTGAGCGACTAACACACACACATATATAATTTTATTGAAGCTCTTAAAACATACATGAAAAAAGTTTTTACAGAGCGCCTCACTTGTGGCAAACACCCACATTACTTACTTAAACCTGTTTGTGGCCAATGGTCACTAACAGCTGACTGCATGGCTATGGTTCTTAATTTCTGAATCTCTGGAATTTACATCCATCTCTAATGAGGCAGTATAAAACCATGAAGGAGTTTTGCATCGCTTAAAAATCAGGTGCTTCTCAAAACACAAACCAGGCTCTAAACATGGGAGAGGCTGAGAGCTGATGGCCTCTTTTCCAAATTTCTTTCAAGAACACCAGGAAAACACAAAAGAACTGAAAACTCTTAATCTTTTCCATAGCAAAACAGAGCTGCATTTATTATTTAATCATCCAAATCATAGAAGAGTAAAGCAACTAGGCTGTTGGGCTGAGGTACAAGGCTATATCCAATGAAGACCTCACATTCCTACTACCACTTTCTCATCATCTGCATTTAAAACAAGCTTATTTCCTGAAACAGGAATCTCCCAACAAGAGAGAGAAAAACAGTATACCCGTGTCTACCGTGTGTATTAGTACATTGTTACTATATCCTAAAGCTCATATTAGTGTATCAAGAAAATGGATATTTTCAAGTTATGGCACCACCCTATACCTAATTCTCCTAATAAAAAAATACAAAGATTTAATCTTTATTGAATTCTCTCAACACCAAAGTATATTCTTGGAAATAAAACATCTAACAGGTGTACAACTGGACGGTATAGAAAGAACAAATGGAAAGAAATACAGTATCTTGTCTATTTCTTTAGGCCTCATTATCTGAAAGATGGCTTTTCATGACTTGTGTAAGGACGAATGAGTTTATTAAGTAAGAGCTTCCCAGGTGGTGCAGTGGTAAAGCATCTGCCTGCAAATGCAGGAGACCCAGGTTCAATCCCTGGGCTGGGAAGATCCCCTGGAGAAGGAAATGGCAACCCATTCCAGTACTCTTGCCTGAAGAATTCCATGGAGAGAGGACTCTCGTGAGCTACAGTCCATGGGGTCGCAGAGTCAGACATGACTGAGCGACTAACACACACACATATATAATTTTATTGAAGCTCTTAAAACATACATGAAAAAAGTTTTTACAGAGCGCCTCACTTGTGGCAAACACCCACATTACTTACTTAAACCTGTTTGTGGCCAATGGTCACTAACAGCTGACTGCATGGCTATGGTTCTTAATTTCTGAATCTCTGGAATTTACATCCATCTCTAATGAGGCAGTATAAAACCATGAAGGAGTTTTGCATCGCTTAAAAATCAGGTGCTTCTCAAAACACAAACCAGGCTCTAAACATGGGAGAGGCTGAGAGCTGATGGCCTCTTTTCCAAATTTCTTTCAAGAACACCAGGAAAACACAAAAGAACTGAAAACTCTTAATCTTTTCCATAGCAAAACAGAGCTGCATTTATTATTTAATCATCCAAATCATAGAAGAGTAAAGCAACTAGGCTGTTGGGCTGAGGTACAAGGCTATATCCAATGAAGACCTCACATTCCTACTACCACTTTCTCATCATCTGCATTTAAAACAAGCTTATTTCCTGAAACAGGAATCTCCCAACAAGAGAGAGAAAAAAAACAGTATACCCGTGTCTACCGTGTGTATTAGTACATTGTTACTATATCCTAAAGCTCATATTAGTGTATCAAGAAAATGGATATTTTCAAGACTTTCAATGGCTACTTGATATAAGACTTGAACTGAAGCCCCATAAAGAGGAGGCAATATCTGGACTAGATCATAAAGCTGAAAAAGAAATCTAAGTAATACAAAGGGGAAACAGATTCTCTGGGAAAAGCATGTGTAATCGCCAAGGCAATAATCAGGAAGATGTCTTTTTCCCTCAAAAGAAACAGGCAAAGCCCCAGAATGCCACAGTACTAAATTGTGAATATCAGCAAACAGCTGGAAAGAAAATACAGACGCTATCTGGACAAGAGATGTCCCAAAATTCTCAAGGGAAGAAAAACAGCCAAAGCTTAGCGCAAAGAACACGGAATCCAGTTTTCGGCTTGCAACAACTCAACCATTTCCCCAGAGCCCAAAATCTCCAGATATAAAACATGTAACGTCTTGGAGAGGAGCTCTTTGGAAACCCATGTAAGACAGACACTGGGGATTCAAACGACTTGGGGGAAAAGGGAGGTGGTGAAAAAGAACCCTTCTTGAGGAAAAAAAAAAAAAAATCAAGCGACTTTAGGATAAAGAATGCACAAGGAGCTAAAAACCGAGGAAAGGTCCTGGCGGAGGACGCTCCACTCGGACAACCGAAAAGCAAAAACAGCAAACCAGTGCACGCGAGGCCCGGAAGGCCGAACCCAAGCCCCGGCGTTTCGGGACCTGAGGCCTCCGGCCTTAAGCACCAACTGGGACCACCGTGCGGGGCACTGTCTCCCCCCCCGGGGGGGGAACCCGCGAGAGCTGATGGCCTCTTTTCCAAATTTCTTTCAAGAACACCAGGAAAACACAAAAGAACTGAAAACTCTTAATCTTTTCCATAGCAAAACAGAGCTGCATTTATTATTTAATCATCCAAATCATAGAAGAGTAAAGCAACTAGGCTGTTGGGCTGAGGTACAAGGCTATATCCAATGAAGACCTCACATTCCTACTACCACTTTCTCATCATCTGCATTTAAAACAAGCTTATTTCCTGAAACAGGAATCTCCCAACAAGAGAGAGAAAAAAAACAGTATACCCGTGTCTACCGTGTGTATTAGTACATTGTTACTATATCCTAAAGCTCATATTAGTGTATCAAGAAAATGGATATTTTCAAGACTTTCAATGGCTACTTGATATAAGACTTGAACTGAAGCCCCAGAAAGAGGAGGAATATCTGGACTAGATCATAAAGCTGAAAAAGAAATCTAAGTAATACAAAGGGGAAACAGATTCTCTGGGAAAAGCATGTGTAATCGCCAAGGCAATAATCAGGAAGATGTCTTTTTCCCTCAAAAGAAACAGGCAAAGCCCCAGAATGCCACAGTACTAAATTGTGAATATCAGCAAACAGCTGGAAAGAAAATACAGACGCTATCTGGACAAGAGATGTCCCAAAATTCTCAAGGGAAGAAAAACAGCCAAAGCTTAGCGCAAAGAACACGGAATCCAGTTTTCGGCTTGCAACAACTCAACCATTTCCCCAGAGCCCAAAATCTCCAGATATAAAACATGTAACGTCTTGGAGAGGAGCTCTTTGGAAACCCATGTAAGACAGACACTGGGGATTCAAACGACTTGGGGGAAAAGGGAGGTGGTGAAAAAGAACCCTTCTTGAGGAAAAAAAAAAAAAAATCAAGCGACTTTAGGATAAAGAATGCACAAGGAGCTAAAAACCGAGGAAAGGTCCTGGCGGAGGACGCTCCACTCGGACAACCGAAAAGCAAAAACAGCAAACCAGTGCACGCGAGGCCCGGAAGGGCCGAACCCGAAGCCCCGGCGTTTCGGGGACCTGAGGCCTCCGGCCTTAAGCACCAACTGGGACCACCGTGCGGGGGCACTGTCTCCGCGCGGACGCGCGCGGGAAAAACGGCGGCCGGGCCGGAAGGGGGAAGGGCGAGGCGCAAAGGCGCCCCGCCGGGCACTTACGCGGCCGCTTCTTCCTGAGGCTTTCGACGCGCAGACGGGAGGCCGAGGTAGCGCCGCTGCCGCTGTAAGAGCCAGGCCGGTCCCGCCTTACGCCCTCCGCCGAAGACCGGGCCGAAGACGAGGCCCCGACGGTAGGAGCTGACGCGCTGTTCGCCCGGCGCCGCGGTGGTTCTCGCCGCCGCCCATCAGGGCCCCCAGACACCGGCTCCCGAGCCGACGAGGGGGAGGTGGTGGCAGCGGCCCTGCCGGGGCGCTCCATGGGCGCGCCGAGCCGGTCCGCTCCCATCCGCAGCAGCCACCGCTGCCGCGCGAGCCAGCCCCCCAGCGCCGGTCCCCTCGTCGCCTCCTCCGCGGCAATCCAGCCGGAGCAAAAGAGCACCTTCGGCAGGCCGCCCCTTCCGTTGCGCCAACGCGCAGCAAGCCAATCCAAGATGGAGGAAGGCGGCCTGACGCCCTCCTGTCCAATCGGCTGTCTGACTCGAGGCGAATCGACCGCGCCTCCGTCCAATGAAAGGCTCCCAGGACGGGGCGGAGCAGACGAGGGCGGTGGAGGGGATCCGGGCTGGGAGAGGGTGGAGAGAGTGGTGTTGCCGAGCAGAGTGATGGCGGCGCCGCCCAATGGAAAAGTGGGTGCAGGGGCCTGCGCCCGCTTCCACCGTCTGTACCCGCCTGTGCTAATGCACAGGTCAGCGCTCCGGTCCCCAGAAGTCTCCCGGGAGCTGCCTCGCGCCCCCGAGCCCCACCCGGTTGCCGCGTCCCATCGTCTCTCGGTTTGTGCCCGTCTTAGCCCAGCAGTGTCCCGCAGGGTCTGGTCGCCAGTTGTTAGCAAACAGAAGGGCTTGAACCGCGGCTGAACTTAGCTTTTGTCCTGATTCCACTGCTGCAGTCTAGGCCACCGGTCGTCTGCTCGGTTTGACCGCCACCCCCTCCCCCAGTAGTGCCGCTGGCGGGTTTGGGTTAAGTGCCCTCCATTCCTCCTGTGTTAGAGACACGTTCCCAGTACCAGAAGGAATGAAAGGACCGGGGTTGGTATCCATGGCAACTGGAAGAAAGAGGTGGGTTGTAAATCCTTCATCACCCTCCTGTAGTGAAGAAGGGAGGGTGTGAGAGCCAGGAAGTAGGATTGGCTTTTGTATGGAGTCTGGACTCCCTTTTCTGTATGGTGTGCCCTGGGGGAACATGTGCCCAGAATTTGGTGGTCGCCTTGGGGCCTGGCTTATTAGGGATTTTGTTTAGTTGTTTTGTTTTTGTTTTTTTTAAATCATATTATCACCTTTGGGGGCGGGGGAGGAGGGGAAGATGCTCATCTCCAGCCCTGAGTTACTGACCTGAGATACCAAAGGTCCATCCAAGCATCTCTTCTCCTATAGGTTGTCCAGGCCAGGAATGATCCAGGGCTCGGTGTCCCCAAGGCACTCGTCAAGTTTAGTGGGACAGTGGGTTTATCTTGCTCACTAATTATTTCATAAGTGCCGCCTCTGAGAGACTGTAATCCCCTTTATGTTCATCTTTCTTGTAATGACAGCTAGTCACAGCCTGAACAAGGATGATTTTTTCTCTTGCTTGCTGAATAGAATTACCGTGCTCAAAACTAGCTCCTCTCACTGTAGGAATAACTCTGGAAACTATTTACTAACTCTGGAAATTCTGTCTCCTGCAGGAAGCCACCTCAGAGGAATGCTACAATAACCAAGAAAACCTATAGCTACTTTTCTAAATCTCAGTGCCCAGAAATGCCTATGTTTCTACTTCCTCCAACAAAAAATAATGTGGTTCTCCTTGACCTGAAGGACCTTCATCAAGTCTGTGAGCTTTGATAGATCATTCTGAAGAATCAAAAATCATCATCACCTGAGACTGCCAAGAAAAACCCAACATCAAAACAATACTTGAGGGACTTCCCTGGTGGTCCAGTACTTAAGACGCCATGCTTCCGATGCAGGAGATGCAAGTTCAATCCCTAGTTGGGAAACTAAGATCCCACATGCCGCATGAGTGGCCAAAAATAAAAGAGTAAAAAAAAAACAAAAAAAATTGGGCTTCCCTGGTGGTCCAGTGGGTAAGGACACCGCCTTGCAATGCAAGGGGCACCAGTTCAATCCCTGGCCTGGGAAGACCCCACGTGTCGCGGAGCAGCTGGACTGATGTGTCCAATTACCGAGCTGGAGCTCTGGAGCGCATGCGCCCAGAGCCGATGCTCTGCGACAAGAGAGGCGGCTGCAATGGGAGGCCCACACAGGCCAAGGAACAAGGATGGATGAAAATGGATGGATGGAGGACCAATAGAGGTGGTCCACCTGATCCCCTCCCTCCCCACCCCACCCCCCAAAAAATAAATAATAAATAAGTCTTTTTAAAAAAATTGAAATATGTGTACCCTTTCTTTTTTACATGTCTTTACCTGTCCTTGGATGATGAGGCAACTTATCTAGAGGCATGCAGCTTGAAAAATGACAGTCTGGATTCCTGAGAAGTTCAGCTACTATGCCTTATGATAACCAAGGCATTTCTCCTCATAAATACATACACATATCTTCACTCTCTAGTGTAAACCTACAGTCTGTGACTGTCAGTAAAGTTTATCGAAAATAATAGAATAAGCATACACAAATGACAATTAGGCAAGATGTTTATAATTTGAAGTAAAGAATGCTAATACATTGGGCAAAGAAAGCATGCATGAAAGAATACATACTTTATGATTCCACTTAGGTGAAGGTCAGCATTAATAAATGATGTTAGGGACTTCCCTGATGGTCCAATGGTTAGGACTCCATGCTTCTACTGAAAGGGATTCAGGGTCGTCCCTGGTGACAGAACTGAGAATCCTGCAAGCCACGTGACATAGCCAAAAAAAAGTAAAAATAACAGATAAATGATTAGAAGTCAGAACACTGGTTACTTTGAGGGTCAGGGAAAGAAAAGTAGGTAGAAGGTAACAGATAGGCTTCCAGAAGGCTAGGAATGTTTGGTTTCATTGGTCTGGGAGGTGGTTACATGAGTGTGTTGCAATCCAAGGACTCTAGAATGGCTTCTGCAGCACTGCAGTTTGAAAGCATTGGTTCTTCAGTGCTCAGCCTTCTTTATGGTCCAACTCACATTCATACATGACTACTGGAAAAACATAGCTTTGACTATATGGACTTGTCATGCACAAGTCCATATTGGAGTGCAAAGTGATGCTGCTTTTCATACACTGTCTTGGTTTGTCATAGCTTTTCTTGCAAGGAGAAAGCCTCTTTTAATTTCATGGCTGAAGTCAACATCCACAGTGATTTTGGAGCCCAAGAAAAGAAAATCTCACTGTTTCCACTTTTCCCTATCTCTGTGCCATGAAATAATGGGACTGGATGCCATGATCTCAGTTTCTTAAATACTGAGTTTCAAGCCAACTTTTTCACTGTCCTCTTTTACCCTCGACAAGAAGCTCTTTAGTTCCTCTTCACTTTCTGCCATTAGACGAGTATCTTCTACATATCAGGGGTTGTTGATATTTCTTCTGGCAATCTTGATTCCAGCTTGTGATTCATCCAGCCTGTCATTTTGCATGATGTCCACTGTATATAAGTTAAATAAGCAGGGTGACAATACAGCCTTTATGTACTCCTTTCCCAGTTTGGAACCAATTCTATGATCCATATCCAGTTCTGTTACTTCTTGACCTGCATACAAGTTTCTCAAGAGGCAGGTACGATGGTCTGGTATTCCCATCTCTTTAAGAATTTTCCAGTTTGTTGTGATCCACACAAAGGCTTTAGCATAGTCAATGAAGCAATAGTAGAATTTTTTTGGAATTTCCTTACTTTTCTACGATCCAACAGTTGTTGGCAATTTGATCTGTTTCCTCCTCCTTTCCTAAATCTAGCTTGTACATCTGGAAGTTCTCAGTTCATGTACCCGTATGAAAGACTTCCCTGATGGTCCAATGGTTAGGACTCCATGCTTCTACTGAAAGGGATTCAGGGTCGTCCCTGGTGACAGAACTGAGAATCCTGCAAGCCACGTGACATAGCCAAAAAAAAGTAAAAATAACAGATAAATGATTAGAAGTCAGAACACTGGTTACTTTGAGGGTCAGGGAAAGAAAAGTAGGTAGAAGGTAACAGATAGGCTTCCAGAAGGCTAGGAATGTTTGGTTTCATTGGTCTGGGAGGTGGTTACATGAGTGTGTTGCAATCCAAGGACTCTAGAATGGCTTCTGCAGCACTGCAGTTTGAAAGCATTGGTTCTTCAGTGCTCAGCCTTCTTTATGGTCCAACTCACATTCATACATGACTACTGGAAAAACATAGCTTTGACTATATGGACTTGTCATGCACAAGTCCATATTGGAGTGCAAAGTGATGCTGCTTTTCATACACTGTCTTGGTTTGTCATAGCTTTTCTTGCAAGGAGAAAGCCTCTTTTAATTTCATGGCTGAAGTCAACATCCACAGTGATTTTGGAGCCCAAGAAAAGAAAATCTCACTGTTTCCACTTTTCCCTATCTCTGTGCCATGAAATAATGGGACTGGATGCCATGATCTCAGTTTCTTAAATACTGAGTTTCAAGCCAACTTTTTCACTGTCCTCTTTTACCCTCGACAAGAAGCTCTTTAGTTCCTCTTCACTTTCTGCCATTAGACGAGTATCTTCTACATATCAGGGGTTGTTGATATTTCTTCTGGCAATCTTGATTCCAGCTTGTGATTCATCCAGCCTGTCATTTTGCATGATGTCCACTGTATATAAGTTAAATAAGCAGGGTGACAATACAGCCTTTATGTACTCCTTTCCCAGTTTGGAACCAATTCTATGATCCATATCCAGTTCTGTTACTTCTTGACCTGCATACAAGTTTCTCAAGAGGCAGGTACGATGGTCTGGTATTCCCATCTCTTTAAGAATTTTCCAGTTTGTTGTGATCCACACAAAGGCTTTAGCATAGTCAATGAAGCAATAGTAGAATTTTTTTGGAATTTCCTTACTTTTCTACGATCCAACAGTTGTTGGCAATTTGATCTGTTTCCTCCTCCTTTCCTAAATCTAGCTTGTACATCTGGAAGTTCTCAGTTCATGTACTGTTGAACCCTAGCTTGAAGAATTTTTACCTTGCTAGTATATGAAATGAGTGCAATTGTGCACTAGTTTGAACATTCTTTGGCATTGCCTTTCTTTGAGATTTGAGTGAAAACTAACCTTGTCCCATTCTGTGAGTTTTCCAAATTTTCTGGCATATTGAGTGCAGCACCATAATAGTATCATCTTTTAAGATTTTAAATAGCTTAACTGGAATTCCATCACCTCTATCAGCTTTGTTCAGAGTAATACTTCTTAAGGCCCACTTGACTTCATACTCCAGGACTTCTGGCTCTAAATAAGTGACCACACCATCATGGTTATCTGGGTCATTAAGATCTTTTTTTATATAGTTTGTCTGTGTATTCTTGCTACTTCTTCTTAATCTCTTCTGCTTCTGTTAGGTTGCTGCAGTTGCTGTCCTTTATTGTGCCCATCTTTAAATGCATTTTCTTTTTTAGGTTAACTTTTTTTATTTTTAAAGATTTACTTATTTATTTATTTTTGGGCAGGGGTCAGGTTGGGGAGGGAGGGGAGCAGGCGGGCCACTTCTATTGGTCTTTCGTTTCTCTATGTTCATCTGTCTTTGTTCTTTGGCTCCTGTGGGCCTCCCATCGCAGTGGCCTCTGTCGTTGCAGAGCACCGGCTCTGGGTGCATGCGCTCCAGAGCTCTGGCTCGGTAATTGGACACATCAGTCCAGCCGCTCCGCGGCACGTGGGATCTTCCCAGGCCAGGGCTCGAACCGGCGCCCCTTGCACTGCAAGGCGGTGTCCTTACCCACTGGACCACCAGGGAAGCCCTGTGCCCATCTTTACATGAAATGTTCCCTTGGTATCTCTAATTTTCTTGGAGAGATCTCTAGTCTTTCCCATTCTATTGCTTTCCTCTATTTCTTTGCATTATTCATTTAAGAAGTTTTATATATATATATATATATATATATATATATCTCCTTGCTATTCTCTGGAACTCTGCATTGAGTTTGAGATATCTTTCCCTTTCTCCTCTGCCTTTTGCTTCTCTTATTTGCCCAGCTATTTGTAAAGCCTCCTCAGACAACCAGTTTGCCTTCTTACATTTCTTTTTTTCGCAGATGGTTTTTTTTTTTTTAATTTTTGTTTTACTTTTTACTCATACAGAGTTTTGTTGTTTACAGATATGTATGATCCCAGATTAGTCATATGTATATCCCCTCCATCCCACCTCTCTAGGCCATCGCACAGCACCCCTGCAGGATCCCCTTTTCTTATAGCACAATGACAATAGCTATTTTCTTCACATATGATAGTATAGGTTTTCATGCTACTTCCTTTATGTCTCTGACCCACTGTTCATTCCCCACAATGCCCATATGTCTACTGTCCATGTCTGTTTTTCCATCGCTTCATTGTGTGTGTTACCATTACCATCCTACTAGATTCCATATATATGTGTTAGCATATTGTACTTGTCCTTCTCTTTTTAACTTACTTCACTTTTGATGATAGTTTCTAGATCCAGCCACCTCATTAGGACTGATTCTTCCGCATTTTTTTTTTTACAGATGTGTAGTATTCCATTGTATATATGTACCAGGGCTCTTTTATCCATTCATTTGTCAATGGACATCTAGATTGCTTCTATGTTCTAGCTATTGTATAGAGAGCTTTTGCAGATGGTTTTGGTCACCTCCTGTACAGTGTTATGAGCCTCTGTTCATAATTCTTCAGGCACTCTGTCTACCAGATCTAATCCCTTGAATCTATTCATCACCTCTACTGTATAGTCATGAGGGATTTGATTTAGGTCATATTTGAATGGTCTAAGGGTTTTCCTTACTTTCCGCAATGTATATCTGAATTTTGCAATAAGAAGCTGATGATCTGAGCCACAATCATCTCCCAGTCTTGTTTTTGCTGACAGTATAGAGCTTCTCCATCTTCGACTACAAAGAATACAGGTCAGCCAACAACTCAATATACAACTGAGTTCATTTTTTTTTTTCCATTTTGATTCAATTTTTAGAGATTTAAATTTTTTCTTGCTCTAATGAAACAAGTGAAAGTGGAAGTCACTCAGTCATGTCTGACTCTTTGTGACCCCATGGACTGTAGCCCGCCAGGCCCCTCTATCCTTGGACTTCTTCAGGCAAGAATACTGGAGTGAGTAGCCATTCCCTTCTCCTTCTCCAGGAGATCTTCCCAACCCAGGGATCAAGCCCAGGTCTCCCACATTGCAAGCGGATTCTTTACCATCTGAGCTACTAGGGAAGCCCTAAAGCACTAGCCACTATGTAATGCCCTATGGATCAACCTATGTGGCAAGGGACGGAGGGTTGCTTCTGGTCAACAGTCAGCAAGGAAGTGCAGCCCTCAGAGCAACAATTCAATGAGGAACCAAATTCTGCAACAATCATGTGAGTAAGCTTGGAAGCAAATCCTCTCCAAACTAAGCCTTGAGAAAGCTGCAGTCCTGGCCAACACTTTCACTGCAGCCCCATGAGAGACCCTGAGCTAGAGGACCCAGAAAGCCACCACCTGAAATCTTAACCCACAGACCATAAGACACTACATGTATTATTTTAAACTATTAAGTTTTGGACAATTTATCTTGCAGCATTAGTTAATGAACACACCTCCATAGTGGTTGTGTTATGTATACTCTTAGCTATTAAATGACTATAGGGAAAGTAGAGTGTTGCTTAATCAGTAAACAATGAAGTCAACTGATGTGGTCAGTTGACCAATGGTCTTGGGTAGCATTGTGTGGGGCTCTGGTTTCGCCCTGTTCTCCACTTCCTTACTGATTTGGTGGCTCATCCTACACATGATGGGGAGGGGGATCCACAACCAGAGGGCCAGGGATCTCCTGGTGGTCCAGCGGGTAAGGACACCGTCTTGCAGTGCAAGGGGCGCCGGTTCAATCCCTGGCCTGGGAAAATCCCACGTGCCATGGAGCAGCTGGACAGATGTGTCCAATTACCGAGCCGGAGCTCTGGAGCGCATGCGCCCAGAGCCAATGCTCTGTGACAACAGAGGCCACTGTGATGGGAGACCATCGGGGGGCCAAAGAACAAAGATGGATGAAAAATAGATAAATGAAAGACCAATAGAAGTGGCCCGCCCGCCCATCTCCCTCCCCAGCTCGCCCCCCCAAAAAATAAATAAATAAATATTAAAACAGAACCAGAGGGCCCTCAACCAACTGAAAACAATGACCAGCTTGTCTGGACTATTGCATGAACTAAATGCAGTTCAACAAAGGCTCATTAAGCTTGGTAGAATAGTCTGTGGAGCGCTACAGGGGGCTTAGAGGAGGCCACAAGGCCCGACCCTCTGCTATGAAAAGGACTTCAGAAAACATCCCCAGCCCCCCAAACCAGAGACGGAGTCAGAGCTACTAAATGGCACAGAAGTACAAGAGGCCAGGAATGATGTCTATCAATTCCCTAGAAAAAACAGAATTGCAAGAGGTTGAAGCATGTTATCAATTGTTGCTTTTTTATCCTTAGTCAAAAAAATCTCCTTAGAAATGCAGTGATTCAATGAGTCAGCACCTACTTTTAACAAGATCCCCAAAGGGTTTGTATCTCTACTGAAGTTAAAACTCATATAACTCTGAAGGTTTTTTTTAGAAACTCTATGAGAGACCCTGAGCTAGAGGACCCAGAAAGCCACCACCTGAAATCTTAACCCACAGACCATCCTATTAAAAAGTTTTGGACAATTTATCTTGCAGCATTAGTTAATGAACACACCTCCATAGTGGTTGTGTTATGTATACTCTTAGCTATTAAATGACTATAGGGAAAGTAGAGTGTTGCTTAATCAGTAAACAATGAAGTCAACTGATGTGGTCAGTTGACCAATGGTCTTGGGTAGCATTGTGTGGGGCTCTGGTTTCGCCCTGTTCTCCACTTCCTTACTGATTTGGTGGCTCATCCTACACATGATGGGGAGGGGGATCCACAACCAGAGGGCCAGGGATCTCCTGGTGGTCCAGCGGGTAAGGACACCGTCTTGCAGTGCAAGGGGCGCCGGTTCAATCCCTGGCCTGGGAAAATCCCACGTGCCATGGAGCAGCTGGACAGATGTGTCCAATTACCGAGCCGGAGCTCTGGAGCGCATGCGCCCAGAGCCAATGCTCTGTGACAACAGAGGCCACTGTGATGGGAGACCATCGGGGGGCCAAAGAACAAAGATGGATGAAAAATAGATAAATGAAAGACCAATAGAAGTGGCCCGCCCGCCCATCTCCCTCCCCAGCTCGCCCCCCCAAAAAATAAATAAATAAATATTAAAACAGAACCAGAGGGCCCTCAACCAACTGAAAACAATGACCAGCTTGTCTGGACTATTGCATGAACTAAATGCAGTTCAACAAAGGCTCATTAAGCTTGGTAGAATAGTCTGTGGAGCGCTACAGGGGGCTTAGAGGAGGCCACAAGGCCCCGTACCCCTCTGCTATGAAAAGGACTTCAGAAAACATCCCCAGCCCCCAAGCCAGAGACGGGAGTCAGAGCTACTAAATGGCACAGAAGTACAAGAGGCCAGGAATGATGTCTATCAATTCCCCTAGAAAGGAAACAGAATTGCAAGAGGTTGAAGCATGTTATCAATTGTTGCTTTTTTATCCTTAGTCAAAAAAATCTCCTTAGAAATGCAGTGATTCAATGAGTCAGCACCTACTTTTAACAAGATCCCCAAAGGGTTTGTATCTCTACTGAAGTTTCAGAAACTCTGGCCTATATAACTCTGTATAGTTTGGATTTTTTTATAATTTTACTATTTTCATTGAAATATAATTGATCTCAGTTCAGTTCAGTCACTCGGTGGTGTCTGACTCTTTGCGACCCCATGGACTGCAGCACACCAGGCTTCCCTGTCCTTCACCCTCTCCAGGAGCTTACTCAAACTCATGTCTGTTGACTCAGTGATGCCATCCAACCGCCTTGTCCTCTAGTGTCCCTTTCTCCTTACGCCTTCTAGTTTTCCCAACATCAGGCTCTTTTCCAGCTTTGTTTCAGGTGGCCAAAGTACTGGAGCTTCAGCTTCAGCATCAGTCCTTCCAATGAATATTCAGGGTTAATTTCCTTTAGGATTGACTGCTTTGACCTCCATGCAATCAAAAGGACTCTCAAGAGTCTTCTCCAGCACCACAGTTTTGGGTTTTTTGTTTGTTTTCTGTTTTTCGGGTTTTTTGGGGCAGAGGGCGGGTTGGGGAGGGAGGGGGGTGGGCAGGCCACTTCTATTGGTCTTTCATTTATCTATTTTCATCCATCTTGGTTCTTTGGCCTGTGTGGGCCTCCCATCACAGTGGCCTCTGTTGTCACAGAGCACCAGCTCAGGAATTGGACACATCGGTCCCTCCGCTCCGCAGCACGTAGGATCTTCCCAGGCCAGGGATCAAACTGGCGCCCCTTGCACTGCAGGGCGGTGTCCTTACCCACTGGACCACCAGGGAAGCCCAGCACCACAGTTTAAAGGCATCAATTCTTTGGCGTTCAGCCTTCTTGATGGTCCAACTCTCACATCCATAAATGACTACTGGGAAAACCATAGTTGATTTACAATGTGTTAATTTCTGCTATACAGCAAAGTGACTCAGTTATACACATATAACATTCTTTTTTATATTGCTATACAGGAAATTATATCCTCAGTTTATCCATTCTATATGTAATGGTGTGCATCCATTCTATATGTAATAGTTTGTATCTACTACTTCATATATAGATTTTATTTTAGATTCCACATATAAGTGATATTGCATGGTAGTAGTCTTTCTCTAGCCATGGAATTTTTTGTTTGGTTATGTTTATTATTTATTTAGTTTTTGGCCACACCATGCAACTTGTGGGATCTTAGTTTCCTAACCAGGGACTGAAATCCCAGCCATGGCAGTGAAAGCCTACGATCCATGAGGCTAACAGGGAACTCCCTGGAATTTTCTTTTTTTTTTTTTTTTTTTACAGTGACCACATATTCATGATATGTGTAATGATACATGATGATGTACATGTAATGATATATGAAAATGATTCATGATACATGATACAAGTATCATGTATTACCTATGTGATTAGAAGATGATTTAAAGAGACTGGATTATGGATTCCCCTGGTGGTCCGGTGGTTAACAATCTGCCTGCCAGTTCAGGGGACACAAGTTCAATCATTGGTCTGGGAAGATCCCAGGCATCACACATATCACAGGGTGACTAAGCCCATGCAGCACAACTACTGAGCCCTTGTGCTGCAACTAGTGAAGCCCGAGCGCCTAGAGCCCATGCTCCGCCACAAGAGAAGCCACCACAGTGAAACCCACTCACTTGTAGACCCCTACTTACCACAACTAGAGAAAGCCCACGTGCAGCAACGAAGATCCAGCACAGCCAAAATAAATAAATACACTCTAAGGGCTTGAGCTTCCCTTGTGGTCCAGTGGGTAAGGACACCGCCTTGCAGTGCAAGGGGCGCAGGTTCGATCCTTGGCCTGGGAAGATCCCATATGCCAGAGTGGCAACTATCAAGCCGGAGCTCTGGAGCGCATGAGTCCAGAGCCGGTACTCTGCGGCGAGAAAGGCCACTACAATGGGAGGCCCACACAGGCCAAAGAACAAAGATGGATGAAAATAGATAAATGAAAGATCAATAGAAATGGCCAAACAAAGAAATAAAGGT
Source organism: Tragulus kanchil (assembly GCA_022376925.1). NCBI lineage: Eukaryota > Metazoa > Chordata > Mammalia > Artiodactyla > Tragulidae > Tragulus > Tragulus kanchil. The sequence continues at coordinate 39,205,127 of JAIOJX010000031.1, read as the reverse complement.
GCTGGATTATAAGGAAGGTGCAAATTCTGAGGGGAGACTGACCGCCCGCCACATTGGTGGGAAGGAAGCAGTCCACTGAGCCAGGACAGAAGGTGAGGACTATATGTGGCAAACTGAGACCTTTGACTCTTTTTTTTTCTTTTTTTTCGGGGGGGCGTGGGGATGGAGTGGGGAGGGAGGGGAGTGGGCGGGCCCCTTCTATTGGTATTTCATTTCTCTATTTTCATCCATCTTTGTTCTCTGGCCCATGTGGGCCTCCTATTACAGTGGCCTCTGCCGCTGTAGAGCACCGGCTCTGGGCGCATGCACTCCAGAGCTCTGGCTGGGTGACTGGACACATCTGTCCAGCTGCTCTGAAGCAGGTGGGATCTTCCCAGGCCAGGGATTGAACCGGCGCCCCTTGCACTGCAAGGCAGTGTCTTTACCCACTGGACCACCAGGGGAAACCCACCTTTGTCTCTTGAGTAGACTCTTGAAAGTGACAGCAGGAAGGGAAGGGAGCAGGGTCCCGAACAAGCCCCCCAGACTGAAAGTTTTGTTTACATTCACTGCAGAAGCCTCTCTTGGAACAGATGGTCTGGCTAGGGTAGATCCTCAGACCTGTGCCTTGAATAAAGAAAATGTTAAAGGTTAAGTCATAGTGGTAATAATAGCTGAATTACAGCAAACATGTGTCCATAGAAAAAATTTACCCCAATTCTGATTCCTTTGGACATTTCTGCACTTGTAAAAACCACCACAGTGAAACCCACTCACTTGTAGACCCCTACTTACCACAACTAGAGAAAGCCCACGTGCAGCAACGAAGATCCAGCACAGCCAAAATAAATAAATACACTCTAAGGGCTTGAGCTTCCCTTGTGGTCCAGTGGGTAAGGACACCGCCTTGCAGTGCAAGGGGCGCAGGTTCGATCCTTGGCCTGGGAAGATCCCATATGCCAGAGTGGCAACTATCAAGCCGGAGCTCTGGAGCGCATGAGTCCAGAGCCGGTACTCTGCGGCGAGAAAGGCCACTACAATGGGAGGCCCACACAGGCCAAAGAACAAAGATGGATGAAAATAGATAAATGAAAGATCAATAGAAATGGCCAAACAAAGAAATAAAGGTGCTGGATTATAAGGAAGGTGCAAATTCTGAGGGGAGACTGACCGCCCGCCACATTGGTGGGAAGGAAGCAGTCCACTGAGCCAGGACAGAAGGTGAGGACTATATGTGGCAAACTGAGACCTTTGACTCTTTTTTTTTCTTTTTTTTCGGGGGGGCGTGGGGATGGAGTGGGGAGGGAGGGGGACACGCGGGCCACTTCTATTGGTCTTTCATTTATCTATTTTCATTCATCTTTGTTCTCTGGCCCATGTGGGCCTCCCATCGCAGTGGCCTCTGTTGTCGCAGAGCGCCGGCTCTGGGCGCATGCACTCCAGAGCTCCGGCTCGGTAATTGGACACATCTGTCCAGCTGCTCCACGGCACGTGGGATCTTCCCAGGCTAGGGATCGAACCGGCACCCCTTGCACTGCAAGGCGGTGTCCTTACCCACTGGACCACCAGGGAAGCCCACCTTTGTCTCTTGAGTAGACTCTTGAAAGTGACAGCAGGAAGGGAAGGGAGCAGGGTCCCGAACAAGCCCCCCAGACTGAAAGTTTTGTTTACATTCACTGCAGAAGCCTCTCTTGGAACAGATGGTCTGGCTAGGGTAGATCCTCAGACCTGTGCCTTGAATAAAGAAAATGTTAAAGGTTAAGTCATAGTGGTAATAATAGCTGAATTACAGCAAACATGTGTCCATAGACTCACAATTCTAAATGCATTGTCCTGAGAGCAAGTAGCAAAAAAAGCAATTCTTTCACTAATCACCACAGTTTCTCTCTCTCCTGATTCCTTTGGACAGGTCTCCTGCAAGAAGTTGATTTCCAGCTGCATGTGATCATGAAAGAATTTGTCTTTCTTCTTATGTTAAATACAAGCAAATTGATTAAATAGGACACAGTGTCTGATTGCTAGGAAGCCAGTGAATCAGACAGTATGGCACTGACAGCTGGAGATGGGGAAGAGGGACCCAAGAGGAAAAGAAGTTGGTACAGTCTGTCTGAGCCAAGGACACTCAAGGGCTGATGAGCCCTGGAGGAGGGAGAATTTGACATCGCACGGTCTAGCCTCACGTTTATGGTCCAGGAAGGAGAGGGATGCAGGATTTGGCTATGGACTCGAAACTAGAAACCAGCACTCCTTCCCTTGTTCATCTTTCTCAGCCCCCCTCCATTTCTCTCCACATTTCTACCCTTCTGGTTGCTTCCCCCACCAGCTCCCTTCTGTCTCTGAGTACCCTTTCGGCATGCATATTTTACTTCAGTAAAAAGCTGTGGGGTTGAGGGGATATTTTGTTGCTGATAAAAAAAAAAAACTGCATTAAGTAGAAGGAAGATACTCAGTGTAAGTTTTTTAAATGCAGGCAGGAAGATAAGAATTTGCTCTGAAGAATCTGAGGTAAGCCACGAGAATTAGGAAGGCTAATCAGCAACAGGGTTCTATTCAAAGAAAACTTCCAACAGGAGCTGTGTTAAGCCAGGTCTTAAAGACAACACCTTTAGTGGGTGAGTAGCTAAGCAATGACTTGGCACACAGCTCTCTAGCCATTAGCTTTATCCTCCCAGGCAGCACCAGTGACCCCAGTGAGGGATGGGGAGCCAGATGAAGTGTGTATGTGCCCACTCCCATCCCATTCCAGCAGTTCTTTCCCTCTGAGAGACTGAATACACAAAAGGACTGTGGCCAGACCATATGTGATTGGAAAACTCTGTGGTAACCAGCCTGGAAAGCCAGAGCACCTCTGAAGCACTCATCTCAGAATCATCAGGTCTTGGTTAATGTGGGCCAACTTCTTCCCGATCCCCCACCACCTCTTCTTCCCTCTCTTCCAACTCAGAACCAACCAGAGAAAGTCAAGCTCCACAATAAAAGATGCCTCTCCTGTGAGAAAAGGAGATCCTTCAGGAGTGCTGTATGACGATCTGGAGGGGTGGGATGGGGGGGATATACATATGACTAATCTGAGAACATACTTATCTGTAAATAACAAAACTCTGTAAAAGTTTAAAGTAAAATAAAAGTTAAAAAAAAAAAGAACTCAAAAAACAAACAAACAAAAAAGATGCCTCTCTTCTACTTAGCCAGCCTTCAGTGTCCCAACAAACTCCAACCGACAGCACATCTTAAGCCTTCCTTTTCTTTCACTTACCATGTTTTCCTAGTCCCTGTCTGCCTTTGATTCATTCCTTCCTTGCCAAATGCAAGCAATGGTAGCTGCTTTTGCAAGCTTGGAATGAACAGTCTCTGTTTGTTCTCACTTGAGTGACCTTGCTTTGCTCCATTATCTCCAACAGCGAGTCTGGACACAGACTGGAGGTACTCATGAAACTGACACCCAAATCAAAGATAACCAGTATGAATTTTCAATGCTGTAGATCAGTTTGGCTGATTTCTGTAATTTTTTAAAAAAATTTTTTGGCCTATTATTGATTTTTTATTTATTTTCATCCATCTTTATTCTTTGGCCTGTGTGGGCCTCCCATCACAGTGGCCTCTGAAGAATCTGAGGTAAGCCACGAGAATTAGGAAGGCTAATCAGCAACAGGGTTCTATTCAAAGAAAACTTCCAACAGGAGCTGTGTTAAGCCAGGTCTTAAAGACAACACCTTTAGTGGGTGAGTAGCTAAGCAATGACTTGGCACACAGCTCTCTAGCCATTAGCTTTATCCTCCCAGGCAGCACCAGTGACCCCAGTGAGGGATGGGGAGCCAGATGAAGTGTGTATGTGCCCACTCCCATCCCATTCCAGCAGTTCTTTCCCTCTGAGAGACTGAATACACAAAAGGACTGTGGCCAGACCATATGTGATTGGAAAACTCTGTGGTAACCAGCCTGGAAAGCCAGAGCACCTCTGAAGCACTCATCTCAGAATCATCAGGTCTTGGTTAATGTGGGCCAACTTCTTCCCGATCCCCCACCACCTCTTCTTCCCCTCTCTTCCAACTCAGAACCAACCAGAGAAAGTCAAGCTCCACAATAAAAGATGCCTCTCCTGTGAGAAAAGGAGATCCTTCAGGAGTGCTGTATGACGATCTGGAGGGGTGGGATGGGGGGGATATACATATGACTAATCTGAGAACATACTTATCTGTAAATAACAAAACTCTGTAAAAGTTTAAAGTAAAATAAAAGTTAAAAAAAAAAAGAACTCAAAAAACAAACAAACAAAAAAGATGCCTCTCTTCTACTTAGCCAGCCTTCAGTGTCCCAACAAACTCCAACCGACAGCACATCTTAAGCCTTCCTTTTCTTTCACTTACCATGTTTTCCTAGTCCCTGTCTGCCTTTGATTCATTCCTTCCTTGCCAAATGCAAGCAATGGTAGCTGCTTTTGCAAGCTTGGAATGAACAGTCTCTGTTTGTTCTCACTTGAGTGACCTTGCTTTGCTCCATTATCTCCAACAGCGAGTCTGGACACAGACTGGAGGTACTCATGAAACTGACACCCAAATCAAAGATAACCAGTATGAATTTTCAATGCTGTAGATCAGTTTGGCTGATTTCTGTAATTTTTTAAAAAAATTTTTTGGCCTATTATTGATTTTTTATTTATTTTCATCCATCTTTATTCTTTGGCCTGTATGGGCCTCCCATTGCAGTGACCTCTCTCGCTGCAGAGCACTGGCTCGTAATTTGACACACCAGTCCAGCCGCTTCACGGCACGTGGGATCCTCCCGGGCCAGGGATTGAACCGGTGTCCCTTGCACTGCACCACCCACTGGACCATCAGGGAAGCCCTGATTTCTGTACTTCTTATAGCAATAGAATCAAATATCAACATGTTCGTATGAATACTGACTTCTTTTTCTCAGTATGTCTGTGAGATAGATCCATTTTGTGTGTAGCAATATTTTTGTTCATACTCATTATTGTACACCAGTATTCTGTTGTATGACTTTACCCTAACTTACATATACATTCAACCATGGACAGACCTTTTGAATTCTTTTCAGCTTGAGGCTATTGTGAACAGTGCAGTTAGGAATATTCCTGCACATATCATGGTAGACATGAGCTGTTTCTGTCATATACACACCCAAGAGTGGAATTTCTGGGTCATAAGTTAAGCAGGAAAAGACTGATGTTGGGGAAAACAGAAGGCAAAAGGAGAAGGGGATGACAGAGGAGACGTTTGGATGGCATCACCAAGTCAAAGGACATGAGTTTGAGCAAGCTCCGGGAGATGGTGAAGGACAGGAGGCTGCAAAGGGGTTGCAAAGAGTCGGTCACGACTAAGTGACTGAACTGAACTGAAGTTATGCATGTGTTTAGCTTTAGTAGACACTGCCAATTTTCCAACAAGGTTTTACAAACTTACATTCCCCCTATAGTTTAAGAGTTTTAATTGCTCTATATTTCCAACACAAGACTTTTTTTTTTTGCTGCACTGGGTCTTTGTTGATTCACACAGGCTTTCTCCAGCTGTCTCGAGCAGGAGCAACTCTGTACTGGGGTGTGCAGGCTTATCTCAGTAGCTTCTCTTGTTGTGCAGCACAGGCTCTAAGTGTTCCAGCTTAGTAGTTGTGGCACACAGGGTCTGAGACATGTGGGATCTTCCTGGACCAGGGGATCAAACTCATGTTCCCTCCATTGGTAGGTGGATTCTTGCGGTACATCAACACTTGATCTTGTCAAACACATTCATTTTAGCCTTTCTGGTAGGTGTCTTTGTAAATTTGTACTTAATATTTTTCTTGTTCTCTAGAGACTCCTACTTGTGACATGAGAAACCTGTATGCAGGTCAGGAAGCAACAGTGAGAACCAGACACGGTACAACGGACTGGTTCAAAATTGGGAAAGGAGCACATCAAGGCTGTATATTGTCACTCTGCTTATTTAACTTACATGCAGAGTACATCATGCAAAATGCCAGTCTGGATGAAACACAAGCTGGAATCAAGATTGCCAGGAGAAATATCAATAACCTCAGGTATGCAGATGACACCACCCTAATGGCAGAAAGTGAAAGGAAACTAAGGAGCATCTTGATAAAGGTGAAAGATGAGAGTGAAAAAGCTGGCTTAAAATTCAACATTCGAGGCTTCTCTGGTAGCTCATTGGTGAAGAGTTTCCCTGCCAATGTGGGAGACACTGGATTGATCCCTGATCTGGGAAGATCCACATGCTGCAGAGCAACTAAGCCCATGAGCCACAACTATGGAGCCTGTGCTCTAGAGCCTCGGAGCAGCAACTATGGAGCCCACATGCCACAACTACTGAAGCCTGAGTGCCCTAAAGCCCGAGTTCCACAATGAGAGGAGTCACTGCAACAAGAAGGCTGCTCACCTCAACTAGAGAGCAGCCCTCACTCCCTACACCTAGAGAAGAGTCTGCAGCAGCAGTGAAAACCCAGAATTGCCCCAAATAAATAAAATTAAATTAAAAAAAATACAATGCAAAGCCAAAAAAAAAAAAAAAGAATATACACTTATGTAAATAACTGAATCACTGAAACTAACAATACATTGTAAACCATCTATACTTCAATTAAAAAAAAAAAATTGAAAGAAAAAAAAACCCTCAACATTCAAAAAACCAATATCATCCAATCCCATCATTTCACAGCAAATAAATGGGTAAACAATAGAAATAGTGACAAACTTTATTTTCTTGGGATCCAAAATCACTGTAGACAGTAACTGCAGCTATGAAATTAAAAGATGCTTGTTCCTTGAAAGAAAAGTTATGACAAACCTAGACAATGTACTAAAAAGCAGAGACTAGCTCAAAGGTCCAATAAATTTGCACTTAATATTTTTCTTGTTCTCTAGAGACTCCTACTTGTGACATGAGAAACCTGTATGCAGGTCAGGAAGCAACAGTGAGAACCAGACACGGTACAACGGACTGGTTCAAAATTGGGAAAGGAGCACATCAAGGCTGTATATTGTCACTCTGCTTATTTAACTTACATGCAGAGTACATCATGCAAAATGCCAGTCTGGATGAAACACAAGCTGGAATCAAGATTGCCAGGAGAAATATCAATAACCTCAGGTATGCAGATGACACCACCCTAATGGCAGAAAGTGAAAGGAAACTAAGGAGCATCTTGATAAAGGTGAAAGATGAGAGTGAAAAAGCTGGCTTAAAATTCAACATTCGAGGCTTCTCTGGTAGCTCATTGGTGAAGAGTTTCCCTGCCAATGTGGGAGACACTGGATTGATCCCTGATCTGGGAAGATCCACATGCTGCAGAGCAACTAAGCCCATGAGCCACAACTATGGAGCCTGTGCTCTAGAGCCTCGGAGCAGCAACTATGGAGCCCACATGCCACAACTACTGAAGCCTGAGTGCCCTAAAGCCCGAGTTCCACAATGAGAGGAGTCACTGCAACAAGAAGGCTGCTCACCTCAACTAGAGAGCAGCCCTCACTCCCTACACCTAGAGAAGAGTCTGCAGCAGCAGTGAAAACCCAGAATTGCCCCAAATAAATAAAATTAAATTAAAAAAAATACAATGCAAAGCCAAAAAAAAAAAAAAAGAATATACACTTATGTAAATAACTGAATCACTGAAACTAACAATACATTGTAAACCATCTATACTTCAATTAAAAAAAAAAAATTGAAAGAAAAAAAAACCCTCAACATTCAAAAAACCAATATCATCCAATCCCATCATTTCACAGCAAATAAATGGGGAAACAATAGAAATAGTGACAAACTTTATTTTCTTGGGATCCAAAATCACTGTAGACAGTAACTGCAGCTATGAAATTAAAAGATGCTTGTTCCTTGAAAGAAAAGTGATGACAAACCTAGACAATGTACTAAAAAGCAGAGACATTACTTTGCTGACAAAGGTCCATATAGTCAAAGCTATGGTTTTTCCAATAGTCATGTATGGGTGAGAGTTGGACCATAAAGAAGGCTGAGTGCCTAAGAATTGATGCCTTCGAAATGTGGTGTTGGAGAAGACTCTCGAGAGTCCCTTTGATTGCAAGGAGATCAAACCAGTCAATCTTAAAAGAAAACAACCCTTCAGTCCATTGCAAGGACTGATGCTGAAGCTGAAGCTCTAATACTTTGGCCACCTGATGCAAAGAGCCAATTCATTGGAAAAGACCCTGATACTGGGAAAGATTGAAGGCAAGAGGAGAAGAGGCCAACAAAGGACAAGATAGTTGGATGGCATCACAGACTCAACAGACATGAGTTTGAGCAAGCTCCAGGAGATGCTGAAGGACAGGGAAGCCTGGTGTGCTGCAGTCCATGGGGTTGCAAAGAGTCAGACACAACTGAGCAACTGAACAAGAGAGGCTCTAAGCTTTACTGTTCTCCTGGATTTCATTGTTGTAATTGTTAACAGCACATGACTAATAAAAAACAACACTTTTCTCTCCCTCCACCCTACTCCTGATCATGCTTTTAAACCACTCACAATTATACTGAAGACAACAGGTGATAGAAGTAGGCACTAAAGGTGAGCTCTTTGCTTCATTATTGTGTGACTCCAAGGCCTATCCCCATACTCTGCACTGAGTAGGAGCAAATTAAGTATTTGTTGTAGATACATGAAAAAAATGCCATGAAAGCCTATTTGTCTCCAACATACTTTGTGAATCATTCCTGACCTCTGGAGAGTATACAGGTGTCTTACTCATTTTAGGCCTTAGACCTGGCATGCAGGAATCCTTTAACAAACAACATCTGCTAAACCAAACTGACCTCTGGGAGACTGGCATTTTAGGCTTGTGCCTGCTGCCTCGCCTCATGCAGCCTCAGGCCATTGAGCCTGGGCACATATATGATGATTATATTCATACCGTCACAAATTCCTGGTACTATATTAATTATATAGTGAGCATTATTACACTACTGCAGGCGGCAAGTCTTCGCACACCAGGCAGAGATGTGATGGTGTGAAATCTCACTTGAAATGGGGTCCCAGGCTCTAGACACCTGATCAGCTGTGGGTCAGAGACATGGAGAACATCCGACTCTGTCGCTCAGGAGCCAGAGTTTTCCCTTGCATTGTCCCCCTCTGATCCTTCCTCCCTCTAAGTCATGCACATCAGCTGTAAATTGGGTCACAATGATATCCCCTTCATAAGGATTAAATAAGTTAATACATGTAAGGCACCTAGCCTAGCACCTGACATGCAACAAGGTATGGGATAAGTGGTAGTCCTTTTTATTTTTGCTGTTATTAGCAGCAGCAGCAGCTGGAGTGAGGAACACTGAGTGACCATGCCCTGCACCAGACGTGAACTTCATGTCCTGGGCTATAGGGAAAAGGGCAGAGAGGGAAGCATTGCTTTTCACCCATAATGAGTTGTTATTTCTAGCATAGATTAGCCCATGGATCACAAACTCTACCATAGTACACTAGTAGAAAGCAAGGGACCTTAAGGCTTGAATAACTCCATCCCAAAAAGACTCCTATATGATCAGGAGACATGCTATGAAGTCTGAATCCAGCCATGGGAATTTCTGCCAGAAATTCCCTTCCAAGGGTTCTGGGAGAGCCTAAAGAAGATCCCTCGTGCAATGGAACAAATTGCCATTGGACACACCCATTTGTCCCCACTTCTCTAGGACGGCAGTGATAGCCAGACACCTCTAAGGAGTTTGTCAATGAAGGAAACTCCTCCAGTTCTCTCCTCCTAAGACAGGGTGCTGCTCACACTTTCAACCAGTCTGCCACCCACTGAACGTAGATACATGAAAAAATGCCATGAAAGCCTATTTGTCTCCAACATACTTTGTGAATCATTCCTGACCTCTGGAGAGTATACAGGTGTCTTACTCATTTTAGGCCTTAGACCTGGCATGCAGGAATCCTTTAACAAACAACATCTGCTAAACCAAACTGACCTCTGGGAGACTGGCATTTTAGGCTTGTGCCTGCTGCCTCGCCTCATGCAGCCTCAGGCCATTGAGCCTGGGCACATATATGATGATTATATTCATACCGTCACAAATTCCTGGTACTATATTAATTATATAGTGAGCATTATTACACTACTGCAGGCGGCAAGTCTTCGCACACCAGGCAGAGATGTGATGGTGTGAAATCTCACTTGAAATGGGGTCCCAGGCTCTAGACACCTGATCAGCTGTGGGTCAGAGACATGGAGAACATCCGACTCTGTCGCTCAGGAGCCAGAGTTTTCCCTTGCATTGTCCCCCTCTGATCCTTCCTCCCTCTAAGTCATGCACATCAGCTGTAAATTGGGTCACAATGATATCCCCTTCATAAGGATTAAATAAGTTAATACATGTAAGGCACCTAGCCTAGCACCTGACATGCAACAAGGTATGGGATAAGTGGTAGCCCTTTTTTATTTTTGCTGTTATTAGCAGCAGCAGCAGCTGGAGTGAGGAACACTGAGTGACCATGCCCTGCACCAGACGTGAACTTCATGTCCTGGGCTATAGGGAAAAGGGCAGAGAGGGAAGCATTGCTTTTCACCCATAATGAGTTGTTATTTCTAGCATAGATTAGCCCATGGATCACAAACTCTACCATAGTACACTAGTAGAAAGCAAGGGACCTTAAGGCTTGAATAACTCCATCCCAAAAAGACTCCTATATGATCAGGAGACATGCTATGAAGTCTGAATCCAGCCATGGGAATTTCTGCCAGAAATTCCCTTCCAAGGGTTCTGGGAGAGCCTAAAGAAGATCCCTCGTGCAATGGAACAAATTGCCATTGGACACACCCATTTGTCCCCACTTCTCTAGGACGGCAGTGATAGCCAGACACCTCTAAGGAGTTTGTCAATGAAGGAAACTCCTCCAGTTCTCTCCTCCTAAGACAGGGTGCTGCTCATACTTTGAACCAGTTCAAGAGGGATGCCACCCACTGAAACCAAAAAGACAAGAGGGAAATGCCTTGGAAGAAAAAAGAGGGCCTTGGCTACAAACTCTTCCTGTCCTGTCTTTCCTTTGATTTTCTGAACTCTTCGCTTTCTGACTTAGAATCAGGCAGGAAAGAACAAGACATGAGTCCATAATTATTTTTTAAAAAATTGGGGTGGCCTTACCTATCCCATGGCATATGGGGACTTCCCTGGTTGCTCTATTGGTAAAAAATCCACTTGCAGTGCAGGAGACCCAAGTTTCATCCCTAGGTGGGGAAGATCCCCTGGAGAAGATAATGACAACCCACTCCAATATTCTTGCC